>OX439435.1:3626991-6126991 GCA_949319885.1 Mecyna flavalis | reverse complement strand
GATTTTTTGCCACAACTACACTAGCTACCTAACATAATGGTATCAAAATAAGAACGTCGAAAAAAAGACCTCAGAAAAAAATTAAAATATTATGAATAGGTGTTTTTGATATTTTGGTCCCAAATAAATAAATATTATAATGAATGATTTTTAAAAAAAGAATAAAATGACGTAACTCTCTATTCTGATCTTAATACTAAATAGATAAGTAGAACAAATATAAAAAAAATTCATTGTCTAAATAGGTAATCTTCGGTAGAAGTGTAGTGATATTCATCTTTATTTTCTTCAATGAATTTATGAAACACCCAATAGAGCACATTAAAAACGAATGAATCTGTGCGCTATAGAAAGAAAGTAATTAAATGCAGTACATTCGGTAATGTTATTAAATAATTAAATAAATGGGCGATAATATAAAAAAATTATAAAGTATTTGAACTTATCCATAGATTAAATTAGGCCCTACACTATTGTTACGTAATTAAGTCATATTTTAAGTAAGATACATCGTTTTTACCTAAAAAGTTTTGCGCGGACGGTGCTGTGTATGTGATAATAACTCACCACAAAAAGTACATAAAATACCTAACAGAGATCTCACGAAATATTGCATAGGCACAAAATATGTATTAATAAATTATACCATCAGAGTTCCAAAGCAATAAAAATCTAAATCTTTTAGTTGAAATATTAGTTAGTCATCAGGTTATTACAACTAATTACATCTACATTAATTTCAGTGCATCAACATCATCCAACAAGAAATTTAAGATGAGTGTAAATTTTCTTTCGCATTTTATCTTAGTGCTATAAAACTTGTCTGTTATTCTTATCTAATTTATGTTAGAGAGAATTTGTTTACACTTAAAAATTGTAGGCCACGTTTTTGTTGCCAAAGTTGACAGATAACTGACAATTTAATTCTAAGGGTGGCCTTATCGCATTTTATGATTTATTCACAGGTATTTTTTAGCATTTCCACTGTTTTAATAAATCTCTGACGAAATGGACTTCGGAATAAATCAGAACAGTCTATTTTTTACTTTGCGTCTTTCTCATTTGCATTTTAATACATTCTGTTTAAAAATCTCAAAGTAGTTATATTTGTAGGCGCATTTATGTAACTATATTTATAAACGAGATTATAAAACAATCTCTATTTAAACGGTATATCCTTGCAATAGTTCCACAATGATTAAAACAATTGAGAACTGAAGATCTCTCGCAATCTTTTGCAAGAATACTATTACACAGGAGATCAACTCTCAATAGTATGTTACCACAATTTTTTATGCTATACGCTCACTGCGGAGGTAACGTCCATACTGGAATTTCTTCCTTTTTCTTTTCCTTCTTTTTATAATTATGCCTATCCCTGAGTCTGACGTCATCCTGTCTCGTTTTAAAATCGCGCGCGTCCGATCTCCAATCTGGAACTTTTCTTGGAGACCCATCCTTATCTCTCTTGAAGGTCCAAGGAGGATGTTTTTCCTGTAGATTATTCTCGTCGAAGTAGACCTTACTTTTGACGAACAGCTCATTCTTGTCTGGGTCGCAGAGATCGTCGGGAACTAAATCTTCGTAGTCTCCTTCGTCGTTTAGTTCCGTGACGTCATCTCTACTAAATGTGAATGAATGGGGGTAGTATGCTTGCAAGATGTCCTCATGGCGGTACTGTTGCATCTGCAGCCAGACATGTGGGAGGAGAAGGGGGAACCGCCGCAGCCAGTATGTGACGAAACCGTCGGGTAGTTTGCCGAGCCTCTCGCGCACTTCGGGTTCTAGCTCCCTGAAGTGATGTTTCTGTAATAAAAAAAAATAGATTAAATGTGACCGATTAGAAACCTAGCATGACATGGCTTGTCTGAACATCGTGCGAGAACCTGCGCAGAACACAAATTAAGGTATCAGAGGGGCACAGCCGCACCCCGCACCTGCGCAATCGTTTGCGCGCTCACAGCTAACTTCAGACAAGCCAATTAAGTTGACGTGGACTAGAGTTGTGCAAAATTTATTCGAATGACGATTAACGAATGAATAAATTGCTATTTCGTTATTCACGAATAAAATCACGAATAATTTATTCGTAGGAAATTTATTTACGAATAATTTATTCGCGAATAAAATTTTATTCGAATAATATTATCCAGATAACAAGTTATTCGAATAATGCTCAAATCTGACGCGGGCTATACCTTGTTCCGTATAGCGCGCAACAGGTGCGCGGCGCGGTCGCCGCGGTAGGTGCGGCGCGCGCGCAGGTCGCCGGCCACGGCGCCGCACACGTGCGCGCGCCAGTCGCCGCGCACCACGCGTCGCGCGCCTATCTCCAGCGGGTGTGCACCGCCGACCACACCAGTGCAGCTTTCCACCTGGTCGCTGACGTCCTACGACAACGTCAACTCAATGTTAATATTTATAAAGACCACAAAAAAAAACCCTATCAATGCGTGGTAGAGCCATGACGAAGACAGTTTCTGTCGCTGCGCATCCCTAAATCGCGCCGGCAGCATAAGGCTAAGTTCATATGACCGCGCGGAACTACTAGCCGCTCGGTACAAGACAAAGTAAACGGTATAATATCGTCTACATTACCACGCGGTACCGCGCGTCTACGCGCGGCGCGTTCCCGTACATATGCCGCCATGTGAATGCTTCAATCGCGCGGCAATAGTCAGAATCTCATGCATGGGTTTAATCCCAACAAGGTCTTTGACACCAAAATACCTGCAAGAAGTTGAGAATGCTCTGTTTTCCCCAGAACATGGGGTATTTGAGCACGGTCTCGCAGGGCGGGCGCGCGTTCGGCCGCTCTGATATCATGGCGCGGATTAGGATCTTCGTCACGAGGACCTCCTCTTCAGGCAGGATTTTACTGAAAATAAATATTATTTTTTATACAAATTGTATAAGTGACAATTTAAACAGATCCCAGGACCCTGATGTTCTCATCCTTTTTATTTTTAACAAGTAAAACTTGGTCACAATATCTGTGGCCCTCGCTGGAATGTGCCTTCGCTTGCCATTACCCTTTCACCACTACGTGCTCTCCTTACTTTGTTAGGACGCCGTACTTACCGTACCAGAGCGCCGATGTGACGTCAACGACGCCAGGACCACAGATATTAAAAGGTTTGGATACACTGTTTCTATCGTTACCACAGAAAAACAAGACCGGAAATCCTACATGTTTACACAAGCACATTCATATGATATCTTAAACAGTTAAACAGTATCCATCTAAATCGACTAAGAAGAACTAGGATATACTCACTCTAGCAAATCTAAATTATAATCTCCAGTAAGTATGTTGGCCTGTCTTCTTAACACGTCGCCAAATGGATGGTGTCCCTTCGACAGCACATAATAGAACACACAGCCGAGTGAGAAAATGTCCACTGATGTAGTCTGAAACCAAGTAACACCATTTATGACTTCAGATAATTTTCTAGTGTTAATGAACAAAAAACATGTGAGTCATGTGAATAGAATGACGATATTGACGATTTTGTAATGAATTTTACTTCTACAAGCTAGGGTTTAAATTAAAGGTATCTTTTATTAATCAAAATAATATTTAAAAAAAAAGTGTATATTACAAAACATGACATAACATATTTTTTAGCGCAAACAAAACAAATGAAAAGAACATAATCGCACAATAAAAGCGGTATATTTTATCGCTAAAAGCGATTCTTCCAGACAACCTTTAAGTAAGGGACAAATAATGAACTTTCACAGGTTAGGCTAGATAGCATCCCGAAAAGAAATGACCTAAACAAAAAATCTGTTAACTAAGCTTTACTCTACCAACCCACCTTGATGAAAACCAATTTTCAAAAGACACAAGTTTTAAACTACAAGCTTACCGTTCTCTCCCCATTGATCATCTCCGGTGCGATCCATCCATCGGTGCCAGTCACACCCGATCTCCGCGAGAAGCTAACGCGTCCAATATTGAGTTTCTTCGAGAGACCGAAATCTGAGATCATGGCTCGAACCTCACCGGTCCCAGTCGGCATTGACAGAAGCACGTTGTGTGGTTTTATGTCCCTGTGTACTGGAAAAAGTATGGCTATTTTATTTTCGTTGTTTTATTTTATTAAGAAAACCAACAGCGTAGTACTTAAAAATTTCTAATCTAGTTATTTTAACTAATTAAAAGTTTCTCTTTATTGACATGGCTTTTCGAAAACCCTTTTTCTTGGAGGGAAAATCGTTTTTACGAATACCTAGCGGCTAAACCTGGTGCGGCGATGTTACGATGACTATTTTCCTAACCTTTAAAGCGTAGATACTAAACTGAATAAAGAATATGACTTACCGATATCCATGGAATGTAGATGAGAAAGTCCCATAGTGGCCTGCCGCAATACTTCAACAGCGTCTATCCTACACTCGAAGTTTAATTTTTTTTCCACATAATCTTGCAATGTTGCTGAACACAATTCCAGAGCAATGTATCTGCAAAAAAAAATATAACTATTGATTGTATTTTTTTAATCTTCCGACCCAAAAGATTGCCTTCCCCTCCACAGAAACACAATATAATGTAACTTGTAATCAACTTTAATTGTATAATTGTTGCGGACAAAGTTAAAGAATTAAAACACGGAGCTTTTTCTCTAAATTATATTTGTCATCTGTCAATGTCAATCAATCAAGAAGAAAATATAAAGTACCTATACATAGACTCCTTTTAATAGCGGCCAGCGTCGGCAACAATAATATACTAATTAACAACCTGAACTGTTTATCCCGCTCAGTGCAGTAGTAGCGTACAACGTGCGCGTGCGCATCCGACTCGCGCAGCAGCGCCACCTCGCGGTCGGCGAACGTGAAGCACTCCGGTAGTAGCCGCTTAACTGCTACTGCTCTTTTGTCGAACGTTCCTCTGTAAAAATATTAAAGTAATGTTTATTTACTTCTTACTTCGACACTAAATGGTGCTGTCTAGGAACCAAATAAGAAAAACATGTACAGTGTAGGGACTAGGATATAGGAGACATGTACTACTACTATACTAGAGCGTCTGCTGTCAGACCTCTGTAATCCAGACAAATAAATCATATAGTCTAGCCTTTGTTTTCTGACGTTGCAGGTTTTCTTACGATATATTTTTATCGCCGAGTTTGGTGGTTGATTTTTACCAACAAGAATTCAATTCATGTACGTATTAGTCTAAAAAATCCACAGGGCGTCACAAACAGCAACAATGTTATGTGAACCGGCGCAAACCACTAGACTAACTAAACCTACTTTTTATTAACAATATTAAGGACCAGTTCCAGTTCCACCACTGACAGTTCATAGTACTCGTTATCTATATTTTGGATAGCTTCAATGATGCTTTTTCAGATTTATTAAAAAATGAAGACACTGTTATCTGAAATAAAAATGATCGCGAACACATCTCTCATTGGTAAAACTAGCCCAATGACTTCATAAAATCCCAACAAACCTGTAAACAAACGTTCCCTCGCAGCCTTTCCCCAACACTTTGTCAGTGTGGAAGCTGATCTTTCCAATGCGGACCTCTCCCTCGCCTATCTCTTCGAGCTGGCCTGTGATCTCTCCGTTCGACGAGGTCGACACATTCGACGAGCGAGAACCGCCTTGTGAGAGCTGCTGGAACTCGCGAGCCTGGGGAAAGAAATGAATAATCATTTTTAAAGTAGCCTCATTAATATTATCATCCAGTCTTTAATTTTACGTATCATAAAAGGATAGATTATTTTTATCAAATATAATAAAGAATATAATAGTGTTTTTTTTTAAACCGTTCAGACCCCTAATTCATATGACTGACATGCCTTGATCTAATCTAAAAATGAGTAGCCTAAGATATCATATAATGCGTATCAAAATTGCCACTAGTAACACACATTTAATATTGTACAATCTATGACATCACACATACTCGTAGATAGAAACAAACATAGTAAGACAAGGCACAAACACAAAGTGTTTATAAAATGTATGTTTGTCCTACGTAAGGTTTGAACCTAAATAACGCATAAAGCACAGTCACTAGTAAATGCGTCATTGTGCCAGTCGCCAGTTATTTAAAATTGGCATCGAATACATTCCTGTAGTGAATAATACAAAATATTAACTTTTGCTTTTCAACAACGGTTCACCTGAAGGTTTTAAAGAATGGGTAGGCTTTATCTTTAATATCTTTTTTAATGCATAAGTCAGTTATTAATACATACCTATTTATGCATAACAAAATATGATTCATCAAGATGTAAAATGTGATCAGTGTCCCTTATATTAGCTTTTCTCTGTTATTATAGATAACACTGACAAATATTTTGTCAGATATGGTTATCGAGATTGTCATTGCACTTTACACTACAAGAACATCAAATAAAAATATAGTAAAGATAAGACGAAATAAGAGACCGCCTCATATCTTTATATCTTAGACAGCGTTTTTCCCACGAGTAAAACCGTATTTTCTAATAGATTGTGTTTCTATATTTTATTTATGAATATTCATATAGCAGTAAAATTTGTTTGAGTAAGGTAACCTAGTTTTATAGACATGCGACCTGCAGTGTTTATGGTACTGTATTTGAATTAAATTTAAACATTTAAAGTAAAGCAGCGTTATTCAATTAGCAACCTTACGGACGGACTTTCACGTAATATAATAATATGTATATTAAGTTTTGAGTTGTAATGATAAGCGAGTTCTAACAGCAATAAGGGATTTTTATGTCTTTAGTAGTCCTAATAGACTAGTTCTACTATCAGCAAATTATGGCACTGTTTTCAATGCTTTGTTGGAATGGCGTGTGTGAACGTGAAACGTTCGTCCCAATACCCAATAAACTACTCTCATTTCCCTTCAAACCCTAAGAGGGTCGAGGCGCTTCCCGTCTTTCGGCCCAACATCAAATTATAAGAGTCCTGCCAAAAAGCTGTCCGCGTTCTAACTTAACCAACCGTCTACACTATCAGTAAAACTTCTATTAAGGTCACCGTTAACAGTTGATATTCTCATACACATGAACCTAGTTAATTTTCGTTAGTATGGAAGACGAAACATTATATAAGTCCATGTAAGTTCGTAGCTACTACACAATGCACCGAGATTCTCGACCAAACGTAATAGAATTTCCGTTCATCCGTTAACATTCCGCAAATTAAACTTTTGATTGAACATGGATTATATGAGGCGACATTGCGACTAATAAGAATAGAATTCGCAAGAGATATTATAGCCTACTTCCTATTTTTCAAGATTCCTATTTTATTGAGAATGAAAATATTACAGATGTGTCATCAACGCCCCTATTTTGAGATTAAAAGTAACCAATTAGAAGGATCTGAAATGTCATCTTATACTGAAGATGACATTTAACTAATCTTTAAAATGATAGCTAGGTATCCTTTTCTCTAGTCTAATGCATTGTTATTTCGATCGACTTATCAGTGAGACATGACAATGAACGTCAGTTTTAACCTGGGTACAAAGTTCAACACAAATTACCATAACATATCTATTGTTTAAAATATCAATGTTACGAGACCCATTCCGACTCAAAACGTACGTTTTTTTAGTTCCTTGCATGCTTCGGTGGCACTGACGTGATCTTACGACCACGGTCATCACAAAGATTTTAATACCCCAAACTGTAATTGAAAATTTCCTTACAGAATAACCAAAAACATATTTTTAATCCGTTTCGAAGTTAAACACAGACCGACCTTCTACGGAGGCATTTAAAAAGATATTAGCTATCATATTATATTTACCAAGTTTTATAAATGAATTAGTCGGACAAATATTGTGTCCTATCTAGATTGCACACATCTGCGTAAACAAACGAAGGATATTATTGTGTCGTCGGCAAACATGACAATTCCAAACGAATAAACTATGGTATTCTGTAAGACATCTGGAAATGCGTCAATACGTTGTTCGTAAGACGTAAACACTTGAGAAGTTGTAAGGTACAATTCTTCTTATTAGCTACAGTAACCCAATTTGAGATAAATGTCTTCTAATTCTTAAAAAACAAAAAAAAATGTTTATTTATCTCAATTCTTGGAAAGGAGTTAATAAAATTCGAAAACAGTGATTGTTATTTTGAATAAATCAGATTTATCTATGCGGAGTCATACACGAACGTACATTTCACGGATGAGAAAACCGACTTCAAAAAAAAAGAAACAAAAAAACTACCTAAAAAACTGAAAAGCAAAAAATAATTTTAATAAGACATTCATCAAATGCGCTTATTGTCTAAGCCTATTAATTAAATTGTATTTTACGTGCTAGGTAGGTACCTACTAATCTGTTTGAAGTCGGTGCCAAGCCAAATAGTAGGTACCCAGATTACGTACCTACGTCCGCGGATTAATAAGTAACCCTTTATAATACATTATTATTATATATCATTTTTGATTACCTTTGGCTTGGCACCGACTTCAAACAGATTAGTAGGTACCTACCTAGCACGTAAAATACAATTTAATTAATAGGCTTAGACAATAAGCGCATTTGATGAATGTCTTATTAAAATTATTTTTTGCTTTTCAGTTTTTTAGGTAGTTTTTTTGTTTCTTTTTTTTTGAAGTCGGTTTAAATTTTTTTTAAAAAAGTTTGTTTATTTTTCTATTTTTAGTGTGAATAACACGTAGGTAGTGAGTAAAACTCTTTCATAATAATGATAGCGAAAATACGAGTAGAATTGTATTATTTGATAATAATATTAGGTATTCATTAAGTGTTCAGCACCATGGGTAGGAGGAGAATGCGTTTATGCACCATAACCGCAGGCTAGCTAGACCCGCGGCCGTGTGTGGGACTCGAGACCGAAGCGTCCGCTACCCACTACACTCCCCCGGTTTCTCCTTCACACCCGATTAGGACGAGCCGGTGCTAACCTTATTGGCTAGTGACCAGCCCATCCCCGGGTAATCATCAGCTTAGCTGCAAAAGTACATGAAATACAACTAACGTTCCACATATTCCTACAACACTGAAAGAATTATCCCCTAACTCCTAACCGTTAAGGAGTTGTACTTTCCATCATCACCTTAGCTGCAAAAGTACATAAAATACAACTAACGGTCCACATATTCCTACAATACTGAAAGAATTATCCCCTAACTCCTAACCGTTAAGGAGTTGTACCTTCCATCATCAGCTCATCAACATAAAATGATGTCTATCGGACGCAAAAACTTGAATAGCTTCAGAAAAAACAAGTAACGCGTAGGCGCAGCCTATAAAATTTGAGGTTTTCCCTTGATTTTTCCGGGATCCCATCATCAGATCCTGACATGGTGACAATGGGACCACCTCTGAACTATGCACTTTCAAATAAAAAAAGAATTATTTAAATCGGTCCACAATTGACGGAGAAATCGACGGACATACATAAAAAAAAAAAAAAAAAAAAAAATACATACAGTCGAACATATAACCTCCTCCTTTTTTGAAGTCGGTTAAAAAGATACGAAACATCACGCAACAGAAAAAGCTGACTAGATTCAATAAATAAATAATAAAAGAATAATAAATATCTCTGGACATTATTCACCCAGCGCCATCTAGCCCCAAACTAAGCATTAGCTTGTGCTATGGTTGTCAGACAACGGATAAACATTACTTATATACTTTTTTTTGTTAATACATACGTATTACGTATACGTATATTAAATATTATACACAGACCGATACATAATGAAAAGGCAAATGCCATTCGAGTTCGAAATTAGGCGCATTAATGACTAATCTGTAACTTAATATCCATAATGTAAAAACAATGTTAACGAAATGTATCTAATGACTTTACAGTTTCGTGCAACTGTAAAATTGTAATTTCACAGCAACGGTAAATTGTATAACACAAACAAAATAATCGAGACTAATTACCTGATAACGAAGATACCAAAACATGGTAATCACTAATCCGACTAGTATTATGAGGGCCAGTTTCAATGCCGTGTTCTCTTGTTGTCGGAGCCACATGTTCAGTTGCTTGTACCACAGATCCGGTCGTATGTTCAGGCCTTCGAATAAGTCGTCCGTTTGTACAGACACTGATATACTGGACTTCAAGTTCGTTTCGTTCTCGACATCATTTTCCGTGCCAGAGTGTACTTGGCCGTTGATTAGCTTGATTCCATTGGTTTGGGTTTCTCGTTCGGTCATAAAGTTGAGGTTAGGCAGCTGCGGAGTCCATGACGTAGTCAGCTCTGGTACTTTATAATGTCCGAGCAGTAGGTACGGAGCAGCAACGTGAAGATTCAGGTCGTTAAGTTTGTAATGGACGTTCGTGAACGGTTCGTACTTAGGCTTATCGTGGGGCACACCTTCTCCCGGCGGGCCTTCGAGTAGCAAAGGCTGTGTGTGCCCCGTCGATATTGTTATGGTGTTTTTGTCGACCAATGACGATAAGGCGTAAAGTCCGTGGTGGTGCTCCCCGACGTAAAGAGTAGGACTGAAAATATATTGTAATTTATAATATCAGATTACTAATATCTCATAATGTTAATTTATAAATGACTTTAGTGTATTAGGTACGGTTATTCGAGCAGAACAAGCCGAATAAGTTGAACGAAACGAATTTCAAAATTATTTGAATGAAATCCTATAAAACCTCGTTTACTTGACCGTTACGAATCAACATCATAATACGTCAGATAACGTCATTAATATCGGTGATACTGATAACATAAGAAGATCGAAAATTATTTATATTTAAAAAAGAAAATTATAACTTGAATATTATTGTTAATAAGGTATAGAATTTATTATCAAGAGAATAAAACCAGCTACAGTGACCATACAACACATTACCGATAAAAATGCATACTATGCGCCATTTTTAATTGCTTTAACTGCTCTATAACCTTGACGATGCCATATGTTTTTGTGGAGAAGGCGTTATGCACCACAACTGCAGATATCGAAACAAGCGGCAATGTGTGGGACTTGTGACTAAAGTCATTCGTCCCACTACCCACCAAACTCCCCCATTGGGCGATTAAGATATAAAACATAACTTATCTAGATTTACCCGTATTCACCGCATCATTATAATTACAAATAAACCCGCATAGCCACACGATCCGTTAGGGCCTCGGCGAATTCGTGCACTACCTCAAATTGAGAAGTAATATTCAAAGTTAATACTTACTATAGCTCAATATTAGAATTCTTAATGCCTTGCCCGTTCCTCAGAGTGGTCGCGTCTTCCATTATGTGGTCGAGTGTGTCATCTCCGATAGAGTTGAAAGGGACGGATATCAGGCCTTCTCTGTCGAGGATGTAGGCGGCCACTACTGGCGTCTCGAAGTTGTGCGACCACACCAGATCGCCGGTCTTGCGGTCGAAAGACATAAGCCGACCGCTCGATGTTGATGCGAAGTGAATTATACCTGGTAACAAATGACATAATTAGATATTTAAAGAAAATCGTATACCATTATTATGCATGGCATGCCTCCCAGATTCCTGGGGTAATAGACCCGTGGGATCCCGGGTTTAAAATTCCGGACTTTGTGATGTGTGTTTACGATCTTGCTGGTTGTGTTATGGATGAAAGGGTCATACATCTCACATGACATCACCATCAGGCTTCTTGGAGTCCAAAACACCATCCTCAGCCGAATGGAAGACGTCGGAAACTAAAGTATTTTCCGGGTTACAGAAAGGCCATTCCCTGTTGTGGGTCATTAATAGGCCTATTTATAAAGGCGGTAATTTAACCCTATGCGCTAGTAAAAATATATGTGCAAGCCATAAACTTTCGCAAAAACGTAAAACTCTATTAATCGTTAGAATAATGTTGAAAACACCGTGTCTTACTATTACCTATTTAGCGTAGTTTATTTATCGCTAGGAAACTTTGCATACCTACATTATGTGTACCGTAGCGTAACACAGATAAGACCGGCAAAACCTAGTGCACTATTTAAACTTTAAACTGAATAAAATTTTAATAATACACCAAAATGTGTTTAAAAATAATTCCATGGCATAAAATTACATCCTTTATCGTGACTAACGGACATTTAAAATGGTTTAATTTGTAATTACAAATTAATTCTGTTACACAATACTAGTGAATTAATGTAAATATAGTGAAATACTTATATACTATTACCCGTAAAACAGCAATGGAAGTGTGTAACACTATAAGGACTAGTTTCACCACTGACAGATAAGTTCGTGATAATTTAACTATCAAAAAAACAATGACATAGTCTTCTTTTTTAGACAAAGACAAAAGAGTCATCAAAGTTATATGGCAGATCTCTTAAAAGGCCAGCAACGCATCAGCGATCCCTCTGGTGTTACAGATGTCCATGGGCGGCGGTGATTGCTTACCATCAGGCGACCCGCTGGCTCCTTTGCCCCCTCTGGCATAAAAAAGAATAACAACTTATCTGCCAGAGAACCTGACTCTTATTGTATTTATTCAGTAAAAATTTACAACAATAATTTTCACCTGCGATGTAACTACAGTCTATGCGTGCAAAGCCGCGAGAGATTAAACTTTCACGATTCAAGATCACGACAGTTACCAAAATCACTATGTTTGGTGGATAAACTGGACCCTTTCTAGGGCGTGGCAGTCCCACATAGCACGCCACACCCCCAAATGAAAGTCACGGTATGCAACGTATTCCCCGAAGAAAAAGACTTACCATAATCATTTAACATTTCCTTCCCCATAGCGTGTGAAGTGTAGTCAAAAAATGTTACATTCCATTTGTGATTTCCATTTTTCGAGTCGTGCATCAGAATATTATACTCTGTCCTGGCGACGTATACGCCCCTCTTTTTATCTGGATCACACGTGTTGTCATTATCTCCATTGAAAATTTTAGATTTATCGAAGCCTGCAACAAATACTTTTTAGTTAGTTCTTTTTACTAAGCTATGTATTTCTTCAAGTCCTTATTCGGATCAAGTTTACTTGTATATTTGGTAGAACCAAGTTGAGAGAACATAGCAAAATGACGAAAGGCTTTACCAGTGGGAGTATTAGCTAGCCAGCTGCCAGTGCAGCCTTAAAGCAGAATCGAACTCGCGGCCTTCGGGTTGAACCTAGGCTCCGAAGAACAGAGACGGTCAAGGCCAGTTGTGACAGTTGTTACACTTATAACAAGAATATTGTACAACAAATAGCTTTATCACCTCGCATTTCGAATGCTAATTAACTTAGCATTTACATGTAAATCACAATGTAATCCAAGCGGGACGTTCGCCTTTACGTCTCTCTTAAGACATTTCTACTAAAAGGGGACGAATATCTTAAGTTTTATTGAACCTTGAAACTAATGACTGCCATAGAATGGAATAATTAATGCATGTAGTATTACAACACCACCACTCTGTGCGATTCTTTGTCTTAACACCGGGTCAGAGGTATTCAATACGCCTCTTGTATGGTTAAGCAATTCTGCAGACAGTGCCTACCTGTCAGTCCTAATGAGCCGGCTTGACAGGGGAATTACACTTTCTCCGAAAAACGACGTATGAGTGCTATTATTATTAGGGATATTGCGATTCACTTCGTAAGAATGCTGGAGGCCCACACTTATTCGCAGGTTTCCTGGACGGTAATCACACTATCAGGTGTCACACATGAACATTTAACTCCTTTCATAAAAAAATCTCATCAGTTGGATGCGAGAGGAATAGAAACATTGACCAACCCACATCCATAAGGTCCACTAATTTTCTATGCGCAAATCACACGTGTGGCCGGACCTTCAATAAATTGTGCATCAGTCAAACCATAAATTATGCGTTTGACAAGTAATGAACTGCTTTATGATCTAGAGCGCAATAGGACTGCACCAGTAGTACAGATTTGTGGCCATGAATAAAGAACTTAAACTCACCTGACACATGTTCCCGTGAACCAGTCAAAGGATCAAGCATGAACCAAGTATCACTCTTCTTCCCAGTATACAGTATACCTTCCGTAGACCGGCAGGGGGCGTTGGCGACCAGCTCTGGTATCGTGAACGGAAGCTTCTTCAGCATCTGTTGGTCGCCTCGTGGCCCATACATGTACAAAAAGCCGTGCCGAGGATCCGGCAAGAATTGGGGCATCAAATTGGCATGCTGGTTGGGGACTTTGACAACCGGTTCTGGAACAAATTATATTAATACAATTAACGAGTACGATAATGCAAAGAAAAACTGTTTACGTGAAAAAGAGAAAAAAAATTGATTTTACACTACAAGATAAATTGCGGCAAAAATATTAAACAAAAAACGATGGAATATCTTGAAACTCAAATATATGTTATGTACGTACCTATATTAATGCTAATAATAATAATCATTTAATTCAGACAGTATCCATATTGGTTAGTAACACATATTGGTTATATTACCAAGTTGTTATTTCAGAAAAGCGAAAGCTTTCCAAAATGTCTAAGTTTTTGCTTTCGTATTTAAATTAACGAATTGTAAAAGCAAAAATGCAAATAATGATTAGCAGGTATGATAATTTGAAGGTGCCTTACAAATAAAAAAATATTACGATTTAGCATTGTTGGAATTAACATTTACAACGCAGTTTTTGTCAAAAGACCTAAATTCATCATAATTGATTAGTTTTACTCGTGATTAACCATTAATGATTTACGATCTTGTTTGGAAAATACGAACATAGACCTAAATCTTGGTATTTAATACAGTCTTATCTGATAAACGTATCGCGTATTAGTTAACTTCGTTTAGCCGTGTCTGCCGTCGTGTCGGAATCATTCATGTTTCCGAAACCTTCTCGAAAGCAATACGATATGACACATGCGTGGGTTAAGATTCTCCTTTCTAAATAATCCGTGACTATGATGTCACAACAAGTGTTGATGCGAACTGTCTATTTGAGTATAGTATCTAAATAGGTACCAGTATTATGCTATCTTTTAGAAACTAGATGAAAAAAGGGGAAGAGGAAGACCAAGACGGTGCTACGTGCAGTTGAAAGAAAAAGTTAATGTCATAACGTGTAAGGAGCTTAAGATTCTAGCAGGTGCTTCAGAGAAAAATGGAAATTGCTCCACCGACAAAAGTCAAACTCAGAGGTTTCGCCTAGTGGTAGTTGAAGCTTTGCTATTCAGAGAAAATGTAGCATTCTAATGGTAAAAGAAGACGTTTTAAGTTTATTCGATATATGTAGTTATAGGTATTTTTTTATTTTAGCTCGGTTGGCAGTCAGGAACGCAGTCCACCTGATGGTAAGCGGCCGCTGCGGCCTATTTCACTGAGGAACACTTCACCAGGGTAGATATCGGATATCGTGGCTCTACAAACGCATTTTAGAAGAGGTTGAAAACGATAATTAAATAACGAACTGTTCCAGTTTTATTACTACGAGTATAATAATAAAAAAGTGTCACACATAAATGCTTATAATTTTAAGTTGGGGATCTCATTAGCCAAACTTTTGGAGCGTATGAGAAGTCCTAAACATTGTTAGATGAAAGAAGGATTTTCATAAAAAAAAAACCAAACAAAACAGACATTTTAATAGCGAAATCAGAGAGCAATTTATTTACTGTAAACTCGACCGGACGTATATTGGCGCTATCTTTATGATAATCAAGCAATTTTTATTGAAATAAAAATAAATTATGATGTACTGATCTGATAAGCTCGTGACGTAAATATCTCTCAATTCAGTCTCATTTTACTGGTTTATATTATATAAATTTAACTTGATATGTTATATTAGTGGCTTTTCTAAATCTTTTAATTCCGCGACCAGGGAATTCGCGCGTAATTCACACGTGCGTTTACTAATGATGACAAACGTAAGCTTTGTTGTTAGTGCACCAGAAAACAAACAGACAATTCACCACTGTTACTCACCATCACATAAACAGATGGGAATGCCATGTTTCTTTGTTGACTACATTAAAAAATTCCTCTAAGTCCCGGTTATGATTTATTAGTATGTTACGTCCATAGTAGGTAATTTGTGTTCTACTAACATGTTTCGCTCATGAGTAGATCGATAGATCAGATCCATCACGCAACAGAGGAAGATAGTTTGAATATACATAGAATAACATTCGTCCCAATCGGGTGTGAAGGGGACTTTGAAGGAGTTTAGTGGGTAGTGGACGCTTTAGTCTTACACACGGCCGCAGGTCTAGGTAGCATGCGTTTGTGGTGCATAAACACATACTCCTCCAAAAAAAAAGCTTCAAGAACCCAGTCTAAGAGTTTATAAATGACATTGGACCCCCTTATGCGCCTAGCTACAAAATCTAGTGCGTGCTGGGTAATTTTGTTTAGACTACTGGTCAGTAGTGGGCATTCAAGAATACCAAAAATATGGCAAATTGCAGTTGTCTTCATAATTATTGTGACTTTTATTTAAAAAATACTATAAGTGTAAAAAAATATTACACTGTGACATAGGAAGTATTCTGTCACAACACCCTTAAAACATGTATGAATGGCCATGTGAATGTAATTAAACCCTAGAACATTCTATGATACATACATTCATTGTAAATTTTGATAAAAATCCAATTAGTAATCCCAATGGAGAATGATATGTTTGATAAAGATGATATGTTTTCATGTCAATGGATAAACCAGTGTGTTGACAAAACTGTGTTATCTCTAAATATATGTTACATTACATTGTTGCATTTTGAAGTTCATGTTAACTTCTCTTAGGGTTCTTGACCAGATTTTTTTAATGATACATCATGATATTCCTATCATCATCATCATGCCACTAAACTATGATAATTGTGTAAACAAATTCAAAGGAATAAATTATTAGCTTCTAATAACAGACTAATTTTATTGGGTTGGTTATACCTGGGTATCAGTACTGATTATAATGGTAACTTTGTTTTTATTTATCATTCATTTAATTCAATCACTCAACCTTGATTAGAAAATCCTATGTCAGACAAATATGTATACTACTATTATGTATTGATAATTAATAAGCGGCTCTTATTAGATAATGGCAATAGCAATTAAAATCTACCACCACTTTATATGTATAATATAATATTTTCTACTTCATTATTGTATTTTAATATTGAATAAAAAGTTGTAGAGAGAACACTTTCTATATTGTTTATTTTCCAAATAGCAACGGTAGTTCTGACAGTGACCACTAGGGTTATCATATTATGCATTTGTCTGCAGTTTCTGATAAAAAATGAATAATAACAATGAAATAAGATAATCTACATTTCTGCTAAGAATGTTTGTTGAAAAGTAATTCCAATTTTAATTATGTATGATACAATTTTAACATTTATTATCAAAAAAACGATTATGGTTTTCTTTAAGTTTAAATACCTAATTATACTACTAGTTTTAATGTCTATTTTGACAACTTTTCTAACAAACTTAACTAATAAAAATCAAATCATATATTGCACAGTCGCTATTCTACGTTCACGATCAGAAGTTCCCTAGCCACTATATTACGTTATATTGGTAGTACGCTATATTGGTATTGTTTTTTAATACTTTCAATCTGTTTTTTGACAGAGAGGCTAAAGGACAACTTATGGTGAACAGAGTGTAGCACATCAGACTACTCTATTTGTCAATTCTCTACAAGCAATTTTCAGCTTTATTTACTTTTCTTTCAATTTAGATTTTTTGACAGATTAGGGTAGGTTGATCTGCTGCCGTCCGTACTTAGAGAAGCATAAATATATTTGTTTTGATGGTATGCAGTTGCATTCCATAATATGTATCATGATGAAATGAGGATTAAATACAAGTAACAGTTGTTTATCTACATTAACTTTACTCCGCAGGAAGATAACATAGCATAGAATTTTTAATTAGACTTGTGTCCTTATTGACACAAAATCATCAACATAAGTATTAAATAAAATATACTAATTCATTCATTATTTATAAGTACATAGTTGCTAGTTAAAAAAAATTAAAGTTATGAAAGATGTAAAGTTATAAAACATACCATCTTTTAATTTCCATATAATGTTTCCCGCTAGAGGTTCTACGGCGACCATGCCGCCTCCTAACGTGGCAAACAGAAGAGGCCGGTCGTCGAGTCCTCGCGACAACTCCGTGCTCTCCTAAAACAAAACATGCCTTAGCTTCTACTCGTACTTAACGCAATATCGACAGCAAAATCAATGCCGCGCAACCGACGTGACTCTCACGCTGCGCTCCTGCGCTCACCTTTCCACCTGCGTCTTCTGGGGACCCGAGGCCGAAGCCCCCACACAAAAACAACGCAATAAATAACAACTCCATTTTGGCACTTTCCAAGCACTCAACGAAATTCACAGTAAAAACATAGATTCGATGTCAGTCCCATTATTTTCAGCAGAATATAATCAGTCACAATAAAACAAAGGTGACGGAATTAACGTGAAATTAATTACTAATTTTTGACAGCACTGAGCACACAGGCACAACGTTGACAGTTTTATGAAGAAAGAAAAAAAAAGCAAACTGACAGTGACAGACAGTGGCAAAAAGGTATTGTTAAGGTGCGTTCCAACTTGTGACCGTCGTACAATCATTAACAAATTGACCTCTTTTTACATATTTTATTTCTATAACATTTTATTTTGAGTCATAAAACTCAAAAATAAAAAAATATAGTAATTACTTAACTTAGTTTTTCAATGGTGATTTAATTTTTACAAATTAGTTACATCCCTATCCATAGACATAGACAAAATCATTTGTCAACACCTGTCACAATAGTGCTGCCAACTTAGGGGTTTTCCCCCTAGATTTAGGGGGTAAATAAGTGAGATGGGATTTTTTTAGGGGTGTTATATTTTTAGGGGTATTTTTAGGGATTTTTATAACTTTAAATATTTTTTTTTAAATTCCAAATTCAGCAAAATAAAGGTGAGTATAGTCTCCATAGCCTTGGGATAATCCAATCCAGCGAATCATGTTCATTTTTATACATATCGCCTTAGCGACATCTAGTGCGATTGTTTGTTATTATGAGTACAGAGTTGAATAAAAAATAAAACACGAATTCCACCATGTTGTCTATGACAATTATGACAATGACAATGACAATTAAATCTTTCCTCTTTAAAATATTAGTATAGAAGAGTAAAAACAAATTATATTACTGCTTATTTTTTATTAATTAATTGTAATCATTTTTATTAAATATTTTTGGGGGGATTTTCAAGCAATTGAGGTGATTTTAGGGGGTTTTGACTTAGATTTAGGGATAAATATTTTTTAGAGTTGGCAACCCTGCACATCACGGCCACGGTTGCCAACTTAGGGGTTTTCCCCCCAGATTTAGGGGGTAAATAAGTGAGATGGGATTTTTTTAGGGGTGTTATATTTTTAGGGGTATTTTTAGGGATTTTTATAACTTTAAATATTTTTTTTTAAATTCCAAATTCAGCAAAATAAAGGTGAGTATAGTCTCCATAGCCTTGGGATAATCCAATCCAGCGAATCATGTTCATTTTTATACATATCGTCTTAGCGACATCTAGTGCGATTGTTTGTTATTATGAGTACAGAGTTGAATAAAAAATAAAACACGAATTCCACCCTTAGAGTTGTGTTCTATTTACTCCTTAGAATATGGAGATGCCCTATTGATCTATACAAAAAATTGCATATATGAATATACATCGAATCGACACTTGCCTTACAAATATATACTTATCTCTTTTCATCTAAGTGATTGTTGCGTATGAAAAAAGAGACGGATATCTTTGCATTGTACCCATTTTGGCAACACTTTTTAGTGACGTCACACAGTTTTTGACGCGTGCCGGTTTCGCCATATTGTGTTCCAGCTAGTGATGTGGCACAATATTTTTATGTATCGATACGTTTTAGATAGTTATATTCTGCAATGGTATATTTCTGCAGATTTCCTGTAAGTGAAACATTAAAGAAGAAATAGATAGAGTTAATAGGTGGGGAAAATATAAATCCGCGACATAAAATAAGGCACGTTTGCTCGTTACACTTCAACGAAAACTGGTTTTACTCTTCTGGTAAGGATTTTTGGAAAAATGTAATAGGTTATAATGAAAGGTGCTTTTCTTATATAATACTGTGTCACTAAATAAACAAGTAAACGAGTATGTATGTGTATTGTGATAGGTTAATCTGTTTATGTCTCTTTTTTCATACGCAACAATCACTTAGTTCAACTAACTAAGTTAGTTGAAAAGAGACAAGTATATATTTATAATGAAAGTGTCGATTCGATGTATATTTGTATAAGCAATATTTTGTATAGATCATGTATTTGTTTTAATAGGGCGTCTCTATTTATGTTTCAGTATTTTCAGTACTCAGAGGGCAATTCATATTAACCATGTGAAGTTGAAATTTCCATAATAATATATATAACTAACCTATTGTTATATTAAGGCACTGCATCATCATTATTTTGTGATAGGAAAATAAGAAACTATTTATAGATTTCTAACAAAATATGTGCATTTATGATCGACACGTAAACTTGTATCGATAAATATATCGATATACAATATTTGTTGCACTACGGTCGGGCGCTATCATTGGTGGCGCCATTTTGTGTTCCAACTTTAGGTATCCACTCATACGTCCACTGTAACCACAGTTACAGAGACCATATACCTCAGGACAGTCCGTGTAACTACAGTTACATTTTTAAGAATTCGCGCCCGCCGATTGTTTTTTTCTTTTTCTTATCGCTGTGGATGTTTATAGTCTGTAGTGTTGCTGGTTTTTGACGCTCTATGATATGTACCACACCTTATTTCAAGTGGAACATAACTTCGGCTCATGGCTACAAAAAAAATAAATTGTCAAGTTGCTTGTTGTTTTTGTGGATCAGTGCGCGAGTGACTCCAGCTATTTTATTCGAGAAATTATGCCGTAAGTAATAAAATATTATTGTTTTGTATATCAAAATATTTATAATCTTACATATTTTCATATTTTATAACATTATGTGCGATTCCAGTCAGTTTTTAAGTAAAAATTTGGATTAAAAATAGGTCGGTGACTCTGTGTTTTTATTAGTGAATAATTGGAAGATCTAAAAAAGTTCTTATATTATATCGTAATTAAATGTTTTAATATGAAAACTTATTAATATTATAGCCTGGTTATTACCATACTTTCTTGAAATATTCCATATTTCATTCTGGATTAGACAATTTACCATACGTGAACTTCGATTTCACAGATCATGTAGCTTTAGTTTTTATTTTATTTGTAATATTTTAAGATGATTTATAATGGGATTTTGGTTCCAAATGAAAGGCCATTAAATTACCTAAAACCCAAAATTGTTTTAATATTGTAAACGTCAAAAATATCTAATAAATAAAATTATTAAATTGAAAACTAGGACAAAATTAGCATTTCTTAAAGTTCACTGTAAGATCATTAATAGAATATAATGTTAAAATCAAACATAACTATTGCCTAAAAATCGTCAACTAATAAGCCTTTCATTAGTATTTTTCATTTTGCGATATTTGAGTTATTTACTGAGTAATAAGCATTTATTTAGCATACGTCTCCTATCGATTTTATTTTGCGCGTATCACGTGACTCGCGGACTGTCCTGACAACCTTGCGAAACGCGCGCGGACGTTTGAGTGGGTATACACGTTTTGTACCTACTTAGGGCATCTCCATGTGTTCTACTCTAAGATTTACTCTGATTCCACCATGTTGTCTATGACAAATATGACAATGACAATTATATCTTTCCTCTTTATAATATTAGTAGATTCACTGGAGGGTAGGCGATGGGTCCATGGGTCCACGCGTCTTTTACCACTCAAAGCCGAACCGGCACTCGCGTGCCGCTTAACAATAGATTTTCTATTGTGTCTGGTTTTCCGGGGCTAGAAGGATTAAATCTTTTTATTTGTGATCTAGTGCAGTTTGGTGTTGAAAAGTGGTGTGATTTTCATTCAGTAAAGTGTAACGAAGTATCATAAATAAGAAAATTGAAACAAATTGACTGAATGGACGGGTATTGCGTGTAGTGTGTCTCATCGGTAGATGAGACGCTCTTACCGCAATGGCGTCCATTCCCCCGTGACCTTTAGAGTATCAATGAAGCGTTAAAACATCTTAACACCAATGTTTTAACGCAAGGAGAATCTCCCAATAACCACTTGACATTGGCAGAATCACCGCGCCGCGCACCGCGCCGCGCGCGCCGCAAACAGGCGCGGGATAGAGTCCATTTAAATAAATAATAATATAATATTAGTATAGAAGAGTAAAAACAAATTATATTACTGCACATTTTTTATTAATTAATTGTAATTATTTTTATTAAATATTTTGGGGGGATTTTCAAGCAATTGAGGTGATTTTAGGGGGTTTTGACTTAGGTTTAGGGATAAATATTTTTTAGAGTTGGCAACCCTGATCACGGCCGCACTTGACATTTCTCTCAAATTCTCTCTCACGTCACAGATGTCAGAAAGAAAACATTTTGAGTGAATTAAAAATGGACTGAGTGAATCCCCGAACTTTTTATCTATTGCCGAACAATTTCAGCAGCACAGAAAATAAATAGTGACTTATTAATTTTATGAGTTGTTTGTTATTTACCTATTATTATAGTGTTGTATTGGACGTTTGATTACGAGTATGGAGATCTCCGGCCCAGGTATGTTGACAAGAATTTTTACATATTCGCACTTGTTATTAAAATAATTTAGTGTTTAAAAAATCGATATATTCATAATTCCACATAAAGTGAGCATTGGAAAATAATCTGTATATAATTTTCTTTGATATCAAAATGTAATCTGTCCATATGTTCTGTTTCTTTGACAACAAAGACTACGATAATACAAACAATCTAAGAGCTTATTGGGTCTTTGTGTGCACTGGTGAGCTATAACTATGCCCCTCGAGTAGATATATCCGCTTTTAGTTGTTACAAAGTAAAGCACGTCCTTAGACTCTGTCTGTAAACAGGTGGTTTTTTCACCAATGGGTAAGTGATATATTTATACCTTGGACAATGACTCCGAATGACTCTTTAATAATTACTGTTGATATTTTTAGGGAAAACTCCAAACACGTCCTTATCCTTTAGATATAATGCTAACAATGAGGAACTTGAAGAACTTTACAATGTGTGTGAAGATGATCCCCCTACACCACAGTTTGATGCTCCACTGTCCTCTCAGAGTGAGAATGCAAGCCCTAAGCGAGCTGGTGACAAGACATCATCAATAATTGACAAGTACTTCAAGTCAATGAGAGAAAAGCCTATTGAGAAAACAGCAGAGAAACCAGCAGTGGAAAAGGCAGAAGATGTTAAGCCAGTGGAAAGTAAATCTGAAGAAACGAGGAACATTCCACCCAAGGAAGTGTCATCATCTCCTATGAAAGAATATTTAAACCGTCTGGGCAAGAGAAGCTCGTCAGAAGTGGAAGTAAAAGAGAGCAACGAGACTTGGAAAATATTCCATGATTTCAAATTCAAGATAGCTCAAGCTGTTGAGGATATGAAGACAAGATCCCTGGAAGGTGTGTCTCGACCATTTTATATTTGGACATAAGTAGTTTATAATTGACATTGTACATTCTGTATACATACCAATTAGATAAAATATCTAATCAGTACATTTATCAGTTTTCCATTTTTCTGATTTAAGACATTGTTAGGGATGACTGACAATTTTGTTAAATCAATTGCTTTCCCTTGGATGTATTTTAATGTTTTGACTATATTTTAAGTACTTATTGTCATGTTTGTAGAAACTAAGGAGAAATCTGTACCAAGAGAAAATTCAACATCTGATTCAGAAGAAAACTCTGCCATCAAAGACTCTGATCAGCAAAGTGTTGGAGATACTGATAACCAGGTAATTATTTATACCACTCTTATTATTGTCCAATTTTCAACTTTCAATAAAAATAAAATAAAAGATATTTATAACTATTTAGTTTATATTTATGTATTTTATGATGCAAAGTACATGTTAAATTTAGAGCTGAAAAAAATAACATTAAGTAATAATCACTGTATCAGAAATGCATTGTAAATATAATTCACTAACTATTATTGTTTTGATAACAGTTTTATGGTTGCCAACTTTTCTAAATTATTTATTAAAGCAACTAAATATTTAAAGTAATTTAAGCTCTCAATATATTTTTGAACCATGCCAACTCTGTACCTGCACAATTTCTTATATAGGTAGGTACTTTAATTAAGTATAATAAAATATATTATTTTTTATATAGGCAAATATCCAGAAGAAAGAAACAAGGATTATTTTAAATTATCATTTAGTTACAGATTTAAACAACTTAGAGCTTATTCACAAACAGAAAAAAATTAAAATAATAAAAGTAAAAAATATGTTGTTTGTTCAATGAGCTGTTGACATCCCTACATTCCTTTATATTAACATACTCATTGCTTTGTTAAATTATTTCACAAGCATTTGTAATTACATATTTAATGTAATTAGATTACATTGTTTTAGAGTAAAAAAAGTCCAACTGTTATCTTAATTAGCCAATTAGTTTAATTAGTCCTCAGTAAGTTAGAAGTTTAAGTCCTACTTAATAGGTATATATGGTAGGATTTTTTTCATAACATTGCATGTTACAAACAATGTAATTGTAACATGTTAAAAATGTGTTTACATAGGCCACAGTTTTCCCAAATGGGAACAACAAACCTACCCTTAGATTTTTTATCTACATCATTTATGTGCAACACTGTTTTGACTACCTGTAACGTAATCTGCGAAATTGATGGTCGAAACTAATATTTTATAAATTGATGACAGAAGACCGACAATTGAGAATTAGTATTGAATGCATCGCGTCAGAAAAATCTGACCATTGTGGAAAAAACTCTTTTTAGGTAGAATGCTTTTACGCCCAATAGCAGCATGCTACCGCCGCATAGAAAACCTAACACCGTGTGTCCCACGGCCACTACTCACTAAACTCCTCCAGGTCCCCTCCATACCTGAAGGGCACAAGCCGGTGCTCACCATGTGGCGATTTATCGCTCGACTGCCTTATTATTCCTATTTTCAGAACATGAATGAGTTTATGAAATAAAATAATATATACTAGCCTTCCGCCCGCGGTTTCACCCGCGCGTGATTTCTTTTTTCAAATATCCCCCCCTTCCCCCCACATTTCCGGGATCAAAAGTACCCTATGTTCACCGGGGATAGTGTAGCTATCCAACAGTGAAAGAACTATTCAAATCGGTTTAGTAGTTTCGGAGCCTATTCAATTCAAACAAACATACAAACAAACAATCAAATCTTTCCTCTTTATAATATTAATAAATATAGATATTCTAGAAATATTTAAGTCTGTAGTATTGTTCAATGTACTATAAAATAATTACACACACTTCCAAAATAATATCATGTGACATTTGTATATGATGACAGGTATCATCATTAGACAGCAGCATGCAAAATTTGTCAGAAGTGACACAACCTCTAACAGCTAAGGCAACTGAGAAGGAAGTAATGTACCCTGTAGAGAAAAAGAACTATTCAGATTCCAGTGATGACACTCACAAAAACATTGGTAAACACTCATAAAATATTAAGTAATTGTCTAAACAGTTACTTAGGCTTTATATACTTTTAAGGCGAAAGTACCTGTCCCTATGTTTGTTACACCTTAAGACTGGTTTTAGATTCACGTTGTTGAGAAAGCCCACAGCGCGCGTATTATCGTTTATCGCTGTTTAACAAGGTGAAGACTTTCTGAACTTCTAAGAAAACCGGCATAAAACTAGCGTTATAAAATAAAAAAGGTGTATAAGATATTCGACAATCGTCAAATGAGACATTTTATTAGAAACTATTTTGATGTTGCCTGTCAATTATATTTTATTATCTCTCTTATTTTTTAGCCAACAGTGACTCCGCGGATGTGTCGAGAGATTACACAAATGATAGCAATATGATGGAAGTAGAATCAGGCGTAGAAGCGATGGAAGACACTCTTGATGGTTTCGGTGACGTCACAAATGCCGACACAGATTGTCCCAGAGATAGGCAACCTGAAAATATTCCATCGCCGCAACCAATAATTCCAACCAATTTCGGGTTGCCACCACCAAGTAAAAGCAACTTACATAAATCGAAAACAGTTGAAATACAGAAGACATCACACTTCTTCAACTTTACGATGTATTTTTTAACATTCGTGGTTTTTCTGAATTACGTTCTTTTTCCAAATGCAAATGTCTGGAATGGTTTCCTACTAGGAATTTGGTTTTTCTATCTGGCAAGTCAAGTAAAGAGTTGGGTGCTAGAGAACTATTTCAGTGATAGTGAACCTCAGAAAATGGGATTCCTTCAATTAAAACGTAGCAGTGCCATGCCGCCGACTTACACTATACCTTCTGTGAAGGAACATAGACCACTTAAAAAATATGAGGTCAGTGTTTTATACAATTTTAGATTTATTATATGCCTACACTCGTGAAGTTGTGATATAATTTTTGTACTTCTTTCAGGGCTGGATTAACCATTACAGATTTCCTGACTATGATGCATTCAGCTACCATATTAATCAGACAACCACTGCTTTCATGAAGCTTGAAGGTCTGTTTCTTTTTTTTAAGACATTCTGACCTTGATATTTTACTTTCAAGACATTTACTTGTTGACTTTGATTTTTACTACAAAAGACTCGCCTCTTTTAAGTTCCTAATAATCCACTCCTAATATAGTTTTTTTTTTAATTTACAATATAGTAACCCATATTGTAAGTCTTCCGCCCGTATTCTAAATCGATAAATCAACGCGCGACGGGTAAATAGGCTGTAAACACCGCAATCATTTTCGTGTCCTAATTAGTTACTCATAGAGAGCAAATTAGACTGCGCTAAAATGTTGGCCGTACATCAACCGTAAAATTTTGCGAATGCGGGCTCCAAAACTACTAATTAGCCAAATTGCAAATTAGTGTCGAATGAATATTACTGGTGTTATCCTAAAGATTTATTTATAACACACAGGTTGCAACTTGAGGATATCATACACAAGGACGAAGATCGCTAAGAGAGCGCTGTGGGATGAAAAGATCGAAAATATTATATTTTATCAGCACAGGCTGTACAATTTGACGGGAGCGCGGATCATATTGCTTCCCAAAGGCCTGGTGCGGAGGAGGTATTTACACTATTTATTTTTTCTACATATATTTTGTATATTAAGGTTTTATTTTGCGGAGAATGCGTTTAACCCTAGGCTGGTAAGATCTGCGGCCCATGGGGAAACTCTGGGCTAAAGCGACCTACTACCTACTAAACTCCCCCGGTTTTTCCTGGGCGATGCTCGCCTTGTATCGATTAAATGGTTTTTTATGCATACATCTAATCTGTAGTAGTAGCGGCATGAATAAAACGACTTCACAGGTTGACGTTTTTCACGGCTTTAGGTTTCCCCGTATGACTTATCAAATTATGTACAATATTTCCGTATAGCTACGAGTATATGTTAAAATGCCACCCTTGATAAGGAAAGCTAATGAAGTTTATTTCTGTACCATTAAGGAAATCGCATTAAATAAATGATAAATTTTGTTTTTTATGTTAAGAAAAGTCCATTTATTAGATTATCGCCTATTTGCATAACGTTCCTATTTACATAATTATGTACCTACGCATAGAACGAGTTTTGATATATGCCTCATGGAAGTTTAGGTTAAAAACTATTTACAATAATATTTCTTATATTATCATGTTATTGTAATCTTCCATATTAGGGAAAAAAAGTGGCGTGAAATATTAACGATTTCGGCACCACACAGGCATTTATTTGGGACATTACGAAGACCATTCATATGTGCTATATTAAGAGCCAAAATTGAATAAATGAATTTGATTCTTGATTCTTGACACTACATCAAAGACGTTCAATATACAACTAGACACCCAATCTCTAAGAAAAATTTCTCAAAAAACGTCCGAGCGGGGACACAGATGACATTAACACATTCGTTCAAATTAACACCTTATCTTGTGGCAGTTAGTGTTTAATGTCAAATGTATACAACTAAACGGAAACTCTGCCCAATAGTTGCGTGGGCAGACTTTTGCTTCGGACAATATTTGAGCGTGAATGGGAGTCTAGTTGTATATTGAATGTCATTGCACTACATTAGTATTTATCTGTCTAGATTTAATTCTTGTTATTAAAAGTGCATTCGATCTGCGTGAGCCAGTGAAGCGAGCCGAACAAAGCCTTTGCTTGCGACAAGGCCTGCCGGGCTGCCCAAGATTTGCGCGGTCGCGCACGGATACCACTCAACCGCGCCGATATAGGATAATGACCGGCCACTTAGCCGATATAGATTGATACGTCTTTATTTATGATGCGAGATGTGTTATTTTTCGGACGGGATTATAATCTAACTTCTTTGTCAATTATCTATTAAGCATCTCTTAAGCCTACATGAATAAACATTATTTTAATTGATATCATTTTCTTATAATGCAATGTAAATACTTGACTAAGTATCTTCAAAAGGTCTTACAGCTGGTCTATACCTGTTGTTCTCTAACAATGATATTAAATGATGAGAAATAAACTCGAAAACTAGTCAATGGGTCACTTTTGGCAATTTCTTCAGGTGTGGAGACGACATATAGATATTGCAAAATGCGTTCTCCAACCAGTGGTAACATGTTAATATTTTACATAAAAACTACATATGGTCCTTCTTTTTGTCAACAGGCAATGGAGCAAAAAATACCCAATCTGTATAGTGTTGAACGAGAAAGAGAAGATACAAGTGTTAGAAAAAGAAAACGTTGAGAACGACAAGAAGAGTTCTGAAGCATCGACTCTCAAGAAGGGGAAGGACCCACAGCATGAAGTGGAGAGCACAGAGACCAATACAAGCCCGGAGAAGAAACGGAAATTCGTCTGGAGGAGAAGGGAGAAGAGGTATGGCATACAATGTGTTTTTTTATATTTAAACTTCACCAGGACTTGACCACATAGTTGCCTTATGTTGAACAATGGTCTATGATGGAGCGCGTTTGCTTATATGAACGTCAGAAGGTAGCAGTCAAAATAGATTCAATCATTTTTCTTCTTATTAATATCTTAAACAATGAATTAGATTCATTGTAGGCTAGAAATATATTTTCATTTCTAAATCTTTCTTCCATTTTATAATTTAGCATATTTGGGACACCCTTTAAGTTTTATTGCTTGTATTTGTGTAACGTCAAATATTCGTATTTTTAGACTTGCGAGGCAACTAACATAATAAATCCATTTGCAACATTTACATACTAGTATACTAACACCAGATCCTGTTATACAACTTCGACAAGCCCTCATGCGCATAATAGTAAACAACTACTATACTGTCTTCATTAATTTTCAAGCCATTTATTTCTAGGATACAAGCTGCCATATTCATATTCCCTTTTCTACCAGGGTGTAAGATGTATAATAACAGACAACACAACGGAGAACGTGCGAAAGATTTCGCACGTGCACCGAAATCACTTTATAAACTTACTGTGGAGACACGTATAAGTACGTATGGGGCTAAAAAAAGCAAACAAACCAATGACGTTCAATTAAAAAACTAGACTCACAATCACGCTCAAATATTGTCCGAAGCAAAAGTCTGCCCACCCGACTATTGGGCAGAGTTTTCGTTTAGTTGTATACAATTGACATTAAACACTAAATGCCACAAGATAAGGTGTTAATTTGAACGAATGTGTTAATGTCATCAGTGTCAAAGCCACTCGGACGTTTTTTGAGGAATTTTTCTTAGAGATTGGGTGTCTAGTTGTATATTGAACGTCATTGAAACAAACAGATGAATTCTTTTGTTTTGTTTCAATAATAAATTTTAGCGCCCAATTGTTATTTGTCCAGTTGTACAAAGTAGGTCACAACCTATTCCACTATTGGATAATTGGCTTGTTGGCGTTCATTAACATGCCACGAGGTCATTGACACATCAAATGTATAAGTTGTTATTGTAAGAAAGGTTATGGTTGTAAAGGTGCTCGAAGTTTTTATTGTCAATTGATACAAACTTGGCTACTTTTGAATCAGCTATCCCGCTCTATCTTGAATGATCTTCAAGTAGACAGATCATAGTTGGCCATACTTTTAAACAATTGCCTTCCGGTTCTTGAATTCGATCCCCTTCGGTTTGTAGGTGCGGAAAAGGTCGCTTAGTAATATATATTTTTAATTTGACGCTAGATTATTTTTGGCCTTTGTTTCCTGTAAAACTTTGTTGTTTTGTAGGAAAACAAAAACATATTTGAAAAAGCTTAATAATAAATACCTAACCATCTTAATATTTAACATTATATACTACCTACGTTGCACGTTTGTATTCAATTGTTTTGACATTGAAATTGTTGAAATGAAGTTGTTGACATTTCTGACATTTATTATTATTGTCTATTACTAATATTCTATTTGTTTTACAGTATTTCCCACTCCGACGGAGAATCAGGTAAAGAAGGTCTACGACACAGGCTTGTTAGAAAAATGCATAGAGGTTTGTATTTTTTGCGCATACATACTTCACTTTTAAGCCGCGTAAGTTAAGTCCAAAAAGAGCCTAAGAGCGAAGGGCTAGGTTTAAGGCGAATTTACTGTTTTACAAACACTTCATCTTAAATAGTTAAAAGTGGACTTTAGTCCTGTAACTATTGCTTCATTTTAAGTTTACCGTGCTTATTTTGTCAACATAGCACTCATGTAATCAAAGTGTGTTCCAAAAATTAAAATAAAACCTGTTATCTCTTGACCCAGTTTTGCCAATACGAAAAAAATACACCTTCGCAGCCATTATCTATTGCCAAGGTTTGATTGCCCAAGTGTCATTAACCCCTACCCCCCTGCTACTCATAGGCAGTGACCAGCCTGATAATATTTCTTTGATAATATGATTGATAATAAAATTAAGCGTAAAATAAAAGGGTCTTCACTGAACATTACATGAATGAATTTACACTTTTTTTTTGTTGCCATTGCAATTTGAGAAGAACGTCATTATCTTAACTGGTTTGTTTTTGGTCAAATTGGGTCTAAGGCTAATCAAACATACAAGCAAAGAAACAAACAAGAATAGTTGCCTGTATTCACCATTTATGTTGCACATGAACACTAAATGCAGCTAGTTATGGTTTTATTTTGCGTGAATAAACTCGACTTGTTATTGGTGTTATGTTACCAATCATTTATCATTTAACTCAGTGCACATAGCTGCTACTTTTATACATGCCAGATGGTATATATTTTGATAAGATTATTTTGCTACTTTTGTTACAGTCAATTTAATCCCTTAATATTTAAACGGAAATCTAGTTAGTTATAGATAGGTGAATTCTTCGAACACTAATGTTTAAGTGGCCATGATAACTGTTGAGTCATGCGATATTAAAGTTTAAGCACTCGTAGTTATTTGCCACATAGAGCACGTAATTGCTTTACTATTTTATAGTCGAAATATGTACACTAATAATATTGAAACTCTTCAAGTACCCACCTATAGCGATAAAAGGCAATACGTCAAAGCAATAATAAATCAATAAAATTCCGTTTTATCGGTGATATGCGTACGTACGTAGAATTCCAAAATTCTGGCTAATTTTATGTTTATTGTTCGCTCACGAGTATGTTATTGCACGAATATGAGTAAGTATGAATGCTAAATATGCTACAGTAATTTATATTCTACATTTATTACTGCGGTTATCCGTAGATTTTGCGTATTTAAATATGAAAATTCCAAACTTAACAATTTGAATACCATAAGTATACGTATCTATATCATAATAAGTTATGTAATGTTTGAAACATTAGTGAATTAAAATCACTTTGTTAAAGAATGTAATTTTAAAAGAAAATATTCTTAAACCACTAATATTATTATATTAACAAAAGCAGCACATCGACCCACCTTAATTTATCAAATTCCTACAACCAATTTTCCCATTTAAGTCCATCGCTTAGAGTAATATTTTGAGTAAGACTTTTTGACTGATCATTAGGTTAGGTCGTGTGCTACTAACTGTACGTTAGCGCTTATAATAGCACAGAGTAAAAATCATACACAATTGTCATAGACAAAAAAACGTTTCCACCTGCGTTTACAGACTAACAGCTTGTTTATTTATAATTAACATCTTTATAGACAAGAAGCCAGACAGCACAACAGCCTGTACAGAAACGCCAGATGGTCAAGCAGAGAAAACGCCCGCGTTTGATGACAACCTATTCCACGATGCTGAGATGGATCTCGCCACCAAGTCTGCCACCAGTACAAAAGATGAGGAGGAGGAATTAGACGACACGGAGCTGTCGAAGATCAAGGAATTCTTGGAGGAAGCCGTGAGTAGCAACGGTCTTTCGAAAAGCATGAAAGCACGAGTAAGTAATCAATTTTGTTGTTTATGTGACGTCCTTTCATGTGTACGTTGAGGTACAAATTGTTTGTTCTTTATTACGTAGTTTGAATGGGAATGTAGTTGGATTTAATTCAATTGATGAATATAATCGTGCAATTATTATTGAACAATATTGGTAGTGTAAATGACACATAGAACAAATAACAAATCAGTTACTAGATAGGTAACTAGATTTTTTTGGATTTTCTGTACTGTACTTAAATGACAATGAAGAGGAAAAGTAGACATTTGATATCATGTTTCAAATGTCAATGAACCATGTTGTGTTTTAAATACCCTTTTATATGAATATTGTTTGTATAGAGACGAGCCTAAATGACATTTCGCAATGTAAACTTCGTTGGAGTTACATATTTCTTATAGAGAAAAACAGAAGTAGTTAGCTTGATGTAATTAAATTATTGCCATTATATAAAAAGCTTGCCAGCAGTAGTTAGTTCTTTTTTTGCACGTAGGTTTTTGGAATGGGCGATTTTCTGACAGGCCATTTAAAAAAAAGAAAGGCTTCAAAAAGCTTCACTAGATGGCGTTGAACGAAGTATGTACATCTATTGTTACCTCTGGTTTTGTATCTAGGAGCCATAATCTTGACTTATTATTCTTCTTCTTCATAATAAATGGCTTGCTTTGTGTTTTTTTATTAACAATTCCGCCAATTGTAATTTTTCGAGAATGAAAATGACATCTGACATAAACAAAACGTGCATAGGTGGAATGGCGCTATCTATTGAGAACTAACAAAACGGGCTGTCAGAAAATCGCTCATTGGTTTATTTTTAGTTTTGCACCACCTTTGTAGAATGCTTACTAGTAGATGCGTATGCGGCAAAAGACACGCCTTATATACAAAGCTTTTTATTTTTAAATCGACCGTAATTATAATTGATAGCTAGCATAATATTAATAATTATTAATATATGCTTGTTGTATCGTACCTTTCGCTCTACTCACTAATTTCCAGAGATATTTATTTATATAAGGGGAAACCGGGGAGCTTAGTGGATAGTGGGACAAACAAACTGTGGTTATGGTGCGTCTACGCAATCAACTCCGAAAAAAAAAAAGTTTTTAACACGTAACCGATAACTATAGACATAACATAATCTATTGTTAAAATATCAATGGTCTTATTACATATACATTTCAGCTACTATTACGGTCGATTGTAAAATGTAAATATTTTTAAAAGAATAGATGACAAAGGAGCATTTGTCTTAATTGTTATTTTTGTTATTGTCACAGGAGCAGGAGACCGGCGCCGATGGAACGGTGGAAGGCGAGTGGAGCGTGCACGTGAAGCGCACCACGGACAAGCACTCACATTTGTACCTGTTCGCTCGGACGGGCCGGGATAAGCACGAATGGTAAGGGCGCTTTCAATTAAGACGTTTCGTGTCGGACGGCCGCGGTACGTAAGCTTTAGTTTTCTTTCATACAAAACGCGCGGAGCGGCAACAGTACGGCAAACAAACGCTCAGCTTACTTACCGCAGCCGTCCGACACGAAACGTCTAAAGGGAGCGTTCAAGTATTACGTAACGCAATTAATGAAGATTTTTGACCCCCCCCCCCTCCCCCCCTTGTAACGCACCGTAACGTTTTTCTGTACCCCCCCCCCCCCTCCCCCTCTCTAAACGTTACGTAACACTCAAGTCAAGTGACCATTTTTACCCTAAAGTCGCAAAAAGTTATATTATAGTTTTTATCCTTGATATACTTTTAATTGCCTTTGCGGTAATAATACTATAGAAATAAAACAAGAGATTTTTAATCCGCAAAACCTGCGTATTTTGTTTATTTTTTATAAATTTTTGGCGACCAGACTATACAATCGAGGTATTCCCCGTAAAACGTAAATGAAAAGGGTTGCCATTTTGGGAGTTTTTATTCCCTAATTTTGTATTTAAAAAAAATAACGTTACGTAACATTTTGTAAGGATGACCCCCTCCCGCCCCTGTAACGCATCGTAACGTTTTACAAGACCCCCCCCCTCCCCCCAAATTGCGTTACGTAATACTTGAACGCCCCCAAATTGAAAGAGCCCTAAGAGACTAACTTGTTTTTTTATGCAAAACAATTGGCTACAATCTCATCTGATGGTAACTTTAGTGCAATGGTTGAATTGAATCTGTTATTGCACCAGGAGTCCGCGGATTCGATACTTACACGGTTTTAAAAATTGTGTCGGCCTGAGTGTTTCCATTCACAAAAAATAATGTTCATTCATTGTCTGGCACCCTTAGTTTTTCTAAGCAAGCGCGATGCATCGTAGGACGTATCTTTGTTGAACATTGTGGTCATGCGCGGGTATATTGTACATTTTTAAAAAATTAAAGAAAAACAGTACAAAATTAAGAACGTCATGGTTAAGCGCTGGTTTATTATAAATAAAAAATATAAAAAAAAATTACAAAATTAAGTATTAAATATAATCAATATACCAGGTATCGTCGCCTTTCCACTGCCGTGATGGAAGCGAATGCGGCATCTCCCGACACGTCGATGGCGGACGAGAAGACACCGAGCGACCCCGCGGCCGAGAACAAGGACGGAATCGAGATGGCCGTCTACAAGCTCACTGAGAAGGAAACGGTCGCTTTCGGCAAAACCACTGTGAGTATACGTGCCGGCAAACTTCTTGACGCTCGGTCGACGGACTGAGGGAAAGTTCGCGCATGTGCACTTGAGCATGACCAATAGAGCGTGAATCTCCCGTCGGTCACGCGCGCTTTTGGTCAGAGGTTTGCTTCTGACCAACAGCACGCACGCATCTCAAAATTCGCGTTCTGCGCAATCTCCACCCGATTTCGAGACATTTGCGGGACACTATAATAATAATAATGCATCGCTCGATGCACAATGAAGATGAGAAGATGCCGAGCGACCCCGCGGCCGAGCACAATTGTAGGATTTTGTATGTACTTATTCAGAACCATTGTTTAGCACCATCTGTCATCAGCTTATGCAAGTTCGTTTAATTTTAAGGGTGAAGCATATTTATCTTTTTTCAGAGCAAAGGCAATGATTCAATATCGACTGAAGGCGTTACAATAACCACACCCGCTGCATCGCATCGAATTCAGACAGACATGGAAAATTATGAGAAAACATTTTGGCCATACTTACTCAAGATTATACAGGTTTGTTACATTATATTTACATGGTTTGATGACATTTTCAATTAGCAACCATCAATTTTTAAAGATAAACGAGTGGGTTCGCTTTAACTCATGATTAATAAATCTATATTTTGAATAAATCGTTGCGATAATATTGCATTCTACCGCTCATATATGTCATGTCATCAATCTGCACAATCGAAACATTTAAATCTTTTGAAACCATTTAATTTTTCCAATTGCCGTGAATAAACGTAGCGGCTTTTGAAACTTCTGTCTATATGCCAGTGGGTAGTGGCCTTTTTCTAGTTTTTAGTTATTGTAGCGATAACTGATCATCACGTCACACTTGCCAAATGTTGATTGAAGATCACAAACTTGAGCTGTGTCGAAAATGCCGACCTAAGTTTTTCTCGACCCAAAAATTTAACCTAGGACCCCGAGATCTACTTAATTCACAAGACCATCGAGGCGTTTCATAAGGTACAATAAAATTATGTTGACAACAGACGCATGACATGACGTTGAAACAAACATCTGAAGTGGGTGTCATGTGCCAGCTAGAGCCTACTCCGCACGAACGCACGAAGAGCAAAAAGAAGAGAAAATCCAACGTGTGTTTTATCCTTCTTCAATAAGGCCTCACAAATTCGATATCGCAAGTCAAAAAAACGGCGTTAAAAATCAACTTTGAATTAACGCTGAAGAATCCGATATTAAAGTATGAATGAATTTATCCATTGAATTATAATTCAGTGGAATAGGCTGTCATCATGGCATACATGCTTGACTGTTAAGTTTTTAAAACAAGGAGTACCTTGCGTGATATCGTGTTTTTAGAGTGAGGTTTTAGTTAGGTTGTAATGTATTTTATGTAAAATATTATGTGTTGGATGATTTAGTCATTTTATTTTGATAGAATAAATCTATTTAACAAGTACAGTGTATGTATCGAATATTTCGTACGATTGTAATATTCTACGAACATTATAATGTAGTTATTAAGTATGTATAATAGAAAGTTCTAGTTGTATTAACTAAATTAGAATATTTTCATTACGAATTTAGGAATAGTTACAAATAGAACCAGGACGCGTATAAATTCTGATCCCAAATTAAGTTACGTCTGTGTTTCTTATATTAAAATGTGTGTGATTGTTATGAAATGCAAAGTCAGATGCGCTGTAGAAAGAAAGAACCTATTAGTGTCATATAAAAAGACCTTCCAAAATTTTCTTCACGGATTTTTTTTAGTTAATAAAAAATGGTTACTTAAAATTACTACAAAAGTCAAGAATAATAAGCAGCTAGTTATTCATTTAAAATTGACTAGTTTTTCAAGCTACCTACTAGTAGTGTTTCCAATTAGCACGTAGAAAATATAACGTATACTCATATGAACAGACAAAAACCCCATCTCCGACGTGCCAATGCCGGCTGCTCCCGGCCGAGGTGACGTGGCTGAACACGTTCGTGGCGCGGCTCATATACGACGTGATGCGCGATCCGGTCACCATCGCTCGGCTGCGGAACAGGATACAGAGGAAGCTCAACACGCTGAAGGTATGTCTCACTCATTTATTAAGTTGATAAAATGACAAAGTGAAAACTTTCTTTATTTATAACTAGCTTTCCGCCCGCGGTTTTACAGATGCGTAATTTTTTTTTAAATATCGCCCCCTTCCCCCCCACATGTCCGGGATCTAAAGTACCCGGGAATGGTGTAGCTTTCCAATAGTGAAATAATTATTAAAATCGGTTCAGTAGTTTGGGAGCCTTTTCAATACAAACAAATAATCAAATCTTTCCTCTTTACAATATTAGTATAGATATAAGGACAATATCCTGTTTCATCTAGATACTGCATACATACAGCATGTTTGTGGTAGTGGACTTACGATGGCGGTTGTATGAAGTTTTGTTTTACTCCCCCGATGGGGAATCACCCTGTCGCGGCTTATTGGGTGAGCTGGTGAACCAAGATTGGGCAAGAAGGTGGACTGTCGGTACAGACGGTCGACACGGAGGGAGTATATAGTTGTGTCTGCACTTTGTGCACTCGGCGCGCTTTTGCGAGCTAGGAGAGGGCAACTGGTTTAGGTGGTGTATCGTTGCTATTCTAATTATAGAGAAACTTAAAGCGCTCACGTTCTGTCCTGTGTGCAGCTACCATCATTCATGAGCCCGCTGGCGGTGGAGGAGCTGTCGCTGAGCGGCGCGTGCCCGCTGGTGGAGCGCGTGTGCGCGCCGGCGTGGGACGAGCGCGGCGTGTGGCTCGACGCCGACCTGCGCTACGACGGCGGCGCCTACATCGCCGTCTTCACGCAGCTCAACCTTATGAAGCTCAAGGAGAAGAGTCAGTACACATTCACAATCTACATTTTTGACGTGACAACGTCTTATAAATTGGTTTGCCGGGTGACACTTCAAGAAACTGCGTTACGCTCCGCTCACGTTATGCGCTCACAATGAGAGCGAGTGAGAGGCACGCGTCCCGCCTAAGAGCGAGAGAGACAGACATAAAAAGTCGTTGTCACGTAAAACTTTCGCCCGTATACCGACTTTACAGGCAACCAATTTTTTTTTATACCACATCAGTTGGCAGACAGACACGCAGCCCACCTGATGGTAAGCGGTCACTGCGGCCTATTCCATTGAGGGATACTTCATCAGAAAGCGTCGCTCAATGTGCTGCCAGACTGTAATCATCTGATCTTCGAGCCTTTAATTTCATGTGTGCTGGCTCCCACATTAATATTGCCGGAACACAGCCAGAGCTGTTATGGCGACAGATTTCACCTGTGGGGGTTGTAGCTAGCCAGTCGGACTCTGAAAAAGCCCTACCACCAACCAGACCCAAGGCGGGAATCGAACCCACGACCTCCGGGATTTTATACCCGAGCGGCTCAGCCACTGTTCCATGGAGGCAGTCTTCTTGTATTGTAGCTATCAAATAATGTAATCTGGATCGTTAACAAAGTATAGTGCCTTGCAAACATCTTAAAATCGGGTGGGGATTGCGCAGAACGAGAATGTTGAGATGCGTGCGCGCTGTTGGCCAGTAGCATACCTTTGACCAATAGCGCGCGCGGGTGAAGAGAGATTCCGTGCGCTATAGGTCATGCGCAAGTGCTCATGCGCGAACTTTCCTCCACTCCGCCGACCGAGCGTCAAGAAGTTTTCCGGCAGCTATGTATCTGCGGATACAGATAATAAGTGTCACGATCCCCGGATTCCCCGTTTTTATGTTTGATCAACTGGCAAACCGGCACACAGCACACCTGATGGTAACGGTCTTTTCACCACTCTGAGCCAGGCTAACCAAACCCAAGCGAACCCCATCCAGTTTAGCTTAGCACTGTTCCGGTGAATACTGACAGTGACTAAGAATGGAGTCCTGGGTTCAATTCCCGAGTCCATCAAAGGTGTGTGCATGCATCATGCTCGGATTTGTGAACACCAATTCGCATTTAACAAGTGTGGTAAATAAGATAAAAATGTTGTTCTGTTATCTTAATAAACTATTTGTTTTTCAGATGTAACGTTAGAAGAGCAATTGTTATCAACAGCGGAAAATATCGTTGAAAATGAAGTTAATTCATCAACAAGGTTCACAGAAAAAAAACTACGAGTAAGGCTTACTTTATCTTTTTTATACAAAGCCCGACCAATAAAATAAAAAACCTCGCCATAATTGCGGAAAAATATTGGAACTAATTTCTTTAAGTGGCAACAATCAACTAAAAAAAGAATAAGATGTCATTCCTTATTGCTGTCTGTCAAAGTGTGATATCAATTTGTCAACCGTGCCTTGTTACTAATGGATATTGTGAGTTATTTGTGAGTGTAACCGTAGCAACCAAGTGTTGCTATAACCACAGCTAATGTGGCGCCTCCAGATCAGGGTTTTAAGGGTTTCTTGTTCAGGCAATAAACATTCAACAGCAATAAGATCTAGATTCAATTAGAATGTCGATTGTACTACTGCGTGTATGAAGTGTTATAACACTGAATGTATCAAACAGACACATTGTGACGTTTTGGTGCAACGTCAAGTGGCGCTTTTGGTAGTGCGCTAACAATTGAGTTACAAGTACTACGTATAGAGAGGCTATACGGAACAAAAAATGTGTCGCAAAATGATGACTGGACTGACTAATGTATTTGCTACAGCGGATGTCGTCTAACCAAACTATAAAACTTGCAGCGCTAGCTTACAGAGTATATTTTTCTGGCGACCAAAACGTCGTAAGCGCCATGCAAAGCAAGGCGCTTACGCGTTTTGTTCGAAATACCTATCTCATAGATCTTGAATGAGTTGTTGCCGTAACCATGGTAACGGCAACAAAGCATCGCGCAAAAATTTTGTTTGCGGTGTCAGTTCTATACGCTAGTAATTGTAGTTCAATGGCGCTAACATTCGTGGGTTCGAATCCCATCCAGGACAAACATTTATGTGATGAACATTTTTGTTTGTCCTGTGTCTGGATGTTTATTTGTATTCTTTGTTTCTGATATTGAAAAACAAATCTTTAAGCTACTCTCTTTGGGATCAGAACATTGTATCGTGTTGTTATAGGCAAGCAAGCCAGCGATATTTGACTCTGAAGTGGAAGACTCGGCAGAATCAAGCAGTGACGATGAGAGTCCACCCGTGCAGCCCGTAGATAGCAACGTCGCCTTACCAGTACCGGAAGGAGGGTAAGGAAATCACAATAATTATATGGACCCACTATTTTACCAATTTTTTGGGAAGAAAATGTTTATACCAGTAATGCTGGCCATACACCATCAAGCCTATCGTCAAATCGGCTTGATCCAATCGATCGCTTCAAGCAGATTTGACCGTGTGTGGGCGTGAATTGGCTTGATAACTCGAGTTGTCAAGCCAATCCACGCCCACACACGGTCAAATTGGTTTGATCCAATCGATCGCTTCAAGCCGATTTGACGATAGGCTTGATGGTGTATAGCCAGCATAAAGTAAAAACTCAAAATGGCGGGACTAGTAGGTAAGCCAGTCTCCAAAGAAAAATCTTCATACCCCTTTTCATCCTTTAATTAGTATTCAATTTTTTTCAGAACCAGTACCGCAGAAGTATCGTCAAAAAAGAAATTTATCAAAATGGTAGACAAAATTGCTTCAAATAAATATTTTCAACAGGTCAGTACCAAAGTCCTAATGTATGTGAGATACTTCGCGGCGACTAGTCTCCGAGACTAGAGTCGCGCGGGCGTATCGTAATGGGAGAAGGGCCTTAGTTACACTCAGTCATAGAATCACAACAGCTTATTTTGATTTATGTATTTTTAGCATTGTATCAATTTAAGGATATAATCTCACCTCATTCAGATTCTATTATATTCAAAAATAAGTTGAGGATAGTATAGTGGAGTATTTTAACCACTCAAAGCCGAACCGGCACTCGCGTGCCGCTTAACAATAGATTTTCTATTGTGTCTGGTTTTCCGGGGCTAGAAGGATTAATAGGTAACATTTGACAGTCAATTTATGCAAAGAAAAATATACCTTACGCTAAAGGAATAAAACTCAAGAAAAAAACATCAGTTATTTTAATACAATAATACTTAGAAAATTAGACTCTACTCCTGATACATAAGTAGCACTTTGCTTTGCATAAATGAACTGTCAAATGTTTGTTACCTATTAAAATGACTATCTAAGATTTTATTTCTTTTGTAGAGTGAGACACATCGATAGATGTTTATTGAGAGCGAGCGAGAGAGCCACAAAACTTTGACAGCTGTCATTCTAATCATGTTACGTTTTAAGGAGTATATAATTCCATATTTTTGCTCGCAATTTCACATGGCTCATACATATTAATTAGCTCTTTTTGCCGGGCTAAACTAATTAGTACATCCACACAGGTGACGGACTACAAGTATGTGAAGAGGGCTATGGAGGGTCTGTCCAACACGGATATCAAACTGCATCTAGAAGTGCACGGGTTGGAGGGCCGCCTCGCCGTCAACCTTCCGCCGCCGCCCCACGATCGTATCTGGCTCGGGTGAGATTAAATTATGATTATTTTACTGCGTGTTTTTTTAGTCGTTGTTTTCCCGCAGCAGAACGCTTCACCTTCAGTAGTCCTATCGATTTATGCAAGTATTTTTTTTTTCTCTTTTTTTCTTTTTTTGAAATTTTTTATTAAATTTTAATGGGAAAATGGAATCCAAATGTGAGTAAATAGTAAATAATCATTTTTTTGATAAACGCGAAGGGCAATGACCCCGGTCGGTGACCGTCCGTGACGCAGCTAGTACTATTGGTTCGAGTTTCGTCTATCATAATCGTAAAACTTTTGATTTGACTAAAAAAAGAACTTTATTAATTTATTCTATTACTAAGATAGAATCATTTTTCTGCGGGAAAACAACGACTAAAATTCCACGCTGTAGATGTGTACATGTAAGGTAGGGTGTGTGAAGATTTATAGATACGTGAAACGGAATGGTATAAAATGCGAAGTTCGTCCCTTTTGGGTGTAGGGGGAAACCGGGGGAGTTTAGTGGGTAGTGTGACGAACGTTTACTTACAACTACTCACAACCGCAGGTCTGGCTAGCCGGTCGGTACGGTGCTTAAAAGCATCCTACTCCGAAAAAAAGGTTAAATTAAAAACCTCCTATCTCCATGCAAATTTTTTTTTCAGGTGGCAAAAAGAACGGAATAAACGAATTGAAAACGATTCCTTTTTTACTGTCAGTTGCTCTGAAAAACCGATTTATGCAATAATATTAAATTATTATTCTGAATTAAATAAACAAAAAAAGGATCTGTTTTAATTCCTTAAAAATGAATGACACAAAAAAGTCATTTCGTCAACAATTGGAGCTACGATTTCGTTGGTTAATGATAGAGATGGGCATTCTACCCGGTAAATACCCATTTTGGGTAAATATCGATATAAATGGGTAAATACCGGGTAGAATGCACATCTCTAGTTAATGACATGTTTGAACGTATCCCTGCAGGTTCCGCACCAACCCTCAGTTAGTCCTCCGCGCCCGCCCCGCAGTGGGCGCGCGGACTCTCCGCTTCGCGCACATCTCCAACTGGATCGAGCAGAAGCTCAGCAAGGAGTTCGAGAAGGTGCTCGTCATGCCCAACATGGAGGACATCATCATTGATGTGATGACGCCCACGCCTGTGGACTTCGAGTGAAGATCAGCGTTGAACAGGTATAAACCTTTTTATTGAATGTTTTGCCCTTGAGTACAGGCTTAGGCTTTAAATTTAAAACCGAGCTTTGGCAATAATTTTATGACTAACTGCCGCACTCAGATACGTCATTTTAGTTTAATGTCAATTATAACAAAACCTATGGTACTTAAAATCATAAAAATAAAGACTATTATTCAATGACAAAATTAGTAAATCAGAGATTAGCGTTAATTGACGTCTCTGAGTGCGGTAGTTAATTCCTAATTATAAACTTTCACTAAATAAAACAAAACTGAGAAAATTTCTAACATTCGTAGACTAGATCTTAGGGAGATTGTGATTTTTTATCCCGGGATGATGCTCCCATTAGGATAACAAGAATAGAAGTACCCGCAGGTAGAAGTACAGGGTGTGGCTGCTAAATTAAAAACCAGTAAAATTAAAAAAAAACTTGGTGTATCTTTTTATCACCTACTCCGTCGGATATCATGACGTCTTCTATTCAAGATAATGTAAACAGTTTTTAACGCAACGCAACGCGCCTGCGACCCCACGGGAGTCTCGGGTGCTTATAGGCGGCGGTGATCACTTACCATTAAGTGACCCACTTGCTCGTTTGCCCCCCCTATAACATAAAAAAACGCCTACCAATGCAAAGTGAACTACAATAAAAATAAAACATTCTTTTTCAGGTGCAATAATAAAAACGGTGTTGAAAGTCGAAGAATGAAGGTATGGACTGAATGGAATATAAGACGGGCAGGGTGTGGTTGTCTTGACCATAGAAACACGTCATTTACCGCGATTCAATTTGTACTTTAAAGTATTTAAATAACTAACAAATTGACTTGCGGTAAAAATACTTTGAGATGAACTAGTAAGGGTAGTTTCTATTTGGGTCTAAAATCTATTTAAAACACTGCCTAGATTAGGAAGTTTTGCCAAATTGAATTTGAAGCAACATAGATCTCATGATAAATATATCGTCATGATTTCTACTATGGGTTTGAATGCAGAATTGTGGTTTGTACAATGAATACTCTCTGCATTTTGAATCATTAAGGTGAGTATAGACTACAACATTTCCTCGAGCGTTTTGGTGTAATGTAACGTTCGTGCGAATGGTACAATACAGGTAAAAGCTCGGTTAGTCTCAACATTTCCATGTAATGTAACGTTCGTGCGAATGCTCGGCGTTTTGTTACGGGTAAATGCTTACAGCGACTGAGCATTTACCCGTAACATTTTGTTGTACCTGCGTTCATTCTTCTTTGAAATGTCGCTGTAACAAAACATCGAGCGTCGTGTTCGAAGAAAGGTTCGAGTAAATTTAAAAACGGCGAATGCTCGATGTTCTGATGCAAGTAAATGTTGTAGTCTATACTCACCTTTATAGGTACATTTTTTCAAGAACAGGTTTATATATTATTTTTGTGGAACGATGTCATTCAAAACATGAACAACGGTAGTATTATGATTTGATGGAACTAATGTAGTATAGCATTTATCTATGTAGATGTAAATTAACATTTTTCCTTTAAAACTGTTAAATCTTTTCCATTTTATGTCAAACAAAATTAAATTTATATTCATAATTGTTATAGAGTAACAACAAGGTCTGAAAAATTATATCGATGTTGAATATATTTCGTCACTTTATTTTCTCGTGGGATAATGTCATTTTCATCTACTTGGCAATTTCTTAAGTGCAATAGACTTTCAGAGTGTCATAGACGCTTATAGTTACATATGTGAACTTAGAAGTCTCTTGTTTAGGAACTGCTATTACAAATTTGAGTGCTATTAGAGTCACTAATATTATTTGCGAAGTAGCTATTTTTACACAAATGTATGATTTGAAATATATACAGATAATGTTTTAGTAAATGTAACTAAATGTATTAGCCCGTATGCTGTGATGTAATACTTTGTTAGAAAGCAAGCTGTCTTTAAGTTATGTTAGGTTTAGTGCTTTTCCGCCCACTTTTGTATTTTTTGTTTACTTGTTTTTATTGCACACAAATATGATTTTAGTCACTCAAATATCACCAGGGCACGGAATAGGGTAAATAACTTTTGGCCGTAAGTTGTAGGATTACAGAAATATGGACGCAGAAATGTCCTAGATTAATTATAGTAATTATTACAAAATATTGATTACAGATATATATGAGTATTGAGTATAGTAATCATAAATATTATAGGGATCAAAAATATTTTAATTAATTTAAATATGTATTTTATTGAGAATTTAAAAAAATATATAATAATAATATATTTATAAAATATTTAAAATAATATATGTATACCTATCATACCATAAAACCATATCATAAAAACACTTTTGGATAAGATGACTATACTTTTCTAAACATGTCCCTAAAAAAATTATAAAAACACCAGAAATAAAGAAATATCATTAAATACAATTGTTAAGCACCTTTGAACTAGGTGGAGCTCTGTTTATCCCTTAAAGATGTGCATTTTGAACGGCTTCAGTGTCAAATATACCATTGAGCCAATAATTTTCCCACATACTTTTACTAATTTACAAAACTACCCAATTCCGAGTCCTGCAAAACACACACGGTGATCTTCTATAACTGAAGGTATTACGCGTTTGCTTCGAGTTGGCCGCTACCTCTCCCCTCGCATCACCGCACCGCTTCAAAACAGACCTTATGACCAGACCAGACGCCGTACAAATCTGAATAGCAATTTCATGTACGGCGTCGGACCTTAATGCGTGGTCATAAGGTCTGTTTTGGAGCGGTGATGCGGGGGGAGAGGTAGCGGCCAACTCGAAGCAAACGCGTAGTATATGTATCAGCGTCGTTACGACAACGAGCTTCCTCACGTAGAAATAAATGTTTTGACAATAATACCGTCTTAACCTGTTATTTGTAAATTCAGTAATCAAATTTTATATAAAAAATTATAAAGAGTACCCTTAGGCTTAGATAGTCTATGACGGTCAATAGAAGACTATTTTCACGTTACCTATTTAAAGACTTCGAATTGAAGTCACTTTTGAATATTTTTTTAGAAATAGTCGTGAAAGGTTTCCTAAAATACATAATAATATTTATTTATGTTTGCATTTTATTTATTTATGGTAGATGATAGATACTCAAACGCATTTTGTCTAAAATATTTTGTCATTCGATGTTTTTTTTTTCACGGCAATGGTTTTCTAGGTTAGTTGATTGATATAAATAAAAAAATTACTGTTAAAAAAAAGTAGCACAACTTATAAATCTGGATTTGGTCACTATTCACTTCTTAATCGTATAAATATACATCGTGTTCATTATAAAATATACTGAACGGTATGAGGTGGAATCCATGTGCAAAAAATAAATTATAATTTTATTTGTATATTAGATAGATATAACTTCCATATTGAATATGAAAATAATTATGTTTTAAAAAACTGCAAATGGCTACGCCCATTTAATTAACTGTACCGTAGGTAGTTGGTATTGTTTGCGTGAATTTGTAACCGAACTATAATGGGTGAAGTAAGGAACACACTGAAAACTTTTTATTCTAATAATCTCAGTGTGTAGTATTCAAAAATATTGCGAATGCCTAAGTACCTACTTTGTGGATTCACTTGCTACGAAAAATCTAAAAAATATAAAAAACTGCTGTGTGAAATTTAAGTATTGTGGCTTTTTGTGATGGTGAGATGATGGTTAATGGAATGAAGACAACTAAAAAGGCTGAAAGTAACTTGCTCACTTGGTGGTCGTGTGTAGATTGAAATTATCCAGGATTACTGAGTTTCGATAAATCGACGCTCAGTAGCTCTGTATACAGGGTATTGTTGTCTGATTGAGAAATGATGCGATCATTAAAACTATTTAAAATTGCGCTTTATAGGTATATTACGTGGTTTTATATTTTCCTAAATGGTTAATAAAATTGTAACATATTCGTCAGTACCTCAATAATGTATTTTGTTTTATTCCAAACAACGAACTGAGCGTGTGTACTTTGCCTAATTTCACAAGAGTAATTTATATCAACGAACATACCTAATAATCATATTACTTTCGAGCCGACAGTTTATTACTTATGTTTTTCCCACTTTAGTAAACTATAATATTATGTAAGTTATGTAATACCTAATCGTAGGCCGAATATTTATATGAGCGTTTTCTAATTTACTTTTTGTAAAAGTATTAGTCGCTGCGTCCAAATGGTTAACTGGATAATCCGTTGGTAGTATTACGCATCTTATTTACATACAATTTAGAATAAAAAATAATTGTCATTCTGTACGTACAATGTCTTATGAATTTTTTGGATAAATGTTGATGGACCCTGATAAATTACTGTTTTCCACTTTTGCTGTTGTTGCTAAGTCAGCGTTGAACTCACCACATTTACTAAGTAACTTGTTACATTATACATATGTATAATCGTCACTTACACATATCACGATAATGTTAATGGAATAATAACTTTTTTTTATGACATTTTGTTAAGGTGGTTTCATAAAAGCTAATTAAGTATATAAGTACTGTTTGTATGTTCCATGTTTGTCCAGAAATAATAATCCATTAAGATCAGATAAGCCTACAGTCTGGCAGCACATTTAGCGACGCTTCCAGGTGAAGTGTCCCTCAATGGAATAGGCCGCAGTAACTGCTTACCATTAGGCGGGCTGCGTGCCTGTCTGCCAACTGATCTAGTATAAAAAAATCGGCCCATTTCCAAAAACATAACGTTTTAAGAAATTACTTCAAGAGATTGCAAAACTTGGGACATAGGCATGAGAATATGCTTGCGTGTGTATTGTAAATTGTTGCATGTATGTATGGTTGAAAATATTGAGTGTAAAATAATTTGGTCTTATGATTCAACCAATAGCTGTTGTGAAACTGTCTATACAAGATGCAATGTTGAACAACCCTTATTCTTTACAATCTACTTAACGACTTTTGTTCTATGACGTATCCGGATAGTCGAAAACAAATTACATAGTGAAACTATTGGTCGAATTAGTATGATATGACGTAGAACCAAAGTTGTTCAAGTTATACGGATGAAGAATGTGATTATTCAATGTGTTTTATGCTCGGTATATACAGGGTGTAAAGTTGATCACGTATTCCGGATAAACTTATTTTGTACCTTGTATTTCTTATACCATTTCCCAAAGTATCTTGTACCTGATACTACAATAAAATCACCTTAAAAACGTAAAGGCATTATCGAGCATTAATTTAAAATATTTTATTAACTATCTACACGTCACACTGAACACGTTAGACTTAGAATAAAAGATGATTTATTTAAATAATGAGGAGATCATTAATTACATAGTTCTGATATCAAATTAAGTAGCTTTTATAAGCAGTTGTGATGAGGAAGGAGTGTTTATCTAGGAATATAATTGTTCAACATTACACTCTTTATATCGTAAATAATAATGCCAAAAACTTTTTAATGTGTAATAATATCACTTACCTTAACTGATTATTTTATCAATTCCGATTTGTTTTCTGTATATATTTGTTTGTTATAATTTAATTTGAGTTATAAATGGTATATTTTATTTATAACCACAAGAAAAGGGTTTTTTGTTTGTTCTTTTTTGTTTATCCTAGCTGTGATCACTTAGTGGTTAAAACATTCACAGTGTACCAAAACTATTAAATGTCTATGTAAATAGTCTATCAAATTATAAAGTGTTTATGTGATATTATGTATAGTTAAGAGTTAAACCGTGCCGAGTAGTTTTTCTATGTGGTATCAGTTGTGATTTTTTCAATAAATGAACTGCTATATGAAACATTACTTTCATTTTTTATATTGTCGGCCTATTGTAGTGTCATTGCAGGGTTTAACTCCATATGTGAATTTGAAAATTTCACTTCAATCCCTTCTAATCTCTTCTACGCCTAATATTCTGAACCGATTTTGATGAAATTTAGTACTTATCCGGTTCAGATGTTAGTAGCATAATACCTTTTGGAATGGGGCGAAAAATGACGTCAACTGTGCTTTTCCGTAGCGTTAGGAACGCAGAATAATATCTGTGTGTGTGTGTAAACTGTAAGTCACCATGCAACCAAGCAAGTTGACGTAATTTTTCGCTCAATTCCAAAAGGTATTATTACCCTAATAGCATTTGAATCGGATAGTACAGACATTATAGGCAAGACTTTCGGAAAGACCTTTTATTCAAAACTACTTTTTATCCCGGGATAGTGGTCAGTTTCAATGGAATAGAAGTCTGCGCAAATAAAGCCGCAAGCTAGAGATTTGATAAAATCAAAATCACTACCCGAATCCAACACAGGACCAGTAGGCTTCTGCACCACTGAACTACTAGCATTATATTATCTGTGACTAACTAAACCAAGGCGGCGTGAGTAGAATAAAAAAAAGATTTATAAAATGTTTAACTATTTTATTCAACAGTTTTTTTTATACAGCATTTGTATACTATGACAATATAATTCTGTCTAATATAATAGTGGGTATATACATAGGCACTTCACATATAACAAACTCGTTGTATTCTATATCACATATCGACAACTATCTATAAAGCTCTGTACAAATATATTACTAAAATATTCACAATATAATATCTGTTCTACAATTTATATTACTCAATAGTGGTTTATGGCTGTGTTATCATCACTTATACACTTTACAATACAAATATGATTTTCCACTATTTATATATTTGCAATATTGCCAACATTTTTAATATTTATGTCAGTATGTCTGTCTGTTTTATAAGAGTGTAAAAAACAGTCACAAGAAAAGTAGCTGCTTAGCATTTAAAGTGCCATAAAATTTGATGTTATTTAAAATGTGAAACAACATAATATTTTGCTGTCAACTGTAATCTTTTCCAGTGGAATGCAACTTTTCCAATTTTAATTTCTATAAACCCGATTCTTTACAACTCGTGTGAGTATTTCGTACAGTAAACAGGAAAACTTTTTGGAGTAATTAGAAAAGTTGTTCCTTCTTAGTATGCACAGATTTAAACTTGCAATTATTTAATGTTGCCATGCATATTTTCATTAACATATTTTTTTGTACATATTATGTTCACTACATAATGGAAATATAAATAAGAGGAAGCACTTCAAGTAGATATAGCACCACACCGCTTTACATTATATTCATCTTATACTCTTTATATATTATAATTATGTTTGTTCATGTTTATATTGCGTGCTGTCAATATTTGTAATACTGATCTATATCGTTATGCTATTTAGGTTAGTGTTGGCATTATGAATGTACTTAACTAAATGGTTATCACCACTCTTGACTTAAAATAATATATGTACACAGTTGAGATCAACCTTACATCTATCTATATGAAGATCTTTATAGATTTTGGCACTCTGGACCACACATTTTTTTTTACAAACTAGCAATATAGATCTACAACAAAATATAGACATTTCTTTCATAATATATAAGTTTGAATGTACAGTATTGCATTATATAACAAGCTAATTTATGGCAAGCAATAATTTTTATGTATTCTACGCTAAACCAGCCTTTCAAATCACTCCAAATCGACTTTTACTTATTCGGTTAACTTTTTTAACTCTTGATAAATGAATAGTTTATGTATAATGCAGAGTAAAGATAGATTTTACCTACATAGAAATTGGAAGCACGTTTATGGTATCAACCATGACGTCACAAAACCTAAGATCGAAAGTACAAAGTGATGTCAATGGCCTCCCTCACTATTTGCCTTTTACATAGTAACGGCATGGTATAGACCCTAGCCATTGCAACATTTGCAACGTATCGACAATAATATCGTATGAGAATGCAAAACATCGACAGACATTGTAATGAGGGTCGTAATTCATTCACTATACATAGTATAACGTCGCACTAATTACTTTGTTTTCAAACTTTGACGTTTTACGCCAGACGTATACATAGGATAAAGTCCTCCGTGCACATGTTCATTACACAGTTCACACAACACAATTTAGGTAGTCCTACACGGGTGCAGAAGCGCTGAAGAAGACAATCCGCATTGGTTTTTTCTCTTTCTCTCGCTTATTTTGCTGTGATGTCCCACGTCAATGAGTTTTGGTAAGCTAATGAGTGGTTTCAAACGTCGCTTCTAAAGCTAGATTTTTCTGTACGCGTATCTACCACTAGCTCGGCGGAGACTCGACAAACAAAATGCCTGCATTTGGATTAGAATGGCTGTGGAGCCACGATCCAAACTGTCCGGTTAACCAGTCAAGAGTTCGGAAGAACTGAAATCAGGAGCAAAAATGTTCAGCAGATTCTGAATCACAGTTCAAGCGTACTTGAATGGTCCGAAGCCACAGACCAACCAAGTCTAATGACTGTACTTGCTAAACTCTGAATTACAGTACCCGGACTAGATGGCTCAACGTCACACAGGGCGAGTCTGCTTTAGACCCACGATCCGAACGGTCCGGTTAACCTATCAAGGGTTACGGGTTCCGACGGTAGTCGCCAGAAAAGATCTCGGCAAATTCTGGATCACGGTGCAATCGTAACCCGGACTAGAAAGCGCGGCGGGGGTCAGTGCCGCAGCAGGCAGTAGGCGGATCCGTCCGCGCTGCGGCGGTCGACGAGGCGCTGCCAGTCCTCGAGCCGCGGCGCGCAGACCAGGGATAATCTGCCGAGGCGGCGGCGCGCCATGACGAGGAACTCGCCGGCGCCGGCCGCCGCGCCGCACACGCGCGCCACGGACACGTGCGCGTGCAGATCCCGCTGTTTGCGTGCGGATCTGCGCCCGCGCAGAGTGCTGCGCTCCAGCGTGTTGTCTACGTCGTACCTGGAACAATGGAATTGGTGTTTAGGTAAAGAAACTATGGGAATGGAGCGAGGCGTTTGAATGGAACAAGCGTGATAATTATTATTCCATACTTTGGTTCCAATAGTAATTGAATAATGTGGGAGCTAGTCTGAAATTAAACGTTTGAAGATCGGAGGATTACTGATATATGGTAAAGCTTTCAAACTGTATAATACTATCCACTAGGTATAGGGCAAAAAGTCTCGCAATGTAATTTACCGAAATGACCGCCACCTTTACCTATTAAAACAGGCTACACTAAAAATGAAGTTAAATAAAGCTCGCAGATCACGTCGGGCAGGAAAAACTCACCTAACTTTCAAATGGACTACCTAAAGGAACGTCTTCATTTCACCACATTCTAGAAAATCTGTGTTATTTATATTAATTAAATTACCTATAATAATCGGTATCATCAGCGATATCCCTGTGGTCCTTGTCGCCGGCGCGCGCGGTGGCCCGGATCAGCTTGGTGAGGCGCACGGTCAGCTGCGTCGCGTCCAAGTCCGGCCGCTGCTCGCTGCCGACCATCACGCCGCGGGACACTAAGGGACAAATGACATTCGTTTTATTATTAGTCAGATAATAAGTTAAAAAGGGGAATGCAAAACTTGCACAGGTGTTCTTGGGCCCAACAAATTTTAGTTAGCTAATGTGTAGAGATGAGGTGTATGTATTCTACGTGAAAGACCACACACAAACACCATCAACTTTTATTATGATGACACCGCAATCCGTCCCAGGGGGAAAAAGTTATCGTCCATAATAATTTATTATTTTTATATGAACATAAATAAATAATTAACATAATAAACATATTTTTTTCACTAGATCCAATTTTGTCGACGCCTAATAAAAGTTAAAGGTGTTTATTGGATCTGCTTCGTAATCTATGTCCCAAATCCGCACAACACTTTTTTTTTTGGGCCCAGTCTTTTGCATTATCCTTTAAACCTTATTCAATGATTTGTGCGGGCAGCACGTATGTCGTGCACATCGAGATCACCAATTTTTACGTGAGCAGACTAGTAAGGTACTTATGCATAAAAACAAATCATATTAAGCTATTTTTAAATCGTTGAAGTTTGATTGTGAACCTAGGAAACACTCAGATTAAAAACTACAACCTACTTTTAATGCTGAAATTGTAATTTTTAGATAAATGTTGTACTTTTCATAAGCTAACATTTAAAGATGTTTCGGATGTCAATATCTTATGATAACATGGATATAGGCTTAAGAAACAAGACCACCTACAGGAATATCGTAACTGATTCTGTGGCTTTAAATGACTAGTGTATAAATTCATCATCAACGAAAAATCATTTTCAAACCCGAACTAAACACTGCGAGCAAACCTAATTGGTTTAGTTAGACCATTTAGAATGATTCTGAATAATGACTGCAACTAGTTTTAATTTGCGTAGAAATAATTTACAACCCGACATGACGCAATCGTCGCTTGCTCTGGGTACCAAAAAACCAGGGCTTGGCAATTCGGCACCGTAGATATAGATTCGTTATAAGTATTAATCACTGTCCCATTGTCCGCGTCGCAACACTTTTTGCCGCTCGATGAGTAAGCGCTAATGTACCCGCCTTTTTACACTGCCCGCTTTTGTTTGAACGAGATAGGTAGGTACTATTCCACCAACCAAGATATAGGGACTCACACTTAAAGACAGTCGTTAGTCATCAAGGGTCTAATTACTTTAGACGTGTAAAACTTAAGTGAATAGTTAGGGACTTTGGTAAACGGTCATCAACCCGCCCGCCTAGAGCCTATAATTACAGAAGATTTTGACTAACGATCTGTCCGTCTAACCTCTGCTGTTATGTTCTCACAGTTTGTATTTGGAGGTCTAGTTACAGTTCATTGACTCATTTGCAGATCTCGAATCGCCAATTAACCATCCTTCATCAGCTAAAAGTCAGTTTGCTTCTAAAACTTTAAAATAACTATTAAATTCCTAGCGTAGATCTAGAAATGGTACACAGAATACCTATATGAGTAGCAATATGATATGTGGAATATGAAGTTATATGTCAGTACATAATATTTCTATGAGTTATATCTACAATTCATGTCATCTGGTTTGACACCGAAAGTTGTATATTGAACGTCATTGCGAAAATATAAATATTTTCTATAAGATGAAATTATGTTCACTGCTCTTTATGCCGTCCCTTGGTATTTTTTAAAGTAGCTGGCACACAAAGATTACTCGCCCAACTTTAAGGTACATCGCCTAATGTCATGCTTACAAAAAATATTGGTAATTATTATATAGCATGACAAACGAAAATTTCAATGATATGTGATAGAGAGGGCTAATACGGCTTCGGCCGCCCACCGGCCTGCGGGTACGCGGCGCGCCGGCCATTATCGTTTATCAAGCCAGAATAAAAAGTCAGCGTCCACTGCACTCCCCGCCGCGTCGCGTGCCGTCTCGCCTTACTAGTTTGTCCACTACTCAAGTTTAGCTATTGTGACCGTAAATTGAAACTAGACCTGGCGCTACCGCAATCCCGTTGCATACGCAAAAGCTTCCGCACTCGTCCTGTCGTTTGCAATTTAATGTTTTTCAAAGAACTACCATCAGGACCGCTCAGCGGGACGTTTCAAAGAGCCAAAACAACTTTTTTGCTTATTACATTTAGATTTAACGAGGTGAATTTTGAATTTCTCCCAAATAGGTAATGCGTTGGCGTGGCGCACGTCGCTTTGCAAACATTTCGTCGTTACGCGAGTTATTTAGGAGTAATAAGGCTGTAATTTAATTGCGGGTGAGAGGAATGTCGATTATGGCGACAAATTACGGAGCGGCCGGAGCGAGCTTCATAAACATTCAGCGACGCTTCTGGTTCTGCTTACTCATTACCGCGGGAGCAATCATCTCTCAAATCAAGGGTCGGGTATTCTGATTCGCTTAGGTCTGAACCACCATTATCAACAAGAAATTCAATTATTAAATCGGTAGCTGTCAGAATTTATTTCGAAGACGTTCATACTTTCCTGCTGAATCCGATTATTTTTATGAAACAAAATTGTTTATTAGTTATTTTTTGTATGCGCATGAATTTATGCGACAGATTATGCATTTAAAAAAGTGGTAGGTATATAGGGACTGACATTCCTAAGGCTACCTACGTACATTGAGTTACAATACTTGAAAGTTGAAGTTGATGAATTGAGTGCCATGCTATCAAATTGATAAAAAATGCTGGAATAGAAACCCCCTTACACGATACATAGTAATAGTCAATACAGGGTCCCAAAATTAAATAATAAGATTAAGATATATCCTCACCTAAATCACTTGTGCAGAAAGCAAGCTCCATTTCAGCGTCCGAGCACGGCCTGCAGTCGGCCGTGGCGGGGTCGTAGTGTCGCCTCACGAGCGGCCGCGCCTCGTACTTGAACGTGGCCTCGCGCCTCTTCATGCCCTCTTCGGGCTCCGCTTCCACGTACAATGCAGCCCGGCCCTTTCTACTTCGGAAGCACCGCAGTTCCCGAGGGTCACCGTCATCTGGCGCGTAGAGTGGGACAAGCTTGTGCTTGCCTTCCACGAACAGGCGCGCGGGGAAGCGCTCCGGGGCGACTGCAATCAAACATGGAACTGGTTTTGACATTTGCTCTCGATACTAGGAACAGATATTACCGTAACGAGTTGGCACAACCGTGAATATTTGAAGTATCTTTATCCTTAAGAGAATAATGGAAAGATCTAAGTTGTTTTGAATGTCCTTTCCGTTTTTTCGTTGCGTTTCGGTGTCGGATCAACTAAATTACCTTACCTTACCTTGGTATTTTCTGAACTTTTGCTAGTGAATTGAATATCTAAAAATTATGAAAGTTGCTTGTACTGTCCGCAAAACTAGATTGCTTCATTGCATATTTATACTTCGAAAGGAGATATTTCTTGTGACAATAATAGGTGCTATTTTCAAAGCAGCTGCAACAGTAATAGGCGTAATTACGTGAGCAACCTCACAAAGCATAATTGTATTGACTAGTGGTTGAAAGTTATACTTGTGAGTAATGTTAGGTGTAGGTAGTTAGTTCTATTTGCGAGTATTGCCATTCACATCACCACAATTTTCTTGCATCCGCTCAACAACAAAATTTAGATAAAAGATACTACCGAGACACCGCACTTTTGTCAACTTGCCTTGTAGAATTCCATCGGATAAGGTGGTGTAATGTAACTAGAATTACAGGCTCTTTTGTTATCATGACGTTGTAATCAACAGTTTGGTCCAACTGTAAACTATCAAGATTCTTCTTTACGAAAAATAATAAGAATATGCTCTGTTTATGTTACTGAGAAAACATTCTTGTGTTGTCTTCGTCGTTAAAAGCAAGCTTATTTTTATTTAAAATAACTTAACGAACTTTAGTCCGAAAGCTCCGAAGCACGGAAAGCTCAGGAATACTTCAGGATAATAATTAAGGGGTTGTATTACGTCCACATTACGAGCCATTTTCACCACATTCAGATAAGTTCCTGATTTTTTTATCCAAAACATCTAGATACTGCTGCCTGATTTGTTTAGAGAGGAAGCATTTAAAATATGGTAGGAAAACGGTGTCCCTTAACATCACTTTCTACATAAGGTTACATAATACAAATTTAAAATAGGATTATTAATTTGATTCTTACCATCATCATTATCAGTCTCCTCGTGGAAGAGATCAGGCGGATCCGGCCTCCTGATGACCCTGAGGCAGACCTTGAACTCGCGCTCGTCTGCCGGCAGCGGCGGCCGGAAGGTCAGCCTCAGAGCCCCTCGGGGGTACACCCAGGAGACCGTACCCTCTCGGCAACGGAGGTAGACTGGCGTCACTCCTCGCTCCGTCGTTGAGCTCAGACCACTGAAACAAACAACCACTTGTTAAAAAAGTGTTCCATTTTTACACTTGTTTTCTGTTAGTTACCCTGCTTTGTCATTATATTACGAGTAAATGCAACCGTTTTAATGATTCATATTTTATCTACCTATTTAACAAAGCAGTATATTTATTATCTCCGTCACTTTATAATGGACCTCTCTCGTCTTTTAAGGTAAAATATATTGGATGTGGATTAAGATGGAGATTAGTTATATTACCTATCCGTCTATTGTTTTGCAAATTATTATGTTGATATTGAATTGCCTAATGCCTTGAATGTGGCAAAATAGGTCGTCTGATTAAATCAGATGTTTGTTTTGCAATGACTGTATGGCAGTCACGCTTATGCCAGAATTATCTTCTCTTATTATTGAGGAGTACACTACATTTACCGACTTTGTTTAAACATTTATAGTCGGGTTACGTTAATAATAAGTAAAATAATACCTACCTGTCTGAAAAGTTAATGTACTACATAAATACTTATTTTTCCAGTGTTAAGAAATTAAATATGGTGTTAGAATAGCGATTTGAAACATTTATTTATGAGATGTGTTTATATATTGTCACAAATATGATTTTTAAGTAGACATTAATTTAGCACCATATTCATCCAACTTACTATACCAGGCCCCCATAAAACATCGCTGTTCTAAGAAACACGCTTTAGGGATAAAACGTTACGTTTTAATGAGCATGATATATTTATATACGTGAGCCTTTTCCATAAATTACGATCAGAGAGTCGTTTAATCATATTTGGGCAAACTTATTGGGAGCCGGGCGCTACTGGAGACATTAATTCAGAAAGAAAGCTTATTACGTATTCCGTCCGTAACGCCAGAGCCTCCTCCGTACATTCTTCTTTTTAAATTGCTACTTCTTTTTGACCACATTCGCCCATTCTCGGACGCCCGTCGTGATTATGTATGGAAAGCAGCAAGGAGCTACCAGTAATCTTTAATTCAATCACTCAGAGTACGTGCTAGCCATAACAGTAATTTAATTTATTTATAAATCAGTAACTTTAATGAAAATTATTAATTTTAAAATTTTATGCAATACGCATGTTCAATAAGTACGCATGTTACATAAATATGAATTGAGAATATTGAGATTTAAAAACACATATTTTATAAATTCAAATAACCATTGGCTTCGTGCAACTGCTTAATAAAGTTACTGCTTTATTAATCTTACATAGCAAAATTGTCGTCATAACAAAGACAAATTAGTTTCTGATATACCTACCTACATAATATATAGTATGCTCGTAATAGCAATCCATTAGCAAAACATATTTCATACTCGCACGTTGTATTGTTCGCTGCTTCTGTCAGTGTAAAAAACGAGCTTTCGCGTTTGAATCTGCAAACCGGCATTGGTATAAAATCTAGATCTTAGTCCTGCCTGTAGGAGCGGCCTCAGATTACAGGCGAAGTGTCATTTCTCGCTGATATCTCAGAAGTGGAACCATAAACAAGCCGTGAGCGGACAATGCTATCTTCCATCAGTGGCACGTGGGCCGCGATACTGGAGTAGCGCCCACGCCCGGCCCACAGACTGCTCACAAGCGCGCCATAAAACTAAAATATACGACGTCCGACGGTGCACACTATAAAAGATGCCACGTTAAGATTTTAACATAGCCGATGGCGGCGCAATAAAAGCATACAATGCCTTTATGTAAAACGCATTGTCTGTGTGGCCGCGAGCGCGACAGATGACTCTCGCTTCTTTGCCGGCTCATGCGCGCTCACGTGTCGGCTGCCCTCCGTTCCTCCATCCAGTTCCAATAAGCGCACAAACGTAGCGCTACATTACAAATACGCGACCGGCTTTATTTAACCGTCGTACAAAAGCCCGATGCTAAAGAAAACATCTTCTTATAGACCATAAAAAATATTAATGCAGCTTATTCCGCTGCGCGACTAACTTCCCCATATAAAATTGTCTGTATCGTACCCCTTTGAAACGATTTTAAAATGTTACCTACAAATCTGAAACGAAATGATCTTAAAGAGCTTGGAATCGCGATCAATCTTATCGAAGCATAAAAAATCTTCATTCATTGACTACCAAGTTTAAAACTTTTCTATACACATTTGGAATGTCATATCCTACTTTCACGTCATCGGGAGACTTCCTTAATCCCCCTAATGGCTTAAATGTTGAAATATGTGCGCGCTGTAAATTAAGAACTAATAGCAACAAGTGTGGGACGCGGGCGGTGGGACACACGTGGACTCGAATTCAACCCCACGGCTAGGGTTGAACATGATTATGATGTTAATAGTTTAATAAGGACCACTACCTGCGGTGTAGCCTCGAAGCAAATCGATCGGGAAAAGCAAGTTGATCCATCAATATAAACTGACATGTATAAATTAACATAACGTCTAGGAATGCAACCGTAAGCATAATCTTTTATTCATTGTCGACGCAAAAATGAGAATTAATATAGTCCTTAAGAAGGGGTCCTGTTACACTCAGTGACATTTAGTTGCTAAATGTGAAAGCTTTTTGACTCCAAGGCCAGATTGTCGATAAGTATGATAATGCGAGTTTTCAATAACACCGTCAACTCGAAAAACCAGAATTATTTACAATTTTATAAGCGCCGACCATAAAGTTAACTGTAGCATATTGAACAGTATTGATCTGGAGATAGTATTTATTAAAAACGACACGAGTCTACTTGAAATTATTGGAGTATTTCAAACACATTCCGTTTGTCTAGGTCTAAGATATCGGAGTCCATTAGTTTGGGTACCGTTTTTTTCATTAGCTAGCTTGTGATCAACCAATCCGCATTAACATGTTCCCTGTGCATGCTGTGCATGGTCGCTAGCTACCTATACAAAATTAAAAATATTATAATTCGCTTTGTCCGTATTGATAAACAAGCTAATCTATTGCCAGTAAGTAGGTAAGGCACGCATTGACAGCCCTCACCTACGACGCACCCTAACCATGGACTCGCGCTAAAACAAACAGAAAAACAACACTCCCTATAAAAACCGCGTAAGGTACATTTTTTGTTCCACACACAAACAAAAAACATGTGGAACGCCGATAACTGTAACGAGTTGTGCCCAATGTTGTTCCTCATTTATTTCTGTTTCTAACGCGTAAAATATGATGTCCTGTCCCTGATTGAGATTAATTTTTGTTATGTATTCAAAAATCAAGTAAGATGAATCAACGTGCTCGTATTATAAATAAACTTTTGAGGTGTTACTTATTTGTTATTTTTAATTTGATTAGTAGTTGTCAGCGAGCGAATACTCGAATCAATTGTATGTGAAATTTGTAATTACTTCAATTAAAGGTGATTATTTGTTGTGATATTGCCAGACCACAGGCGGCGGACGGCGGTGTTGTAACAAGTTAAATTGTAAATCGATACAATTTTAGCTATCCCATCAGTTAATCGTCGTTCTTGTAAACATAAGCATACGATACCGTAGCATGCATGAGCTTCAAGCTTTCGATCGTTCCAAATCGGGAGCCTACGCTTTGATCACGACTGTGGTAAAAAGGTGAACATACTTAGCATCAAATCCATTTAGAGAATAAAATGTACAAAGCAGTGATTATCATCGGCAGATTCAAATTGAAGCCATTCCGTCCATTACGAGGCAAATGACGCGCGCTCCGATATCGGCCTAAAAGCTGCTAATGCACTGAGGAGTCAGCTTTTCGTCTTCCGTCACCCTCGCACTCACGCGCGTCGCATCAATTTATCGCCTCCCAATAAGTCAAAAGAATTACAATCGAAATGAAGTCACGCGCGAAGCCAAATTAGCGCTCAAGACAAAAAGTGATGCCCCAACATGTAGAAGTGGCGCTGCGGGTAGTTATCCCCCTACGTGCGCTCGCGAACTTTACTGCCTCTACTATGTACGTAATTTATGTGATCTTCGTTATTTTATTTCCCAAAATAAGATGTTCACAAGTTTACAACGCCGCTTTACAGCCCGTGATAAAATTCTTATAGAACTATTCGATACATCCCAGTTTAAGGTTTTATTGAGATGCCATAAAATTATAAACTTTTAACATATTTGTGTTAATATTTTAAATCAACCAGAAAGAGAAGACGTCCGAAATTAACGTTTTTTAAATCCTTAAAAAATATTTCAAAGAGCGTTATACGACTAGTTATGTAAATGAAAGTTTACGACTATTAAATCTCTAAACTACCTTTTGTTAAATGTCAAGACTGAATACGAGGAGATATGTCCTACTCGTAGTCATATAATATAACTGTAAAAAAATGTAGATGTCAATCGTCCTGTATAATATTACTAAATCAATTTAACTATGCCTACAAGATAATAAAGATGTCAGTTTTTCATTGGAACCTTTCGCATTGATATGCATAAAATATTATTATTATACTTTTTTAATATGTTTTTATTTTAGTTATGACTTAAATGACTTTGTATCCAAACAATCTGATCAGAAAACCGTTTGTGAAAATTCCACAGTTCCAAAAAACAGGACTTTCCTTGTTCGATACGCTCGACCGCGTCAATGTGTTTTTATTGAATTCCCTGCATCCCGGTTAAACAATACGTGTCCGAATTCACATTGTCCTTCCCAGCAGGACATTGAGAGGGAAGCCCTAAATGTTGTCTTTTTTCTCTAGAATAACCCCAACCAAACGTGCATCGAAATTCACGACGAAACCTTAAAAGACAGAAATTATAGCTCAAACGAATTCACTTAACATTTTTTCTGTGATACTGTGATGGAATTTATGTATAACCATAGTGACAATGTTTTTTTTTTTCTTTAAGGTTTCAGTACAAAATTATAAAGTTTTTTAACCAATACACAATCACGAGTAGGTGCATATTTTTAAAGCAACAACTATGTATTATCTTTTGTTGTAACACGAATGACTAAACATTTATCCTCCATTCCAATTTGGTTTACTCGACTGTGTCATTTCTAGTTGTAGATAAGCATATCTACAACTAGAAAGAAACTGACGCAGTAAAACTAAGTTTTGTAGCAAGTTTGACATGAGCTTATGCGTCCCATAGATACCATGGCGCGTATCTCCGTAAACCTACGTAGAAAGTTGGCTAGTGCACGATAACAGGTCCCATAAAGCTTTATCGCGAGCCACAAAACGGCTCAAATAATAAAGTAAATGTGTGTCTTTTCTACGAACTTTTATTTATTCTCGGCTCTAAGCTGGCCGGAGATAACAATGTCGTATACGTTCAAACTCAACCTCCATCGCATTTAGGGTTGATCCTTTTAGAAATGAAAGAAATCATTTCACTTCAGAAACTTGGGTTCAATCAGATGGTTTTGTATAAGTATTTACATGACAAAACTGTTAAACAGGGACACACAAGACAGTGACTCTACATCAGTAAGTCAAAGTTTAGCCCCTTATTTGGGGTAAGATAGTGCGGTGTGAAATTTTCAAAGAATATTAATCATTAATTTAGTTTTAGTGACTTAAATTTTGGAATATGAAACGGGCTAAAATAAAAAATGGTTATATTAAACTACCTGGTACATCTACCGAATTAGTTTTGTACTTTGTATGTATGGGACGCACGCACCTACCGGTAGTACCAACGCGCAACGTTCTTACCCTGAACAAAGGTGCCGATGCCGTGCGTTCATGGACTTTTCTAAATTACACATTAGATAGTTTATCTTCTTGCCTTTGAATCTGTACACTAATTATATTCCAACAGAATTTATGTGCACAGCTAGACCGAGAAGGCCGCAAAGGCAGCCCTGAGCCTGTGACACGCGAGCAGCGCCCGCGCTGCCCACGCGCCGGCCGCGTATTGTCCTACACTAGTGATATACGGCCCGATCTGAAACACTCCGTTCGCGTCACTCCGTCTTTACGCCTACGGCTAAATATTTACACGGCCCGATAAGCCATTTCATAAAATGTTTTATTGCTTTAGAACAACGAACTATACTACTGTGTCCCAAAAGTACCCGGAAATTGTAAATAAAATTCAAAGGGTAATTTTAATCATCCAAATTAATTTTGTCCTCTTTCAATTAACTACTATTAGAGGGAATAAACATACGCCAACGCTTCAATCAGTCTTCGATACACTTTTAATATGCTGAAATCGAGATGGCCTACAGTACCATCTTCGTTTTTTCTTTCAGCACTGTCAATGGTCTGAAATACTTTTCCCGAAACGGTAATTTAAGTTTAGAAAATAGAAAATAATCACATGGTGCCATACCTGGTAAGTGGGGTACCTGCGAAACGGATATTAGTTGCATGTTTTGCAAAAAAGCTACGAATAATCATGGCTGTGTGAGCTGGCGCGTTATCGTGTTGCGGAAAACAAGTGATTTTGACACAAATCTGGCCACAAGTCAGCCAATATGAGGTGTACTGTAGTTTTTGGTACGCTGATGTCTCTGGCTATGTGTCTTACACTCACACGACAATTCTCATTATAATTTGCTTGATATTATTGACATGATCGTCTTTAGTTGAAGTGGATGGCCTTCCAGCCCGCCCGATCACTGTACCTCCCTCTATGAATGATTTCTACTGCTCGTATGTCTGAGTTTTGGACATGCACTAATTAACAAACACCTATTGCAACATTTTAAGGAACTTGCCGCAAGAAAATTAATCAAAAACACAAAAATTTAACACAAGATCGCTGCTCAACAAAATCGGCCATAGTAAAAAAACGACGCGACCACAAAACTTATTTCTCATAAATGTTAATTACTCATAAAATACTCGACAGAGGTAAGATTATTTTTCACCAGCAACTAATTACAGTTGTACCAATGTAATGCAAAAAGATTTTTTCAAATATCTCTAACACAGGTCATTAAAATGATAATTTCCGGGTACTTTTGGGACAGAATGTATTAGCCTCGGTGCAGCCATAGTACCTAGAAAGCTCTACTATGATAATGGTGCAGCTGAAGGGACCAATGTTTGTCTGTACCTATGTCTATATTTTAAGTTTTCTATTCTTACTAATAAAAAAACGACGGGTTGCACTCCGGGAGTGCCGGCAGAAGTGAAAACCTGAATATTAACGTTGTGCATTTTTGATATGTATTTTGGAATGGTTAGGGATTTAATTGATTGGTAGAGGTATAAAAGTACTATCATTTATGTGGTAAAATACAATATTTATTTATTGCGCTATCGTACACAAACATGACAATTTATATTACATTAAAAAGTTTATCTCTCAGAATTAATGTAATCAGAAACTTTTTCAGACTTATCAGAAACTCCTTGCTGTGACACTGAAACGCCATGTAATAAATGATGATAAAATGATTGACAACCGTCAATGTCATACTTTTTTGATTGACAACTATTTATTTTCTAAACAACGAAAACAAAGTTTGGAATTTACAACTAATTGCATACTGGAATCTGCGGATAAACTTTTGAATTTGGAGCAATCGGCCAAGAAATGATTCCCTTTACAGAATCCGCAGACTCCCGAATCGTTAATAACACGAGTGGTGTTACAGTAATCAACATGTCGCTTTCGAGGATGTTCACTGGGAATTTGGGGTAACAAGCCAAACTGTGTGTGAGAACGAGCCTCTTGTCGCAGGAAATCGGACAGCATTTCCTACTTCATACGACCTGATGCATGCCCCGCAGCATAGCGAATCCAAAGACTGCGGAGAAGTGGTGTTAATTTCCACAAAATACTGTTATATAATTCCGGCGAATAAAGATATTCCAAACTTTTTAAATGTTTTATTACGGCAATTAAATTTTGAATTTTGCAGGATATCAAATTAAGGTCTTTGTGGTCACTTTGTAGCATAGGAAAATACGCCGCGCGTATTATAATTGACCTCAGTGCATAGGAAGCATATAGGAAGCGACCGCACTGCGGCTATAATAGTAGGTCACACTTGACAGTTCATTTATGCAAAGAAAAATATACCTTACGCTAAAGGAATAAAACTCAAGAAAACAACATCAGTTCTTATTAATACAATTATTTACTCTACTCCTGATGTACATAAGAAGCACTTTTCTTTGCATAAATGAGCTTTCAAATTGAACAAAAAACCATTATTGTCTATAGACCGACAAACTTATCTGCTCCGGTGGCGCGTCGCTACTGTCTATTTAAAACTGTCATTAAATATCGTTTTTGCATTGCATTTCACGTAGTTCCAATTTTGGCCACCGGAACAGATAAGTTTGTAGAAAACACGTGTCCGGACTTCAAATTTTATATGGATTTTCGATCAGGTCACGTGACACATAAATCCTGATGCGAGTTTACCATTTTTTCCCCATACAAAAAAAGTGCACAACGCCGCTAAAGAAGTTTTCACTTCAAAAAGAATTCAGCAGGTGTTGTTATTTCAACAAATAAAATGAAGAAATTTACAATTTAAATTAATAATTACGACTACAAAATGACTATCATAAAACTACAAAACAAGCGTTTGTAATAAGCGAAGGTTCATCGTTATTAAAAACCAGTTAATTGCTCTCTGCGTATTGTAATAGACGAGATAACAACAAAATAGTTTTGTTGGCAATAAAAAAAACTGCTTTATTTAGTAAAAATTACCTGATTTGGTAATTAAACAAAAGCTTTATTTATTAATAAAGCTTTTGTGTGTTTTTGTGCATCTTAATTTTTCAGTGTATGCTCAGTGAATTTTGTACACGTCAATTAAATTATTTAGAATTGTGTGCTCTCTTTTTAACTTTCGTAATTGATTTCCATTGTTTAAAGTAGAAAGTTGTCACATTAACCGGCCGAACTTCGACAATATGCATTCGGGCATTGTATTGTGTCGCTATCTAGCCTGTTGTCGCACACACACAGTCGACAACCTTTTACCGTACCACTACAAAGATTTATAAGCTCTCAAGCAAGCACACAGGGCCGAATTGTGTCTACGCGCGCACACCACTCCAACATCGTCGTGCTATGTTTTTTGTTTCTAGGTTACCGCGGCCGATTGGAGCAGCTAAGCAAAGCAGTTCCGTGATCTACTTGTGTCTAACCAGTTTGTAAACAAGGAACACTGTCTATTACTCATTCTATGTACTAATACAGATAATGTGTACGTCGGAATTGATTGCAAAGAACCTAAGCTCCTATTAGGAGTAATAATTCCATTATTATGGATTGCTCCTGTTTATGTGTAGATCATAGAAATAGTGTGTAGATGAAGCCACATAATCGTCATGCCTTATGTTGATTATGGTGACTTTTCTGACAGTAATGCTAGTTACATATCAATTTTAATTATAATCAGACCATTGACTCAAGACCTAAGACAGCAAAGAAACTTCGTCACTTTTCAGTTCTTGTTTAGTCGTACAAACAATAAGCGGAATCCTTTTTTCTCCTATTGGTAAAACTATATAAAAAATAGTCACAGTTATAAGAAATAAGCAAAGGTTCTAGATAAAGGAAGACGAACAAAATAGACCTGTGAGTTTAAAGAATAATCTAAGAGTGTAAAATTTTCCTATCACGGGAAAACGTTAATGCAAAACTCTCACAAATGTATTTCTGGAATTGAATTCACTTTATTCTTGTGTAGACAATTACAAATATAGGGACCAAATAATTTAGTTCCCCTTTACAAAAAAAAAACAGTAACTACTGTGTCAAACTAGACCATCAATGTATTATTCTGTATTCTTAACATACATTCTCAAACCAAAATATTTAAAGTGTACATTCAACCGAATCAGCTTATGGTACATAATGTAATGTGTGCCTGTATTATGTATAATAGTCGATAAAGGGGTATAGGCATATCATAATATTGAATGTAAATGTGGTGTAAGTGTCAAAGCTTGTACGGTGTATTGGAGCGAAACAATGGACAATGGTTGGTCCGCGGGCGACTGGGCGCACGTGCGTGCGCATTGTGTTCCTCCGACCTGCGCCCGCGCAGCCGACCGAAATTCAAAATAATATTATATATCCATAGGACCTGCAGTGATCACCGAATCGGACCACCTACGGCAGATTGAGGACAATAGATGTCTATTATTATAACAGATTATATTCAGATCTATTAATAACTGTTACGTTAATTAAAAACAAGTTCCTCCTCGTCCAATGTGATGGGGATCAATTATATCGCAATTTACTTTATTGAATTTAATTATCATTATTTTCATTACCTTACAATATTTATTTATTAAATTAGACTGCAATCAACAAAATTGACTACAATTTATTTTTATTAGATTAGCAATATCTTAAAATCATATATTTTACAAAAAAAAAAACTACAATGAAACGTTATTTAGCGATGAGTTCCAAATCGTTTTTCTAAAACCTCAGAAATGCTTTGTTCGTTTAAGTTTAAAAATGATCAGCAAAAAAGATAACCATGACTTTAACAAAAGTTTCCGTCTCGACAACATTTTATCTAGACACGTAGCTTTGAGTCTTTGCCAGCGATAAGAGTGAGACTGTTGAGTCACAATTTTCAAGTTGTTTTAAGTTTAACAAAAGCGCACCGCAGCGCTAATACACAATTTAACCCGAAGCGAAGAAAGGCATTCCAGATTCGAACAAAACGCACGTAAGCAGAAACAATCGCGAAACGACGTGCTACGCTTTAGATTTAGTGTGAAATAACGTAATTGGCGTAGGCCGGCCTACGCCTAGGAAATTGTCTGGATGTGCAGCATAAATCTAATCGATAAATCTACAACCAGAACTGGGCTTGAATGTGAGCGCATAAATTGTTCGCTTTAGATCGTCGTTTGCGTTCCGGATTGCTTAGTTGGGTTGTGTATAATGCCGGAGTTGGATTGTCCGGCGCGGGTTTTGGCGTGGACAGGCATAAATTGGTGCGGTAGCTTAGTGTCCACCGAGCTGATTCGTCCTGATTGTATAATGGGCTCAACTCGTGCGGGATGGCGCGTGGGCGATTCGCTGTCACCGGCTCAGAAATACGTAATTACTAATCCACGCTCTATAAATCCAGAATGTAGTTACAGATAGTCCATCTTTAATGCATGAAATGGTTTAGGCGCATTTGGTCCAATTCGCAGTTGGCCAAACGTTAAAAAAAATGTCCAATTCGCACTTGGTCCAATTCGCGGTTGGGCCAATTCGCAGTTGGTCCAATTCGCTGTTGGCCCAATTCGCAGTTGGGCCAAAATAGGTAATGTTTTCTAGTTTGCAAGGTGTTTCTGAAAATCATCTATGATAATTTCATAATCTAAGGAAATCGACTCGGATGGCTAAAGGTTAGAAGGCTAAGGCGGGAGCGAAGCGAAGCGGAGCTCCCGCCTTAGCCTTCGTGGTTATTTTTTTTAAACCCTGAAAACCTTTTATAATAATATATTCTATGTTGTCTTAAATTTGTTTAGCCTAGGCAAAACTAGTTTGTCCTGGAAATCGGGTTTGGCCGGTAACACATACATTACAATATGTGCTTAGATTATTTGTTATATGATTATGAATATATATAGTACATTATATACAAAAAAAAATGTTATTTTGTTTAATTTTGGAAATACACTTTTTATTGGACCAACCGCGAATTGGCCCAATCGCGAATTGGACCAACCAAGAATTGGACTAACTGCGAATTTGACCAACCGCGAATAACATGAATTGGCCCAACCGCGAATTGGACCAAATGCGCCTAAAGGCATGAAATGTTTACAGTTATGTAGTTACTTGTAATACAGTTCTTAATATTTTATGTGGATGCAGTGGATGCTTGTAAGATCCACTAGACAACTTCGACCGAGCGAGACCCTAACCAGAGTGAAGCCCAGGAGTATTTATTGTGCAATAATCGTATTCTATCAACTGTAGTCAATCGTTTAAAAACCTGAAATTAGTATTTATTCTACAATACACTCGTTCCAATTCCTATGTAGACCCATATCTAGTATATTTTGTATCCGAACGGGATCTGCGTCTATAATTTAATGGTAGTTGATTGAAATGATAAGAGAAATAGTTCGATTGCTGTCGATGATAGAGCTTGGGCAACTATCGTTGTTACCAGTAGGCGTCTAGTTTGTTAGTCTAACGGCATCTCACTCATGTTATTGTTGGCATCTACACATACTCGTATAACTTTGATGCGGACAATGAATCATTGCTTACATTGCATTTGATACTAGCATGTTAGACAGACTCTTGCCCTACGCTAAGAAGTTAGTCTTTTTAGATTTACAAGACCATTCTTGAATACATTGAAATACATAACACATGAGTAACATGTTGAGATGACCACGGACATGCATTTGCCGTGCAAACATTCCTGTGGAGTAGGCGTAAAGTCATCTCGTCCAATCAGTGAGGCTAACTGCCACTACAAACAGTAGGTGCCCACGACACTCATAAGCACATATCCACAGGGCTACCGCTCAGAAACCAGTATAATCAAGAGTACTAACTTCATTTAAAGAAACGGAATATCAATAAGAAGAAGACAACAATACCTACCACCAATAAAAAGTTTGTAAGTTAAAGCCATTGATTATAAATAAGAGACATTACGTATGCATTTGATAATTTCATTAATTAAAATCTACTTCCATTTTTTCACACATTGTAATATGTATTAAAATAATTCAAAGCAAATATTATAAAAACCACATAGTTTTTTCAAAAGCTTTCTAACATTTATAAAAATTATTTCTATTAACTAGAACCTATAGTATTATCTCGGAATTTACTAAAAACTTTTTGTACTTACCTATACTATTAACACTAGGATGATCAAAATAATGTCGAAATTGCTTTGGCAGCCCTTGGCAGTAAAGAACGTGACTAAGCCGGTACATACAACAAGCTAATTCATGGGCAGTGTTTGCCTATGCGCTACTCACGGACTCACGGACTACCGATGACCGGTGATGATGAGTCGGTAGCTGCTACGTAGCTACGTCTGTCACTTCCTGATAACGTATAATGGAAATATGTGACATGCCTCATATGTTACTAACAGACCCTTCACAAACGAATTCAAAAATAAATTTGTATTGAAATTATTGAAAAAAATAAATCGTCATTACGATGAGAGTGAGCTGAGCGTCAAATAAAAGTTTAGAGAAGAATTAAGTTCTTACCTAATAAATAAAATAATGTGTGCGGTCGACGGTCTAAGCAAAAATACAGTCTGATAAATATTATGATTGAATCCTTGAGTGTTCTCCCAGATAAGGTTTCAGAGAAAGTAGTGTCGCTTTAGAAACAAGGGCTCACTTGTTAAAACGCCGTGTCGCGGAGTTAAGTTATGCGTCCGGACTATGCCATGTCTGCGGAGTAATGGCGTGCCTTCAGAATTGCACCTAAGTGCATAATTGTGCCCTTGCGGTGCAGGAGTCAGCCGACAACATGGTGTCGTTTAATTGTTGGCTATTTTATATTTTAGCGATTCACGTGGCCGACCAGTTCGACTTGTTTTTACGCACATTACAAGGGAGCATCTAGTTTTTCACAAACGGTGTAATTATGGAAAGGGTTAATCTTCCTAATCGTACCTTCGTCTAAATATAGATAGTCAGCAGCCTAGGAGTTGTTTGGATAATCTACTCGTATGTAATAATTAAGCCTTTTGGATGGCCATGGTGATATTGATCTAGTTGCCTTACCGATGGTTATAAAATAAAGGTCAGGTGACATTCGCTCTTATATAAAATTACCTGGCTTGCCAAATTCTGGATTATGTTATATGTAAGCGTAACTTAAGTAGGTCAGGAAAAAACGCTTAGAGAAAGACGATAAACTGTTACATACCTAATTGTTCAACAGTTTTACTTGATAGGTACTGATTTTGGCGTTTACGTACAAACTATGTCGTGTAAATTTTAATTCGTCACAGAGGTAGTATTTTTACAGCCTTATGAAGGTCAGCAGTGAGTCTGTTTACGAATAACATCAATAAACAACGTTGTCTGTCAACGGGCGGGCCCATGTGCGGCTGCGCCGGCGCCGTCCGTGACGTTCGGCGCCGCACATGCGCTCTCAGCCCAATTCTCAAATGGTCAGAAGACGGAGAAAAAATCTTTTTAATTTAATTTATGGCCAGTTGTTACGACGCATTAGCACCCAGACGTATTGTCTTAAAAAATTAAAACGCAACATGTGAAATCTATTTTTATATTTGGCCAGCAACTAAGGTCAATTCCATGTTAACAACTTTGTTGTTTTAAAAATATCTTCTGAAATCAAAAATTAATATGTTTATTAGGGTGTTATTATTCGTGTGAAAGGCCAGTTTTGTAAATAAATTGTATTGTCCATAACGTGTGTAGTAACGTAAAATCTTTTGTATTAGTTACTAGTTATAATTATTAAAGTCAGTCAGCATTCAGACTACTATATTTTACAAATAAGCTTATTTTTTACGAAGAGTTCAATCTATCTTAAATTCGAAATATAAGTAACGTCACTGAACCAAATCCAATCAGTCTTAAAAAATGTTCAGTAACCAAGAAGGTAGGTATACCTATCAATATCGCGTATCGCGAAGCCAAACGAATTCAATAAAAAAGTACCTAACTGAAACGCAAAATAGAATGGGTCAATATCACGGTTAAATATCAAACTACTGCTAAATGAAACGCTGTTAATCGGTTTTACGCAAATAAAGCGTGGTAAAAAGTTGCAAAGAACTGTTCGTATGGGAAAATGGCACCGATAAGGTGATAGCAAAGATTCGGTCATGCGATCGCATGCTTCGAATGATCACCAGCGTGGGAACCTATCAGTCACTGATCTACATAATCTTCCACCAAGCTTGTCATAAATTTATGATAAGAATCTGAATAAACATCAAATGTATGCAGTCAATAACCGCTTTGGAGAAATGTTTGGGCAAAGTCGTGGAAGAAAATACTTTAACGACATTGCATAGATTTTGCGAAGAGGTCAGTATATTTAACTTTATACAAGTACTGGGCTATTACGCCCGATTCAATCTTTACAAATTCAGTTAATTGTCAATTTTATTGATTGATAACCCTAGCACACTTTCTTGTTTTCCGTGGCTTGTTCTCCTTGCGATTTATCACTTAATTAACCTTAGCAGGTAATTAACAGGGTATGTTTTAACCAAAACTTATCGAAGACATTTGTAAACACAGCAAGTTTTAATCATTATTTTTACTATCATAAATAATGATAATTGTGTTCAAAACGTAGCCGAATAAATTGACATTTTAGAAAGTTAGCTAGGTGATAACTATAAAAATTTTGATTTTTTTAGGTAATTGACACCTTGATCGATTTTGTCTTAGGTTCCCATGGTAAATAGGTCACACCCGCTTCCCATGATCTACATCCCAGGTCAGTGCCTGGATAGACGCGGGCGCAGGCGCTACTACGCGATAAGGCACATTCACACGGTACTACCATTATGTATACTGTACAGCGTTTATCTGACTGACTGACACTTGCCTGTGTCGATCGCTCTGTCAACACGGCTTTCACAGCCACGTCCGTCAAGATTCCACTGGATAGGATATGTCAAATCAAGTAAATTGTCGAATTGATAGTTATCAAACGTGAAGATATCTGTTTGTTGTATTGTCAGCCTATTTTCTCATGCACATCAAGTGATATCTCTATTTTTTTTGTTACCTATTCCCAGCCTTTCCCACTGATATATCATACTATATAATAATACCTGGATTTTATTTAACAATTACGATAAAGGATAAACTTTCTATTTAAATAATATTTAACTCCGAAAAAGTTATCTTTATAAAAACGTAATTTTGAGAGCTTACCTATTTAACCTTTTCCACGCCAATGTCTGATATATCAGACAAACCATTTTCGTGCCCACCACGCCAATGTCTGATATATCAGAAAAAAAAAATTCCAAAAAATTATTAGGTTATACTCAACTCATTCAGTTACTTGCCTGAATGAGTTGAGTATAACCTAATAATTTTTTGGAATTGGTCGTGGCGTGTGGGGCACCATTTTCGGAAAAAAGCGTGGCGGGGAAAGGGTTAATAAATATAGAAGCATGCTCTAATATAAAACGAGCTTTGTCAATTGAAGGCTATAGTGAAAGTTTGACAGGCAAAATTATATAATCGTCACACAGGACAGGATGCAATTAAATCAGGTGTTGTAAGATTATCAAACTAGTTCAGATTTTTCTATGTGTAAACTACACATGTATAAAAAGCTAGTTTCAGTATTATTCCTGAGGATTAGTTAATCAGTGTTATTGCGAATGATGAGAGTAACAAGGTTATTTATGATAGCACTTTGAAACCGATTATGAAATCAACATGCCATAAAAAACATTACTTGTGGAGATACACATTTAATTAAAATACTGTCTATAAACGACCGTAAATGATAGTAAACAAGATTTCTTATATAAATCGAAAGTACAATTTATAGTTACTAGGCCGATAAAAGACGTTGCTCTAACTAAACTGGTTTACATTCTAAACTGCTCGTGTTGTGACCGCTAATACTTCAATCATACGTTTGTAATAAAATAATAGTCATACTTAGATCTAATTCTGGGAGTTCCGTTTTTATGGCCCATTATATTTCTTACGAGCTCATGAAGTTTGTGCCATTGGTTAATTGTAACTTCAATATTAATTGAAAAAGAAACGGAGCAATTTACAAGTACTATTTTGTGTAATAGCTTGAATTGATTCCTTGATTATTTAAATAACTTTTAGACACTACAACTTTTTTAGATTTTTAATCAAAATCATAGTTTGTTAATGTTGGCAGTACTTATTAAATATAATCAACGGATGGTTGCAAAAGATGAAACGTTCACACCAAACGATTATGTTCAAATAAACTGTTAATATAAAAATTAACTGTAACAACAACAAGCCTCAAAACACAATTGGTGAAATAAAACTGTCCAAGTGTCCACCTATACAAAAATTAAAGGAACTACATACCTACGTTAAAATAGTAACTTTTTATTAGACCCTCATTTGTTTTGCTAGACTAACTAATTTTGGGTTTAAGATTTTTCGGACCTAGCTCGGGTTTCTCCACCAATCTCTTGCCAAACCTGGTGGTTAGCCCACTGAGCAACATATGAACTCATTTGCCCTGCAATAGGACATCAGTACTTAGTTACATTAACCTTGCTAAACTTTTTGCGTGAGAACTAGATGTCATCAGATGAAACTTAGAGCCTTCTTAGTGTTCTCAGCCACCCGCATAGCGCACAGTTCTCACGCGGACTCACTGCAGGAATAGCAAGGAGCCGTGAGAAACACCCGTGCTCGAACTGAATACTAAACGACACTTACGATTTCATTGTCCTATTTATTTGGTCAGACACTTTCTAATGGCTGACGTAATGTTATTGCGTGAAGCTCAAAGTTAATATTTTATGTTAAGACCTGCTATTTTATTATGGCTTTTACAATCGGCATTGTCTATCGGTGACAGTGGTCATCTATTTTACAAATTAAACGCATTAAATTAGTCTTGTCTACCTTAGACTGTCTCGTTCTAGAGCTTAAATTGAGCTATGTTGCATTTGTATTGGTCCTCTTTATGCCAGTTTGTAAATGACTCTTCACTTCTCTTGAACTTCAGCTAGTAGGAATTGCATTAAGATTGTGAAAATTGATCATAACTTTAGACCAGCCCCAATATCTGGTTGTACGAAATCGACGCGGTAAACATTGATTTCCAAATCTGAGCCAAACTCTTTTAGAATTGGGAATACTTTTGTTAACATTTTTCCTCCCACTTCATTACTGAGAAAATACCGCCTAAAATTGAATTTCATCATTTAGGTTACTATAAAACCACCGTCTCAAGTTCATAAATCACCAGAACAGCAAAAACTGCGCTCCGTGTCCAACGTATTAGGAAATCAATGAGCGCCATCACAGAGATGTATCTGGTCTGTGAGCGCCATAATGCGGCAAGCGGACCGTGGAGGCGACAATAGTGAGGAATGCGCCCCAACTGAGTACTCCGCCCACCAGAGCGCAGGACTTCTTGCTGGTTGCATTGCAGCTTTATGTGACCAGAAGAATAATAAAAAATACCAACCGATCTTCTACCAGTACAAAGGTTTCAGATATGAACAACGAAATACGCACTGATGGATGATGACAAGTTGCTGCTTATAAATGATTAGTTTGTGAGACATTAGAGCAAAGTAATAACGGAGTTAACCGCCGTATAAAATACGGATCGGTAAACTAAAATAAAACTAAGCCTACATTTTAATTTGACTAAGTTAGGCCCTTAGCGTAACCTGCATGTAATTCTCCTGGTAATAGCCAATGATAGCTTGATGATGACTTATCTTTCGGTACTGAGATGTTGTAGTCGGTACTTTGTTAGTTCATAGTACTATTCCGGTAAGTTTTTGTAGGCTGACTCTTTGATACTTTGTGAACGTTTTACGATCATATCAAAGAGCCCACTTTAGTGAATAAGAATCAATTCGCCAGCTCAACATAATCTGCGCTACAGACCGTAGTGGTTGGATGCAAACGACTAGCACAGAGAAAGACCAACAATACTAGGCTTAACATAGCCAGCGGCTGTAAAACCTGGCCTAGCTATATTCGAGACCGGGCACCACCATAATATTTTCCGCATTGAGATTGCGTGCCGCGTGCCCGCCGGCTGCCGGCAATTTATAGCACTGGAACCACCGAGCTGGTACATGCTTGTTATTATTTAACGGGGACCGGCCCGGCCTGGACAGACCGCGCCCCCGGCTATTGCCAATGCGGCCCTGCTAAACGTGTATGCATTACTTTATGATCCGGAGAATACAACTGCACATACCAGCTTTATTGTTCACTAATTGCAACCTTTAAATAGGAGCGGACCATAATCATCCACAGCTCTGCAAAGTAAATTCAACCTTCGCATTTAACTATGCAAAATTATTGAGCAACCGGCCTGCATAAATCGACATTTACTCAATCTCGAAATGCAGTGACAGGTAATGAGCACGAAGTCCTTTTACCAAATTCGTCATTCAAATTGCGTCGGACCTCCCTATTTGGCGACGAAGTTTTTTATATTGGCAATTTGAATAAAGTCTTAGCGGTGTCCGGTAAATGCAACGCCTTACCGAGACACGTGCGGCGATTTACAAGATACCCGCGCACCTATGTAGTAACGGCGGCGATCGGTCGGCGATGCGGTGACGAATACTACGTGCCTGCCAAACGGGTCAGCTCCATTAGGCATATCATAATACTCGACACTCCTTAAAGGTTGTTGCTGCGCCGGAGTGCGAGCGAGAGCTTGGGCCGCGACCGCGAGCGCGACTCCTTCAGTTGACCGGCCTTGCGGCACGCGCCGACTCAGACTCGTATTATTCCATTTGATTTACCGGCCTCATTATAATTCTATAGTCCTAGGTACACTAACATTAAATCAGATTGATACTAGGAAAAGGCTGATATGTTAAATCTAACAACACTTTGCAGCATGCTGCCCGATATTTCGAAACAGATAATATTGCTGTAGTTTACAGTGTCATAAATACAGACTGATCTAAATTTTACCCGTTTATCGTATACAAGTGCCATTAGATAAAACGTTAGAAATTATTACAGTAAGTGCTGTTGGCTGGTGTTAGTAAGTATATTTCTCTTATAATAATAACGATAGTATATTTCTCTTATAATAATAACGAGTAGGTCGTGATCGGTTTATTAAGCAGGTTTTATTCAGCGACAGTGAACCTTCCTTCTAAACCATAATAAAATATAGTATCTCTTTGCAGTTATTTCTGGTAATATTTCTTTTACAGTAATTATGACTAAATAAGTTAGTGTTAGTAATCATTAAGAGTCAATCAAGTTATCCTAATGATGAAAATAAAAACCCAATGACTTTATGACTGTAGTCAAAAACTAAATGGATGAAGGCACAAAGTTAGAAACCATTTTCTAAAATAAAATAAAAATGAATTTGCGTACAAGACTGGTTTAGAAAGAGGATAGTCTCAAAATTCAAAATGTTATCTGAGGCTTTCGCTTGTGGTACAATAAAATTTGAACATAACGATAAAATATTGCTTACATTCACAATGCTTTGTATGCAAATGTTTGATATTGGTATATGGCAATATTTTATTCAAACTGCCGACGTCTCAAATGTAGCCGAGGCTTGGGCCAATTAGTAGCGCGAGATTGGCCGAGCTCATAAATTAGGCGAGATGACGGTTGCGAACACGCTGACCAAAACATTCCACTATACACACGGGGCTTCATTAGCCTGTGATTTAGCTCCGCCGTGATAGTAATTGACATTGACAGCAGGAAGAATTATTGCATACACGACTTCCACATAAGAAGTCCTTTAGCCGCTATATTGGTAGTATTGTTTTTCAATACATTCAATCTGTTTTTTGACAGATTTACAAAGCGTAGGCAATGCTGCCAATATAGCGGCAAACGGACAACTTATGTGGAACGGGTTCTTGCTCAGAATAAGGACTATAAGCATAGAAGTAAGGCTAAAATAAGAATTGAACAACTGTTATCTTACTCATTTTAACTTCATTAATTCGGCCATAGGAGTGAGTGAATCAACATGATCCGTATTCGTTTCTGTTTTCCAAGGGTCGTCGCTAGTCTAATGTCAAACGGATGTCTTTGGATGTCTTTTAACTCCACCAAATTAAAAATGCGTAGGTTGTTTCCTTATGCTGGGGAAAAAGTGACAACTTAACTTAGTTACATCATATTGACAAATACTTTCGCACAAAATTTGAGACTCCTCTGAACTAAATTAATTTAATTTAATGCTATTATTCAGTGCAAGGCTTGAAAACAAGATAAATCTTGTTTTGTGATAGATACTCGGTGCCTGTGTAAAATGTCTTGTGTGATTGAGGGCTGTAAATCACACACTGGAAGAAAAGAAAATATTCAAGAAACCGTAACCTTTCATCGGTAAGTTTAGATTGTTTTCGATTATTTCAATTAAGAAAATAGTGTCCTAACTTTTAAACTATGCTTAAAGTTTTTGATTATAGTTGTTTTTGTCCAATTCAGTATCGAATATTGCTTGAATCAAAGAAATTTTGTTCAGATCTTAGAGGTTATATTATTTCGCTTAGTGATGTGCATTTCTATATCGATAAATCAATATTAATGAGTCATTGGACTCATTGGTAAAAACTAAACCATTTTAGGACTGGATTGGATTTATCTTTCAAACAATATCATATTTACTTTTACTTTTTCTACACTTTGATTAGATTCAAACGAATTGGTTAGATGTTTATTTAGTGTTTATTTCTATACAATACTTAATTCACTAAATGGTTCAAATATTTTAAGATTTTTTTTAAACATTAGACTTAAATATAAAAAAATAATTTGTAAATTTGAATTATTACCAGAGAACATAATATTCAATATCAAGTACCTACATTTTTATTTTTATTTCAGGACAGACCACCAGTTCCTATGGACATCTGTGATGCGAGTGATGCGAGACATGGCAAAGTTTCTAGTTCTGTAGCAGAGTCACATAAAAATGTAATCATTGATGTTGAAAAAAAAGTAAGAACACTGTTTTGTGCATTTATTTATAATAATAATAATAATTCTTTATTTCAGATCAAAATCCATATCAAGATTTATATTAGAAGTGTATTTATCCGGTGTCTAATTTACTTAGTTCTCTAATCTAATTTAAATAGGCAGAAATTTGACCGCCATCTTGCCATTTATGAAATACCAACTACTACAAGCTCAATTATTTGTATTTCAGTTACCATTGCCCAGAATAAGACAATTAAGCAACACGTCTGCAGAGACTGCATGCAGTCGTCATGAAGCAATTATTTTAAGATTGCAGCGACAACTAGCAAGAACTAAAAATAAATAAATATTGTAACCGTGTAAATGCAATAAAGAAATAAATAAATAAAATAGTTTCCCAGCGACGCCTTCGGAAAATAAACGCACTTAATAAAATCTTTTTAATATTATTAACCTTGTAACAACCTCTTTTCACAAAACCTCAAAACGTCAAACATAGTTAGTTCATTCCCGCGCCAATAGATGGCGCGCAAAGGACTTTAATTATACCAAGCGTTACGATTTTTCGATTGTTTGTATCCTCCATACATTTTGAACTTTGTCAAACATTATCAGTAGATTGCACTCAAAGTAGCTTCTAATCGTTAGGACTGCTTTGAGTATCTAATTGTTATTGTTATACGCTCCACTGTGTACTAAGCGCACCACGCCTCGTGCTTTTACTTAGTAAGACACGTTGCGGGGTCCACCTATATTTTATGTAGCTTCGTAAAATACACGAACTACCCAACGTTGGACGTTTTATTCCTGCTCGCCACCGCCGACCTCTTCCTCACCCGGCTACCCTGTTACAACCTATGTTTTATAATCTTTCAAATATAAAATCTCTACCATAAGGAGGATGGAACAAACAACTCACTTTCGCATTCATAATAATAAGTAAGGACTTAATCTTACTAATCAAGTAGTTTTTGAGTGAAAGAGTAACAAACATCCATCCATATATACACACAAACTTTCGCCTTTATAATATTAGTAAGTATTTCGCCTTTATAATATTAGTAAGATAAGATATAATATTAAACCTAAGTCGTAACTTTATCTGTTAGGTTTATTTTTATCGACTTTAAGTGCCGACAAGGAACGTCACTACCGTAGAAAAAACTAGGGACAACCTACAGAAACTGACTCATGACAAATATTATACATCCCTTTCTAACGCATTATTGTCATTCATATGAATAAAAAGGATGAGTATATTGTCTTCTTTGCATGTCCTGTAAGAACGACTTTGTAAACCATAATTGTTTTTTAACTCAGTATTGGCGATACCATTTTACAAAGTTAGATAGGTATTTTGTTCTTTGTTATTTGCTTTCGCCTTTTGTTTGAAACGTTTGCCAACTGTTGGTCGGTAAGGGAATAATAATATGGTCTAAAGAGGTTGATGTGCTGTTTGGCCGAGCCTGGTTGCTGGAGTGTTCGGCACACAGTATCGTATTTCACGACCTCTGCTAAGTGTGACGCGTCTTTGACGACACCTCATTTAATTTTCCATAACAAAATTTCAACAGTTATTTTAATGTCGGTTCTTGGTACTAAAAACGAATATCAGTTACTTGTTTTTATTACGCCTAAACAATGCGCCTAAATCAAATTCAGAAGCCGTTATAATATTTTATTACTTCTTCCCAACAGTTGCATAAGATAACTTAATTATCCTTTTGTAGAATGTATTCCAATTTCCAACCTATAAATTGATTTGCAATAATAGTAATAGCCACTAAATCGTTGAAAAAATTCTATAGTGATGTCACCGCCACTTAGGTATGATCCAAAAAAACATGTTTTTAAAACTATTTTCTGCTGAGAAATATTCGGTCATAATAAATATTCATAATTTCATATGTATTATGAACGATTTAAATCTATCTTCTATTTTTGGAAGCACGTACGTAAACTTGTTTAAAAACCACTAAACCCCAACACAATGGTTGACCACAGGCATGTCTTTATAGTGAAGAGACATGCAAATAAAATATTTTGACCGCATGAGTCGCATGACCACACACAAGAGTGCGTCCCATTCGAACGTACTTAGTTCAATTATAACGTACAAAAACGAAACATAATTAGATAATTATTTTAAAAAATCGGGGGACTATTTTCAGAGTGAATGTAAAAACAGTAAATAACACATTATTAACCTTTCCAAATACTGAGTTGACACCTAGTGGCTGAACGGTAATGTACCTCCTAGCTACTAGGAATGTGTTTTTTGTTGACGTGTGCCATGTATAAAGAACCGACGGCAGTGGTCAGCGGAGCCATGTTTACATAACTAGTTAGACGCCGAGCTGCGTCCGCGCCGCCTACGCTCCAACTTCGATTGGATACATCTTCTAACAAAATATTCCCTTAAGTCAACACAAACTGGATGATGCACTATTCTGTATCTATTATACCGGTGTGCTCACCTATCTCATAATATTGACTCTCAACTATCACCACTATAATATCTTTTTTTGAAATGCGAACTAAAAACGTGTAATTGGCTTGGTCTCAATAAACCGTGCCATCAATCATGCGCAGGAGCAGTGATACGCGCGGTATGCTGCGCCGATGCGGCTTTTTTCCCGAGAGCCCATCGCATAAAGGCTCGTGACGAAACGTAATGCAATTTTGATTAACTTCCGACGACAGCGAAAGTGCAATTCATAATCAACTCCAGCGACGATGGAGACATTATATCATTATTTTATTATGGATGACTGTCTCTGTGACTAATGTTTAACCAATAGAATGTACATACTTTTATAATCTTTAGCTCAAGTTTGAGAATTCACAGAGGTAGGCAAAGAAACATCTCTGCATTTACTTTGCTTTACTAACAATTTGATGCTACTATTATACACCAACGTGTATTTGTAGTTCAAAAAGAGAGATCAACAATTCTTTCATTTTCACGATAAAATCTTGTAATGAGACGTGATGTTAGATATCAGATGAGAGAGCATAAACAAACATCACGCGCGTCGAGTCCGATCAACGACTCAACGTCGTACAGCATGAAGCTGTGGTGTACGACGACTTAACGAGGTTTTCGTAACACGCAAAGCGGTCGTAAGTCGCACTGGAGACTTTCACTCGAACAATAGTTCGAGATCACGGTGACGGCACGACCTCCAGTCACGCAGGACGCAGGCTTCGACACCAGCTCGACTGATGGATCATGACCACAAAGGTTTGCTTGAACCGAGCATTTGCCAATAAGGAAGTCAAATGTTGCAACATCGCCGTATCTACCGACGTTTTAAAACGTTCCTATTGGGAATTGAGTTTGAAAAAAACTTGTGAAGCGTTACTTGTTAGGGCATACAATACCATCGAATTGACACAGTACGGACGTTGTTTTTCAGAAAGTTAGGCCGACCCTCCAAAATCGTTATACGTAAAAAACACCCTTATATTATCTGGAAGTGCTATGTACGGCCAAGGTGCGAAGCTTCGGGGTAGACACACAGACACGAGGCGTGAACGCTAACGCGCGCTCAAACATGGAGGTGTGAAAAGCCGAGCAATCGTGGACTTCTTATTGTGGCTACAGCTAAGCCGCTTACCGAACCTGTCCTAATAAATCCGGACCAACGTCGTCCACTCAGTTACGTGTATTTCATCTTAATGCTACTACAGTCCAATCGATTCTATCCCAAGTCCGATTGCTACATACAACACACAATCTATCGATGCTATATCTCCTCGAATGTAAGTATCTCTTTCTCAAAAAACCTCGTTTATGAAATTTCCTTAATCTATTTAAGTATAAAACAGTGTGTCAAGAGTGATTGCCTCACGCCGTTCATTGTATCGAATGTCAATTCGCGTGTTCCTGTATTATGTTACAGCGACGTAGCGAGGCCTAATCGCCGCTCAAGCGGAATAAAGTAATTTAACATGAAATTACGAAGGAAGTAAAGATTTATCCGTGTGGTCACAGGAAGAGTCAACCAAATTTAGTGGCGTCAATCGATAGCACCACATAAGTTCGGCGCAATAAAGTATTTTTTTTAAGAATGTAAAATGCAATCCTTTCTCTTCATTTTATCCAATTAAGCTTTAATATTTTGTTCGTAATGAATGCAGTCATACAAATTTTCTTTATGGTCGGTCGAATTGTGACCAACATTGGTGACAGTTGCTGAGGCAAGGGTAAAATATACCTTATTAAGAACAACAGAGCCAATTTAGCCTTTATCGGGCAAAATCTCGAACCAACGCGCTAAAGCCAGCGCTGACTATAGCGCGGCCATTGTTGTGTCGCCTTGCTTATGGACTTATGGGCACATGCGCCGGCCGTAAACAAAACGAGTTATAATATGAGACCCAAGACTCAGTTTTATGGCATTCTTGTCTCTGCTTTACTTAAGGTAAGTCGTAACTTCGCATGTTTTCATTCAATTGTCTTCTTGCGGACAAAGTAAATTAACAGAGATATATTAAGCCATAAAGTAACAAGGAAGGGTGGTCAACATTGTTTTTAATAATCATCCTCAAATTAAAATCGATCAGTAGAAATTTGAAAGAACACAAAAACGGAAAGAAGCCTCGAGATACGTGAAGGCATTTGGAAGGACGGCAGTCGGCACTTCGACAGGGCCCGGGCGTCGAGGTTTTTGTCTCGGACCCCATAGCATTCTGTCTCCTTCATTTGGATGCCCATTAAGAGCGATAGATAGCGAGGAAACTTCTGAAGAAAATCCTTGCATGCGTTTATTTTTTAGCAGTCGAGATTGCAAGCGCTATAAGGGGCTCAAGCGGCCCGCGGCGGTTGCCATTTGCAATCTGTTATGGAACGACCGCCAACCTCTTTTTACATTATAATCGGTCGGTCGCCGCTCACTCCTTTTTTTGCAGCAGAAGCGATGATCGTCCTACATGGCCACGGATGGTAATGCGTCACATTTCAACATCGAAATTTTCGAGGCAAACCGGGAGTTAATTTAAATAAAAGTGTGTTTCTTTACCTTTGGCCAGTTTTCTTGAGAGCAATTAGTGGTTTGTTCGGCGAAGCACGAGCGGTGTTGGTTTACGCTGGAGTGGTGTATGATGGATGGACGCTTGGACGCTTACAAGTCCGGGATGGGGCAGTTGGGTGGAACAGGCCGGTGTCAGGTTTCGGAGAAGGCCCGTGCCGCCTCATTAGCGACGCAACCTCTTGCAATTTGCATGCATTTTGCTTTTGTATTGTATTTCAGCATGTCATCAACAAATAAAGCAGTGCGATGCTCTTTTTATAATTTCTGTTTAAAAATAAGACCGTTAATAATGCTTAGCACGTCAAAGTGAAGGTAGTAGAATAATCATGACACGTAAATAAATCATTTCTATCTATTTCGGAAATATATTTGAATGAAATATTGTAATTTGACAGCGCGCCGACGAAATTGGGCAACATTAGAATGCAGCTCGTGCGATGCGCCCGCGCCCGCGCATCCTCTTATAATGGACCGGGCGCGTCTCATGCATTATTCAACGGGTCCCGCTAATCCCGAATTTCTATTTTTGGGTACATTAGCAAAAGGCTATTGTGTCCACCCACGGCACAATTTTCTTGAAAAGTATATTCAGTATATTTATTGAAAAAAGATTTATTGAAGGCCGGCTTGGGTAGTTTTAAAGGCTTTCAAATGCGTTTTCACCTAAAAAGTTGCATCGAGAATTTCATAACAATAGCGAAGCCTGACTTATCGTAGTTTTAGTAAATAGGTATACGCTTTTGAGGTAGGTCTTATTTTTCTGGGATGGGTTAAGGAAATAAATAGATACCTAATGTATTTAAAACATCTAAGCTCAAAAGCTCAATTTTAATGAAAACGATGCGCAATTATTTTGGAGCACTCACATCTTAGTCTAATTTGGTAGTTTTAATACTTCTAATGATAGGTACGAAAATACCGTAAAGCAATATAATATGACCACAAATCCTTAACATTTTACATCGGCTATACTTAACTACTCGGAGTCTATATTCAAATGGTCGCTGATTGTCCCCAGCAGCAGTAACAAATCATCTCAGCATTCGGAGCAATAATTAATGCTGCATCCAAGTCGTCAATTAAAAAATGTAGAAGCTATAAAACATTAGTTTCGTTAAACGTAACTGGCGGTTCCGTTATCGCACTACCAACAATTAACAAATACATACATAGCAAAGAAATAAAATAAAGAGGATATTTGAATCAAAGATTTAGACCCCATTTTTTATTGGATATAGGTACCTAAAGTTGAAATATATACTTGAAATTCACTTGCTTGAATTTTTGTTTGTATTCTCTTAGTTTAGATTCTTCGTGGACCTACATTCTGTCTCAAATGTGGTACTTGTGGTATTTTCTGTTTATTGTTACATAGATATGTAGTGTCTATGCGAATATGATCGGCTTTAATTATTAACATAAGACGCTCTGGGAGTAGGTATCTGTGTTTTACCATTTAAAATCAGAAACAACTGTTTCTTAAATTGCTTTTGTACAATTACTAATTATCGCGGTATAATTAGCGCACCTAGAGAGCTCCGAGAACAAATTGAAAAACTAAACAAGGGAAAACAAAAGAAGCCTTCATCTGACCCGACACAATGCCGGCCGGAGTCGACCTACAATTCGCTGTTAATTAGTTACAAAGAACGCGCTGTTCTACGAACGGAACAATTTGCTTTCTTATTGGTCTTCACAGTCTTATACGAAAAGATTTTCAAATTGAACCAAATTGGTTAAAAAATTACGAACATTCCCTGGAAGAACGAATTTTTTTACCTCGACTACTACTACAAAATGGAAGTTTGTCTGAGACAGAAAAGAAAAGCCCTATGCACATTCGTTTTATATTTTTGTATATATTTTAAATTACTGCACTCAAATGTTTTGAGCGAAATCAGCTTAGATAAAAAAAAAAGAAAATGACACTGATGCTATCGTTTCGACTAAATTGTTACTTGTTTCTGACGATCTATTAATTCAAATAAAGCCCGGAGGCACTATTGTAAGTGGGTTCGTTAAGATCTAGGCCATAATCATTACCCCAATCAACGCAACGCAAAAAAAAACTTGTAAATGGTCTGTTGTGTGATTATCAAGAAAGATATTGTTATAATAAACATCTTCGAAAATTAAGTAGTACAGGTTTTATTAGTTTTGCAAAGAATTTTTCGATTTTTAAACTTACAAGAAAAAGTCATTACAAAATGGTTTATTCCTCGTTTGTCATCCATCCAGAAGCTTAATATAGCAAGGACACATTTATGATATAAATCAATGATACCTACTGTATATTTAATTTAAGAAGCTAAGAGGACATATCACACATGGCACAAACATTCCATTACCACTCCCCTCCCTAAGTAATGAATCTAACGTACAGACATTATCTCATGTGATTGGAACTTGAGAGTTTATAATAAAAATATTTCACTGGAACACATACGTACAGATACAGCTCTCATATCTTCCACCCGGATGTTTTAGGTACCATTAGCTTTAGAGTCAAAATGGAACAGACTTTTGGGGCTCATTACTCAGTGGGGTTGAACTTAATACTTCAAGTGTCTGGGAACGCACCAAAATTTACGACTTTAACATAACCGCTATTGATAAGCAATTATGGTGTGACCATGTGATTAATTTGGAGTTATGGGAATTAGAAGTCCTTAAGAACAGCTGTTTTGCGGTTGCTTGTAATTTTTTATGGTGCCTGCCAATGATTCATCAAGGACTTCATGTGATGAACATACTTTAATCTAGAATATCTATACTAATATTATATAGAGGAAAGATTTAATTGTTTGTTTGTATTGAATAGGCTCCGAAACTACTGAACCGATTTGAAAAACTCTTTCACAGTTGGAAAGTTACACTATCCCCGGGCGACATAGGGTACTTTTTATCCCGGAAATCCGGAAACCGTGGAGGCGGTAGTTGTATGAATTACATATCAGTTTGTATTTCGGCACATTTTCTAATTCTGATGCCGATAACATATTTACTACATAAGTAATTTGCATCAATGCCATCAATTCAATGGTTTTTACTACTTTTTATTTTTCTCTTATAGTATGTATCTAGAAAAAAGACGTCTAATAAGAAATTATTTCGACTTTGATTGAAAGTACATTTACAATATGTTGCATATCGGGTGTCCTCTGGTCCGACCCGGTGCCTGACACGACAACCAACGGGCAACGAGCTCAATAGAACCTAAGGCGAGCGTCTCGAACGGAACACGTGTCGTTGATTGCCCCCAATTGGCGAGCGAATAAAAACAATCGTCGCTTAAAAATAACCGTGATTTCATCCTGCAACATGTGACGCCTTTTCTCTGGAACGAACCGAATGTAAACCGATGTTCCCACCATCCCATGTGAAATGTCCTGCCGACGTGATCCCATACGCCGAAACGAGGCTGATTCACTAATGATAATGAACTGCGTATGGTAAATAGGAACGGGAAATTCCTCCAGGAACATGTGGAACCAGATGGAGCGCGTCGGAGGCCGTGCACTGACCATCTGCGTGTTTACACGGACGGCGAAATTCCGAGATAGTGACATCCGCGCTTGTGGTCATGCCCATATGTGGGTCAAATTCAGGAAGTACTACCGCAATATATTTTTTCCCACAGTATGCTTCACTGATAGCGCCCACGCCCACGCCTTTGCTAATATCCTGGGAATATTAGCAAAGTATCTAATTCTGTTCACGAGATTATTCTTTGTCAAAAATGGGTGTGTTAAGTTTTGTTTGGTTACTTACACAGAAAAAGAAAAGTAGGTAGTTTCTTGTTCTGTAGTTGCCTAGTTAGTTTCGTAATAGCAGAAGTTATACATTTGTATGTTGCCAAATATGTTATCCAAGCAAGCAAATCAATTCTGATTATGTTATTCCATGTTTGATTGCCTAAGATTTTGTACTCCGATACCTGTCTAGATCTGTCGACTCGTGACAAAATCACGCGAAGGCATCGTTCCCACTTTTTTCCTCGGATAAAGTGTTGTGTTATGCGTTTGTGCCTGCGTTTGTCTCACGCCAGTTACGCCTCGGTCATGGAGACTCCTGCAGCGCAAATTGCACTTGGGCGTCAGGGGTGCTTATCATGTGCGTAGCAAACTTCCGCTTGCCTCCGTAGACGTGATCAAGTGCCATTAATTGCAAATTCTCACACGCATTTTTACATTAATGTTAATATACCGTTTTTATGCTTGCGTAAGAAAGCTCAGAATCGCGCTTCGATTTTTTTGACTCAAACTGTATCGAACTAATTGAACTTTTTCACTCTTTGTTGCGTGCAAGTACGACATAATTTACACTTATAATTCTTAAAAGGCCTTCATTTACAGTATTTTTCACCCGATTGTCTTGAACGGCCATGATGATAGTTATCTTATGTTAATATTCCTCTAAAGCCTTTAGTCATCACGTAAAACAATTTTTTTTGTATATGAACAATAGAAGCATTTGTGACAAGGCATTGTCCGGAGTTAAGTTCTCCTATTGTTAAAGATTGGCGCCACTTTTTCATACAAAAAATGAATGCGTGCCCAGAAAACGTATTGTTGAAACCACTTAGGAAGTTTTATAAATGATGGTTAAGATTTACCGATTGACTTCTACAATGAACTTATCTTTTACTTCAAAACGTGTCTTTAGACTGTGATGCTAAACCGCCTTTTTGTTTTGTCTGGTTCGATGACCGCAAGCCTCCATGCCACGAAGAATGTTTTGAATTTCTGCTTATTTAGGTATTATTGCTTTACTTAGTTAAATGACTGAGTGAATAATGAACAAAGGAATTTTATTTGCAGATTTTAACACCCGTATCGAATTACGCAAGCGAGCGAATGTCACTGAAGCGATTATATTTTTACGTTTTGTTTAGTTGACGCCGACTCATTACGCACTTCCGCCACATCTTGTGGGATTGCGTGGGGCAATTTAATTAAGCAATTACTCGTGTGACTTTCCCTTTCATCTGACGTCACTGTAATTGTCACCATTTTTTTATGCTAGGACTGAGAAAATTGGAAAGCTTACGTGATTTTACGTAAAGTTTAAAATACTTTTATCACTTAGGTACTTTCTACTTTACTTTCATAAAAGAGAAGAAAAGAAGCTATAGTTTATAGTCACCAATGAATGCAAACGTTCGGAATTTCTATAATAAGTAGAAAAAGGTCTTCAAAATTTTTGCTATCTTTGATAAGAGTTATAAGACCTATTATTATTTTATGAAAAATAATTAACAGTTAAAACAATAGAAAATCGTTTATTCCTTTGGTAGAACAATCCAGCCGACCGAACCGACACATATCAATCTGTTGCTCGTTCGTCGTACTCGTATCGTGCGAACGCGTTATAATAGGAGGAGGAAATTATAATAAACAGATCCGTCCCCTCCGACCGCTCCCTAATAAATATTAATGTATGAACTTGAATGCTCCACAATGGAGTCGATGCGATGCTGGTACATTGACGCTCAATTTGCTTTTTTGCAGCCGATCGCGCCTACAAAGGGGCGAGGTTTCTTGCAGGCGATATCACTTCGAGGACATTAGCATGTGCAGTCATTAGACTGATTTATAGAAGGATAATGGAGGCTGATACCATTACTTGTTTGCACTTTTATGATAATTATCTTGGTCATTATACGACGCATACTTAATGTGATTTTCTTATCATTCTGATCGCAAGAATGGAATTATGTAATATCCGTATTTAGATTTTTGCAAGAGAACTTTCTTTTGATTCCCAATATTTGATGCAAAATCAGTTTATAAAATATTGGAAGAGTTTTAAAATGTATATTTATAAATGACAATAAGGAAATGATTATTATTGTTACCTACCCAACTAGCAAAATGGTCAATTGTTAATGCTATATGGACTTATAAAGCTCCGATGATGGTTTTGGTATTTGCTACTACGCTTTTAACTGCATAAAATGGTGCTATTTTTACTTGAGTATGTTTAATTCTATAATTTGGTCTTATATCGGCATATAGGATCAAATATCGTGGCTATTAAAGTCTAGGACTCCTATAAAGGCATTAAATAAGAGTAATTACTCTCAGGTGTAATTACTCCGGTAACGAAGACTTATATGTGCCTATAAGATAACATCTTAGAGGCATTTAAATCTTAGGCCTCCTCTAGAAGCATCTACCAGGATAGGATACACGGAGGAGCAATCACACTAGTTACTTTTACTTAAAATGTGATATAAGCTAAAATTGTATGGCTAATATAAGTAACTTCCAATTAAACAACTGAATAGCATTTATATTTCTTGTTTTTGTTTTACATAAGCTTGAAATTAAGGTTTAAGCGGATTTAATATCAGCGTTTCAAAAATAATAAATCACTAAGATTATAACAGCATTTAGTAGGATAAAATGTTCTCTATATAGATTTGTCTTAAGCCGTTACAAGTCTAGACATATTTATATTGGCATTCCACAGTAGTGTTATTGTCAACGTTATCTTAAAATTGGTATACAAAATGGCGAATCTTCTGCAGTTTTGACACTTGCCAATATAGATCCAAATAAACTTATGATGGCACTATGTCACACTTGGAAATGCTTACCGAAAAAATGGCAGCCCTTCGTAGTATTTTTTTGATAAATAAATAATTACTCAAATGTAAATAAAGTCAAGTGAAGAGGCGCTCTAAAATTTTGTTTAAAACCATGACAAATTTCACAGAAAATTCACATTCCCCTACGAATATTAATAAGACTAACTAATAACAATAAGATGTTGTTTTTCTACTATGGCTGACAATAATAAATTCTGATAAAGATAAATACCATTTCCTTATTCAAGCTGTTAAAAAAAATCATGAGAGAGCACAACACAGCGCAACACATTAAACTGTTCGTTCGTTCATTCGTTCACCAAAATGAGCTTAAATCAGCATTGCAAGGAGCGCATTAGTCTTACTTACGACTATAACTTACTTATATTGATTATATTATTGATTTGCAGGAGTAACTGCATTTGCGTTATTCTATTACAGGAGTTATATAGGCGTAAACAAGCATTTTAGCGGTCTAATTTAAATGTGTTATAATCAAAAGTACACTTAAAAAGTGGGCCTTTTCCCGGACTTAAATTCGGATATAATTCTCATATAGTCCTTAAGATTCATCCTCCTGGGATAGTTTAAAAACCACTTTTTGCTGGTTGGGTATTCATTAACAGACAATTAATTTAGAAAGATAAATTTTAGTTGTTCGCATTTTTAACTTAATTTTGTGTGAAATAAATTGATGAGTAATCTTCATAGTGCAATTATATAGGTATATAATAATAGTTATGTGAGATTCGACTGCCATTCTTACTGAGTAAACACACAAAGAATCCAATTTTCAATATTACCTACTCCATACATTATAATTATACCCTACCCTCCGAGACATTGCGTACCCGTTAATAGATAAAACAAACTATCATTATTATTTTAACTTAGGCTATTGACAGTAACAAATAGCATTGACTCGAGCCGGGAAGGGTGCGCCTGAGCAACTGGCCGGAAGGGTCACGTGTCCCAACAGCGGGGGATGACGAGAACGCTTTTCCCAACCATTTCCCACGCCACCCCCTCGCAATGGGAAACCCGACTTGTTAGCTTTGTCTCGCCCAACCCTCATATAACACCATTTCTGGGTCTTGTGTAATGATTATTGTTTTTTTTTATTGGAACGTTTAACAATAGATTCTTTGGAGAATTGAGTAAGTTTGAAAGCTTGGCGTATTCGCAACTTGCATAGATATTTAGCGATAAGATCGCCTAAATTTAACATTTGTTCTTTCTGAATTAATGGTTTTGTATACCTACTACATAGATATATAATAATTTGAACTGTGATTTCAATCTGAATTTATTTTTGTTTCGCTATAGGTACCATTAAATTGTTGGTAGCCAACTTTTTTGTTACTTGACTGATTGACTGCTTTTTAAAAGAAATTCCTCGACCTACGTACTTAGTACCTAGGTACGTGGTACAATCACATAATATAATATAATCATATGTAGTCACGAGCAAGGACATATAGGTAGGTATTCAAAGTCAGAGTCATTTAAATATGAACTTCATTGCAATTGCTTCAGAGTTCAGACCACACGTTGAATGCATTTCATTAAGGGTTGCCATCCGTCCGGGTTTCCCCGGATTTGTCCTAGTTTAGAGGGCATCCGGGGAGCATCCGGGGAAGGTTTCATTTGTAGACCGAGTTTTAAAAAATAAATAAAAAAAATAATTCGGTCTGCCCGCGCGCCCGCGAGACACGCACTATGCTCGCACACCACGATGTTTTTTTATTACATTGAATATGTTTAAGAGATCTTGTTGACATGTCCGGCTTTCGGACTCTAAAATCCGGGGTTTTCACGCGACTTGTCCTGTTTTCTAAATTTTAGAGATGGCAACCCTAATTTCGTTGCATGTTCATATTTCAGCAAAGTACCTAATTCTTTATATTTTAAGTTATAGTTAAAGTATAGATTTTGCAATAACAAAATACCTATACATAAGCCAATGCAATAAACATTGCATTGTGTGTGCATCATTCATTTAAATACAATATTACATTGTGTCCAATTTGCATAATTCTAATAAACTATCGTAATTTACAATCATTTTTTTGCAAGCCATGTTGTAGGCGTCAATAAAAGAATAACAAAAAACGTTTGTCTTTTTTCCGCAAAAGATAATTGCGGTAAATTCGTGTCATTTTCCAGCAAGCGAATTAGCGTGGTGTCTCGAATGTTTTATTTACATTCGTGGAATGCCAAATAAAGCAACATCAATCTGATGTTAATAACTTGGCACACGCGAGCGCCTAATAGTTATGGAGATAAGGCTGGCTGATGATGGTACAGCCTCAGGTCAGGATTGTTGCTAAACACACGATATTATATTGTAATGTAAAACATTGTGGGAATTAAATTCCTATTGGAATGTTTTAACGGGTAAGATTGGAAAGTTATTCGTTTCTTCTCAAGGGAATTGATTTTGCATATTTTTATTTGATCACGCTATAAGTAAAGAAAGAGGTAGGTATCATTGAGTGAGATCCTCTATCCATTGGACGGCTTCATTTTAATGTTACACAGGGCCAAATATTAGGCCAAGGTGCTGTAATTTTATGTGGTGTTTGAAAAGAAGATCTTTTAAGCTTATCTTTTCCAGTCAGAAAGCCGTTGGTCCTGCGTCTGATCTCACATACCTAGGTCGTGTCAGATTACTGTCCTACGCGGATCTTTGACATGAAGGTAAAAGAGCACTAAATGTACTAATTCATTTTTGATTCTGCGTACTGTAAAGATTGGCTGCCGTAGCTCAGCTTAGAATAGTCTTGAAATCCAGATCCAAGAATCAAATCGCGGTCAGTAAATTATAGCGGTATAGAAACGTTCCCTAATTATTCAGACCGAGATTTGTATCTAGATATCCCCTCTCGGAGCAATTACCTAACCGTCAAGTAGTGTGTGTGACTATACTGATTACCTAAATAGTATTTATGTAGTACATAACAACTTTATATTCCGTGGTTGAAAGACAGACAGATCTAGGCCAACAAATGTCGCACCTAGAATGTACTGTTACGCTTACGCGCTAGTCCATTGATTAACTGCATAATTAATATTCATGAGAAAATACATACTACTCAATTAATTAGGTACCTATTGACAGTATAAAAATTACATTCGTACTTTTACTCTTTAACCCATGGGTAATGCCTATTACCCATAGGTTAAAAAGTATAAGTAACCATGATGAACCATAAAATCCATATGGATTCAAAATGTATCTCTACCTCTGAAGAAATTTGACTTTCTGGAAGTCTCGTTTTGATTGTTAAACTTAAATAAGTACCTAATACCCATTTTTACATCACACAATCAGTTATTATGTTACTTGTATTATCACAAGTTTCCTAATCTCAAATTGTAAATACTCTCTCTACTCTCTTTAATGTTAGAGATAACAAACAAATGACTGAATAGTATTGACTTACCCATGGATAAGAGCTACACAGCAGACTATTAAACTATAATTAACATTATCGGAGACGTGAAATGTGAATACAAAAGAAAAGAAAATGTTCCGCCCACGTACCTGCCACTCCAATCGCACTGGTCACCCATCACGCCCGCCTCCGCGCTGCGAGACAGCCCCAAAACAAAAGTCCACAACAATACCGACCACATCTTCAGTCCAAGTCAGATACCCGCTCCACTTCAAGAATCACATCACTATCGTCCACGATATCCAAAAACTACATTACTACGAAACAATTCACGATTTACAATCAGTACGATAAACAAATATTTAGCGCAGCGTGCGTGCGACCTCCTCGCACTGAATCTGAATCACTACTAAAAATTAAAAAAGTTTTTGATGGAAAGAGAAACTCGGGTAAGCGCCAATCGCCGATGACGAGAGAAAGAGACAAAACCATCGCTTACAGATAAAGCAGTATATCCGATATCGCTATCTTTTTCAGACAAGCTTCGTACTAAAACATTCGAATTTAAACCTTTTCGTTGAAGCATAGAGTTAAAATTAGATGGAATAGATCAAAAAGCTTACAATAGCTAATCATATTGGCGGGAAAGGTTTGTTTGCGTCCGAGCGAAAGCTTTACATTGTCGCGTATAAGTTTGTGACTTTGTGTTTACAAGTGTTGCTCTGATTTCTGGCGTGATAAAGCTCGACTGGGTCGTACTGGAAATATTGAAACCGTAATTTATTTATCGCGATACGTATAGCTTCGAAAATACGATTTCCAACCAAGACTGAACCTATAAATAATAGATAATTTCATGATATTTAGCAAGATACCTTTATATCTGTTTTCGTATTGTTTATTTGAAAAGGAATTTAGTTGTAAATCAAGTTTCAAAATAAATACTTTGACACTTTATAAAGGAGACATATTTTAAGTGGATTCTTATAATGTATATTCTTAAGAGATGTGTTTGTAAATCAAAACACCTTATACTAAGTTACCTTTTTTAACATCCAACAAGTAAATATCAAACTTATGATACAATAATCATAAATGCCTTTCAAAAGAATCAAACGAAATAATATTATAAAAACAAAGAAAACCGAAATCGTAATGCTTTATTAGTCAATTAGTCAGATATAAAAATTAAGTGCAATATATTATTATTGTTCAAACACAAAAACAGCTATTATAAAATTGCTCATTCATTAATTGGCTGCAGGTACATGGCATAATGGGGTGCGCAGTCGCCGGACCAAATGATCGCTAAACTAATGATTATCCGCCCCTTGTCTGGCGTGACCCCGTGACTTGGCAAATCATCCCTTATTTTTAGGGTTCAGTAACTATTTGGTTTTACTATATTATATTTATATCAATTTTTAACGTTGGAATGATACATTCCGATTTTGTCGTATTATATTTATCTCTCTATACCTACAAATAAACAAAATCGTGATGTTGTTGTTGTCATTCCAATTTACTTAACTCAAAGGGTATACCCATTGGAGCTAGTATTAGCTTTATGAGGCTCACACATGAAAGCAAAACAAAATGTAATTTGGTGGTAGGTAAGTATGTAGGTACTAACAATATTCATTATTACAAGAAACATACAGACACAAACAAACACAATGAAAATCGACTTCTTGGGCATAACAAAGCGTCACCACCAAAGGCGCCATTCGAGCCAGTTTAAAAAAGGTTTAGGGCTGGTCAATAGCCACAAGGCTAGCACTAAAGTTTTAAGATTCTACTTGGGTTTTTTTCTGTGTTCTCTAATATTAACGTGATCTTTATGGATAAAGAGCGCGCATCCAAAAAATCCAAATATTAGTAATTATTAGTGAATGATGGCAGTTTTTGCCCGCTTTATGGTTTGATGCGGATTCGTTTTCGTTTATGAAATAGTAGCGGCTTCATCTAATATGTGCAATTTGAAGCTAACTTAGCTTAAATCTGCTTGTGATATAAAAATTTCTTTACATCATTTCCCATTCCCAGTTAGCCTTTTCCAAACTGATACCCAATACCATTCACAGTAACAGCGCTTTCACACGGGCAGTCCAGTTTTTTGCAGGATCCCGTTTTCTGCAGGATCCCGTTTGATGGCGAATGTGTTTATATGCTAGCGTTCACACGAGCATCCCGCATGCGGGATACTGCAAAAACCCGATCCGGCATTCGGTTTTGTCACTAGAAACTGGATCCGTCGTCCAGTAAAAAGCGGGATCCCGTTTAGTCGCACAAATATTTATATAGCAGTGTTCACGGCCCTTTCACACGGCAGTCCAGTTTTGCAGGACCGTTTAGTCCACAGTTTTTTACTGGATCCCGCAAAACTGAACTGCCATGTGAACACACCGTCCTGTTTTGCAGGATACAGTAAAAAGCCGGTCCTGCAAAACTGGATGCCGTGTGAAAGGGCTGTCAGTCGAACTGCGGGTAGGTACTGCGGGTAGAACAAAAATGTTTTGACGTGTAAAAGAATTTATTTGTAAGTCAAGGTGCAAAATAAATACATAGGTACCTACTTTGACTTTAACAGACAACAATCTAGGAATTGTAAAACCGGCTGAATATAGTTTGTTAAAAAACTCATTACATTTTATAGGGCATGATATGAACGAAATGCCAAACACAAATCAATCACGTTATGAAACATTAAAGTTTTATATCAATTACCTGTCAATCCAGTGTTTAAATAATGTTAGGGCTTTCACTTACGAATCAGTTCTGCTTAATTCGTCTTCCATAAAAGAATACGTCAAGATCAAATCCAGACCTTAAATGGGCAGGTAGGTAAGTTAGCCATTCGCTCCACCCTTCTAGGGTTGTCGATATATTATACGAGAACTATTTCTTATCAGCATTTCTGTAGATAGTTTAACATTTATTGACGGTCCAACTGATTGTAGGCCAGACAGATAATAAGCAAGTGATGGTTATTGGATCTCGAGAAATTGGTTAATCATAAACTGACACACTAGTCGATAACAAACCACGAGATTGAAGTACTTTAGGATTATATTAGATATTATTTATAGCTGGCATCGCAATATTAAATATCTTAATCATCATACAATAATATTATAATACTTAACATAAATATTAAAGCGGTCGCCCTCGCGGATTCACCCGCGCGTAATTTCCTTTACAACTATCCCCCCTTCCCCCTACTTTTCCGGGATAAAAAGTATCCTATGTTCTAATCCCGGTTATCAACTATGTATAAGTATGCCAAACATCTAAATCCGTCCATCCGTTCTTGAGTTATAAATAGTGTAACTAACACCAACTTTCTTTTATATATAGATGTTGGTAATTTGGACTTTTGTATGTAACACAGCTAAGAAACTTAACGCAACAATTACTTAGATAAAAAATATATATCATCTTCTGATTGATCGAACGCTCTAATGGTCTAGTGGTTTAGGCACCGGGCCTTGATCTCGGGGTCCTAGGTTCAATCGCGGGTAGGGCAAAGTTTATTCATTACAAAGTCAGATTTATTGAACAAAGCCCAGTTTCTTAATAACCATCCGCATTTGCGAAGTTATGGTCATAAGTCATAACTGTGACCCTATTTCCCTGCAATGGAACATAATATAAAGCCTGTACTTGACTTCTGATGGATAAATACATCGAATAAACATTATGAAAGTAGGAAACGTTTTATTTGACATTGATATTTCCTAATTCTTTTCAGTAACAACTTTGAATAAAATAAATAAATTACATAATAGTAAGTATGTTTATTTATCTACCTCAATGAGATCAAAGGGGAGTATTCCAACCCTAATCAAGTGGGTTTGTGAGTCGTGTGTTTGCGTGCTCGCGTCCGTGTTTGCGAACAGATAAACTATATCAATAGCCCGTATTTGCTCTCCGATAGATAGCCGCTTTGTCGCATTCATTCCTGCTTGTTTAGGCCGGTGATTCGCCGCTTATCTTCCTTTACGCAAAAATGTCGCCTTTCAACAATTAAAGTTTTGAATTTCTTCTTGATGTAACGTCTCTTCTCGATGATTCGCCTGTTTGCTTTACTGGACATGTAGACCGTTAATGTAGGGTTGTTCAGGCAATCTACCCTAATCTAATCTTTTAAATACAATATAGGGGAGGGGTATCTCCCAAAAGTTATTTTTTTAGGGCTCACGTACCTACCTACGTATGCTTTAGATTTGTGAATCTTGATGCCAAATGTATAACGGACATATTATTTTATTTATAATGTCTACGCGTAGGTAGCATAAACAAACAATCCATTTTAAATTCGACAATCGTGTCTAGTCTAGCGTTTCCGTGTCACGTCATTGTTGAATATTTTTAAGATTCAGTTGTCTATTCTGTCCTAGGCATTGTTCCACATCACAATAGACACGTTATTATTATATCATTTGAAACAATGCTGTATATAAAAAGTGATCTAGGCCCTAGATCGTCTATTTGGTCTAGTGTGATCGGTGAATAAAGTCACCATGATAGAAGATTTATTGGTAGCATTAGTATGTTGTGGAACTGTGTGGTCTTATGAAAGGTCTACCATATCGTACTGCCTATGGCATAATAATTCATGTAAGTATTATTTGTTAAGCTCTACTTACTTACGTCTCTTTAATTTCTCTTAACATGAGCAGTTTAACTCATGTAAGTGCTTGCTAGAAAAGCATTTTTTAGTGGCATTAGCTTTGACTTTATATAATAAATGATCATACATTTTATCCTCTTTGTGGGCCGTTATGTCCATCATAGGACCCCTTCGCCAGAATATCCTTCAGTTCCTACCTGTACTTATTTATGCATGAAAAAATGCTATGAAATTACCTATGTATTTGCTTTTAGGTGTCGACTTTTGTCCAGAATGGATGGTAGAAGTAAAAAGCGACTGCACTCAGTCCTATTGGAAGTCTCAGCGCACTTGCGAGCATCCGGAGTCCATGCTCGTGGGCACAATGTGCGGCTTCAGTCGCTGCGACTGCCCTGAACACATGGTGTTGGATACGGAAACTGGATACTGCTATGATGTTGACAATTGTCCTACCAAACACTCTGCAGATAAATATTAAACATTTTTCTATATATTTTGTCGTTTCATTGCTGTTGATATAACCCAATGACGGCGCTCAACAAGGATCAAATGCAGTCATTGCTTAGAGTAGAACACATGAAGATGCCCTAAGTAGGTACCAAACGTGTATACCTAAAGTTGGAACACAAAATGGCGCCACCAATGATAGCGCCCGACCGTAGTGTAACCAATATTGTATATCGATATATTTATCGATACAAGTTTACGTGTCGATCATAAATGCACATATTTTGTTAGAAATCTATAAATAGTTTCTTATTTTCCTATCACAAAATAATGATGATGCAGTGCCTTAATATAACAATAGGTTAGTTATTTAAATTATTATGGAAATTTCAACTTCACATGGTTAATATGAATTACCCTCTGAGTACTGAAAATACTGAAACATAAATAGAGACGCCCTATTAAAACAAATACATAGATCTGTACAAAATATTGCTTATACAAATATACATCGAATCGACACTTTCATTATAAATATATACTGCCTTATTTTATGTCGCGGATTTATATTTTCCCCACCTATTAACTCTATCTATTTCTTCTTTCATGTTTCACTTACAGGAAATCTGCAGAAATATACCATTGCAGAATAACTATCTAAAACGTATCGATACATAAAAATATTGTGCCACATCACTAGCTGGAACACAATAAGGCGAAACCGGCACGCGTCAAAAACTGTGTGACGTCACTAAAAACTGTTGCCAAAATGGGTACAATGCAAAGATATCTGTCTCTTTTTTCATACGCAACAATCACTTAGATGAAAAGAGATAAGTATATATTTGTAAGGCAAGTGTCGATTCGATGTATATTCATATAAGCAATTTTTTGTATAGATCAATAGGGCATCTCCATATGTTCTACCTACTCTAAGAGTCATTGGCAACTACTAGGTAATTGAATTATTATTAAGGTGGTTATTATAGGCATAACTTTAGAGCACTTATAGAAGTTTAATTTACTGCTCTAAGCTGGGGCACACACAAGCATCGATTGGCAAAAAAATCTTTATCACCAACATTGATAATACTATACTACCCTACCAAATGCAAATTCATAGTTTATTTGGTCACTGTTATAGCAAAAATAATTGGGGTAAACAAAAAAATGCATTCCTTTTGCCCTTTTGGAACTTTTTGGTTAATATATCGCATGCACATGATATCAATGTGATGTTTCTGAACGAAAACCTAAATGTCATTTTTTGACGTGTCCTTCCTTCAATCAAGCTGACATTTCGGCAGTCCCTCACGCAGTTTTACATAATTTTGCGTAAAAAAACGAAATTTTCTAATTATTGTGAAGTGGTACTAAAGGAAACCATGCTGCGTGTTGTTCTACAGACCTCTTGCTTACAATCAAAATCATTATTCCAACATAACCTACAGAAACAGATATCGAAATTAAAATGTGTGAGTGTTCATCAAAACAAAGTGTTTCGGCAGTATTCTTCTAATGCTAAAGAAGATGAACAGTTTGAGCAAATTTACCATGGCCCCCTTACACCTCAGATCAAAGCTGTGAAGATATTCTCACTCACTTCGAGCGTGGCAGGTCTTATGGCACAACCTATAATAGTAAAGCAGGCGGCGACGATTGGAAGCACTTCTTTGCTTGTTGTCATGTGTTCTATGGTCGGATTCTTTACATTCATCACTCCTTTGCTTTTACATTTCGTAACTAAGAAATATGTGACAGAAATACACTATAATCCTGAAACTTCAACATACAAGGCCACCACTATTAACTTCTTTCTAGCGGAAAAAGAGGTAAGTCTGGCTGGTCATTATTTGTCTTTAGAAAGCCTTATTTTGTGTATTTGTTAATTTGACCACACATAAAATGAGGGAAAATTAGTTTTGGACATGGGATAAATGGCTTGCTACTTAGTAAATGTTCTAAATAATTTTTCACATAAAATGATTTTTAATATTATGTATTTTTCATATAATTTTGTTTACCTTACAGCTGGAATTCAAAACTGAAGATGTGACTGTACCGGACATCCCTGGAATGTTTACTACAATGCATGCCAAGGGTAAGCCACTGTTCATTGAGGCAAGGCATTTCAACAACCCCCTTCATTACGCCAAGATCATGGGTTATGACAAACCCATGGACTTCAAACTGGGTGAATACCAGGATGAAGAAAGTAAATATAAGTAGGGTAAAGGTTCTTGTTTTGTGTAATTGATAATATTTGTTAATGTAACTGGATATATCTCCCTTTAAGGTTGATATTCCAATACTTGTAAAAATTGTAAAATAGTAGCAAATAAAGTTGTTTTTAATGCTAATGAAGGACTCAGTTTTGCACTATACCACTAACAACACTGCCTCAAGTAAAAGCTGCCAAAGACTTTCACCAGATCCAAAACATATCCTACAATTTTATTATTTTATATTTACCATTAATTCAGTAGTAATAAACAATGTAATAGCAAGTTAGGAGACTGTGTGGAAATATTATCATGCTTTGTAGAGCACCATCTGAGTTATCATCATAATTGTATTTTCATTTCATGGTGTAATGTTAAAATAAAAGAAATTACAAAATGTTAAAATATTTTATTGCATATTGTAACTTCATACATACTAAACAAACAAACTTTCTGTATCAATATTTCTGCAATGCTTCTTTCAATACCACATTTAACTGTCACAATGTGAGAAACATTGATTATGATACTATACCAATGTTAAAACAAGCTGCCAATAAATTCTGTCACAGTATGAATCTTAGAAGAGGCATAATAGAAAATCACTTAGTGAGTATCTATGTTAGATACAAGGTTGTAAAATCGATGAGGTATTTAGTGTACATAAGCTATTTAGCAAGGCTTGTTTAACACAAATATAGTAAAAAAAGGTGATTAAGAATGTAGTCTTGAAAATAACAAAGCAGAAAACCTACTATAAATCAACCTCAATGCATTTTTTGACCAATCACATTGGTAGCCCTGACAATCTGTTTTATCACTATCAATAACAATATATCAATAAATTCATATTAACATGATGTGCCAAGCAGAAACTATGTTATTATGCATAGACAAGACAATAAGATGTTAATTTGATTAAGTTACAGTTTTATTTTGATAGTCATACATAAGTGTATGACTATCAAAATGTAGTAGTGACAAATTTGTGTTTTTTGACACAAATAAATTTATTAATCATAAGTTTAATGTGACTGGCAAAATGTTTTATTTGCCTTTTAAAATCAAGATTGATTTAGCTACTTTGTTAGCATTTAATATTAATAATATTATTGAACAAGGTTTGGAAGTAGTTCCAAAGAATAATTTAAATTTAATTATAAGACAATAGAGGACTACTCTAGCAATTTAGTGACTATGGAAATACCTGAAAGTTTTTGTATAGTTCATCAAAATATACAGGGTGTTTCTGGAAAAGAGTTAGAATTAGAATTGTTTTTGAAAGATAGAAATATCCATTGTATATGTATCACTGAACATTGGCTAAGACAGCATGAAATGATGATTAACATTGATGGGTACAGTGTCAGTAGTTCGTTCACAAGAGGTATGGCTATAAGGGGTGGGTCACTTATATTGTTAAAAAATACAGTAGAGTCTAGAGAACGTAAAGATGTTGTATCGCTCTCAGTAGAACGAACTATTGAGATATCGTGTGTGGAGTTGCAGCGGCACATTATTGCTTGCATCTATAGACCTCCTTCTGCTAATTACATTGAATTTGAATCTGTCATGGAGGAAGTATTAGAAAAAATATGTAAATCCAATAAAAAAATCATCATATGTGGTGATTTCAATATAAATATTCTAGATATTTCACAAACCGCTACTAGGTTTCTCAATTTATTTCAGTCCTTTGATTTGTACCAGTTATTTAAAGAACCAACGCGAATTACTCCTTCGTCTGCTACTTGTTTAGACAATATATTTTGTAATTTTAATATAATTAATAAAGCCATAATTAACTTTATTAATTCTGACCATAGCGGACAGCTGGCTGTATTTGAATGCCATCTTGCCCGACATACATCAGCTATAATTTGTAGACCTATCACTACTAACAGAATAGAACAATTCAAGGAACGAATAGATCATAAACTGTCCATTGCGAATTTTGACAATAGAAATGGACATGAATTATATCAACAACTTTTTAACATTGTTGAGAAAGCATTTAATGGGGTATTTACAAAAAAACAGATAAATATTAATGGCTCAAAGACCAAGTTTAGTGAATGGGCCACCCCAGGAATATATAAAAGTAGAAGGCGGTTATTTGAATTGTACGAAATGAAAGTCAATTCAAGTGACCCCGCTATGGTTGAGTATGTTAGAAAGTACTCAAAGCTATTTAAAAAAGTATGCGCTGAAGCCAAATCAAATTACATTAGAAATAAGATAATGAAAGCCACAAATAAAAGCAAGGCTACATGGAAAATTATTAACAAAGAGACTTGTAAAAATAAAACTCAAAATAACAAGTTCTCTCTAAACATTGAAGGCAATAGCATTGAGTCGGATGCGGACTTAGCAAACGCTTTTGAGTCGTTCTTTGCTAAAATCCCTGTGAAAACAACATCTAAACTGAACTCAAGCCCACATCTTGCAGAGTCTCTCCTCAAATGCCATGTTGATGAGTGCGCTTCTTCATTTAATTTTACAAGAATAAATTCAGAAACTATAATTAAAACTTTTAAAGAACTTAGCATGAAAAACACAGAGGATTTGTGGGGAATTTCAGTAATAATAATCAAAAATATTATTCATAATATAGCACCTCATTTAGCAATCATATTTAATAAATGTGTAGATGATGGTCAATTTCCAGATTTGATGAAACATAGTAAAATTATACCCTTGTTCAAATCGGGAGAAAAAAGTGACCCATCTAATTTTAGACCGATTTCTATTTTGCCTGCGCTAAGTAAAATATTTGAAAAAATTATATTTAATCAATTGCTCTCGCATTTTAATGAAAATAAGTTATTGCATAAAAAACAGTACGGGTTTACTAAAGGCAAATCTACTACAGACGCTGGAGTTGCGCTCATCAAGCATATATTTGATGCATGGGAGAATAAGCAAGATGCTATTGGCATATTCTGTGATCTATCGAAAGCCTTTGATTGTGTTGATCACCGTACATTGCTGATGAAACTGCGGCATTATGGTCTTTCAGCCAACTCACTGAGCCTGATAGAATCATATCTAACGAACAGGATTCAGAAAGTAAATATAAATGGAGTAGACTCCTCCGGCGCTCCCCTTATTATGGGAGTACCCCAAGGATCAATTTTGGGGCCACTGCTATTCCTGATCTACATAAATGATCTCCCATACTTTACAAAAGACTTATGTGAGATTGTGCTATTCGCAGACGACACCTCGTTGATTTTCAAAGTTGACAGATATGAACAATCATTTGTCGACGTAAGTAATTCTGTCTCACAAATTTTGCACTGGTTTACTATTAACAACTTGTTGTTAAATACCAAAAAAACCAAATGTGTAAAATTTACCATGCCAAATGTGAGGCAGGTTGTTCCCAATATCACTGTGAATGGTGAACCTATTGATATGGTCAATTCAACGGTTTTTTTGGGCATAACTCTAGACTCGAAATTGCAATGGGGTCCGAATATCACTGCTCTCGCGGGGAGACTCAGCTCATCCGCATATGCTGTTAGAAAAATAAGACGTTTAACAGACGTGGAAACGGCGAGACTAGTGTATTTTAGCTATTTTCATAGCGTCATGTCATATGGGTTACTTCTATGGGGATCTGCTGCTGACGTACAATCTATTTTTGTACTTCAGAAAAGGGCAATACGAGCTATATACGGCCTTAAAGTGCGTGATTCCCTAAGAAATGTATTTAGTGAAATTGGTGTATTAACAGTACCATCTCAATACGTTTTAGATTGTATTATGTATGTACGAAAAAACCTACATGAATTTCCGAAAAAATCTCATCATCATGATCTAAACACTAGAAATAAACATAAGCTAGCCGTTCCGAAAACAAGACTTCATAAAATAGGTAATTCGTTTGTTGGATTAAGTGTTACGTTATTTAACAAATTACCTCAAGATGTTGTTGACTTACCAATACACAAGTTTAAGTCACACATCAAATGCCAACTCATCAAGAAGAGTTATTATAAAGTGGAAGACTATCTAAATGATAAAAGTCTGTAGAAGTGAGTAGTATTGTTGCCGCTCCTCTGCCTGCGCCTTTGTTATAATTGACATGATCTTTTGTATTGACATTAATATTTTCAGTCACATTATTTTGTATTGTATTAATAAGCATACCTCAACGACAAGGAAGCTTGGACTCGCGCCTTTGCATTGTATAGAATCCCGATAGTATCAACAATGTTAACTTTGCTATACAGTAACACATTAAATGTTATAATTCAATAAAATTAAATTTATTTTTCATTCAAAGAATCCTGAAGAGTTTGTAACCTTGGCGGTCATGCTCGCTAAAATGTGCTTGGGGTGGTGGCGTTATGTGTCGGGTGGTTGCATTCCCTATAATATGGTTGAGTGAAATTATGGCTGGCACATACGTCATACTTGTGCTGCAGGTGCCACCTTTGGGCACTGGTCTTCCAGGGCTCACGGATTTTTCTCGATTATAGTCTCATTCTTATACTTTATACTGTATGGCTTGGTATTCTAAAACTAATCAGTAATTGTAACAAACAAATTGTAAACAAACATGGCGATGAAAAAGAGTAACTGTCGAGTTTCTTGCCGGTTCTTCTCGGCAGATGACTGCATTCCGATACCGGTGGTAGAGTCACTCTGTAATTGACGATTCATAAATACTTGATACAAGTTTACATGAATAAAGAATATTTTGATTTTGATTTTGATTTTGATTTTAAGAAATGCACAGTTGAAAAACTTTTAATACAAGTTTCCCTAGAATGCACAAGTCTAAAAATCAGTATACTTTTCCTTTTCATTCTTGTATTTCTTTCAGTTTAAAGTAGTTCATGTTTTGAGACTAGATATCCATATTGTTTGATTCCTATACACCTATGTACAAAATTTACAATATCCTTACTTTAAGCACCTCATTATCGTTTCGTGTCTGCAGTAGACATTAACATATCCAAAATACTTTAAGAATGTATGTTTTTCTCACATTCTTCACATCCTTATTTTGTATAAACATGTAGTTAACTAATACATTTAAACTGGTTTCAGATCGAAATTGATTCTGGTATTTTAATTTCCATTTTTTATTCAAAGTACTGAAAAGCCCACTTAATAATTGTTATATTATAGGACACTCCCGCGCACTGTTGACACTAAGTCAACTGAGCAAAAACAGACTAGATTATTCCACAGATTTAGTAATACAAAACATAGGCCTTGATGTCATATTTTGGACACACATCAAAATCGGTAATTATGTTTTTCTGTTATTTAGAAGGGACACAATTTTCTTTATTGTAATATTATGCCTACAAATCTCAAGACAATTAATTTACAAAATATGGCTAAAGTATTCAGTTGTGTAATCAATTAAGTCCGTAAGTAATAATTTCTCTATACAATACAGCAGCAACATAAACCCTATGCATATAAGTATTTACAAAACTGCCTATAAACTCTGGACTTAAAATATACAGCAACAAACTTTGTAATACAATCCCTGTATTCTAGTGTATACACACTCAGTCCACAATAAAATGCAATATGGATATTGAATGTCAGTCTAAAGTTTTATCAATGTAGGAATGTTTTCAAGCAAATAAAAAAAAAATACAATACTTCTCTAGATGCACCATACAAAGGTAAATATTTTTGGTTAATTCACATTTTAGTTTAATTACGTAAATAACAAAACTAATTTGAGGTACGTGTGATAAACAGTCCTGAATCCATTAAAACAATAATATTCGAATAAAAACAAATCTGAAAAACATCAACATAGAAATAAATTTTCACATTATCAAACATTTACTACTCGCGATTCATCACAGCATTCACAATGGTAATAAAATTACGTTATTTGTTACAATGATACTAAAATATAAATATGAGCTTAATACATAATTATTTCGCTTATAAATAATTTATTATATTATGGCATAAAGTTCGAAAAAAATATGTTTACAATAAATTAAAAATACTTATAAGCGAAAAGGGAATATTTTATGTAATATGAAGTGATTTCATTCATTCCATCTTCAATATCAAATTATAATATCCGTTAAAAATCTACTAACACTCGGTCAGAGAATTTCACCTACTTAATAGAGATTAAGAACTACTGATAGTATTACTGTTTATAATTTCACGTTTATTTTATACAATACAATACAACTTTGTACGCGGATGTGAAAGTTCGATCGAGTATAAATATTATGTTTTATAACACAATCTTTTTTCTATCTGTCTATTTCTCCTAGTATCTAAAAAGTTTGACGGATTTTAACCGAATATTTACTGGCAGATACGCAGTACGTAAATTATTACTGTACCAAAGCCACGAAGCCCAGCACACACAGACAGACAAGCGACATTTATGACGTTCGTTATCGATCATTTTCGATAGCGTATGTCAAAAGTTCAAAACCCGTACTTTCAATATCGATTGACCACGTGACTTTTCTAAGGCACCTGTCAAATGCATACAATTTGAAGTTAGCGAATTTTGCTATCGCTGTCAAAATGTTATTTTGTCTAGGCTCCCTGTCATAATTCGTAAGTTTAATAAATAGCAAAAAAACGCAACTTCCAGTCTTCCAAGTTGTATCGTATTGTTCCAAATAAAGTAGTCTATTGAATAAAAAGTTCAAAGTAATGTTAATAGATACATAATAAATAGATTACTTTAGGTATCTTCTGAAGGTTATTAAGCCACTTCTCATACAGCATGGTCTAATACGCTCGCAGCATTGCTGCAACTTATAATTGACTTTATAATACTACTGAAATGTTCGAGTCAGCTGCCTAATATTCGAATGTCTAGATTATCAATAGGTGACAAACATACTCAATAATCTGCTTCCGCGATCCAATTCGATGATTCACCAAATTCTGCAGTCTCTCATAACCCATCCAATGGAATGTCCGTCTGGAAAAGATTTTTTTTTTATAAAAACAATTCACCCGAATGTAACGCTCTAATTATTCTGTTACGGGGTATGTAGCCCATGTAAAAAATAAAACCATAAGCTTAAGACAACGCTTTGGCCAATTTTAATCGAAGTCGAAGGTGCCAAAGCTTAGACCGATTTTGACCAGAGCCGAAGATTCGGTCGGATCCTATTTTTTTATACTACTTCACTTGGCATCCATACCAGACACACCTACCTGATGGTAAGCAGCCACTGCGGCCTATTTCATTGAGGGACATTTTACCAGGAAGCGTTGAGCAATTAATTATAAATCAGGATTTCTGCACGCAAGATACCTATACTATACTTGTGTCATCTAATTCCATCATCGGACAAGTACGCGCGCGACGTTGACATTTAAATTCTTGTTTGAAACCTTCGGCTTCAGTCAAAGCTTCGGTCGATTTTGGTCGAAGCTGAAAGTGCCATAGCTTCGCTTCGGTCGATATTGGCCGAAGCGAAAAGTTCCAAAGCTTCTGTGAATAGAGGTGGTTAATATAGCGCATAGCGCTTTATTCTAACGCGCTGTCTGTACATCGCGTTTATAGCGTGCTAAGCATGTAGCTTGGCATGGCATACGCTATACGCTATATCGCGCGCGGCAAGACAGCGCGTTGGCCGTTGGCCGCGTTGCCAGTCATCGCGCGGCCGCGCTTGCGATCGAACGCGCTGTACGCTGTCTCGTTTCGCTCAATGCCACGCTAGATTATCGCACGCGCATGATTATTTAAATATTAAATACTTAATTATTTCAATTATAGACAGTCCTAAGCCTGAAAAGTATGAAGGAAAGTTCATTGGTTTTCCTATACTGCTTTATTTTATTTAAGACTAAATCACACTACAAAAATAGTTTCTCTAGCACGCGGCAAGTCCAACGAAATGAACGAACGAATGTCAAGTAACGTGCTACGCGAGATCTAGCGTGTTAACGCGCCATTTGACGGCCCCTGCTTTTTTTCTAGCACGCTATATTAAAGCGTATTTGATAGCGCGCTAGAAATTTATAGCTTATAGCGTATAGCGTGTTATACATTTATAGTCGTTTTGAACAACTCTGTCTGTGAATATCGGCCGAAGCAGAAGGTGCCAAAGCTTCGGTGGATTTTGGTCGAAGCCGAAGTTGCCAAAGTGACCAAACTTGGCTGAAGCCTAAGCCGAGGGTTCGGTCTAGCTGTAATTATAAATCAGGAATTCTCGCGACGCAAGATCATCTTAAATCATCTGTAGGAAAGGCACGAAAAATAGTACTACTTGGTTCAAATGCTATTAAGATAATACCTTTTTGGAGTTGCGTTAAGCGACAGTGAAAACTGACACACATACTGACAAAATAATGCGTTGCTAACGTTACGGACAGGCGCAGTTGACGTCATTTGGCGCTCAATTCCAAAACGCCTAATAGCATTTGAATCGGATAGTATACACAAAAACCGTTCCGATCCGATCGATAACCGTTGGGGTAAACGGGTTCTAGAGTGGAGACCGCGTCTCGGTAAACGTGGTGTGGGACGCCCTCAGGCCACGTGGAGCGCTGATCTGCGCAAGATGGCTGGCGGGAGCTGGATGCGAGTGGCCGAGGACCGATCAGCGTGGCGAGCATTTGGAGAGGCCTATGTCCAGCAGTGGACCATCACAGGCTGATGATGATGATGAGTATCAACATACATGGCACAGCCGGTCTCAGTCGTAGTGCAGCGCGTTGTCGGCGAGCGCGTGCGCGGCGGGGTTGGCCTTGTCGTCGACGGCGTCCAGCGCGGCGGCGCGGGCGCGCGCGCGGCCCGTCCACTCCACGCGGCAGAACGCGCCCGTGCCCAGCGACGCCAGGATGGCCAGCACGACCAGCTGGACTGATAGGTACGCGCGCGAGGAGTAGAAGAAGCACGCCGCTGCTGCTATGGACTGAAAGAACAAACATTTAAAATTAAACCAAAACTTCTTCTTTGTATTCTCTTTATGATACTTAGAGCGTTTGTCCGAGAACCGAGTTATTTCTTACCAATTTCAAGATGACGGCGCTCCAGTGACGGGCGTGCGGTGGACAAACGACTGTAGTAAATGTAGGCATGTACCTCTACCTCGGCGCCGACATTTCTTTCTCGGTGGTTCGGCCGGTGACGGCGGCGGTGGACAAACGGCCTTACTTTTTATTGGAAAGAGAATCCGTTTGTGCGCCATACTCAGAGGCTAGCTTAACCTCCGGGGATATGCTGGTAAATAGCAAGCCTGGAACCAGTTCGTCTCAATCAGGTGGAAAGGGAAAAAAGGGGAGTTTAGTGGGTAGTGGAACGCTTTAGTCTCGAGTGACACACACGGCCGCAGGTCTTACTAGCCTGTTGTTACGGTACCTAAACGCATTCCACAAAATAAAGGCTACCTTACTCCGCAGCCGTATGTGGGATTCAAAACTACCTACTACTAAACTCTCCCGGTTTCCCCTTTACACCCGAAGAGGACCGAGTTGCCCGCGTTGTGGATATTGACCGGCTTAAACATTTGTACTCTGCTCTGAAGTTTAAAATGAGGAGATTTTCCTACTCATACAACTAATTAATCTAAACAGCAATTACTCAAAACTGAAAAGTATTCATCAATAAATAATTTTAATTAGGTTATCTATTGATACGCCGTGTCACGATTACCACAATTCGAACTTCCACCATGATTACAATTTCATCAGTACAATGACCTTGACTAGCTGAACAAGGTTTCGTCCCTGACATTATTACATATATGATACACATCAAAGGTCGCCAAATTCGCAATAAACGCGATACGCGTCGCGTGGATATTGAAAAACACAAACAAAACTGATAAGTTGTGATTGACCGTGCGCTACTTTACACATCGATAGCCTCTAGGGCGGAATATCATTTTCAAATACCAATGTCAAGTTCTATTATTTCTTTCTCATAGGTAAGTAAGATTTCTTCCTAGGAAGATTTTTATTCAAAACTTATTTTTTGTGATAAACGTTCGTCTTTGTCCTGTGTCTAAATGTTTATTTTTATTTTAATATTTATTTCTGCTTCGTTAATTTTATAATATGAGTAAAAAATTAGTTTTAAAAAGTACCCTCACCTGAGTGAACTTGAACAGTGCAAACGCCGAGGTGCTCTTATCCGAGTAGTTTCCACCGAGGATCGAGTATATCTGCGTGTTGAAGCAGGCGTCTCCGAAGCCGAGCAGGAAACTGCACAGCATGGCCAGGTACGGCGAGGGGTTGATGTACGAGATCTCGTTGGTGTCCCCGAACGGGGCTTCAGTCGGCAGGTTGATGAAGATCAGGAAGAAGCTACTCAGGTGGATTACGTAGCCCATGATCACGATAGGGTCGCGGCCCCAGCGCGTCGTCTTGTTGCCGAGGATACCGAATAAGGCTCCACCTGGAACGATTTGCATGATCATTTAGCATGACCCAACCATTAGAGACATTTAATTTTAATGAGCATTACAATCAATGACTGCCATACTTTAAAGCAGGGGTTCCCAAAATGGGCAATAACGCCCCCTTGTGGGCGCTGCAAGCCTAAAGGAGGGTAAGAGACCCAGAAATTCAGAAATCTCTGCTAATATAGCTCACAACAATTAAAATGGGGGCGCTAAAAATTAATTTATTCTCAAAGTGGGCAGTAGACGAAATAAATTTGGGAACCCCTGCTTTAAAGCCCCTGCCTCGAATTTCGCAGGCACAGGAGCGCAAGCGGGAGCGGGCCAGCATGCAGGCGCACAGGCGGTCGCCGCTTGACGCGGGCTAGCTGTCTATGCGTACTTGTCCGCTTCCGCTTGCGCTCCCGCTCCCGCAAAATTCGAGGCAGAGGCCTAAGGCTCGGCTTCAATTAGAGCCAATGCGATCTTGGAACCTTTAATTATAAGTGTTCAGGTGTATTTCCAGGGAACTTGCGTACTAAACCGATGGGGAAAATAATAGTAAATAGTATAGTAGTAAGTTTGCCTTCAAATCTTTTTGTGTATCTTTGTCGTCAGATACATTATGTAATGGCACCAAAAAGGACATAAGTTAAAATAAAACTACTGGTTGTGTCAAAGTTTACATAACATGTGGAATTACCGTTTTACCACCATTACAGATATTACATTAGAATTTAGAAACGCTACGCTAAAACTACCACTCTCAACCAGTTTTCTCTTTTTTATCGACATTTTAATTTTTATACAATTGGCCAGCGATCTACATACTACCGGAAGATTATACTAAAGCCATGTCAAATGTACGAATAACACTGTCTTCCGGTTTTCGACCTTTGGTTAAGATTTTATTTTATTTTTCCTCTTTCCTTGCACAAAATAGTTACAGCACAGTCATTGCCATTTCAATTTGCGGATTATATTATTATCAGGTCAAATCACCATACTACATAATATTATATGAAACAAGGCCATTATTTTATAATGTGACCGTCTACAGTTTTACGTCTTGTGAAAAAATGCAACATGCAAAATTTGATCTCGCTATTCGCATAGGCGTGTAATGGACGCTAGACAGTAGGTACATTGCATAAGACCCCACTAAGATCCTGGCACCGTGTGTTAACATTACATAGTCATGCTGTATAACAACAAAATTTAGTTTCTAATTCTCTTGGAAGATACGAAGTTATTTGGTAACAAATGCGCGTGCCATGTCATGTCTATGATGTTATTTATTTTACTAAATAAAATAACAGTTAAAATATATTGTATAAATATAGGAAAATCGATAAATGATTTGTCTCGGGTTAAGGGAATTTTTAAAAGTTATAAAATTAAAATACTAGCATTCCGCCCGCGGCTTCGCCCGCGTTAACTAAAGGACGTTATCCCGCGGGAATACGTGAATATATCTTTTTAAATTGTAGCGTATGTGTTATTTTAATGTATAAGCTATATTATTGTAAAGTTTATGTATAATCTATTCAGTCGTTTTTACGTGAAAGAGTAACAAACATCCATACATCCATACATCCTTACAAATGTTAGCCTTCATAACATTAATTTGATAGTAGGATATAATGATTACGTACTTTTATTTCTTTTAATATAGAAAAAGGTGATAATCTTTTTATTGTATTACGTAATTTTATAATCAAAGAAATTTAAAAAAGTCCCTTATATTGTAAACCAATACTTAACGATGGCCTTGACTCTTAAATATTTTGAAACAACACCTTCAATATTATGAAAGATGATAAAGAAAAGGTAGCTATTACTTCGATAAAAATCACTTATCTCAATGCAACAAATAAAATCAAGTGGATTGAAAAGTCTTTATTATCTATCCTTGTAATGTATGAGACAAAGGATTGCCTAGTACCAATCCGTAGATAATTTTAATCGGCCATTAAATCAGTCGGTATGTTTGTACCTACTCGAGTAAAACCGATAATGAGGTTATTGGTATCTACTTTATTAAAAACATAGTAATGATGTCTATCATTAATATATGTAAGTACTTATAGCAATGCAACTCAATGTTATGTGCTTGCGTAAACGTAAAAGGAAAATTAACTACTGACAATTCTAAGGCGAACTGGGTCCACGTTCTATGAGAGTCCATATGTTAGAAATATACATAACACATGCCTATGATAGAGTTATACAATCGCGCAATTATTATACAACACTCCATAAATTGTCTACTTATTACCAACAACAAAGAGGTTAGAAACGAAAAGATATTTGCGTCGTTACATTATAATTATGTACACACTTCATTTGCAAACAAAACCATTTCTTTATGAGTTTTTATTTTTTTATGTTTCTACTGTTTTAACCAACGCAGTCCAACTACACAATATTGGTTTTTAACTACTGTTTACTTCGCCTAAACACTGGAAACCAAAGACTCTTACTTCAGAGGAGAATACACCATGGTAGCACATTGAGCGATGCTTCTTGGTGAAGTCTAATACAACGGAATAGGCCGCAGGGATCGCTACCTATGAGGTGGCCTGCGTGGTTGACTGTCAACTGAGGTCAAAAAGTATATGTAAAAAAAAAACTTACCAAGAACTTCTCCTAAACCAATGAAGACGCCAGAAAGACCGACCAGTTGCTTGGCGTTTTCACCCATCGCCAGCGTGAAGCCAATGCTTGGGCTGTATACGCCGCTGAAGAACGATAGTTCCACACCTGCAAAGAATAAAAAACCAAACTGATGTTTATTTGTTTATTCCTATGGGAATAACCAGGCTTGTGAAATCTAGGATCATAGTCGAAGCGGACCCGGAGCTCCATACTGGATGCAATCGGGAATACGCTGGGATGATGGAGATGATGACTGTGTTGGATGAGGCTTTGAAAGAGAAAGGGATGAAGGTGAACGCTAGTAAGACGAAAGTTATGGTATTTGAAAGGGATGAAGATATGACAGTTTGTGTTGTGATATTGTGATCGGAAGTGAAAAAGTAGAACAAGTAAGAGAGTTTGTTTATTTAGGATCTAAGTTTACAAGTGATGGAAAGTACGATAGCGATGTTGAAAGGAGAGTAAATGCCGGTAATATGGTAAACGGTGCTCTACACACCTTTGTGAACAGTCAGAAAGTGTCTAAGAAGGCACGTCTTGCGGTTCACAGTGGTGTAGTGGTACCAACATTAATGTATGGAAGTGAGAGTTGGGTATGGCAAAAGAAGCATGAAAGCAGAATAAATGCAGTGGAGATGCGAGCACTGAGAAGTATGCAAGGAGTAAAATTGAGTGATAGAATAAAGAACGAAAAAATAAGAGAACTATGCGGCATAAAAGAAGACGTAGTGACAAAAATCGAAAAAGGTATGCTAAGATGGTTTGGTCATATAGAGAGGATGGATGAAAGTAGGTTAACAAAAGAAATATATAAGGGGAGTGTGAATGGAATCGTTGGAAGGGGAAGGCCTAGAAGGACATTCCAGGACCAGATAGGTGACGTCCTGAGGAAAGGTCAGGTCAAGAGTACCCTAAACCGACGGGCATGCATGAAAAGACTTATGAATGTGGAGGAAGCAATAGTTGTGTGCCAGGATCGTAGCAAGTGGAAGGAGTTGGTCTCTGCCTACCCCTACGGGAAAAAGGCGTGACGTTATGTATGTATGTATCAGTATGTATGTATGTATGAAGAAGATCTTCTTAGGTCTTAGGCCGCCGTAATGTCCCTGGATGTATCGCGCTGGTCACTTTTGGATCAAATATCTTTAAGTTGTCATGTTTTTATTGCTTGACTGCAGATTTACCATTGCATTGTTTTCTAGCAACGTGTGAATTCATCTAATCCTACTGAAGCAGTCGTTTTTACAAAAAAAAATCCTCAATGGATGAAGACTGCTTAAATTGAATCGGCAGAGGAACTAACGCTCAGACTTGAAATTCTATACAAGGTAAATCCCCATCCATTTTATTCAAGCTGTTTATTTAAATTTCCAACCTCTTGACCTAAAAACCATATTTGGCCAGATATAAAATTTCAATCTCCTACCACTACATTGAAAACTAATGAAATCACAAAAGTTTTATTTCTTAACATAATGTAAATGGCCTTTAACATTGTATGGGTTTACAACTGTTTTACGGTCAATTTCGTCATTATTATACATATTTTTTATGGTTTATGCCCACTAAGCACTGGTTTTGACGTGCAGAAGGTTCACTGAAGAGAGCATATAAAATGTAGTGAAATGAAGTGGTATTTAAAACGCCCACGATACCACGACTAACATTACGTTATGTTGGCAAATAAAATTTCCCGCGTGAGTTTTTGGCTCACCATAATATAAATAAAACTAATGTAAATTACTCCTTTTAGATCGTGTTATCTTGTTAACTACTAAAAGTGGCGTTTAATTGTTAATTTGAGAGTCCAAGTAACAAAATCTAAAAATGCCAACAAAACAAGAAACTTTTAAACTTCGTAGTTTTATTCCTGATAAATTATTCTTACCAGTGTAAATGAATGTGACACTCAATAGCAGCATATCGCGAGTGCCAAACAATTTCAGGGCTCCCTTGAACGCTTCCATGGGACTTTCATCCTCGATCCTGCCGATTTCACTCTGGAAACAAATAGTCACATTTATTTAATGCTGTAAATATTTACACATAACGTAGCACACTCGTTGATTAAGAGTGCTTATGACTTATTTATCTTTACATTTTGATTAAGTTTCCCATATTAGTTGATGTAAAATGATGATGTCAAGTATCATTAGCCATTCTAAATGTTAGAATCTATAAGGTTCGGAGGATAACATGTCTTAAAGCCAGTGCATATATGTAAGATTGTAAGAATATGTAAATACTGCATAATCAACTGACCCAAATGATGTCAAAGGCGTTTCTAGAGCAATAAAAAAACATGTTTTTCCGATACATCAGCCGATTGTTATTTAGATTCATTATCCTGATCCATAAAACACAGTGTGCAGCGTGTGCACAAATGTTCTTTCTTACTTTTTTTTTATAACCAGTGCTTTTTTTACATGGTGACCGTCTCCAAAATTGTTAAAAGAAAATTATAATTTCCATAGGAGTTCCGAGCTTAAAACTGCGCGTCCATAGAAATGCTTTACTAAGGAGTAGGGCAGTAGGGTTTTTTATTTTTATTTATGTGGTTTGTTATGTGGCCTGGCCCCAAATCCAGTGTACCAAACATGTATAAGTGTATACCTTGGCATCTTCAAGCGTGGGCGGCGTGCGCCTCGTGGGTCGTAGTAGTAGGAGGAACACTATGCCCACTGCGCACACGCCGGTCAGCGCGCCGAACACCACGTTACGCGTCTCCACGTCGATGTGGCTCTTGCCTTGGAACTTTATGAACACGAACAGGTTGCCGAAGAACATGCTAAAATAGAAGATTAATAATTAAGTCTTATTGGTGTCATCTTTAGTATTATAAAATATAACAATTAATTGCGCCTGCGACTGCACTCGCGTGGTATTGAGTCACTGAGTCACAAAAGGTCTTTAACGCGATCACAAGGGATTCTTTATCCTTCGTACGGTCACTTATATTCTTCAAACCATGAGGTTTGAAGAATAATATGAGAATGATCTCATAGCCATTTCAACAAATAAACCAAATCTAAAGGTGGAGAGGAAGGCTAGCCACGTAAGTATTTGGGTAAACGTAATACAAGTTTAGTTTTAGTTTTTTGGCTCTTAGCTCGGGAGATGTGAAATCAAACAGTTACAGTTTTGATTCGTCTTTTATACTTTTTCAGAGTTTTTAAACAAATGATTAATATATTGACTGGATACGTATTTAGCATGTGTGCAATTTCACTTAATAATCTTTAAAAAATTTCGCTGTACAGTGAAAAATGGAGTAATGCAATCTGCCCACCTCTATATACCCTCATAAAGCAGCCAGCAAATTGCCAACTTCTCGGTTACAAAAAAGAAAGTCAGTACACATAAGCACATGCTTAAATGCAAATTATTTATACATTTTATAGTGGCAGACGAGTGGGAAACTGAATTACATTAGCCTATTTATTTAGTAAAGTAATAAAATCTACATTTTAACCCATGCAATCATCATACAAATGTGAATTTAATTGTCTTAAGTATTATGAAATCATACAAAAATACCACTACATTATAATATAAAAATGATCATAATATGCATTTTTTTTAATAATCCACTAAAACCGATGCAGTAGATAATGATAGGTACTTTGTACCACTCTCGTAAATAACTAATGTGTGTACTTATGTGTTTCATGGAAAAAAGAGTTAACAGAGAAAATATTAGATAAATATCATAATAATTATAATAATGAATTTAGGGTCATATATTAAGAGTCCTGCGAGGTCTCATGGTACGAAAGTAAGAGTTGCAAGCTGTCTATATGAAGAAGGAAACACCAGTAAACTCTACAATGACGTGAAGCATCTATACTAATAGTATAAAGAGAAAAGATTTGATTGTTTGTTTGTATTCAATAGGCTCCGAAAATACTGAACCGATTTGAAAAATTCTTTCACTCTTGGAAAGCTTCACTATCCCCGTGTGACATAGGGTACATTTGATCCCGGAAATGTGAGGGAAAAGGGGATAGTTGAAAAAATAAATTGGTGAAACCGCGGAGGCGACCGCTAGTCTATAAAATCCGATCAATATGGAAATTCTATATTGAATTGTGTGTGTGTATATCAAAGAGTAACCTCAAACGAGACATTGGTTAGTAAATCGAGGCTAATAGTCAATGCCATTATTGTAGCCTATTTCAATTAGATCATCAACGTCACTATACGTGTTATTTAATGGCTACTAGTGTGAACAAATGGCTTAACCAATCAACGAATCAAAAAATTTAAACACTTAAAAGAATTATAAAAACACAAATACCTACCAATTTGCGATCGGAATGTTAGAAGTAATTTATAATTCATTTAATTTAAGGTAAGGCACCATTTACTAATTTATTTTATAAAGCAAGCTCCTTTTTCCTTACATTTTCTTGTCACTTGTACTCAAAAATCTTTTTCAATACTTTCCTTTGCATCAATCAGTTTACTTACCAGTTGTCACATTAGTTTCACAAAAGTAAACAAAGTGTCTAGGATTTCGAATGATATTCTAAGAGGAAAGTTGTTTGATTTAAAAGGTTTCCAAAGCTATTGGACAACAAACAATCAATGTCAATTACGAGTAATACTCTTGTTACTTCGCCCAACGATGGAGTTTCTACAATTTTAGTACTGGTACAGGTTGTTTGTTATGTCAAAGGAAAATACAAATATGGAATTCAATAATCTGTTGAATAACTTATTACGCATCAACGTTACTCTAAAACCAACCTTTTTTTTGGCAGCGGGGAACGCATTTACGCGCTATAACCGCAGGCTAGCGTCGCCTGCGGCCGTGTATAGGGCTCAGGCGTTCGTCCCACTACCCACTAAACTCCCTCAGTTTCCCCTTTCCACCTGATTGGGACGAGCCGGTGCCAGCCGCGGCTATTGAACAACCGATCTCCGAATCTAATATCAGCCTGAGACTCCTGAATCATTGTTACCTGCACTGCAGCATTGCCCAGAAAACACCAGAGTTCCTAGAAATGGTGTCTGCGTCGCTGTTGAGCGTGAGGTAGTTGCCCTGCCCGGTCCATATGGCCGCTGCGCCCGCGCCTATCAGCACACTTGCGACGTACAGCAGCCATGTCTTAGGGAACAGGAACGTTATGATGAAGAATCTGGAACAAATACAGAGATATTGAGGTTACATTTTTAATACAACAAATCAATGATATTATATACAAACAAAAGCAGATATGTTATAAGCGCTCGCGTTTTGAAGACTCAAAAAACACCCAATTGTGAGGTTTTTTAACAGTCTGCGTCATACGTCAAATTATACCTATTTCTTTCATTTGCGTGCTATTTCGTATCTTTTGTCTTACTTATCAGTTATATTTGTCAATGTGTGCAATGGAGCAGATTTAAATCGTAATTACTATGAACGTAACATATCTATAGCATAAAACATCATTGCAACAAATCAATCCATTGCCTCTCAGTCAATCCTGAAAATTGATAGTTTTACTGATATTTGCTTTCTTGCGCACGTGATTTTCTGGGAAAGGTTTGTAGGAAAAAATTACAAGACAAGAAACTTAATGAAGTCCGGAAAACCATGGCAGCATCCAGCAGATAGGTAGGTACAAACTACAGGAATAAGCTTTGGTGGCCGCTAACTTCACAAGAAAGTTCGGATAATATCTTACCAACAACAAAACATAATACGAAAAGGCATCATGAAAAGTCTATCAGAATTTGCAACAATATTATTCCGTTGTATCTCATTTCGACAGGGGCCAACGACACCGACTTCTTAATGATCTTCGAAATATAGCCAAAATTATTTAAGCTATTATTGTATAAATTGTATAATTTATGTGTAAATGAAAAGCCTGTTTTGTATCGATCGGCTATCAAATGTAACAAACGGCACAAGTGACATTCATTAAAAGGTGAGTTACGAACTGGACCAGGTATCCTCCTTGACCCGACTGTCTTGGGTGAATCGGTTTACGATCGACAGTATTATTCCACAGGCATTGATTCATGTACAAACCTTTCATTTTACTTCACTGGTGACATCATTACCGCCAAAATATAAAAGTTTTATCAATCAACAGAATTAAATAGAGATATGCAGCGTATACTTAGCTTAAATTAATATAAATCGAAGAGTGAATCTAGTGATGCATGCAGCCCAATAGGCCTCTTACTCTATCGAAAGTATCCTTTACGAAATTAATTAAAGATGTGCATTATAGGTCCCTTGGGTCTGGTTGGTGATAGGACTTTTTCAGAGGCTGACCGACTAGCTACTAACGCCATTATAGGCTGCAGGTAAAATCTACCGCCACTAAAGCTTTAGGTTTGTTCCGGCAAAATTAATTTTGAAACACTGGAATCACTGACAATAGATTATAATCAAAGAAAAACACATTGGATTGAGCTACAGCTACCGAGAATATCTAGTTGATTGTCCATCTCCCAGAATGTAATAGACCACTGTGGCTGCTTATCATCAGGTGGGCTGTGTATGTATCTTAACTGAAACAGCATAAAGCATAAAATATTCTTGCGTAGCAAACTTTATAATGATAATGTCTGCCTAAAACGCTTTAATTATGCCTAAGTAGCTAAAAAGTAGCTAAAAACCGGGTTTTTGTAGTAATAGTAAATTATAATCATTACAATAAACATAGAACAATTTTCTATCATGGTTGTGTACTCAAGTCTCGGTAATTTAGGTTCACGATAATGAACAGTCAAAATACTATTAACCTCTTAACACAGTGCGCTTTGGTTTATTCGAACAAAACAATAACAAATGTAATTATTAGTAAACAGTTTGTAAATAGCGAAATTAATTTAGCGGTGAGTGTTACAAAGCGAAAACAGCCTTGAGAACAAATATTAGATTGGCATAGACGGTAGAGCACGTACAGTCAAGTGCAGAAATGTGTACACGTGAGATCTTATGCAAATGCAATAAGGTTTATATTTGCATGACTTTGCATGTCTTTTTTTGTACGTAAAATAAGTATGAACGTGGGCAACGCTTCCCAATATCTGTTACGCCTATCACCACACCCACGCAGTACATTGAAACTATGAATTGATAATAACCAAATATAAAAATTAACACAGCGTTTACGGAATATTGCCAGAAACAACTCAAAGCTTATATAATAATAATAAAGAAGGGTTATTGGTTATTTTACGTTATTTCTGACTTTTAATAAGACGAAAAACAGCGAAAATTTTTGATGCAGACGAAGTGTAGTCCTCTCGCATCAGAAATAATAACTCCGGGTAACAAAAGTTACCATCTCATCCTTCTACATCAAATACAATTTTAATCATTCAGAAAAAAGTAAATGCTAGTATGATTTCACCTATTTGACTCGGTTTGTTGGTTTTAATGTGAAATATTACGTGCAAGTAAAGGTTAAATCACAAACAATGCTAGGTACATACTTCATCCGTTACTAAAGGTTACTTTAAATGCAAGCACCGACGTTGGCGTAACGGACCCCGCATCGGTCGTCTACTTATAGGAATTCGTCTGTGAACCACTTAAAGCAAAAAATATACAATAAGAGGAAGAATATTACGATATCGTACCTAATAAATATTAACAAAATTGTCTCATAAAAAAGAGAAATTTAAAAGCAAGTTTTGTAAACTGATGAGCATCTGATATGATTTGATTATTAAAAACTAATTATATCATGAGTGATGATGATTGGATCAAAAAATAAAATGTTGAATACTTTTCTGGAGATTAACCAATTTGTTTTTTACATAAATAATAGTCAAACAAATCAGGAAATTTCTAGTTCGACAGCAACATGCTGTTATTACAAATATCTTATAGGTATCGCCGAGAAAGTCGTCAAGCTGCAAGTGAATGCAAACCTCTATATTGCATTAGCAATAAATGTGTCTGTGTCACTAGTCATTAAAATATACGAAATACCGGTAGAGTTAAAACTAAAGATCAATAATTATTACGATTAGGTGGAAAAGTATAGCCAATTAGCTAATTGCGTGATTATACATATAAATTCAACTGTTTGGTGGCCTAAAAACAAATAATTAAGATGTTTTTAAATAGTCAGACAATAAAGAAACCGTGTTATGACAAACATCCTCGTTGATCCAGTTATTGTTAAAGCTTGAAATTGATAACAACACAAACACATTCATATAATTCTTGCACTATTTTTGATAAGTTTTATGTCTTTATACAAACTGACCATTCGAAATAATGAGCCTTTTACGAGTAATATTTTCAAGATTGTTAATATAAAGAAATTTGACACAAAAATGCCATCTGCGCCCTGTAACCTTTTACAGAGGAACTAGACCAAATGAATCATAATTATCTAAATAGTACACAGCCTGTGCAGGTTTCCTCACGATGTCATAAAAATCTCTACCAAATTGGGTTATTGTATCAGAATCAACATTTAAGAAGTTTTGGGGTGCCCTGACTTATTGATGTAAAAAATAAATTATGCAATTACCGAAAAAAGAGAAATGATCAAATGGTTCTTAAAGCATTCGTGCTGCTACACTTCACATATTTCAGTGGATTCCTGCCTTAGATTGTGTGATATCTAACAATCGCGCCATTATGCGGAGAAATTACTGAGGTATGTGGGTCTGTACGAGTAGCGTCATCTGTTGCAGAATAACTTCATAAAAACAAGGTAATTGATGTTACGAAGCGGCTAGCTGTGCAGTTCATACAGTAAGTTTATGTGTTTTAACAGCCATCATATTCATTCCCTAACTAGCCAAGACTTTACAGTTGTGATATCTTTTCAATTCATAAATTACAGGAACAATAATGTCATTTAAATATAGGTGGAATTTATTAATATATTTTTTATTAATTTAGAATTTTAAAAAAGAACGGAGCACAGACTTGTAACTAATTTACTAGTTGGTCAATTGTGAAATCACACAGATATCAGAAAAAAGTATTTTTTCCAGTTTGAAAATCTTAGCCTCCTTGAGTTTTAGCAACATTGCGGATTGACCTTATAGGAACCTAGTAAAATCTAGGCGGACCACTCTTGCTTATACAAATTACAAGTTGAGTAACATTAAGTAACTAGTTGTAAGCTTGCGTGTTTAATTTTCCTTGATCATAATATGTTACCGTTATTGGTCTCTCATGAAATAGAACATAATTAATGGTCAAAATAATATTTCTCGAAATGTAGTAGGTAGCATCACTTTACGATGCTTAGTTTATCTCTCAAGAAAAAAAAATGGTTGTTGCCCAAAAAAGCCTTTGCCCGCCTATTCCACAAACAACCCTTTTAAGACTGGCAAAGATAGGCTTATGGACTTTGCTGGACCAGCGGTTTCGCCTACGCTTATATGTATTGATTCAATAAATAAATACCAGTAATACCTACCAGTCTGTGTGTTTGTTATATGTATTAAGTAGTAGGAGTATGTGTAACGTATTATACTACGATTACTACTTATTTTATCTTGACTTATTTCATCAACCTAATAATACCAAATGAGAAAAGTTCGATTTTCGTATAATTTACCCTACAAATCAATTTGCTATCGTTCAAATGAGATTAATCACTCCGAAGATGATGCAACGTTCATCCAAACGATTGACCGAAAACATCTTAATCGATTAAATACACCAATGCAACAGTAAACATTAATTTGCGAATATTACAAGTCGGTCAATGCTGCCACACCTCTCGCCAACGACGCAGTAGACACACCTCCGAACAACTTAGGCCTGTGCCTCGAATTTCGCGGATGCGGGAGCGGGCCAGCACGCAGGCGCACGGGCGGGGCGGTCACTGCTTGACGCGGGCCGTCATGAGCTGTGCCTGTCACGAAGCGGTTGCAATCCTGTCAAGCGGATGACCGGCGATCGGCGCGTGCGCCCGCTCCCGCTTACGCTTCCGCGAAATTCGAGGCAAAGGCCATACACATTGCGATCGACGATCGACCACTCGAGTCGATCACACTCTTTGTCTTGACTCGGTGAATGTGATGCATTAGAAATTAGAGTCAATGCCTTAACTGATACGTGCTTTGCTTGTGAAACTGCATTTTACAATATCTTTGACGTTAAGCTTATTCGAGAATATTTTTTTTTCATTTTATTGTTGTTTTACGAGTAGCAGATAATACAGGTTGGTTATTTTGTCCGTTCAACAGGTGAATAAATCGCGCGCGCTCTAAGACAACAAAAACCTGGATGAAATGTAAATTACGACAACGAGCGTGGTATTAAGTAGGACCAACTGCTCCAAGTGTTTTCGTTACTTGTAAATGTTAAAACCGCCAATTTTTCAACGATAGAATAGAAAAGAAAGGACGGCGCCTCTAAGGCGTAAATTCTAGGCACACATGAAGGTCATAGGCAATAGAACGTTCACAATATCTGTACTTACAAGTAAGTAAGGGCTCCTATCAGCATGGCCCCCCTTGGGCCAGTAAGGGTGATGATGGACGGCGCCATCCAGTTGCAAACAGCCAGGGTGGCGTAAATGATCGCCAGCGAGGTGTACCCGTCGCCCACAAACGTCGGGTCATCTTGTGTTATACTGTCTAATATTGTTTTCTGTGGACAAAATGGGATATTTGTTTTTATGCAATCATTCACAGGAATACATTAAAAACTATTTAGTGGCAAGAAAAAACATCTGATGTGCGACACACATGTGAAATTAAAACCACATTATTGTAACAATGTTTCAAAAGAATAAATAAATAATTCCTAACACAAAACATGTTAAAAATATATTTAATAGTACATAGTATAATCTAATAAAAATATTTCTTATTCGTTTACAACTTTACACAATAGACTAATGAAATACAATACATAGATTACATAGTCTCTAGCAACGAATTTTAATGTTATCATAAACAACGATTTGACAAAACACATATTGTTTAGTTCCCATATATTGTGTAGGAGTTGTTTTTTTCTTTTGATGAATTTTTCGCTACAATTAGTCGTGAAATACGTTTTTTTTTTTTTTAATTGGTTGTATATCTATTGTTTCTTTATTAAGAGAAGTCTGGTTTTTAATATTGTTTAGACAAGACAATGTAAATTATAAGGGAATATTTTTTTCTGCAATAAACAGCTTGTTGAACAAGTCTTGTTGAGCAGAATTAGGTATAATTCAAAATCATGATACTGACACGGTCACACGACATAATGTATCATAATATTATGTATCTATTGAAACCGGTATATCCTAAGCAAAATTAATCATATTATGTTAATGATTTATAATCAACGATTTTATTTAAACTTATTAACCTTGAGATATAAGAAGAGCATTAGTTCAAGGAACGGCGCTCAGACGTATTATCTCAAGAGGATGCCGTATAAGGAAGAAAGTGGGTCAATTTGGAAAATTAAGAATATAATTATAACCAATTTTATTCCTGTTTTATAACGGTTGGCCAGCACTGCATTCGATAATATCGTGTAATAAAACACCAGATCCAATATAAACAATTCCTTTAATTTACAGTCGTACAGACAATCGTAGAAACTTCTACACGACAAATCGTTCAATAGAATACAATCCAATCACCCGACGTCCGCACGCTACAACCGTCGCGCTAGAATGCCCACCCGCCGACCGCCGTCTTGCATCCAAATGTTGCAACTTTTAAAAGTGATTCAATTGACTAGTGATTCATTGTGGTAAATAAATTATTTTGTATTTTAAAAATATTAAACCTTACACTCGTCCATCCTGACCTCGTGTATGTCCCCATACACGGTTCTAGGACGGATTATTACAATATAATATTATTATGATAATCTACCTTACACTCGGCGAGGTGGCACTAACAAAATTTGTAAATTATAAAATTTAATGTGGGTATATGAGGTCAACAACATCATTTTACGCGTAACAACTATTAACAACATAACATAATCTTATGAAACAACAACATAATGATCACCAACTTCGTTAATAATCCTGTAAACCCATCATTAAACATCATTCATAACAGTAAACCCATCCATCTTACGGTCAAGATGACAAATCGAAATAACATTGCGAACCCATCCAATTCTCGCAATATTAAATCATGCTAACCCATCCAATTCTAGCATGAATCCCCTTAATTAACCTAACAATCGGCTATCTGGATTCAACGTACACATTCTGATGACAATTAGTAGAAGTGTGTATGATTCAACAATAAACCAAATTTCTTTTCAAATAATTTGCTACTATACATCTCTTGAAATTAACATTTCATTTTACATTCTATTGACAAACATCAATAAATAATTCTCATAAAATAAAATAAATACTGATATATTTGATAATTAATTAATCTCAGACTTACATAACTCGCTTTAATGTACTGTCACGAACCTAGTTTCTCATAAGAGTACATCAAGCCTCAACAACGCATTACCATGCCGGAAGCTAAATCATTGATTTCTCAATCATCAGAGTAATCCATTCACAAACAAAAACATTTATTTTCGTTCTTCTATATCTATATTATCACAGTCCAACCTGATAACCATGAACTAACTTTTCTCATAAGAGTACATAGCGTTTCAATAATCGCTTCAATATACTGGCATGAACTTATCATGAGAGTACATCAAGCCTCACTAACGCATTATTATGCTGAAAGTTAAATCATTGATTTCTCAATCATCATAGTAATCCATTCTCAAACAAAAACATTTACTTTCGTACTTCTATATCTATCTTATCAAAATGTACTGCCATGAACCACCTTTTCTCATAAGAGTACATAGCGTTTCAATAAGATAATCGCGTTAATGTACTGGCATGAACTTATCATGAGAGTACATCAAGCCTCACTAACGCATTATTATGCTGAAAGTTAAATCATTGATTTCTCAATCATCATAGTAATCCATTCTCAAACAAAACATTTACTTTCGTACTTCTATATCTATCTTATCGCAATGTACTATCATGAACCACCTTTTCTCTTAGGAGTACATAGCGTTTCAATAATCGCTTCAATGTACTGGCATGAACTTATCATGAGAGTACATCAAGCCTCACTAACGCATTATTATGCTGAAAGTTAAATCATTGATTTCTCATTCATCATAGTAATCCATTCTCAAAGAAAAACATTAATTTCGTACTTCTATATTTATATTATCACATTATCATATCACCTGTAAAGAAACTCAACCAAACATTGGTGGCAATATTAAATTAACCAGAATCACTGGACTGGCTGACTGAATCAATTTAATACTACACTGCAATAAATTCCCCAGTTTCATTCCATTGCCAATTAACAGAGGTTATATTTTCCAGAAATTCATTCATGGGTCATCTCATTAAAACTATTCATATAGCCCTGTTCCCCTCAATTAATTGTATCTTTGCATTCATCAGCATATATTTTTAAAACAATTTTTACTAATCCTTAAGATATCATATCCTTTTCATATAATAGCATGTTCCTTTCACTTTATAATGCCATCAGTAATGTGACACAGCTTTAGATTGCCTCTTGAAGTAATCTGAGGTTTAACATAATGGACAATATTTATTTGATTTCCTCTTCTTAAAACAATGAGCCTTACCATGGCCCTCATTATTGCAAATAAAAACATATTAACTTCCTTTTCTTAAAATAAATAATTCCATTATACCACTTAGGAAACATTTTTAAATTTTAATTTGATTTCATATTATTAGATGTCAAGATCACAAGCATTTTTTTTTCATTTTTAAATTTGATCTCTTAACTTTACCCTCTTTATATATTTATGATACTTGTACATATATTCACATTTAAAAATATGGAAAACTTTACTTAAGTCAATGACATTCATGATATAAATACTAGACATAAGAATAGACTATACCTGCCACCATCCAGATTAAAATTATTAAATTATTAAATCTTAAATAAACTTCCTTCATATAAAGAAAACAAACTTTAAAAACATTTTCGAAGAGTCTTGCAAGTTATTTAATTTTAAATTGCTACTATTCAATAAATTAATATCTGCATTAGTAAGTATGTAATGTCTTCAAAAACCAATCGCATGGGAGTCATTTCTCTTTTTAAGCATGGCAATACATTAAATTAAGATAATATTTGTGTAACTTAAGCAAAAAAAAAGAAAAAAAAAAAGATTTTAGTTTTCAGTTAAAATTTATGTTTTTCGTATAAAGCTGCCTATACATTTATTTGCAATATCTGAATGGTAGCTAAGTTGTAAGCGCCTTTATTTTATTTTTTTAACATCTCAAATGTATGTACACTAAGCAAGCAAATAAAGATTATTATTAATATTATTTTAACCTTATTCATAGGAAAATTATTATTTTCTTTCACAAAGATATACAATAATACATATTAATCATTATGATACTTCTCATCGTAACATAGTTATTCTCCATTGGGCATATCGATCACATGATAGCCCTATTCATATCAAATCTACTAAAATTTGGACAAATCAATCACATGAAAGTCCCATGTATATCGAAGTTATTATCAATTTGGAAGTGTCAATCACATGATAGCCCAAGTAGCATTCGGGGTTCTAAATCCTTATTTAGAACTAGACACCTTTGTCTAGTCATTCAAATGTACTCCAGTGCTACCTAAAATTCCCGTGTGTCCTAAATTATTTCTTCATTTTATTAAAATCCTCATTAGTTGGTTTTGTGTCTGCCATCAAAACACATTTACTCTGGCGGATATGAATTGAATAAAAATTTAAGTTATCAAGCGGTAATAAGTACCTGTTTCAATACTTCATAATGTTAAAACCATGGGTATGCAACTTTATCGTGAAATGTATGTTATATTTACAGCTAAAATATTCACACGCCTCTGTAAAAACGCGATATTCATTTTAAAATATTTAAAACCGGCTGAGAGGAAATCTACAATTTTCAATCTTTGATATTATATTGGCATTATGTGTAATTTGTTTTGTTAAATCTTTCTTTTTGTAAAATGCTGACTGTGTAGTTATTTGCTGTATGGATTTTTGTGTCCGAAATAAATGTTTGAATTGAATTGAATTATAATTATATTACGGTAATTAATTGAACCGAAAACTAAATCGCTCTATCTGCGTATCTTGTGATAAAACTGCATGATAATTTTGGAAATTTATTTGGTAAACATTTAGATTACGTAGAACAAAATGGTGGGGATGAAATACGGCTATGTGAACTGTTATATCTCCAATTTAATTCGGTGAGCGTATATAGGTTCACATGTGTTCCATTAAAATGATGTTATCTATATGAAGTCCCACATTTGTACCACCACAGAGCCAATATCTATAAATTTCTTCTAATGTGAACCTATGTACAGCTTTATGATGTAGTTCAAGTCAATTGTGTATCATCGTTTATTTCTTTCAATTTACTGAAATTTCTTATTTCCCAAGATTTTTATTAATTTTCACAAATTTTTGCACGTGATGTAAAAAGCACACAGCTTGTGTGATAAGTGTAATAAAGTATCACATTCAAATCCAAGTACAACTCATATAGTCCTTTTAACAGCCTACAGTGCACATGCGAACCATTTAAACACTTCTGTACAGATAGTAAAAAAAAAAGGTTATTTTAATGATCACAAACAAGTCCTACTACAGCCACTAGCTGTTTATCAGTTTAAAACAAGTAAACATAACAGCCTTGGGCTTTATAAATGACCACGTGTGTTCTAATGAAATGCTAGATTTATAACATCGTACAACTAGGCCGTTAAACAGCGGTTGCCGTATCTCTACCCTCCTATAATGCTGTTATTCAGACGGCTGACTAAATAATAGTTGTTAGAGTATTATAACACCAACAATCGGATAATAGTATAACTCTACACTCCTTTAGGTACCTTAGACATTTACATACTAGAAATAGCTTCATTTGTCCACAACCACCCCACATACTTTGAAAACAATAATGTTCGTCGGAAAAATAAATTAGCTCTTCCAGCACCCAAACTTGAACTTTATAAACTAAGTTCATACTATCGATCTATTATGATATTAATAAAGTTCCTACGAATATAAAAAACCAAAACAAAAATCCACATTTTTTTTTTAAATCGCTTAAAGGCACTGTTGTTAGAAAATTGCTAAGTATTATTCTGTCAAAGATTTTATGGCTGATACCAGTTTAAAATAAATTTAACTATCATCAATTAGCCAAAAGGAAATATAATTATGTGCTTATGTAAAATGTAGTTTTTAATCTTTTTACTAATAAGGGTTAAAAGAAATTGTAATTAATTTAATTTATAAATACCTTGGTAATGAGAATTGCTATACCCTAACAGGGTCTTGTTATATTTATAGAATAGTACTAAGTGTTAGGCTAGATTAAGACTCTATGTACCTATAAATTTACAAGTGCAATAAATAGTAAATAAATAAATAGACAGGTATATATAGGTGTAATTAATCGCAATAATGCAGCCTATTCATTACTAGTGAACTGTATGTATGTATGTATGAGATTAAACTAAGCAGTTAGAAGAGTACGAGGGAATGTTATTTCAGCTGTGGACGTCCTGTGGCTGATATAATGACTATAAATAAAATAAAAAAAATAGGAAATATGACCTTGCCTGTGTACTATTGTATGACACACCACTCACGAACGCAGCCTCGTTCCCATCCTCCTGAAGGCCTCGCAGTCGCGCGCCCTCGGTCCATCTTCCTCTCCATTCCAGCAGCCCGTCGAATCCCGCGAGGACTGCGACGCGCACCACGACGCCTCCGCCGACGCTCGGGAGCAACGTCGCTGCGGGCGCGGCCACGACCGCGTCTGCTCTCATCCCTGCGTCCTAAGGCCTCGCAGTCGCGCGCCCTCGGTCCATCTTCCTCTACATTCCAGCAGCCCGTCGAATCCCGCGAGGACTGCGACGCGCACCACGACGCCTCCGCCGACGCTCGGGAGCAACGTTGCTGCGGGCGCGGCCACGACCGCGTCTGCTCTCATCCCTGCGTCCTCGCCCCGGCTCAATGCGACCGGATGCCTCCGCGCGACCGAGAGTCTCACCTTGTCTGAAACTCGAAACAAGACAACGATGTACATATTCAATAAAATACGTGACCTAAGTAGAAGCTTCTATTTTCCATTTAAAATACCAGATTTAACTTAATTAAAATAAGGATGATTCAAGTTCCACAACTCATCAGACCGTAATAACATGTGCAACATAATGCCTAACGCCGTTCAGGTTTCAAAATAATACACACAACTTAAATTTATTTGCTAAGTAAATAAAAGCGTTACCAATGGACCCCTATAAATCTATAACTCGGCAACGAAACTCTCGGTTTGAACTCATGAAAAATGTCATATCTCATAAACGCGTTGTCCTACAGCATAATGGACGAAAAATTTATACCTCTTTATAAAACCCCAAGCAAACCATAATGGATCTAGAACTGACCTTACAATGACCTTAGCCTTGACCTTTGATTTTAGCACAGCATGCATTATATTGTTACAAGTGTAGGGTGGATAAAACAACAAAAGTCACAAGCTAACCGCGGTCTAACTACCAAAAATCATAGCAAGCTTGTTCGCTTTACCGTTATTTTATTTGTACGACTGGTATTAGGTAAAACAATGAAACTATAAACCACTTTCTTAACCGTTTTCTACCCTCAAACTTATTTTATCAAGCACATTGATTAGAACACGATAACTACATCACGAAAACGGTTATTCAACTGTTACTGTAAAACTGTTATTACATTCGAATAATATCTAGTTATGTGAGCATGTACTTACCACTTCTGATGTGAAATAAAACACCAGATCCAATATAAACAATTCCTTTAATTTACAGTCGTACAGACAATCGTAGAAACTTCTACACGACAAATCGTTCAATAGAATACAATCCAATCACCCGACGTCCGCACGCTACAACCGTCGCGCTAGAATGCCCACCCGCCGACCGCCGTCTTGCATCCAAATGTTGCAACTTTTAAAAGTGATTCAATTGACTAGTGATTCATTGTGGTAAATAAATTATTTTGTATTTTAAAAATATTAAACCTTACAATCGTAACAGGATCTGATAGAGTCGAAATGACCTAAGTCTTTTATTCAACTTCGGGTTCCCGTGTTCTAGGTAAAACTTTCAGCACTAAGCATTATAATTAATATATCAACTTAGGTGCACTTCAGCCACCTAACCATCGGTTCCCAAATATTGTTCTGCCCACTCAAAAGTTTTGTTCAACAAGTAAAGTATCACGATTATGTTACATGAGAACTACAAAAAAAGAACTCATAAACAATAAACGGGCGACCGTATCATATTAATTGCCACATTGTAAGCGTCGTTAGAATTTTCAAGTTTAGTCAAACAACTTTACTAAAGTGTAGGTGGGCAACGAGTTTCACTTTTTATTGTACGGTGATATTACGAATTTAATACATAAATATGTACAGTTATGGAGTGTTTCAATAATAAATTAACTCACGTAAGATAAAGCCAAATACAATATCCGTTATTCGACATGAGTGCAGCACAAAATCCGAAATATCTTAAAAATATGTTTTATCCAGTGCATAAATTCAATTTTATTGCCTCGATGCAATGACGTTCAATATAAAACTAGACACCCAATCTCTAAGAAAAATTCCTTAAAAAACGTCCGAGTGGCTTTGACACTGATGACATTAACACATTCGTTCAAATTAACACCTTATCTTGTGGCATTTAGTGTTTAATGTCAATTGTATACAACTAAACGAAAACTCTGCCCAATAGTCGGGTGGGCAGACTTTTGCTACGGACAATATTTGAGCGTGATTGTGAGTCTAGTTTTTGTATTGAACGTCATTGCCTCGATGCGACCAATAACGCCCAATTACATGGCTTGTTGCATTTCGACTTATGCAACAATAAACAAATATAGGATGTTGAACGAAATCGGCGCGAGAAGGTGAAATCCGGAGGTGTGAGGGTTCAAAACAGATACTGACCATCAATTACTTTATTTTGTAGACTGCGGTCATCATGTAGATAAAGTTATTACATACTCTACTGTAATTACAATAACAAATAGGTTGTGACGCGAAACGTCACTTTCGCAAAATGTCATCTCAAAAAAATTGGTCACTTTCGCAGAAAGTCATTTTCGCAAAATGTCATTTTCTCAGAATGTCATAGTAGCAAAAAGTCATTTTCGCATAATGTCATTTTCGCATAATGTCATTTTCTCAAAATGTCACTTTAGCAGAATGTCATTCAACCTAACCAATCAGTCTAACGGTGCGTACAGATTAAGTAACATTGTTATATAACATGTGTTTATAACACGTCAAAACTAGGGAATGCAATACCGGGATACCGGGATCCCGAAATACCTGGATCCCGCACCATTTTTGCGGGACCAGTCCCGCGCCTAAATCGTGCGGGATTTGCGGGACTGCGCAGCGACATACATTTGATTGATTGATGATTGACAGAAATAGATTTTATATAGTTAGGTGTTGTGTTCGGTGGACTGGTCAATAGCGACAGATTGACGGTTCGTTCCAATCGGGTGTGAAGGGGAATCCGGGGGAGTTTAGTGGGAAGTGGGACGAACGGCTTTAGTCCCGAGCCTCAACTCACAGACGGCCGCAGGCGTCGCTAGCTTACGGCTATGGTGAGTAGAAGAAACGTTCTCCTCCGCAAAAAAGATGTTGTGTTCGGTACCTGATGATCAAACAAAGTGGCGAGCATTGGGAGACCTGTGTCCAGCGGTGGACTGTAACAGGCTGATGATAAGGTGCTGTTATAGTGTCCTGTTTGTTCCCAAGTTTTCAAAAGTTCCAGAAAAGAGTATCTATGAAATATAATCGTACGGAAACATGATGTAGTATCACGACATAATTGGATTTGTTCCTTTCAGCTGGAACATTGGAAATTTTTAGTTTGTTTAATTGATGATTTGATCACTTAATAAATAGTTTCATTCAATAATATTTTTCAGTATCATTTTAAGTTCTATAGACTCGTTTATGATACAGGATTCCTCTCTTTTCTCAATGACTTTCAAAAAACTTGCGGGATCCCGCAAATACCTGTATCCCGCGGGATTGAACCTCACAATCCCGCGGGATCCAGCAATTGAAATTTTGGTGCGGGATTGCATTCCCTAGTCAAAACTATCTGACATTATTTTTCAACAAAACATTTAGTACTGAAAAATGTTATATAACATGGTTTTATAACATATTATGTTATCAAGTAATCAAATCTTTACTATAAATATGCACATTATTACATGGAAAATGGAAAATTAACACAATAGTAGTCACTATTATTTCACGTTGGTGTTATGTGAGAGAGTGGTACTTCCACGGACGAGCGCATATTTATAATAAAGATTTGATTACTTGATATCTGGTTTTTTTTACCCTGCTTGGTTGTTAGACTGATTGGTTAGGTTGAATGACATTCTGCTAAAGTGACATTTTGAGAAAGTGACATAATGCGAAAATGACTTTTTGATACTATGACATTCTGAGAAAATGACATTTTGCGTAAATGACTTTCTGCGAAAGTGACCAATTTTTTTGAGATGACATTTTGCGAAAGTGACGTTTCGCGTCACAACCAACAAATACTTTACTAGAGCACCGATTTGAAAAAAATAATCATCGTTGATAAGTCGACTAGGATTACATCAAAGAACGCAGGTTCGTGATCTGGGTGTTTCTATGAGTGATTTATGTTTCTACGTATTAACAAAAAAGCCAGTACATAAGAAATGTTTAGTATTGTCTGCCAGGCAACCAAAGCACAGAATAAAGGTATAATAAACCATAGTGCAAGCTAACTCGGGATAAAAACAAGAAGACGGACAGAGGTATGAATAGGTATGTTGAACGATATAAGCACGCGTACAGTGTTCATTCTAAACTATAAACCTCTAAATATTTTACGAGGTGAATATTGGCACGTCGCGTCCCCAGGAAAATGTAAACGACTAATTGCACGTGAGAATTCGCAATGTAATAATTCATTTTTAGGGTTCCGTAGCCAAATGGCAAAAAACGGAACCCTTATGGATTCGTCATGTCTGTCTGTCTGTCTGTCTGTCCGTCCGTATGTCACAGCCACTTTTTACCGAAACTATAAGAGCTATACTGTTGAAAATTAGTAAGTAGATGTATTCTGTGAACCGCATTAAGATTTTCATACAAAAATAGAAAAATAATAATAAATTTTGGGGGCTCTCCATACTTAGAACTGAAACTCAAAAAAATTTTTTTCATCCAATCCTTACGTGTGGGGTATCTATGGATAGGTCTTTTAAAATGATAATAAGGTTTCTTATATCATTTTTTTCTAAACTGAATAGTTTGCGCGAGAGACACTTCCAAAGTGGTAAAATGTTGGTCCCCCCCCCTGTAACTTCTAAAATAAGAGAACGATAAATCTAAAAAAAATATATGATGTACATTATTATGCAAACTTCCATTGAAAATTGGTTTGAACGAGATCAAGTAATTAGTTTATAAATTTTTGGGGTTTCGCTTACTTAGAAATGAAACTCAAAAAAAAATTTTTCTTCAAACCCTTACGTGTGGGGTATCTATAGATAGGTCTTTAAAAATGATAATAAGGTTTCTTATATCATTTTTTTCTAAACGGAATAGTTTGCACGAGAGACACTTCCAAAGTGGTAAAATGTTGGTCACCCCCCCTCTAACTTCTAAAATAAGAGAACGATAAAACTAAAAAATATATATGATGTACATTACCATGCAAACTTCCATTGAAAATTGGTTTGAACGAGATCAAGTAATTAGTTTTTTTTTAAAACGTCATAAATCGTAAAACGCAATTTTCCTCTCATTCAATCAACTCAAATATAAAATCTTCGATCAAACTTACAAAGAACTACAAGAACTTTTATATTATGATGATACTTGCTAATACGGAACCCTTCATGGGCGAGTCCGACTCGCACTTGGCCGGTTTTTTAATTGTAACTGCAATAGGTTCAATTGCAAAGCAATTAGCATTTAGGTCATAACTCATACGACATTTTTAATCAACAGGGAGAACGCAAGAAAATAGGTACTCAGTTTACAAAAGCACAATATAATGCCATTTAGTTAGGATGTTTGAAACATTTGCAAAAAACAATACTTGAAGTGTTTACAATAATATAGGTATACCGTAAACATCCATTTTTTATTGTTAAAAATTCAGGAAAGTGAAAGGATATCGTCGTTTCAGACCATTGATCGGAAATGATACCTACAGACTTTGATTAAAAATACTCATTACAGAAGATAATGTAAGACATCAATGAGCTTATTTTGAACTCTAAAAGCAAGCAATTAGTCACATTTGCTTTGTGCAATTACGAGTAGTAGATTTTGCAATGATATCCGTTGATGATATCCTATACATTTGGATCTTCAGACATTTGTCATCTTTAGACATTTGGATTTTTCTCTTGCCTGATGTATTTTATACCGCGTTTACATTCAGCCATTTCCGTTGTTGCTTGCCTTGCTGTACATATTTCCCCGTATATTGATGTGGCAACGTCAGCGGAAATGAGTGTTTACATTGCCGCTTCATATGTATTTTAAATTCGACTCTGGGCCATGGATAACGTGGAAATTGTCGCAGCGCCGGCGCTCTGTCTTTTAAGTTTTATTGATTATTTAAATGTTTTAAAAAAAATTGAATTCAAAAGAGACGTCGTCGTCAGAGGAGATGGTGGATGATAGCAATTCATCGTAATGAACAATGTAAGTATTTTTAAAGATATTAAACGACTGAACGAGAGAGCAACATGTAAACACACGTTGCCGCTCGCATTGCCGCGCTTTAATGTCCGCTAGAAAAACCGCCAAATGGGGGATAGCCGGGCAATGCGAACGGCAACGTCAAGGCAATGGAAATGACCTGTTTACATTCTCGCGTTTCCCAGTTTATTCCCCATGTTGCCGCGGCAATGGGCTGAATGTAAACGCGGTATTATGTTTTGTATGTCCCCCAATAAAATATTGCTTCAATGTAATAAGAGCAATGGCCTCCATCGTTGAAGTCCAGTCTTCGTTAAACAATGAGAATTGTCTATAAAAATAAATATCCGTGTATAAATTCCCAGAACAAAAATAAAAGATTGAGGCTTCTTTTAATTTTTAACATTTACGATAAAATTGAGATACGATAATCGTATAGGTATAGGTATACCTAGTCAGTGAAAAATGGAACTGCTGCTACACCCACTTAAAACCGAAACCTATACAAAAAATATTAAGTAACACCATCCGTTACCACTTAAATCCGAGATAAGCCATGGTATTATCGGTAAAATAATGGGCATATTACAACAGTGTAACATGCCCAACAATCCTCTGATTTCGAAATCAATGCGCTTACTAAAATGTCCGATGTCACCAAAACTTTATTTGGAATGAAATTGGTAGAAATATTCATAAACTATTGCCAATAACTAACGCATTTGGAGTGAATGTGATCTCATTGACCAAATACCTATTAAGACGCAAAATTCCATATTATAGTAGATAGTTCAAGGTGATGCTGATATTTAGACCTGATTATTGTGAAACGTATGGACACCTTGTAGCTCCAACTAGCAAAATTTGGTCTTACAGATATCTTAAGACCATATTTTTTTTACTCTTATTGTACACTTACAAAAGTCTGTAAGTGTCGATTTGGGCGCACTTTTTAGGGGTGTTTGCCCTTACTGTTATTGCATTAAGGTCTTGAGGAGTGTGTTTTCAATCTTACATTGATCTGCTTAATGCTTCTTTAGTGCTAAATACCCTTACGAGTGCTTTATACTGGCATAGGTTAAGGGCAAAAAAGTCATTGTGAAGTCTTACTAATGCCGTTCTAAGTGTGATTCCCCTTGTTTGTCTCTTCGTGGTGCTCCTTTAAGAGTATTTGTATCCGTTACCGAAAATAGTAAAATTTCTTTTGCGCACATTTTTTTTTTTGTTAAATCTTTAAAGAATGGAAGAATACATTATTATTTTATTTTATTGTTGACAATTATATTTGTGCTTGTGTATATTAATATTATAGTGCTAAACTACTTGTGACGTACATTTATTCGAAGGAATTTTAAAATTAATAACATTACAAACTCGGGCCATTTCTCATATGAGTTTTGAATAAGCATTTAATGATTATTTATGAGTATAAATATTACAAAATCTCGCCATTTTTCCATAATTGCCAATGTAACTTACAGTGTGCTTTATCAGGATGTTTAAAAGCTCAATAGCTCTTAGTTTAGTGCGAATAAAGCTCGATGTTTCTTATTTGACTCTAGTTAAATAAGGTTTAAGAACCAATGTTCTTAATACACACTTGCTTATAGAATGTTCGACGGCCATTGTTCGTATGTAATAGGGTTCCTTAGTAAAATGTTACGAAAATCTGCCTGCAACGTCTGCAATGTTCCACTTCTTTTTAAGCGTTTCCATTTCTTTAAATCCATTATTAAATCCTTTATGTCCACAGTAGCCAAGACAAAAACGATTCTCTTTGCAAACGAATAAAGATCAGCAATCTTCTTAGCAAAGCATGCTTATGACGTTTGTAAGTTCAAATAATCTTATAAACATCTTCTGAGATGCTAATCTACTTTAAAATGACTTGGCTAATACAACTCACGCTTATAAGTTTTTAGTTATTTAAGAGTTGTATGTCATGCTTTAGTAAGAGCAGTATTCTAATATCATACTTATCAAAGACGTTTTAAAGAACAAACACCCTTATAAAGTGCCCTTTTAAGTATATAATTATATGAAGAGCAAATAGTCTTCCAACATGCGCTTGTATGACTTTAATACTTATAAATATTTTATAAGGCTATCTTAAAGATACCTATAAGAGTTCATAATAAGCTTACATGTCCTTTAAGTTCGAAACGTCTCTATGCATGCCTTAATAAGAAGTTTGTTCTTAATCAAGATACTTATAAACTATTTATAATGCTATCACTCTTATATGTAACTTAACCCAAGACATTTTTGCTAGTTGGGATAATTTATCATTGTTTTATGTGTTCAACCGTAAATAATATCTCCTCTATTGTCTGCAGCTACAATGATTTACGTAATTTTAAATGCAACTTGTAGTAATTTTATCATTGAAACGTAATTCGCACATCCTTTGTTTTATAGCCATCATGAAATACGAAGTAGATAATAATTATGTAAAAGCGAATTAATAGCAAATAAGTGCAAAATGGATATTACATTTTATCATGTCAGTATAACCCAATGGAGATCGCGGGAACCGACTGGATGTAACGGTTTATGGGAGGCCTAAGTCCAGCAGTGGACGTCTTTTGACTAAAATGATGATGATACTCAAAGAAACTTTCCTAGAGCTCATCAGTGTTAGATCTTGGAACACAATATTTATGGATGATGATACTCAAAGAAACTTTCCTAGAGCTCATCAGTGTTAGATCTTGGAACACAATATTTAAGGATGATGATACTCAAAGAAACTTTCCTAGAGCTCATCAGTGTTAGATCTTGGAACACAATATTTAAGGATGATGATACTCAAAGAAACTTTCCTAGAGCTCATCAGTGTTAGATCTTGGAACACAATATTTAAGTGCCTATTTATTTATTCATTATCTCTTCTTCTTAAGTGGTATGTTATCTAGTAAAACTTAACAGCGTGTTGATGAAAACCCTTGAAGCCATATCAGTCAATCAGATTGACCTAAATTGAACAAAAACAAATCCTTGATTCTATCGAATAAATATTTACGTAACCAAAGGTACCAATGTGAGGTACAAGTAATTCAGGCGATAATCAAATTGATGATGCAAGTTCCCTTCGATACCTATGTCAATATGTTGTCTGCATTATACCTAGCCCTTTCAAGATTTATTTTATTTTATTAGCGCGTGGGCTTTGCGGTTTGGGGAGGTTTAACGCTTTATGAAATAAAGCTTTTGACTTAACAGGGGATCGTTGACGGATTTTAAAAATTAGAATATTCAAAATGTGTTTATGCATAGAGTGTACTTCCTTATTTTCATGTTGTTTCTAAATGGCAGTAGGTTTTCATTCTTCAAAATAGGGGCAATTTTTTTTTATGCGTGCAAACATCTTTAAAAAAATGGATCACCTACCTAGACTTTTAGTACATTGTATGCCTACAGAATACACTGTAATAAACTTCGGTTAATAACGAAGTACATTCGTTGCACAACTCTACACGCAAACCCGATAGTAAAAGTATGTTTAAAGACGTTATTTAATTACCGTATTACAAAACACATCTAAGAAAACCAATACAAATTTTTATTACCCTAAAAATCCTTTCCAATTTTAATGCGAGAGCTTTATCTATCTGCCTGCCTGTCCCCGTAATGGTAAACAACTCAAGCTTTTTTTTTTGTTTGGTACATATAATAATATGCCAAACTTGAAAACTGCGGACTATCCCTTAAAGCCAATGCATTTTACTAACGCATCACGACTCGTCAGTAAGTGAGGCGTACAAATAATACACCGTTAGGTTATACAATATCGCGAATCTCGGTCGATGATCTCAATTTATGTTACGTAAGTTAAGAGCCCGCTTATGTGTCAATAAACTAGGTAATGTTGCTGTCAAGATCTTCGCTTGAACAATAAATCGTGTCACAATTAAACGTAAATAATGTTACTGACTTCCTTCCATACGTCATTTATATATTTATACACGATATATTTACACTTATAAATAAATACGTCGAACCGATTAAGGCCCATATAGTCGCCTCGCCATGTGCTCTATGTTTCACTCATATTGTAGATTACAAAATATTAACTCTTTTGGTAATAACATCAAATACGAAAGCTTTAACACTTATGTTTTGGGTATCAGAAACAATTAAGGTACCACGAATGACGAACATGTACCTACTTAAACAGGCGTTTTTATTACTCTTCTATGCCTTAAACATAAATGTTCGTCGCGTAAAGAAATTGTCGTTTTACTACTGGTGGAAATTGATGCGGGAGCGATTGGGAACAAACGACTCTCTCTATAGGTACAATCCTTTTCAATCCCGATCAACATTCCAGCATTACTATAAATTCTACTGTTGATTGTAGTACAAGCTGAATAACGCTATGATATAAAAGTTTTAACACAACTTGCATAACAACCAAGGAAAATCAAAGAAAGTCAGATAATAGGGTTGCCAACTCTAAAAAATATTTATCCCTAAACCTAAGTCAAAACCCCCTAAAATCACCTCAATTGCTTGAAAATCCCCCCAAAAATATTTAATAAAAATAATTAAAATTAATTAATAAAAAATGTGCAGTAATATAATTTGTTTTTACTCTTGTAAACTAATATTATAAAGAGGAAAGATATAATTGTCATTGTCATTGTCATATTTGTCATAGACAACATAGTGGAGTTCGTGTTTTATTTTTTATTCAACTCTGTACTCTTAATAACAAACAATCGCACTAGATGTCGCTAAGGCGATATGTATAAAAATGACCATGATTCCCTGGATTGGATTATCACAAGACTATGGAGACTATACTCACCTTTATTTTGCTGAATTTGGAATAAAAAATATATATTTAAAGTTATAAAAATCCCTAAAAATACCCCTAAAAATATAACACCCCTAAAAAAATCCCATCTCACTTATTTACCCCCTAAATCTGGGGGGAAAACCCCTAAGTTGGCAACCGTGTCAGATATGTGAAAGGGAGAAAGTCGTCCTGATCCTGATAAACATTTAATTTCTCAAGTACCATCGATTACTTTTGATATTATAATATTATAATTAACGCAAAATGTGCTGCATTTTATAGAGTTGCAAGTACACAGTGTGGCAGCAAATCGAGCAACGATATTGAGCGACTTGAAGTGTCCCATAATGGAAAATAAGGCAAGTAGCTGCAGCTTACCATCTGATGGGCAGCTTGCCTGTCTGCAAACGATCTAGCGTAAAACAAGTATACTACTTCTGTTCTGTCGAATGTGAATTCAAAGTGCACTTGTGTTCCATCACATGGAAAGTTTTAATAGGTACCTACATATTCATAAAAATAAAAAGCTCAATCGGAGCAACTGACAAGAATCGAATAGGTACAGAAGGTTATCCGAGCATTGACGTGGACGAGTTTTTCATTTATTTTTATTGTTTTTCCACGAAAGTCCACGCCCTCCTTCAACGCAAGCGGTCATTTCCCGTTTGCAATGAGCACTGCAATGGGCACTCGACAGACCGGGTGCGGTGTCGTTATCGAATGTCGGGCAACACAGACGCTCATTCCTTGAGACTATTCTCAATGATGCACACTCCTACTCGAGGAACAGTGGGCAATCAGTATTCAGCAAAGCGTGTTCTATAGACCGTCAGTAAAACTTCCTGTCCAGCTATACGCAACGACCTCCATCTAACAAAAGATTAGAAAGGTCATCAGAATATCGTAATAGGCGCGTCCAAGTCTTTCATAACACCTCAAATCCGTCTTGTAACTTGACATTTATAGGACATAGAATAGCAATATATTAATACAGAAATACCAAGGTCAAGTTGATAAAATATGTAAAGTTTCGTGCACTCGTGAACAAAGCCGGCATTCATGTCGGGCACAAACCTCGGAATGTGGTTCTTGTCTAGGCATTTACTGAATTCATTGCACCAGTTATAATAATTAATTAATTATGTTTGAAAGAAAGAAAGAAAGAAAAATCCTGTAAAATCTCTGTGGTTTACTAAAAAAAGTTAGACCTCGCGAGCTTTTAAAAAAAAATGTCAGCAGGTAAGTTAATGAGCCCTTTTCGCTCTTTATGAAGGCCGGGTTTAGAATAATATCATTATTCTAAAGCCCGGGATAAAAAAAAGGCATACACTACGCTGAGCATTGTTCGCAGTTAAAAAATGGGTCATATGGAGTCCTCAACTCTTATTTTGAGAATCATTAATGGTACAGTTAAATATTAGTTTCGATTTCGGTGTCAATAAAAGCGCAATAAAATCAACAGAGCGGTGAAGTTAAGTCATTGTTTACTTCATAATATACTCGGACTGTCTCGGACGTCGACGTTAGAAGTAGGTACATAATAATGTTTGGCTGTTTTGTTTTTGTAAGCCAATTGCAACATAGCGTAGTAAATTGGTAACGTGAAGCATTAAGATTGCATTTGCTTTGAACGCGTTGTTAGTTTACGTTTACATTATGTCGTAAGGCAAGGGAAACCTGGGAGACCACTTTCTACGATCACGGAAAATATCTGCACATTCAGGAAATAATAACGATAGTTCCTATGGCGCTCTATTACAGTTGACCGACAAAAAGTATTTATCATACATACTTAAATTTTAATAGTTTTATATACTAAAATTATATAACCAGTTTATGGTAGATCCTGTACAACTTGTTTTCTTTGTTAGGTAGGTAAGTGCCTTTAATTTTTAGAACACGTTAGGTAGCGAAAGTTGTGAAAAAAAAAACTATCAATTAATGATTATTTGAAATGGATTTTTTACACTGATCTCTATGATAATATGCTTATTTTATAACTCAAAAAGTTATACATAGGTACTCGTAGTTGCTATTCGCCTCTTTGTTACTTTTTTCAATATTGGTTACCTATATCCGCAAAAAAATAAAAGCTTTGCCTAATAATCAGTCTAGCCTTTTTAGTTTAAGCGACGCATTGTTGTGATAAAAGAATAAAAAGAAGGCGACATAACAAAGTCAATTCGACGGTAGAACCATTTAATAAAAAATATATCATTGCATTAATATAAATATTATATTAGAATCTCATGTTGCGTTTGTTCAAATTCAAATTCTTTATTGCATACATATCACAGGCCATATGTCATTAGTAATAGTGTTATAAAGATGCCGAATAACGATTGTTTTAAAAATCTTAATTAAAATAAGTAAAGGAAGAGGTTATAGAATTTGCTTTCATTTTATATTATAAAGTTATGCTATGATGTTTTTATTCAATTAATGTTGGCGCTACTTGGCGACTATACGGGCCTTAATAGATCGCAGATGTACAACATCATCTTATTGGCGACAGTTGGTAGCAGGAAGTATTTTCCTCAGACACAATGCACCAATCAATAGTCAATAAGTAGGTACGTAAACGTATTGATTCCCTGTTGTCTTTTGTAAACAGAGCAAACTTATGCTAGCTAGACTAAATGGTGCTGAATAACTTTTTAAATGATTTATGTTAGATGTTGAGTAATAATTTGCTTTTAATGGCCCCTGTATTATGAATTAGTTTTTCAAATAAGAAAAAGCTAAATAGTTTGAATAATTAAAAGAATACCTACTCATAAAAGAGCATTACACAATGTGTTTTGTAATGCGCAAAACCTCAGACACCCTAAATTTAATTTAATTTAATTTTAATTCATTTGACCTAATTGTGAGGGCAAAAACAACATACATTTTTTTTTCAAAGGTTTTATGAGCTCTTTTAGTTTTACTGGCAATTTCGATCATTTCTTGCGTTTGTGACAACTCATCGTCAAGGGACTCAGTACATATAGTTTGCCCATGTGATGGCTTGACCTATTAATAAATAGACAGGCCAACATTTTTAATTTATTTATTTACACTTTATTGCACAAAACAAGTACAATTGGCGATCTTAATGCCGAAAAGCATTCTCTACCAGTCAACCATTGGGCGTAGCAATAAGTGCGAAACTGGTGCGGTGGTGGTAGTGTTAATGAACAATTTTTGAAAAATGTGACCTATATTAAAAAGTGGTTTATTAGATTCTACTCGTTATTCTGATCAAACTATGTTCAGGTTTTGCGCATTTAACTTAACACATTGTTATAATCCTCTAATATTATAAATGCAGTCTCTACAGGTGGATTTTTTATTCTTAATTCGTAAAAAATACTTCATAACAGATTAAGATAAAACTTTACAAAAATATAGCATAAACATCAGAATAACAGTGGTGAAAGCTAGTAGAAAACAAATAAAGGCTGAATTATAAACAGGAGTTTTACAAATAACATTTTACATTACAACAATGGTACTTATACAATATTTATAAAATTATTATGTACTTGAAAATTAAATTCGTTGTTATATTTTTTTATGAATTTCTACAAGCCTGGTTATTATTATGCCATTACAGTTGGTAAAATTACTTCAATAAGTTTAATTATAACAATTCTACTACAACTTGAGAAATGATTATATTTGTATGCAATTTGTGTTATAATTATTATTTCATTTCAAGACTTTACACAGTTGTAATAAAAATATTGTAAACTGAAATTTCGCGTAATATTTATTATATCGAAATAGTCATATTTTTTATATTACCTTTAAATAACGTTATAGTGTTTATAGTATTATTTAATGCATTCAAAAACTTACCTCGATGTTGCCCATAGTTTGAAATGCCGTAAACACAAACATAAAACCGAACCCAAGTAAAATAACATTTATAAATTTTCGCTCCATGTTGTTCTGATATTAAGTTAGAACGAAATAAAAGAAAAAAAAATGCGCTAGTCTTTTAGATGAATGTGAAGATTTATTTTGGTAATTTTCTAATTGGAAAATACTACGCGACACTTCTGATCAAGAACTTAAAGTCAACTAAAGTATATCGTGCGTGGCTTGTTTGGCCCTCTCTACTGTGGATTCCATTCTCTGCAATCCCTCCTCTTGTTAATAAGGATTCAATTCGAGTATCAGTACCGAGACCGACTACGAATGAAATAAACAAAAATGTTATCAGTTTACGACGCGAACAGTAAATATTTTCATTGACAGTGACAGCTGAAACTGACAGATTATTTTTAGGTGTATGATGGCATTGGACCAGGGCTATAAGCTTTTGATAATTTATTTTGAATATTTTTTTCAGTTTTTAGTTTTAACTTTTACACAATTTTTATAACTTTCGTGTAGTTGAGATTGAATGAACTAATTTATAAAAAAGTACGGTTCTATAATCAATGAGTTTTATTATTGTAAAATTCAAATCAAACAAGCAAGCAACAAGACTATTGTTCTATGGACTATACTTTATTAAATCTTTGATGATCTCTGCGACAGGTGTCGCAGTGACATTTCTAGAGGCGTAGTCTTACCATGAACGAATGTTAAAATTTCGATTCGTAAGTAATCGATTCTTCTATCGATCTACACTGAACGATTGAGGACCTCTAATAAAAGTAATTTTAAACAAAGGACACATGGCATGCTCTTTGACTATGCGATAACATTTAGGTTAGTTTGGTTGTTTGTCGAAGAATCTCAAATTATTATTTTCGAATTTCGGACTTCGATCATATTCAAATTGTTTTATCCAAACCGACTTACTTCTAATCAAATTAATTGATTAAATTTTTTATTATAAAATTGTACGTTTTAAGAGATAAACAAAATAAAAAATTTCCGATGTTTTAAAATTTCATAATCGATTATTACGTACGCGAATGATAAAAGCAATGAACATCTCTAAGTGGGCGGGAACCCACAATCATGAACGTTATTTCTCTTCATACATTTGTCAGACAAAAATTGTGAAATTTAACAGCTGTCAAATCGATGACAGCTGTCGCAGAGATCATCAAAGATTTAAACAATAGTAGAGTGGAAGCAAGAACCTTAAGGCGGTGTTCACACTGAGCCGCGATCCGACGCGGAGCGAGGGGCTGCATAGTAAAAATCCCGCACGCGGGCGCGTTTTCAGTGTGTTGTGTTGTGCCGCGCGTGTTTTCTATACAAACTGAGGTTGCATACAATGATTAAATCTGTCGTCCCGCATACCGCGGCAGAGCGCGGTGCAGTGCAGTGCACAGACTAGTTACGGTGATCCCACACGGACGCGCTGCGCTGCGCTGCGCTGCGCTGCGTCGACGCACCGCAAGCGCTCGACGGAATGGGTGCCACACGATCCGATGCGTCGTCGCAACGCGCTGCGTTGTCCACGCGTCGTCGTGCGTCGTCGTGCGTTGTCTGCGTTGATTTTAGGTTTAGTTTGTGATTTTTGTCCCATAAAAGAGGTCTTTCCTCAACTAATGAGATAAGGTAGTCCACGTCAATGTCATTAATAGTATTATGATGATTTATGTACTTGGGGCGCACCGCTATCTCGACTGCATAAACCATACTGCGACGCGTGCGTCGTCGTTCCGTCGTCGGAGCGCTGCACCACTCCCCCCGCTTCGTCTCTCGGCTACGCGTGCGTTGTACACGCGTTACGGCGACGCGCGTCGCCACAACGGACCGTGTGGCATGCCGTTCAATTTGTATGAAATATAACGCATCGACGACGCTCCGTCGACGCAGCGCAGCGCAACGCGCCCGTGTGGCATCACCGTTACGATGATGCACAACGCACGCGTAGCCGAGAGACGAAGCGGGGGGAGTGGTGCAGCGCTCCGACGACGGAACGACGACGCACGCGTCGCAGTATGGTTTATGCAGTCGAGATAGCGGTGCGCCCCAAGCATATAAATCATCATAATACTATTAATGACATTGACGTGGACTGGACTACCTTATCTCATTAGTTGAGGAAAGACCTCTTTTATGGGATAAAAATCACAAACTAAACCTAAAATCAACGCAGACAACGCACGACGACGCACGCACGACGACGCGTGGACAACGCAGCGCGTTGCGACGACGCATCGGATCGTGTGGCACCCATTGACCCATTCCGTCGGGCGCTTGCGGTGCGTCGACGCAGCGCAGCGCAGCGCGTCCGTGTGGGATCACCGTTTGAAGATAAATGTGCAGTGTGGTAGGTAACTGCCTAAGTTAAGATCTTACAATAGAGCATTTAACTCTATGACTCATTTACTCATTTCCAAGTCCGAAACAATTAGTATTTAAAATTTTAATGTTGTGTCTATGGAAATTTTTCTATGGTCTATGGTTATTTTATTTTCCTGATTCATTGGAATAAGTTGTAATGCTGATGTTATAACAAAATAATTAGTGAATCAAGTGATTATATTTGTTTACTGAATAATGGAAATGTAGTGCCTTATTTAGTAGTAATTGTTTGGCGCACGCGGCTTCGTTGACTTCATAATTTCCTGCCGAGGATGATCTCATTGACGTGCTGACATTACGTTCTTTTTAGAGAGATCTTAACGTTTTTATTAATTCTCTGTTGACCAAGTCCAATGACCTTGTAGTTCTTAGTAATATCTTCAAAAATAATTGGTGAAAATGAAAAAACAATTTTATAAGGTGAAGCAACTAGCGGATCAAACATTTTCAAGGTATCATGAGAACGATTTTTATCTTTTTGATAAGATTTCTATTTCCTTTGTGAACATGGATAAAACGTTATTATTGATTCCATTCACAATTCACAGCTTATTTAAAAAAAATATACTCTTCGCCTTCTGCTTGTTGCTGTATATGTTGAATTGGAAACTTCTGAATTGTGTATTTATCAACTTCATGAATTTTAAACTTGATTTTTATTGCTATAAATGATAGGTCAGGAAAAAATGAGGCATTAACTGATGAGCTTCAAACGGCTGATAAAAAAGTGGAGCACCTTAGAAATGCCCTACAGTTGATCAGTAAGAGGCTGGCCACTGGAGCCGGCAGCACGTATGGCCAGGATCCTGCCGCCCGGGAAAAGCGGCTGAAGAAACTGCCAGAATATATGCTTGGCCTGTCTATGTGTGAAGCAAGTAACTTTGATGATGATGATAGTATTTTAAAGTACATCCTGTATGAATGTGGTAAGTAACAATTTTATTAAATATGCATGTTTTGGATTCTCTACGTAATGATCATATTTTTCTCACATTGGAACCCAGTTCATAACTACTAAGAACCAAAACTTGTCCAAGGGAGGAAACACACAAAGTTTATTTTTATAAACAATATAATTATTATTATAAATCATTTAATGAATTTCAATACCTATAGAAAAAATATTTTTAGTTCATTATACCTCAAGCTTTTTAGCCTATCACAGTATTAAATTGGTCATCACAACATGTTATCCATTTTAAAGTGTCCTTTGTAAATAACAACTATTCTAATTGGCCACTAAAACAAAGGAAATAGATTGGTTGAATTTTTTTTTATAATTATTAAGTGGTTTATATTTTGTAATAGTTATTCTAGAATAATAACTACAAATTATATCTAGATATAATTTGCAACATTTGTTATTTTTATCTCTTGTTTACAATGAATGTTATCCTCTAATACAACAGGAAAATGTATAGTGTAAAAATTATTCATTTGAACAAACAATATTAAGCAGGGTAGAGGAGGTTGTTGTATGGTCTTTATATCTAGGTTGCCTAATATTATTGTTTTTTCTTTGATAGGTAAAACAGAAAAATTCCTTGCAAATGAGATCGCTGAACATGAACTGAAAGTAGAACAATTAGTCTGTGCCCCCCTCACAGCGATCAGTGATCAGGACCTGCCGGCTATTATGAAAGCAAAGAAACAATTGACCAAATTAATAAGTGAAAAAGAATCAGCAGCAAGTAGATATAATGTTAGTATTATACTATATACTATAAGTATGAAGAACTATTCATTTAAATATTGTTTTAAAAAATGTGACTCTTTCTTTCCCTCTTTTATCTATCTTTGATTTACTAATGAGAAAATTGTGTGTACCTATATGCCAACTAGAAGTTTCAATTTTGAATGTTCCCATTGTTTGATTTCACTCTTAATTCCAACTGCATTCAGTTGGAAGCTAAACTATGTTGATATAATGCACTATTTAAAATAAGGGAGGCCTCATATGCTATAAATGCACCATCAATTGACATGTTATGAAATATCTCAAAATTACATATTATAGAAAGTACAAAAGCAAATCATATTACATACTTTAGATAATTTGTACACTTGACTCTAACCCAGTTATCAGTGCTGTTTTATTGTTGTAGCTTATTGAGAATATTACACATTATCATAATGGGAATTAATACATACATAATATGTATTAATAGTCATAGTCAAGCCAAGTCATAGTCATCGTGTGAGGCTAGTTATTCATAATATGGAGAGACTTCATTACATTTTAATTCCCATTATGATAATATTATTATCATACATTTTAATTCCCATTATGATAATATTATTATCATAATGGAAATTAAAATGTAATGAAGTGGCTCTCTCCATATTATGAATAACTAGCCTCACACGATGACTATGACTTGGCCGCATGGACTATAGGACTTAATATACTTTATATTAAAGTAGCATATTATGTTCTTTCCCAATGTCTAGTCTATGTTTGTATCAAATTTCATCAAAATTGGTTCAGTGGTTTAGGTGGGAATATGTTATTACAACAGTAGAAAATTATTTTCACATTATAATATTACAAAGTATGCATTTACAACAATAAATATTGCTTTCATTAGAACCAAAAAATACCCTAATCAATAATTATTATAAAATATATAAGGCAAGTTATATTTATAAAGATTTACCAATTGTGTCACTGTTTGTGGGAACACTACAATGTCTTATTAGAATAATGTTGAATATTTTGCAATATGGTCCAAAAATTGTCAGGGCTTTTTAAACAGGTGGCCATTTGATGCTGTTTATTAGTTGTAAAATTTAATTAGATTAGACTGGTTAAAAGAAAGAAGAGCAAGTAGGTCTTCTTTTTCGAAAAATGGAACTGCGCCAGCCCATGTGTTATATTGTTAATTTAGTTTTTATAGTCACGTCACTGTAATCACAGAATTTGACAAATATTCTTATGCTGCTCTCAACTGGAGCATAAAAGCATTTCGCCGATATCACCCCACATTATATTAACCCATATTAATGACTTCAGCATTTAGAACGTCAGAAAGAAGAGAATCCCACAAAGCTAAGCGCTGCTCGGGAAGAGCTGGAGGAGGCGGGCACGCGCGTGGAGGCGGCGCGCGACGCGCTCGCCGCGGACATGTTCGCGCTCGTCGCCAAGGAGGCGCAGCTGGCCCACACGCTGCTGCAGTACGTCAAGCTGCAGAGGGCCTACCACGAGTCCGCGCTGCATTCTCTCGCTGACACTGTTCCGGAGCTAGAGCGATTTATCAGTAAGTTATACTAGCTGTGAATCTACTATCTGGTTCAAATGCTATAGGCTAGGAGTATAGAACCTTTTGTAGTTTCGTTGCGCGACAGTGATGACTTACACACACACACACAGATATTTTTATGCATTGCTAACGTTATGGACAAGCAAAAAAGGGATTAGAGTCCTAAGAGCATTTGAACTGGATAATACATGTCAACACAGTTTTTCAACTTGCCATCATTAAAAAAATATCAAAAACAAAATATGTTTTATTCATATAGGATTCAAAGATGTTCTTATAAACCGGATTCGGAATGTCGCTATCTATCGAAAAGGACCAACCAGAAACTCGATAGTTACTCTTTTTAATGACCAATATGAATACAATGTTTTAAAGTACAATCTCAAGTTAAATAAAAATATAACAAAATGTCAGAAAATTTTACCATGTTAACATTAGTGTCTCAAATTAATACCGCTGCTCATCGAAGAATTTCTAGGTGCCTAACTTATACTTAATTCCATATTCCTATCTATGTCAGTATATAAACATGCGTTATTACATATTATCTAAAATACATACATTCACAAGAGTGTCGTATTTACATAAAAATATTCAACACTATATGTTTCTAGCCAATTACACAACAATTATAAATGTTAACACTACTAAAACTCGTTCATATAATTGTATAAAAAAGAGATAAATTAATTAAGAAAACAATATACACTTAATGAACTAATACAATTAACTATCTACATTTAATATTAGTGCTCTATCTATTACTAAATGAGAAATTATATTAAGCTTATCATTCTTTGAAACAATTCCCATAACTGTAGCAGTTTATTTGTAGATGTAATTATTGTGGTAATGCAGTGTGTACTAATTTATCATAAAACTACATAAACGAAAAAAGCTGCTTTTTTTAAATCGTTAATTTTCAAACGTGCGTAGATCACTCGGAAATAACGGAAAAAATAATCCTTTTCTGAGGCAATTTTCAAACATAAACATTTAATAAGTAATTGGATTGTTGAAGTTCAAGGATTGCCCATGTTTTGTCCGCGCAGTGCGACCTTAGTGATAATAACTGTATCGAGCGACCCACGCTTTTTCCAATCAGTTCGCGTTCCATTAACCATTAATGAAAAATTCTTCCTCTGATTGCGTCCGCAATCTTAAATCGTTCATCTATTTAAAATGACGATTTTAAAAATGTTATCAGTAAATTCAATGTTATCAGCAAATTCACCTGAATTTACTGAAAACCTTTCAATATCGTTAACCCTTTCCCCGCCACGCTTTTTTCCGAAAATGGTGCCCCACAGGCCACGACCATTAAAAAAAAAATTCCAAAAAATTATTAGGTTATACTCAACTCATTCAGGCAAGTAAAAATACAAAGTTTCTTGATCCTGTTTTTTTTGTCTGATATATCAGAAATTGGCGTGGTGGGCACGAAAATGGTTTGTCTGATATATCAGACATTGGCGTTGAAAGGGTTAATAACAATCGGCAGGTGAACTAGTTTTCATCATTTAAACAACTAAAAACATAGAAGAGAGGCTTTAAAAGTTACTCAACTTCACAACTTTATAATATGGGTAAAATATATTTTTGAACTCTGAATATTTTAACTAATAGGCCGTCGGAAATAGACAAAATAAGGGGCTAAATTCGAAAAGCGTGATGTAGTTCTGCATTTTTGGTATGTTGTATGGGTCCGTTAGAGTAATGTGATTTCAAATTTGCAACTTCGAAAAACTTGTGGAAACTGAGAAAATCGAGAAAATCTTCGAAATTTTGGGACTTTTTTATCTATTTGCTCTCCAGGGCCAAAACTATGCATTTTTTGTAAACTATGTTTTCTACACTCATAAACTGTATTAAAGTACCTACAACTGGAGGCCAATCGCAGCTCTATTGACTTCATAGGAGCCAAGCTATGGCACTTCGAAGATGACCAATATTTCTTGAAAATAGAAAATTTCAGGTTTTATTTACTTATTTCGCGAAAAATTGGCAAAACCACTAGGCCCACGAAGAAAGGTCACTGAAAATATTTTATAGTACATTTATTTAACTTTTATTAACGCCCAAAACGAAGTCTGTGAGACTAGTAGTTCACTCACAATCTCAAAAAATCGAATAAAAGGAAAAATGGGTTATAGAGGCAAAACACTCAGGTTATTGGAATCCTATAAAGACCGATGGGGGAGGTCATTTGCAACAATATTGACCCCAAAAGTAATATAACCTCTCCGTTAATAGCAAAAATTCTTGTAGATAGTATGTAGTTCTTTCTTTTGTCTTTGTTGTGTTTTTTCTTTAGTTTTTTCGGTTAATCATAATAGATTTTATGTTTTGCAAATCAAACGAGCGACTTCAAGCGAGCCTAAACGATCGCAAATGACCTCAACCCACTACTATTTATAACATTCCTGTCTAATTTCCAATAACCCAATATAGTCTTTTGTTTCTATAACCTATTTTACCTTCTTTTCGTGTTTTTGAGATTGTGAGGGAACAGTTAGTCTCACAGACTTCGTTTTGTGCTCTAATAAAAGTTAAATAAATGTACTACAAAATATTTTATGTGACCTTTCTTCATAGGCCAAGTGGTTTTGCCAATATTTCACGAAATAAGTGGGAGTATCCTGAAAATTTCTTATTTGGACAAATATTGGTCATTTTCAAAGTGCCATAGCTTGGCTCCTAAGGAGTCAATAGCGCTACTATAAGGCTCAAATTGCAAGTAATTTAATACAGTTTATAAGTGTAGAAAACATCAGTCGCAATAAAAGCATAGTTTTGGCCCTGAAGAGCAAATAGTGAAAAAAGTCCCAAAATTTGTCGAAGATTTTCTTGATTTTCTCAGTTTCCAAAGGTTTTCCTAAGTTGCAAATTGGAATTCACACTACCCTAATAGACCCTTACAATATACAAAAAAATATTTTCAGTGACTTTTCTTCATAGGCCAAGTGGTTTTGCCAATATTTCACGAGATAAGTGGGAGTATCTTGAAAATTTATTATTTCGACAAATATTAGTCATCTTCAAAGTGCCATAGCTTGGTTCCTATGGAGTCAATAGCGCTGCTTTTAGACTCAAATTGCAAGTGATTTCATACAGTTTATAAGTGTAAAAACATCATTCGCAATAAAAGCATAGTTTTGGCTCTGGAGAGCAAATAGTGAAAAAATGTCCAAAATTTCGAAGATTTTCTCGATTTTCTCAGTTTGCACTGGTTTCCCAAGGTTGCAAATTGGAATTCACACTACCCTAAAAGACCTTTACAATATACCAAAAATGCAGAACTACATCACGCTTTGCGAATTTAATGTCTTTATCCGACTGCCTATAACCCATTTTTCCTTCTATTCGATTTTTTGAGATTGTGAGTAAACTACTAATTGTGATTGAACGATTGTGAGTAAACCCTCAGACTTCGTTTTGGGCGTTAATAAAAGTTAAATAAATGTACTACAAAATATTTTTAATGACCTTTCTTCGTGGGGCTAGTGGTTTTGCCAATTTTTCGCGAAATAAGTAAGAAAAACCTGAAATTTTCTATTTTCGAGAAATATTGGTCATCTTCGAAGTGCCATAGCTTGGCTCCTATAAGGTCAATAAACCTGCGATTGGCCTCCAGTTATAGGTAATTTAATACAGTTTATGAGTGTAGAGAACATCGTTCACAAAAAATGCATAGTTTAGGCCCTGGAGAGCAAATAGTAAAAAAAGTCCCAAAATTTCGAAGTTTTTCTCGGTTTTCTCAGTTTCCACAGGTTTTCCGAAGTTGCAAATTGGAATTCACACTACCCTAATAGACCCATACAACATATCAAAAATGCAGAACTACATCACACTTTTCGAATTAAATGTCTATTTCCGACGGCCTATAAAGCTTCCGTAAGTAAGTAGTGTTCTTGATAAAAGAAAATTTTGTGTTATCAAATGAAACTACATACTTATTTATAACATAGCAATTTATCAAATCGTATGAAACACAGCCATCAAAACAAGGAAGTCTGCAAATACTATATTTAGATTATTTCGAATAACAAGCATCATACAAATTAGAAGTAAATGTAGGAGACAGCATTAATTAGCTGACCAACTATCTGAATATGCGGTACACTAAATAATTGTCACTAACTGCGCTAAGGCAGCCTTAATTGAAGCATCATTGTTCCTTTCCTCGTCGCTAAACAAAGCAATCAATCCTTGTAATGCTAAATTGGCAGTCGTCCGAGTTCATGCTATACAATGCAAAATAGAAAACCCTTTATCTACATAGTTAGCTAACTGCCATTACGAGTAAAAGTAATATTAATAAGTTTAAATATTTTCTTAGTGATTTGAACTTTTAACTACGAGCGGATTATCTTAGCCATTCAAAGTTCTAATAAAAAAGTTTTTTTTCTGTCAACATGTAATAATTACAAACTTATAAATTTTTAAATACATAAACGGATTAGTTAAAAATTACGTTTCACTTCGTTTTTGATAATGGACATGGATAGGTTTTATACCTAAAATTCATGTATCTGTTTAAGATAAGATTGAGAAGCAATAAATCATGTCAACACAAATACGATATGGGTAACAGCTAGTTTTACGTACAATAAGTTAGTTCGTGGTAGACCATGTGACACCATTTATGAAGGATGAACTTCGAAGGTCAGAATAACTGAGATAAAACTGCCATATTTCATGACAATACCTGAATCACAGATAACCCATTCGTAGCAAATGGTAAATTCTCTAAAGTGCAATTCTGATAATAATTAATAATGTGCTTATTCATAAAATAGATGAATAGTAATTGTAAAAATAAGTTCTCGGACATTCAATATAAAATACTGTTAAATTAGTGTTTTGTTTGTTTGTCACCAAAAACTAATATGTATGCTAAACTATGTCTCTCTGCTGAGTAACGTAGTTACCCAAAGTGTTACTATAAAATCATCGGTCAGACAGGCTATGGTTATTGGCTATAAGATAAGAGAAGAAGTGGCATGATTGTAAAACAATACATATTTTGAAGATCTAAAATACTAGGGAGTGAAGTAGAAGAATAATGGTAACTGTCCACGTTAAACCGCACGTCATTCGTCGATTGACCATTGCATGACGAATGCTTGCATTTTGCATAGAAAACTTTAAAACCGTGTCTACGCTGCCGCGCGCATCGCATGTGTTACGATTATTAATGAAACCGATGTCTGCAGTGGAATAAATGTGTTTTATTTAAAATTAAATATTGAGCACGACAATCTTAGAGACATTCTTAGAGTAAGAAGTTTTTAAGAACATAAAACAAAAGGCACGCAATTTATAATAGACAATAAAAAAAAACTATTTTAACAGCATGCATGACGAACGCAGATGCGACGTTGCCGCAGCGTGGATACAGTTTTAAAGGTTTGTACGCAAAATGCGAGCATTCTTCTTGCAATCGTTAATTGACAAAAGCGTGCGCATGACGTGCGGTTTACGTGGACAATAATAGGCCTAACAAGAAGTATATTGTTGCAGACGACAGCTCAGTTAAGCCGGTGTTCGGGTACCCGCTGGAGGAGCACCTGCGCGTGACGGGCCGCACCATCGCCTTTCCCATCGAGCTGTGCGTCTGCACGCTGCATGAGCTCGCGCTCAACGAGGAGGGGCTCTTCCGGATCGCCGGAGGTATGTTTTCTTATTACAATGCGTTTAAAAGACATTAGAAAACAACATCAGATAAGTCTACAGTCTGGCAGCACATTGAGGGACGTTTCCAGGTGAAGCGTCTCTCAATGGAATAGGCCGCAGTGACCGCTTAGCATCAGGTGGGTGCGTGCCTGTCTGCCAACTGACCTAGTATAAAAAAAACAACAAACAAATTATATACAATTATAGGCAAGCATTTAAGGCCACCACTCAGCGTTTGTCACGTAAAGTTTGGGCATTGGGCAGTGACTACTATACCTTTATAAATATGTGGCAAATTCTTTGGATGGGGCTCTCCCATTTAAAAGTACGTATTTGGGTCCAAATTTTGTTAAATTGTTAATTATTTATGAACTCACGGCCTGTTATGCCGCAGGTCGAGGCATTTCGCCAGCTCTGCAACCCTATAGTTACACCACCGCGTTTAAGATACCCAGTGGAAGAGCTAATTATTACTATGTAGGTTTTTAAGCTTCTTATTATATCGTGACAAAACATCGTATGTAGAATCTAATTGTTTTAAAAATTTATTTAACTATTTTACATACAATAATAGGTTTAACGTGCACAATAGTTTTGAAATCATTTCATCTTATGAAGTGACGTTTATATAGTAGGCGTTTGATATAGGTTTATTGTCCCGCGCCTTCTCAAATATTCGGCTATTCAAACACATTTCATTCATGTTATGTAGTCAGAAGCTATTGAAAAGGAATTCAATGACCCATGCGTATAAGGGTATGGATACATTTGCGTTTCCGATAACGACACTCGCCGCTGCGGACGCGTCTGCCCCTTTAAAATTTTGTTTTGGAACTTTGTTTGCATTATAAATAAACGAAGTTCAGTTCAGTTTTTAAGAGAAGAGCAGACCAACTCCTTGTATATCATCATAAGAAAGAGTAACCTTTTTTATTGCCACAAATGTCGTGGGCTGTGGAGTTATTTAAAAAAAAGTATCGATACTTTTTGTCCCACAGTAAGGTAAAGGACCTCCACCATTTAAATCAATTCATCTACAAGCTACAATCATCAGGCTTGCCAAATGCAGAGTAGTGAACACAAACCCGAGCTGTGTCCGAAAATACTGACACAAATCTTGCTTGATCCTGCAAATGAACCAAGACGTCATGATCACGGGTAGGTACTGCAAACAACCCACGAAGATTAGACCAACAAGGTGTTGCTTATTTATACACTACACATTATTTCCAGGGTCATCAAAAGTGCGTCGAATGAAGCTGTCTCTGGACGCGGGTCTGTTCAGCGTGCCGCTGCCGCGCGACTACCGCGACGTGCACGTGGTGGCCTCGGTGCTGAAGAGCTACCTGCGCGAGCTGCCCGAGCCGCTGCTCACGTACCGCCTGTACGAGCACTTCATCGCCGCCTCGCGCCACCCCGCCGAGCAGGCGCGCCTCAACGCGCTCTGGGAGGCCATCCACCTCCTCCCCGACGCCAACTTCCAAAACCTTAGGTACCTCATCAAATTCCTCTCCGCCCTCACCCAGAACCAAGCCACCAACAAGATGACCCCCTCCAACCTCGCCATCGTCATCGCCCCCAACCTCCTCTGGGCCGCCGACGAAAGCACCTTCGACATGAACATCACGACCGTCGTCAACTGCGTCGTGGAGCACCTCATCAAGCACGCCGACTGGTTCTTCAAGGACGACGTCAACTTCTTCACGTCCTTCACGAAGGAGGACCTCCTCCCGGACCAGTGCGAGTACGGCTTCACCCCCCACTTCGTGCACGGGTACAACCAGACCGCCGCGCTGACGCAGGAGTCGAACGGGGACTACTCCAGCATGAGCAAGTCGATGTGCGACTACAACTACGCGCAGAACAAGGTCAACCTCGACGGAGCCGGCCGCCACTCGCGGAGCAACAGCCACGACACTAGCTTAATACTAATAGAGAACGAAATCAAGCAGGCGCAGTCGAACAGCTCGCTATCGGATCAGTCTAGTCCCCCGCACGGGAGCCCAAAGCCGATAATGAGACGGAAGAACAAGCCGCTCGCGCCGGTGCCGCCCAACTTCACGCCGGATAAGACGCGGCGCGCCGAACAGAACCAAGCTGCTGCCCCGCCGCCCGAGCCCGCGAAGGACCCGCCCGGGTCGAAGGAGGCCGAGAAGCCGGCCAAGCCGCCGAGACCGGTCATATCCGACTCCGGGAAGGTGATCTCCGGCGTGCAGACCATCAACCGATCAACCTACCGGCAGAACAAGGCGCTAAAAGAGGAGGCCGCGCGGACCGGCAGCCGGGAGAACCTCGTCGACGGCCGACGGCAGAGTCTCGAGCTCGAGAAGGAGAAGCTCGACGGTTTAAAGGCGGACTCGGTCGCGGCGAAAGTCGGCACGGCGCAGACGGGTGTGGTTAGCCGCATGAAGATTGGCGACAGCGGGCCGGCGTCGCTGGGTGCCGTGTCGACGCGCTTGCAGCCGCCGGCCAAGCCGCCCGGCCAGCCGCCGCCGCCGCGACCAGTCGCCGCGCCGCGCACCATCGTGCCATCAACAACAACTGCGGCTACGGCGGCGGGTGCCGACGGCGAGGGCGAGGTGCAGCTGCGGCACAAGCCGGCCGTGCCCGAGCGGCCCGCCACGCTGCGGCCGCAGAGCTTCCGCGCGCCGCGCGCGTCCGTGTCTGACGAGCCCGCTCCCACCGTGCTCGAGCGCACGCACATCTACACCGTCGACAAGCACCACCCCACAGTCATACAGGTAATTAGGGTTAAAGAATATTTATTTCTCATAAGAAATCACATTTCACTTACATGAGAAAATATTAAATAAAATATGTACACAGTTTATAATATGAGCGAACAAACTAATAATTATATTCTAAACTTATAACCTGTATCACCAATGACGAGACGAACGTAATTATACTACACGTTCATTATAATTCACCAAAATAATAAATTAAGTTTTTAGTTTTCATAATTATTGCCGAATATTTTGTATATATTATTATAATTAAAAAAATCGAGTAACGTAAATGACCCGTTTTGTCATAAATCAAACCATTTAGGAGCTCATGCACACTGATCCGTCAAAAAAACACGATTTTTTTGACGTATCGTTATTTTGATTTGTATACTATGCACTGTCACGGAATCGTGAAAAATTACGGCTAGTGTGAACACGGACTATGAAAATGTATAGCCGCCCATACAAATCAAAATAACCATACAAATTAAAAAATACGATTCGTCAAATACACGAATCGTCATTGACGGGGCAATGTGAATGAGCTCTAACTAATGGAATCAATTAAGCAAATAATAAAAACGTATAACTATGCCAGGTGGGCGGCGGCGAGGAGGGTCCGCGCGCGACGGTGCAGCGCACGCACAGCTCGGGCGGCAAGGACGCCGAGCTGGAGGAGCCCAAGGCGCTCAACAGCGCCAGCCGCCAGCTGTCCCAGTCCGAGGGCAGCATCACCGACGCGCCGCTGTCCCCGCGCGCGCAGCCCGGCCGCCCGCCGCGGCCCATGGTGCCCGCCCCGCCGCCGCCCACACAACAACAACAGCAGCAACAACAGCAACAACAGCAGCAGCAGCAGCAACAACAGCCACAGCAGCAGACCGCTGTGCCGCAGCACGAGAGCACCGACCTATAGTCGACCGCCGCCCGCGTCGGGGCCAGACGCCGAATATCGTGGGTCCTGTCCACGTGACCGTTTGATCGAGACTACGATTCGGTTTGGGGCGGCGCCGCCCGTATGAGATACGTGCCGTCTCTCAGAAAAAGTTTTACTGTTTGCATCACAATAAATTAATGTCCGCGAGTTCCAGCTAGCTTTCGTCGAATTCTTCCGGTCGCATATTTATGTCTCGGTTTCGTCGCAGTCATATTTGATGAGAATCTAATTCCAGGGTGAAAGTACCCGTTCATAAACGTGCGATTCACTATATAGGGTAACCCCTCGGTTCGTCGACCGTCTTCGGCCTCGAGGATTTTAGTATTGAGAAAGAGACTGAAGCCTATTTTATATTTACGATTTAGACTCCTCGCGCTCGGTACAGAGTTTACGCGGCCCGATACCGGCTTGCATAAATTCGGAATTATTCTTGTTTGCATGAGTACGATTTTTAATTGATTTTATTTTTGTAAATCTAATGTAATATAATTATTATTAACATATTTTGTGATGAGTCGTCCGTTTACCAAACAAGAGTAGATATCGCTATTATTATATTGCTAAATGTGTACGAGGTAAGAAAAAAAGATTGACGATTTACTTGTATTCTAAAATCAAAAGACATATCGGTATGAGTACTGTCAATTTAGCTTTATCGCATTTTTTAGCGCTACGTACGAACGTGTTGTACAATATACATATAAATGTTGCAATTAATCTTGTGATATTAGAAAAATATGATAATCACGGAGCCTTGCCGCGGCGCAGCCGGGCCGGCGCACAAACGTAACATGTTGTATGACCATAGCCATATTTTTATATTTATGACTTGACAGCGCCGTAGTTATCATACGCTGTTTCAGTGAATTAATTAATTATTTTAGCCTTAAGTATGTTATGTAGTATTTATGATGTTTTATGTGATATGCATTTTATTATTATTATACTGCAAGTATACAAGCTTCTGTTGTAATGAATAACAACTATACCCACGAAAATGTGTTTTCTTTGTAAACCAACCTACATTTACCATTATACATATTTGGAGACTTATTAAGGGCGGTTTTTATAATTTATTTGAAAAATGCTAAATACATTTTAAAGATCTTTAATTACGTTTGCCACTTAACAATGTAATAGTTTCGTTTACCAACTCTCAAGAGTGACATTAAATTTGGTAGTATGTGAGCAGATTGTGTTATAACTTCATCTATCTTCTTAATTTTTTGGTGATTTATATAGAAACCACCTGCTTTAATTATTCTCATAGCATCACCTGAAATAACATAAAAGTTTGATGGTTAGTGGTTGGTTAGATTTGTTAGAACTTAAAAGTAATTGGTTAGGTGAATTTAAGTTTTGGACCAGAAATATAATATTTTATGTCATTTTCTATGGAATGAAAACATTTGAGAAATAATTAAATACAAAGTAGATTATATTGATAACATAGCTAGCAAGCTTGAAATTTGAAAAGACAAATTCAAAGAAATGTGGCTATTTACGAGTATAAGCTCAACACAGATTTTGACGATTTTTTATACTTACTTTCTGTAGGAAAGCAATTAGCTTTCATTCCAAGTTCTAGCACAGTAATGCCAGGCGACAATAGTAGCTTCACTATGGGTGCGCCAGCGAATACTTGCTCCAGCTCATTGGAACTGAGTGCTATGAGTGATTTTACATCTTTGCTATAGATAGCATCTGTGGCACGAAGAGCTTGCTCTAAGCCCTCCTCTGAAAAAACAAGCATCACTATACTGTAGGTGATGTTTTGTGATAAATTGTTATGCATACTTTAAAAAGTTAAAACACAGAATATGATTTACATCTGTACTAAATAAAACTACTTTATAGAAATCTTTATATACATAGAAAGTTTGTCTTACTTCCATGGACTAAAGTTGTCAATTGGTCAGCTAAACACATCTGTGGGTATCTTTGCTCTGGATGTTCCTTATGTTTGAACATGATGTCTTTAATTTCTCCTAAACTGTAGAATGTGAACAGTTTTAATAGTCTTTCTATGTCAGAGTCTTTTGTTCTTATAAAGAACTGGAACAAACTGAATGGAGTTGTTTTCTGTGGGTCTAACCATATAGCATTTCCAGCAGACTTTCCAAACTTATCTCCTTCTTCAGTTGTCACAAGAGGTAATGTTAAACCTTGAAAACAAATAATTTTGTTAACATATACATACATGATGATAAAAGACACTAGATTTCAAAAGTTATAATCTTACCATAAACTTCTTTTTTTGCTGTTCTACTGATTAGCTCATGACCAGCACTTATATTTCCCATTTGGTCACTACCGCCAATCTGAAATAGGACACATTCATTTTAATTCTAAAGTTATACATTTAAGTGGTGGAGGGTTCTTTTTAACAAGTGAAATTGTTTTGTAAACTAGTCTACCTATTAGTGATGGGCCGACTATAGTATTTGCCGACTAGCCGACTAGCCGACTATTCGGTTTTAAAATTGCCGAATAGTCGGCCGACTATTCGGCAGTGCTGATCATACTCTAGGTATACTGCGTGACGTTTTAGTTGTTGTTTTCCCGCAGTAAAATGATTCTGTCTTAGTAGTACAATACATTAATGAAGCTTTTTTTAGTCAATTCAAAAGTTTTACGATTGTGATAGACGAAACTCGAACCAATAGTACTAGCTGCGTCGCGGACAGTCACCGGCCCGGAATAATTGCCCTTCGCGCTTATCAAAAAGATGATGATTAACTACATATTTAATAACATTTGTATTCCATTTTTCCTTCAAACCTAAAAAAAAAATTAAAAAAAAATATACTTGCATGAATCGATATAAAGTACTACTAAAGATTCATCTTTAGCGTTCTGCTGCGAAAATATATTGACAAAAAAGTCACGCGGTATACTGGTGTTCGGGATTTTTCGTCAACACTGCTTCGGACGCGGCGGCCGTTGAGCATGGCCTGACGTGGTGTTTAATTTTTTATTTGTTTGGTGTTTATTGTATCGTCAATGATACAGAATGACTCTACTACCGGCTTCAGACAGTTGAGAAAAAACGGCAAAAAACTCGATAGTTTCACTTTTCAATGGTTAAAAAATTATACAACACGACTTTCGCTCGCGTAGATTACACCCTGTAAAACACTATGAAACACCCCTGGGAGGTAACTTCCAAAAATCGCTTCTTAGTGGAAACTTATATCCTGACTAAGAAAATAAAACTGTTCTGGAGGTGCCACACTAGCTATGATTATAGCAACACTTGGTTGCTATGGTTATACTCACAAATATCTCACAATATCCAATGGTATCGCGCGTGAACATTCTTTGATAATATTGAAGGTGCTGAATACTATTTTAATTTATTATATGTCTATTAATTTTGCCGAATAGTCGGCGAATTTTGCCGACTAGTCGGCAGTGCCGAATAGTCGGTGAATGGTGCCGAATAGTCGGCTTTCCCGACTAGTCGGCGAATAGTCGGCCCATCTCTACTACCTATTGTTATTACTATTTTGATTCAATTACCTGAAATCTACAATCATATTCTTTGAGTAGATGGAGCCAATCATATGATTGAAATACTTGATAAGCAAACTCGGTAAAGCTCATTCCAACTTCAGAGTTTATTCTGGTTTGTACACTTTGTTTCAGAAGCATTGTACCCATTCTAAAATTACGTCCAATTTCACTCACAAATTGTATGGAATCTATATTTCTATACCATGTCTCATTGTTCACTATTCTGCAAAATAAATATAGTGTTATTTAAAAACATTTAAAATGAATATTTACATATTAATGAAGAACTATACCTTATTGGCTTAAGTTTACTTTCCTCTTTTGACCAAATATACTTCTTGTGATTTTCAAAAACTGTTTCTAAGTTTTTCTTGATACTTCTAACATTTTCTTGTATGACTTCACTCTGTAAGGCAACCCTGTCAGAGGTTTTTCCACTAGGGTCTCCAATATACCCCGTTGCACCACCTACCTGAAAATTATATTTCATTGAACAATTATAATTCTAACTGTGATTTCCTTGGATATTAATTGGACAAGACAATATTGTTCGTTAAATACACTTACCAGAGCAATAACATTATGACCTCCTCTTTGCCAATGCAGCAAATTAATTATTACAAGCAGATTACCCACATGCAAGCTATTTGCTGTAGGGTCGAAACCAGCGTAAACACACTGAGGAGACTTACAAACCAAGTCCGTAATATCATGTCTGGAAAAACCATCATCAAGTTTAATACCGAAATAAAACTAGCACCGAACTTAAAAGACATTTGATTTATGTACTTACGCAGCGGTGTTAGGAAACATATCCTGATACATTCCTCGCTCGCTTAGTTTCAAGATATTTTTGCTGCTGTAAAACCGCTTGAAAAGCCATAAATGAGGTGGTTTGGATGTAAATAAAATTTGCTTTAGCATTTTCATTTCTTACGTAACATAACCCCTAATGTACCTAATTAACAAGTCAATGAAATGGCAAAATATAGTTCAGGACAGAATCGCTTTTCAAAAATAAGATTATGTAAGGCAAAGTTATTTCAGTAATCTTAGGAATTACTGTTCTTTTCAATTTTCTTTGCCGGTTTTTGAGGCCGCTCTTCACTGCTCTTACTCCACAGATATCTAATATACTACTCCACGACAATTTGACATTGACAAACAGCTGATTGAAAAGGGTGACCATCTCAAATGTAGAAATGTGCCACCAACCCACGGCCACCAAAATCTGCCGAACTTGGAACTATACCAAAACTGCAGTGTGGCGTAGCGTGGCTGTCAGCCGCCCGGGGCGGAAGACAATTCAGCCGCCCTTTTTTTTTTTGCTCCTCCAGTTGGCATGGCAAAGCAGCCCACCCGCCCGTGGCTGAACTGCAAGTGTTTACCGTGATGTGCTGTTGACCGTAAATGGTCTCTTAGAATGCCTTTAAACCAGCTGTCGTCAAGCAAATAAGACCGAAGGACTCATGAAGTGCCCTTTGTTACCTGAGAACCAAAAAGGCTAAATGACAAACTTATCACGGAGAGAGAACACAAATTATTGTTGTTTGAAACTTAAAATCTATGTGAATTTTTCATATCATTTGCCCCAGTAAAAATGAGGGTCAAATTTTCCAAATGGCAAAAATCTGCCAAAATGGTCACCCCGAGGTTGTTTTTTTAATGTTCTGTCCGTTCGATAATTCCTTAAATCTCAACCATAATTATATATTGTTTTGTTATGTACTATATATTTTTCTCAGAGTGAGAGAACAATAAAAGATTTTTATTCTCTGAGAAGATAATGTTAATAATACATATCCGTTATGTAATTATAGCAATATTTTAATGTAATGATTTTAAAGACCGTTTTTTTGTTTTGTTTCTGACGTTTGTGTAAAACAATAAGATGGGTATTCCCCCAGTCATAGAGTAACTTATTATATGGGCACCAGTATTCCCCGATTTAAACAAAAAACAAATTTCGCCACCATGGGTTCTCACTCAGTTCACAGAAGTTTCGACCAGAAGCTGGGAGTTTTTCATTTTATTGAACCAAAGTTTTTGTTCTACTCTTATCAAAATAAAGGTTAGCAATTTAAATAAGTAAATAAAAAGTCTGTAATGCCACAAAACGATTTATTATAATAGCATTTTATGACTTCTAGCACTATAGTAGTTACTTTGTGTAAATATTCAAGTTTATGATATATACAGTACATATTAGTTATTCACAAAGCTTTGGACAAAATTGATAAACATTAATAAAATACATATATCTTCTTTACAAACAACAAATATTTGATCATTCTCTAAAGGTAAAAAAATGCATTTAAATATGTAAAACTTGCCATTTAATTTTTAGTTTGTCGTTCATATTTTAGAAATGACTTTAGGTAACTAATTGGTCAAAGTTCGGTTTACGTCACTTATACAATAAACCTAATCATGCAGATATGGCGTGGCAAGAATGAACGTAAATGCTGTACGCAGCAAACACATCTGTAGGTATGTATGTGAATGCGACAATGGATTAATTGAAACTGCTCAACTATCAAGTTTATAAATGAGCAGTGAAATATTGTTCTGTTAAATGAAATAGACGATTAATACTAAAGAATCAATACTGAATTCTTGAACTCAAACAGAAAGAACATAATCATGTATATCAACCTTATACTTAAAACATTGAGTATGTTCAGAATGATCTGAAGTAACAATGCTGCATAACTATAATACCACTTGTTAATTACATAACATAAAGTTAACAACTAACACAAGGAATAATGCAATAAAGGGAATCATAAAACTATCCTTAATTAGATATTCATAATCATCAGATAACAGATTAGGCAATGCCTTTAGCAAAATAATTCAAATTATGATTATAAAACCTAATAAGGATATAATACTTAAATCAATACTAACATTTAATTACCTTCATCTAGTCAAACCATCACCGACGATGCGCGGGATATTGCTCATTCCAATTACAATGGTAAAATTGATCAAAACATTTTTTATTAATAGGTTCATAAAACCTATGGTGTACAAAATATAAATTACGTGACCAGCAACAAGCAATTCACGACCTTAACCAAATGTTTACGCCACACTTAAAATTACCACTTTTACCTGTAAAGGACTACATCGCACCATAACGCTGGTCGACCCCGCGCAAAGTTAGGACCAGCTTAACACGACCTCAACTAAAACGATTAATCTTCCAGAGTGACGTTTTTGAAGAGATATGACATCGATTCTTTGTTATGAATGCGCCTTATCGCCTCGCTCAGCAGCACTGATATGTCGATGGTTTTGATCTTGTTGCACTGCATCTTCTGGAGCTCGTGGGGCACTGTGTTGGTGACCACCACCTCGTCGATGGGCGAGTCTTCGATCAAGCGCGGAGCGTCGGACGACAGCAGGCCGTGAGTCGCCAGGACGTATATTTTGTATGCTCCACACTCTTTTAACACCTCAGCAGCAGCGACGAACGACTGAACATCGTCAATCATATCATCCTGAAGTAAATAAAAGTTTACTTATTTATTTATGTGTGTAAACAATTTAGACTTTTCCAAAAAAAATAATGATTTCTAACTAAATGCAATGTATTTTCCACTAAAATATAGTGTTCACAAAAAATGCTGATGTAACAGAATTTTTTTGGACTCATTGGATACTATGAAGACACTGAAACAATGTTGCATACATAATGAATGTCGTTAGCATATCAAAGTACCCACCACCATGATAGCTATCCTTCCGCCGACGTCACCGACGACGTTTATCGGCGGCTTCTCCTTAGCCGGGTGCACGGGAACCCCGACTGACACGTCCATTGTGCGTGACCTGTCCACGCTAAACAAGAAATAAATCTCATTCAATAATTACCGTCATTGACATAACTGTGACATAAACATTGCAGTTCTATAAAAAAAGTTGTTTCGATTTTATTAGCCTTGTAACTTGACTGATGTTATTTACTTAGTTCAAAATATGATAAGTCTGATAAGGAAAATATACAGATAAGAGATAAGCATTGATTTTTTTACTGACAATTTGGACTGGGCAAAAGGAAAGAGTGAGTAGTTTACTTTGTACACATATTTTTATATTTATTTACACACCTTTGTATACACGGCGGCGAGTAGCGGCCATCTACCTCATCGCTCTCGGCCTCTTTCTGCTCGCCGTGAATCACTGCGATGGCCAGTCGGAGACGTTCAGCGTAAGATGTCGCCTTCTTGGCAGAGCCTGGGTTACGCGCGACTATCACCGAATTCCGATAGTCTGGAATCTGGAAGTAACCAATTCATCATGAGTGGTGGGTTCAGTCACTCTACAGTACAAAAAAAATGTATTTAAGTAAATATTTGAGTCCATCAACAGAAATACATCCTGAGTGATACAGCTCTATGTACTTAAAGTGTAATATTACACAAGAAGCTCTGCCAGTTCCCTTTTTACTTGAATGAACACATTACCACATGTCTAAAAACTTATATTTATAGGTGAATAAGATTGAGTGGATTATATTAAATAAATAAATTTCTTATTCAACTTACACTCTCTTGAATATACTGTAGTAAGAATGGAGATGCTCGTAAATTGTCTACTGGACATTCATAGAATCCCTGTATTTCTTTCTGGTGAAGATCCATAGTGATAATGTGTGTTAGGCCAGACTTGCACATCATCTTCGCTAGGAGTTTGGTGACAATGCATCCTCGTTTCCTCATCTTGCATTGCTTGCTATATGGCAGATATGGAATGACACCAACAATGGACCTAGCAGAAGAAGTCTTACATGCATAGGCCATGATCAATAACTCCATTATGTTATTGTTTACATCTCTGAAAAAAAAATATTAGCAAATTATAAAATATAATATTTATAAAAAAACTAGTCGCAGTAGAACACAGGATTCCCCCAGGCTCAGTAAAATGAAAAAGTTAAATATTGATCGTTTGGTACATTAACATACTGAATTTACATAAAAACTAATTCTATTATTTAAAAAGGAATATGTAAAATAAATTATATGTATATTTCTAGTAATGCTGAGACATTCTATTAGAATTAGCAATTTGTTCTACCATGTTTCTAATGTTCAGTGCTTCTAGTATGGTTAATCACCATACTGAGAACCAATTATTACAATACTTCTGTTTACTGTTTGGCACTTCAAATTCAAAGAAATACATTGTTCATTCACTTCCAAGAGCACAATAGTAATAACAAAGTAACTATATTATATACAATGCATTCTTTTAAATCTAGTAGCAATACAAGATATTATTCTTAGAGTGTGAGCTGTAATAGTGGAAAAAAATTGTATTTCTCTGAATTGAAACAACTCAATTGACCCTTTAGTTGTAGGTTTGTTATAATCTAATGAACTAAAGAGTAAATGGTTACAATGATCCATACATAATATTAGTGAATTACATCAACAAATATGAATTTAAGGAAAGGTGAACCATCCAAGTTACAATGCCACAATCACAATTAATATACTTACTTGGTACCCGTCTGTACAATATAGATGTTTTTTCCTCGGATGGAGTCTGCAATTTCCACCATAGTCTCCCTGTTCGTTTTGTGGTAGACTGAACATCCTCCTGTCCTCACACCAAGGCGACTACAAGAAAAAATGTATAAATGGAGCTTACTTACTTAAGCAAACTGTTTCAAGTTAGTTAAAAATCTGTTGACAACCTTGTTGAAAACCAAATGAGGTCAAACAAATTAACCTTGCAGAAATCAGTATTGTCCAGAGTTAAGAGTTAATAAATTGAGACGTTTGATTCATTGAAAATACTCACTTAGCTATCAAATCGGCCAATTCCGGGTGTGAATTACCGCTCAAAATTACTATATCCGACGTGGAATTACCGTCCATATTGCTCTTTCGGGATCGATTGGTAAATCCCACCAGCCTGAAAAAAATGTGCTTATTAACAAATGTGCCATCAAACGAAAATATCAAAAACACTCTGGTAGGGGGCACACGTTGGATCAACTAGAAAAACAATAAACCTGGTTTTGTTGAGTAACATAATAACCTGAAGGCAATCTTGTACTACGGCGGAGCAAGGTTTTTATTTATTCTTTGAAATAGTAATAAGATGTTGAAATATATCTGAAACGCATTTGTCAATAAATGCTAATTGGATTTAATTTTTATTGCAAAAAAGAAATCAAACAGCACAACCAGCTACCATGACAGAAACGAATCATAGAGAAGAGAAATGTTTTTTGTTTTATAATTTACACCCATTTTTATGAACCTGCACTCAAGTACTTTGAGCATGCATGGCATAGAATTTTACAAATCTGTACACTATGGTCACCCAAAAAAAATGTAAGTGTCAGTCACAGAACAGATTTGTCAGTATTCCTTCTGTCACTGTCATCTGTCAGTGTCAATAAAAAAAACAAAACAAACCAACGTGCGTGCTTGAATTTCGATTTTTTGGTTAGGTATTTAGTTAATTTAATGTAATAGAATAGTGTTTCCTGGTAATGAATTAAGATGGGTCTCACGAAACAGTATTTACGATATGCACCAAGTGGAACTTTCAATGTAATTGCCAGTTCTGACTGTAATTGTACCCATGTTTCATTAAATGGTATAAGTGGAAGATACCTGGCTGTGGGTGCTTGTGAACATGTTGTGATTTGGGACATGAGATTAGGGGAGAAGGTCAGTATTCTTTTACATATACGATGTATCAAAAGTTATCTTTTGGACAATGTAGTAAACTTCCATTATTGGATAATAAAATAGCATGCAATCATGGCATGCAACAATAATTATAATTTGCATGGTATTTTTTCTATAAAAGTAAGTACTGTAATAATTAAGTACTGTCAAATAAAATTGTAATAGGTAATTGTTACATTTTTAATTTTGTTCTCTATGTAATACTAGCGGTCGTCCTCGCGGTTTCACCCATGCGTAATTTTCGTTTTCAACTATCCCACCCTTCCCCCATATTTTCGGGATATAAAGTATCCTATGTCCGTCTCCTGATTCTAAGATACCTTTCCCCAATTTTTAGCCAAATCGGTTCTTCCGTTCTTGAGTTATAAATAGTGTAACTAACACCACTTTCTTTTATGTATACAGATAACAAATACTTACCCATATTATTATTTTTAGGCTCAAGTACTCCCGGGCGAGAATGTTGTTGTATCCCAAATAGCTGCAAGTCCCACTGGCAATCACATGGCAGTGGGATATGTTGATGGCAACATTAATGTGTTTGAGCTAACCAACAATGAAATTGTGTGTGTGTTCGCTGGGCACAAATCAGCAGTCACATGCTTACAGTATGATGAACATGGTCATAGATTGGTCTCAGGCTCTAAGGTAAATTGTAATTATTTTTTGAATGGAATGAAATAGGCTGCAGTGGCCATTTAACACCAGGAGGGCTGCAACTGAAAAGCATAAAAAACTGTTATAATCATTGAACTACAATGACTAGCGTATAGAACCGACACCACAAACAAAATGTTTGCGCGATGCTTTGTTGCCGTTACCATGGTTACGGCAACAACTCATTCAAGATCTATGAGATAGGCATTTCGACCAAAACGCGTAAGCGCCTTGCTTTGCATGGCGCTTACGACGTTTTGGTCGCCAGAAAAACTCTGTAAGCAATATATAGCGCTGCAAGTTTTATAGTTTGGTTAGACGACATCTGCTGTAGCAAATACAGTCTGTTCCACATAAGTTGTCCTTTAGCCGTCATATTGGCAGCATTGCCTACGCTTTGTAAATCTGTCAAAAAACAGATTGAAAGTATCGAAAAACAGTAGTACCAATATGGCGGCTAAAGGACAACTTATGTGGAACAGAGTGTACATCAGTCAGTCCAGTCATCATTTTGCGACACATTTTTTATTCCATATAGCCTCTCTATACGTAGTACTTGTAACTCAATGGTTATAATTTTTTTTTGCTTTTCAGTTATTATGTTTTTTAGCCATACAGACTTAATAATTCTCTCACAGGAAGTCCTTATCCTATGAGACCATCATGTTTGATAGGTTCAAACTTGTATCTCAGGGCTCTACCTCCATACAAAGTATTTACATAGTATAATTAATTATTAAATAACTATGATTGTAATATATTATTTTAAATATAATGATTTCAATGGTGTTATTGCTTTATTTATAATGTCTATGTAATTTCAGGACACTGAGGTTATCCTATGGGATGTTGTCGCCGAGACAGGCATAGCCAGGTTCAGTGGACACAAAGGCATTGTGACTAGTGTTCTCTTCATTAATGGAAAAAACTGTATCATTAGCTCTTCAAAAGATACATTTATCAAATTTTGGGACATTGAAACAAAGCACTGCTTCAAAACATTAGGTGGACATCAAATGGAGGTGTATCATTATTTTTATTTAAAAGTGCTGTTTTTGTGTAATAATAAATTACAGGCTATTATTTATGACTACTTTAATGAATCTTTAATTGAATACAAATCAAATTAAAATCACTTTTGAGCTTTTTCATTTCAGGTGTGGTCAGCGGTGTTATTAAAAGAAGAGAGATATCTTGTCACTGGCACTGTAGATCAGGAATTACGTGTTTGGAAGCTGAACTGGACCAATGAAGTGAAGGATGAAGACAAACTGGCTCGGCAGTTGGAAATTGTAAAACTAGAGGAGACTGACAACATTGAAGATTCTTCTGTAAGAAATAATAATTATTTATTGTAACAATATTTGTTGTTTACCAACATCTTTTGAAATGAAGGGCGTCGCCAGCTTATGATTAAGGGGGGGGGGCAATGGTGCAGCTTATAATTAGGGGAGGGGGGCAATGGGGCAATATTGTTTAGGAGAAAAAATATGAACGCCGAGGGCATGAAGCGTTACCACTTTGCGGCTAGCTATATTTGATCTCTAGGGGGGGGGGGGGGGGGGGCAACTGCCCCCTTCTGCCCCCCCTTGGCGACGCCCTTGTTTGGAATAGTTAGCTATAGCAACTATTTCCGATAATATTCCATGTCAGTCATGTTTATCCATAACCTAGACTACATAGTACAAGTTTTGCTTAGTTTGTGGCTAGCTAATGTGAATGTTGAACCAATCATAAAGATGAGAAAAGGTTATTTTGATATATGAAGGCAACCTTTTCAGGTTTTACAATGCCATCAAGTAGGCACCTTGGTAAGAGGAGGTAAAGGCCGCGTTGTCGGCCTAAACACGGATCCTGGGCAGACTGTGCTATCTTGTTATGGAACCGACTCAATGCTCGAGCTGTTCGCCTTCTGTTCAGATGAAGAAGCAAAGGCTAGGATGGACAAAAGAATAAAGAAACAAAAGAAAAAATTGGCGTAAGTTAAAAAAAAGTATCAATAAAAAGTTGTCGGCGTATGCAGTGCTATTTGGCATTATTGCATAATGTGGACTACAAATGTGCCTAGTACTAAATTTTAGTTGCTGTTAAATATTTAATTAAATAAAAAAATTACATAGATTTTGAAATCTCGGGGCATGTCCATGTTAATAACACCAACATTTGCGATCGTACATTCTACAACGCCGCCTGCTGTCAGTAATAACTTTTTTAAAACTGTAGTACCTAGTTCTGTATCACAACAATACAATACAAATATTTTATTAAAAAAGCTGTAAAATTGCAAAATACTTCTAAGTAATTTATTATTATAGAAAACAAAAGGAGAAGGGTGAGGCAGATCCAGAAACAGTAGAAGTAAGCGAACTACTGACTCTCACAGATGAAGTTCGAAGATTGGCGTCGGTGAGGCTCGGAGCCAAGATAAAGTCCGCCTCGATATTAATGGGCACTACTGGGGAGCTGAGAGTAGGAGTCACATTATCCAACAATACGGCTGAGTTGTACAGCTTAAAAATGGACGACACCAATGAAGGTAAGGCCGATTATTCCATAATTATTTATAGGGACCAAATGGAACTAAAGAAAGAAATCTATATTAAATCATTGTTCTACCTTATTAATGTATGTATGTCCTATAAATATTTTGAAACATCAATCTCAAGTCTTCCTGTAGGTGTATTACCTTTTGCACCATTTCTGTTAGGAATTTTCAAATATAATATAATTTTCATGTTTCAGTCAAATGTTTAAAACAAATTACCATGCCTGGACATCAAAAAGAACCTCGGTGCGTCGCAATCAGTTCCGATAACCTCGCGATACTATCTGCTGCCGCAGATTCTATAAAGCTGTGGAATAGGTGAGTTATTTGTTGTCTTTCGGTTTTACATTATAGTTGTATCACATTATTTTACCTGAATATTTTATTGCATCTCTTTGTATGGTTTTTGTAAAGGTATTCTTAATTTCTTCTTCATGCATTTTAAATATCTAATGCATCTGAAAAGATGTCTCTCAATGTGTTGTCCTGGTGAATCATGGCACGATGTTCTAATTTATAAGTACTAAGAATCGCCAGTATGTGTCTTATGCAAAATTATGCCTATTTGGAAATAAAAAAAATATTAAAAATGTCTTATTATAAATAGTTTAAAATCAAGGAGAAATGATTGTCAAGGTCGGTGCGGAGGACAATTTTGCCGCCCCTGCCACCCACACTCGCTATGCCACTGATGTTAGTTGTACAATGTTTGCTCAGACCCAACCAGACGAGCCTCCGCACGATCCCCATAACGTGCGGGCGGCCGACGAGCGTCTGCTTCGCGCCGGGCGACCGGCACGCGCTGGCGGGCTGCGCCGACGGCGCGCTGCTCGTGCTCGACGTCGGCGCCGGCCGCGTGCTCGAGCAGATCCCCGCGCACGCCGCCGACTGCTCCTGCGTCGGACTCACGCCTAACATGGTATGTTGCTCCTCGGCCGACGAGCGTCTGCTTCGCGCCGGGCGACCGGCACGCGCTGGCGGGCTGCGCCGACGGCGCGCTGCTCGTGCTCGACGTCGGCGCCGGCCGCGTGCTCGAGCAGATCCCCGCGCACGCCGCCGACTGCTCCTGCGTCGGACTCACGCCTAACATGGTATGTTGCTCCTCGGCCGACGAGCGTCTGCTTCGCGCCGGGCGACCGGCACGCGCTGGCGGGCTGCGCCGACGGCGCGCTGCTCGTGCTCGACGTCGGCGCCGGCCGCGTGCTCGAGCAGATCCCCGCGCACGCCGCCGACTGCTCCTGCGTCGGACTCACGCCTAACATGGTATGTTGCTCCTCGGCCGACGAGCGTCTGCTTCGCGCCGGGCGACCGGCACGCGCTGGCGGGCTGCGCCGACGGCGCGCTGCTCGTGCTCGACGTCGGCGCCGGCCGCGTGCTCGAGCAGATCCCCGCGCACGCCGCCGACTGCTCCTGCGTCGGACTCACGCCTAACATGGTATGTTGCTCCTCGGCCGACGAGCGTCTGCTTCGCGCCGGGCGACCGGCACGCGCTGGCGGGCTGCGCCGACGGCGCGCTGCTCGTGCTCGACGTCGGCGCCGGCCGCGTGCTCGAGCAGATCCCCGCGCACGCCGCCGACTGCTCCTGCGTCGGACTCACGCCTAACATGGTATGTTGCTCCTCGGCCGACGAGCGTCTGCTTCGCGCCGGGCGACCGGCACGCGCTGGCGGGCTGCGCCGACGGCGCGCTGCTCGTGCTCGACGTCGGCGCCGGCCGCGTGCTCGAGCAGATCCCCGCGCACGCCGCCGACTGCTCCTGCGTCGGACTCACGCCTAACATGGTATGTTGCTCCTCGGCCGACGAGCGTCTGCTTCGCGCCGGGCGACCGGCACGCGCTGGCGGGCTGCGCCGACGGCGCGCTGCTCGTGCTCGACGTCGGCGCCGGCCGCGTGCTCGAGCAGATTCCCGCGCACGCCGCCGACTGCTCCTGGTATATTCCGCGTCAACTTAATTGGCTTGTCTAATGTCAGCTGCGAGCGTCGCTTGCGCAGGTGCGGGCGCGGCTGCATCCCTCTGACACCTTCATTTGTGTTCTGCGCAGGTTCTCGCACAATGTTCGGACAAGCCAATTAAGTTGACGCGTATTATAATTATGTTGAGGTCGGTTAGCTAAAGCTGGCACGTTCACATTAGTATAATTTGAAAAAAGAACACACTTTGTAAACAATTGCTACTGTTTATAAAGACAATAGCAAAAGCAAAACAATAACTGTCACCGCTGTCACCCTTGTACTTATAAGCTAGACCGCGCGCGAGAGGACCAGAGAGACTTCGTCACCATGACGTCACGCCGCGCGCTTATTCACAGACACAACGTGTGAATGTGTTAAACGCTCCAGCTTTAGGTAACCGACCTGTAATGATGATGAGTCGAAATGGTGATATAATTTTGCTGAATAAATGTACTAAAAAAAACTTATGGCAACATTTTTTATTATTATCTTTCAATTTCAGTTAGGATGTTATTCCGGAGGCGCCGACAAAACAGTGAAGTTATGGCAGTTCGAATTGATAGAAGATCCAACTGGCGAATCAAAGGCGAAGGTGAGACTATGTCTTTTCTTCAAAGAAGTTTCATATCCTTGTATTTTTTTTATATTTTCTGCAGCTAATATATTGCCTTTTTGCAGGTTTTATCATTACTACACACAAGAACTCTAGAGCTGGAGGAATCAGTTTTGTGTGTCAAAATAAGCCCGAACAATAAATTTATCGCTGTTGGGCTTCTTGATTCTACTGTTAAAATATTCTTCCTAGACACTTTTAAGGTAACACATTTTATTTGCTACCAGTGTGTTTTTAACTCTTATGAGTTACACTAAAGCCATTAAGTATCTCAGGCCTTATTTACATTTTGTTATTTTCGTTGTATTTTAATATTGACTGTCACATTCCAGTTCTACTTATCCCTTTACGGTCACAAGTTGCCCGTCCTATGCCTGGACATAAGCTACGACTCCAACATCATCGCGACTGGTTCCGCGGACCGCAATGTCAAGATATGGGGCATGGACTTCGGCGACTGCCACAAGTCGATATTCGCGCATAATGACTCGGTGACCGCGTTGCAGTTCGTGCCTAGTACACACTACTTCTTCACAACTTCGAAAGATGGCAAAGTGAAGCAATGGGACGCGGATAGCTATGATAATATCATCACTTTACATGTAAGTGTTTATTGCGGCTGTTTTCAGGTAATAACAAATATACTTATAAAGAAAACGTTATTAAGATATAAGATGCTCATGAAATAGTACTATTCCATGTGTATATTTTTTTATAATGTTAAAAGCGGCTTTATGTTTTCATAGTCACTGTAGCTTTGGTCTCCTGCGAACGCCACTTATTTTTCAGTTTCTCCCTAAGCCTCTTACATGCATTGATACATTGTTCCGTAGTTAGCTATCGAATGTACGATGCTTTCCCACATTTTTTTCTTGTCAACATTATAAAGTATTTGCATAAATAAAGTGTTTTGATAAAGAGCCGCTTTACATCGAAAAAGCCGTATATGGCTCGTGAGCTACAAGTTGCTGACCCCTGGCCTTAGTCAGTATGTGACGAGACGCGACCATAAACAGACTTGTTGTTTGCTTCGTTTGGGCGCATTTTGTCCAATTCGCAAAAGGTCCAGCGCGCTCAAAATGTCCAATTCTCACAACGTCCAAATCTTAAATTGTCCAATTAGCAATTTGTCCAATTCGCACTTTGTCCAAATCTCAAATTGTCCAATTAGCAAATGGTCCAATTCTCAAATTGACCAATTCAAATAACAGTTGTTTAAATGTTTGTTATAGATATTTTATTACAAGTAGCAGTATAAAGTGATTCTAACTTAGTAGTAAAATTGAAAAATGAAGATTTTTTTAGTCAAATCAAAAGTTTTACGATTGTGATGGACGAAAATCGAATCAATAGTACTAACTGCGTCGCGGACGGTCACCGGTCGGTATCATTACCCTTCGCGCTTATAAAAAAAAAACACTATTTACTATCATTTGATTTTCATTTTCCGGCCAATTTAAAAAAAAAAGTTGAAAAAAATTCTTGCAAAGATCGACCTACCCTACCTACTACCTAGCCTACTACTAAAGGTGAAGCGTTCTGCTGCGGGAAAAAAAACGACTAAAAAAACACGCAGTAAGCACGCAGTATATGCTTTTCACTCTCAAGTTGGGTGTTACCAAAACATCAACCACCCTTACAATATGGATCACCCCTAATCGCGAACTGGACCAGGTGCGAACTGGACTAAGTGCGAACTGGACCAGGTGCGAACTGGACCAATTGCGAACTGGACCAGTTGCGAATTGGACCAATTGAGAATTTGACAGTTGGACATTTTGCGAATTGGACATAATGCGCCCAACCGGTTTGCTTGACGAGGCGTTACGACGATTCGCAGAGAAAATATTTGTAAACATATCGTGTCGTGCAGGGTCACGCGGGCGAGTGCTACGGGCTGGCAGTGGGCGCGGGCGGGCTGCACGTGGCGTCGTGCGGCGCGGACCGCGCGCTGCGGCTGTTCGCGCGCACCGACGAGCCGCTCGTGCTCGGCGACGCCGACGAACAGGAGGAAGGGCTCGCCACCGGGGAGAACCACGTACGTTGGTTACATCTAATGTTATATAAATACTAACCGTTTGTGACAGTGGTATTATATACCGCCGGAGGCACGTGGTGAATACTTTGGATCTATAATGATCTATTTTTAAGTAGATATTTGGTTACAGATTTTGTGTGAAGTGTTACAACAAACTTACCCCCATTATAAAATGAAACTGATATCTACCATTAAAAAGTATTTTATGTTGTTATCGGCTTAAGAAATTGCAGTTTTTTATCATTACACATGCAAATTAAAAGTAGTATTGTTTTTTCTTTTTAAGGCTCCAGTGCCTGGTCTTCCCGGATTAACTATGCCAACTAAGAAGACAATTGGAGCTGAAAAAGCTGTAAGTATTTTGTTCACCCACACGACAACGACTTAGTGCGAGTAGCATACGCCTTCACATTACAAAATGTTGTCTTTTACAAAACAGATACTCTGAGCGACACACGTGGGTAAACCTTTTTAATGTTGCAGGAAAATACTAAAGTTTTAATCTATATTCCGCCCATTGTGGGCGCTACAGGCCTAAAGGGGGGTGATAAGAGACCCAGAAAGTTATAGTGGTTTTTAAGTAGGCGAAAAAAATGGGGGCGCTAAAAATTTATTCTCCAAGTAGGCAGTAGACGAAATAAGTTTGGGAACCCCTGCTCTATAAGGTTAAAATTTAATGATTTACATAAAATACATATGAGGAGCGTCGGAACAAAAACCGATATGTCGCATTTATGCCATTATTTTTTTTTATTTTTTTTCCGTTGCAAAATGTTGTATTACATACCCATACATACACATCAGGAAAGAAATCTATTCAAAAACAGACATTTCCAGCTTTAAAAAAATATCACAAAACAGTGGTCTAATCAAAACCCGACACATACATATCTAAGGAGGTTCAGTTTCTAGTTGTCGTATCAAAAACCGATAATTCCTTTAACTTTTTTCTAATTTGTGTAAAATACGGTAACTTGGATATATCGTTTTTTGTTCCGATGCTCCTCATATATGGTTTTTCATTGTTTACACCTGTAGGCGGATTCAATCCTGGAATGCCTGTCAGTGGGCGCGGAGCACGCGCGCGAGGTGGAGGCGGCGCGCGGCCAGCCCGTGCAGCCGCCGCCGCTCATGCTCGCCTACAACTGCTCCTCCGCTGAAGACTTCCTAGTCGAGACCGTTAGGAAGATCCGCTCCAGGTCAGTAGTGAGGAGCTTATAAACTAACTGGACGCCGCACGTTGAGCATGAAATTGAAGACAAGATGAGTCCTTCCGTCTTGTCCGTCTCTTTGCTACTCTTCCCACTACCAAACCAATCTATATACATATAATAAAATTGTAGAAAAGTGGTGTCTGTACAATGGAAATATATAAAAATAAAGTTGCAGGGGTTGTTAATAAATCGATGCAAAACCCGAAATTGTAATTAAAATTTTTTTTGTCTGAAATGAAATGAAATGAAATAAATGAAATGAAATGAAATAATGAAATGAAATAAATTTATTCTGCAAATAGATTTTTAAAAAAATACTTTTACACGTCAATCTTTTTTTCCCTACCAGCACTTCGACGTCAATGGCCTGTTGAGGAAAGAAGTGCCGCAAGAAACTCAACAGTTTTGCCTTTTTTCAAAAAAATATTACAAATTAAAAATTATAAAATTCAAAAATTTAACATCACAAAAGTAATTTAAGTCACAATAAATAATAATGTCAATACAAAGGATCATGTCAATACAAATAACAATACAAAGGCGCAGGCAGAGGATACAAAGGCGCAGGCAGAGTACATGTGCTAGGAAGCAACTTAATGTGTCCACAAATTTTTATCATTAAAATAATCTTCTATTTTATAATAGCCTTTCTTCATAAGGCATTCTTTAATTTTTAATTTAAATTTATGTATAGGCAAGTCAATAAAAGTTTGTGGCAACATATTAAACATTTTTATACTTAATCCTAAAAATGAGTTACAAGTTTTACTGAGTCTGAGGCTTGGAACGGCAAGCCTATGTTTATTTCTTGTGTTAAAAGTATGACATTCCGATTTTTTTTTTAGAAAATCATAGTTTTTGCGTACATACATGATACAGTCGAATATGTACTGTGATGCTACGGTTAGAATATTAATTTCCTTAAAGAGTTCCTTCAGTGAGTCGCGTGGTTTAAGCTTATATATGGCGCGAATTGCTCGTTTCTGAAGCACAAAAATAGCTTGTATATCGGCAGCGGTGCCCCATAACAAAATACCATACGACATTACACTGTGAAAGTAGCTGAAATAAACCAACCTCGCCGTTTCAACGTCTGTAAGATGTCTTATTTTTCTGACTGCATATGCAGCCGAGCTTAATCTTCTTCCCAGAGCAGCGATATGGGCACCCCATTGCAGCTTAGAATCCATGGTGATCCCAAGGAAGACAGTAGACTGAATTACATCTATGGGTTCACCATGTGTCTGTTTGTCTGTGTGTGTTTGTGCACGCTAATATCGGAAACGGCGGAATCGATTTAGATGCGGTTTTCACTAATATATTGTAGTAAGCTTCACTTAACATTTAGTGTTTATTGTTGAATAATGATTATGGCCAAAAGTCTGTAACCCAAAGCTGAAGGGATGTTGGCCAATATACTAAATCTATGGTCTTGGCAATGTATATTAAAAAATAAACTCTCTTCTCTGTGTGTGCAAAAATGGTGATCATGCGTTTTATTTCGTTCCCACTAATATGCAAAATATAAATAGTTTGCCATTGTGTAGGCCTCATAATTATATTATAAAACATTCAACAGCAGAGCGTGGTTATCATAATACGCAATGGCGACGTGTGCATTTCCGAAATTGTGTGAAGACACGAATTTCTCACATTGGAAGTTCAGAGTGAAAATACTATTAGAAGAAAAAGGATTAAATACAGTATTATCGGGAACAAAGGACGAAGAGGCAAGTAAACAATGGTTACAAGAAGATGCAAAAGCAAAGTCAATAATTGTGCAGTGTCTATCTGACAAATATTTAGAAATCGTAAAAAAATGTCCGACTGCGGCGGCCATGTTTATACAACTCGAAAAAGTATTCGAAAGAAAAAGTGTTTTCAATAAATTACACTTAAAAAGAAAGCTTTTGTCTCTGAAACTGCGGTTTTAAGAGGGAATTCAAGATCACCTACTAATATTTGATACAATCTTGGCGCAATTAGAAGCTGCAGGGTGTGTGATGGATGAGAATGACAAAATTTGTCACCTACTACTTACCATGCCACCAGAATATGACGGGATTATCACAGCCATAGAAACAATGACAGAAGAAATAAGTATAGAATTTGTGAAGTCTAGATTACTGGATGGAGAAATGAAATTTAAAAGTACAACAAAAAATAAAGAACCAGAGGAATCAGGTTTTCTTACTTGTTACAAATGTGGTAAGAAAGGTCACAAATCATATCAGTGCTACTCAAATAAACCATCCAGAGGAAGGGGCACAAATAGGGGCCATAGAGGAATGTTTAGAGGACAAAAGAAAACAGGGCCTCAAGCGCAAGTAATGGAGAATTCAATATTTATAACAGCAGCTCAATTAACAGAAAATGAAGATAATATGATAACCCTAATTGTTGACTCCGGAGCTACACACCATTTCATAAAAGAAAAATATGAAAAGTTCATGACTAATGTAACTAAGCTATCATCAAAAGTTAACATACAAATAGCAAATGGACAGGTCTTACAGAGTGACAGAAGAGGAATATTAAAAGTATTTTACAATAGAGAAGAAATAACAATAGACGCTCTAATAGTAGAAGGAATAACTCACAATTTAATATCGGTAAATAGATTGACAGAAAAAGGATTTAAGATTTTATTTAATAAAGAAAAACTTAAAATATTTAATGATGAAAGAATAATATTTGGAAAAAGAATTGGAAAGTTATATACATTAAAAATGAAAATAAGTACAGAATATTGTGATCAAGTTAGCGAACAAGATATTTGGCATGAACGATTGGGCCACCTGAATAGAAAAGGTTTAAATATTATGAAGCTACCATGCAGTAAAAAGATATGTGATATATGTATGAGAAACAAGAGTACAAGATTACCATTTAAACCTGTACAAAAACGACAAGCAAAACAAATAGGAGAGCTGATACACTCAGATGTTGCTGGACCTATGAGAACTGAAACTAAAGAAGGATTTAGATATTATCAAACTATAATAGATGATTACACTCATTTTTGTCAAACTTACCTTTTGAGAAACAAATCTGAAGCTGAAAATAATATAATAAACTATATAAATGCACTTGAATTGAAACAGAAAAAGATTTAAAAGTAAAAAGAATTAGATGTGATAATGGTGGAGAATACAGTTCAGATTATTTTATGAAGGTGTGTAGAAATAAAGGAATAAGTATTGAATATACTATTCCATACAGTCCGCAAATGAATGGCAAAAGTGAACGATTTAACAGAACTATTTTTGACAAAGCAAGAACAATATTAGATCAATCAAACTTACCTAGAGAACTATGGGGAGAAGCAGTATTAACAGCTACTTACCTAATTAATAGATGTCCATCTAAAGCAATAAACTTTCAGTTACCTGCAAAATTATATGGAAAAGAAATAAACTTAGATAAACTTGTAATATTTGGATCTAAAGGATGGATGGTTATTATACCTAAAAAGGATAAATTTGATAAGCGAGCAATACCTGTGAGAATGGTTGGTTATGGAAAAACAGGATACAAAGTATGGGATCCTATGACAAATAAAATACATATAACTAGAGATGTAAGATTTGATGAGACTGATACTAAGTATATAATAGAAGAAGAGAAGAAAAATAAAAAAGCAGAATATTATCAATATGAAGAAAATAAGGAAAAAGAAAATGAATACAGTAAATATGATAAAAGAGAAGAAAAGAAAAAGGATTTGAGAAATTATATAGAAGAAGAAAAAGATATAACTAATAAAGAAGAAATAAGTACAGAAGAAGAACAAGATGAGAATGAAGATAATAGAGACATGTTTGAACCAGAATATATAAGTACAAGAGCAGGAAGAAATATTAAAAAGCCTAACTATCTAAGTGACTACGAATTACATCAAGTATACTGTTTAATAAGCGAAGAAAAAGAACCACAAACCTATAAGGAAGCAATGGAAAAGGGATGGGCTGAAGCAATAAATAATGAATTAAAAGCACATGAAAAGATGAGTACCTGGACAGTGACAGACTTACCTGAAAACAAGAAGGCCATTGATGCAAAGTGGATTTTCAAGCTGAAAGAAAGTAATGTGAAGAAGGCTAGATTAGTAGCTAGAGGATTTCAAATAAAAGAACAAGAAAATTTTGGTAAGAACTATGCACCTGTTGCAAGAACAAGTACAGTAAGAACACTTTTAGCCCACGCTGTTCAGAATGCCTGGCCACTCAGGCAACTGGATGTTCCAACGGCTTTTCTTAATGGAATGCTAGAGTCAGAAGTCTATATAAAGCCACCCGAAGGTGTGAAAATACATGATAATAAAGTACTTAAACTAAATAGAGGCTTATATGGTCTCAGAGAAAGTCCAAGATGCTGGAATCAACGCTTTGATAAATACATACAGAAGAAAGGATTAAGAAATCACTTAAAGACAGATAAATAAAATGTTGCAGAAATTTGGAATGAAAGATTGTAAAGGTACAAAAACTCCAATTACTAAAGGATTTCAAGTAGATAAAAATGAAGAAATATCAGATAATTTACCATACAGGCAAATCATTGGCAGTCTAATGTTTGTAGCGACAGTGTCAAGACCAGATATAACATATTCAACATCATACTTGAGTCAGTATTTAGATAAACCAACAAAAAGTTTATGGATACAAGCAAAAAGAACCTTGCGTTATTTGAAAGAGACAGAAGAACTTGGACTCGTTTATATAAAAAGTAATCAAGAAAAGAAAATTGAAACCTATTCAGACGCAGACTGGGCAGGTAATGTCACAGATCGCAAGAGTATGACTGGATCAGTATCTCAGTACAGTGGGAACACTGTAGCCTGGTTATCTAGAAAACAAACCTGTGTAGCATTGTCAACTGTTGAGGCTGAGTATGTAGCAGCAGCCACCAGTACATGTGAACTACTATACCTGAAAGGACTTAACAGTAATTTTAATGGAATAAATAGTGAAGTGGAGTGTGTGTTATATATGGACAATATTGGTGCAATTCAATTAAGTAAATCTTTTGAAAACAGTAAACGTGCAAAACATATAGATACTAAGAATCATTTTGTAAAAGATATTGTGTTAAACAAAATAATTGATGTTCAGTATGTACCAACTGAAAGTAATTTAGCAGATTTGCTTACCAAGCCTTTGTGTAATGACAAACTTAGTAAATTAAGGAAAAGTTTAAATATTGTTTAATTAATATGCTGTTTAATAAACATTTGTTATTCCTAATAAATAATAAGGTATAAGTTTAAGTATAACGTAAAAAAGGGGAATAATAAAAAAAATTCATATTTTAATTAATATAATAAAATTGTTGAAATGTAAACAAAGATTAAGTGTAAAAGTTGTAAAAGTAAAATGTATAATTAATTCATTTTATAGGTCAAAATGTAAAACGATGTAACTGAATTTAAGTTTTAGTGTTGAAAATTAGAAAGTTGTAATTGAAATTCATAATAGAAATTAATGTTTTGTTTAGCGATGTAAAGTTAGTAAATAACTTTAACTCGAGGGGGGTGTTGAATAATGATTATGGCCAAAAGTCTGTAACCCAAAGCTGAAGGGATGTTGGCCAATATACTAAATCTATGGTCTTGGCAATGTATATTAAAAAATAAACTCTCTTCTCTGTGTGTGCAAAAATGGTGATCATGCGTTTTATTTCGTTCCCACTAATATGCAAAATATAAATAGTTTGCCATTGTGTAGGCCTCATAATTATATTATAAAACATTCAACATTTATTTCATGTCGATCGGTTCATAAATAAATAAGTTATGTCAATTTAAAGAATCACGGCGAACATTTGTTAAGATATTCTATCAGAGTAGATACGTACACGCCTCGCGCCTGCGCGTCCCTGGCTATATAAAGCGCGCTAAGAACCGCGCCGCTGCCCACCGACGATATCCCCTCCTTGAACCAGGTCCTCAAGTAGTGGGAGCCCAGAGTGGAGTTGGCGCTGTTCGCGAACGACAGCGCCCTGTACACTGTCACCCTGGCCCTTAGCTGCCATCAATAGGATGCAGAAACAGCTGGACCTACTGCCGGAATGACTGGCTAATTAGAGGATGGCTATCAACGTGGGGAAAACTGCAGCCGTCCTCACCAGCCAATCTAGGAAACTGCCACCACCACTACGTCTCCAGGGCCAGGAAGTGCCCTGGCAAAAGCAGACCACCTACCTACCTCGGCGTGGAGGTCCCTGTCCATGAACCGCCAGGTAGACGGCGCGGTGGCTGCCGGTCGCCGGGCTCGAGCCATCCTCCGACCGATCCGAAATTCCAGCCTGCCCACCAGGACAAAGGTGGGCGTATATAAAACGTATGTCAGACCCCACCTGACGTACGCAGCGCCGGCCTGGTACCACCTCTGTTCATAGACGCAGAGAAAGCGACTCCAGGCCACGCAAGACATACGAGTAACGCTCCGTGCCATAGTGCGCGGCGTGTGTTATGTCAGAAATTCCACCATCGCCCGGGACCTCGGCATCGAGCCTGTGGAGAGCTTTGTGGGGTGCCTCTCCAGGCGAATGTTTGACCGGGCCGACCAAGGGCCGCACCAACACCTGCACCAACTGGCCCCGCACATGCCCCCTAATGAAGGCCCCTGGAGGAAGACAAGAACCAGAGCGCTGCCCAGAGACGCACTCTTGCTAACCTCCAGGTCCCACCCACCCGTCCCACCTCCTTCCCCCACACCCACGACCGACCATACACCCACAAGTCACAACCCAAGCGAGCGTAAGCCAGGCCCCGCTAGCTGCCGCTCACCGGGCCTCCCCGAACGGGGTCTCACCTGGTGGGCTGAGGGACCTGCAGTGAGCCTCCTGGCAGGAGTGCCCCCCACGCATCTCCAGCGCCAATGACCCAGGGGCCGTACCTAGCCCCCGGAGAAGCAGCCCGGGAAAGGAGCTCTGGCTCGCCCCCCGGACCGCCCACATCCAGCGAGGGGATGAATCCCGAGAGAGCGCCGCTGCCATTAGGATTCAGTTATTCGTAGCGAACGCTACGTACGCTCCTGGAGAGTACAGATCCCTCAATGCTCCTGGACTACCAGCACATAAAATAAAATTAAAAGTAGGCGTACCCATAATGCTTCTTAGAAATTTAAGCCCCATAATGATGGCCATACGTCAAATATCGTATACAGAGAAGCATTATTGTAAAGAAAATATTTAGCTACAAAAACAACGGTATTTGTTATTCAAAATTGCTGCCCGAAAAGTCACTATTCCACGCGGACGAAGTCGCGGGCACAGCTAGTATACAATATGTGTCACAGTAATTAATCGCCATTAGAACTATTAACATTAGGTACTACCAGACTTGATGGTTTTTGCTGAACTGCTCCTAATGGACGTTAGTTGCCACGCCACTAGTGTTCACCTGTCAGACCTAGCTAGTCAGATTTATTTAAAAAAAATTTAATTCCCTGTTCCTTTTGGAATTGTCAATGGTTAATGTAACTCGTTAGCATGCCTAGCTAGGCAGATTGCGGGTGGTTTTATAGTTACGCTAACGCCGGCGTTATTGGCAAGTGTCTCTTGGATCACTAACCAACGCGGATGGCCCGCTTAAGACCATGACTCAATCCAGGGGCCTAGACAAAGTAACATTTTGACAGCGATAGCTAACTTCAAATTGTATGGATTTGTTAGGTGCCTTAGAAAAGTCACGTGGTCAATCGATATTGAAAGTACGGGTTTTGACCTTCGCTATCGCAAATTGAGCGATAACGAACGTCATAAGTGCCGCTTGTCTAGGGCCTTAGAAGACGCAAAGCTCGTGACTCGCGATGCTGACCAACGGCGTGGGCGCAAGCGCGACTATACAACCACCCAAATACAGACAAATATTTTAAATATTTCCAGCGACTTAGAGGAGGCCCTCCTCTTACTACCGTTCAGCGCGGCGTGCGAGATCGTGCGCATGCTGCCGCGCCTGCTGGACCGCGGCGACCACGCGGAGCTGCTCTGCCGCCTGGCCGTGTTCCTGCTGCGAGTGCACCACGCCCCCCTCGTCGCCAACCACCAGCTGCTCAAGCACATGATCCAGATCCAGGCCAAGGCCAGCATGCGGCTCGCTGAATTGAGGGTAGGTCCAACTACAATTATGTTGTAGTAACTTTCTCGGTCTGCAGCTATGGCACGCGCGTGCTTGCAAGAAGTAGGTCATACGCGTGCACCATGCCCCGGTCTTACGTTTTCGCCGAATTCGGATTCATGATTGCAAACTTGAGCTTGGTCCGAAAAAACCGACATAATTTTTCCTCGATTTTTTCTTGCCAACAATAAAAAAGAACCTTAATAGAATAAATAAATAATAAATATCTCTGAACATTATTCACACAGCGCCATCTAGCCCTAAACTAAGCATTAGCTTGTGCTATGGGTGCCAGACAACGGATAAACATTACTTATATACTTTTTTGTCAATACATACATATTGTACATAAAAACACCCAGACCGATACAAATAGACATGTTCATGCACACAAATGTGTGTACCGTGCGGAGATCGAACCCGCGACCTCTGGTGTAATAGCCGACTTCTCGACCATTACGCAAAATGGCTTGTCATTTCCTTGCATAAAGTGTTTTGATAAAGAGCCGCAGCTTCACATCTAAAGAGTCGCATGGCGCGCAAGCCGCGTTTGGTGACCCCTTTCCTAGATCAATGAGGCGTCTATAGACCGACAAACTTATCTGTTCCGGTGGCGGCGTCGCTCTGTCGTTTTAGTACTGTCATTAAATATCGTTTTTGCATTGCATTTCACGTAGTTCCAATTTTGGCCACCGGAACAGATAAGTTTGTCGGTCTATACATTTCTATTATATGTTGTTCAGGACATGGTGGGGTACAACGTGCACGCGCTGGCGTGGCTGCAGCGTGAGGCGGAGGCGGCGGACGGCGAGCAGCCGTTCCGCGCGCCCGCGCAGAACCATCGCCGCGCGGACCGAAGCCGCCGCAGGCGACAGGCGCTCAAGCGGCCTATTCTCACTGTCACATGAATACACTGCTATATAACCACATTATTGTTTCATTTTTCTCCTACAATGGCTTTTTCATAACCTAGCAGAGTTTCATGGGTAGCCTTCTCGGCAGAAGCAAACTTTTTCTACCCGGTGGTAATGTTAATTTTTCACCTAAGTTCTTTTTGTATGTCGACATCAATAAATTGAATTAATCCCAAAGTTAAACACCATCATGTTTGCCTATTGCATTCATATTCGTGTGATTGGAATCCTGAAAAATTAAAGGGTATAAACAATAAAACCAAGTTCTAGCTGCTATAATTTATTTGTAAAAAAATATTCTACTCACTACATAGCCAATATATCAGTTAAAATTTTAATAATTTAAGTATCCATCCCTGCGTAAGTCACATTATTTATCATCTATACAACAATAACTAATGTTCACAATGAGTATTCCGGCAATCCGGTCACGTGTTCGTACGAAAATCTCAATCGGATAATTTATGCTGAAACTTACAATCGATACGTTATACGGTTACGTAATCACGACAACAATTTAATAAATGGTCCATAAGCTTTCTATACTGGGAATTTATGCATATACGTCTTTCGAGTTGAACTTAACTACAGATGGAGCAAGTGTACCTACTTCTATACATCAGTTGAGATTAGTACCAGTAAGTAGCAATAGTCAATACCGACTTTGAAAGTGAAGACTACCACGGAACTCACAATCCATAGGCCGCATACTATGCTTGTCTTCTTTATTTATAAATATTTTGTTACTCTTTACACCTTACAACTATTATTACTATCTCATCACAAATGAATCTATTTCAATTGAGGCATTTTATCTCCTATGATTGTGAGCTCAGTGCATTTACAACAACAATCTTATAATTGACAATATCATTCTATACTATGCAGAATAAATTTATGTTGAGTCTTGCGTATAAGGGTCATCACCACATATCACAATGTTATTGCTTTTCGGAAACACACATCTCATTCTTCAACATATACTATCACAATGAATCCTCGAGTCGAGGCGTCGCGGCGCCGGCGGACGCGGGCGCCGTGGTATGAACAGAAGACGTGTCAGTCTTAAATATTCGAGAACCGATGTCATAATCGAGTGGAATTTAATAAAGCCAATATTTCAGCATAAATTATAAATACACAATAGAATCGGTACGACGTCTGAACTTCTATAACAGACGGAACAATAAAAACGAAATCACAAACACATGCTTGTTAGAGCGTAAGCACACACAACACAACCGGTTTGTTAGTAGCTACATGACGATATACATTGTTCATCAACTCTTAACACCATTACATCGATACATTAACCTAAATAATAATAAATATAACCAAATTGGAAGATCGAGGAATACTTCTAATTGTAACTTCCATAACACACGAAACGCTGGAAGGTTATTTCAACTTGGTCTACGTAAATAAAATTATAAATAAAAGAGGCTCATGATGTGGACGATTTTTGTAATTACAACTACATTAGCTGTCAAAATAATAAATCGACGCATTATGTACACATAAGTAAAAGATAAATTCGGACGTCAGCTAGATAAAACTTAAGAAAATACAAAAATTATAAACCTAACAATGTACAGAGTAGAATTTAATAAAATAATACTGTATCACTATGTACTGCAAGCAGCAATATGAATAGAGAATGATAACCGTTATTGAACATTATACTCAGTTACTACACGACACGAGACTACTAAATAAATTAAGACTATCGGATTTAAGTCTTGTATAAATGAATAAAGTTCATTTATAGCTTCATTCAAAATGCTCTTAGAAAAATATTTAGGCACATTCGAGTGCATAATTATCATAAGACAATCATTATTGGTGGCGATTGCTGACGCAACATCGCGCAGAGAGCAAAAACAAGATAAGTAGAGAGCAAAATTTTGTAGACATCACTAATTAAGAGAGAAAAATTATTGTCGAGACAAAATGTCCCCCAGATTAAGATCATAAGACGTAATATACAGGAATATTGGGCGACAACTATAAAGTGATCCCAATAATATTATAAAGAATAAATAATCTCAATTTTTAAAGCTTCTAAATACGACAAGCTTGACGAAAATATTAATGAGGAGTACATCTGCAATTAAATCACATGATTTCAGAAGACTCTGCCGAGCCCTGTCTAGCTAAGTATTATCACAATGTCTCAAAGACTTCTGTATGTTACTGGCCCGTGGGGTTCGATAATAAACAAACTAACACTAACTCAAGTATAGACGTCGAGTAAAGGACGGTGATACAAGTGTAAACACAGTAAAATAAGTAGAGTGGAAGCAATAACTAAACAGCCCATTTTAAATTTACATAATATAAATGCTTTTTTGCTATTTGTAAATATAAAAAACACTGACCACAATGAGGTGAATCCGGTAAAATTTACTCAAAATAATGCCGCTAGGTTTGGTCTTCAGTATCCTCACTTGATAGCTCAACTATCAAATGCGTAACATTAATGAATTACAAACATGTACCTAAAATAAACCTTTCTTCTATAATATTATATTAATAATGCCAAAAATATCAAAAGTAAATATTTTTCCAAACGTAACTGTAAAAATCTGGAAAGACTACACTTTAATACTAAGTGAACATTTATTTTAGCCATGAATGAATATATAATTTAAATTCAAAATATTACTCAACTGTATTGTATTCTACTATCTATGTTATTAAATATTTTCTTATACGGTTTGTATCTATATGTAAATATGTATGTGATAAGACTTGTCATTATTGCTTCTAAATCATTTCGTAGCCTAAACTAAAGAAAATACTGGATAGAAAAAAATACTTACATCGTAAATACTGACCGAAATGGGAAATAAATTAGATACCTATAATTTAATTTTAGTGTTATTACTAAGTAAATAAAATTTACAATATCTTAAATGACCTAAATCTAATTGAATACTTGCGTCCTGCAATAGGTAACCGTAAATATAATTTTATCAATATTAAGAGAGCATTTCAAGGCAAGGCTTAAAACCAATAATATCAGTGTTTTCATATGAGATTTCACCTCTAGATTACCGTGCAAAATCGCCGCCGATTTAACTCGGCCGACTCCTAGGCAAACAGTAGATATAATATAACAGCAGATGAGTATGTCTTAAAATTTGCATTTCCAACATTATCAAAACCTGCAACACCACAATACATGCATGATTCTATCAACCACACATATCACAAGTCATGGAGAATATACACACGTGGAAAATACTCTTCCGCACACATTTACTACCGCGGCACGATCACTATACAATAAATAGGCACTAAGACAATGACAACGTATATTGCTTCCAGCCGCCGACGCGCCGCTACCGCGCGGCTTCTAATAATGCCCTGCTTTGATCAATACTTGTGTAACAATCTATTAGATCACCTCCATACAATGGTTAAATACGTCTTAAGTGTTTTTATTTTAAATATCAGTTATGAAGAAATAATACGCTAAAACTTGTAACTTTAAATAATCTTTAGTTTTTTTAATTTCAAAGGTCTCGTTCGTTCTATTTCTGTAGTACAAACTTGAAATAATTTGCACTATTTTATTCAACTATTGTCATTACTGGCCTTACTATCACTATAGATAAAAAAGAGGGTACAAGCTGTTGCATGTACAATATGGAAATCATAATATTATAGAAGAAAATATTAAGGCGATTATTTTGTTAAGGCGTCTACAGCGATTTATTTTTAACTAATTTTCTTTCATACTGTGTCACCAAAAACCTTCACAAAATATTCGTTATAATATTTTAATTGCTGAGCAAAATGCATAATTACGTACATGCAACTTAATGAGTCTGTGCGTCATTTCGGAAAGGGTAAAAAATTGCAAGGCATTTTCACAAAAAAAAGTAAACACTGATTTATGAAATACTATAAACATCATCGAAGTATACGTTTTATGATGTTTCTTGAATAACTAGGAAAGTTTTTCGGTGACTTCCCTATATTTTGCGTAAATTACATGTTTGTTATGCAATATAACAATATCGCTGGCCGATATGATTAATTATTAATTAATTTATTCCCTGTTAGGTATTGTGACGTATGATGATTACGTATCATGACGTCAACGAAAAGGGAAGATCTTCCTCCGAGCTAGGTGTCTGTGCTCGGGGACCGCGGCCCAATGTACCGTCTTGGTGTGTTGTATATATGCTAGCCGAGAGAATAACTCTGCTAGCGCGACGCAGGATCGAATATCTGATTGGCTGTCTCAGTGACGTGCGAGTGACGAGTCTCGAAGCCAATGTTTACACGTGCACTTTTCGCTGACTTGCAATCTTGCGTTGTTGTCGTCAGTCTGTCGTATGTAGCGCATTCCGATAGCCGCTACAGTATCATGAAGTATACCAATTTTTTATTTCTTGTCACACATTAGCCAAGATTTACATTTTTAAACTTTACAATATCGTAAATCATAAATCAGCGTTAGTAAAATCACACAATAAGTAATGCAGGTAACAAGGGTACAATTAACATAGCCACAAAAGTGACATTGGCGTATTAAAAAAATAAAAACCTCGGGTTGCACTCCGGGAGTGCCGGCAGAAGTGAAAACCTGAATATTAACGTTGTGCATTTTTGATATGTATTTTGGAATGGTTAGGGATTTAATTGATTGGTAGAGGTATAAAAGTACTATCATTTATGTGGTAAAATACAATATTTATTTATTGCGCTATCGTACACAAACATGACAATTTATATTACATTAAAAAGTTTATCTCTCAAATGTAATCAGAAACTTTTTCAGACTTATCAGAAACTCCTTGCTGAGACACTGAAACGCCATGTAATAAACGATGATAAAATGATTGACAACCGTCAATGTCATACTTTTTTGATTGACAACTATTTATTTTCTAAACAACGAAAACAAAGTTTGGAATTTACAGTACATAATATTTCTATGGGAATTTACAACTAATTGCATACTGGAATCTGCGGATAAACTTTTGAATTTGGAGCAATCGGCCAAGAAATGATTCCCTTTACAGAATCCGCAGACTCCCGAATCGTTAATAACACGAGTGGTGTTACAGTAATCAACATGTCGCTTTCGAGGATGTTCACTGGGAATTTGGGGTAACAAGCCAAACTGTGTGTGAGAACGAGCCTCTTGTCGCAGGAAATCGGACAACATTTCCAACTTCATACGACCTGATGCATGCTCCGCAGCATAGCGGATCCAAAGACTGCGGAGAAGTGGTGTTAATTTCCACAAAATACTGTTATATAATTCCGGCGAATAAAGATATTCCAAACTTTTTAAATGTTTTATTACGGCAATTAAATTTTGAATTTTGCAGGATATCAAATTAAGGTCTTTGTGGTCACTTTGTAGCATAGGAAGCATATAGGAAGCGACCGCACTGCGGCTATAATAGTAGAAGAGGTAACACTTGACAGTTCATTTATGCAAAGAAAAATATACCTTACGCTAAAGGAATAAAACTCAAGAAAACAACATCAGTTCTTATTAATACAATTATTTACTCTACTCCTGATGTACATAAGAAGCACTTTTCTTTGCATAAATGAGCTGTCAAATTGAACAAAAAACCATTATTGTCTATAGACCGACAAACTATCTGTTCCGGTGGCGGCGTCGCTACTGTCTATTTAAAACTGTCATTAAATATCGTTTTTGCATTGCTTTTCACGTAGTTCCAATTTTGGCCACCGGAACAGATAAGTTTGTAGAAAACACGTGTCCGGACTTCAAATTTTATATGGATTTTCGATCAGGTCACGTGACACATAAATCCTGACGCGAGTTTAACATTTTTTCCCCATACAAAAAAAGTGCACAACGCCGCTAAAGAAGTTTTCACTTCAAAAACCAGCAACCGTTAAAGGTTGACCCTTCTGCCTCAGGCAATACTATTTTTACGCTTTCATGTGGAGATCGGGAATCCCTGCTCTTCTAAGAGAGGCATAATACATACACAGTTTGATTACTCTCGATCGGTGCATGTGTGAGATGGGGTCATACGGGTGTGGTCCGGGCGCGACGCGGAGGCTCGTTATCACAGCGGGGCAGTCAGTGCGTCTCCTCGGCGGCCACGTGGCTTGCCACTAAGTTCAGCGGCGCTTCGTCGTACTCGGGCGCGTTGAGGCCCACCTGAAAAAATAGAAGCGGTCATCAATAGGGGAGAGGGAGGGGAACTTTATTAATTGTCAATACATACAATGTCACACTGATATTATTATGTTCATGAACAGGTGTGATATCGTTGTAAATGTTTGTACTGTGTGGCTACGTCTCTATAATAGTCGACTTCTCAACCGTTATACCAAATCAGTTGATTTAATGTTATACCAAAACCGTTATACCAAATCAGTTGATGATAAATACCGATTTGAAGCGGAGGGAAACGCGTCACCCTACTAAAGGGAGGTGGGGGGCAGTGCCTTACAAAAGGCGCTGGTCTGCCCCCAGGATGGGGGGGGGGGGAGGTTTTATTCATTTAAACCTTAATCGGGGATGAGTCAGTCATAGTTGCCCAGCCGCGCCCCGCACCTGCGCAAACGACGCTCGCCTGTCGCTTAAGATCAAACAGACACATCATTGGTTGGGTCCTTTGAAGCTACACCCACCGCGATACACGTTTACTTACCGTGATTCCGTTTTCGTTGCGTCATTTACAAGCAATAGAAATGCTGCCATGTTTCGTTTACCGGTAATAGCAAACTTCTTAACCGTAGATAGGTACCTGCGGGCGGTGCTGCCTGGGCGCGCGCGCGGTGTGCGCGTGCAGCGCGGCCAGCAGGTGCGGCTGCAGCTGCCGCCGCAGCGCCGCCAGGACCGCCTCCTCGGCGCCGCCCTCGCCCGCCGCCCCGCCCGCCGCCGCCTCGCCGCCCGCCGCCGCGCCCGCCGCCGCCGCCGCCTCGCCGCCCTCCTGGCACGACCCGCCGTTCCGCCGGGATTCTAAAAGGGGATGTAATCGTCAGTACTCGTGTCAGTTTATTGTCGGCTTAGAGTGTAAATTTCGTATCTCCACTTCTTTGACCAAACGTCTTTTCGGTGTCGTTCAATGTAAAGACATCAAACAGGCTCTTTTCTTTTACAGACCTCGGCAAACTTCTTAAATATCGGGTGGGGATTGCGCAGAAAACGAATTTTGACATGCCTGCGCGCTATTGGTCAGAAGCATACCTCTAACCAATTAGTTTAATATCCCACTACAGAGCACGATTAAATGTAATTAGAGCACATAAATCAGTGTTTCTGAACAAATTATAAAAAAAATTTCGCTACCCAAAATATAAAGTCGCATTAAATTGCTTTAAATGAAGTATAATTTTAAAGATACATTCAAAATAAATCACGACCATAAGATACGGTTACAAAAAGCAAAAGAAATTGTATCGAAATAAATGAGAAGTATGGTATACTGACTGTTCCGGCCGTGCTTGGCGTCGTGACGCGGCCGGCGGCGGCGCGTGTGGATGGTGTCGCGGCGCATGGCGGTGGGCCGCGGCACGCCGTGCAGCTTGTAGTACAACCCGCACGCGTTGCACACCTTAGAGACAAAATAAAAAATAATAGATTTTATCATGCTGTGGACAGTCTCTGTCTGTCAGTCGAAATGGGGCGGCTCGCAATGCGAATTTGGAGAGACAAAGTGGGGAAGGGAGCTACGTTGAAAGACGGAGCGACAGCGCAGTAGGTATTTATTAGCATTATATTCAGCTGTTTTGAGGCAGCGCCGGCGCAGCGCTCATGTGGCATTCACTGCGTTGAAATAAATGCGTTGCGACGACGCAGCGCAGCCGCAACGCTCGTGTGGCACCGCACAGTTGTAATCCGAGTTAGGTACCATTTCAGCAGGCGCGTCGCGCCACCGCTGCCGCCGCCCGTCCTGCCACCGCGCGCGTTGCTCGCCGCTGACGCGTCCGACGGATCCTTCCGCTATGAGTGGTAATCTGACTTGCATACCATCTCGCCGCGCGCGTCGCGCCGCCAGATGGTAGTGGTATGCGTGCCGCAGTTACTGCAAGACAGCTCAACGCGCGCCGCCCCGCCGCCGCCGCCCGTCCCGCCGCCGCGCGCGTTGCTCGCCGCACTCGCGGCTGACGCGTCCGACGGATCCTGCTAATACGTTTGAAAATAACTCCTACCATTCATTTATGGACGGATTCGGAGGACTGTTTGGCTGCCAACCGACCCAGAACGTCAACTACCGAGTCTAGAAATGGTAAATTTTTCACAACACAACGGTCCACTTGAACTATGTGATAAGCAGCAATCATGTCCCATTTTATTTGTACACTTCTTAAGACAAATATTCAAACATATAGATAGATAAATATCTTTCTTCTATTATAAAAGTATACACAGGGGTAACTCTTAACTTGGGAGAGTTCCTCCCAAGAAACCAAGCCATACAAAGCAGATTTTAGCACAACAAGTATTCTACAGAATTATCCAATCGTAGTCCCGAACACCACACACCCGACATTAGCACACACCACACACTCGGAGTAAGATCATCCGTTCAGTTTTATGATTGCAAAGAAAGGGTTTGAAATAAGTTCGATTTTATTGCGAAGCCTAGTCTACTCGTCCCATACAACATTCAGGACATCATAATAAACGACCAACAACGTCACATTCGACGATTGCGCACGTCGTTATTGACTGCCCCCTCTATAGGTTTCCTGGGGGGCTGAAAGAGCTCAATAGTTTGACTCCGGCTGCTGAGGACTGGTTGCAGCAATTTATTAAGTCTGGAAGTTTGAGAGGAGTAAGGTCTCATGCAGTTTTCGCCATACGACATGATGATGATGAACGTCACATTATATCAACACAAAAATGGCAGCACTTACGTTGTCTCCAGCGGGCTGCGGCCAGGGCGTGGGCGCCGCGACGGGCGGCAGCGCGGGCTGCGCGCGCGCCGGGAAGCTCTGCTTCCTGCGCGCCGTGCCTGCGCAGCCGCCCCCGCCGCCACGCCCCGACCCTTGCCATTCGCCGTTCTGTTGATACAAGCAAATTAAAATATCAATGACGGTCGACGTTAAAGTGCCATCCAACCCTAAGGACGGAAACTGTGTGAAGCGGGACTCGCGCGCGGTTAGTAATCCATTGCTGCCATTTAAAACATTGCGTCGGTCGCGCGCGCCCTGTATTCCTACTAAGCCGGCAGTGTCTTACAAACCGCGCGCGGGTCCCGCTTCACACAGTTTGCGCCCTAAACGGATTAAAATTCTTGTTTATTTTTTAAAAGTATTATAGTGACCGACCTAAAGTTTGGTTTCCAAAAATCCTGTTTCAGCTTTAGATTCGGTTGATGCTTTTTTTCCTTCGGAAGCATGCTTGATGCTTTTTTTAGTGAGCCTTATAATTAAATTTCGCTGTCATAATTATGTATCCTTGATCCCACCTTAGTTACTTAATTGATGTTTGTCGCCTATGCTTGAAAATAATGTGTTATAATTTGTAAAAAACATGCTTATATTGTAAACATCTCCTTTAAGACTAAGAACCAGTACTTTAGCAAATGTATATTTTTTTATTATGACAGTCAATATTTGCATAATATGTAGAAAGAGCAAGAGAAACTATTTATTTCTTATTGTATGTTACCATCTCAACTTGTAGTTATCACAATGCTCAAGACAGATAGAGTCAGAAGAGAAAATAATTTAAACGAAATAACTATACAACAAAATTTACATTGCATTTGTTGCGAAGAAAAATACAGTAGCTACATAAACTTGAATAATATAGATGTTAACTGTCACGAGGAAACTTCATTTACCTTAAAGAAACATTACCATAACAACACGTAAAGTACCTAATTCATTCCGTCATTCATACTAATGTAAACCTCTATATTTGTGCTCTTTGAGTTCAGTATTACCTTGAGTTTCTCGGCAGTGTTACATTTTATCACAAAAAAAGCAATAAAATGGTATTTTCGCGTGTTCAGCGGACATAAGTTGGTACATTTAAACGTTACTCGCTAAGGCGAATCGTTCACGTGTAGTTTAATGGTCGGAGCTCATCACATATGCAGGTAAACTATGTAAGTGATTCCGCTGTTGTATGATTGAATATCAACAAAATTACATAAGAACAATATTGTTTCATGGACTAACTAATAATAATTGATATAACAATGTTTTACTGTCGAACCGCTGCAAGCAGTAGAAAAATAGGTTTTTTCCTTGTTTCACTGGACGGTTTTAGTGTTACAGTATAAGCAACACTAAAAAAACTTATCTTTAAAAGAATAACTATTGCCACTTTCATGTAAATTTCTACTGCATAAGTGTTCTAAAAGCGCCGTCAACATCACAACTAATGTTGAAAGTTGACGCATGAAAAATATCGAGAAGTACAGTCTTAATTCAAATAAACAGTATGCGATGAACGAAGAAGTAGGTAGGTTGATGTGCTGCCGACTGTACACAAAGCATTCTCGCAGAAACCGGCGCCATCTTGTCAAAAGTCGGAAGATGTTGATGGCTGTTGTCGCACTCACCGGAGACACGGCGCCGTTGAGCGGCTGCTGCATGGACGCCGACAGCGGCGAGGTGCTCGCGCGCAGCGGCGACACCGTCATGCCGAGGTGCTTGCTGTTGATCAGCCGCTTCAGCAGCTGCGTCGCCTCGCCCCCGCGACCTGCCATGCCTTCAACGATAAATGCCTATTTCACTGGATCCGAAACTACTTTTCTATAAAGTGCCTTCTATCCAAAACTAAGCGTATCAAAATCAACATAGATCAAAGATGGACTTAGGAATTGTCAGATTCTACCACTGGTCTCGGCATACTGCTATCGAGCTTATACAATGCGTGCGAGACGACATTACTTTTTTTTTAAACAAACCTTCTTATAAATAGATACAACCAAACCGATAAAGGCAGAACTTTTGATGCACACAAATGTTTGTACCGTGCAGGGATCGAACCCGCGACTGCTTGATGTAATAGCCGACTATTGACCCATTGCAAAAAAATCGTATCGGACGATATTTTTTACTAATACCTACATATTATCTGGTTATTAAGATTGACATGAATATTAAAATTATGATATCGTTACTGATCATATACTACATTAGTATTAGATGATACTAGGATCAGGATTATTCAGGATACAATTACTGATCAGATCAACATATTTATATTATATTTCATTAATTAGAAAAAATACTTTCGATCAATAAGTTAAACAGATATTATAAGTCACGGAGTCATTTGTGTTTAATGTTCAACCTTTCCATGCCCTGGCTTATAGGTCACTAACGAATGCGCCATGGCTAATTGTAATTGAGCCAATAACAACAATCAATACAGGTATTTTATCTGATGTATTTACTAAAAACGGAATAACGCGGATATAAAATAGTAACAATAGTAGACATTTCATTGTTCATTACATATCATTGTGTTTATCTTTCTTAACACAATACGTAGTAAATATTTATTATGTTTCCTTGAAGACAAAAACAAATCTGATTGAAACGCGCCGTAGCGTGTTTTAACTGTCTTTACGTGATTATTCGAAATGTCGCAAAGTTATTTAGTAGCAGTAAGATATCATATTACCGTTATGTAAATTATCATAATGAATTCAAAGAAAATTGATATTTATAAGCAATATGAATAACGAACCGTTTTGCTTGTAAAGAGCCTGCCACAAAGATTCCTTGTCGTTTTCATTTTCGAGGGGAGGCTGCGGCGACGACTGCGTTGATCTCGCCGACTGAGTCTCTTCGGGGTCGTCCTGAAATTACCAAGGGATTTATTAAATGGATTAACCAATCAACCAATTGCTGTTCACTTCTGAACGTAGGCCTCTTTAACATCACAATAGTCTCGATCCTATGCATGGTATATGGTCTTACACCGTGACCGCACATGGCCGCGGCGATTACTATTAATCATTTTGCTTGGTGTCATCACGCATGTACTTCTAATAACATGTAAAATTCTTAATTTTTTGCCTTAATTGTATTCCGTCATGTCATGTCTGATAGCCAATATAATTACCGATGACAGCTAATTGAGATCTACAGAAACATGAGAGTGAGGACAAAGGCAGTGCGCCACAATAAAAACTTAGTCTATATAGCTAAGAAAATTAATTGTATTCTCACCTGCGACATTTGTGATATATCCATTTGTAGTCTGTCTGGATCTGACCCACTACTGCTCTGGCTGCATTCTTCGTATACTGACGAGTTGTCTTTAGACGTTTTCTTATTAGGAGTTCTAGCAAAAACCGATGTTTTGTATTCTTCAGGGTAGTTTGATGGTTGATGTTGAGTTAACACGCCTTGAAAGTAGGAATTCGAGTGATCCCTATCGGTATTCTCATTCTGTTCAGCCGGCTCGTTTTTCACCGAGCCGTAGAGCGAGAGATCCATCTCTTTATTGTCATGGTCTTCGTTGCTGCCGGGGCTCGCGGCGGGTTGTGACGCGTTGTATACGTTGTACTGGTCTTCTGTGTATTCGTGTGAGTATTTAACATCGCTAGAGCTGAGTGCATGTGTCCTGTCTATGACACTGGTGTAGTTTGGGGGAAACTTTTGAGATTCTTCGTTTTCGCGCTGCGCGACCGCCACTGCCTTCGTTATAATGTCGATGACAGCATTGCAGTGCATGACTTCCCGCGCGCGCTCGGGCGGCGGTATACTGGACACGCTCTTGAACATTATATGAGGCTCGTCTTCTGTTTTTACGGTAAACTTGGTAGGGTCGTTATGTTTGATCGAGAGCAGAGCAACTGCCGCCTGCCGGCTCTCAGAGTTCTTCATCTCCTCGGTAGAATCCGGCGAGCCCATCTCTTCATATTTATGTTTGTTATCATGCTCGTAGTGATCGTGATTCAAAGGTTTGATTATTTCCTCCAATTTTGCCGCCGACACGTTCAGGACCTCCTAAAATTAAAGGACGCTGTTAAATATTTGAAGAACAAACAACGACAACATTTAATAAGATGCACGATAACATACGTCAGCCAATGAGGTGCGAGCTCATTCTTGACACTCGTGATATCACTACATAACTGATAAGATAAACCATTAAGGTTTCATGCTTGCAACGTTCATTTTATTTTAATAAGAATAAAAATGTATTTTCCCCAAGTGCGCGAAGTGAGTACGCGTAGTCCGAGAGAGTACGCGATGTAATGGCTATTGCGATTTAGGTAACTATTGCATAAGTAATGGTGTTTCTTTGTTGTAGGTGTTAGTGATATTATGCGTCCTAGTTTCGTCGAGTTACAGTCAGGAGGCCGACGTGAAAAGCGCGCCTTGTGATATTTCTGTGAAAGATGACAATAATCTCACTGTGAACTGTTCTCGGCGAGGCCTGACTTCGACACCAGACTGGCCAAAGTCAATAAACCAAATAGACAAAGGTAAGCTGCACATAACTCATCGCATAGAACAGGTAGGTATTATCACTAGTATCTTATGAGTACATACGCGAGATACTGGAAACAAACAACCACAATGGAAACGATGTACCCATAATACCTATGTCATCGCTATTGTCGCATTACGAAGTTACTTTTTATAATATACGACGGGTTAAATAAATAAATCCTTTAATCTAGCGTTGGAGAAAAAAAAACATTGTTTATTTATTATGTCTTCTGCATTATGTACTAAAATTAAGTACTTATGTCCCTACTTAAGTTAAATTCGTTTCCTGCTGTTTATCACCGGTTGATCCGGTTCACCAATTAGGAGTGCTAAATCAATTTAATTAAATTTTTAATCTATGGATGAACAAAATAGGGAAATAAGCTTTCCATAGTATAACAAAACTGTATGTTGCAAATGTTTGTCTCTATTAAAACTAATAACCGCACTGCCAGTAACTTTAACGTTTTAATATAATATGGGTTTCGACTTTTGTCCTTTTAAGTTTTTAAAACTTTGTTATTCCCTTTAGGTGTCCAAAACATTCAAGTCTTTAAATGACGACGAAATAATAGCCTAAAAAAATTCAATAAATATTTTCCCTTTATGATTAGTTTTTTTCTCTTTTATATAATATTCTGATTTCTATGTTATGCTTTAACTTTTGTTGTTGGGTATAAGCAGAGATGCGATTTATTTGAAATACTTCTATTTAAAATGCAAATACAAAATGCAAAATACGTATTTTGTATTTTGCATTTAAATGCGTTTTAGTAAAAACCATTTTGTATTTTATTTGAAATACCTTTTGAGATGTATTTTGCATTGTTAATATTTATTTCAAAATGCAAAATTATTTTTGATTAAGTTTAGCCAACATTACCAGCCAGGTAAACGGCCACTGCGGCCTATTCCATTGAGGGACACTTCACCAGGAAGCGTCGCGTGTCGCTCAATGTGCACCAGGCTGTAGGCTCATCTGATCTTCAAGGCTTTGATTTTAAGTGTACTGGCTCCCACATTAATACTGCCGGAACACAGCCAGAGCTATTATGGCAGCAGATTTCACCTGTAGGGGTTGTTGCTAGCCAGTCGGACTCTAAAAAAGCCCTACCACCAACCTAGGCGGGAATCGAACCCACGACCTCCGGGTTTTATACCCGAGCGGCTTAGTCACTGTTCCACGGAGGCGGTCAAAACCTAAATACCCGACAGTGCCGGGTATCCGGTGCGATTACCCGGTACCCGGGCGGATCTTAAAAAAGTGTCGGATCCGTCAGGTACCGGATCCACACCGGGTACCCGTCCCATTTCTAGTCAAAAGGTATTTTATTTTGAAAAAGTATTTTGAAAATATCTATTTTGCATTTAGCATTTGAAATACAAAACGCAAAACTATTTGGTATTTAGCATTTGAAATACTAAATCTGAAAAGTATTTTGCATTTTGTATTTAAATGCTTTTTTAAAACCATTTTGTACATCTCTGGGTATAAGTATAACATATTAACAATGAAGCTATTTAACCATATCTATCTAGTCAGTGATTTACCTCGAAACATTTGCATTATTTTCTTCGTGACAGTCGTGCTCCGTTAGTTAGGATATTTCGACTGGTTATGTTAATTTCCATTAACTTTCCGTTCGCGTACTTTGATACTATTCTCGCACATTTGATAAGCTAGAGTGCGTTACATATGTAAATGAGAACAAACCTATAGTTTGCACAATCGGATTTAGTCATAAAACCAGAAATGGTTATAAATTAGTATGCTTTTACCATTACTATAACGGAAAAAACATGGTAGATACTTTAAAACATTATCAGATGCCATGAGGATTAACTTTGTTTGCAATATAATTTTAACTTTTTGATACCAATTTTATATAGGTGTATATGACTAAACAGTTTATTTCTTTCTCCAGTAAGATTTTGCCATGATTTTGATTACTTAGTAACGAATTTGTTGATATAAATTATCACGGAATATCAATCAGAAATGTTTTAGAAATTGTGTTGTTAATAACACAACTTCTAAAAAGTTTAGATGATGATAATATAATAGACGAACCTTCTAATAAAATATTGTGTAAAATTTTAAACTAATTTTTCATATCTAAATCACAGTCCACATGTTTAGATTTTGTTATAATCTACATGTATCATGCAATCAAGAATGTTTAATTTATTAGTAGGTACTTGTACGATTAATATTACCCACGAACTTGTACTATCAGAATGTTAAGTGGGTATTTGTTTTTATTTTAAATCCCTTTACACCCGAAAGGGTCAAGCAAGCTGCATGGCCAGCAATTAAGTGTTCCAAAGACAGGTGCCTTTATTTTACATGTGAATATGATGACAAATTCCAGACCAGCACGTGCTGATAACGTTCTTCAACAATAGCATCGCGAACGTGACGCAACTCTCCGTCGTACCTGGCAGCCGCATCGCTATCAGCTTTAAAGCCAACGAAATCGTCGAGATCGAGAAAGATGCCTTCGGCAACTTGGAACGACTCGTCTACTTGGATCTTAGCAAAAACCATATTTCAGGTGCGTAGATATTTTTTCGGGGGAGAATTTGTTGGTTGATGTACCATACCTGCAGGCTAGAAAGACCTGCAGCCTAGTGTAGAACTCGGGAATAAAGACGTTTGTCCCACTATTTTGACTGACCAATCCCTGGGGGGCACCCCGCGGCGTGCATCATTGGCGGCGTGATTCGTAGGCACGGGGTGGCGCCTTATGGCATTCATAGATTATGTTCTACTGTCGATGCAGTTTGTACGTGGTTCCGAGGTTGAAAATTATATTTATTTTTCTCAAATAAAATGAAATTACGCCTTATAACATTAACCACTCAAAGCCGAACCGGCACTCGCGTGCCGCTTAACAATAGATTTTCTATTGTGTCTGGTTTTCCGGGGCTAGAAGGATTAAGTATCAGCTAGTGAAAGTAACTTTGATCTTAGCCAAAGGGCCAAGAAGCGTTAAGAGAGAAAAGTCGTGTGTGGTTTGAGTCAAGAATAACCATAACAGCATTATAATTATGCATCAAAAATGTATGTATCTTGTAAAGAAGGGATTGATATTTTTATCTCTTTCATAGTCTACCGAAAATCACAAACTTCCTGCCGTTAAAACCGAAGTCAAAGAACACCACAAGTACACATTTGTAGATAAATCAATACCCTTTTACGGAGTCCAATTATCCAAATAAAAAAGAAGGCACCTTATACGACACAGACAATTAGAATTTCCGTATTTATTTATTTATTGCAATGTGTAACAAGACGAGCCGATCGTATACCTGATGGTAAAAGCCACGTCTGCCCTTGTCTGCCCATAGACAGACGTGGCGCACATTGTCACTATTATCATCATATTGCGATTCTACAATCTTGTTTTGATCATTCTAACAAAATTGAAATCCAAAACTCGTTTAGTTGTTGACTTAGAGATGGCGATATTGATGAATTAAATTTTAGCAGAATCAGTATTTAACGAAAAATTAATGAAAGCAGATTCCTGCATGTACATATGTCCTATATGTAAACATATTAAAATTTCAAGTACTATTAGCGTGGCACAGAGTAACGCCTTTTCCAATGCTTATTGGAAACTACAGGCGGCTTAAAACCCGTTGGTCTAAGAGCGAATCATGTTAAAAACGCATAGGAAAGATAGTGAATTAAAAACACCATACCAGTAAACACTTTATCATCTAGCTATCAAATCAGTCAAAACAAGTGATGATTCATATGTATATTATCAACCTGCGGTTAGTTAATTACCAAAAGACGTTACAGTTTCTTGTGTATCTTAACGTATAACACCAAGTACTGTGTGACTTGTTGAGTTGATAATTTGATTAATCATCATTTCATTTTGGTTTAGCTCTTCACCACTTTCTTTTTCGTTACTGAATTTCTTCTACCTTTCATTGATTTAATAAACTGATATTATTCTAATAAATTGACTTACTTAACTTGAAAATATTATAAATTTTTATTATTTCAGGTGAAGTCCTCAGAACTGAAATTTTCCGTGGGCCATATATGGACAACGAGTACAGGAACATAGCACTAGAAACGTTAAACCTTGGACACAACGAGATCCACTCACTGGACAGATACTTGTTTCAGTTTACTCCGAATTTGACGCGGTTATATCTCAACAATAATCCCATTGAGATACTCGATCACGTCACCGTCCTTGCTTTATCGAGCGCAACATATTTGGAGGTAATTATTCATATAAACCACATGGAAATTAATAGTTAGGCGTTAGGGTTCTTTGATGGTGGAGAAGAAACCTTCGGAAACAGAAGCTCACCACAAAAATATCGTACTCTCTGAAGAGATGGTGCTGGTCAACGACATCATGAGTAATGACTTTAGAATTTTTTATGACTCCTGCACGTTGCGAATTTTGAACAAACCATGATTGAGGTGTTTTTAAAGGTATTAAAACTGATGTCCATTATCGAACCACGGTCCCGAGTGACCCACTTTGGTCAAGATCTACTTTTAGTGAGACATTTAAGGGTTGCCGTGGCCCAGAAAGTTTCAGCCAGAGGTAAAATCGAAAGTCAATCAATATAGGTGTTATGCACAGACTAATCTATTTCTGTGGTGTTATGAGTACATTTATAGGCTTACTGCAACGACCCCAATGATTTGAGAACAGGCAAATGATATAACTTATAAGTTAAAAGTTCTTCGGCATAAAAATCATAATCAGAAAAACATTCACGATAAACAATATTGACTTAGAGAGTATAATGGTGAATCGTTTTAAATGTAATCATTTTGAGGAATTTATGTTTGGATAATTATATTTTTGATTTATTTTCGCGTTGTAACATTTCAAGGATCGCTTTACATTGCTCATTCTACTTTCAGGTCCTCGATTTATCTAAAACTGACATCGCTGCCATCCCGTTGGACGCTTTTAAAGACTTAAATAAGTTGCAGCAAATCGACTTATCCAGCAACAAGTTTCTAGCCGTTCCCGAAAGCTTAAGTTTCGTTGGCAAAAGTCTGAAATATCTTACATTCAACAACAACCCCATAGTGGAATTGAATGACGACAGTTTCATAGGTAAAGCACAAACTTTATAAAAATATTCAACAAGACATATTCAAACACGATTAAAACGACCGTGAAAATTATAAATAGTATTTGTCAATATTTCTCCAAAACAATAATCTCTACACTCAAGTATCATCTTGATAAGCAGATAAGTAGTTTATGTTGTACCCCACACGACGTCACCTGCCTTTTGATATTTGTTTGATATCATGAATAAGCTCAACCACAAATGGAATTCGAGAATAGCAGATTTTTGTCAACAACGTATTTCGACTGGACAATGTTGAGTCAGCCAGTAGATTTCCCATTGATAAATATAGAAATTTGGTAGTTTCCTGCCGTGTAGGTAAAACACATTGACTAGTCTTATAAAATTAAGTGTAAGGCAGATAAAAAGTAGGTAAATTAATACTTTTAAGTCGTTTGCTAAATTAATATTTCATCTAATGACCTTTTTTAGGTTTAACCAGTTTATTAGAACTGGAGGTTGCTGAAAATGATAACCTAGATGAAGTAAAACGAAGCACGTTTTCGCCACTTGCCAATTTGAGGGTACTCCACCTGTGTCACAACCCTAACTTGAGGTACATCAGCCACAACGCGTTTAGGGGATTGAAAGACAAATGGACTTTAAAGGAGGTACGTGTCGGGACCACGAAAATGGTTCTGTAAAATACTGTGTTAACTTCATGTAACAATTGGTGCAAAAACATTTATGGTACAAGCGAACCAGGAAAATAAATAGATAGCCAAACGATCGTCCGCGAACTCAAAAGCTTACTAACCACAGGTTTTAATTTAGATCTGCAATAGTACTCAACAATAGTTTATCGCGCAGTTCAGTTCGGTTTGGGCCTTTGGGGGCACTTTTCACCGAGTAGCGAAAATTATAAAAAACCTAGGCAAACCTTTGCCACCCTATCTTATAATAGTTATAATAATTGTACTAGCTGCCGCCAGCAGCATCGCAGGCGTGGTATGTTGATAAGAAGTCGACAATGTGTTATTCTGATGTGTTTTATGATGATGAATTATGCTATATTACTCTAGAATTCGTACAAATCCGTTAAGCACTTCTTGCCTGAAAGAGTAACAAACATTCATGCATAAATTCTGGCAAAATTTCGCATTTATAAAATTAATAGTTAAATGTAAAATAGTAAGATTAGCTGACAACACGCCGAGTAGTTAGTCCGTGCACTATTGTTAAAGATCCTATGAAGCGTGTTAAGAAAGCAACTAGGAATATTTTATTCAATTTATATAATTACAAATTCATCTTCTATTTAACCGTCCTAGGTGAAACGTAGTTCAGATATTGACGACTCATGGCTTACACAACAGTGAAAGTCACATCGAAATCATTCCAACGGTATTCGCGAGATTAATTGTGAACAAATAAGTAGATTAAATTACAATTTACAACTCATAAACATAATTAGATAATACTTGAGAAATCCATGATTTCTCAAGTATTATTAAAATAGGACGATTCACTGGCGCGTCATAAATTTTCCGTTTGCATGTATTTCAAAATAAACAAAAAAGTTATCTATATTTTTTACTAATAAATAAAAGGATGGCCCAGATATGCTGTACATAACTACTATCGATTAATTAGTTTAAATGCCTATCAAACTATTATTGCAATAATTGTGTTAAATATAAATACTTTAATTTATTAATAATAACAATATCCCCCCTAGGCCGCGTGGTCCGATCGGCTTGTCCGATCAATCCCTGGCCCGATGACGTTTCGTACGATGATAGTAACAAAGACTTCGCTTTTGTGTCCTATTAGTTTAATTTTGATTTTAAATAAAAACGGAAAAAAATTACGGCCTTAGTTAAGAAGGGGAAGTTGATAGTCCTTTCAGAGAGAACGTTAGAGTAAAGAAACACCTCACTACAGGCACAGAACATTATGCTAAAGGCATATTCTCACTGATGTGTAATAATCGTAGCTATTTTGGATATGCATCAAATATTCAAATCACGGCTGTATTTATTGCGTATTATCCGTATCCCAGGTCATAAGGCTGGTTTTAAAGTTACGTTGATGAGCCAGCGGTTCCGGGAGTAACTGCATACACTGCTGCTTTCTTTGCAATATAGCTAGTCGCTATCTTACAAAAACAGCGATACTTGCGAATACGCGCGCTTGAGTCAACTCGTCCATGTGATGTGTGCAAAACCACCACAAAACTAGAGAATCTCCTTCGTTCAAACAGAGGATATCATTATGGAATGATTATGTTTGCATTTGCAATTATCACTTTGACAATGTAATCTTAATGCATCAATCCATCTGCCCCAGATTTCGACTTGCTTACAGAACAGACTTGAAACGAGGTCGGCTGATTAATCATTTTGTTATGTTATGATAAGTTGATTGCAAAATTTATCCTAAAACTGGAACAAATGTTACAATCACAATTTGTTGCTAAGGAAATCTAAACATAACGTTACTATTTGACTTAAGTTATACTTTAATAAGTAATATGAATTTTCTGTAAGAAAATGTTCACCTTTCGAATTACGAGATAATACGAATTTTAAAAATTGCTCATTGTTATATGCACACTTGCACAGGTTCTTCCTAGAAGATGATAGTTTCTTATACACCTAGTGCGCTTATTTCACATCATGAAGTGTCATGAAAAATATATCAGAGAAAGCTTAGCTTTAAGAGAAACATTGCATGCATTTTGATCTTCCTAAAAATATGTAAACATAAAAGTAAATAACATAATTAAATGATGCTCGAAAATTAATTTTCGAACTTGATACCTATAAACATACAAAATTGTTTTGGAACAGTGTCATTAACAGTAGAATTATTGTTTTTATGTTTTAAACAGCACCAAAAACAAACAAGAAATCCAAAAGACATACTTGCACACCTATTGTTGAGACCTTAACATCCTATCATTTTCTGGTAGTTGTGAGGTCTGACATCACGCACCAAGCGCTGTATGTGGTGCAATGGGGAGTTTTAGCGCGAAAAAGTATTTGAATAATGCAAAACGAAACTTACTTAATACTTCTTTTTAAACATTTCTGTTTCACCCATTCCTATTCACGAAATTAAGTACTGCATTATTATGTAGCAAAAAATACTATAGGCTCACCATCGCGCCAGGTAAATATTGTGTAGGTTTTATGTAATTATAAAGTATTTTTTAGGTATACCTAGATGACAACAACCTCAGTGAATTATCAACAGATTTAATGCCCTGGAACAAACTGGAAACACTGGGTATGACTGGCAACAACTGGCTATGCAACTGTGATTTGGCTAACATTGTCACCACACAGGGTGCTGGGAACAAATTTAAGTTTGGAGAGATACCATAGTAAGTGGTAATTTGTAGCTCATAGCCTTCTTGACATGATTATTTAACTCATTAACATGTAATTAATGGTTATTGAGACATCACAGAATAATCCTTTACTAAGACTAAATTAATTTAGGGTTAGCATAAATTGTTTGTAATTTCAATGAATTTCTAGGTTAATAATTTAGTTTTTTGTTTTTTTTTTTAGTTCTGTACCTTTTATCAAAGATAATGCAAATATTTAATTCATAAAAACATCTTTAATAAAAGGTAGGGAAGTTGAACCATTATCCCTACTTATTATCAAAATAATTTAATAATATAAGTAAACAAAAAAATTTAATTAAATGGTAACAATTTATTTTTAGTCATTTAACAAAAACAAAAATTCCTGCATTTTTAATACAAGATATTTTGTTTCATAGTTTATTTATATATTTTAAATAACCACAAATAAATATGCCCTGTATTTTTATTTTCAGCTGTGCTGCACCGATGAGGCTTAGTGGAGAATATATTACCAACATAACAGTGTCTTTCTGCCCCACATTTGATACAACATTTTCCACAAAAAGGAGTTTTGGTATTTCTGATTTAAAACCTAAGCACATATTATGGAGCATATTTGGAGTTACAAGTGTGGTTGCTTTGGGAATGATGTTTGGCTGGATTTTCAGGGGTATAAAAACTATTTATACGAAGAAGATTAAGACCCAACCAATTCGCTACATTAACTTACATTCAGATTCATCTTTTGCATAAAAAAGAATTATTAAGCATCTTTAAAGATTTATATCATTGAATAATAATTATATAATTTATTTTAAATTGTTACATAGTTATACATAGATGTATTAAAATGGTCTGTATTATTAATTTGTAAGTTTTTTTGAATTAAAAATATATTCTAGGTTACAAACTAAATGATTTAATATCTCACCTCTTTCGGGCCACATAATGAATTTGCATACTGTAGAAATTGTTCTAATAATCTCTCTGATTTATGTGATAATTCTCTGAAAGTGTGAAATTCATCAAGCTTATGTGCACAACTTCCACACACCACCTGTGGTAGCAGGTCACCAGGATACACCTAAAAATATTGGCATCATTAGAGATAAAAGTTTCACAACATCATAGTCATTAGGAGATGATGTGGCCAGTGACCTTTTGCAAGTATAATCATAGGTGATGACTCATAGTCATAGGTAGTAAATCTGATAACAAACAACATTCAAATATCTGTGTTCAGTAACTACATGCTGCAAGACAAGGGAAGATGCAGTCCCCTGCAGATTGATTTCCTTAAAATATACATCTAAATTTAGAAAATATTGAAATCTCAAAATAGCGTGTATAATGTGGATAAGCTGAGAGCAGGGAGCATGCATACTGTATAGATGTGGGGGCGAGGGGCGGCGGGCGCGCGGCGCGGCGGTGAGCCGCGAGGGCGCGAGAGCCTCAGGAGAGGCGGGGCGAGTTGATCTCCGTGCGCTCCTTTGTTATCAGCGACACGGCTCGCCCGAGTTATCGCGCTTGCTTACCACACACACCCGTCTATCACTTCCCCGAATGACATTAGTCATACGCCCGAGCACTCAACGCGTGGGCCGTAATATGATATCACAATGCGAAAATACCCAACACCCGCGAGAAAGTTAATGGCGCTTATCAGCATCCACAATCTCATACGCTTACGCTAAACTTTCACACGAGAAAACGGCATCTTCCTGGTGCTTATCGTAGAAAATAATGAAAGATTATTACCATTATCGATAAATATGTCATTATCATATCAGAAAGCCGTGATTTCTCCTTATCACGGTCAAAAATTGGAAGTTTAACATCACTGCAATTATCGCCACAGAATGATAAACAAAGGCGACACACTGAATGGAACTTCGGCGGCAAATTACACATATTTAGAAATCAAAACAGAGAAAGGCGATCACAACGAAAGAAAACATTTAGAACTGAATTGAGTAACTGATATAAAAATTAAAAGGTTTTGATGAAAATATAACTCAGCATGCGATGATAGAATACATCACATCGCGATTGTCAACCAAACGAACGAACAAGCTACGCACACACGCAAAGAATCCATTGTTTACGCTACGGTGATCACTGCGTTTGTATGCTGAGGTTTGTTTTCGTTTACACACTGATAAAATGATAACATTATCAGTTTTATCTTTTATCAAATTATTACAATGATTATTAACTAACCCCTAAATTGGGTGTCAGTAGACTTCTTTTTATTTTATGCTAGGCAAGACTTAAGTTTGGTTAATTTAATTGTTTTCCAAATTCTTCCTAAATCCCGCAATTTGTATTATTTTAACCCTACAACTACAACATCCAAATTTAGTTAAATGAACCACAACACGGGTCATGGGTGACCCCATTAAAAAAATGATTAGATACGTACAAAATATCAAACTTTAATAACTTTTAACAATTCTTACAAGTTTCTTTGGATATGAATGGACTACATAAGGAATAAAAATGAAGTAAAAATCTTAAAATCTAGACACATTGATGACAAATAGGTAACCTGTGTTGTGCACATATATTTTTGGAGCACTTAACACATTTCTCTCTGCCCTTCCTATCTTTGGCTCTAGTGCATGAATAGCAGCGGGAACTTGAAGTTGATCGAGCTTGGGCTACGTGAGCACTGTTTTCTTCATCAACTTCCAAAACATGAAGCATCTCTATGCTTCATGTTTTGGGAGTAGAACTGAAAAATCTGAAAAATCTCTGAATCTAATGAGCGTGCGCACGCCGCCATGCGTCACGGGCCACTGATTACCAATTACGGAAGGTACCTAGACGCACTGGATTGTAGGTGCAAAACTCGCTAAATTAAAACAAAAATACTTGTGTGTGGGGTCACCCATGACCCCATGTAGTGGTTCTAGGGTTAATAACTATTTACTTGATGACAGATATAAATATTTTCGTTATAACGGCCTGCAACTCACAAAACATGAAAACTTACGAGTTAATTTTTGTTTTGAAAACCTATGCAACTTTTATAATATAATATATTTTTTTTATAAATGTTTTAATAATCATCAGTTATTCGTAAAACATCACCATCCAATACAAGTTGAATGAAACAATGATGTTGGTCAGCCTAATATTATCATATGAAGGACGTAGTTCTTAAAGTAGTATGCAAAAAATAAAACTTTAAAATAATTTAGCTGTTTTTTTCTTCAAAGTTATAAATCATCAGTTAGTTCTCTTTAGCCAAACAAAATTATTTGATGGCAACATCGTGAATGTCAAAAAACGGAAATGCCATGAGGTGTTTTCTTAGAGTAGAACATATGGAGATGCCCTATTGATCTATACAAAAAATTGCTTATATGAATATACATCGAATCGACACTTGCCTTACAAATATATACTTATCTCTTTTCATCTAAGTGATTGTTGCGTATGAAAAAAGAGACAGATATCTTTGCATTGTACCCATTTTGGCAACACTTTTTAGTGACGTCACACAGTTTTTGACGCGTGCCGGTTTCGCCATATTGTGTTCCAGCTAGTGATGTGGCACAATATTTTTATGTATCGATACGTTTTAGATAGTTATATTCTGCAATGGTATATTTCTGCAGATTTCCTGTAAGTGAAACATTAAAGAAGAAATAGATAGAGTTAATAGGTGGGGAAAATATAAATCCGCGACATAAAATAAGGCAGGTTTGCTCGCTACACTTCAACGAAAACTGGTTTTACTCTTCTGGTAAGGATTTTTGGAAAAATGTAATAGGTTATAATGAAAGGTGCTTTTCTTATAAAATACTGTGTCACTAAATAAACAAGTAAACGAGTATGTATGGAGGGCTGTGATAGGTTAATCTGTTTATGTCTTCTTTTTTCATACGCAACAATCATTTAGTTGAAAAGAGACAAGTATATATTGAAAGTGTCGATTCGATGTATATTTGTATAAGCAATATTTTGTATAGATCTATGTATTTGTTTTAATAGGGCGTCTCTATTTATGTTTCAGTATTTTCAGTACTCAGAGGGCAATTCATATTAACCATGTGAAGTTGAAATTTCCATAATAATATATATAACTAACCTATTGTTATATTAAGGCACTGCATCATCATTATTTTGTGATAGGAAAATAAGAAACTATTTAAAGATTTCTAACAAAATATGTGCATTTATGATCGACACGTAAACTTGTATCGATAAATATATCGATATACAATATTGGTTGCACTACGGTCGGGCGCTATCATTGGTGGCGCCATTTTGTGTTCCAACTTTAGGTATACACGTTTTGTACCTACTTAGGGCATCTCCATGTGTTCTACTCTAAGGGTGTTTTAAGATCAACACAAAAAAAGGAACTACGAAACTGTTTATATTCTATATAAAACAATGATCTTTTTCCATATGTACATACTAGTTTAAATTTAAAAATACAATTTACAATTTTTATAATTTTACATTTATTGATCTGACTTTTTATCTACATTGAATTGATGTGTAGAAAAAAAAGAATAAAATTGTTTAAACATTAGAAATTATCTTTTTTTATAATGCGAATGGACATACTGCTTTCTCTTTCTCTGCGTAACACCGTCTCCCGAGGAAAAAGAGATAAACATATTTGATCAACTAACAACTATTGCGCTTTTCGTAATCAAAACCTCAGCAAAACAACCCAACAAATGCAACCAATCAAAACTTAATCAAAATGACAGACATTAATGACATGACACTTGACAATAAGTTTCATTCAATCAAATTCAATCTTCAGAGCGAAGTGTTGTTTTAAAATTATAATTTTTTCATTTTTGTCTAACTATTAGTAATCTGCCAACATTTATCCTAATGTGGAATGTGGAAAACAAAATATCTGAATAGGAGCCGTTTTGGAAAATGCCTTTCTCTTTGTAGTAATAATTGAAAAAGTTTTCGTCAGTAATGTTTTGATCATCAGTGAACTTGTGAGACATAAAAACAAAGAAAATGAATTACAATTCTAATGCTGAGGGTAGCATTAGTGAAACTAATACATCTGATACAGCGCAATTAGTTAATAATGAAGCAAGTAGTTCCAACTATGGCCAATTAAATCATGGAGACTTTCAGGTAAAATTAAATAAAATTGTATTCTAAAAATCTTACAAATTAACATTTTTCCTGGAATGTGGCTCAAATTATTATAATAGATTTTAATAATTTCTGTAGGAATCTGTGGAGGATGATTTACATGGTAGCCATGGCATTAGACGGAGACATCCAGTTCAAAAGATTGTGCCTGGAGCGATGAATATGCTTTCTGCAAAATATGAAGTAAGTAGAAATATCAAGTAGTTTAAACATAATTTTGAGAGAACTTGATTTGTCTATTAATCTTATTGATTTGTCTATTAATCTTAAGTATACTCTCATAGATATTAAATTACATTTAAATAAGAATTAAAATAATTACAGTCACATACATACAGTCATGCCTTATTTGTGTCCAATATTCAACTTTGATTTTGTCATAAAATCTTTATAGGTCAATTTAGTATAAAGACAACCTGTTGATTTCCTGTAATAATACTTACTTACCTACAGGATATTACATGTTTGTTATGATAAAAATTGTTTCAGAGTTTAGATTATGATACATGTGAAAACCACCTTTTACTTGATGAGGAACGCAAGAGGGGATATGCATTCATAGTATGGAAGGATATGGCCAGATGGTTCATCATTCTCCTTATTGGGGTGGTGACAGCTTTAATAGCTTTTGTGATAGATATATCAATAGAAGGATTCTCAAATATCAAATATAAGGAGTTAAAAAAATGTATCCTTTATAAATTTTTATTTATTATTAATATATCAGTTTTCTTAAATGTTTATTGATATGAAAATGTTTGCATGCTCTGCTATCTAAAGATAAACTGATGAAAATGATCTTTGCAATTATGAATTTTAATAAATAATTCAATATCAAGTTCATTGAATACATAAAATATTTTGTGTATTTATATGGTCTAATATTACAATGTCCTTTCTATATTCCATTTTTCTAATCAGTGTCATAGTTTTATAAGTGTAATATTTTCCTTGACTAAACTTTACAGCGGTCGACAAATATGTGCTGATAGACAGACTCTACATTCCATACCTACTTTGGGTGTTATCAAACATTTGTATTGTGTTCATTGGATCTGTGCTAGTTGCATATGTTGAGGTATGTAATTTATTTGTTTAAAGTACATAGTTGGTTTGGATTTACACTATACATTATATTTTAAGTACTATTAGTATTAATATTTAAATTAATACCTACAAGTTTCAATTAATTGCAGAAATTAAACTGTCACACTCAAAACAAACTAATTATTAGATTCAAAGATAAGAAATAAAAAGTTATTTTGTAAATAAGAAGACCTAACTTAATTAAGCACAATTAGTTACAACTAAACTACACTTAAACAAGCTGCTTATATAATTTTATTACATAATACATTTAATTTGTGTGAATGTGTGTGTGAATTTCTATGTATGTTGTTATCTTTTAATCAATAAATAGAATAGCATGTCAATAGGGTGAAGTAAATATCTTTATGTAACAAAAGCTATTTAGCATGTTATATAATACATTAAACATTTATTTTGCACATTGAGAATACACTGAATATGTATTTGAGGATGATAAATTTTCCGTTATTAAATGACTCAGTATCATATATCTATTGTCCCAGTGCATTAAGTTTACAAAGTTAGTAACCAACTTTTTACAGAACTCCACCAAATCGTTATATGTCGAAACCGTCAAAAAATTTCATGCCGCTTTCTCATAACATCTCGTTGTTTAAGGCAATTTTCCATATCCTCGAGTTCTATTCCAGGTGCCAGTCAGAATTAGTTTCCGATTTTATAATATACGGCAGAAATGTGGTGATGTCGCTAATACTTTGTATCGATGATTTCTCTTTATTTGCTTGCAACGTTAAAAAAATACTTGAATATGATATTCTAATCGAAAACTGTTTATAATTATCATTAATGTTTTTTCCATAACTAGCCTGTAGCAGCCGGCAGCGGCATCCCGCAAGTGAAATGCTATTTGAACGGCGTAAAGGTGCCTCGTGTTGTGCGCTTTAAAACCCTCTTGGTGAAAGCGGTGGGGGTAATAACTGCCGTAGTTGGAGGGCTGGCTGGCGGAAAGGTAACTGTATCAAAATTTTATCACGTCATATAAACTTAGGAGGAAGAAACGACGAGAGCTCCAAAAGAAACTATTTTAAAACCTGAACAATACTGCGTGTTTTTTTAGTCGTTGTTTTCCCGCAGCAGAATGCTTTACCTTCAGTAGTACTATCGATTTATGCTAGTAATTTTTTTTTGAAAAAAAAATTTTAGAAATTTTTTTAAAACTTTTTTTGAATTTTTTTCTTAAATTATAATGAGAAAATCGAAACTAAATGTAAGTAAACAGTAAACAATCATTTTTTTGATAAACGCGAAGGGCAATGACCCCGGCCGGTGACCGTCCGTGACACAGCTAGTACTATTGGTTCGAGTTTCGTCTATCATAATCGTAAAACTTTTGATTTAACTAAAAAAAGAACTTTATTAATTTATTTTACTACTAACATAGAATCATTTTACTGCGGGAAAACAACGACTAAAATTCCACGCTGTATAATATTTCTTAAAAAGGAGGGCCCTTTACAAACGCGCCCTTTTTTTTGCAGAGGAGAATATATACATATAGATACCTTAACATGCGGGCTCAGGACTAAAAAAAACCACTAGGTACTCACAAAACTCAAAAAGTTTCTTCTTTACACCTAAAAGGGTCAAACGGGTGCCTGCCTTGTAGCAATTATCTGTCCTAGATGTCTTGACCTTGGGTGGCATAAGCTAATATGGTGGTTTATTATTTTTAGGAAGGCCCGATGATACACAGTGGTTCAGTAGTCGCAGCTGGTATCTCGCAAGGCAAGAGCACCACTTTCAACAAGGACTTGAAGATCTTTCAATACTTCCGCGAGGATCACGAGAAACGGGACTTTGTGTCGGCTGGAGCCGCCGCGGGTGTCTCAGCTGCGTTCGGCGCTCCTATAGGTATTTATAGTTACTACTCGTACTATTTTAGCATCAATATGCCAGTTCGTCTTTTACTACTATTAATTAAATTTTTCCTTGTGGTTTGCTCCGATCTATTTAGTTTGTGGGATGCTAGATACTGTAACATTACATCGGCTTACTATTATATTATTTAATCTTGATAATTCTTTTAACAGGGGAACTAGACCAATAGGAGTCTGGCTTTACACAGCCATAAACTCAATAACAATTTGACTGTGCAGATTTCCTTACGATGTTTTCGGTCAGCACATAAAAAATAGATAAGTTCCGTGTTCCGACTAGCGGATAGTCGATCTCAAGATTGTAAAATCTTTATTTATACTAATATTATAAACGCAAAAGTTTGTAAAGAAGTATGGATGTTTGTAACTCTTTGAAACTGAAATGAAACTTTGCAATAATATAGCTTATACATCAGAATAACACATAGGCTACAATTTATAAAGTTATTCCCGCGGGATAACGCCTGCGCATCCTATAGTTCACAAGCCGCGGGCGGAAGGCTATCTATGCATAATACTTACAAAGGCTAATATAGCTTTGCTTGTAAAGCCGAGACCTCCATTATTTGAATCTATTATTGTATTTTTTTCGTGTATTTTTACATCTCAAAGTAATTCATTTTTTAATATGCCCATTTTGATCATCCAGGAGGAGTGCTGTTCTCGCTAGAAGAGGGCACAAGTTTCTGGAACCAGGCACTGACCTGGCGAACTTTCTTTGGCACAGTCGTGACGACATTTACCCTGAACTTTGCTCTGTCGGCTTACCATGGACACCCCGGAGAGCTCAGTTATCCAGGTGATTACGAGTACTATTGTTGCGTTCCTTCTGGCTATCATTTCTAAACCTTATAAGGAGAAATTTTTTGTTACCATAACCGCAGGCTGGCACCGGCTCGTCCCTCTTTGGGTGGAAATGAGGGTTGTAGGACGAACGCCAAATGTATTGTGTTGTTTACTATGTTCGCGCCAAGGCGCGAAATTCGTTCTCCTCCCAAAAAAAAAAAGATGTCCAGACTTGCGACCTTATTTGAGTCTCGGGACTTAAGTGTCCCACTAAACCCCCGGATTTCTCTTCGCTCTTAGAGGAGGACGAGCCGTCCCATAAAATACTTAAAAGTGTCCTTGTGGTTGACTGCGTATGCCAATTCATATTATAAATTATAACGACATTTATACTGATCAAGTATATATTTAATTTAATCTCATTTTTGTAGGTCTTTTACACTTGGGGGAGATGGAGCCGTTCCCGTTTCAGTTTTATGAGCTGCCAGTGTTTATGTTCTTTGGAGCCGTTGGCGGGATGTTGGGAGCACTTTGGAACTATATCAATTACAAGCTAGCCGTATTTCGTATCAGGTCAGTTGTTATCATCGGCGTTGCTGACACTTAATATGGGTAACACAAGCATTTTTCAATCAATGTAGTTTTTTTATGAAAGTGTGAGGCAAATTATCACTTCCAAGACACATGCGTCTTAGGTCTAAGGTGCGTTGCGCGCCTTCAAAGAAATTTGTAAGAAAGGGGAAGGGGAATGGGGGGAGGGGGGAAGAAAGGGGGTGGGGCCTCCGGCTAACTCATTTACTAAACGGAGCGCAAAAGCAAAGTTACTCAAGATATATACTAATAAGACTCATACATTGATCTTCAGTGAGAGGGTGGTACTTCCCCGGTCGGGGCCGCTCATTTCGAATGACACACGTCGAGATAGCAACATTTCGAAGCCAGTTATAGCCACTAACATTGATTCAATTGACGATTCATTAGTGCATTTCTGAAGTCTACGTGACCAAGACTGCCTGTCCACCGGCGCGCAGAGCGAGGCAGTGGAGCGGAAAAGCGGCTGCGTAATAATATTCAGCCGCTACTCCGCTCCGCTTTTATTTAACCAATGGGATTGCACAAAACCTTCGCTCAGACAGGAGTTGCATTCCTATTGGTAATTTTCTCCATTTCCCCGCTCCGGTGGAAAGACATCCTAAGGCCTAAGACACGAAGTCAGCGGGCGCGGGGCGGCAGCGGCGTTGTGTTTCAATGCATAAGGTTTATACATGGAACGGGCCTCGTAGGCTGTTAAGTTCATTCAAACACGCCGCTGTCGCTCAGCTGCCCGCTGACTTTAAGACCGAGGCCTATAATAATGATCTGTGGTTGCCTCAGATATATCTCGGCGCCATGGCTTCGCGTGGTGGAGGCGTGCCTGGTGGCGGCGGCCAGCGCCACGTGCGGCTTCCTCATGATGTTCCTGCTCAACGACTGCCGCCCGCTCGGCGAGGACCCCACCAAGGTGCCGCTGCAGGTATACATACATTTGGTAAACAACTCATCACCATAATCAGCCGTTGATAGTCCACTGCTGGACATAGGCCTCTCCAAATGCTCGCCACGCTGATCGGTCCTCGGCCACTCGCATCCAGCTCCTGCCAGCCATCTTGCGCAGATCATCGCTCCACCTGGCACGAGGGCGTCCTACACTACGTTAAACGGAACGGTAAACAACACCGTATGTTTAATGTTTGAGAAGTCAGATATACACATACAAAAAAAGGTTCAATCTCCACATGGTACAAACAATTTTGTCCTTGGAGCCTTGGTGTCTCATAAAATTCACAATATTTTTTTAGAACTTTTGCGCATTTTCACAAATTCCTCAGGAAGTACTCTAATACACATTCATCTCCAAGAGTTGTTCTGTAGCACGTATAGTTAAAAAATGTGCTTAAAAATAAATTATCAGGGACTTATGTTAGCGGTGACACTGGCTCTCAGTGTGACGATTTATTTTGCTTACAGCTGTACTGCGCCGATGGAGAGTACAACGCGCTCGCAGCCATTTGGTTCCAAACACCCGAGGCGTCTGTGCGGTCGTTCCTACACGATCCTATCGGCTCGTACAAGCCCTGGTCTATCCTAGTCTTTGTGGTAATTATTTTTTTCTGTACATGCTCATACTAAAAGTAATTCTTTGTAGTATGAGCATATACAGTCGACTCCAAAAGAGTAATATCTAATCGCCCAAAGTAGGTAGACAAAATATCTTTCAAAGAAAAATGAACTTTATAACTTATAAACTTACTTATTATAATTTTGTCGACGCCAATAATAAAAGTTAAAGTCTTTTATTGGATCTACTTCGTAGTGTATGTCCCAAATATGCACAACTTTTTTTTTTGGCACAGTCTTTTGCGTTGTCCTTTTTAATTAATAAACCGACTTCAAAAAAAAAACAAAAAAAAAACTACCTAAAAACACTGAAAAGCAAAAAATAATTTTAATAAGACATTCATCAAATGCGCTTATTGTCTAAGCCTATTAATAACATTAAATTGTATTTACGTGCTAGGTAGGTACCTACTAATCTGTTTGAAGTCGGTGCCAAGCCAAATAGTAGGTACCCAGACTACGTACCTACGTCCGCGGATTATTTGTAACCCTGTATAATACATAAATATTAGGTATGTATCATTTTTCATTACTTTTGGCTTGGCACCGACTTCAAACAGATTAGTAGGTACCTACCTAGCACGTAAATACAATTTAATGTTATTAATAGGCTTAGACAATAAGCGCATTTGATGAATGTCTTATTAAAATTATTTTTTGCTTTTCAGTGTTTTTAGGTAGTTTTTTTTTTGTTTTTTTTTTTTGAAGTCGGTTTAATTTTTTTTTAAAAAAGTTTGTTTATTTTTCTATTTTTAGTGTGAATAATACGTAGGAGTGAGTAAAACTGTCTCATAATATTGATAACGAAAATACGAGTAAAATAGTAGAATTGTATTATTTGACAATATTAGGTATTCATTAAGTGTTCAGCACCATTCAGTAGACCAACTAAAGATGCAGCCCGCAAGAGGGACATAAGAATTAAGAAGTCGTACCCTTTAGCTTCCATCATCATAGTTGTACCTTCCATCATCAGCTTAGCTCCAAAAGTACATGAAATACAACTAACGGTCCACATATTCCTACAACACTGAAATAATTATCCCCTAACTCCTAACCGTTAAGGAGTTGTACCTTCCATCATCAGCTTAGCTGCAAAAGTACATGAAATACAACTAACGGTCCACATATTTCTACAGCACTGAAATAATTATCCCCTAACTCCTAACCGTTAAGGAGTTGTACCTTCCATCATCAGCTTAGCTGCAAAAGTACATGAAATACAAATAACGGTCCACATATTCTTACAATACTGAAAGAATTATCCCCTAACTCCTAACCGTTAAGGAGTTGTACCTTCCATCATCAGCTCATCAACATAAAGTGATGTCTATAGGACGCAAAAACTTAAATGGCTTCAGAAAAAACAAGTAACGCGTAGTGTGCGCCTATAAAATTTGAGGTTTGCCCTTGATTTTCCCGGGATCCCATCATCAGATCCTGACATAGTGACAATGGGACCACCTCGGAACTATGCACTTTCAAATAAAAAAATAATTATTTAAATCGGTCCACAATTGACGGAGAAATCGACGGACATACATAAAAAAAAAAAAAAAAAAAAAAAAATACATACAGTCGAACATAGAACCTCCTCCTTTTTTGAAGTCGGTTAAAAATAATGCAAAGGTATGCTACTTCCTGCTGTCAACGTGGACGTTCGGCCTGGCGGTGTCGAGCGGCCTCTTCATACCAAACCTGCTCACCGGCGCGGCCTGGGGACGCCTGCTGGCAATCGTCATTCAGTACTGCTTGCCTTCTAATGTGAGTTTACTTTATAACATGTATTTTTTATGAGCGGTCGCAGTATTTCTGGTGACATACCGAAAGAAGCTCAAGCGATAAGCAAATAGCTTGAGAAAACTAAAAAAAACAAATGCGGAAAAACAACGTGTATCACCAAACTGATAGACAAGCGGAATCCAACATTTCATTGATGAAAATCATTTACAATTCCAACGAGTGAGGAGCATAAAACATCTTCAACAGCCCAGATTTTTTTTTTGTTTTTTTGGCTCTGAAACCTAAAAATTTTTTTTGCTGGAGGATCTTAAAAACATTGTAATTTCAAAAAGAATTTAAAACCAAACAACATTAGTTCCTCTGGAAGTTAGCATGTAACTATTCAAATACTTTCTAAAAGTGTGTGTTAGATCAGGTGTATTGAGTTTAAGGAACCAAATCAACAATTGGACGTAGTTTAGCAAAAACGTTCCAACCCACAACCCAGGTGAAATTGACTTGATATGATCAATCCTTCTATTTTGTTACTTTTCATCATGACAACATAAAAATTACGAAGTTTGAATTCGGAAGCTGAAATTTTTATGTTGTAATCATAGAATAACTATGGTTGTAATGATGAAGAAGTGTCAAAATAGAAGGATTGATCATCATAACTCAATTTCACCTGGGTTGTGGGTTGGAACGTTTTCGCTAAACTACGTCCAATTAATACTAAACCACTATATTTGTTCTTTATGTTATTAATTGAAAGCGGACTGATCGTGAGCAGAATACGAATATCAATTATTATTGTAAGGAAGGCGCATTTACATTTCATTTGTAATTTAAATTAACTATAGTTTCAAATTACTTTTTATTGGATTTAGTAATGTTTAGATAGTATGGGTTATCCGATGAGACTTTTTTCATATTCACCTTTTTTTTAATATTACTTACTATTAAACAATTGGTTGATTAAGAGCCAGTTTCACCCCTGAACAGTCACAAAGTGGTGAAACTGGCCCAAAGACTATAAAAAAATGAAGTCTTCCAGAGATCCTTTGTAACATTATTTTATCCAATTATCCCAGTCAATCAACCCAGCGAAGTACGCTCTGGTCGGCGCAGCGGCTCAGCTGGGCGGCGTGGTGCGCATGACGATATCGCTGACCGTCATCATCATCGAGACCACGGGGCAGATCTCCAACGCGCTGCCCATCATCATCACTCTCGTCGTCGCCAAGTGGACCGGAGATTTCTTTAATGAGGTGAGGGGCCTCAATTCCATAAAAGGACTCGCGTTACAAAGCAAGTAAGACTGCCTAAGGAGAGACTAGAAACACATTTTGCTAAAATAAATTCATTTTTTATAATGAGAAAACGAAACAACTTGGAAAGAGTTGGAACAGTCGGTTGAATTCCATAATACTAAAATAAATACTAATATAAAAAAAATCTATATAAGTCTGCACTGTAAAACATTTTTTTAAATACATATGTACACAGAATTCGATTAGCGAGTCGTCGGCTGTTATCGGAAGACGACGTTAATTTTATTTCAGTGATGGAGGCCTTTGTCCTTCAGTGCGACATTGACGAATCTGATACTTACTGTTATACCAGGGCATCTACGACATTCACATCCAACTGGCGGCGGTTCCGCTCCTGCCGTGGGAGCCGCCGCCGCTGACGCACAACATCTACGCGTCAGAAGTGATGTCCCACCCGGTGTTCACGCTGCGCACCGTCGAGAACGTCGGCCACATCGTCGAGCTGCTCAAGGTCGTGTCCTACAACGGCTTCCCGATCGTCGACCCGCCGCTCGCTGACGACGTGAGTGACGATTTAGGTTTATCGTTTTGCCAACAGCTTTTTGATGTGGATAGCTAAGGAGTTGAATTCCCTGCAAGCAGAGGTATTTCCAGACCATTATATAAGTTGGGATTTTTTGTTGAGATAAGTTCAACATAGGCACAATATGTGGTAAATAACTAAATAGGATAGACTCGTTCAATAGTCCTTTTCATGTATTTATCCTGTTGTGTGGTTGCAGCCCGAAGTGACGACATACAAGCGACTTCGAGGCATGATTCTGCGCTCTCAGCTCATCGTTCTGCTGCAGAACAAACTGTTTAACGAAAACGCAAACACAGCCTGGTCCAACTTTAGTGTGGATATGAATGTCTTCAGGAAGGAGTACCCGCGGTATCCTTCTATTGACGAAGTAAGTTATTGTTACTATAAAAAAAAAATTATGGGACCAAAAGTAATGATAGTAGGTAGTGATTTATTTTAAGTTTCCCTAACCAGACAATAGACATGCTTGGAAATCTTTTCGTGGCCATATGACAAATTAATAAACGATAAAAATGCCGATTTCACCAACCGAAACCTATAGATAACCCATTTAAATTAATAATTAACATTCATAGTTAGAAATATCCGACTGGGAAAAGACGTGCACCATCGACTTGCGGCCGTACATGAATCCGTCGCCGTACACGCTGCCGCACCGCGCGTCGCTGCCGCGGCTCTTCCGCCTGTTCCGCGCGCTCGGCCTGCGCCACTTGCCCATCGTCAATGACGTCAATGAGGTAACACAAACACTCCTTATGTCACTTTGTGAAATTCATTTTTAATTGTGTCTAGAAGTTTATTACTTAATAAATACTATTAATACTGAAAACCCAAGTAACTTTCAATAAACCATAATTTTAACCCCCTAAGCATAAAGAGGGGTGTTATAAGTTTGACCTGTCTGTGTTTGGTATAAAAATAATCTCATGATGATTGTACGGTCAACAGCACATCATGGTAAACACTTGCAGTTCGATAATAGCACTTATGCCCCCGACCTAAGAGCGGTACAAAGTCCAAAGTGTATTAGTCTGACGTGCTTTTGACTGTACCTTATTTTAAAAAAAAACATTGCTTACGAATAAAATATTTTCGTTAAGACTAATTATTTAAAAAAAATTATTTCATTTGGCTGTTTTTAACAGACCTTTATTACTGAGACGGACTTTTTAAAATTTTGATTAAGTGAAGGATTGGCCGAATTTACCACTGCAATTTTGGTTAGGTGTAAACTCGGCCAATTGGCCGAAAAGACCACATCAAATTCGGAAAAGGGTAATCTCGGGCAAGGCCGAGTTTTTTGTTGCCCGAGTTTACCCCTAAGCCGTCTGTTGGCACTGTAGCTTCTGAATGAATGAATGGATTTGAGTAAGGTTTTTTTATTTTATTTTGTAGTCAGTTTAGTAATTAAATATGGAGGAACATTTTGAAAAACATTATTTGTTATATAGTATTATTTTTAATTTATGTTTTATTTATTAGGTGGTGGGTATGGTGACCCGTAAAGATATAGCAAGATACCGGGTCTGGAGACACCGTGGACACATGGGCATGGAAGAACTGCTGCTCTCTAGTGAAATTTAACTCATTTGCCATTTATAGTTATATAGATGAGAAAAAATGATTAGTTATTTAAATATTATTTCTGATATTATAGTATTATTCTGTTTTTATACAATGGCCATTCCGGAAAGAAATTCTCAATAGTTTTCTATCAATTTAAAATATTAATCAAGGTATTAGAAAGGTTTTCAATAGGTGTTCAATATTTAAGAGTCAATGATAAGATTTGTTTGTACTTACTAAACAATCTAAACATGTATGATCCAATTGTATTTATTCTGTTTATTGACATTAGCTAGATTTGCTCAACTTATAAACTACACACATTAATCATTATGTGCACTTTTTTGTTTGATGTAGGTACATATAACATCACATATTAATTATATCCATGGTCACCATTAAGTAAAAATGTTTGATTTAATTATTATTTGTTATAGTAATTCCTCTATTTATATTTTTCAATACTGTCTGCCAAAGCTTTCAAATCAGTTTATGCTAATTTAAAACTTTGATGTGATAATAATTAGGAAATTTATTTACACATTTACAACTTCTAATTATATATATAGGCAATTGTTGACAACTTGTAATTACATAAATAAGCCTTTTGAGGTTTTTATAATGTTGCAAAAACGTGTAATTATAATTTTTTTTTATTGATGTTTATTAATTTATTTCAATAAAATAAGTAGGTATGCAAAATAATGGTCCTTTTTATTATAACATAACTATCATTATCAACAGGTCAACTAATTAAATACTTAACACTATTAAAACACTTAATAGTATTAAATATACTTTTTCAGTCAAAATTCATGACCTTCTCTATTTCATAATAATTTCTAGTTATTCACAAACAATTCCCAGCCGATTCCTGTCCAGAGATTGAAAAACAATACAACTGGTAATATCACCAATATCAATAATATGTAATTAACAAACTCGTCCATCGCGTAATGATCTATTACGCTAGCCACACTTAGATTTACTATTTTCAAAAGTAAATAAATATTTCGTGCAAAACAAGTTTTCTAACCTCAAAATTAGCTGTCAATTTCGCTGGCAGCTGGTGATGTGAGTTGTCAAACAAAACAATTCGTTTAGAAATTGTGATGACCGTTCGGGGCAGCGCAGACGGCACACTTTTTGTGCGAAAGAGTCTGCCGCGGATTTTTCACAGACTCGACGCACAAAAAGTCTGTCGCGGATTTTTCACAGACTCAACGCACACGACGCACATCTTCGATCATCAGTGCGATCATTTTGTCGGCAGACGTAGACGCTATGAAAATCGTGCAGAGATTGAAGATCGCGAAGTATTATTTTGTACTTGATGTAACAGACAGAAAAAGACGAAGAAAATTTTGGGTACATCCTATACTTTCGGAAAGATTACTGAAGGGAGAGTTCTATAATAAACATTCAATTCTGAACAACACCGGTTTTTTTTTTAAGTTTTATAAAATGTCTGTTACTACATAATATGATGAGTTGCTATTTATTTTAAGACCTGCTTTGACTCATTCAGACACAACAATGAGGAAGTTAATAATAAATAATAAATATCTCTGGACATTATTCACACAGCGCCATCTAGCCCCAAACTAAGCATTAGCTTGTGCTATGGGTGCTAGACAACGGATAAACATTACTTATATACTTTTTTTTTGTAAATACATACATAATATACATAGAAACACCCAAACCGATACAAACAGACATGTTCATGCACACAAATGTTTATACCGTGCGGGGATCGAACCCGCGACCTGTGGTGTAATAGCCGACTTCTCAACCATTACACCTAATGGCTCGTCAAATTAGTATTTCGGTTAAAGAAACTTTATTCTCAAAAAGAAATTACATAAACACTTACATGAGAACATTAAAATTAATAATAAAACAAATTATCCGGCAACAAAAAAAAAATAAATAATAATAATAATACTACCAATTACACAGAGCAATCACTAGTTACAATTTGTTTACAAAAAATTTCTTATACAGAATATTACCAAGAAACAAGTTTTAATGTTTAAACTCACTGCGGACCGAGTTTTAATGATTTTACATAATATATGTATTAATCATGAAGTTAAAGAAAAAACTGGAGGCCAAACTCAGTACATAAAAGTGAAGTCAAGTAGGTATGTATTCTTACTCGCTCCTTAGGTCCCCCTCCTCTCTTTCTAATAAATAAAGTTAGAAAGAGAGGAGGGGGACCAAAGGATTGAGGTGGGAGCGAGAAAGAATGCTGTAAATTTTGCTTCAAGTAGGTATGGAGAGTGTGGCCTCCAGTTTTTTCTTTAACTTCATGGTATTAATATCTATATTCTGCCATAGAAGTATCATAAATTATTGATCTATTTTGTATTTCATTAATTAGCATCGTTACATCGATGTCTGGCGCCATAATAGATCGCATACGCACGTTACGTCCCACCACTAGATTGCAGACTAAAATGTACGCCAATGTGCGCCGTCTGCGTTAGCCCGTGTTGAAGCAAACGTTCCATTTTTTTCGCACACTTTTTGTGCGGAGCGGTGTGGCGCGGCGCGGCGCGGTCTGCCGGAATCACACGGATTTTGTGCGCGCCGGACTTTTTTGCGCGTCGTCTGCGTTACTCCATACAGTTGCATAGTCATACGTTCTATTTTCGCAGACTAAAAAGTCTGTCGCGGATAGTCTGTCGTCTGCGCTGCCGCTTCTTCCGTCCTGATTGAAACGTTTTTGTTACTTTGAATTTGAAACACCGCGAAACTTCAGTTGGTGGAAGTCTAGAGGCGTTTTTATTACTCTATGAAGTCTAGTTAGCAGAATCAATGTTATTAATCCCTTTATAATATTTTCAAACATAAAATAGAGGGTATTACTGTTTTATTAGATTGGGTTGGGTTAGTTAGCTTCATTCAGCCGGATATGCAATCTAAAAATATTTGGAACAGCAGTCTTAAAATAAAAGAGGGAAATTTAGGATGTAGTCATATTGTCATCAACGCGTTTTTTTCTTAAAAAATAACTGAAACAATTCACATTTTAAAACTTTATTTTCAGAATGCACAAATTAATTGTCTAGCCTAAAAGCCTAAATTAGAATTAAACTACAGATAGGAATGTAAAAATTACAATAAATGAATTAATCGGTTGAAGTAACTCTAAAGTAAATAATAATTGTAATCATTTAACCCTTTCCCCGCCACGCTTTTATCCGAAAATGGTGCACCACACGCCACGACCATTAAAAAAAAAATTCCAAAAAATTATTAGGTTATACTCAACTCATTCAGGCAAGTAAAAATACAACGTTTCTTGATCATGTTTTTTTGTCTGATATATCAGACATTGGCGTGGTGGGCACGAAAATGGTTTGTCTGATATATCAGACATTGGCGTTGAAAAGGTTAAATTGTACTTGTAACAATTACTTCATAAACATGATCCCTGATCCCATAAGACTAAACATGTTAAAATTTATAAATAGTCAAAACAATACAAATTACAACTTATATGTATGGAAAAGGCAATTAATGGCTTGTTGAGCTTCCTCGAAGTACCGAGGTTTGTCGGCTCTTATAATGCCATAGTCTGGTTCCAAGGCCGGCACGAGAACACTGGAGCTGCTGGTGGTACTACACAAGCTGAGATTCATCGACTGGTTACCGGTACGCGATACAAATTTTGATGTTTGGGGAGTATGGTATTTGTTTCTAGAATTAGTTGCCATTCTCTTCATTCTGTCTACATTTCCTTTAATAGTTATTAGCATTTTATGATTTTCCGGCATGTGAAGAAATTCGGTTAAATCCTGTAAATATACGAAATTTTATTAATAGGTATTTCCTTCTTACATTACAAAAAAATATATATTATGGGATTAATTTGTATTATCACCAATTATTCAATATAATTTCTACAGTTCTTTTGTAAATAAGAAACTCAACCCAACCCAATTCCTCACCTTTCGAACTTCGTCGTATTTAGAGAATAGCCAAATATAAGTAGATAATATGCAAAACAAATGAGTTTCACTGTTACTGAATCTCCACATGAACTTCAAGATGGGAGGTATGCGGTCTCTCTGAAAAAATAAAGATGAAGATTAGTAAACATTTTTTTTTATTTTTATACTAAGTCAGTTGGCAGCCAGACACGCAGCCCACCTGATGGTAAGCGGCCACTGCGGCCTATTCCATTGAGGGACACTTCGCCAGGAAGCGTCGCTCAATGTGCTGCCAGACTGTAGACTCATCTGATCTTCGAGCCTTTGATTTCAAGTGTACTGGCTTCCACATTAACACGTTCCGGCGCGGTACCGGCATAGACAGTAAATTCAGAATTCACAAAATGACAGTACGGGTACCGCCGCTTTCACGAAAATCAATTTAAAAACCACTACGGCAACCGCCGTCCAATTTACATTAGAGTTCCATAGAAAGCAGCCTTACTGTCATTCTTTAAAGGAGTCTTGGGTTTCTAGTGTCAAAAATACTTGTACAATAAGAGCGTTTTATGCATCACTCACACACATGCACAAGGGGCCGTTCAAGTATTACGTAAGCAGATTTATTGCAAATTTTTACCCCCCCACCCCCCTTGTCAGCAAAAGTAAGCAAAGCTCTTACCCCCTCCCCCTATGCTTACGTAAACATTTTTCAATTATAATTTTTTTATATACAGGGTGTTCGGAAGAACGTTGAACATACGATAATGGGGGGTAGTTGGGGTGGTCTGTTAACTAACTAGCTCAAAAGATTTCACCTAGGTCTCAAGTTTTTTTTTTTTAATTTTTTTTTTGTATATTTCTATAATTTTTCGGTTTTGTACCTTTAAACCCGTCTAACTTTTTTTTTAATGACCAGATCCAAATAATTTTTTCATTATTGGAATCTTAGTGATTGGTAGGTCCCTTTAAATAAACAGTTTTAAATTGCACATTGCTAGAAACAAAGTTATGGGCCCTCAAACATAAAATAAGAGTTGAAACAAATTTTGAATCTCAACTTCGCGTAGCATTTAAAAAATTAATAAAAGGGATGGATGACTTCTGATTTGTTAAAAACATCTCCAAAGTGTGAGCTTTCTAACGATATGTCGTTTGTTTTGATATCTTTTTTGTAACCAAAATTATTCGATGTTTTCTACCCAGGCGGACCATTTCGACGAAAATCTACTTATGTGAAAACTTAAATGTTTTGCGAAATTTGTCAATGCAAAGGTCAAAATAACAAATTAGTGGGATAGTGACATAAAGAATGTAGATTTTTTTTCACTCTTGCACACATAAAGGCTATCTTTTCTCTCTTTCACTCTGTGTGGAATGCGCGGCGAGTGACGCTTCCCAAGAACGTAATAATACTAATGTTTTACTCTAGTACACTTACATCGTATCTTCCCTCTCTTTCGCTTTCGGAACAGGCGACTCAGTGTAAGTGTCAGAACTCTTAGTCGAGACTTAACTGTCCAAGAAGGTAATAATAATAATGTTTCACTCTAGTACACTTACATCGTATCTTCCCTCTCTTTCGCTTTCGGAACAGGCAACTCAGTGTAAGTGATAGAACTCTTAGTCGAGACTTAACTGTCTCTGCGATCATACGTGCCCTTTGTGCCTACTCTTGTTACAGTTCTCTTCGTTCTTGATACATTCTACGCGCTTCACGCGCATTGGAGTTAGCTCTTCCATATGCCATTAAAATGTCCGTATATTCCTCATTGGTAAATGAAGTCATTTTACCGATTAACAAACGCAACAGAAATAACAAAACTTAACAAAACAACTGATAACAATAATACAAAACGAAGATAACTGTAACAAGAGTAGGCACAAAGGGCACGTATGATCGCAGAGGCAGTTAAGTCTCGACTAAGAATTCTGTCCTCTTTGGTTCTGTCACTTACACTGAGTCGCCTGTTCCGAAAGCGAAAGAGAGGAAAGATACGATGTAAGTGTACTAGAGTGAAACATTATTATTATTACCATCTTGGAAAGCGTCACTCGCTGCGCATTCCACACAGAGTGAAAGAAAGAAAAGATAGCCGTTATTTGTGCAAGAGTGAGAAAAAGTCTACCTGCTTTATGTCACTATCCCAGTAATTCGTTATTTTGACCCTTGCATTGATAAATTTCGCAAAACATTTAAGTTTTACGTATGTAGATTTTCGTCGAAATGATCCGCCTGGGTAGAAAACATCGAATAATCTTGGTTACAAAAAAGATATCAAAACAAACGACATATCGTTAGAAAGCTCACACTTTGGAGATGTTTTTAACAAATCAGAAGTCATCCATCCCTTTTATTTATTTTTTAAATGCTACGCGAAGTTGAGATTCAAAATTAGTTTCAACTCTTATTTTTTGTTTGAGGGCCCATAACTTTGTTTCTAGCAATGTACAATTTACAACTTTTTATTAATGGGACCTACCAATCATTAAGATTCCAATAATGAAAAAAATATTTGGATCTGGTCATTAAAAAAAAAGTTAGACGGGTTTAAAGGTACAAAACCGAAAAATTATAGAAATTTATAAAAAAAAAAATTAAAAAAAAATCTTGAGACCTAGGTGATATCTTTTGAGCTAGTTAGTTAACAGACCACCCCAACTACCCCCCATTATCGTATGTTCAACGTTCTTCCGAACACCCTGTATATACTATAATTATAATGTTATAATTATAACTTTATAAATAAGAAAATAGATTTAGGATAGAGATTAGATTTTACTTATACAGTATTCAACATAGAGTAAGGGACAAAAATATTATAATCTTACGAACATAACAAACTTATTTTAAAGTTTTAGTACACATCATCATCATCATCAGCCTGTGATAGTCCACTGCTGGACATAGGCCTCTCCAAATGCTCGCCACGCTGATCGATCCTCGGCCACTCGCATCTAGCTCCTGCCAGCCATCTTGCGCAGATCATCGCTCCACTCCACCTGGCCTGAGGGCGTCCTACACTACGTTCACCGAGACGCGGTCTCCACTCTAGAACCCGTTTACCCCAACGGCTATCGGTTCTGCGGCTGATATGGCCAGCCCACTGTCACTTCTATAGACGTGGCTTAGGAAATGGTTCGATAGTTCTTCAACAGGCTTTTGTCACTCTTTTTAAAGAACAGGACGACCACACTCCTACTTTACGCCTTTGGAGTTCCCTCCAGCCTTTAGCAGCTCAGTAGTAACGCCGTCCTCTCCAGGGGCTTTTCCATTTTTAAGCTGCCCAAGAGCAATCTCGATTTCGCCAACGCTCACTTTTGGCAGGTCTTCAGTGTAATAGGGATTTAACGTGGCTCTAGAGTCCTCATTTTCGGGATCAGGTCGACATGCATGCGAAGCGTATAACCGGCCATAAAAGTCCTCTACCTCCGAACGGACTGCCGGCTTTGAGGCAACAACTTCTCCACTTGCTGTGGTCAGCTTCGTCAGGTGGCTTCTTCCGAGAGATTGTACGAACACCTTAGACCCCCGATTTTGCTCTATAGCTCTTTCGATCGAAAGAGTATTAAAGCACCGGACACATATTAAACATTGGTACACATCTATAATATAAAAATGAATCGCAAAATGTGTTGGTAAGCGCATAACTCAACAACGCCTGGACCAATTTGGCCAATTTTTTTTTAAAATGTTCGTTGGAGTTTAATGATGGTTTTTACGGCGAGAAAATTTGAATTGATTGATTGATCATTTCCCACGGGAACGGGAACCACGCGGGTGAAACCGCGGGCGCCCGCTAGTATTAAATAAAAATTAACAGTCTTCAGTCCATGTAACCCGAATCCATGATTCTAAGTTTTCGCTGAGTCTGCTAACTTTCATCCGATTTTGGAATGTCTACGTCTTCTCACATCATGGTGCTCTAACTAAAATGTAATCTTGCTTTGGTATACTTACAATACGTCTACTCGCTATAGTATCCAAACGAAACAATACACTGACAGAGGAAATTTAGACAACTGAGTAGCGCACGGTAATTCCCCTAATCGGTTCTAAAGCGAGTGCCTAAACGTATGCATTATTTGCGGGAATCCCCGAAAATGGGTTTCGTTTTCAAGCATAGGCAATGTGAGGGTTGCCATTGGTGTAAAAAAGTAAATAACTACCGATGACGTAATCATCATCTAGACCCCCCTACCCCCCATGTCATCCAAAATAAGCAAAACATAGACCCCCCCACCCCCCCATAGTGCTTACGTAATACTTGAACGGCCCCCAAGTGCTTTACGTCATGACATGACAGTACGGCGGTGGCCGTTGGGTTTGTATGAACGTTACTTGGACGCGCAAGTTAGTGCTTCGCCGCAAGCGATCAGTGAAACGTGCCTGTTTTCGCGGGATAAATCGCGCCTCTCGCAACAAAAGTAAGTGAATAATACCTATTTGTGCTGGATTATACGGTTATATGTTTTGAATTACACTGATAATGGATGGTATGTTATCCTTCTCTTTCCATTATGCTATAAAAACACTATTATATTTGTTTCTAGATGGAAAAGGATAAAGAACGAATACGGAAGCTGTTAGATGACACCTCTACTCCAGCTACGACCTCGGAGCGAGACCCTATAGCAACCAAGACGGGGAATATGGGTCGGATATGGATTTTGTACCTGTTCTATCTAGTTCTGATCTAGTTCTGATAGTGACTCAACTCACTGTTCATCTGAAAAAAAGTGATTCTGGCGATCCGCAGAGCAAAAGCAGCAGGATAGTTCCATTGTTACACGCTTCGCGAGCTGTGGTGCCTATTGATGTAAGGCTTAGTCCAGCTAATCCATGTATACAAACACCAAATTGTATTCTACCGTACAACGGATATGACCGTACCGGCGCATCTTATAATCTTTGTTATAATAAAAATAGGCAGTACGGCTAAACCCGGCTACGGCTATAGCAGTTACTGACGTAGTCGTTGTCGTTGTATAAGGTTGTGTATGACACTACGGGTATAGCTGTGCAAAAACATTGTATGAAGATAAGTACTGTCATTCTGGAGAAAAGTACCGCGCCGGAACGTGTTAATACTGTCGGAACACAGCCAGAGCTATTATGGCGGCAGATTTCACCTGTGGGGGTGGTAGCTAGCCAGTCGGACTCTGAAAAAGCCCTACCACCAACCAGACCCTAGGTGGGAATCGAACCCACGACCTCCGGGTTTTTATACCCGAGCGGCTTAGCCACTGTTCCAAGGTGGCGGTCAAAAATGAAAAAATATTTCCATTATCAATTAACTACGCAAGCAAGTTGACTACGGACATTGAGTTACAAGTAAAGTTCAATTACTACGGAAGCACAAGTGCACCCGCCTGACTTCCGGGGATGGGCCGGTCAATCGCGCAAAGGCGGCCACCGACTCGTTCTCTTCGGGTGTAAAGGGAAATCGGGAGAGTTTAGAGAGTAGTTGGACGCTTTGACAGCAGCGAAAAAAAGTCACTTACAGGACCAAATGTGCTTTCCGAGACAACGAAAAAACGAGTTCACAAATTTTTAATCGGACTCGGGATTGGAGAACCCATGATCTGTGGCGTAGATTTCGCTTATCTAAAACCTGTAGTAGCACACTGCAGCGAATGCGAAACATAATGCCTTTAAGTTTTAACGCACATGCATTAAAGGCGTTAGTGTTCCATTTCGTTTCGCATTCACCGCAGAGTTCTACAGACGTAATATTCACTACACCATGGAGTCAAACGCGACACTATTAAAAAAACTTTAAAAAATAAATAAATAAATAAGTTAATTTCTTACCGCATATATCTTAGGTCCTGTGATCTTGTATCTGGTCAAATTGACAAGGACAGAGGCAGCCGATTTAAGAACTTCTACGCTAGAAATGGATCTGTTCGTGACCGACATGTAGATGTAGACCCGTCGCACGATGGACGCCGCGTTATCGTGATACATCATCGGGAATACTTCGGTCAATATTTCTGCACAAAACATACAAATAGGTATATAAATAAATATTGGCTAACATCACATACATTGATCCTACGCAATAATAGTAAGCACTTGTGTTATGGATATCAGAATCAACGAAGGACAGGATAAACACTGTCCTGGGTAAGGTTCAAACGAATGACCACTTGTACATATAGCAGGTCACTACCAAATGGGCATTCGGACCAATCAAATATGTAAATGCATAGGTAAAAGATGAATCGATATTATGAAAAATCTCAAATGGTTCAGTTAGCCTCAAATTACGTACCAAGTGAGCGGAAGGCTCTGATCACTGTTTCGATATCGGACATCTTCCGTAACACTTCCATCGCTTCCTCATTGCGCTCTTTCAAAGACTCCTGCGTCGATTCCAGGGCTCCTTCGCGCCACCTGCGCCTGAGTTCCGCGACTCGTTTGTCGGTGTTCAGGATAACGCGCGCTTTATGACCGCGGAATAGAGCCTGAAAATCAAATTAATTTTATCCATCTGTTACTATAATATTCTGTTTTACCTATTTTTTAGATCACTAGTCTAATTTGATAGATAGTTTACAGTTACAAGGAAGTTTTTTAAAAGTACATAAATTTTTTTAAATACCTACGTAACTAAACGTTAATAATGTAGTCATTTACCTGTATTTTTGATGCAGCCCAGTATTCTCTTTTTTCTTGTCTTATTCTTAACAAGTTTTCCTTTTTGAGTTGAACTTCCTTCCTTACCAAATATCCACGGATAACTGACTGTAATCTTATAATAAAGCTTCTCTTCTGTAAGAATTCACAGCGCATCAGTCTAGTTACAAGTTTTCCTTTCCATAATTTCTGTAATAATATTGCGGTATTACGATATTTCTCATATCGCGACTGTACAATATAGCGTCTGAAGTGTTTTTGTATACAAATTGCTGCTGCTTCTCTCTTTGCATTAGTAAGTCGTCGTTTTATCTTAAATCTATGCACGGCTTGAATGAGTACGACTGTCCGTCGAAGTCTCAAGTACCGCATTCGTTCAATATAACATCTGATAAATGCTTGAATTTTAACAATAGCATTTCTTGTTCTGACGTATTCTCGTCTCGCTACTGATGCTTCTTTGTACGACCGGTAGTATTTTTGTAAAGTTATCGTAGCACGACGTATCGTAAGGAATTTTTTCCGCAAAGTATACATACGGAAAGTAGATTGTATTAATATGGCGCTATGTCTTTGCTGCACATAATTTTGTCGGCATATATTACGTTTTTGTAGAGATCTGTACCACGTCTGTATTTTAGTAGCGGTGTGATGTCTACGGGCTGCGCGAGCGCTTATATTGGATCTAATACGACGTTGTAAATTAATTACAACCTTTTTGAAATGTAGGAATTCATTTCGTATTTTTCTAGATTCCTTAACATTTCGGTAATATCTTTGAATTTTGACTGTTGCAGATTTGAGTTCCAAATACTTTTGTCTCTGCAATTTGGCGATAATGTACGCTCTGTATACACTTTGAATTCTTATACAAGCATTTCTAACAGTTAAATACTTTGATCTAGCTTCCAACATTAAACGGTAAGCTCTATACTGCCTTTGAATGGTCAGAACAGCTTTCTCAGTCCTATATTGTATGTACAGTCTTCTTTGTTCTCTCCCTAGCAACTTGGCCCTAAAACGCTTCTGTATATTTAGACAAGCTAATTTCAATTGCAAATAGTTTTCTTTATCTTTTCGCATTTGTCTCAACGCCCTATATCTTCTTTGAAGAACAAGGGTTGCACTATACAAACGTTTATATTCTTCCTGATACTTTTTCTTTAAAACATAAGCCCTGTAATATTTCTGGATTGTCATAATTGCATTTCTTTGAGTCTGGAAAGTATTTCTGTCTTTTCGCATATTCAATATGCTTCTATAATACCGTTGAATAGTAATTACAGAATTTCTTTGTTTGACGTATGCGTTTCTTTCTAACTTAGAAAGTAAATAAGCTCGGAAATAATTTTGTATTTTAACCGCGGCCTCTCGTTTCGTCTGGTAATCTTGCCTTATCTGCTTCATGGCCAAATATGATTTGAATCGAGTCTGTATTACGATTGCCGCTTTTATGATCTCTAAAAATTTGCTTCTCTGTTTTTTCATGAGCAGATGGGCTCTGATCTTCCTTTGGAGCCGAATGATCAACACCTTTTGTTTCGTATATTCCAATCGAACCTTACGGCCTCTATACAACTTTTGTATCATTATAGCACTGCTTTTTAAATTTAAATAGCTGTTTCGAATATACCTCGTCCTAACCAAACCCCTGTACCATCTTTGAATTAAAACAGCAGACATTTTAACTTTTTGGAAGTGCCTATATTGTTTTATCATTCTGTAGTTGCGTTGTATAATAACAGCACTCTTTTTCCGCAAAAGATGAGATCTGTAGTGTTTTTGGATTGTAATGATTGCATTTCTCTGTTTTTGATAGGCGTTCACATGTTGACGCGTAATCAAAACATTTCTATAGTACCTTTGGATAGTCACAGTAGCAGTACGTAGTTTAATGTACATGTTACGTTGTGACTTAGTTTGTAAGTGAGAACGGAAATAATGTTGAATGGAAATAATTGCATTACGCTTAATTAAAAATTCTTCCCTCGCTTTTTTCATAGCAAGATATGTAATTACTCTCCTCTGTATTATAATCGCTGCTTGTTTTTTCTGTAAAAAGTTAGCCCTCTCTTTCTTCATAATCTGATGTGCTCGGATCCTTCTTTGCAGTTGAATAATCGATCTTCTTTGCCTCTGGTACAGTGATCGCATCTTCTTTCCTCTATACAAAGCTTGTAACGTGACGACAGACTTTTTCATTTCCAAATAATCTTTCCGATCTTTTCTCATAGTGATCAGTGCTCTGTATCTTGTCTGAATTGTAATCACAGATTTCTTAACTTTTTGGAAATACCTGTACTCTCTTATCATTCTGTAACAGCTTTGAATAAGAGTTATCTTTCTCCTTGTTTCTGAATAATTCAGCATTTCTGTTTTCATAAGGACTCTACTCCTGTATTTTCGTTGAATAAGCGTCGTATACTTTTTCAAAAGGACAAATTGTTTTCTAATCAAAAAACGACGAACCAATGCTTGAACCAGAACAATTTTCTTTAAGGTCAGCATATATTTCTTTACGCATAGCCATCGTCTAATGCAGCTTTGTATTACAATGGCTGATTTACGAAGTAACAACTCTCTTTCCGACCTAAGCTGTGCCAAGATAGTCTTTGCTTTTCTGACTTCTTTTGTTGATTTGTACCATTCTTCTATTTTCAAAATGCTTGATTTCATACTGAGGAATCGTCTTCGGCATAGCCACATGCGGCAGTATCTCTGTATCGTTACAGTAGCTTTGGTTACTTGTTGCATTTGCCATTCTACCAAACGATCGTACTGCACACGACGCCACCAGCGTTGAATGACGATCGCAGAGTTGTTAAGTTTTTGCTGCACTCTCTCTTCTTCTTTACGTTTTTCCAAAATGACTTCATATTTCTTCTTCCACCAGGTTTGAATAACGCTCGCTGCCTTTTCAAACAAGGGTGCACGGAAAACGTGTATCAGTTGCCACAGTAGTGACAACGTTTTCTCCCTGTGCCCGTCAGCTATGTCATGGGCAGTAATATCACCAACAATCACGAAGTTTGCCTCTTTAAGAGCATTAAAGGCCACCTGCACGTTATGAATCTTTTGAAGGCGTGATATGGCAGGTGTGCGTAGCTGATGCAATAGTCCATTTTTCATTAAAATTATTTCCATGACTTTGGTTAAGCGGACTCCATCTCGAATGTCAACGGCGATGTTATGTACGGCATATTTATACTCATCCAAATAGGATTGTTTGTGGCTGACGATATATCCCAGGGGACGCAGATGTCTAGTGATATCTCCTATGCCGGCGATAAGTTCCCTTGTGAAGCGAATTAATATTTCTCTACTTTCTTTACAGATTGCGTTTCTGCAGAATAGACAGGGATCATGAGAAATTAATTTCCTTTGCTTGGCTTGATCGAGGAAGAACACGAGCATGAAAAACTTTTTTAGAGTAGATTTCTTAATGGCCTCCATGTATGCAGGTAAAAGCATGTTTGGGGCATTTGATTTGGAATGCTTACTTTTTAAATGAGGGTTTTTAAACATTCGTTGTATTATGAAGGTTGTAAGGCCGTCGATATCACTGTTCGATTTCAACGGTAAAACAAGCCCGTATATGGCTTCGAGTCCTAGGCGAAGCCATAACGGATTGTATGATAGCAAAAGTTCCATTATAATCTTTTGGAGCCCAACATCTAAGTGGAGGTTTCTGTCAGTTCGTATTGCAATAAGTTTCTTTTCTATTTGAGCATTTAATTTTTGGAAGACTTGCACAATTTCAGGACTCATCAATAGGGTCCTGGCTGATCGGCGGAGACTAGCCAGTCTATGGCTATTATGATAAACACTGGAAACCTGTTCCTTGGTTGGGGCTAATGGCACTTCTTTATTTCGGTTTTCAAGCCATGCTTTCCCGACATCAATTTTTTGTTCTATATTGCTGTCTAGATCAGCCGGAGGAGTAAGAATACAATTAAGCCATCTTTTGAATTCCTTCTCAAATTTGTGAACTGCTTCCTCATCATAGAAATATGTTGACGAAAGGAAGGGATCTACAGTAAAGGACTGTGAGTAAACGTTAGGTATATGGTTGGTAATGGACATGTTTTGATTGAGAGTATTGTTTGATTCAAAAGTAGTATCTGATAATTTACTACCCAATGACTCTTTGCCTTTAAGGCTTTGTTTGGGTTTTATCGATTTCTTTGGGACCGATGTAGGTACTTTCCAAAGTTCAGGTTCTACACGCACTGCTTTTTTAGACCATGACTGTCTATTATTAGTAGAAACCGAATTTCTACCGTGGTCCTTCTCAAAGGTACGATTTATAGTGAAAGTAGACATTTGTTTATCAGTTTTATCCAGAACTTGCATATCAGACAATTGTAAACTCTCTTCAGGAATCGACTGAAGAGGTAGCGGTGAAACAGATCGAGGAGGGGACTTGACATCAATTCTTAAATCAAGCGGTAAATTATTAATATTTTCATAATATGAACTCAAGGTATTCCTCTCGCGGAATTCTCTCAATTGAAGGTCTTTAAAAAGAGATTGTCTGCACATTTTCGGGTGCTGTTCCCGCGAAAAGTAATGAGGAGGTCTCGCGTCCACTGTGTACATTTGGAACTCAACTGGGGTATTAGGTGAATCTTTTGTGAATGTGTCTGAACTGAGTTTTGCATCATCAATTATGTCATGTGTTTCATTATATTTAGGTAATCCTTTTCTCTCAGTTGAAAAACGTTGTGGAGCAAATGACAGGTCACTTATTCGCGAAAATTCAGTATTGATTGAGAAATTAGGACTGCTCAATTCTTTAGGTGATGAAGTGTTTGGAATTTTCTTGCTTGGAACAGTTACTGTTTCTACAATCTGACTATCAAGGTGTTTGTCTTGATTGACCGTCAACCATCTATTAGGAGGTTGTGTTGATGTTATACTAATAATAGAATGAGTTTCGTTTTCTTTGTTAGCCAGCTTCATGTCAAAGCTATCATCAAAATCACTACCAGAATTCATACTCAAAACTATTTTAGGTCCTTTATCAAGTTTGTCACTTTTGGAGGGCAGCGTTTTCAAAGGAGTAAATGTCAAATTGTCAAATATATCTGATCCTGATATGTTACATGTCTGTTGATTAGATGGTTTTAATGTATTTTGGGATTGAGACATACCAGCAAAAGATTTATCATAGGTCTTTTGCAAGAAGTTTTCTGAAGTAGGTTTTCTCATATTAGAAAATACTTCTGAAGTGTCAAAGTTAAAATCAATGCTTGTTGGAGAATCAAAAGGACATTTATCTATTTGAGAAGTCATTGAGTAGTCATTGCTGCAAACATTGTCCTTGTTTGATGGTTGAAGGACCCTATGATGTGCAGATGACTGCAAAATATTCACTGTTTTCTTAATTTGAGTTGTGTTGTATATAACTTCAGCTTTATTCTTGTAAATTGCCACTGGTGATCTTTTAACTGGTTTCTTTTTAATTTTACCTGGTGATATCTTGAAACCTTTCGCATGTTTGCCTTTCACTTGAATGCCCTGAAATATAATAAAACATCTTATTAATTATTCTGCAAGACAAAGGCCTCCATTATTGAAATCAAGTTATTGTTACAATGTTGAGTATTGGCTTTACACTTGCCAAATGCTGATTGGTGATGCCAAACTGAGATGTTTTCGAAAAATCCTACAAAAAGTTAGCTCGAACCAGGAATTGAACCCAAGATCATGACCAGGTAGTAAATAGGCAAAAATTCAAAATATGATGTAACTAAAATTATGTATCACCATGCTATTGCAAAGTGTATTTATACCCACCCTTGGTCTTATAAGTCTACTTATATTTAAAAATAAAACTAACCATTCCTGTTTTCAAAACTACTATGACATCATAACGCCCCCGGTTTTCATTGGTGAATCGGATAGTGTCTCTCAGTGCAGTCGGCTGTACCGGAGTCCAATACAGAGACAGTAAGTAGCATGTCTCTGGTTCCAGCACCAACCATTCTCCAGGCAATTGTATCACCAACCCAGTAGGTAAACTGCGACCTAGTGTGATCTATAAACATATTGAACGAAAGATTGTGTTTTAAGTGAGTACTGAGTAGTAACCACATAAACATCAGAAACCACTTGTGTTTTAAAGGTACTCTTTATTAAGAAAAATGATATTTTACTTCAGTTAAAACATCTCAACCAACTATCAAGATAAAATTAGAAAGGCTTTGGAATAAATTATTGGCATAATATGAAAGTACGAACAAAATCGCAAAAAGGTTTTTCTGTTTGTTCTAGGTTGACCAATGGAGTGGCCCATTATGACCAGACCTTCATAAATTGGTAGCATAATGTTATAAAATAAGGAGCTAGGACACAAGGAAAGAAATAGTCTAATATTGCCTACTTATAATAGGAGCTGTAAGAAAAATGTCTCAAGAATTATTCTTACTAAACTTATAGCATTTGTAATATTACAGAATAATTATGTAATTGAGGGAAGAAATAACTTCTATATTAAATAATTAGTCTTTCAGTAAATGCTACAAGCAATTACTCAAGAATGTTTAAATCCTGCCTTAAAGAAATTATCTTTATTCAAAGAATGTATAAGAATAATAATAATACCGGCTTTAAAGCCGAGATAAAAGTTACTACAGTTCATTATAATAATAATAAAATATCTTTATTGTTCTCCACAATCTAACTTAATTCTAATTAATATAATGAACTAGGAATTACACCAAGGTACACAAATTTAGATTGTGAGAGACTGGCGTCTAAGCTAACCCTCCATACAAGCACCATAACCCTCCTCTCAGGATGGGGACGGATGTGGAACAGTAATAATAATATAATATATTATTTATTTGGAACAATAAACAAAAAACTGTGGAACAGTATTACGGCTCCTAGGTTTACAGTATGTTTAACGTAGAAGCCTTTACCTGTTGCACTTGTTTTGAAGCGTTGAACACTTCCAGCGTCCGTTCACAGCAGGTTCCGATGGTAACATTCTCGAAAACCACTTGCGGAGGTCTCGAAAACGGAGCCAAAGTAAGACGTGGGCGTTCCTCTTTGGGCGATTTTCTTTGTACAGACTCCACCTTCCGAGCTCTCCGTATGTGTTCCGGGGTGTTTTCAATCTTGAGTTCCATGAAAATTCACAGCCAAATTAGTTTAACATTTACATGAAACATATAAGTATTTACAGTGTCACAAAATATTAAACAGCATGATTTTACCTCAAAATACATTTTGTGTAGAACTTTCAATTACACACACTTTAAATTATTACACGAAAAGCATTGCAGAAACGCATACTTAATGATAACTTTTAACCAATAAATCCAAACAGTTTCTCTCGACTTTTGACAGAATTTCAAAACTTCAAATCAAACCGAAAAACAGCCGTCAAGCAAGCAAGAAGGTAGCATAGACAAAAAGAAATCAAAAACACTCAACGTGATTGTCGCTGCATTATCCTATGCATTATATTATTTATTTAAAAAAATTACCTTCCATAGGGTTACCCACCATAGACAAAATTATCCATGTTCCATCTGCCGCCTGTCATGCAACTGTCATGTCATGTTAATGTCACTAGTGTCACAGTATCGAGAAATTTTCGTTCTTCGTTTTTCTCTTACGTATGTATTTTAAAAGAAATATTGCTTAAGACTTGCTAAATAACATTATCAAGTAAAATAAAACTTATCTTTCCAGTCTTTCAGTGTATCAGTTGAAGTCATGGCCGAATCTCAGGCGAACGATAATACTACTTGCGTAGTGTGTTTCAAGAACGTCCTGTATTACTCTATTGGGGAATGTGACCATCCCGTATGTTTTGAGTGTTCCACTCGCATGAGGGTGCTGTGCCTCCAAAATGAATGCCCTATATGTCGCCAAGATCTTTCTAGGGTATGTATGCACACTGAAACTTATGTCCACATATTTTATGGCAAATGGTTGCTTACTATTTTGCAAACCTTATGTTATACTAAATCTGTCCAATTAAATATCTAATTAGAGTATAACCACATCATATTTAAAACAAGTTAATACATAAATCATGAAAACATTTGATAATGATACCTCAAGTCATTGAACTGTAATACTTGCATCTGTAGCATTGTTTTTATAATTGTTTGCTATCTTTAAATAAAAGGTTCTTTGAGCTTTAATAAGCCTAAGGAAAACTCAACATTTTGAATCCTATTAATTAAATTCTTTTAAAACTTTTTCAAAGATATCTTATGTTTGATATATTTTGATGTACCTACCCACAATCTAATGTGTGAGTGCAATGCCTGACAATCAAAGTTTTCTTAATTAAGCATTTATAAATATGTAATTAAATTATGTTACTAAAAATGTATATCTATTTGTTTAGGTTGTGTTCACCGAATCCATCCAACCTTACAAGGAACTACGAAACAAAGTGTTCACTGATCGACTGTTTGAGAGGCAGTTTAAAATAGGGTTTTGTAGTCAAGAGATAAAGGATGCTTACGACATCCTCTTGGAGAATCGTTGCAAAATCTGTGATAACATACCTCCGTTCCGGACCTTCAGCATGCTTAGTGACCATATAAGGAAAGTTCATGAGAGATATTTCTGTGATTTGTGTGTTAAACATTTGAAGGTGAGATGAGTAATATGTTTTAATTGATTTTCATTACATTGTTTTGTCATTTAAAAAAAAGTTTTTCATGTAGTTATTATTATTTATACATCCAATATCATTATGCACCATTTTCTTTTATTTCTTTAGATATTCACTAGTGAACGCAAGTGCTATACACGTCAAGAATTAGCACATCATCGACGGAAAGGAGATTTGGATGATACTTCACATCGGTTAGTGTAAACAAAAATTATGAATTATATTTTATAGAAAATTGTTGTTGCTTTGACTGTTAAAGTGAAAAATTTTCCTTAACAATTTTACTATGCTTGTTATAGTTTATTTATGTGAGTATTTGTTAATTACTTTGAGGTTTATGACAATATCATTGATTTCATTTTCTGTGGAGTTTTTTTATTAATCTCTACTAATGTATTGATTTTGCCAACAAGAGTTTTAATATTTTAAATTTATTCTTATGCCCAAAATGAAGTAGATTGAAAAACACAACTATAATGTTGATCTTTTTTGGTACTATTAGTGGGCATCCACTATGTGAGTTCTGCGAACAGCGGTTCATGGATGCAGACGAGCTTTACCGGCATCTTCGTAAGGAGCACCTGTACTGCCACTTGTGCGATGCAGATGGGCGCAACCTCTACTATGCATCACACTCGGCGCTTGCGCAGCACTTTCGCACAGACCACTACCTCTGTGAGGAAGGAGAGTGCGCCGGACAACATCTTACTGCTGTCTTCAGGAGTGAGATTGATCTAAAAGGTATTCAAATCAAATCAGGTATTGTTTTATCTTGTTTGATAATAGATTTATTGTAATGTTCTATATTATTACAAATAGACTTTAGAACTATGTAACTATTTGGTTTAACCTAGACACATGAAGGTCTATGTAAAAATTTATTGTTATTAAAGTTTATCTATGGTTGGCCTCATGGCACATCCACAAAAGCCCTTTAATTAATTTTGAGATTTTTGGTCAAACTGGTTGTAATATTATCATGAGTGTAGCCAGCCAAGGGCTTAAGGTAGGGCAGCCATAAGCGCAGAGTGGGGCAGTCATAGGCCCAGGGTGGGGCAGCAGTATAACAGTTTATAATTTGGTTTGGTAAGGTACCTTACAGGTCAGAGCCAGTGTGGGGCAAGGGCCCCACTTTGCCCCGCCGTGGCTACGCCCATGAATATTATGTTGTTGATGTAAATATTTTGTGTGCAGCGCACAAGGCCACGGTGCACGGTCGCGGGATGCCGCGCGGGGCGGCGCGGCAGGCGCGCACGCTGGAGCTGCAGTTTAATATCACGCCGCATCCCGTGGTGCAGCGCGCGCCTAGGTATGTACCCCGTGAAGAATAAGTGCTTGCTTTATTCAATTTGAGTCGTTCATCATATCCGGCTCGAAGAACCAATGTGGAAACTGGTATATCATAAGACTGCACTGATTTTTATTACAAATATATTATGTTGTTGCCAACAGCTGGCTAAAATAATAAATTATTTTTTTATGGGGTTAATGAGCTGTTCCATGTCTCATTTAATCTTAAAGTAAAAAGTATTAATTACTTGATTTAATTACACAAAAAGGTGTAATTATTATTTTTTACTTTTTAGTGCATTTTATTGTTTGAAATAATTGTTTTTTGTTAAAGACTAAAATCAGTCAAAATCGTAATTACCAGGGATAGTATTCTGCAGTTTGATAATGAACTTAATATTTCTATGAAGTTAGTTGTCATGTAGTGTGTAGAGTAGAGTCACCACTCATCAGTATCTTGTCAATCAATAATGTGTAATTTTAAAGTAAAAGCTTCTCCATAAAAAAATATTCGGCTACTTATACACTCTAATAATATCTCAAAACGTAATCCGGATATCGTAAGCATTGGACTATATGTTGTTATAATCCACTAGCTAATAGTGTAATAATGTTGTGATAACATATATGATGAAATACGATTATAGGCGATGTTATTTGATAAGACTTATTTAGATTGTGTAGTGGATGGCATGTAATCATAACGTTATTAAATGATCTGTTCACCTAATTTTGGCTTTAGATGAAGCGGTCCCAATATTATTTCTACAACGAAATTACTTTCTACAAGATACTCTATATTTGTATGCACACTTACGAGCGGCATTTTGCCATCCACTCATATAACAGCAATCGACTTTAGGGGGCGGCAATTTGCCCCTGTTAATTATTTAAGACGATTTATAAGTGATTTTTGCACCTTACTTGAATAAAATTTTTGTCTATCGTTTGGTTTGGAACCCCTAGCAATCTGCCAGTGTGGTGGAAGCTATATTTTATGAAAATCGGATCAGCAGCTTAGGAGCTTCAAGCATTTTGCCAAAACGAGGTTTTTATTTTATTTGACTGACGTTCTCCTTAAATCGCAGAGACCGGGACCGCGAACGCGATCGCGACCGCGACCGTGACCGCGCCGAGGCCCCCAGCCCGCCGCCGCCCGTCGTGCAACAACACATCGACACGCGCAGCGACGAGCAATTCCCGCGCCTGTCCGCCGCGCCCGCCACGCAGAGCCTGGTGCTCGGCGCGCCCTCTAGGTCCTACCGGGGTGAGTGGCGTCGCATCGCCTGCGTGCTGCACTGAGCGCAGCGGCACAGCGACACGAGCAGTTCCCGCGCCTGTCCGCCGCGCCCGCCACGCAGAGCCTGGTGCTCGGCGCGCCCTCTAGGTCCTACCGGGGTGAGTGGCGTCGCATCGCCTGCGTGCTGCACTGAGCGCAGCGGCACAGCGACACGAGCAGTTCCCGCGCCTGTCCGCCGCGCCCGCCACGCAGAGCCTGGTGCTCGGCGCGCCCTCTAGGTCCTACCGGGGTGAGTGGCGTCGCATCGCCTGCGTGCTGCACTGAGCGCAGCGGCACAGCGACACGAGCAGTTCCCGCGCCTGTCCGCCGCGCCCGCCACGCAGAGCCTGGTGCTCGGCGCGCCCTCTAGGTCCTACCGGGGTGAGTGGCGTCGCATCGCCTGCGTGCTGCACTGAGCGCAGCGGCACAGCGACACGAGCAGTTCCCGCGCCTGTACGCCGCGCCCGCCACGCAGAGCCTGGTGCTCGGCGCGCCCTCTAGGTCCTACCGGGGTGAGTGGCGTCGCATCGCCTGCGTGCTGCACTGAGCGCAGCGGCACAGCGACACGAGCAGTTCCCGCGCCTGTACGCCGCGCCCGCCACGCAGAGCCTGGTGCTCGGCGCGCCCTCTAGGTCCTACCGGGGTGAGTGGCGTCGCATCGCCTGCGTGCTGCACTGAGCGCAGCGGCACAGCGACACGAGCAGTTCCCGCGCCTGTCCGCCGCGCCCGCCACGCAGAGCCTGGTGCTCGGCGCGCCCTCTAGGTCCTACCGGGGTGAGTGGCGTCGCATCGCCTGCGTGCTGCACTGAGCGCAGCGGCACAGCGACACGAGCAGTTCCCGCGCCTGTCCGCCGCGCCCGCCACGCAGAGACAAGGTACAGAGTCCGGCAAACATCTTGACGCTTGTTCAATGGAGTGGATAAATGTTCGCGCATGACCAATAGCGCGCACACATATCAAAATTCGCGTTCTGCGCAATCCCCACCCGATTTCAAGATGTTTGCTGGGTACTGTAGACTGATGACTAATGATCATAGGATAGGCCTGAATGCTGAGCAGTGGGTGTAAAACCTTCACCCTCGAGCAGTGGCCTTCGGAAGACGCTAAAAATGAAACACCACACGTCTTGACCGCAGCGCGTTTTATTTATCACAACTGCGTCCTTGTGATTTCTAATTACACAACCCTAATTAATAGCCTATGTATACGGTCGGCGAAACGCTAGCGCGAGTTAGATCCGCCGCCCGTCCTCTATTGAATGAATTAGCGCCATCTATCGCCTCATGGCCAAACTACGTTATACAGTGGGCATATTTCAGTTAATGGCTGCGTTTGGCAGAAAAAAGCGCTAGCGAGCGCTTACTAGCGCTAAAAACAGTTTTCGGCCAGGATACGTTTGCTGACTTCATAGCGCGAACATAATCCGCCATTTTGCTTATTCATTTTGTTTGTTTTGAAGTATATACGCCATTTTGCTTACTAGCGCTCGCTAGCGCTTTTTTCTGCCAAACGCAGCCAATGATTTCGTTGTTTGTGTTCAGTGGGTGCGGCCGGGCTGACGCGCAACGACAAGAACTTCCCCGAGCTGGGCGGCGGCGGCGGCGGGCCGTCGCGCGCGCCGCCGCCGCGCCAGCCGCCGCAGACCGTCGCCGCCTCCGTGCTTAGGAATTGTAAGTACCCGACGTTTCGACTACTTTACAGCAGTCGTGATCACGGAGTGACTCAGGTGTTTTGCGTCACAAAGTTATTTAATGAGTAGTAACCGCGTAAACATCAGAAACCACTATCATCTAACGAGTTTAATTTGTGGTCACTCAGCCAAGCCGAGCGTGTCGATCCAGCTGCACAGCCAGCCGACGAGCGCGAGCAACTTCCGCCTGACGCAGACGAGCGGCAACCGCATATCCATCCCGCCGCAGCAGAAGCGGCCGCAGTCGCTCGACGACGACGACTTCCCCTCGCTCGGTGGGGCGAGACAACCTTATGATGACCACCCCAACATCGGAGCCAGCACCGTTCAGCCGCCCAAGGTATTCATTATTCAGACTTTATTTCTACGGTATTTCTAACCAACTTTTTGTAGGACGTATGCGTTGCTCCATTGCTATCAGTACGTTCTATCATCTACAAAAAGTCGGTCACCGATTATCCGACGTAGGCGGGCAGCCTTAATCACCATGCTTGCCAAATGCGAATTGATCAGAAATCCGAGCTGGATCTAAAGTCAAACCCCACGACATTTCTGACACACCCGGGGTTTAAACCACGCCCCACATTTTCCTAAAGCATTCACCGGGTAACTGTCGAGTCTCGGTGTAGCGGGCGCAGGGCGGTGCAAGACAGTAAGTTGCTTAGTTACTGTTTGGCACTGAACTGTCTAAGGGCAGACGTGGCGCTTACCATCAGGTGTACGATCTGCTCGTGTTGTTACACATTGCAATAAAAAAAAAACTTGATTGGCAGGTGGCGCTGATAAACAGTCAAGAGATGAGCGCTCTGAGCCGCAACCAGAGCCAAGGGCAGCAGCAGAAGAAGCCGCAGCTGAGCTCGGAGGCCTTCCCCGCGCTGTCCGCCGCTCCCGCCGCCACCGCACCCACCACTCCGCCGCAGTGGATCACCGTCTCCAAGCCCAAGGAGAAGGTATTAACACAGAATAACTAATAGTGCTAACATACAGAAGGTGCACAAAAATAGTTATTTATGTGGCTGTTGCATAATGAGGGTCATTAAAATACGAATGTGGTTTTATGAAACGAACGAAGTGAGTTTCATAAAAGGATCACATGAGTATTTTAATGCCTAATTATGTACAGTCACATACATAACTTTATCTTCATTCATACGATAATATGTCTATTTTATAGTCAGGATTGATGAGCAAAGTTATTAGTACAAAATCATGTCATAATTTGTAGGTCAATTTGAATAAATGACGTTTGTAGTTTTTAAAATCCATAAACAATCTAGACTCGAGTTGATTTCGATTCTCAAATCGATTGATATAATTTCAGCATCGAATTAAATGTATAGGAATGGAACATAAAATTACTAATCGACTAATTCGATAATCGAAAAAACCTATTAATTTTTACTTTAGAAGACGTTCGAAATTTGAACGTAATTAAGGTATCGGTTACCGATACTAAAATGTAAACATTAAGATGCAGCCACAGATACTCATATCTAAATGTAGGGCGTTTGCTCATCGATCCTGACTATAAAATAGACATATTAGGGTATGGATGTAGCTAAAATATGTTTAAGTATGCGCGAGCACGACGCAGTGTTTTTTTGACCCCAATTTTGGGACATCTTAATTTTATTGCACTTTCGGATGGAGAAATACATTACAAACACAAGACTTAAACTCCCACGAGCCTAGCCTATTATAGTTTTAGATAAAAAGCGATTTATATAAAAGTACCGGTATTTTTGTAAAAATGATTATTTTATTTTATTCAGTTGTATATGAATGAAATTGCACTCAGACCGTAAAGACATACTATCGGGTCAAATTATACCTTACCTAGCAATTACGTGTGTTTTGTACAAAACAGACGAATTGTTAGAGCAAATTCTGATACTGCTACTGCAAGATATCGACCTTGCAGGGTATCCCTCCGTTTGGCAGATCAGAATCAGTACCTCGCTACCCCTTGAATAAAAAAAACATAATTATATTTATTTTATATCGTGAATTCTAAGTTAACAATTAAATTATATTTATTCCCAGGCTCGCCAAGTACGCCAGGAACCTCCCCCGCAGCCGCGGGAGCCGTCCTTCAACCCCGTAGCGGATTTCCCCACCCTCCCCGTCAATACGAAAGCAAAGACGAAAAAGGCTTCGTCCCAACCTGCGCCCGCTCCCGCGCCCGCCCCGCCCGAATCGACCAAACTCAGCAAGAAAGAGAAGAAGAAACAAAACAACATTGCAAAAAAAGAGAACATATCAGAACTGGCGTATGTGAATGGTGTGATAGATAAGAAGATGGCGAAAGAGTTGTCGTACGGCGGGGCCCTGAACGAGCCGAAGCAGGTATATTCTTAGATCGTAAATTCTACTCTAACACTGAAAATTGTATGACTTGGTAATAATATCCCAAATGGAGATAAATGTTGTCAACATTTTGGCGATTGAAAAGAGTAATATATCTATTTTCATGCCGTATCTTCTCGATAGATAGTAATATGGATTATTACATTCTATTCTTATTAATGTACAATTTTGATACACTTTTACAATAGTATTACAATATACATCGAAAGCGCGATAATTCCATCTGTCAGTAACCTACCGGCTAGTGCACGTTAGGCGGTGACCATAGTGATGTGTAAATCGATTGAAACCGTTATTCGTCTAACATTCAGAATCATTCTGAAGCATTAATGTCTGCCGAGTCATACGTGATTTTTGAAGCCTACATGTTTTAAACGAGAATGCAAAACTTGCCTTTGTTCTTAGGGCCCAAAAAAATTTGAGTCAATGTTCAGAGATAAGATGTATTCTACGTGAAAGACCACACACACACACCATCAAATTTTGTTATGATGACACCATAATCGGTCCCAGGAGGAAAAAGCTATCTTCCATAATAATTTATTATTTTTATATTAACTTATTAAACATATTTTTTTCACTAGGACCAATTTTGTCGACGCTATAATAAAAGTTAAAGGTGTTTATTGGATCTACTTCGTAGTCTATGTCCCTAATCTGCACAACATTTTTTTTTGGGTCCAGTTTTAGCATTGTCCTTTTTAACCGACTTCAAAAAGGGAGGAGGTTCTATGTTCGACTGTATGTATTATTTTTTTTTTTTTTATGTATGTCCGTCGATTTCTCCGTCAATTGTGGACCGATTTAAATAATTCTTTTTTTATTTGAAAGTGCATAGTTCCGAGGTGGTCCCATTGTCACCATGTCAGGATCTGATGATGGGATCCCGGGAAAATCAAGGGCAAACCTCAAATTTTATAGGCGCACACTACGCGTTACTTGTTTTTTCTGAAGCCATTTAAGTTTTTGCGTCCTATAGACATCACTTTATGTTGATTAGCTGATGATGGAAGGTACAACTCCTTAACGGTTAGGAGTTAGGGGATAATTCTTTCAGTATTGTAAGAATATTATGTGGACCGTTATTTGTATTTCATGTACTTTTGCAGCTAAGCTGATGATGGAAGGTACAACTCCTTAACGGTTAGGAGTTAGGAGATAATTATTTCAGTGTTGTAGGAATATGTGGACCGTTAGTTGTATTTCATGTACTTTTGCAGCTAAGCTGATGATGGAAGGTACAACTATGATGGAAGCTAAAGGGTACGACTTCTTAATTCTTATGTCCCTCTTGCGGGCTGCATCTTTAGTTGGTCTACTGAATGGTGCTGAACACTTAATGAATACCTAATATTGTCAAATAATACAATTCTACTATTTTACTCGTATTTTCGTTATCAATATTATGAGAGAGTTTTACTCACTCCTACGTATTATTCACACTAAAAATAGAAAAATAAACAAACTTTTTAAAAAAAAAATTAAACCGACTTCAAAAAAAAACAAAAAAAAAATACCTAAAAACACTGAAAAGCAAAAAATAATTTTAATAAGACATTCATCAAATGCGCTTATTGTCTAAGCCTATTAATAACATTAAATTGTATTTACGTGCTAGGTAGGTACCTACTAATCTGTTTGAAGTCGGTGCCAAGCCAAAGGTAATGAAAAATGATACATACCTAATAATTTATGTATTATACAGGGTTACAAATAATCCGCGGACGTAGGTACGTAGTCTGGGTACCTACTATTTGGCTTGGCACCGACTTCAAACAGATTAGTAGGTACCTACCTAGCACGTAAATACAATTTAATGTTATTAATAGGCTTAGACAATAAGCGCATTTGATGAATGTCTTATTAAAATTATTTTTTGCTTTTCAGTGTTTTTAGGTATTTTTTTTTTGTTTTTTTTTTGAAGTCGGTTTAATTTTTTTTTTAAAAAGTTTTGATGAATGTTTTTGCAGGAGGACCGCAAGATCAAGACGGTGGAGGGGTCGGCGACGGCGAGCGAGCGTGGCAAGAACGGCGGCACCGGCGACTTCGCCCTCGCCGCGCGCGACTACCCGCCGCTCAACCCGCGCAGCGACAACTGTCCGCCGAGTAAAAAGGTTTGTCTGCCAGATACTTTACTAACTTTATTTTTTTTTGTTGATTATTTTGTTGATGAAACTGGATAGATGAGTGTTTACACCATGACTGCTTCAATAGCTGCTAAAAAAACATTCGATTCCTTTCAAGTGCCTCAAAGAAAAAAAACCGGCCAAGTGCGAGTCGGACTCGCCCATGAAGAGTTCCGTAGCAGCAAGTATCATCATAATATGAAAATTCTTGTAGTTCTTTGTAAGTTTGATCGACGTTTTTATAGTTGATTGAATGAGAGGAAAATTGCGGTTTACGATTTATGACGTTTTAAAAACTAATTACTTGATCTCGTTCAAACCAATTTTCAATGGAAGTTTGCATGGTAATGTACATCATATATTTATTTTAGTTTTATCGTTCTCTTATTTTAGAAGTTAGAGGGGGGGGGACCAACATTTTACTACTTTGGAAGTGTCTCTCGCGCAAACTATTCCGTTTAGAAAAAAATGATATAAGAAACCTTATTATCATTTTTAAAGACCTAGGTATCCATAGATACCCCACAAGTAAGGGTTGGATCAAAAAAAAATTTTTGAGTTTCAGTTTTAAGTATGGAGAGCCCCCAAAATTTATTATTTTTTTTCTATTTTTGTATGAAAATCTTAATGCGGTTCACAGAATACATCTACTTACTAATTTTCAACAGTATAGCTTTTAAAGTTTCGGTAAAAAGTGGCTGTGACATACGGACGGACAGACAGACAGACAGACATGACGAATCCATAAGGGTTCCGTTTTTTGCCATTTGGCTACGGAACCCTAACTAGAACAGTAAATTACGTGATCAATAAAATTGGGCTTAACATTGCACCTTGTAGCACACTCATTAAATTCGAGCCAACTACAAAATCACAGTTTTTAGTAAAATTTTCAGTGATGAAATAAAAGTATAAAAATATGTTATTACTTGTTCTCTTGACAGGAAACAAAGCAGAGTTCATCAACAAAGATGGCCAACGGCAGCGTGCCGCCGGGCTTCAAGCCGCGGCCGGCGTGCGACGGCATGACGTTCACCAACTCGTCCGGGCAGACGTTCCCCGCGCCGGTACACGCGTACATCCCGCCGCCGGACTTCGAGCAGCGGAACCGCGCGCTGGTCAAGAAGTTCGCCGTCGCCTTGGGCGGCGCCGCTGCTGTCGAAGACTTCAAGGTACGTGCGACGGCGTAACGTCACCAACTCGTCCGGGCAGACGTTGCCCGCGTATGTATTTACAAAAAAAAAAGTATATACGTAATGTTTATCCGTTGTCCTGGCGCCCATAACAGAAACTATATGCTTAGTTTCGGGCTAGATGGCGCTGTGTGAATAATGTCCAGAGATATTTATTTATTTATTTATACTGGATGCAATCGGGAATACGCTGAGATGATAATGATGATGATTGTTTGTAGGTAGCGTCGCGAGCGTTCCGCGACAGCATAATCAGCGCGGAGGAGTTCTACCAGCACTGCCGCTCGGCCGTGGGCGCGCAGCTGGACAGCGTGTTCCCCGAGCTGGTCGCGCTGCTGCCGGACATCGCCAAGCAGCAGGAGCTCGTCGTGGGGCGGGACGTGGCCGACAAGCTGCAGGTGAGCTGCATCAGTAATGCCGCAGCGCGGAGACACAGCGGGAGCACGAGGAAGACTGTCTCGCTGCTCACGTAGCATGCCTTCTCTAACCTAACACATTGAACGCCATGGGGGTCACCGCTGCCGGGGATGGGCTGGTCAAAAGCCACAAGCCTGGCACCGGCTCGTCCCAATCGGGTGTAAAGGGGAAACCGCGGGAGTTTAGTGGGTAATGGACGCTTTAGTCTCGTGTCCCACACACGGCCGCGGGTCTAGCTAGCCTGCGGTTATGGGGCATAAACGCATTCTCCTCCGAAAAAAAAATGGGGGTCACCGGTGACCCCCAAATAAAGCATTTTATATGGGGCTTGGAACTTTGGCAGTCAATGATTTAAGTTGATTTGATGGAGGGGGGAGCTCCCCAACGTCTGCATTGCACAAGTCGCCCGAGCCAAGTCTGAGGATCACCTAGTTTCTCAGGGCTCTCTCTAGGAGCCACCCCGACTTGAGGCCTCTCAAGTCGTAGTAGTAAGTTGGCAGGCACGCAGTCCACCCCAATTAGTATAACTTTCCGAAACAATTTTATTGTTAATGAAATAAATAAATTAGTTATATAATAATATAATGTTTGGTCCAGGTGTGCGCGACGTGCGGGCAGCTGTTGACGGGCGCGGACCGGCGGCCGCACGAGACGGCGCACTGGCCGCCGCTCGCCTCGCGCTAGCCGCTGTGACGCCGCCTATAGTCAGCGCCAAGCTTATATCGACGCGTCGCGGCGAGTGGCACGGCAGCCACACATTGAAACGAGCCTCGAGACTACAGAGCGACAAACTTATCTGTTCCGGTGGCCAACATTGGAACTTCGTGACATTGTCAATTTTAAAATCTGCTACCGGATACTGTCGCCAGTTGTTGCTTTTACAGAAAGTCATTAATTTTATTAGGTTAATTACAAGTGAAAAATATATAATATGTATTGAGAAATGGAAGTCAGCAAAAAACAAAGGGGTTTAATTATTATTCTACGTTTTTGACAACAACAATTATTAAAATATCAAATTAACATTTTGGTCACGTTTTTACAATTATTGACAATAAAAATATTTTTACTCCCAAAAGTGCAAAAATGATATTTAATGTCAATACTAAAACGACAATAGTGACACCGCCACCGGAACAGATAAGTTTATCGCACAATATCTTGGTTTCCCGCGCCGTATCGACGCCAGTTGACCGCCTTGTAATCTACAGTCATCAAGAAACCGCTTCGTCAATCTATCTCTTATAAGTCAAATTTACTCGCGTCGAACGAGTCCTTCAAACCGAACAGTAAACTCCATATTCAATTTATAAATAATATATTGATTAATTATCGCTCATTACAATAGTATTACCTTTATGTTAACTAACCTCTGCTCTGGTTCGAAAACTTTCATCACACTAATTATAATGCATTTGCACATTTATCTCGTGTTTTGCATGTATCGCTTTACAATATTTTTTATATGTATTTATTTTATTGATTTACATACTGACAGCTTTCTTGCGTTTAAATATTTATAGTATTTGGTTGACGTATTATGGAGCGTTAATTATTTCTTCCGACTCGTGATGGCGTGATTAAAATAATATCAATGAATTATTAATTATAGTTGCTACTCGCGCAAGTGGCTCAAATCTGTTGGTAAATAAATGTAGTATTTAAGACAACTGTTATATTTGAAAAAATTGAAACCATATTCAAGTTATTGTTACATTACGGACATCAATAATTCTATAGTAAAATTATTTTGTATGTGCATAATGTTCATAGAAGTTTGGCGTTCACTATACGTTCGTGCATTTCAAACGAAACATACACACGTGTGTTCTATATTGTTTATACTATAAACATGACTTATGTGATTTATAAGACTATAGTAGTTTCAGATAAAGGTAGTATAATTCTATGTGTACGATATAGTCTACGATAATATATTGTAGATAATCGTGTAGTTTACTTGTAAAGTTGTATTTATTTATGTTCATTACATAGAAATTTGACGTTACAGAAACGAAATATCTGGAAACAAGATTTAATATTCAATCTTTCTTGTTATATATACATATATATTATATATCCTGCGGTCAGTTAGAGATTTCTATGTACTATTTAGGTAGTACTTACAATATACATAAGTCTTGCTTTAAACATAGTTACTTTTCCTACATTAAATTTAGCCTCCCATTATAACTGTGTTATACTTTGCCTGTTAACTTTAAAAATGTTGGAAGATAAATATTATTTATTTACAAATAAAAATAAGTAAACAACGGGCTCGACATTCACATGCAACTGATCTCAATATGAGAATTATTGTTAGTTCAATATGGTCCCTAATGTATACCATTGTAGTTAAACTTCATAATATAATGATTATTGTGCTGCAAATCTGATAACTGCTGTAATTTTGTCTTTTCATATATAATGATGTTTTCTACAGGGTCAGAGCTTGCCAATTTTTATTTTTTTACCAATTACTCATTACTGAACTGATTTTTTTTTAATTGCACGGTTGACGATGACGCAATTTCAGTTGTATAACATAATTATACAGTATCACAATGTAAGCCGTAAAAGTGATTTTAAACAGCGTAAGTTTCAGATGCTATCAAAATTTAAAATATTTTTGTACTTTTCAAATTAACGGTACTTTAGTTATGTAAAATATTTTTTGTTAAATACATGTTATCGGTTTTATTATAAATTTGGTGTACATAATTACTTGCCTTATTTTATATACCCTCATATAACCTTGATTTCTTATATTTTGGTCGTAATACTTTTCCTTGCTGTTCAACACAGACCGACACAAAGATGTTCATTCACACAAAATATTAGTACCGAACGGGAATCGAACCCATGACCTTTAGTGTAATATATACATGACAGACTTCTCAACCTAAATAAACTAAATTGGTTGTTCAATAAACAAAAAAAGCACTGCATATTTTGTAAAATGGTGGCGAATTTATGAATACAGATTTTATCTGTCTGATTACTTATTCTGTGGTTTTGGTTCCGATACCAGTGACATTAGTCCTTTTTTATGGAGGATCAGATAGATTACATAACTTCTTCTTTACAAACATAAAGATGATATAGAAGAAGTTTATGGTAAACTTTTAGGCTAGCAACGCTAAGCGGCCAGTCGCCAGGCCGCATATCAATTTTTATATGAAACCGCATAGTTACGACGCACTCGTTACTATGCGGTTTCATATAAGCTCCGGCACGCCGCATTGCCAGCCGCTAGTGCGTTGGCGGGCTAGTTTTCAGGCTCGATTATTTTAATAAAACAAGACAACGATACATATACATACATATATTTGAATCACTTTTAGTCCGATATTAAATAGCTAACTCAAAACAGTGTTAAAAAACATTAACGAATTTAAAATAAGTTTGTGTCGTGTACCTTATACTATTTAATAACAGTTTAAAAAGTTCTCTCGAATATAAAAGCTTACTTATCACTCTTGCCCCACCCTAGGAAGCCCTTGACGAGTCCCGTGAGGCCGGCGCCCTGCTTCTTTGCGTCCGCGGCGCCGGTCTTGTCGTCCAGGTTCGGGAACTCGACGAAGTTACACGCGAGGTCAAAGAACAGCGGCTTGCACGGGATCGCCTCCATCGACGGCGGCAGCTTGTACACGTTCGGGTTCTTGGTGAGCACCTGCGCACAGATATGCATATGCTTATTTATTGTGTTATTTATTAGGTTAACATTTATTATTATGTTAACATTGTAAAACACAAATTATTTTGGATTTGGTTACGGTTACGGATAATTTTTTATATCGGATATCCGATAGTTTCGGTTTCGGTTACGGAGCTCCTAAACATCCCTAGTGCTTATCGCGCGACCTTGAGCGAGTAACGGAGGCCTGACCTGCGTGTCCTCCCGGTACTCGTCGAGGCGGTCGACCAGCGGCTTCTTGTCCTTGTACGGTCTGGAGGAGCGGCTCTCGTCGTCCTGCTCGTCGTCGTCCTCGAGCACCGAGTCGGCGTGGACTTCGAACTTGCAGCTCTCGATGTCTTTCTTCAGCACCTGCAAAGTGCTAGTGAAATTACTGGGTATATGAGACCTAATAACTGTCGTCTCGGTGTAGCGGGCGCAGGGCTGTGCCAGACAGTAACTGCTTATATTCGAGTCATTTTAATAGGTCACATTTGACACTTCATTTATGTAAAGAAAAATATACTTTACGCTAAAGGAATAAAACTCAAGAAAACAACATCAGTTCTTATTAATACAATTATTTATTTAGAAAATTAGACTCTTCTCCTGATGTACAGTCAACAGCACATCACGGTATACACTTGCAGTTCGATAATAGCGCTTATGCCCCCGACATAAGAGCGGTACAAAGTCCAAAGTGTTACGTCTGACGTGCTTTTGACTGTAGTACATTAGCACATTTCTTTGCATAAATGAACTGTCAAATGTGGCCTATTAAAATGACTCGACTATAGTTGCTGTTTGGCACTGAACTGTCTAAGGGCAGACGTGGCGCTTACCATCAGGTGTAAGATCTGCTCGACTTTAAACACATTGCAATAAAAAAAAAACCTGCAACTTTTCTGTCAGCTGGCGGTCCGGTAGTTTGGCGGCAAGCGCGTCGGCGGCATAGTTGTCGCTGCGCGCGAGCATCGCCAGCGCTTCGCGGAAGCGCCGCAGGCCCGTCAGCACCTGAATACAAATAAATAAAAATAAAATAATATGTTTATTCAGGCTTCAGGACCCATAGAATTGACGTCAACATAAAACATAATAATAACATCAGTGAACTTTAAAATATAACATTAAATACAAAAATTAATATAATCACAATGTCATAATAATAAAATAAATAAAAACACAAATAATTTTATATAGAATTTGTTACATTAAGTGACTTCGAGTTAGACCAGTGGTTCCCTAAGTTGTCTGGGCTACGACCAATACAAATTTCCAAATTCGGGACCCACCTCTAGAAAATTGAACCATTATGTACCAAAATGAATAAAGGACTTTTCAAATAACAAAGTTTGAATACAATTTTTTATTGTTTTCTATGTTTTGCTAACACAGTTTGGACATCGACTTCAACTCTAGTTACTTTTAATCGCAGTGAGATTACTGTATGATTTTACAGGCAGGGCCCACTCAATATTCGTTCGCAACCCACAAGTGTGTCGCGAACCATAATTTACAAGGTATTTAGATATTAATAGCACATCACAGACATCCAACAACACACGGCATGCAACCTGTGGGTCCCACACTAGGAAATCCTGTGTCTTGGGCACCCACTATGCTACATTATAACGCAACTTATAAAAGGACAAAGACATTATGTACCTGCGCGATGTAGTAGCAGCGGAACGCTCGGTACGCCTTCATCTGCCGCTCGACCTCCTGCTGGTACGAGGCGTCGGCCTCGAACCCGGGCAGCTGCTGCAGCTCCGAGTAGTTCTGCAGGATGATCTCGTACAGGCGCGTCAGGTCGTGCGGCCGCACCTTTATTTATTTATTTAAACTTTAATGCACAATCAAGAGAGCACAAGTGCTTGTTCACGTAGAAGGCGCGGTTGCGGGCGCGGGCGCGGTAGACGTCGCGAGTCCGTGTTCACATTGGCCGCCAGGCGTTTGCGCGACTTTCCAGTGAACTTACCTCACGTCGCGAGAAAATCGCGCGCTCCGCCGCGAGTTCGACGTGAACACACACAAACGTCTCAAGCGTTTCATATTGCCGCTAGCCAATAAATTTGCTGGTGCCAGACAGTAAATGCTTACTTGCTTAGTTACTGTTTGGCACTGAACTGTCTAAGGGCAGACGTGGCACTTACCATCAGGTGTACGATCTGATCGTCTTGTTACACATTGCAATAAAAAAAATAGCGGCGCCGCGCGCGCGGTCGCTAGTTAACCCGCACGTGCGTTTTGTACGTGAACACTTGGATATTACACCATATGTTTGATATTTCGCGACCGCGCCCACCACCGCGCCCGCGAGTCAACATGAACAAGCACTAAGGCGGAGCTGACGCCTAATGGCATTACCTTCCAGTCAACCAAAAAAAAAATTGTGGGTAGTGGTATTGGCTAAAATAATACAGTGACCTATATAATATAAATAACAAATTCCTTAACAAATTAATATAACATAAACCACCTTCTTCCCGTCTATCTGGGTGTTGTTCTTCCTTGCCTCCTCGGCCTGCTGCACGAGCAGGTTGTTCCGCTCCACCGTGCGCATCAGACGCAGGTACGTCAAGTACGTCAGCAAGTAGTTGATCCCAGACAGCTGCGCTTCCTCGGCCGACGCAGCCTTCAGCTTGGGGTCGTTCTTTATCTCGTCCTTAAGGTAAGATAATTTCTTTATTTGCATATAATATGGTACATTTTAGATCTTATAAAATACGAGTTTAATAAGCAAACATTTTGTCGTCATGCAATTAATTAACATTATCATTTCACTTAACAAAGATACAATTAAATTTTAACATTTACAATAATAATTCACATAGGTACAGTCAAAAGCACGTCAGACGTTACACTTTGGACTTTGCACCGCTCTTATGTCGGGGGCATAAGTGCTATTATCGAACTGCAAGTGTTTACCGTGATGTGCTGTTGACCGTACATTTAATTGTATTTAGATTAAACAAATAAAAAGTAGAGTCAGTAATTTTGGAAGTCAAAAGTATAGATTCTAGTAAGTATTATACTTACAATTAAGTAACCATTTATTTACTTAATTTTAAAGTCAACCTTAAAAGTAAATAAATTAAGTATATTTTATCATAGTTTGTCAGTTTAATATAACAATAATCATTCTAGTGCGGACACCGATTACACCGGGGTACGCTTTAACCATGATCCTACATATGGGGAGTCTGGCTATTACAATGAAGCGATGGCCGTTTCACCTAACAATAATTGTCAGAAGTCAAGAACATAGCGCTTGAGGTGACCAGCTCGGCAGAAAGTCGAAAATTCATCTATACTATAAAACCTTGATGGCTGATATGGCATCCTTGCAGTCCATGAGAATGTTCTCGAGCATTTCGATCTTGGCCTCGACGGTCGTCGCGCTGGCCACGGACTTGTCGTAGTCCTGAAGGGCGATGAGGAACAGCCGCACCTTCTCCGGCCGGACGGTCACGCGGCGCCCGCGCCACTCCACTTCGTGCATTACGCCGGACCTCGACTCTCTGTTATAGAAATATATTGACAAAAAGTTTTGAATAGTTATTTAGTAATATTCAAATGCTTCGGAAGGCACGTTAAACTGTTGGTCCCGGCTGGTTTTTACTATAATGTAGATACTAATATCTAATAATGTCCTCCTAGCCGATTCGGCTATGGCGGCCAATCTTTTACGATCAGCCAACTACGCAGGATATATTATAGTGCACAAGTGAGTGCGCAAGCACAGGTGCACTCCCTATTCCCTCACTCTCATAGCACGGTGGGACAGCAGTCTGACACGACCGAAGAGAGATCAGGCGCAGGACCAACGGCTTAACGTGCCTTCCGAAGCACGGAATCATCATTCTTTTCAGACATTCAGGTGATTCGAGCCTGCAATGTCCTAACCAAACTGGAAACATTCACACAAAGTGATGCTCCCCGCGGGATTCGAACCCACGACCTCCGGGTATTAGAGCCCAACGCTCTAACCACTGTACCACGGAGGCAGTTCGTTAATACTAATATCTACTAGGCCTCTGACTAGGCATAACGACTAATCGTTAAGCCTAGTCAGAGGCCATTTGACGGCATTACATCTGACATTAAGGTTGGTCACTTGCCTTACGCACCCCTCTCCACCAACCCGCACTGGGCCACACTATCTCACACTTGAGATAAAGCCTGTCCCAGCAATGGGAATGTATATAGGCTGATGATGATGATGTTTAAATACTATACTCACTTAGCTTGAGCCATGAGCGAGTCCAAATTCTCGATCAAGCCCTGGCTGCGCATGGCGACGAGATCGCCCGCCGCGGATTCATCGCCGATGTTATAGGCGCAGTACCGGAGGCTAGGCTTTAGTTCTTCTGACTGAAATAAAAATAAGTAATTAAGTAATCTAAATGATTTCAACTGATTAAATATCAAGCACTTGTAGGTAAAGTAGCCTCTTAGCTTCTCTATACTTATTTGAAGCTTATGTTATTCTGACGTGCAAGTTATATTACTGGAGATTTTTCTACCTAAAATGTTTCAGTAAAGGTCATTGGGCATATCTGACCCGCTGGCGGACATTAACCAAAATAGTTTTAAACAAAGGGGAATAATATGACCTTTCATTGCTTATAATTATTTTATTAAAAATCAATGGAGAAAAATGTACAGGATCGTTTAAAACAAATAAAAAACAAACAGTTTCAGAGGATTTTATTTCATCTTATAAAGGTAAAAAAAGATTTTCAATTCCAAACGAATGAAACAGTACTATACTATATTTTGTTAAACCCAACACAACACGGAAGACAAAGAATAGAAGAATATTACTGCTCATGTCATATACACGGCCGCGCGCCGCACTGTCGGGAGCTGCGCCCATATCGCTAGCATAGTTTATTATCTATCTTGGGCTAGACATCAGGAAGCAACAGACGCTGCCTTTTTAAATGATCTGATGCTTGATTTGGATCAAATAGAATAAAAATACATGAATGGATTAGCGTTTTATTCATCTTCCCAATATACGTTTAAAACACTTGAATTTCTCGAGATCCCCGTGGATCACATTAATGTGACTAATGCCATAGTACATCAGAGCCATATGTCCATACACTCTGCTATATTTCGTTTGTGTTTGCCATGGGTATGGTTTCCATACTAAGGTGCCCAATGACCTTTATAATTTTGCATTTAAATACTAGTATTGGTAGGATAATAATACTTGATTTCTTTAGTTATTGTGCTATGTTTTTGTCGGTGACGTAGGTCAGACCTCAGTTAGGTCTCCAGAGTCTGCTGCCAACATACCTCTTCGCAGTTCTAGCAAGTACACCAAGCGGCGTGGTCGTATAGTGGGCGTCAACTTAATTGGCTTGTCTGAAGTTAGCTGGTCGCGTCGTTTGCGCAGGTGCGGGCGTGGCTGGGCCATTTAGTCTGTGGGCTGGGCCCCTATGACACCTACATTTGTGTTCTGCGCAGATTCTCGCACGATGTTCAGACAAGCCAGTAACGATGATTTGGATTATGCTTGGGGGGCGATCGTGCTAAATAATTTACGACCAAAACACAACCGACCTGCAGCCGTTCTGCCGACTTCGTATAGCGCCGTCGCATATTTCAAACGCGATAGCACTATCAACAGATGAGGTTCAGTTTGTGGTTTGGTTGAGATTATTTAGCGCGATCGCCCCGCTTGTAAACCAAGCGGCTTGGTATTGTCTTACCTTCTGTTTGTAGACCAGCCGCTCGTCCTCGGGCAGCGCCTGGCAGAGGTTGTCGAGCACGAGGCCGGCGCGCTGCAGGCTCTCGGCGGCGGCGCGCCACTGCTGCAGCTCCAGCAGCAGCGCGCCGCTCAGCCACGCCGCGTACGCGCCCGCCTCCAGCTGCGTGCGTGCGTCGCACACCCCGCTTTGCTGCGCACAAACCACTTTCATGTAAAACCATTGCTTGCCTGGCCGCCTGGCGAAATGTGACTGCAGTTTTTTTAACACAAAAACATAACTCCGTTTCGCCTCATAGATGGCGCTTATCAATAAAGGACGTAATAAGGGGTGCTTAATAAATCATTTTTAGTTGTGTGGGAAGTTTATTACTGCGTCTTACCAAAGCCAGAGTGCAATTTTCTACAATTACATAACATTCTATTCTAAAGTATGTACGGACGGCAGCAGATCAATCTACCCTAATCTGTCAAAAATGTTACTTCGGCATAAAGTGATAGTTTTTATGAAAATGAATGTGCATTAACATAAGTCTAATTTTACACTATTTCATTTCTGCTAACTATGTATATAATAATATATACTATGTAGCATAGCTACAAATAGTGATATAGTTGAAGACAATACTCACTTCACAGAGCTGAAGCAGAGTCTGGGCGTGCGCGACCGCCTTCTTGAGGCGCGAGACAAGGTGGAACTTCTTCCGGGGCTCGGTGTTGGCCTCCTGGCGCAGCTGCATGGCGTGCGCCCACGCGCGCTCCGCCTGCAGCAGCGGCACGCAAAGCAGCCGGCTCTCGGCGTTGTTCGCTGACAGATGTGCGTGCGTCACGTCACGCCGGCGGTAGTGACGACGGTCACCCTGTTTTAAATTTATATAGAGCAGTTTCATTATTTGTGTCGATCGACAGTATTATTAGCAGGTAAAACAATTGATAAATTCTGTGACCCAGTTTTATTTAAATGACTATACCATTTTTTTATGGACGGTAGTCATCACAACACCCATGCTTGTTTTCCAGCAATGTGTTTCATAAAAATAAAGTTAACACACCCCTGAATGGAAAAAGTACATGATAATCTGAAATAATTATAAACATAAATACAGATATCAAGGAGAGTGAGATATTTCCTGAATCTAGATGGAGTTTCAATTATGCAAATGCTCTTTCAGTGTTATTGAAAAAAATCCAAAAAAAATAATCTAATACAAAGGCACCAAAATAAACAGAGATATACCTAGGTCCACATAATATTTACATAAGCATACTAAAATAGTAAAAATTATGTATCTAATTTTAACAAACCTGTGGAATTTTGAGCACTTTACGTAACCGACGTATACGACGGGAGCAGTAGCCACGGTAGCGCTGGTAGTCTCCATGACGGAGACCATGTTGTTGCTGAGCGTCTTTTGTTATCCGAAAAACTGAAGCATTAGTTGAGGATATTCATTGCTGTAGCTCATAGATTATTTTATAAAGATCAAACCCATGGATAAAGCACTTGGCGAGTTAAATCTTACTTAACACAAAAATTCATAAAGCAAACTTAAGGCTGCCCTGTCCACCGAAGCGGAGCGAGGCAGCGCAGCAAAGCGGAGAAATATTAACCAATAGGATTGAAACTCCCTGTCTGAGCAGAGAGTTTGTGCAATCACAAAGTTAACTCAAATAAAAAGGCATTGGTAGTCTGTCAAAGTATTTATTTTGCAATTTGATTTACCAAGAAATTCTTTTGCACATCATGTCTCATGATCATTCCAGCTATAATTTCAATATTGTATGAAAGCAGTAAAAATTGCGTTCAGTAAAATAAACTGGTTTAGATACAAGATAGGTTATTACCTGATATCTTAAATAACTTATTATTTACCATAGCAAAGTACTTGCAGTGGTGAAAATGCCATAAAAACACTCAAGTAGAGTGATGTAGTTTGTAAATAAAATATTTAAGTCTTAAAATTAAAGGTCAACATGTTTACAAAAAGGATACTTTCTAAACTCAGTAGTGGAGAGTTTTTAGAATCATCTTTCTCGACCTCGTCCGTAGTCAGAGGTTTGGCGTCCCCTGCTTCACCTTCTAGTACCACCATGATTATATAAAAATATGATGAACAGCAATAATTAGTTATAATACAAAAAACCTGATTCTAAAGAAAATTGAACTCTTCCACGAATCCACACGAATCTTGTTCAACAAACGTCAAACGTCATACACGTCAGATGATTTTGACAGCAGGCAGGCTCAGGGTAACCATCTCATACAGACCGACAAACTTATCTGTTCCGGTGGCCAAAATTGGAACTACGTTAAATGCAATGTAAAAAGTAAAAACCAATGACAGTTCTAAATCGACAGTAGCGACGCCGCCACCGGAACAAATAAGTTTGTCGGTCTATTATTTTATGACTGGCAACCCACTCCTTTTCATAAATTTGCGAATCAGTTTGACAAAATAGTTTGACCCTCAGGTTTGACCTTAGAGTAGAACATATGGAGATGCCCTATTGATCTATACAAAAAATTGCTTATATGAATATACATAGAATCGACACTTGCCTTACAAATATATACTTAACTCTTTTCATCTAAGTGATTGTTGCGTATGAAAAAAGAGACAGATATCTTTGCATTGTACCCATTTTGGCAACACTTTTTAGTGACGTCACACAGTTTTTGACGCGTGCCGGTTTCGCCATATTGTGTTCCAGCTAGTGATGTGGCACAATATTTTTATGTATCGATACGTTTTAGATAGTTAAATTCTGCAATGATATATTTAATATTTCTGCAGATTTCCTGTAAAAAGTGAAACATTAAAGAAGAAATAGATAGAGTTAATAGGTGGGGAAAATATAAATCCGCGACATAAAATAAGGCACGTTTGCTCGCTACACTTTAACGAAAACTGGTTTTACAGAACTCTCGACATAACAAGATTACGTGATGGTAGTATGATACAGTACAGTATCTTCACTTTATCTTCTGGTAAGGATTTTTGGAAAAATGTAATAGGTTTATTAACCATGTGAAGTTGAAATTTCCATAATAATATAATATATAACTAACCTATTGTTATATTAAGGCACTGCATCATCATTATTTTGTGATAGGAAAATAAGAAACTATTTATAGATTTCTAACAAAATATGTGCATTTATGATCGACACGTAAACTTGTATCGATAAATATATCGATATACAATACATATTGGTTGCACTACGGTAGGGCGCTATCATTGGTGGCGCCATTTTGTGTTCCAACTTTAGGTATACACGTTTTGTACCTACTTAGGGCATCTCCATGTGTTCTACTCTAAGGGTTTGACCACCCGGAAGAACCGGTAAAACAAACTTATAAACCTATGGTTCGAGCGATATCTGCCTCACACTGAGGTCCATTATAATACGCGCGGCGTCTGCCTCACGAACCCCATATTATTTATATACTCTTTGCTCACGAATCGGAACTATTTTAATGCAATGGATAATCCTACGACACTGTTTTAGACAAATAACTTTCGTTGCCACGTGGTTTTCCAACGCATAAAAAAAATAACTGTCACTGTGACAGACTGACAGTTTTCAGTTTCACTGTCATTTAATTAATGTCATTCATTCATTCTTTCAGATTCTTACTTTCTGGATTAGGTTGGTGTTCTTGTTTACATTTTATTATTTCTTAAAATATCAAGTAAATCCGTTAATTTTATTGAAGTGCTAGCAGTGTATAATAAAAGGGATTGGTGCTAAAGTATTGTTACCTAGTTATTTCTTTTTCAGAAGAGAGAATTCATCGAAATGGCGAAGTCAAAGAACCACACAAATCATAACCAAAGTATGTAAATAATAAATATTGTATTTCGCTGATGTATTGTATGTATGCTGATGATGTATTGTACTTCAAATGTTGATTTATGAATTTGAGCATTGTGTGTGGTGCAAATATTAAGTATCTAGAATGGTCACTGGCCAGCACTTTGATGTACCTATTATCATTTCGTTTTCAGACCGCAAAGCTCACAGGAATGGCATCAAGAAGCCCACGAAGTTCAGACACGAATCCACTCTTGGTGTAAGTAGATTGTTATGAAATATTTCCAATTTCGTTTTTTTTGCTCCTATTTACTAAAGTCTAACTGATGCACTAAGAATCATTTCATAGAGATTTAGTTATATTAAACTGCTCATTTCATCCCTGAATATATGATTCTTAAATGTTTTAATAAATTGCAAATTAAATCAGGGTTTGAAGTTTTAAATTTTATTTAGTAAAAAGTTGGTCAGTTTTCACTAGTTTGTAGTGTTATTAAGCTAAGAAGTCATTAGACAAAAATTATCAAGACGTGTTGAAATTTATATTCCTATAAGTTTGTAGTGTCTAAAAGCTTCATATTTAGGAAAAAAAAATCAACTTTGAAAAGTGATTTTGGGATTGCTCAACAACAATTAAGTAATCTTTGCCTAATAACAGTTCTGTACTAATTTAATGTCTTCTTGCAATAAGCTGACAATTTACTGTAAAATAAAACTTTTCAAACAAGTTCCTTATTTCTATTCCCAGATGGACCCCAAGTTCTTGAGGAACCAGAGGTTTTGTAAAAAGGGCAACCTTAAGCCAGCTAAACAGTTAGCCAGAGCAGCGGAGAGGAAAGCTACAAGAGAAGCTAAGGCTAAGAAATGAACATCTAGAGTAAGGAAATAAAAACTCAAAAACTATCTTTGTATTTTATTTTTCATACTTGACATTGTACGGTCAACAGCACATCACGGTTAACACTTGCAGTTCGATAATAGCACCTATGCCTCCGACAAGAGTGGTACAAAGTCCAAAGTGTTACATCTGACGTGCTTTTGACTGTACATAGATAAAAGCCATCATAATTTTTTGAGATTACTCTTACTAATAAATACTGAGATTTTCTTTACTCTGAAGTAGGTATATAATAATATTTTGATCATCTACAAATTATTTATTTCTATCAATCTCGGTCAACACAAATTTAATCTTCTTTACTGCTAGATTTAGACTGTCATCATTTACATCATGATGTAAAACAAACTTCAAAGTTTTGGGATTTGGTTTTGCACTTGCCAATATTATTATACCAAGTCCTTCTGTTGTTTTACAGTCTCCGCTGTTTTCGGATTGGCTTACAATGGCTAGCCTGTCTATTACTTGATGGCTAGTAATATTGGTTTTATCATTTAACTTAATATGAACAATGTTTGTATGCTGATTTTCCAAATCAACTGTGAAAGTTGATAATTTGAGATTCTTGATTTCTGCAATAAAAACAAATAGTTATTTCAAAATAAAATATGAATTCTGAAGCAAGAAGTCCTAAACATATCTCTAGTGGTGAAACTAAACTAAGGCCTCTGCCTCGAATTTCGGAAGCGGGGCGGGACGACGCCCGCAATTTGAGGAATAGGTTTTTTCAAATAATTTAATTAAATTGTCATTTTTATCTGGATGATTTCTTTACCATTGTGCTGGTTAGTTAAGGCTGACGCGCGCGCGTAGCGTTATACACTGCCGGTTTTTTTGCAGTCCCGATCATCGCTATTTTACAAGAACAACGATAATTGCTGATACGCGCGCTGACGGCTTGCTTGTCAGCGAGACTCTAAAACCAGCCTTAGCCATAAGAAATGTTTTGCTCTGCTATAATAATATAGGTAGATATTATCTACCTTTAGCAAGATAATGAGCCCGTCGATGGTCCACACATAGAGAAGGAACACTTTCTTCAATTGCAACAAAAGCGGCAGCAGCGAGGACGCCAACTTGCCTCATTCCGCCGCCTAACATTTTACGATAACGGCGTGCCCTAAAACAAACGAAGATTCAAAAACTAAAACATGCAGATGAAATGAGAAGCTTCTTGCAATGAAATTGGGTACTTTTACTAAAATATTGTAACACTGATTTTGAAATTTACCTCATAATATTAAGCTTACTTTGCCAAAGTAACAGGGGTGGTCCATATTGAAGGGTATGAGTCAAAAGCGTTAAGATATTTTAAATTTTTTTTAAATATAAAAATACCTAATATTTTAATTAAAAAGAATATTGTACCAAAAAATACTAACTGGTCTATGAATCTCCTGGTGCCAACGAGTGCTGACCCAACGGGTGCACCCAGGCCTTTACTGAAGCAGACTGAGACGCTATCACAGTCCCTCGCAATCCTGGCCGGTTCAACGCGCAGCCATTCCGACGCATTCCACAGTCGCGCTCCGTCCATGTGCAAAGTCACAGAGTGTTTTCTAGCAATAACTGCTAGTTTTTCTATCCATTCCAATGGAATGACCTATAACAGTTAATTGGTACTGTCAATAAATTAACATTAACATAGGTTCTTATTACATAATTTGCTTATCAAGTACCGGTTTGCACAACAGCCACAGCCTTCCCAAAAATATATTTGGGCAACCCCAAAACAATTACAGAGCTGAAAAATTATAGTACTTAGAAGTGGTAAGATAATAAATTACTTTTTTCCAGAGGAGAATGGGTTAAGGAATCAAATAAGCTGACTAGCTAGACCTGCAGCCGTATGTGGGACTTGTAGACTAAAGCATCCCACTATAGACTAACCCCTGGTTACCCTTTCCATCCAATTGGGACAATCTGGTTCCAGCCTTGTAGCTATAACCAGCCCAACAAGATAATGTTAACAAAAGTAGGTATTTATGTAGGTACTAACTTTTCCACCACAGTATGAATGTGTGTTTTCTATAGAGACCATCATGGTAACTGGTTCATGAATATCTGAACCTCGGATATGCTTCTCAAAGTCATTCAAATCAAAGGTACCATCTTCAAGATTTTTTAATCCTGTTACATGAACTCCAGACAGCTCAGCAATACCAGCTGGAAAATTAAAAAAAAATTATAAGCATTTATATTATGTAGTATAATAACTAAATATCTCTGGACATTATTCACACAGCGCCATCTAGCCCCAAACTAAGCATTAGCTTGTGCTATGGGTGCCAGACAATGGATAAACATTACTTATATATTTTTTTTTTTGTAAATACATACATATTATACATAGAAACACCCAGACCGATACAAACAGACATATTCATGCACACAAATGTTTGTACCGTGCGGGGATCGAACCCGCGACCTCTGGTGTAATAACCGACTTCTCGACCATTACACCAAATGGCTCGTCATAATGGTTATGCATTGTTGAAAAGTCACTTACATTCTCTTTTATATACATGTGATTGATCACCACACAGCATTTCAGATCCCCTTTTGTAACAGTGCACCATTGCTGAAGAAAAAAAGTAATTTTATGAAACATCCTATAAATAAAATAGATAAACTGATTTTATCAATGTCTCACATTAAATCCATTGCCATGGAATATGAATGAACCCTACACTAATTGCACAGCCAAGCCAACTACTTCACCAACAGCTGGTGTTGATATTTTATTTTATTATGTTGACAGAAATAATAATTTGTAAACATTTATAGTTGTGTAAAATTGTGTCTCTCAAATCTTAGGTTGGATTCATATTTTAGCATATCATTTGTAATAAGAACTCACCTGCAAGAAGATTAGCCATAGTTCCTGAAGGAATGAACAATGCAGCCTCTTTGCCTAACAAGGCAGCAACTTTAGCCTGCAAGGCGTTAACTGTTGGATCTTCTCCATATACATCATCTCCCACAACCGCTGTAGCCATGGCTCTTTTCATTGACTCCGTGGGTTTGGTCACAGTGTCGGATCTTAGGTCTATCACCACAGATTCAGTTGACATGTTGATCAACTTGTGTAGGCACTCTTTATTTGCAAACTAGGTATGATGTTATTTGCTATTTCCTGTCATGAAATATTTCAATTTATCTAAACAAATTTCGTCAGTATTATAATTATGATTAAATTAACAATGTGTATTTAAAAATAAGAGAAACTATTAAATGCAGTAAAACAGTTTTTTTTTTTACATTTATTTCTAATTCACACACCACTCTATTTCTATAAACCACACTATACTATTCTGAGAATAAAATTGATAAGAAAGTCTGCAACGGGTATGGAACTCACTTAAATCAGTGAACGAACTGAAAAAGCAGAGGCGACCCAGACGCTAAAAAACTATTAATAAAAACATTAAAATAGACAACAAACAAGATATAAAAACAACTAACGAGCATAAAAGGGTAATAAATCTCTATACACATTTTTTCGCTATATCGGTGTATTTTTCAACCAGATGACAATCAATTGACAAACGACACTTGATTAAACCATGAATGGATGAAAGAGAACGGTCAAGAGATGACTCATCATCAAAAAAAATCCGGGAATTAGTTTCATATCTGCTTTTGTTATGTCAAAACGTTTTATTCCAATGATGTCTTAAGGACTCCAATGATGTCTTACGCACTTGAAATATTGCAATGCACTTAAAGAAGGTTCATTCCCGTCTGACCCCTCCAATTCTACCTTCAGTGGGGGCAGTCGAAACTTTTTAGTTTTGCCGCCCCCCCCCCCACCCTAAGGGCAGACGAAACAAAGAAAACGGAACCTAAATAAGTTGTTAGTTTAAACTAAAAAGTTTCGACTGCCCCCACTGGTACAAACTTAAATTTTTCAATGCACTTAAAGAAGGTTAATTCCCACCTGACCCCATCAATTCTGGCACCAGTGGGGGCAGTTGAAACTTTTTAGTTTAAACCAACTACTAATTTCGGTTTCTTCATTTTAGTTTCGTCTGCCCCTAGTGGGGGGTGCCCCCACTAAAGGCAGAATTAGTGGGGTCAGGCGGGAAGAAACCTTCTTTAAGTGCATTGCAAAATTTTAAGTGAGTGTCCTTAAGACATCATTGGAATAAAACGTTTTAGCATAACAAAAGCAGATATGAAACTAATTCCCGGATTTTTTTTGATGATGAGTCATCTCTTGACCGGTCTCTTTCATCCATTCATGGTTTAATCAAGTGGCGTTTGTCTATTGATTGTCATCTGGTTGAAAAATACACCGATATAGCGAAAAAATGTGTATAGAGATTTATTACCCTTTTATGCTCGTTAGTTGTTTTTACAGTTGTTATCAATTTTTTAGGTGTACATTATATCTTGTTGGATAGCCATTGATATGAAGATGTTTTTGAAATGTTCTGCCGTCCAAGTAATTAGGTGATTTTTTGAAGAAAATGATACTTTATTGTAAACAAAATTATAAGCGTCGTAAAAAAATTCTAGTTTTTGATCTCTTATTCCAAAATTAACAAAACTTTCAGTTATCCTAGTGTGTTTTATTATGTACTAGACTAAGCTCTAACTTAATCATAAATGATTACATTAAAATATGTTGTAGTTTTTTTTAAATAAATTTTTAAAGTTGTGAATCCCTAATTTTCCGAAAAAATATTTAAAAAAAAATATCTCATTATTGGTTCACTTTTGACCTGCACTTTAATGGGTCAATTGCTAGCTGGGGACCTCCTCTACATGCCCTTAAAAGGATCAAGACACATTACCAATAACCCTGTATATACTGCCTTATTTTATGTCGCGGATTTATATTTTCCCCACCTATTAACTCTATCTATTTCTTCTTTAATGTTTCACTTACAGGAAATCTGCAGAAATCTACCATTGCAGAATATAAGTATCTAAAACGTATCGATACATAAAAATATTGTGCCACATCACTAGCTGGAACACAATATGGCGAAACCGGCACGCGTCAAAAACTGTGTGACGTCACTAAAAAGCGTTGCCAAAATGGGTACAATGCAAAGATATCTGTCTCTTTTTTCATACGCAACAATCACTTAGATGAAAAGAGATAAGTATATATTTATAAGGCAAGTGTCGATTCGATGTATATTCTTATAAGCAAGTTTTTGTATAGATCAATAGGGCATCTCCATATGTTCTACTCTAAGGGTGGAATTCGTGTTTTATTTTTTATTCAACTCTGTACTCTTAATAACAAACAATCGCACTAGATGTCGCTAAGGCGATATGTATAAAAATGAACATGATTCGCTGGATTGGATTATCCCAAGGCTATGGAGACTATACTCACCTTTATTTTGCTGAATTTGGAATAAAAAAATATATATTTAAAGTTATAAAAATCCCTAAAAATACCCCTAAAATATATAACACCCCTAAAAAAATCCCATCTCACTTATTTACCCCCTAAATCTGGGGGGAAAACCCCTAAGTTGGCAACCGTGCGACGGACAGACAAACAATCAGTATTGCCATTTGCCATCTTCCTGAAAAAAAACACTATTTAGTACTTTCTAATCATAGAATTATTTTATGTTTGTAATCACGGAATAGAAATTATAATCTATATTCATCCTGCATAAAAATCGAACTCAACATTCGCTATACTTTGTTAAATCTAGGATATCTTCTAGGATGATCCTGCCACGATCCTGCGACAGCTGTCATCGGTTTGACAGTAGTCTCAATTTTTTATTGTCAGTTGTAGTATGTTGTATGTAGTTGGTTTAAGTGTTCTATGGTATGTAGAGACATCTCAGAACAATTAATGTTCTGAAGCCCGCTCTACACTTAGCCCGCGGATCACGGACGATATCGCGCCACGAACTTGCCGCGAATTCAACAACGACTCTACACTCGCAATGGTTTGCGGTATTGTCACAGTTAAGTTCGCAACACAGAGTACCTTATAGTTCGCAACGTTGAATGAAATGGACGTTGAAGTAGCTGTTGCTGCGTCCACAATATGCGCTTTAATCATGTTATAGATAAAGAAAAATGTAATTTCTTCCGGTTTCACGAGATGTTGCTGATCGGCGATAATATAAAGCTGATGACTCTACTCTATGAACAATACTGACCGTCGCAGACTGCGAGTGTGGATTCATGCACGTTCGCGTTGCGTTAGCGCTTCGCGCTCCCTTTGACGCGGAACAAAAAAACAAAAATTGGGGAACAAAGCGCGAAACCGCGAGGAATATGCGGAACGGCTCCACACTTAGCGTTCGCGCCCTTTCGCAGACATCGCGCGCGATCCGCGGGCTAAGTGTGTAGAGCGGCCTTGAGAGAGAAATAACGAAATGATTGGTCGGCCGGCCCTGCCCACTGGCTATACGTGACCGCGTGACGACGTGAAGAAAACAGTTTTTAATCAGAGTAACGAGTAGATTAATATTAAACCACTTTTTATTTTAAAAAAATCATTAAAAATGTTGCCCTGTCTATTTTTTGATAGGTCCATGGAATTAATATTGGATGGATCGGTCAGAGTAAAAATCACTTTTTATGATCCATTTAAAAAAAATCATTTATTTAGAATAAAAAAAATACTGTTTTCTTTGGCATAAAAAATTTTTCTTCAAATAAAGAAAAAATGCGAAATAATGGTAAACTAACAATGAATGTTTTTCTCAAGGAAAAGTGAAAAATAAGAAAAAAATATTCTGTTTTTAACAGTAATGTGAAAAATCAGTAGTCAGTAAAACCACCCATGACGTTAATAACGGTCCTGCAACGGTTTTTCATGCTTTGGATTAAGTTATCAAAGTCTTGCTGCAGAATATTGTCCGATCTAGCTAAGATGCGTAAAAAGTTGCTCTTCCGTCGCAATGTTTGCAGGAAAATTCCTCAAAGCCCTTCTTTGGAGCATGTCCCACGCGTGTTTTATGGGGTTTAGATCAGGCGATTGAGCGGGCCAGCCTAAGACCGATTGGTCGTGCTCCTGCACCCAGCTCGTCACCACTCTCGCTGTGTGAGGACGGGCGTTATCGTCCATGAGCGCGAATTCTTGGCCCATCTGTAGTCGATGGGGGTAGATTATTGGTACTAGCACCTCTTTACGGCATTTTTCACCCCTCATGGTGTTTCTGATTCAAACGTGGTCTGTTCTCCCATCAACATGAATTCCTGCCCAAACCATAATTGTCCCGCCGTAGTGTGGATGGACTTCCTGAGGGTGTTGGGGGCGGCTCTCACGACCAGGAATTCGCCAAACACGTACTCTATGTGTATCGGGATGGAAACCGAACCGAGACTTATCGGTAAACAGCACCACATACCACTGGTTATCTTCCCAGAGCAAATGTTCACGAGCCCACTCTAGTCGTCGTCCACGATTTTTTTTGCGTAGGGCTGGAGTACGAAACGGTCTGCGAGCATGAAGATTAGCTTCACGCAACCTCTTTCTTACAGTTTGGTCACCCACAAGCAACTGGTGCTCTGACTGGAGCCTCTGAACCAATTGCATGGCCGTAACATTTGGTTGTCTTCTCGCGGCAACTTGCAAAAATCAGTCTTTTCGTTGAGTGGTTATGCGCTTTCCGCCTGGGTATCTTTTAGCCACTTCACCAGTAACACGATAACGTGACCATGACCTTGATATCACCTTTTGCCTTGTGTCAATCTCCTCAACAATGCTCTGTTGAGCAGCCCCAGCTTGGAGCATTACTACTGCCATTAAAATCTCCTCTCTCGATAAATGGCGCCGCTACATGATGCAAACAATAACATTAATTCAAAATTAATCAATAACTTGTTAAAAAACTAAAATTTGCCACAAAAAAATTGCCAAAAACTACTGTCGGTAAATTAAATCTACGGACTTCGCTACATAAACGTAATATCTTCGCTACCATTATTCCGCGTAAATCGTTTGTTTTTAATTATTCCGCGTAAATCGTTTGTTTTTAATTTATTTTTTCGAATTCAAATTTAGAATCGTTCAAAATGGCTGATGAAATAAGCTTTCTTCACAAGATTTTAAAACTGACCAATATTTTTTGATTTAAAGAACTTTATACAAAATATCCCTAGACAGTGTTGATGTGTGTATAATAGGTTCTATTAAAAAAAACCATTAACCTTTTCCACGCCACGCTTTTTTCCGAAAATGGCGCCCCACACGCCACGACCGTTTTGAGACGCATTTATAGTAGTGCGGAGACACTATGTTATCGAGGTTGATTAAAAATGTTAATATTGTAATGATTTTAAACTAATGTTTGAATTAAAATCACCCTATTGTTCAAATATAGAAAGAATAAAACAATTTTGAAATAATTCAGGAGGATATTTTTTTATTTAAAGCGCAAAAATATATCTTAGAGGAATTCCCTTTCGCATCACTATTTGTCTGATATATAAGACTTTGGCGTACCAGATGAAGCGCAGCAGAAGGCATACAGGCTTTATCTAGTTTTAGTGATGTGACTACTTCCGGTTTGGGTATCATAATATCGATAAGTTTGTAAATAAATGTTATTAATAACGACAATTGCTATACTGCTTCCCCATTCTCGCACCGCCCCTCGCCCGCACCCTTTAAATAAATCTAAGTCATTCCAAAATAAAAAGTTGTTAGGGCAGGTTTTCAGTGGTGTAGCAATGGCCGGGAGGGGGGGGGGCCGTCCGCCCCGGGCGGCACTTTTTAGGGGGCGGCAAAATTTCACAATAAATAATAAGAAATAATAATAATAAATATCTCTGGACATTATTCACACAGTTGAATGGGACACGGGTGCCAGATAACGGATAAACATTACTTATATACTTTTTTTGTAAATACATACATATTATACATAGAAACACCCAGGGCGATACAAACAGACATGTTCATTCACACAAATGTTTGTACACTGCGGGGATCGAACCCGCGACCTATGGTGCAATAGCCGACTTCTCGACCACTACACCAAATGGCTCGTCAATAAAAAAAATGGAACCATTTTATATTTTTATCGCAACTATTTGTAGTATAAAATTTAAAGTTGAAGTATCCCTTAACACGTTCCGGCGCGGTAGCGGCATAGGCCGTAAAAGTAGAATTCACAAAATGACAGTACGGGTACCGCCGTTTTCACAAAAATCAATCTAAAAACCACTACGGTGACCGCCGTCCAATTTACATTAGAGTTTCATAGAAAGCAGACTTACTGTCATTCTGTAAAGGAGGCTTGTGTTTCTAGTGTCAAAAATGCGTGTACAGTAGAGCGTTTAAGCATAATTACGGCCACCACCGTACTCTCATATAAATTGACAGTACGGTGGTGGCCGTTGGGTTTGTATGAACGTTACTAGGACGTGCGAGTCAGTGACGATTTTTAAAGGACACAAAAAATGTATGAAGATTTTACTGTCATTCTGGAGAAAAGTACCGCGCCGGAACGTGTTAATGGAATAGGCTGCAGTGACCACTAACCGTTTGACAATTGAAGAAGTAAAAAAAAAAAAAAAAAAAAAAATTGCATAATTAATAGCTTGCTTTGTATTTTTTATTAACAATTCCGCCAATAAGTATTTTTTCGGAAATGAAAATGACATCTGACATAAACAGAACGTTTCGTTTTATCAAAAACAGTCATTGGAAAAAGTCCAAAAAAAAAAAAAAAACAAAAAAAAAAAAACAAAAAAAAAAAACATGTCATGTCAAAGTAAACTTTATAACGTTTCGTTCCTTGTGATTGCATAGGTGGAACGGCGCCATCTATTGAGAACTAACAAAACGGGCAAAATCGCCCATTTTATTGTCCGAAATTAACGTTTTTTTTTTTTTTTTTATTTTAAAGGTAATTAATAATATTATGTTTCATGAAAATTCTTTTTACACAGCAACAACTATGGGATTGTTGTTTCATTAGACAACATTATTACATAATTATATTGCAGTTACGATACGAATAACACAACTGACACAAAATATTAATTGCAACCAATGTGTCACATTGTAAAAACATATATTCAGAATACCTTCAATTCACATCACTAAATTAATTTTTCTAGAAACATCCATCGACTCTGACGTCACATCCTGTCTTATATATCAGACTTTGGCGTACGGTGATAATGAAAAGATTCATTACGATAGTGTTGGGAAATACAACTGTCGATACGTGCAATATAATATAAAAAGTGAGCTGGTTTTGTACGATTTCACATGAAATATTGACCATCTTAAAATAATCTCGTAATAAGGTTATGCTTATGTATCATATTAATTGAAAATATTTACGATTTGAAGTAAATACTGTAGTATTTTGTATATATGTTATAGTATTGGGTACGTCACTATCTGTCGCATATATCAGACTTTGGCGCTGGGCTATTACGTAAAATGTCTCTAAGATGTTGGCCAAAAAAAGGTTTGTTTTGTAAGGGTTTTTAGGGTAAAAAGACGTGAAAATATTCTGCAATTTTAACTTAATTTTATTCTGTACACATTAAACGTTTGAAAATATTCACAAAAAAAATTATTAAACTCATTCAGGCAAGTAAAAATACAACGTTTCTTGATCCTGTTTTTTTGTCTGATATATCAGACGTTGGCGTGGTGGGCACGAAAATGGTTTGTCTGATATATCAGACATTGGCGTGGAAAGGGTTAAAAATGTCCATCAAGTGCCATCAAGCGCGCAAATCACGGGCGCAAACCACATCGAGAAAATACCCCGTCGTGACGTGCGTGCACGTCACGTGCCTCGTGGGGCAGAAGTGGGCAGAAGCGCCCCTACTCGATGGCAAATTACCGACTCGTCTCCGTCCCTCGACAAAGCGTCGCGCGCGCGCGTCGTCATAGAGTATCGTAGACGCAGAAAACTAATACAGCTCATACTTATGTTATGTATTACATACCTTTGATATTTTTAAATGTTATTTCTTACTAAAAATCTTTTGGGGTGATGGGATGGGTGTCTTTTTTGTTGCGCATTCGGCATTTAACATAGCACATTGTATAGGGATGTTCTGATGTTCATGGCTGTCATCTTTCGCCTACACAATACACATACCTAACATTAATGTCGGGCGGGGCTCAGTCAGACTCAGACCTCAATCTTTAGTATTATATTCTGTGCCTCAGTGCTATGAGGGTAGGCGTGTTTGCGCGCCTTATGATGTTGCACAAAATTATTAGTATAGGATTTCTTTCGGTATTTGTTAAGATTAGAAAAAAATAACCAGTTTAGATATAATTATTTATTTTGTCCAAATAAATTCGTAAGAATATGTAGGGAGGGATTAGTACCTACATTTATATTATTAAGTATTCTTAAGTTTATAAAAGAAAGTTAGCGTAAGGTAAATGTTCACAATAATCAAAACCAAAGCCACCATTATTTTGTTATATTTTAGGCACATACATAAGTAACATTCATATTATACCAACAACCTGTCGCCGTACGTACGCACATAATTATGAAAGATAAAGGATTTATGTAATTATTGAGAAATATAAAATTCATTAAAATGTCTTTCTTAAGTAAAAAGATGGTGGACTTTTTAAGTAAGGTAAGGTAAGGACGGCAGCAGATCAACCTACCTAATTTGTCAAAAATTTTGAATTGAAAGAGAACTCTATGTTAAGTATTTATAGCTGAAAATTGGTTGTAGAAACATGACAGATTAGGGTAGTCTGACTGATGTGCAGTCGACTGTACACATGCGCGAACGTTCACCCACTCGCTCCGTCGAACGAGCGTCAAGATGCTCACCGGACTCTGCACTTTAATATCCAAGAATGAACAATTTTTTACATACTTTATATAACGTTGGTAGTTTGGTAGGTAGGTACCTAAGTATTTGATATTTATCAACTCAAATTGATCATCATCATTGGCCTTCTTAACCTTAGGCGTTGCCCACATGTTACAAAAGAGAAATATTATATCCTAGATTATAGTAGCCTAAATACTACAATTACTGTTTTTATTAATAGTAACAAAGTTTATATAATAATTATTCATCTTAACTACACATAATGGACACTGTTGCTACCATTGACAGTAGATTCATAATTAGAGCTTAAACCTTCATTTTTGTGTACTTACCCAAATGCATCTTAGAGCACTGTGAGTAAATGTATGTATGAGCCCAAATAGTATTTATCTCGAGCTTAAATTACCCTTGGCACATTATTAAATGTACATTAGATAAAGCTTTTATCCCTCCAGGATACTCGTTATCATTTTTTTTAATGGCCTCTATCCCGCGCCTGTTTGCGGCGCGGTGATTCTGCCAATGTCAAGTTAATGAGGGAGTTTCTTCTTGCGTTAAAACATTGGTGTTAGATGTTTTAACGCTTCATGGAAACACAGGAGGATACTCTCAAGGTCACGGGGGAATGGACGCCATTGCGGTAAGAGCGTCTCATCTACCGATGAGACACACTACACGCAATACCCGTCCATTCAGTCAATTTGTTTCAATTTTCTTATTTATGACACTTCGTTACACTTTACTGAATGAAAATCACACAACTTTTCAACACCAAACTGCACTAGATCACAAATAAAAAGATTTAAAACTAAAAGACGCGTGGACCCATCGCCTACCCTCCAGTGAATCCTCGTTATCATTTCATGAGTATAAATTGGTAGATAGGTAGTTGTTTCTTCTATTCGAAGGTCGTATGTGTCATGCACGCAGAATACATATTATTTTACATGCTATTGTAGGTAACAACTTATAACAACAACGTAAAATACCTATTGATCTGCGAGATGAGAGCATATGAAAATCAATTTCCCGGAGGAGTTATTTCGAAATTATTTGGACTTAACAAATTGTACACATAATCACGAAAATCCAAACCACTAATTTAATCAACACTGCAAAAGTAAAACAGTTAAAAGTACCTTTCATATTGGTGTACCTACTTCATCCACAATCACAATACAAGTGTGCAAGTAGGGATAGCGGATGTGCTTGGGGGAATTCTCGCCCATGTTCCCTTTTCCAAAATTATTAAAGCTTATAAATAAGCCAACTACTTAGATGAGCGTTAACACGGTGTAGGTACCTACTTTGCACTGTTCTCCAGTCGTCGACGACAATGTCGTACACCTACGCTACGCTTTTGTCCTCAGATTTTCTGGCCTTCTTAACATTTGTTATTTTAACAAGTGTGATGATGGTTATAGGCTTAATCACCACGCTTGCGATAGGTATGCTTGATCACAAGTACGAGCTAGTTATGTAAAAAAAAAAATATTGAACCCGGGACTAGAACCCAGAGCTCCGAGATCACGGCGCGGTACATTACATAGAATTTTCTAAGAACATTTCCAATTTTTTTTCAACGATTTAGCTCTTGCCCACTAACTCATTTTTCGGAGATTTATTTACGAATAAGCATCTGATGCGACTGACTTCGCTTCAAAACATACAACATGGTGGCCCACAATAATCAATATGTATGTATAATAATTATACATACACTATTCATTTTCTACACAAGGAGTCCGCGTAGGGGGCTGTCACTGGATGGCTCGCGGAGTCGCGGAGCAAGGGTTTTGCCGATATACCCGTGGCCGTTCATTAGGGCGACGAGGGAGTACCGCGGGGTTTATTGGGAAAGCCCGGCGGGTATGTTCCCAGGAGGAATGCCCTTTTTAGGGCACCAGGCGTTCTAAACACATTCCACACCCAGGACAGGCGAATAACCAATTCCTTGCGTAAAAAAGGTATCTACACTATTCTAGCAGCAGTACCACTGGAGGGTTGTCACGCACGTAAAAACATGTAGAATTATTTTGAAATAAAGTTGGCGAGAAGCTTAGGGAACATATTGGCGACACTTAGGTAAATTATAGATAATTATCTTTCAAAATAATTATCAAATAATTTAAAACCCTGCACTTCGCTTTTAGGGATGCTGATCTTGATTAAATCGATCTTGAACCACAAATCGGTTTTTATTATATATATAAGAAGAAAGGCATCAAATGTTTAATTTTGACTCGGCATGTCGTAGAGACTAGTAATTTGACTCTGAGACAAACCTATTTTTATCAAAATTGCATCACATTTTGCCTTTTTACAAATAATTTGATATTTGTAGGTATTACACGAAATTATTGATTCAATATAAAATACGTTATATATCACGTATTAAAAAGTTTCTGAAATACTTATTGTTAAGATTTTATTTTTAGTGGAATAAAATCTGATTTTAAGCTTGAGTTTTTTTCGGGCCTGGTCCTTTTGGGCCCGGTCCCTTTGGCCCGGGCCCTTTTGGTCCAGGTGGCTTAGAAAATTTAGGACCAGGCTTTTTGCCCGATGCTTTTTTATCATCATTGCCATTTTGATCATCTCCATTGCCGGGCTTCTTTTGGAAAGGCGGAATTCTTTTAATGAAAAAACGGAAGGACATCTTTTTGTTGTTAATGAAGTGATTCAACGCCTCAAGGGGCAGCATGCCGCACTTCGCCATGCGAAACACTTCGTCTGCTTTGATGGCGTCATTGAAGCAATGCTCGATGAAAACAACCTTCCTCCTATTGTCTTTCTTGCTTGTGACATGAATTTCGTAAATATGTTGCTGAGCTGCTTTCTTGCCGCCGATGTGTTGAACAGCCCAATATACCATCTTTTGCAAAGTGTCAATCTTCATGGTGATGATAAAAAGCATTTTTCCTTGAGAAACCAAGTAGAAGAAGCGCTCGTCTTCGTTGACACTAACGTTTTCAAGTTCAACATCTGCGTCGCTGGTGACGTTGCAGTGAGTCGGGTGGCGCTCCTTGAAGTGATCCATCATCTCTTTCAGTCTCCCTGTTTTAATTGTTTTTATTTAATAAGAATGACAGTCGTGAAAGATTGTAATAAGGTGGGGGAATTTACAATGAAGTTTGACTAGTTCTGCTAGAGCTTACAGGTCTGACCACAGAAATCTAATTATTTAGATTTCTGTGGGTCTGACGGTAGGTAACTCCGTGTTAATTCCAATTTAATAAGACGCGTCTTATCAGTTTGACGCGTCAAATCTTCACGATTAGAGTAAAATTAAGATAAAAATGAAATTGCCCCCATCTCATAAAAAATCTAATTAATATCTTACCATTCCAAGAGCAACGCCCAAACACAGCACCCAGAGGACATTCCATCTGCCTGAAAATGCACTCCTTGAGATGATCGTCAACATCGGAAGCAATCATAGTGTAGACGCATCCCTCGGACTTGTTCGGGCACGGCACCTTAGCCTGTAGATTGAAATAAAAACTATTTATTATTAAAAAAAAGAACTGATATTTAATTAATATTCATCCGTTTTTATTTGAAGCATTTCTTTCGTATTCTCTAACAAAATACACTTATGCTGATTGCTTGATGCTGTGGCGGATCGGTCGAGACTGCTGCGCTAAGAACCGTGCATGCACACTAAGAAATAGTGCATGTATATTTGCACACAAGTATGGCTCACCCGCATTCTTTAGATATAGACGTCTATAAATAAGTACTTACCTTCGCTACAATTTCTTCAAGTTGCCAATTCCTCATCTGTGTCATCGGCTGCCGACAGATGGGGCAAATAGGCTGGTTCAGCTTGATGTTGCACGCATAGCACAGGCTGTGCCCCCACTGGCACTGATATATGGGCGCCGACATTGTTTCCAAGCACACCGGGCATTCTGGGAGTTCTACAGCAGCCGTCGCCACCCTAATAAATAAATAAAATACCTAGGACACTATTCAAAATCGCCGTCCTGGACCCAATCTATGCGAAGCTTGTATGACTCGTAATTTATGATGAAATTACTTAAATATACATTTTTTTAAATACCTGAATATTACATATTTATGTATGTACAAGTGTACAACGCACTAACCATTCACAAAATACATAGACCAAAACAAACTAGCTCATTCTCGGAAATATTTTTATTGTGCGGAGATCAAACCCGCAAATTCCAGTGTAGTGTGTGTAAGTAATAAATTATAGGTACCGAATCGTCAAATCTTTTTTTTTATACACTGTGGAAATGGCGCCTTCTCCAGTCCAGTTGTTGCCAGTGAAGTACCGTACCGTACCGACCTTGCCACAAGTCGCACGGTACCTTGAAGCACACCTTCCGATGTGGGTACAGAAGGTACTGTTGGACTCTTCCGCAGGATTCGAACCTGGCGGGCCTACCAACTAAAGCCGCAGTGGCTATCCCACTGGTTTTGAAGAGAGGAATCCGGGTATCTACCAAGTTATGTCTCGGAAAAATTATCAAATCCTGTCGTATATACTTTAGCCTATAAAAAGGAATTCGAAAGTTTGCGCTCTCATAATAGGTGACCAAAAGTAACGACAGATTTTAAAATTAATCTAAACTTAAACCAAATTGTATTTGGAAAAATTAAAGTTAACAGGTTTATACACATTAAGATGTGCAAGTATTTATACTCAGGGCTCAAAGTTTAAAAAAGCTATTTCTGTTCACGACTTAAAAGTCACCCTGTATAATACCGTTTTTATCTAGTTCGTTAAAAAAAAATGCTTTCTTTTTGTTCCTTCTGAGTGAGTTCTGAGTTCTGACACTATTGCAAATCTTCATTTTTATCATTTTAATTTAATGTTACTCAACGTCAATTTGTAGTTATGTGTAGCCAGTAGATTGAAGCGTCAATAACGTATTACTACCTACTAATTTAGTAGTAGTAGTAGACCAAGTGGTCTGTGTGTTTATCGCATAAACTTAATATATTATATAACTAGACTGTGCTCTCGTGGCTAAAAAACGAGCCGAGTGAAACAGTCAGACAAAGCAAAACTTTATATTCAACCGTTGTTAATATAAGTTTATAGAGAGCTGTGTTGTTTAAGACGATGTTATAAAATGATGTAGACAGTGCAATAAATGTGATCTTTTTCATCACATAATGCTTTACGGGGTACCTACCTTAAGAAATAAAAAAAAGACAATTTATATACATACATTTACGCTTTTTCAAATTTAAGAATACATTGAACGAAAAATAAGTAAATATACAATTTTAAATTAAAACATTGTAAAAATAAATTGTTGCCCAAAAACATTTCATAAACTGACAATATGCAAGAACGAGATACGCCTCCGTCCTTGCCATAGACCTAGTTCATGGTCACTCTAACTATGAATGAACCTTCATTGGCTGGCAATGTGAAAGAACGAGACAAGCTACTCCCGTCTTGATATCTCTCTCGTCTCGGATTTGCCTCGCGTAAGGCGCAAGCAAATATAAACTTTAATGCGTTGGGATAGTGTTCATTTTCAAAAATGCAATTTTTTAAAGATATCATTCCGGTCAATCCGGTTACATAGATAATGTAATATTATTTCCATGGTTTATATCGGCAACTGCTTGTTGCGCCATTTTTTATACTTAAAAAAGAAATATTTTTATACTAACTATATAACATTGTATTGACCAGTAAAACATTATAATTGCCCCCGTGCGTCGGGGCGGGCGGTTTAGTTCCTAGATAATTAGAAATATTGTTCGCTGTACTTTTTATGCAGGTATAATGTGTACGTAGTACCTACATCATATGGATGGATAGATTGGTGGATTAATTAACACTTACTTTTTATTAGCTTTCGCCGTCGCCATATTCTGTAAACAAAGTTACAAGAAGGTGACAGTAAAAAAATTAAACAAAAACAATAATGTATTAAAGTAAGTAGGTATGTTATATAAATTTAAATATAAAAATCCCTCATAAGTATAAGTATATTGGATAATCGTGCGTGGTCAATTATTATGTTATATTACTTTAGTAATTATGTTCTGTGGTTATATTCAGTTAAGGTACTTTTAACAAATTTTTGTCTGACGTAAATTCACGCAATACCTACACATTCTGCCGTTTAACTATGTACTCAATAGTATAGTAGGAATCCAATAAATCATTAGACTTTAATATGTTTTAATAAATTACATTACATATTTTTAAACAGATGAGGTTACAATTTAAAAATTCATTATTTAACAATGAAATTTTTACACTAAGCTATTTTCGAGCTTTTATGAAGGACTAAGTAGGTATCTAAAATCAAAATTGTGGTGCTTCTTGCATTCAAGCATTTTTCAAACAAAGCCCTCGGGCCTCGCTCGCCTCGATAAGTTATCAATAAGTGCCCACTCCACGTCTTGCAACACGGTCCACGTCAAAAGGTATAATAATAAATACAGAACAATAAATCGTTCTTAAAAAAATTACTTACCTTGTTTGTCAAATAACTACTTATGTAAAAGTAATTTAGAACTGTAAATCACAATCACCAACAGAAATGCGTCTTTTGCAGTTCACTCGGATTCCGACTGACCAAATCAAATGCTATAGAAATTGTCGATGATGTCGGTTTCAGATATTACTTCATTATCACAATGATGACAACCAATCACAGCAGCCCTGACAACCTGACACCCTGATAACGTAAAAAATACCGTGTTACTATCCGAATAAGAGTGAGTTTGTATTCTATCAAATGCAATCAGATTATTTAACAGAAAATGGGTCTTCCCAGAATTGGGGTTGCCAGGAAAATATTTCTTGCATTATGCGTTATTTATAGTGATGTTCATTGCTGCCATCTTTCGTTTACACTTAATAATCGATTGTGAAAGTGTAAAATATCGATGAAATTGTTTTATTTATCAGTTTAAACGCAAAATTATCTAATGAAATTCAATGAATTTAGTCATCTTGGATAAAAAATCTTTGAATGCGATTCGAAAATAAGATTACTTTCATAAATAGGCAAACAAGCAAGAGTAACACATCTGACAAATAAGTAAACACTACCGCCTGTCCAGAGAAGTGAACTTCGACGGACTGACAGTGATGATGATGACGATGATAACAATCCATGGACACCCGAAACCAGGGTTTCAGATGCGAAGCCTGTCTTTATGAAAATAATATGGAGGTAGGGTGATGGAAAAGAATCGGGTCGGTCCTCCTCCTCCGACCGACACTCATTCATATCATAGCCTTCATAGGTGAAGCAGCTTCATTTGGTTAAAGCTGTTATTCATACGTCAGTCGTCTGTGATAAGATACAATAAGGTCATTGCAATAAGGTGAATTTTTCCCATGGACTGACAGAAAAGAACTGTCTGCGGCATAGGTTCTACACTTTATAATTTTACTAAAAAAAATAGAGGTACGAGAGGTCATTTCTGAAAAATATATTTATGATTACATCGCAGGCTGCTCAAGCATCTCACTTTAACATAAATAATAATTTATAATAATTTATAATAATTTATTATTTATGTTAAAGTGAGATGCTTGAGCAGCCTGCGATGTAATCATAAATATATTTTTCAGAAATGACCTCTCGTACCTCTATTTTTTTTAGTAAAATTACGATTTCTTTTAAAAATTTGTATTCAAGCAAATCCATTTTGAAGAAAAGGCAACCGTTAAATAAAGTGTAGTAAGTAATAAGAACACGTACTATCGGTTGCAAAACAAAGTCTTAGTAGATTTTTCATCAGAGTAACTCGGCAAGTTTATTCATTAAACTCTATGGCATGTTTTTCCCAAAAACAGTGTTGCCATTTCACACAATATTTTATAATGATAATTTAACCAATTTTTGCTTCAAAATTTATTTTTATTTCATGGATTAAATAAGAAATTGAACCACAGCGTACATTTGTTTAAAATAGAACTTAAATACAAATTGTCACATTTTGTTTAATTAAAATATAAACAAAATATGAAATACTAATTTTTAAACCGTTTTCTTTTTCTATGAAATCTATGAATCTATATCTGTCAATGTCAATCTGTGTACAATTTTGGAGTTTTGGAGTTTGGAGTAAATAAAATTTTAATTTCTCAAACAGACCTTCCGAAGATCTGAAGATTTTTTATTTCTGCTGGAAGCATGGAATGAAGAATAATAATTATTGAGATTTGAGAATGTCAGACGACATGGTCGTATAAAAGCATTTTTACATTTTTTTGTTTTCGCAATCTCACGGCTCTATAAACAAAATAAGCTTTATAAAAGTAGGTATTTATTCTAAGAAGAATTGATACTTGTGATATCATGGACTGCACTCCGGAGATTAATTTCAACCAAGTAAAATTGAATCCGGAGGAATTAATTTGGTTTGTTGACAAACATGTCAAAGTTCAACTCATTAAAAATTCTTCGTTTATTGGCTTTGTTCACTCCATTGACCCGATATCGTACAGGTAAATATTAGCAGCACAGGATTTGTAGATAAAATAACTTATATCTAAACAAATTTGGATATACTAATGAAAACTATTAGTTTAGTATTACTAGTGTTTATAATAACCAAACTGCATTTTATACATGAACAAAGTTTTACTTAGTTTCAGTCCTACCCAGGACCAAACTGATAGACACAATCGCATTTTGCAATGAACCTAATAGCAAAATACATGAATTCCTATTTATCTACAGCACATTCAATGGTACATTGACCTTTAGCTGCCCCATATTTCAGTAATTGGAGATTAATTGCAGTGCAATTCATACTGTGTGCCAGTCTATACTACCTCTCACCTTTAAATGTCAGAAAGGAATGTAAAGAAATAAATAAACAATCATAAATATGTCCTGTTTTAAATCAAAAACAATAATTATGGTCATGTCTCGCCTATCTAGGTAATAAAGTAAATGTATCTCAACTAATGAATTTTCTTTTCTTTTCCAGTGTCATTCTATCAGTGCCTCAAATAGATACTTTTAAGACAGTGTTAATACCTGGACATGCAATATTGGACATAAAAGTTATAAAACCTATTACAAATGCCAGCCCACCAGTTCGAAAACCTAAACAACAACAGAACACCGAAGAAATAGCATTGAGAAAAAAGAAAATAATTGCTTGGCTGAAATTTAATCTTTTGCCAGCAACTGAAGATGGGGAAAGTATAGTATTTGGGAATGCCAGATTATTGCCACCTTACAGTGTCAATGATATTTGTACAGATAATACAATGGTAGCCATGCAAATGAGAAAAATTGTACAAGCAATGCCACAAGATTTTCAAGTTGAAGTGAAGTGATTGCAGAGTAAAGCTTTAAGGAATTTTTTTTGCTTAATGCTGAAGACCTGTTGGGAAAATAAAATTGAACATGATATATATCATCTACTTAATGTTTCTTTTCCTGGATTTTGAGATAACCCTGATTATGCTTCAAGCAAAATAACTAAATCTGTGGTTGAAGGAACCTTAAAATGATTAAATTATTTAAATTTAAATAAAAATATAAGACATTTCTTTTTTCAGTAGAACAGGTGGAAATAAATCACTTTTTTCAAGTCAAATAAGATAGAGTTGGCAGCAAGCATGCATCACCTAACGATAAGCGGGCATTGTGGCCTGTTTCGTTAAGGAATATGAGTATGCAAAGCTTAATGTGCTGCTAGGTTGTAGGTGTAGGATTAATATTTAGTTCTTTAATGTGTACTAGCTCTCACATTAATCTACCATAAACCAGGCCTACAGACGGAAATCGAACCTACTTTCGGGTTGTATAGGTACCCGCGGCTTAGTTACTATTCCATGGAGGCAGACAAAAATCTAAATTCGACATTACCTAAATATTATTGATTGTGATTTACTCTAAAGTATGGCATAAGTTGTAATATACAATAATTCCTGCAATATCTGCAGTAGTTTAAAATATGAAGACTTAAATAACATTCTTAACGACAACATAGCGAGTTATTTTGCTGTTTAATATCGATAAAATAACCGAATTATATCCGTTTAATCCCACTAGTTCTACTGACCAGTTCCACCGTAGGACTAATGGGACTTTTTTTTTCCCCTAGTTCTACTTTCAAATGTTCTATCGAATATGTAGTAGAACTAGCGGGAACATTATTTCTCAATAGTTCCACTACATTTTATTTAAGACAAAAAGAAAAAGATCCTTAGAACACACAGCGCCATCTAGCCCATCGATAAGTTTCGTGTTTGTTTTTAAAGTTCTTATAAAGGTACCTATTATCTTCACTAGCCACTGCCTACAGTGCCTACCACACACACTATATGTATGTGTACCTAGTAAGTGGCTATTATAATTATCGAATAAAAATGTAGGAAGATACAAACTCCAAGTACTATTTTTATACACAATATTATAATCTTAACTATTGACACATATGTAAATATCGATTCACATTTTGTTCTAAATCGATACAGTTGTATAGTGCCGTAACGAGTACACTTCAAAATCTACACAACACGAAGTCAGACAGACAGAGAGTCAACAGAATGTGATAATGTGATGTGTGTGTAGATAACGCATTAACGCACTCTGTGATAAGGGAGATCGCGAGTCAAACGTGTCCTAAGTCAGAGATCTAAGACAGTATTGTAATATTTTTAATGTAAAATTATTCGTTCTGAAGCATTTTTAAGATAATATGCGAAATGACGGGAAAAAATAGCAGAAAAATACAATATTTAGCTGGCTTTTGCGGTAAGTTGCTGGCGGGAAAATTTAAAGTTTTTGTGTGTTTAATTAGGTACCTACTTTATGTGTGATTCTTTATTTAGCATCGGTAACCTTCGTGTTTACTGGCGCTGCATTGTCTTGGGCATCTCCGGCAATTCCGAAGTTCCAAAGTGGAGAAGCTGGATTCGATATATCTAACGTGAGTATTTTTGTCTTATCTAGAAAACAAACAATTGAAAGACGCTCGAATGTTGCTAACGAAAGTATTTTCCTATAGATAAGTATAATATTACTTTCCTCACATGCCCACATCACAACCTTGAATAATTTAATTAAGTTCACTTCCGTAATAACCATATGAAAGCAATTAGGTAATTAGTATTTTATACTCAAATCATCTCCTAAGATTGCACTAATATAATATGTGATGTGATCATGAAACTGAGACTCGCATGTAAACGGTTCTGTGGCTACAACCCTTTTTTATAAGTAGGTACGAATATACTACCAACTTATAATAATTCTCACAACACTATGTTTCGTGCAAAAATATTTTTAGAAATCCAATTGCATACATAAATGATTTCATTACATTGACGTGGACTTACCATCTCGACAGCTGCGGAGTACTATTATATATTCTGTGCCTGGGGTATCCACAAAGAATTTCGCCAATGTAAAAATATATTAAAAAACTACATGAATTTCGGCACCCGGTCACAGAACATATACTGACCTGGTGTCAATTTTGATCTCCACTAAAAACTGCGCCCAACTAAGTACTTACCTACTACTTTTGGACAAAAAAAAAACAGCAAAATATAAACGCAGTTCCAACTCGTTATCGACATGCAGGAGCAAACATCATGGGTAGTGTCCTTGCTGGCGGCCGGAGCCCTGCCCGGGTGCTACCTCGGCCAAGTGCTGAGCGAGCGCGTGGGCCGGCAGCGAACTTTCCTCCTATCGGCGGCACCAGGCCTCATAGGTGCGGTATGTTTGAAAACTCTTTGTTTTTTATAATACTTTAGCAGGCAGACAGACACGCAGGCTCACCTGATGGTAAGCGGCCACTGCGGCCTATTCCATTGAGGGACATTCGAAGGAAGATTTCACCAGGAAGAGTCGTTCCTGCTGGCAGACTTGGCTCATTTGATCTTCGAGACTTGATTTCAAATTTAGTAGCTCCCACATTAATAGGCTATTATTACACACTTTTTTGAAAACTGGTTTAAATCAATCTTGAAGTTGTACTGAACCAGTAGAATTTTTATTTTTATTTTAAATTACCGAAAAATGCCATAAAATCTACTTTTTATTTATGATTTTGAAATTGCGCGCGGAAACAGTAGCCGCCATGCTGCTTCGACTTTTGACGTCAGTCCGTTAGTAAACAATACGATGTTGTTAGAGACGAAGTGAAAATATTTTCGAAAATAATGAGTTAAAACCCATAACATTGGTGTCTTGTGCCTGGATGCAATAGATAAACGTTCACAAACATAATAACTTGACAATTTCTACAAATCTTCTCAAAGCACGACTGTGTTTACTAACGGAGTGACGTCACGTCGGAACCCATTATGGCGAACGGCGTTTTTGACATTTCAAAAACAGATTAAAAAAATCGATTTTAAAATTGGAAATGTAAAATTAATAATGCATTTTTATGAATTAATATCAACGTTTCTCGTTTATATTATACGAAATCTATAATAAACATTCACTTTTATATTTTTTCTTGCATGGTGTAAAATACCGTACTAGAGCTGTTATGGTGGCAGATTTCATTATGGGTAGGGTACACCACTCCCCCAGATGAAAACTGCTGCTAGCTACCAAGCTAGCCAGTCGAACTCAAAAAATGTCCTACCACAAAATCGAACCCACGGCCACGTCTTAGCCATGGTTTTACGAAGGCGGTTTACACATGCAACTACTAAACAATTCTGGTCTGTAGGAATCGGGTACATTTTTTGCTAAACGAGCCATTTGGTGTAATGGTCGAGAAGTCGGCTATTACACCAGAGGTCGCGGGTTCGATCCCCGCACGGTACAAACATTTGTGTGCATGAACATGTCTGTTTGTATCGGTCTGGGTGTTTCTATGTATAATATGTATGTATTTACAAAAAAAAAAAAAGTATATAAGTAATGTTTATCCGTTGTCTAGCACCCATCATAGCACAAGCGTATGCTTAGTTTGGGGCTAGATGGCGCTTTGTGAATAATGTCCAGAGATGTCCAGAGATAAAGCTGAGCTCTTTAGCTCGGTCGGGCTAGTGATCACCCATCCGCATTTGGCAAGCATGGTGGTTAAGCTATACTATAACCTATCATTGTAGCGATGTCTAGATTTCAATGATGGAGCCCTTGAACCCGAAGTGAGACATCCAATATGCTTATGCCTTATACTCGTACAGTCGTACCATTATGTACTTACCTACTTATTTATAAGACTGGGCTATATTTTTTACTTTTCTTATATCGTAAACCAGGGTCGATGCGGTCGCCGACATCAGTATATTTTAATATTCAGAATTTATTTTCGTTTTCAGTGTATGATATTGTTTACCAAATCACCTGTGATGATTTGCATAGCGCGGTTCATAATGGGCCTGACGACGGGATCCGTGGCTGTAGTAAGTAACTTGGCTTATTAACGTTAATAGATATAACGTTAACGTTAGGATTTAATTTCCAATTTTCTATCTTAGCTTACCAGCTAAATGGAGTCATTGTACGGAGATGATTTAATTTTTTTGGGCTCTGGCCATTGCCGCCCAGAGTACGGCAGGATTTAAGAAATTTTACTTAAAAAATGCATTCTGCTCATATTCAGACTGATTGCAATGGAGATAGCCGTTCGCTACTGAATACGAATAATATAAAAAATTCTTTCGTTTCGCAAAACAAAAGATATCTTATTTGCAATTCCGTTTCAGGTAACAATAATATACGTAACAGAAATAGCGGATAAAGAGGTGCGTGGTTCCCTGGGGACGCTGGTCCAAGTCATGAACAACCTTGGCAGCTTGTTGGTGTATGGCATCGGCCCGTTCGTGTCGTACACGGCGCTCAACTCCATGCTGGCCACGCTTCCCGTTGTTTACGCGGCTTGCTGCTTCTGGCTGCCCGAGTCGCCGTACTACCACCTCAAGGATGGCAGGATAGCAGCGGCTAGGAAGCAGTTCAAAGTCATTAAGTGCTCCGATGATGACAAGGTATAACTCGCGGCACGAAAGTTTAGCGCTGACCGTTACGGCTGCGCATGTTAGTGGTATGGCGCAAGGTCCAAAATACCTTATTTTTGACTTCTGCGCATAACGGTCAGCGCTTTCGTGCCGCGAGTTATAATAGCAACTTTTATATATTCCGTGGTAATAGGATAACAGATAGGATAGGTGCAATTTAAATGTTATTTTTGATGATCAGCATTGTACTAAAATGCGGGAATTTTAAGGTTTTAATAGGATAATTATTCCCTATTTGCCAACGGTTCTGCCGTTAAACGTTTCCTCATATTGTTTTGAAGTAGCCTCTCCTGGCCACTTACGCGGTAATTTCGTGTATTAGTCCAATATGAAAATTGCAATCATTATTGCATTACAGATGGTGGTTTTACAGACCAACGCGTTTACTGCATTGAAGACGATTTTAATAAATCATTGGGTTACCTACGTGTGAAAATATCAAAGACTAGCCTTCCCCCCACATTCCGGGATCTAAAGTACCCTATGTTCACCGGGGATAGTGTAGCTTTCCAACAGTGAAAGAATTATTCAAATCGGTTCAGTAGTTTCGGAGTCTATTCAATACAAACAAACAAACAATCAAATCTTTCCTCTTTATAATATTAGTATAGAATACTTTCATATTTGTATTTATAGCAATAAGTATGGCAGGTAGCACCAATAAAAATGCACTTTAATATTATTATCTTGATGCAATTTTAAAAACATTACAGTGGATTGATGATCAACTCGGCGTCATCCGCGCGCACGTGAGGGAAAGCATGGAGAATAAGACGACGGCTAAGGAGCTTTTATCAAATAAAAAATACAGGAAGGCGCTGTACATTGTTGGAGGTACGTTACGTATGATAAACAACAGGGCTTGATTTCAGTGAAATGAAATCATTTATTCTGCAAATAGATTTTTAAAAAATACTTTCGCACGTCAATCTTTTTTTTCCCTACCAGCACTTCGACGTCAATGGCCTGTTGAGGAAAGAAGTGCCGCAAGAAACTCAACAGTTTTGCCTTTTTTTTTAAATATTACAAATTATAAAGTACAAATTCAAAAATTTAACATCACAAAATTAATTTATATCACAGTAAATAATAATGCCAATATAAAGGATCATGTCAATACAAATAACAATACAAAGGCGCAGCCAGAGGAGCGGCAACAATAGTACTCACATCTACAGACTTTTATCATTTAGATTGTCTTCCACTTTATAATAACTCTTCTTGATGAGTTGGCATTTGATGTGTGACTTGTGTATTGGTAAGTCAACAACATCTTGAGGTAATTTGTTAAATAACGCAACACTTAACACTTAGTTAACAACACTTAACAGTAGTTCTAATCATATACATAATTTAGACTTGGTAGATTACGGACTTCCACAATGGGTGGAAGAGCCGCGGTGGTTTTTATCTTTTGCATCCTAAAAGTAAAGTAAATAGTCCGAAAGATTAGACCCATATAGCCATAGAGTAATGCCCAGGGAATGTAAGCAAAGCCCATATGCCTGAGTAAAGATAAACTATTGTAACAATGATAAAACATTCTGTTAAAACCTTCTAGGGTAATCACAAACTATTAGGGTTAGAGAATCGAGAATCAAGTTTTTTTGTAAGAGCCATTTAGCCCTGCACAGAAACGAATATTAATAAGGTAAATAATGGGCATCGACTCATAACTAACATGATTTTCTTAGAAATTACATTGATTTTGTTTGTGATAAGTTATAGTTAAGTTAGTCATGTTTATAAAAAGAATATACGTAGGTACTTTATTAAAATTGTTTTTGTTTTGTTTTACGATTGTTCTCGATGTCCATAATTTATCTTAAAGTACTGTACACTTTGTACCCATATTTGGTTTACTGATCTAAGGTCAACGGTTTGTTTGTCCACAGCTTGCTTAAAAGTCGTTTGTTAATCGACCTCATTTCATTCAATGATAATTGGTATTTGAATATTGTACATAACTTTATCCTAAGACAAATAATGTAGGGTTGACGTAGTAGAAATTATATCGTTTTTTTAACTACAAAACAGATAAGTACAATGCTAGAGTATATAACAGGATCTGATATGGGGACCTTAAAAACTGTTGTGTTAATTAAGTTAAGTCTGTCATAAGCAAGCATAGGCGACCTTTCTATCATGCGTGGTACTATCATCCATAGGCTTGTAGGCTCCACGTTGGTGGTATTTAAAAGCATAGCAATCTCTAGACTGCGAGTTTTGTCCAATTTGTTGACCTACCTATTTATTACACGCATGACAGGCTGGAATTTAATACTTTTTCTGATTACCACGAAGTACTCTTAGGAGGATTTAGATTTCCAGCAATAGATGTGATGTAGATAACATCATAAGCATGATGACATCATAACTATTCTAAGGAGATTTTTTTTTTTAAATGTTGACAGGTTTGAAAACTCTCCAATATATGACTGGAGTGCTGGTAATCCAGAGTTACTTGGAGGTGATATTTCGGCAGAGCAGTTCAGTGTCGGGACCACGAGCGAGCATCATTTATGGAGTCGTTCAGTTGATCGCAGGTAAATCCGATATCAGTACTATTTATTATACACTAGCGGTCGCCCTCGCGTTTTACCTAATTTCCTTTTTCAACTATCCCCCCTTCCCCCATCATGGTATGCTATGTCCGTCTCCTGGTTCTAAGCTAGCTCTCCACCAATTTTTAGCCAAATCGGTTCATCCCTTCTTATGCTTTAGGTATTATGGCTGTTAAAAAGGCTATGAATGGATGACAATGAATTAAGCTGAAAACACATTCATAATAAACATCACAAATGTCCTCAAACCATAGGTATCAAGAAATTAAACAGATACTTATGCTCATGCTCATAAATACTGAGTGATAAGAAAGAATGCTGATAAATGATTTACACGAGAAGTTGGTAAATGGTTGTCATGACAGGTTTTTATTATCACTGTAAATAACAAAAAGTACAAATCTTCCGCTTTTGAGACATGTATTGTTTTGGGTGGTTTTGGAGTGTTAGGTGATGGTTGCGTAAAAAAATCGTAACAATGTTATAAGCACCTCTGTGTTTAATGTTTGCAACTAGACAGATTATTATATTATCAGTGTTTTTCTGGAGTCGGTGTCAGCCAACCTGCTAATGTAACCAACACCAGACACAGACAACCCAGGTTTTCAAAATCGGTTTATTCAGTAAAAAGTAATGAGGCACGCATAAAAAACATATTACTCAAATGAACCTTTTCCATTTTTCGAAGGCGAAATAAAATAATTTTAAAACTTAATTTTGCTTCAGGTATCTGCGCAACGTTTGTGACTCGATGGTGCCGGCGAAGGCTTTTATTATTAACTTCATGCTTCGGCATCTCCGTGGCGATGACACTCGTAGGCATATATTTCTTCTTGCAGGATCATGTTAAAGTTGGATCAGAGACTTTACAGTCTATTTCAATGCTGCCTCTAATAGGTCTTATAGGTTTTAATGTTCTATATTCGTTTGGAGTGGGTAATTTGCCTTACGTTGTGCAAGCGGAAGTATTCCCAGTAAACGTGAAAGCAGTGGCATCGAGTCTGGCCACCCAGTTTGCTTGCGTACTCAGTTTCCTTGTGACTAAATTCTACCACAGCGTGAAGGAAGTATTTGGCCACTACACCGTCTTTTGGTCATTCGCTTCCATAGGATATATAGGGGTGGTGTTCATTTATTTCTGTGTGCCAGAGACTGGGAATAAGACTTTGGAGGAAGTCCAAGACAACGTCCAATTAGACACGGATGAACAACCATTCAGGACTAAAGATGACCAAAATGTATTGTACCAAGATATTAAAAATACTAACGTTTTATGATAATGTAGTTACGTATCGAATAAATATTGTTGTTATTTGGTAACGTTTTCGCGGTTAATCGCTAAGAATCCCAGTCATGTATTTGTGATAATTTTCAGTAACATATAACAACTGTGATATTTTAAGTACTACGTTATTATTAAAATATTTATTATAAAAACTACGGCGTTTGCACTTGTATTGTATCAACATTCAGATAATATATAATATTTAATTATTTTAAGAGAGTTTAATTTTAATGTGGATTAACATATTTTTATTTTGATTGATACTGTAATAAAAGTTAAAAAATAAAATACAAAATGTGACAATAAAATTGTATTCTGTTGAATAAAAATACGAAATACATCAATTACTTTACCTTCCGGAATACTTAACTAAATGGTACTAAATCCGTTTAATGCTTTTGATTTCACTGACAAAAATAAATGTTAGTAAACCACTAAAGGGCCTGATATACAAATATATGTAATGGATAAATGGTCAACTTAGATAACAGGTATATATATGAAAGTAATAAAGATGTAATGTAACGTTACCACTTGTAACGTTGTGTAGTGGGTTTTTGAAAATCGGACTTGCCCAATGTATTACCAGTGGCGTATAGTCTAAATCCTCTTGGGGTTGCCATACGAGTAGAGTGGGGCGAAGGGCGTGTCGGCGGGCTCGTCCCCGCTCTCCTCGGACGCGTCCGACTCGAACGTGTTGTCCGGAATGTCGTACAACCGGATCAGCGGCTTGTTGGGATCCTTCATGATCAGGTATTTACCTGCGGCAAACGAGCTTCAAGTAAAGTGACTGGTTATAGGCAAATGGTGATATGTACCTGTCAGTGACCTATAAGACTATGGAGATTTAACATGAGGCACTAGGATATTTTATACCGTCAATTTCCAAACTCCGGACAGTAACAGTATTTTCTGAACAGAAAAATTTAACTTTGACTACTACTAGGTTCTACCCAGGATTCGAAACTGGCGCGACAGTTACTAACGCCTGTAGCACACGTCAGCGAAAGTAAAGCGGATGCGAAACAGATCACGAACGCCTTTATTGCGTGTGCGTTAAAGGCATGTTCCGCTTCGTTTGGCGTCCGCTAACTTCCGCTTCGCATTCGCTGTAGGTAGGTCTAGAAGCGTACGGTACCAATAAACATGTTATATGTGACACTCAACAGCCAGAGATACCCTGGGAGGATTTGAACCCACGAACTCCAGGTATTACCCAACCCACAGTTTCACAGGAGTGGTACACTTGGGCCGGTCAAGCGGGCACCGGCTCGTCCTCTCCGGGTGAAAGGGGAACCGGGGGAGTTTAGTGGGTAGTGGGACACCTGGGTCCCGAGTCCCACACACGGCCGCAGGTCTCGCTAGCCTGCGGTTAAGGTGCATAAACGCATTCTCCTCCGGAAGGAGTGGTCAACTTATTTCAAAGAAATAAAATATACACACCATCCTTCTGCTTCATGCAGATATCGATGATGCAGCGCAGGATGCCCCAGGCGTTGTCCATGGACAGGTTGATCTGCGCGGCGAACTCGTGCGGCTTGAACTGCTGCGTGCCCAGGATCACGTGCCGCGAGTTGTCGCGGACCTGCGCGCGCGACACGTACCCGAACTTGATCTGGTCCGAGCCAGCCAGCAGAGCCTAAGCAACGGATAACAAAATCAATATAATATTTCACTTCTACTTATTATACTTTGGTGAATGTGCTTTCTCAACTGTACGATTTAATTCCACCAGCTCCATCACCCAACGACTAGACTCGGACAGAGACTCTATCCGTATACATTTCGATACATTTTCGAATAGTCAAACTTTTGTACCCTATATTACAATAAAGTTTTTATAAAATAAATAATAATGTTACAAAGTGAGTATCAAGATCATCTGGTAAGAAATCGCCAAAATCTTAGAAAATTTTTCAATACAATCTACATATAGATACTTTTACTAAGTCATCAGGTAAGCACTGTTAGGGTAGAATTTAAAATTATAGGCTGATGATTTTTAAAGGCCGAAGTTCACCTGCACGGTCCACTTAGCGAGCTTGCAGGAGTTGTTCCTGAGCTCGTTGGCGAGCACGGCGCCGCGCTGCGTGTCGAGCTTCTGGCGCCACTCCACGCCGTTGGCCAGCTTCGAGTCCCACTCGTTCAGCGCCTTGATCGACAGGAACTGCGTCTCGCCCTGCGGCCCTTGCATCACCGCGTCGTGCTCGCAACGCGCTACTAGTACCTGCGGCAAATTTATAAAGAAATTTAGCTTTATATATTATAGGTAGCATAGTCCCAAAGACCGCAAAAACTCCCAAAGATGGACAGCGGCGCAGGGGAAGACCCAGAAACGATGGTGTGACAATCTGTTCCGCTTTTCAGAGGACTGGCAGACCCTGGCTCAAGCTATGTGGCGAGATTTGGGGAAGACCTTTGCCCAGCAGTGGGACAGTATAGGTTAGGAAAAAAAATATAGTATAGTATTTAACCTATTAATGATACACTTCTGGGTAAAGGACACCATCTTTGAAATCAAGTTATCTTTACAATGACTAGTACTGGCTTATAACAGGTGTTTTTTTTAGAGGTATAGAACTTTAAATTGCAATACAAAAATGATGGATTATTCGATTGATATGATTTTTTTTTTATTCGAAAGATAATCTTGTGGCAATCTGTTTTAAATATGATTTCTGGCATCGCAACATGTCACACAGCTCGTGCCACAATCGATTTATTGAAAGACGCGTTTGGTGACTGCCTAATTTCACGTTTTGGACCTGTAAATTGGCCTCCAAGATCTTGTGATTTGACACCGCTAGACTATTTTCTGTGGGGCTATGTAAAGTCATTGGTCTATGCGGATAAGCCACAAACGCTTGACCATTTGGAAGACAACATTCGCCGTGTTATTGCCGATATACGGCCGCAAATGTTGAAAAAGTCATCGAAAATTGGACGTCCAGAATGGACTACATCCGAGCCAGCCGTGGCAGTCATATGCCAGAAATCATATTTAAAATAAAATGCCACAAGATTATCTTTCAAATAATAAAAAAATCATGTCAATCGAATAATCCATCGTTGTTTTATTGCAATTTAAAGTTCTATACCTCTACAAAAAACACCCGTTATAACCGACACATTTGAATCTAGGGCCCCGAGATCTCGGCCAAGTGCTCAAACTCATTCTAAGTAAGTATATGTCGGTCAAAAGTTTCCAAATCCTATATATTTTAAGATTGATTAGAAAATACTTGGAACTTTATGAAATTAGAATTATTGTGTGCATCACACTAAGTTGCTTGTCTAAAAGGAATTGGAGAAATTGGTTCAAAAAAGGTGGGTTTAGATTAAATAGGATTTAGATGAAAAACAGCAGATTTTTAACAAATGCTTAAGTAAAGATCACTATTGAGACAAAATTTTATTTCTTATATAAAAGTATGCCACATTACTTACGACTCCATTGTTAAGGTTCCATTTACGATAGCGATATCCCACAGAGGCGACTTCGCCTTCCTCTTCCTCAGACACGAACGGGTTCGTCTCGGGGAACTTGTACTTGGGCTCAGTCGGCCCATTCTTTAGCACCTGTTCACAATAAAATTAAATATTAAACAAACAAAAAACAAACAGTAAAACAGAGATACCATGACCTCTAAGCCAGGTCACTCACTCATTACTAAACAGAGAAAATATTTCAAGACTAAAGGCCCTTTACAAGGTCTGGTCAGAGAAGTTTAGTAGGTAGGGTACCAAGGATCTCCAATCCCAAGGCTAATATATTTAACTTTCTTGCACAACATTGCATTGAAAAAGGGGCGGACCCACTATGCGGGGAACCTATAATAAAGTGGTTGTCATTTTGAAGTGGGAAAGAAGTGAATAAACCATGTCTGACTATAAGCTCACGACATGGAGTCCATTGTGATAACTGACCTGCTGGCTGAAGTTGTGGTTGATGAAGGTGGCCTCAAGCGCCAGGTTGCGTGGCGAGTTGATCGAGTTGCCATCGTCTGCGGGCGGCTCCACAGACGTTTCGTTCACCGTCAGCAGATCGAACTCAGTGTTGTCACGCTTGTCCAGGAACAACTTGTCGCCTGTAAAACGTCATGATATTACAATAACTCTATATGAACAAAGAGAGTACCAGTTTACTCCCAATGACTCAAGAGGTAAAATGCAGACAACTTGTTTGTAAACTTAATGATAATGTATGTCACAGTTCAAAGGAATAAATGATGCACAATATAAATATTTTCCTTAGAGGTATAAAATTGTAAAAGTATATAATATATAGAAAAAAATCTGAAAGTAGCATAAGCTTTGTAAAGGCTTGCCTTGGCTAAACATGCCAAAAACTTACTTTTGTTATAAAGAGTGAGGTAGATAGTTGTTTTGACTCTATAATGTTTGAGTATTTAAATAAAATAATAGAATGTTATAATCAATATTTAGTCAAAAACAATTACCAATCTTCTCAATAACAATATCCCAGGAATAGTTTGAGCGAGTGCAGCACATAATAGTGGCCAGAATGGCATCAGTAGCATAAACTGTGCCAGTAGTCTTACTCAAACGACGAATCACAGGGTCATCAGTAGTAGTTACCTGTAATTATTTATATTTAACTGTTAATAATTTTGGTAATTTTGGTCAAAATCTTCAATTTTTCTTTTAAGTGTAAACAGAATACCATACCGTATGGAAGATACGGTCAATACGCTGCAGTGGCTTCTCATGTTTGACATTCACACGATCATAAGCCTTATCATAGTATTCCAAAGTACCACAGCAAACAATGTCTTCACCTGAAATTTAATTAAAATATAAATTATATTTAAATATGAATACTAAAAGGAAATCTAAATATGAAGATTATAATTAAATTATTAACCTTCCTTGATGCCAGGTAAAGAAAGTTTAGCAAGACGAGGGAAGTCCATGTCTTCAATGGTGACCCAGGTAGGCCTTACGGTCACTGATGCATCTCGGATCTTCATTGGAGCACCTCTCTGTCCCCATCTCTTTCCAAGCTTGCGGTCACGTTGCTGCAATGAAATAAGTAATAAATGATATGAAGTAGGGGACAGGAAGTGCAATTTCATAAGAGTCAGTAATTACTTTTGATATTTTCAATAGAGTTCCCACACTAAAACCCATTTGACCCATACTTAAATTGCATGGCTTGGCAACCAATTTCATGAGTTGGCTATTACATCAGAGGAGGAGGGATAAATCCTATAGGTAATGTACACACATTTGTGTGCATAAATGGGTCATGTTTATATCAGTCTAGATGTTTCTATGTATAATTTACAAAAAAATTCAATACAAGTAATGTTTATTCATTCTCTGGTACTGATAGTATAAACATTGATTACTTTGGGGCTAGACGGAGCTGTGTGTTTAATGTCCTAGGATATTATTTATGGCCTATTATAATGTATGAAACTCAATAAATACCTTGCTCAAAGTAGTCATGCCACCTGGAGTCCTGGCGCCTCTAGCACCGCGGCCGCGCTGGCCGCGCGCGCGTCCTCTCTGGTACGGAGGCTTCTGCACGCGCGTCGTGTCGACCAGGTGGAACGTGCTCTCGTCCTCATCGTGGAAGTACGCGTACGACGAACCAGCGCCGAACTGAGATGCATACTTGTCTGGAAATAAAATTAAATAATGTTTTGACTGCCAATGTGGTTGGTGTTTATTGAAGATATTGCAGTTTCACGATATTATGACTTGCGTATGCATGTAATAAAAAAAAAATGACAAAATTCACAGCAATTTATTATGTAAAATTGTAACGTTATGAAAATATGCTTTGAATATTTACGGGCCCATATAAATTTGAGAGTAATAAATTTATCACAAGGCCAAGGGCGCAAACGTAAACGGACTTTCGTGTACCTTAAAGTTAACCTCAAAAGACGCAGGTTGATTAAGTGTTTCGTAAGTTGTATATTTGGATTTAATGTAACATACTTAGTAACTTACTCTGATATTTCTTGTCCTGTACAACCGTCCAGTCACTGATTTTTCCCAAACGATCGCCTTTACTAAAGGGTTGGTAAGGCATGTCCCGAAATTGTTCCGGCATTTCGCAAGGTCCCCATCCTGTGGGGTTATCTTGAATTATAGGTGCTATGAACCGTATCGGCTCTTCAGCCGGTAACACATGTTCCGACATCACTAAATCACTAATAAATACGTGATAAATATAACAATTTCGCCAATAAATCTACATGGATGCCACACGACACTTTCGAAAGGCTAGTAATAGACTATAGACTTTGGCGTTGACTTGACACTTGACATAACGTAAAAATAAAAAAAGTAATTGTCTATGGTAGTTATAAAATAATGCAACGATTAATTATGCGTTTAATAATAAATAATATATTTTCATAAAAAACGAAGGACAAAACCCTATCAAAACCCCATTCCTCATGAAACCATTACCGCGTCAGGCGGATATTATAGTTTTATTTTTAAAAAAATATAATTATTTCAATATCGGAGGGTTCAACAACAGGTTGAAGCTGGTTTGTTGTATCAGAACTGGCACTTTTCGTAATTTCTCATTTTCTAACTGTATTTTTCTCTTTTATTTCACTAGCGCAGTAGCGCTATTATTATTTATAGTTATACCGTTGTACTGTCTCGAAGATTTGATTCATGCTGTAAGTACAGGCCTGCCTGACCAATAGCGCATGGGAGTCAGTCACCAAGTTATAGACCGACAAACTTATCTGTTCCGGTGGCGGCGTCGCTACTATCGATTTAGAACTGTCATAAAATATCGTTTTGCATTGCATTTCACGTAGTTCCAATTTTGGCCACCGGAACAGATAAGTTTGTCGGTCTGTACTCGAGTTATCCCCTTAGGCGCCACCCAGTGTGGCCGAGTCTACGGTACCCGGGGATGGGCTAACTAAAGGAGAAGCCAAGGTAGTTTAGTGGGTAGTGGGACGCTTTGTTCCGAAGTCCCATACAGGTCTAGCTAGCCTGCGGTTAGGTATGGTGGGTGACTAAAAGCATTCTCCTTCTTCGAAAAAAAAGGCATAGCCCAATGGTGCATTCATTACTGAATAATCCTGTCCTCGTTGTGGGGACGTGGTTTCGAATCCCAGTCAGCAGGAAAACGCTCATGGATGGGTGTTTATAATTAATGTATATTATGTATTTGTATAAAAAAAAATTATGCTGTTTCATTTTTATTCATCTAGAGCAGGGGTTCCCAAAGTGGGCGATAACGCCCCCTTGTGGGCGCTGCAGACCTAAAGGGGGGACCTAAAGGGGGTTAGCGACCCAAAAAAAAAATGCTCCGCTAATATAGCTCACAAAAATTAATTAATTTAATTTGAAGTTATAGTGGTTTTTAAGTAGGTGAAAAAATTGGGGCGCTAAAAATTAATTTATTCTCAAAGTGGGCAGTAGACAAAATAAGTTTGGGAACCCCTGATCTAGAGCTATGAGTAAATAGTAGGTAATCGGTAATAATTATTTTAGAAAACATAAAAATCCCATCAAAAACATAAACGCGTAATGAAAGCCGTATTAAATCCATAATAAGATTTTACTTAAATAACAAAGAAACTTTGTTGGCCTTCAAGCCGTTACACTATTGAATAAAGGATAGATCTCGAACAGGGACTTTAATTAATTTTTTTTTTATGTAATTTATATAATAACCATGGGGAGGCTATTTGTAATCTTAGAACAAACGAAGCATTAATAAACTTAGGTATTCGGTAGACATTCGCTTATAGTTAAAATTTGCTTTTCGACAGCTTCTGGGGATTCCCTAGTTCCTGGTCCCGTCCAACTTGTTTTGTGTTAAAGGGAGTTTCTTATCTAAATGGTAATAAAAATTAATTGCCCTTAATAGTTACTAGGAATCAAAACAGTGTTCACTGTGCAGACACATAACATGAAACCTGACGTGGCTTTAAGAGTACCTCTTTACTATAAGAATTTGCAAAAGATGATTTGTCACATCTATACGAATGTTACTAAATACCTACAGACTCACCTAATTTAGATAAAAGAATTCCATAGTTGTACATATGTATCACAATGCAGAAAGATTTTTTTTTATGCCAGAGGCGGCAAACGATCGAGCCAACGGGTCGCCTGATGCTAAGCAATCACCGCCGCCCATGGACATCTGCTGCAACACCAGAGAGATCGCTGATGCGTTGCTAGCCTTTTGAGAGAGAGAGTACCTACGCTCGTTCCTTGAAGGCCTTAAATCGTTACCGTCAGGAAATACTGCTGCAGTGAGATTGTTTCACAAAACTGACAACTGACTGTTACGAGACCCAAAGCGGCGGGGATAGCCACCAGTATCCCACAGACAGGAATTTCAAGAATCGGCATAGCCTCTACTTCTGCAACACTGTTGACAACATTATTCCGTCTCTAAAGACGGGTACCCAGCGCGTGTTTTGTCATACACAATCAACAAAGTCATGTCAACATCAATTATCAAAATTTTGTTTATCTTTTGCTTACCATGACCAGGGGAAAACGCTTGAAATCTAAGGCTCGAAGATAGGAGGAGCCTACAGTGTGGCAGCACATTGAGCGACGCTTCGTTGTGAAAAGTCCTTCAAAGGATTTAGCCGCAGTGTCCGCTTGCCAACAGGTGATCTATTACAAAAGAAAACTTACCCTTAATCCTTGCGTGAGTCAAGTCAAGGGGAAAGGTATTTATTATAGGATACAAGCGGTGGAGGCCTATGACGTTCGTAATGTTATTGAACTCCGCTCCTTAGAAAAAAAACGCAGGACGTTTGTTTTCCATTTTGGTTTTAGTTTCACCATCCGCAACAATAATAATACCTCTTACTTACTTCTTGCAATATTATACAAATCCAAATAAAAGCTCGCAACTTAAAGTACAGTAAAGTACCTACAGTACCTACGGTATAGTTACGCCACTGCTAAGGCGGCAGCAAAAAAGTAATTATTTCGGCAGCAATGTTCCTCGATGGAATAAAGGTATTATGGATAAGTGAGCTTCAAGGTGGTCGTTTATCGTTTACTACCTATCAGCCTTCATAGGTTACTACGAGATATTATGGAGTTTAATAAATACAATTAATCGGTCGAATACATCAAAATTAGGTACAATGAAATTGAAATGATTGGGTATTTTATTGTATAAGTAGGTACTTTCATGATACGCGTTACTAATCAATACGAGATTGAACATGGATATTTCGAATGAAAAGATAAGATATAGGTACAGGCTATTTTAGGAATGGGAAATTCTTTAAGGTAACTAATGCGTCTATATGGAAGTTCTTGCCTCATAAGAGGCTTAAGAAAAAAATGATTCCCCTTAAATTGTTCTTTAATAAAGGGATTTTTTATAATAAAATACGGTGCATATGCCCTTTGAACTTCGACAGAGATAAGCAACTGCATAAAGGAAATAACATAATCGGTTTAGTTCTAAATTAGTTGCAGCATTCTCTAGTTAGAACAAAATTACGGCAGATAATATAATAAGTTGCAAATGGCTACTTTAGTAGACACAGACACTTCTATTTATTTATTTATTAGATGTGCCCATGAAGTCTGGGACGAAGAAAACAGAAATAGGTTTTTTCAAAGAGCTTTAATTATAATCCTCCGACTCTAACTTTAGCCGACTTTTACTAGCCTGGAGTAGGTACCAAAATATGGTTATTGTACAGATCGCCTGAGCCAAGTCTGGGGGTCGCCTAGTTTCTTGGGTGGCCCTCCCTAGGCGCCACCTCGGCTTGAGGCCTCTTACCGCCACACTCAGAGACGTTCATTAAATTACTACTAATTGACACTTAACTTATTATACTTAAAACAACTAATTAGCTATTGCTCCCAGAGACGAAAATTAATGGTTCATTTAATGACATCTTTAAGTAAGCGTAGGGCGGTGCCCCTTATCGAACGTATGTCGGTAAAGTGCAGTATTGCAACATGCATAAAGGCATTTGAAATGAAGACGTGGTATCCGGGGATTGGCTGGTTAATAGCTACAAGGCTGGCGCCGCGCCGGCTTGTCCCTATTGGGTGTTAAGGGAAACCGGGGGAGTTTAGTGGGTAGTGGGATTAGTCCTGAGCCCCACACTAGGTCGCAGGCGTCGCTAGCCTGTTGAAAAGAATCAGCCAAAAATCGTCACAAATGTTTATCCGGGTGGGATTTGAATTCAGTACTTGCGGCCACCAGTCAAATACTCTTACTTATCAAATGATAACCAGGCTTGTCAAATCTAGGATCATAGTCGAAGCAGACCCTGAGCTCTATATTGGATGCAATCGGGAATACGCTGGGATGATGATGACTCTTACTTCTTACTTACCAATTCTAATTCGATGTCTAGAAAAAGAAGAGTACAAAAATCATGTTTTTAAACAATTAAGCATTTTTAGAGTTTCCTCTATATTATGTTTTCGGTTCACTTTCAGTTCAATGTATATATTATATTAGGTAAGTAATGTTTATCCGTGGTCAGGCAGTCATATCATAGTACATTAAATGCTAAATGCTTCGAGTGAGAGTTTGGAATCGTTGTAGATATTATTTACAATTTATAGAAAAACAATATGCCTAAGTGCAATTTTTTTTCCCAATGTTCTTTAGTATTTAAGTTGGTTATCGTGCTTAGGATATCAGCGCATTTATTGTATCTATGTATCCAGGGAAAAGTGGCGGACAGAAAGGGAGGCCTTTGCCTAAGCAAAGGCCTGATTCCACTGCTAACAGTGGAATCAAAAGGGCAAGAAAAAAAATATTTAACTGTAAGATAATTATTTTATAGTAGGGGCCTGTAATTCTTGTAATTGTGCTGCCTGAATTAAACTTTATATTATATTATTTATATAATTATGTATTATTCATTATTAGCCTGGAAAGAGAACATTTATCAGGTAGAGTCAGGCACTAAGTAATTTGTAAGACGGACGAAGCCCAATGTACTCTATTATAAGACAGAAAGTTTAGTTTCCAGGGAATAACCAAAACAATTTGACCTTTTCGTAAAAAGATCGATATTTGATTGTGTCTGTGACTTTACATTACAGCTTGTGATAAAAACTGAGCGTACAATGTAATGAATGGGTGAACGAGTACTTAGCGACCGGTTGAATGAAACGTGAGTCGCCAGACTGTGCTAATACTATAAACTCCTCGCATTTATGTGCGAAAACAGGACAGATCTAGGTTTTCATTCAGTCAGTGTTCTTAGGTAAACCGCGTGGAGCGGTCGTGTTCCATAGAGTAATATAACAATAATGAATAAATTCGATTTATAATAACATCGTAGCTTGTGCTAATTGGTTTTTGACAAAAACAAATGTTCTCGTGTGATAAATATCGGATATTTATCAGTTGTTTCTTTATTTCGTCTTGTTTTGGAGTGAGGTTATTATAAGTGGTGAGTATTCCTAGCTTCCTCGATCGTTTGTTTATTTATTTATCAACCGTTTATATGTACTGAAAATACTGAAATACGAGTTTTATATTTCGATGATGTTTGTATAAAAGATGACTATAGGTAGTCTAAAATTTAATCTTACTGCTTTATTTTATTGTACAAACTCTTTGTAACTAGGTATTTGTAACTTTTTACGTAAAATGACCAAAGTATTTAAATAAAACTTTTCAGTAATATGAGTCTAGCTAGCTTACAGAAATATCAGAATAACACGAAAGATGTCATTCGTCGTAGACGTGGGGGTGACCTGACCTGAGAAAGCTAGCAAAATAAGAAAATAAAATAATTATGTATTGGTCATTTTTTTTTATGCCATTGAGTTGGCAATCAAGCATACGGCCCACCTGATGGTAAGCGGTTACCGTAGCCTATGAACGCCTGCAACACCAGGGGTATCACGTGCGCATTGCCGACCAAATAAAAACCTTTTCACGCCCCACGGTCATGTGCAAAGCTAGTTATTTTATAAATATAATTTAATTCTTACAATGTATTTCATACATTCACTGATAATCACGCGGCTCTACAATTAGTATTGAGATGAAAATATTTTCTTTTTTTGGACAGCTCGGTGGACTAGTGGTAAATATCGGGCTGTGTTCTGGGTACTATGTTCAATACCTAGGTCTGGCAAAATTTGTTTCGAATTTTTCGAACTTAGCTCGTATTTTACGATCACTTAAATGGCGACCCTTGCTTTGCAATAGTACATTAATAGGGATAGCTGTAATAGCTTTAGCTGTGCCCTGGAAATAGGTACTCGTCGTCGGCTCAAGTCGGCAAGTACACAGAGGACGCGGCTTCAATCCCTGCTCAGTAGCAACATTTGTATACCTACAATGTATGTCTTACATTAATTAATTTAGGTATTTTGTCTTTGTAAATAAAAGAACATATTATATATACCTATACGGATTAAAAAAAATGTTTATTTGCTTTGCTCAGTTTGGAAGTACCTACATAGATGAATGAATAAACAAATTTTACACGAGGTGATTTGTGTACTGACCTCCTTTAATCTAAATAGGTCTTAAAATGTTTATTACAAAGTGAGCGATGTGATAGCAGTGTTATAGGTCCGCCAAGAGCAATGTAGATAATAAACAATACGTTTATCAATAAAATCAATGCTTGATAGTACTCGTAAGTCAATGACCGATTTGGTCAATAAATAGATTGTCCAGCGGCAACCGGTTTTTAGCAAAAACCTCAATGGAATAGGCCGCAGTGGCCGCTAACCATCAGCGTGCCTGTCTGTCAAGTGATCTAGTAAAAAAAAACCGTAACCAGAATTTGGAAGTACCTATGTAAGGCCGTCGTAAAAATTAACGATGGTCCAGTCAACAGGACAATGCCAATTACTGTACTACGGGCAAAGACGGGCCCTCCTTCATGAGCTGATCATCGCTCTATAGCTGTGTCAGGCTGCTGTGTCGCCGTTCTATGATAGTGAAGGAATAACAAGTACACCTTTATTTGTATTTAAATGTAAAGTTATTTAAATTTTTTATTTTATTGATTGAACAGGAACATAAAAATGGAGAATCGTACCAGAATAGTGCAGTACCTGGTGGCGGCTTCAGGTAAAATAAAATTTCTTTATCATCAATGTAACATTTTGATTATTTTTTTTGTATATATCTATGATTAGAGACTGTGAAAAGTTAACCTGATAACCTGAGATGCTTCACGTCTCGTACGCTCATTTAGGAAAAGGTGACATTTTTAAAGCGGATACCTATACAGTCATCTTCTAAAATGATCTATTATTTTGTGTTTTCTTTTAATACAGTGTCTTTAGCGTCCATGACCTTGGGGGTGTGCACATCGTGGCCTACACCGGTCTTGCCTAAATTCAACGCCAACGAGACTAGCATACATTTGACTGATGTAAGTTATTTATACACCTATTAATAACTATAACTATAACTATGACTTGGCAACGAACTACTCAAGACCAGCAAAGAGAGGTGGCTCTTGCATTCTTATAAGAAAGGGTTTTGAATATAAAAAGTTAACTTTTTTGAATGACTTGTGTATGCCTCATCACTTTGAATGCTGTGGAGTCCACTTAACTGCAAATAATATAATAATTATATGTATTTATAGAATTCCGTCTAAACAAAAAATTGACCTTGACTGTTTCTTTAAAAATATTGACATGTTACTATTCAAATGTTTTCGTAAATACCCCAAGAAGAGAATAATTATAACAGGTGACTTAAATATTAATATAATCGAATCCAATGAAATAACCAGAAAGCTGAAAGATATCCTAATGAAGTATAACCTTAATTTGCATATAAATTTGCCCACTAGAGGCAAAGCATGTTTAGATTTAATAATAAGCAATATTAAAGAGGCTATTGGCTCTGTTTTGCCTCTATGGCTATCAGACCATGATACTGCACAAGTGTTAACATTTAAATTAGAACACAAGCACATTACCCCAGCCACAGTATTTTCTTATAGAAGATGTTACACAAACGAAAACATATTAAAGTTTAAAAAATATCTTAGTAGCATTACATTTGAAAATGTTTTCAAGGAAAGGGATCTAAATGTAGCTTTCGATGAATTTTATGACATATTTACCTTATTGTACAAACTCTCATTTCCTAAAATAAAAAGTAAAAAAAATTTGACTAGCAAACAACAATGGATAACAAAAGGACTAAAAAAAAGTTGCATTACTAAGCGGAAACTCCGTTATAGATACTATTCAACAAAAACTCATGCTGATCGGCAAAAATACATTGCTTACGATAAAATGTTAAAAAAGTGCACAAAATACTCAAAAAAGATTGCAATTCAAACATTTATTTCAAAAAGTAAAAACATTTGTAAAGCAACATGGACTATTATAAAAAATGAAACTAGCGGAAAACAGTCCAAAAATTATATAAACAAAATAAAAATTAATGGTAATGAAATTGTTGAACCAAAAGTGATTGCTACATGTTTTAATGAATATTTCATTAATGAAACAAACAGAGCAAATGACATTATAGAAAACACTGCGAACATAAATCTACAAAACAGTATTTTTCTAACACCTGTAGATGAGAAATATATCAGCAAAGTTATAATGTCACTTAAAAATACACAATCAGAAGGTTATGACTCTGTTTGTACTAAAGTAGTGAAATTATGCAAAGATGAACTATGTCATGTATTGACCGCACTTGTGAATCTTTCATTAGAGACAGGTACATTTCCAGAAAGATTGAAAGTATCTATTATTAAACCACTCTACAAGAAAGGTGACAAAACGGATTTGTGCAATTATAGACCAATTACACTTCTATCAATATTTTCAAAAATTTTTGAAAGAGTGATGCATGACCAGCTTACATCTTTTTTTAATAATTTTAAAATTATAAACCAAAATCAGTTTGGCTTTCAAAAATCCAAATCTACGACAAAAGCAGCATTTAGTCTAATAAACGAGGTTTTACAGAATGTAAATAATAAAAACTATACAACAGTTTTATATCTTGACATGTCACAAGCATTTGACTTCGTATCTCATGATCAACTGCTAACCAAGCTAGAATGTAACGGGATTCGAGGTCTTGCACTAAACTGGATAAAAACATACTTAGAAAATAGAACACAATATGTAGAAATTGCTCAACTCAATGAACGACACGTTGAATGCACGTATCAATCCGAACTGAAATATAATAATTTTGGGGTGCCGCAAGGCAGTGTGCTTGGCCCCTTGTTTTTTGTTCTATATATAAATGATCTTCCCGACGTAACGGATCAAAAAATGATACTATTTGCTGATGATGTATCTATTATTGTTAATACCGACAAAAAATTTACATTAGATCAACATAAAACTGACATATTTAATATACTGACTAAAGTTATTAACTGGCTAAATAAAAATAATCTTAAAGTGAATTTGACAAAGACAAGTATAATGAATTTCAATAATTTTAAAAATCAATCAATTGACATTAATTTTAATGGTCAAATATTGCAAAATACAAATAATGCAACATTTTTAGGCTTAATTATAGATTGTAATTTAAATTGGAAGGAACAAATTGATAGGGTATGCAATAAAATAAATGGTTTTTCATTTGCTCTCCACAAACTTACACAAGTTGCTAATGTAAACACAGCTACCATGACTTATTTTGCTTATGTAGAATCAGTTCTTAGATATGGTCTAGTTATTTGGGGGAATGGCACAACTATTAACCAGTTATTTATTGCACAAAAACGATGTATTAGAGCTATCTTAGGCTTGGCCCCAGATACGTCCTGTAAGCCATACTTTAAATATCTTAATATATTACCCCTTCCATGCCTGTATATATTTGAAGTGTGCCTGTTTGTAAAACAAAATAGTGTAAAGTTCACACATGCCAAAGATTTTACCCAAAGATCAATTCGTAATCCTCATAAATTAACGTTGGATTCAATACCAAAAACTGAACGATTCTTGAAAAATTGTTACGCTATGTGCACCACAATATACAACAAAGTACCGGGCCACTTTAAAGTACTCCCACTTAATTGTTTTAAAAAAACATTACGAATGTGGCTTCTTGAAAATACATTTTACTCAGTAGATGATTTTTTAAAACAAAAAAATTTTTTTGATTTTTGATATTGTATACGGGACAGGAATTTATATTTGGTAATTTAGATTAAGGAATTTATATTTATTAATTTGAATTGTTTTATTTTATTAATTTGTTGCATTACATAATTAAATCTGTATTTTAAATTGTTAAATAGTACCATTAACATTTGCATGCTATTGTAATGGCTAAATAGGATTAAGTTCTTGACATTGTTTTACCATCATTTATTATTGTACCCTATTTATTGCAAATAAAGAATTATTATTATTATTATTATTATAAGACAATTAATACAATTGAAAATTCAAATTCGCAATTTTGCTACCATAATAACTTTCGCCGGTAGTGATAATTAAAATCAAAGATCAGAGGAATAGGTGAATAGATTTAATTTGACTTATTTGTGAACAGTAAATTAAAAAAACTACAATCGTTTTTTATATTTGCAAAATATTTAACAAAATATTTTTATTTTTTTCGACATAAAATATTACAGAAAGAAAACATTTATTGACGACACGATACTTAACAACTAGGTACTACTATATATTAAAATATACATAATTATTATTATACAGGTTGGTTGAATAAACGTGATATAGGTACTAGACTTTAAAGAAACTTTGCACAAACACACGTTAACATTGAAATCATGGTCTCAGCTCAACTTAAGGAAAATTTGTAACATACAAGTCTGAGTATGTAGCGACTCTACCCTATGCCCCAGGGTTAAATTAATTAGCTAAAGCACTTTTGTTACGGGTATCAGACATAACGAAGGTACAAATATTATACTGCAGGGCAATATGTATCATTTATTTATTAAATAAATATTTCTCCTGGGTGGGACATGGGCCCACGGCTGGTGCAATGGGCAGAGTAAATATACATGGTTTAGGTTTAGGTTAGCAGGGGATTTTTCCGCACTTGGCCTCTAAAGTGGGCCATTGTACGTGAGAAATACATTACCACCACCGTCACTCAAACCATCTGAGCTCTGTCCAGAGTTCCAGCACTGCTGTGATGTCCCGGAGCACCTCCCGCAGGGTGCCGCTGTTGGGTAGCAGGCGTGCTCGATGGTGGTCCACACTCTTGCACTGCAGTAGTACGTGGGCCGGTGTTTCTTCAGCGTCCATGCAGCCTCTGCATAGCGGGCTGTCCGTCATGCCGATGTTGAACATGTGCTTATTTAGCGTGCAGTGGCCCGTTATAATGCCCACTGCGAGTCGTAGGTTCACCTTGGACAGTTTCAGTAGACAACGCGTCAGTCGTCTGTCTAGGGACGGGAAGACTTCCTTTGTCTGCTTGCACCCATCCATTGCTGTCCACAGGCGTTCATGATTGTTTTTTGTTCTCTCCTGTAACCATGCAGCTATTTGACTGTAGGGTAGAGGCACTATCGGCTCAGGTCCGAATATTGTGGTTGCTGAGCCCCTTCTTGCGAGCTGGTCAGCTGCGTCGTTGCCTAACGAGTTGCTGTGGCCTTTTATCCACTGCAGCGTTATCTCGTTTTGTTGTGAAATTTCTTCAAGTTCGCGGTGGCATTCTAAGATGAGCCCGCTGTTCATACGGTTGCTGTTGAGAGCTTGTAGTACTGCAGCGCTGTCCGAGATGATGCGAACCGATTGTCCGCATACTCTTCTGGCCTTTATTGCCATTGCTGCTCTAATAATTCCAACACATTCCGCTTGAAAGGTAGTGTTGTGATTTCCAAGGGCTGTTGATATATTTACGTTGAGGTCGTTTGAGAATACGCCGGCTCCGGTGCCAGTCTCGGTTTTGGAGCCGTCAGTGTATATTCTCATTTCTCTGATGCCTGAGCTATCCTTGTGTTCTTCGTTTAGTTCGATGCGGTACTTTTTGTCGAAGATATATGTTTTCGGGATAATGTCGCACGCGGCCTCTATCATTGGTAGCTCACTTTTTATGTCTTTGATGAGGCGCGTGTGGGGAATATTATCGTCCTGTTTCCAGAGCCCCATTTTCTCGAGTCTTAAGGCTGCGGCGGCTGCCTCCTGCTGTACTACGAGATGTAGTGGTCTCAGGTTGAGGATCACCTCGAGTGCTGATGTTGATGTAGTTTTCATGCAGCCAGTGGTGGCTAAGCAAGCGAGGCGTTGTAGGCTTTGTAGTTTGGTTTTCACGGTGCTTAGTTGTGTCCTGGGCCACCAGACAACTGCGCCATAGGTTATCATAGGGCGTATTATGGCCGTGTATATCCATAGAGTTATCGCCGGCTTAAGGCCCCATTGTTTTTCTATTAGCTTCCTGCATTGCCAGAATGTTGTGCAGGCTTTTCTTGTTTTTTCGTTGAGGTGTTCGTTCCAATTTAGCTTATTGTCGAGTATCACGCCCAGGTATTTGACCTTGTTGGCTAAATTGAGTGTTGAGCCGAATAGCTTGAGTTGTATTGGTTTGAGCTTCTTCTTGTTGGTAAACAGGACCAGTTCTGTTTTTTTGGGATTTACGGCGAGATCATGTTGGGTACACCATCGCTCCACGATCTTCAGTGCTATTTGCATGCGAGAGCATATGTTGTCTTCTGTTTCTCCTTTGATGAGTATGGTGATGTCATCTGCGTATCCGACGGAGTAGCAGCATCTCTCATTTAGGCGTTGTAGAAGTTCATCCACCACCATATTCCACAGGAGCGGTGAGAGGACGCCACCTTGGGGGCAGCCTCGGGCTACTATGGCTCGTGTGGTTGTGTTGACTGTGAATTCGATGGATCTCTTTTTTAGAAGTTGGTCGATCCATCCACTAATGGTGCTTTCCACTCCGAACCTGCTGAGGGATCCGTGAATGCTGTTGAACTTGGTCTTGTCAAACGCTCCCTCGATGTCGATGAAGACACCAAGTGTCATTTGTTTTGCAACCAAGCCTTCTTCTATTTTGCATACTACAGCGTGTAAGGCTGAGTCCGTTGATCTACCTTTCCTGTAGGCGTGTTGTTTCGGGTGTAGAGGCTTGCAATTTAATGCACCATCTCTTAAGTAGCGGTCCGTCAACCTTTCCAGAGTTTTGAGCAGGAACGAGGTTAGACTGATGGGTCTGTAGGATTTTGCCTGTGTGTAGTCTGTCTTTCCCGGCTTAGGTAGGAAGATTACTTTCACTGCCCTCCATTGGCGTGGTATATAGTTGTGTGCTATGGAGGCCTTGTAGATTTCTACAAGCTGTGGCACGATTGCTGTTAGACCTCTTTGGAGTAGGGCTGGAAATATCTCGTCCAGTCCTGCTGACTTGAAGGGGAGAAAGCTTCTTACAGCCCACTCCACGCGGTTTTTCGCCGTGAGCTGTTCAGCTATCTCCCAGTCCGTAGAGGTTGGGTGTTTTGGTTGCTCGTCCGCCCATACTGGACTGTCTATTACTTCGCAGTCTGGGAAGTGCGTCTCGATGAGGACGCGACTGATTTCCTCATCTGTGTTAGTATATGTGCCGTCTTCTTTCTTGAGGGTGCCGAGGGTTTTGTTGTTGTCGCGTGTTAGTAGTTTCTTCACCCTTGCTGCCTCAGTTGTGTTGTTTATGTTTTCGCAGAAGTTTCTCCATCCTTCGTCTCTGCGATTCCTTATGCGCTTTTTGTAGTGATTTTGGGCATCTTTGTAGTTGTCCCAATCGATGTCAGATCTTGTGTTCTTGGCTCTGTTGAACAGTTTTCTCAGCTTGGTTCTGAGCCTGTTTAGCTCGGGACCCCACCATTTGCTTGCACTTACCTGAGTGGGTATTGTGGGTAAGCAGCATGCGTGGTAGCTGTGTTGGATGCACCTGGTTAGCGTATTTGTGTTGTGTTCGATATTCTCGGTGCTGAAAGTCATGTCCTTAAATACATTGTTTTTTACCTCTGTACTTAGGAGTTTCTGGAACCTCGCGAAATCCGTTTTGCGCGGGTTTCGTCGAGGTTGCAGATCCTCCTTGTGTACTTTTATTTTGAAGCATATTCTGCGGTGGTCTGCGAAGGAGGGTTCCGGAGAGACGTGCCATCCAGTCACCATTTCCTTTGCGCCGCTCGATGCAAGAGTGATGTCTATTATTGTCTGATATCTGGAACTGACAAAAGTCGGCTCCGAGCCGTTGTTAGCTATGGAGAGGTTAGTCGAGAAGAGATAATCAGTTAGAGCTTCACCTCTTCCGTTGTGCGTCGTGCTCCCCCATAGGGGGTGATGGGCATTCGCATCCGCTGAGATGATAATGTCCCAGTTGTTGTCTTCGCAGTGTTGGACTAGCTCAGCAAGCTCTTTTGGTGGAATTTCTCCATCTCCAGGCATATATGCTGAGGCCAGTACTAGTGGTTTGTTGTTCTGCTCCGGGTTGCCTAGTAATTTTACGGCAGTAAGGTCTCTGGAACAGAATTGTGTTAGTAGCATTGCTGTCATGGTTTTTGGTAAGTAGACACATGTTCTCGGTTTAGAGACCGAGTTTGCGTACATTAACTTACCACCGATGTTCGTGAGACCACATATTTTGTCGCCCCTGATCCACGGCTCCTGGATGAGGGCGATGGTCTTGTTGTCAACCTCCAGCAAGCGTCGCGTAGTGTAGCCGTCGCAATCTGTTTATGCTGGAGGTTGGTTTGCACGACGTTCACGTCAATCAGATGTGGACCCGAGAACGGAGCTGTTCAGGGATCCGACTGACGTGTCCGCCATGCCGTCCATCGCGTCGGCCTCGATGGCGGCATCTGCTGGTGCCGGGATCGATGTGGTGGTACTCGATTCGGCTGCTGATGTCGCTTGACGCGGTGGGTCTGCTGTGGTGGAATGGGTTCCACCCGTAGTGCTGGTCCCGGGATCGGGAGTCGGGAGGTCGTTCTTGCCTTCGGCAGCGCGAAACACTACGTACACACTGCCGGTCATGAACGCCACGCGCCGCCCCCTCTCCATGATCTTCGGCACCTCGGGTTCCGGGATACCTACTGTGAGGTGGATGCCGTTGTTCGCGGTGGTGTCGTTCACAGTCGCCATGTACAGTTGCCACGTGTTCACCTTGTACCAGGGGTTCTGTGCTGTCAGGATGAGGTGGATCTCCTCAAGGTCCTCGTCGTCGGTGTCGGGCAGCCAGATTGACGCGCGGACTCGCTTGGTCATGTCCGACTGCTTGATGACGGACAGCACTGTTGCCGGTATCGGCGATGTCATGGCTGTCACCGTTGTCTGGAGCCACTTCAGCGTGTCCTCATTTTCGCACCACACCTTCAGGACTCCTCCATCGACGATGGGCTTACCTCTGAAGGCGGGTGTGAAGACGGTGCTCTGGCTCCTTGTTTGTTTGCGGACCTCCTCGCGGATCTTCAGCTTTAGGGACTGGTTGATCTGCTGGGCTTGGTCCGCTGTTATGTCGGCAGGAGGCGACGTGGTCACTGCCACCATGAGGTGCGACTGAGTCGCATCGGCGAAGCTGCGTCCTGCCGTCTTGGGTGTGGAGCTCAGCTTGGCGCGTTTGCACTCTTCCCTCGGTGACGTGGTGTCGTCGAGACGTGACCTTTTTGACTTACCAGCCAAATCAGCCTCGTCCCGGCGGCCGGGTGCATCCGCTGCCTTGCGAGCTCCGCGTGCTCCACGGGGCTTGTGCCTGCTGTGCTCAGGTCGCGGCCCTGCTGTGTCGGTTCCGCGCGTCGGTCGGCTAGGTCCTGCTGCGTCATCGGGCGTACCCGAGTGTCTGCGCCGGTCCCGCTCGACTCTCGCAGCGGTGGGTGCGTCGCGACGGGCGGTCGGGGGCGCGGGGGCCGTCATATGAGGCTCGCTGCTCCTCGACCGTCTACGTCTGTCTGTGGTACTCGCGCGCCAGGGTTGGCGGCTGCGTTCCCTGCTGTCGTGGTGCCTCCGGGTCGGCTCCGCGCGCCGGGCGCCCTCGTCGCCGCCGCCCGCACGCGGGTGCGCACGTCGGGGCTCCCTCGCAGCGTAGTCGGCCCTTTGCTTCACTCGCGCTGCCTGTAAATATACATATTAACAACGGATTACCAAGAAACTTTAAGTTGATGTTGCTATTTTACGCATGTATTAGGATTCCGACTGGCCGTTCCTACCGTGGCGATAAGAGGTCTAAGAATAGGTTGAACGAATGGTGCCAACTGCCAAAGGAAACATTTAAGCCTTAGTTATAATATTATGTATGTTGCCATTGTATTAATACTAGTATGCGTCAATATTATCGAGTGTGTAATGAAGCAGTGTTTAGCAAATCTTTGGTGTTTAGTAGGTCTTTCTCATAGAATCGGATTCAATAAGTTTTTTTTTAATTTTCTGGACACACTATGTAGCTTGAACACGTGTGTTACGAATGAGTGAAACAACGAAGGTACCACACTTAATATAGTATACTAAAATAGTTATAAACATCCAGACACAAAACATCACATACTGATTATGATTTAATTTGGAGGCAATATCATTAATGTTTCTCCTGTGTGGGATTTTAACCCACGACTCCCGAAACATGGAGAAGGGCTTTACCAAATGCGCCATCAAGTTAGACTTTTCTGTCACGTTTTGTGAGAAAATCCAAAAAAGCAAATTCAAAGTAGGTTTACGCATCGTTAGTTTTGACATCTAGAATATACATTCTAGATGGTTAAGACAGAAAAAATACTTGTATTTGAATTGAATGACGTCCTGCTTTTCACTGACTTCATAGTCTCTATTAGAAAAAAAAAAGATATAATACGGCAACTTTTCTTCTGTGACTTACACCCCCATGGCTCGGAAAGCTCAAGAAAACTTGGTCTCTCTTTAAACGTGCACTTTACTTGCGCACTTGTGCTTTATAATATTATGTATGTTATGCATAGTTGGTTAATCGTTGAGATTAATTGCTGTAGTTTATTCTGCTTCATTGTTTTTTAGTACGAGTAAATTAATGTAATATGTTACTGCCTCTGTGGTGCAGTGTCTTTGTAGGTCTTAAAATAATATATTCTAAGTTGTAGGTCGTATTTTAAAGTTTGTGATTGGGTTTTTTTTTGTTCAAAAAGAAGTTTCGAAGCTGGTGGTGTAAACCACGCCCCAGCCTCTAAAAGCACGTTAAGTCATTGTTCCTGCGATTGATCTCTTTTCGGTCACTACAAACCAAACACATCAACCAAAAAGAGATCACAGTGCGGTGATACACCAGTTTCAGCGTGTCATGAATGTGAGAGATTGGTCACCACAGCCGAAAACTCGGCTGGGATGAGATTTATACATTATTGATTAAGACTTCCTGCAAAACGCTAAAAATAATATTATGTTTATGTCTATACTTAACTATATTAGCATTTTAAATTAGGCGGCTATCAAATTTCTATGCAGAAAATGTTTTGATTTGAGTTCCTCCTTTAAATCGCCTATTGTATGTAAATATAAATATTGAGAATTTTTGGGGTGTTGTATGTCTGAATGAGTAGAATTTAAGGTATGTAGGTGTGTAGATAAATATCGGGCAACATAACATACATTGACTTGATCCCCAAATACAGGTAAGCATTTTAAATATACCTACAAATACAAATATATTAGAAGTTTCGGAGCCTATCCAATACAAACAAACAAACAAACATACAAACAAACAATCAAATCTTTCCTCTTTATAATATTAGTATATAAAACAATACGTTGAATGTTTAGATTTACCTATACACAAACAGGCACACACACACACATCATTAGTCGTGAGTGATTACCCCCAAAAACTCGGAAGGAGCGTATTTACGAGGTGTGCATCAGACACTCAAGGCCGGTCGGTATCAAGTCGCCTATACGCTTATCTGTTTATCATTTTTGCATTCGTAGAAACGTGGCATCCATTGCCCAGACTACAGGAAAGTTTTTCTTTTATGTGGCCCAGACTATTGTCAATACTGGCAGAATGGAAGTGGACAAAAGATGTAACCTGACATTCACACTTACATGCAAATTAAATATTTATACTTGTCTTTTTATACAGTTATTAAAACTTTACTATAATAAAATGAAAATAATGAATAATTGGATAAAAAAAATTCTTCCGTTATTAAAAAAAATGAAAACTGACTACGCTATACTAAACTCAAAAAACTAGAGTCAGTAGGTATGTATATTGAAAAAAGGCATCACTTTGTTTAAAAACCGGCCAAGTGCGAGTCGGACTCGCCCATGAAGGGTTCCGTAGCAGCAAGTATCATCATAATATAAAAGTTCTTGTAGTTCTTTGTAAGTTTGATCGACGTTCCAATATTTGAGTTGATTGAATAAGAGGAAAATTGCGGTTTACGATTTATGACGTTTTAAAAAAAAACTAATTACTTGATCTCGTTCAAACCAATTTTCAATGGAAGTTTGCATAATAATGTACATCATATATTTTTTTTAGTTTTATCGTTCTCTTATTTTAGAAGTTAGAGGGGGGGTGACCAACATTTTACCACTTTGGAAGTGTATCTCGCGCAAACTATTCCGTTTAGAAAAAAATGATAATAGAAACCTTATTATCATTTTTAAAGACCTATCTATAGACACCCCACACGTAAGGGTTTGAAGAAAAAAAAAAATTTGAGTTTCAGTTCTAAGTATGGGAAGCCCCAAAAATTTATAAACTAATTACTTGATCTCGTTCAAACCAATTTTCAATGGAAGTTTGCATAATAATGTACATCATATATTTTTTTTAGATTTATCGTTCTCTTATTTTAGAAGTTACAGGGGGGGGACCAACATTTTACCACTTTGGAAGTGTCTCTCGCGCAAACTATTCAGTTTAGAAAAAAATGATAAAAGAAACCTTATTATCATTTTTAAAGACCTATCCATAGACACGTAAGGGTTGGATGAAAAAAAATTTTTTGAGTTTCAGTTCTAAGTATGGAGAGCCCCTAAAATTTATTATTATTTTTGTATGAAAATCTTAATGCGGTTCACAGAATATATCTACTTAATAATTTTCAACAGTATAGCTCTTATAGTTTCGGTAAAAAGTGGCTGTGACATACGGACGGACAGACAGACAGACATGACGAATCCATAAGGGTTCCGTTTTTTGCCATTTGGCTACGGAACCCTAAAAAATGGATCCAAGTGACATGAAGTCGTGTTCAGTGACTAAATTCATAATTGGTTTTTAGGAAAATGTTAAGGTTTTTTTTTTCAAAAATGATTTCTTGTCATACATAGACTTAATATTGCCTGAGAAAAGTTGTGGTACTATTAGAGGATTCAGGCGACTGGGACCACTACATAGCTGGGACCGCGGTCCCAGTTGCCTGATTAGTTCTTATTTATTTATTTCGTCAGGCGAGTGGGACCACCCGTAATTTTAATCACAAATCCATTGTTGAAATACAAGATTTAGTACAGTTAGCACAAAAGGCGTCATAAATAAAACAAAGTTATATTCCCAGTCGACCGATTCAAAAATGTTAACAGGTAACTGGGACCGCGTTTCATATGGTCCCAGTCGCCTGAATCCTCACTATTAAATTGTCACACTGCACACTGTAGGTACTTTTGATGACTTTTGACTCGGGACTAAAGACGTTTGTCCCATTAAAAAAAGTCCCTAGTTTAGCATTTTCTTTTGTGTATAGATAGAATAATATGAAGTAATTGAAGAGATATCTTTATTTTCAGCAAGAACAATCATGGATGTTGGCGATGAACAACCCAGGCTTCATAGTGGGCAGTTTCGCGACAGGATTCACAGCAGACCGGTTCGGAAGACGTTTTACCATTCTGGCGAGCGCCGTACCTATGACATTGGGAACTGTGAGTTGCTCAATTTGTTTTTGCAATAAAACGAAAATTAACGGCCCCAGCCACTGGCCGTAGTTTATAGCAAATTTAAAACCCGGGTCGGACGAAATTGCGAAGGCTTCTGTGCTTCAGAAACCATGTAAAGTCGTTGATCCTGAGCCTGATCTCTTATCAGTGAGCTATGAAAGTGAGCGAACGGAAAGTTCACCTTTACTTGCGTGCTCATTTCTGCACTTATATGTCCTGCATTGTTTGTTAAGCATGAATATTGGCTTAAGCTCCCTAGCTGTACCTACTGGGTATTTTTTTTACTGGGTATTATTATCGGTGTATAACTGACACTCAAAATCGTACCCATATCTTATAAAACAATGTATAAAAAAGGTTACTATGGAGTTTCTTAATTGATTTTATCCTTAAGATCTCTTGTTTTGGAAAACCCAATTCCACCAATTATAAACGATAACTTTATTATTATACTCGTACACATAAAACAACAATCACGAATCAGCAAATCATTTCTTCCTTAGGATCACAAGTCATTACTTTAGCAACTGATTAGCAACTGAGCTATGTGGTATGTACAACATACAATGTATTTATTACTAGCCTTCCGCCCGCGGTTTCACCCGCGCGTAATCTCTTTTTTCAAATAATCCCCCTTCCCCCCACATTTCCGGGATCAAAAGTAGCTTGTGCTGTAAGTTATTTAGATTTCTGTGGCTGTAAGCTAGTAGTAGTGTAGCTTTCCAAAAGTGAAAGAATTATTCAAATCGGTTCATTAGTTTCAAAATTGCTATTCCCGCGGGAATGAGACGTTTCCCGTAGGAATTTTATAGCCTATGTCCTAATCCGGGTTATAAACTATACGTGAGCCAAATTTCATCTAGATCCGTTCAGCCGTTTAGGCGTGATTGAGGAACAAACAAACATCCAAACATCTAAACATCCAGACTTTCGCATTTATAATAAATAATAATAATAAATAAATAATAAATATCCTTGGACACTATTCACACAGCGCCATCTAGCCCCAAACTAAGCATTAGCTTGTGCTATGGGTGCTAGACAACGGATAAACCTTACTTATATACTTTTTTTTTTGTAAATACATACATATTATACATAGAAACACCCAGACCGATAATATTAGTAGGATATAGGATTCATGACTTCGGGAATGTTTTCCCAACCAAATGAACCAAAAGAAATATTCTCGTCTATTACATAGTTACTCATATTATTTTACAGGAGTTATAGCACTTTTATTTATGGGACTCAATCTATGTTTATCCTAGTAAGTTTGATTGTATTGAAAAACATTGTTAATATTGTTGGCGATTAAAATTAGTAACTATCGAGTTTCTTGCCGGTTCTTCTCAACTTCTCAATAGCAGCATTCCAAATCCGACGGGAGAGTCACTCTATCTATAACATTGATAAAATAGTACATTTATTGTCCCACAGCCAAGCAATAAACCCACTCTAAACAACAAAAAGTGTGCAGGAATGCGTATTTTTAATTCAAATTCATTCAATTTATATAAATAATTGATCTACAGATATGTAAACTCATCTAATTATACATGGTTTCTGATTTCATTGTTAGTGTTCATATCGCTGCATCATGCAGTGATAATGGATAAAACGAATTGCATATTCATGTTGAATGAATACAGTTTTACGGAAAACACATGTAGAATAGTCCTTCCCCAAAAAGTTGGTTGCGTCATCATACTATTGTATTTTTTTTCTTTGGGCATCTATACTAATATTATAAAGAGGAAAGATTTGTTTGTATTGAATACGCTCCGAAACTACTGAACCGATTTGGAAAATCTTTCACTGTTGGAAAGCTATACTATCCGCGGGTGACATAGGGTACTTTTTAACCAGAAATCTGGGGGAAAGGGGGGATATTTGAAAAAAGAAATTACGCGCGGGAAAACCGCGGAGTCGGCCGCTTTATATGTACAATAAACGAACTTTTTAAAGCTTATCAAGGCTGTAGAAGGCTAAAGAAGCAGAGTGGTTTTAAACGTCTCTCGTTTAATTTCAGGTAATTCTACTATGCGCTCACACAGCTTGGGAAATCTACATTACTAGGTTTCTATGGGGATGCGGCACGGGGATGATTGGAACTGTAAGTTTTGTATTAGTTTTTATACATTTTACTTTACAATTTTCCTTTGTAACTTGTTTGCAACGTAGTGATTCCTAACTTCGGCTACCATTAGTCACGCAGGGTATGAATCTGAAAACACAGCCGCTTCCTCTGAATTCTAATTGTTGCAACCCATTGAGACAACAATTAAGACACGCTTGAAGAAAGATAACTGAACACTGAGTTAACAAACTAAAGGGGATGCACCTAAGTTCACGTTACTTCCCGTTACAACCCGCCTTTTCTTTTCTTTTTTTATTTTATTTTTTATTGCAATATGTATGTAACAAGACGAGCAGATCGTACACCTGATGGTAAGCGCCACGTCTGCCCTTATACAATTCAGTGCCAAACAGTAGTTACTGTTTGGCACTGAATTGTATAAGGGCTTAGTTAAGCATTTACTGTCTGGCACTGCCCTGCGCCCGCTACACCGAGACGACAGTTATTAGGTCTCATATACCTACCCAGTAATTTCACTAGCTTCAGTGCCCTTTCCCCGAAACACAGAAGTGCTTCTATTTCACGGGAAAATATCTGGCACTGCGGTGGTACTCACCTAGACGGTCTAGTACAGGAACCTACCACCTGGTATCGATTAACCAGCCCATGTTTGTATCTAACTATATCAATGACGTATAAACACAACGATTCTCGTTCAACCAGGTGATTACCATGTACTTGGTGGAAATAGCAGACAAGGATCTCCGAGCAACTCTGTCGGTGGGGACCAGGTTCGTGTTCAACCTGGGCGCCCTCCTAGCGACCGCTGTGGGGCCCTTCCTCTCGTACCAGCTCCTGAACAGCTCCCTGGTGGTCCTGCCTCTGTGCTACTTCGTCGCCTGCTGGTGGATCCCGGAGTCACCATACTTTTACCTGAAGGAAGGCAGAACGGTCGAGGCTGGGAAGACTCTGTCGAAGTTGCGGAACTATAAGGATAAAAAGGTAATTGTTTATTTTGTTCATGATTATGGTAATTGTGTCTACAGACCAAATAAAAAAACAAGACGGAACCTCCCGAACAACGCACTGAAGCGTTTTTTGCATTCGATGTGTGCGTGCCGGTGATGCCATGTGACCCTCGCGCTCTGTGATTGGCTGTGACACGCACACACATATATCAAAACTACGTCAGTTTTACGTCACGCTGTGTACATACAACATCCGTGACGTAAACTGACGTAGTTTTTATTGGCTTCAGTGCGTTGTTCGGGAGGTTCAGTCTTGGTTTTTTATTTGGTTTGAGGTCTAGAGTACATAGTTTGCATTTAACAAAACGTAAACCGACATTTACTATTATATCAACTGTGTTGGCTACCCACTGTTGGTGTATAGTAAATATCATGCACCGTCTGCATCACTGGGCTGCGTGCCTGTTTGCTAACTACTCGTAAAGTACCTAACATAAAAATGTATTATACTAAAGTTTGGACTTCTGAATTGACATAAGAACGTGTTGGTAATTGAGCATCAAATAGCATACATTTAGCCCGTTCTACCAGTGACCTGTTCATTCTTTCTGCAAGCCCGGAGGCTTTGTGGCTCCAGCAACTACAAGCTGAACTCGGTCAGGGAGAAGATTCTGCTTTAATCATATATTCTGACAACCAAAGCGCAATTAAGCTAGCACTAACTGATTGTTATAAACCTAAAACTAAGCACATAGATATTCGTTTACATTTTCTAAGAGAAAACATTGTTAAATCTAAAGTAAAGTTTTTGTTTGTAAATGGTTGTAAAATGACAGCTGATAACTTAACGAAGGGCACTACATTAGAAAAGCATTTGTATTGTATAAATAAAATGGGTTTGCGTTCAGTAGGGAGTGTTGGTAATAGGGAACGCAACCAATTTTCTGTTACGTAATATTTTCTTCCTGTTTTGTACTTGTCAAATTCTCTGTTCGCCACGCCATCTTTTCAAGTAAACGTTGTTAAAATCAAATCGATCTTTTATTCCAACAGAACGCTCGATAGCGTGCATTACCTAATATCAAGTGTTGCCAACATCATTGAACTTTGAAGTAGTACCTACTTGTAACTCAATGGCCAACATTAAATTGACAAAAAACATGGTTGTATTGTATCATTGAGTTACAAGTGTTCAATGGGTTGTATTTTTAATTAATCAATAAAAGTAAAGAAGAAATAATAAAAGATAATAAAACAGTAAAATGTGATTGTTTTTTTGCAGGAATTGGAGGATGAACTGTCAGTATTACAATCATCTGTGAACAACGAGATGCGCCGAGGCAGCTCGGTCAAAGAACTATTCACCGGTCTGCAGTATCGGAGGGCGATCGTTATTGCTTCTGGTGATTATTTTACCTATTACCCCAGTTTCGCCATGTCAAATATCTAAAGAGGCTAATTACAACTGCTAAGAAATGACTCCTTAATATGTCACCTTTAAAACATAGTTTTAACCCTAGATCACTAAACCTAAAGCGAAAGTATTTTTTAAAAATCTATTTGCAGAATAAATGATTTCATTTCATTTCATTTCATTTCATTTCATTTCATTTCATTTCATTTCCTATTTTGGTGTAACTCTGTCACTAAACATTCGACTGACAGACTAACAAATAAAAACCAAAATGTTTAATGTATTTATCAACTTTAATTAAAAAAAACTTAGTGACAGATTTAAAGTTACTCTTATATTTTACATCTATGACAAAAAAAACCTCTTTTTTTAGTTTGTGCAGTTATTACACGTCGGGACCGTGTGTTCGCCACAAATGGCGCTTTTAAACGAGTGACACGAATATTTGGTCATTCTGCGTTTTTTATATGGACAAAATCCACAATTTTTTCTTTTATTTGCCTGTTCTTGAGTCGAACTCGATAGAACACTATAAATTTTTATGATATCTCGTATATAATCTTTGATTTATTTTTTCCCAAATTTGGCATATTGTAGCGCTCATGCAAAAATGGCTCAATAAGACCATCCGCTATGTTTTTGATAAAACTCCTGCACTTCAAAGGTTCTTTACCTAATTTTACCATAATAGATACATACACGAATTTAAAATATTATATAGTATGGTCTGAAGCCAACTATATGTCCTGCGATTGGCACTCATTCCTGAGCACATTTGCATCAACGGCACCTTTTTGGTGCTATTATAAAAATGTACGATTTCTGGCATTGAACATGTATTTAAAAAAGAGGTAGATATGCCATCCTTTGACGCACGGCGATTAGAATTTGATCCGTCGAGATATACTAAATCTATGTGCTTCACCAACCGTTGACATTATGCGTCTAAAATGATTTGTGTCAATTAACACAATATGAGCGGAGCATTTTTCGAGCGCTAGTGCGGTATCTACCTCTTTTTTAAATACACTATCAATGATTTCTGGCTTGTTTGTCGTGCTATTTATACTGGGCTGTAAAAAGTAGGTAAACCATCATATTTTGCTTCGGTTTGAACGACACCAAATCATCGCAGAATCGAAAGAGAACATTTACCACGGTTGTTTTAAATTACGTTGTCACTAAACATTCGTCTGTGAGACGAATAAATAGCAAAATCTCCGAAACTATAAGGATTATATATATATATTATAGGAAGCATGCATCCGCGTCACTTGGTCACGCGTCACTGATTAGCCAATCAGGAAGGTACTGAAAGCCACGGAGTGATCAAGTGGCGTCTGTAAGACGAATGATTAGTGATCTAGGGTTAAGACATTATTTCATAGATTTGTATCTTAGATTAAACAAAAAACATATTTACAGTTCGTGAGAAGAATGAACAAAAATAATAAATGAGGGCCCGTTTAAAATAGTCCTCTTGTGACGGAGGTGTTAAATTTTTTCTTATCACTGTAACACTTAAGTTTATACCAAGAATTTACTGACAAGTGGAGCGATTTTTTTATCAAGAGCCCCTAAGGCCAGCTCACGCAGTCAAGTGGTTTCGATAAATTTCAAACAAAAAATTATTTTAAAATGGTTATCGGCGTTTAGGCGCGATTGGGCCAATTCCGACGAAAAAAATAACAAATACGCGATTAGTCCAAGTTGTTTGGCATCCATAGTACAAGTTTTAATTACTTGAGCACTTAAAAGCGTTGTGTGAAAATGTTTACATTACTAAATATGAGAGTGGAGCTGCGTTATGACGATGACGTCATTATTTATGATTTATAAATAACCCTTGTAATCGTAATGAGTGTAACTATTTCCTCTAGGTTTAAAAACAGAGGGGTACTGTTACACTTTCGAACACCATTCGCATGACGGAAGCTTTTGGTTCAAACCGATAACAATATTTAATTTTATTAGAACGAAGTATGGGGATAATTAATTATACAAAGCTTATTTCTTGTAAATATAGATTAAACTATAGATAAGATAGGAAACCACCAAGCCAAAGTGTGGTTAGCACTTTAGCAAATTGAGTCCAAATTATAATAAAATCCTGTATCGCCTAATATGTAATTCTACAATATACCAGGAGGGTGTCCCCGAATACATTATTTTGATCTCCAAAATTGAAAGTGGCCTAGTTTATTGGCAGCAGCAAATTTTTAATTTAAGTATAAGATGTACTAAAATATACGTTATTTCTTTAAAGTTAGTTTTGATTATTTCAGGCTTAAAGCTAACGCAAATAATGACTGGCGTAATGACGGTGCAGCACTACCTCGGGCGCATCATGCAAAACACCAACTCTGGCGTAGACGTCCCCACCATACTGGTGATATTTGGAAGTGTCAGATTCGTTATAAGTGAGTAAATGTTTTTTTTTTATTTAGCCCACAGAATGTCTCAATGCTAAGTAAAGGCCTCCATACTTTTCGATTGGACTCTGTCCAAAGCACGACACTGCACGCTCCGGCAAAAAGAAGATTTCGGTTCTAATCTAAATAGCCCTAACATCGACTAAAGAAATATTAAGTTTGCTTTATGCTACACGAGTATTATAAAGACGAAATTTCAAGTTCCTAGTCTTGCTAGTCTTGTAGTTTGGGCTGATTGTCAGTCAGTCATCTTCCATTTTTAGATCAGTACTTTATAATTAACTTAGTTCTTCTTTAACTTTCTACAAAAAGTTTTTGTATTTTATTTCAGGTATAATGTCGTCAGTTCTTGCAGATCGCGTTGGCCGTCGTCCTCTCCTCATATACTCCTTCTTCGGAACGGGCTTGTGCCACATTCTAGCAGGAAGCTACTTCTTCGCCCAAGAAGTTCTCATGGCCGACCAGAAGGTCCTAGCAAAGTTTGCTTGGATTCCATTCCTTGCTATCGTTGGATCGAGCATAATCTCCACACTAGGGTATGGCTCAATCATATTCGTAATACCAGCTGAAATATTCCCACTCAATATAAAAGCAGTGGCAATGAGCTCTCTAAGCATTTTCGGTGGAGTTCTCGGGTTCATTGTAGCTAAAGGCTACCAAGAAGTAAAGAACTTAGTTGGGTTGTGTGGTGTGTTTTGGATCTATGCAGGTGTAGCTATGGTAGGTTCGTTGTTTACTCTAAAGTATTTGCCCGAAACTAAAGGAAAGAGCCTGAGAGACATACAGATCTTGCTTCAAGGTGACCTATATGATGGAGATGATGGAAAGCTGGAACATGTGAAAGCTGATATTAGTGATAAGGATACGGAACTGCAGGAGTTGAATAAGAAAGATGTGTCGCGATTATAAAATTATTAATTTGAACGTAGACTCGCTTTTAAGCTATCGAAGAAGATTGCAAGGTCGTCGAATTCAGAGCGTTTTAAAAATGACACGGTATTGAAGACTTTGCAATGTAACCATGACTATGGTGACACAGAGGCCTTTGCAATTGGCTTCGACTTTTTCGAAGAATTTTGAATTTGGTGCTCAAAAACAATTGAAGGCTGAAGTTCACAAACTTGCACTGATGCATTTAAAATGTACCGATGATATTTAGTCCTTAAGTAGTGTTACTGCTAACAGAGTTGATATAAGAATAGTAGATAGGCATGATGAAAATAAGACGGACTTACGTAGAATTACGGGCAATGAAATGTATAAATGTCCTGTGTCAATGTGATAAGGTCCATTTAGAATAAGCTTGTATACATTTCAATTGCGGGACATAGTGATTGTAAACGCATCAAATCAAAGATCTTATGATCTTTGATATAAATATACACGTCCCTTAGAGTTAAGTTTTATACATACGTATTTTTATTAACAATCGTTCGGAACAAGAAAATTTTGCGAATTTATATGGAAGTTAAACCACGTTAAACTTAAAAGTGTGATAGCATTAAGTAATAAAAATACTTTTGTGATCTCATTTTTCTAAAGTAATGTATTGTCTTAGTGACAAACCTCGTGTTTACATTTTTTCAAAATAGCATTTCGAAATTATGATTTTTATGTAGCTTCTTATCTGTTCTAAATACATTTTTGTTCGTTTTTAGTTTTACTGTCATTGGTGTATCATAAGTAAAATTGTATTTAATATAATGAGGGGAAAAAATGAAGGAAGAAAGGACCCATTGCATGCGTCTCCTTTGTGGCCGTAATTACCTATAATATTCAAAAATATTGGTTACAAACACTTTTTTAGTTATAAAATCAATTGTAAATACTTAGTTTATATGTACATAGAATGTACATACGATACATGCGATTTATTAACTTTGATTTAATGTATACAGATAGGTTAACCTACCTAAGAGTAAATTGCTTCTCTAAAACTGTAATGTTTACTCTATTTGTATTTTTGTTTTGTTTAATTAATTGTCCCGCATGTGGCTGCTGAAAACCGATAATTTGTAACAATACCACAGAATATAATAATAGTACTAACGTAACAAAACAATACGGTGGCAGGTCATTATGGAATTATGACAGTGTAGAGTTGAGTGCTTGCATGATAATTAAACTTATTTGAGTTAGTTTTCAAGTGCTTATCACCTACCCCGGTTCTTGTTTTTGTGCGTACGAACAGCGCATACCAAAATAATATCCCAGTTGTATAATAAGGTACCTATAAAATGTCACTGGAAAATTAGGACGTGACCCCCATGTCTTCGGTACGGCGCCGTCCGCAGCCAACGAATATAATCGTTGTCCGCAGCGTAAAGCGCGGCGGTGCGTGCCGTGCCCAACATGCCGCGTGCCGTCCCGGCGGACTGTTCGCTATACAGCGTTACCAGTTTTTTAACATTGGAAATGTTTTTTCGATCGCGTTGGTAGGGGGCCAATTTCAGCGAAAGTGCGACATCGCTCTGGTGTCGTCAATTTTGGGGTTACGTGGGTAAACAAGGTGTTAAAAGACGCGTCTTGATGAGGTCTATAAGACGGTGAAATTTTTTTTTGAAAAATTCAAGAACTTTTTCGAAAAAGTGCAAAAATGTCGAAAAATGTTGTGATTTTTTACGGTCTTCTCAACTTGAATCAACGATTTCTCAAAAACGAAAAACGATAGAGACAAAATTAAAAAAAGGTATCGGGGTAATTAGTTGGGCTACAGTTTACAAAAAACCGGACCTCGCTATCTATAACCGTTTAGGTGGTAGTAGCGCCCTTTTTATCGGAGTTGTCCGGCGCGTGGACTGGTGAGTCACGTAAAGTATTGATAACGGTTGGCCCAACTAGCACCGTAGCGTTAAAAAGACTCTCACATGAGTTGTATAAAGGTGTTCGTTGAGAATTAAATACTTAAGATTACCTGTAAAAGAGGCGTTACAGAGTCCTCTAACACCCTTATAACCACGAAAAAGGCCCACGACTTTGAGAGTAAAAGCTTTAGTTAAGCGTATAAAGTGGTGTCATCGAAGTGCTTAAGCTATAGAAAGCCTCAAAAATCTAAATAGAAAGCCTATAGAGCGGTGTCATTGAAGTGCTAAAGTTACTGCAGAAGAGCGTTTTTTTTTGTCTTATACGGAGAACGAAAACTTACCTATAGGCTGTTTTTTTCCCTTTGTTACAAGATAAATTGTTTGACACATGAAGTAGAAAGTTCCTTCAAGTAAAAGACTATGTTCATTTTTTACATAGTTCGTCTTCTCGAACGTAGGAATAGCGTGGCTTGGGTAATGCTGATGATTCCACATCTGGCGGACGAAAGCGTGTGTGCAAAAGGCGAAAAAAACTGAGCATTGTTAAAGGGCGTAGTTCGCTTATAAAAAATAACGTTACTCGACGGTACCTGCTACTAACCCTTGTGTATCTCTTGCGCAAAGAGATGTTTTCATTATAGTTTGCCCTATCTAAGTCATTGAGTTACAAGTGATCTAAGTACATTTCCAATGTACCAGAAGGTCGTGAAAGGCACGAGATCTGTGAATTTTTTTTGCCAAGTCGGGACTTACTTTTTGAGTGAAAATAGCGGGATTCTTCTGTCAAAAGCGGGACATAGTAAAAAACCGTATATAATCAAAAGGTTTTCAAATATTTATCTTTTCTTTTTATTTGACTTAAAATTACGTTTACGTGACAATAGATAGCAAAAGAAGCCATAGAAAATGTATTTTAATAAACTCTTATCTTATTACGTGCCTTTCTTTCTCAACACTCTGCACGTACGGTCGAGTTCTCCCCGAAAAGCGGGACTGAGCCTTTCCCGGGCGGGACATTAAATTTTGATTTAAAAATCGGGACGTCCCGCCAAAATCGGGACGTCTGGCAACGCTGTCGCTATAGTTCGTTCGTTAGTTCGTAAAGGGGATTGCCAGACAGCCATAGTAACTTAGGCCCAGAGTGCACAACATATTCAATCACATCAATAAAATCTAAATATTCGTACTTGATTTGTCGCCTTCTTCTTTTTTCAGTATAAGTTGGGAAAAACATTTATATATAATTAAGTATTTCAACGATTTTTTCCTTTACATGATGTTTACATGTCACTTCTGATGTTTGTTAATAAATAAGAAATTGGAAAAAGCGCGGGAAACGTCGGGCAATTCGGACGACTTTTTTCTGGATTTTTAAATTTTATTAAGTATTGGATCAGTTAAGTAGCTAGAGTGTGTATATATCATTATAAATAGTGTATATTTATTCATTTATCATATAATTTTTAATCATCAAGTAAGTGGTAAGTCTTTTTGAATTTATTTCATGAACGAGCCTGAAGACCCGGGGGGATCCGTCCCCCCGGCGTCTAACTTTGTCACGGTAAATCCGATATGGATACGGACGGCTCTTTTAGAGACACGGATGGATCGGAAAATAACAATCCTAAACGTAAACGTACGTCGGCTCGTAAAATCTGCAAACACTGCAACAAAAAGAAAAAAAGAACTAACAAGTTGTCTAATATAGACTCCTTTATTAGTGAATTTGATTGCCAATGTGAACGTGAAACCAAACCAACAAGAACAGTTGATTCAGATTTTGCTACACCTGTGCCACATTCTAGTTCTACATTGACAAACTCTGACACACAATCGAGTCCTAATACTAATGCTGGGCGATGCTTTTATTTATCTACTGATTTAGCACCATTTACTATACATGTTCAGAGAGAGCAAACATCTCCAAATGACAACCTCACTCTACATCCAATTGCATTTGGTCACTTTTTGAAAAAGAATTCTTTTAAAAATATTGTTAATGGTAGCCTAAAGAGAATAGGGAGAAATCGCATTTCTTTATCTTTTGCGAAATATGAAGATGCCAACGCCTTCCTGCTTGATAAAAAACTGACTTTAAATCACTATAAAGCCTTCATCCCAGTTTTTAATGTGACTCGCATGGGAGTTATTCGAGGAGTACCCGTAGATTGGAGTGATGAAGAGGTCATTAAAAATATAACAGTCCCAATAGGAGTAGGGAGCATTATCAAAGTTAGGCGACATAGGAAGAAAACTTCTGTTAATGGAAAAATTGATTTTGTGCCTATAGAGACAGTTGTCTTAACCTTTGATGGTACATCCCTGCCAACAAGGGTTTTCTTGTGCTATAATTCATTGCCTGTTCAGTTATATATTTACCCCACCATACAATGTTTCAATTGTTGCCGTTATGGTCATATTAAAAGTCAGTGTAGATCACTACCAAGATGCTTTAAATGCGGTTTAGGTCATTCCGGTGATAGTTGTTCTATTGATGAAGAAGAGGTAACTTGTATTCTATGCTCTGGTTCACATGTAGCTACAAGCAGAATATGCCCAGAATTTTCCAGACAAAGAGCTATCAAAGAAACTATGGCTAAGAGCGTTATGACCTATGCTGAAGCACAAAAATTACACCCCCCTGTGTCAAGACCTTATGCAGATGTTGTCACTTCTAGTCCCAGTCCCATTTCTCGCTCAAATAATGTAAGTCAAAATTCTAATCCCAACTCACAAAATCAAATTTCAGGCAGACAATCATACAAAAAAACTGTATTTTTAAAACCTAAAGCTCCCCCTAGACCCAGTAAAGGGTATGATCGTAAAAGCCATGAGGCATTAACTGACGGTTACAATTGTCCTATAACTCCTAGCAAAAGTATTCTCATTGCTAATGATATCAATAACTCTCAATCAAACTTATCCATAAAAGAATTAATTGTTTGTCTTATAAATACACTTAACCAAAGTAATTTACTTTCTACACCGTCCAACGCTGCCACTACTCTTGAGAAACAAGAAAATAAAAACTCCCAATATGGCTCAGCTTCCTACGGCAATGGCCATGGCAGTCCAGTGGAATTGCCGTAGTATAGCTAGCAAAAAATCTGATTTATTGCATATTATTAAAAAATTTGACCCATTTATAATAGCACTGCAGGAAACCTGGCTCAGGCCAGATTCCTGCTTCAGAATTCCTGGCTTCTCTTGTGTTAGAGAAGACAGACATGATAGTTATGCAGGTGTTGCATTACTTATCAAACACTCTTTTCCTTTTTCATATATTCCTCTTCCTCAACATAATGAGGATTATTCTATAGTTGCAGTTTGTGTAAATAACATTACATTTGTTTCACTGTATATACCTCATCCTTCAACATCTATATATGATGAAATTGAAAACATTTTAAGTAGTCTTTCTAGACCATTGGTCATTATGGGAGACTTTAATGCTCAACATCGGTCCTGGGGTAGTTCTACATCTAGTGTTTATGGAAACAGAATTTTACATTTTTTAGATAATAATAATTTATGTATTTTAAATAATAATAGCCCCACTCGTAGGACACAACCACATGAGGGAACTAGTGCTCCAGATCTCACTATTTGCTCACCAAACTTGGCCTCAGCAATAACATGGTCTGTATTAGAGTCTACCTTTTCCAGTGACCATTTCCCTATAGCTATGAGCTTCTCTAATATTAAAACTAAACCAACAGCTAAACGTTTACCCCGCCTTAAATATAAATTAGAAAATGCTAATTGGGAGTTATACAGAGAAAGAGTTGAACAGGGAATTTCAGCTTTACCTGTAATGTACGAAAATGGTCACTCAGAATGTGCTGAAGCTTTGGCAAAATTATTATTAGACTCTGCAGATGCTGTATTTCCTTCTAAAAATAATAATTTTCCTCAAATCCCTTCCCCCCCCTGGTGGGATAAAGAATGTTCTGATTCTATCAAAAAAAGAAAAGCGGCTGAAAGGGCTTATAATGGTCATTCAACTACAGAAAATTTTAATTATTTAACAATGGTTTGTACTGAAACCAGGAAATTATTTAAGAAAAAGAAATGGGAGGGGTGGCAAAGATTTTGTCATGCTTTATCTCCTGATGTTCCACCATCTGTTGTATGGATGAATATAAGGAAATTTAGATCCGCATTCAAGGAATCCAAACCATTTACTCTTGATGATAATTTAGTAGACCAATTTTTAGATAAACTAGCTCCTCCTTATGTTTCCCTTGAATTAAACACGTTTAATACTCCAGAGTCTGACTCTCACATTAGCCATAATACTTTAAATGCTCCTTTCAGTTTGTATGAACTTAAAGGAGTCTTGCATACGGTTAAGGATTCAGCTCCAGGCATGGATGGAGTTCCATATTCATTTCTCTCTCACTTAAGTGATTCAGCTCTATCATATTATTTAGCTATTATAAATTCAATATTTCTCACTGGAAATATCCCCCCTTCATGGAAATCGCAAGAGGTAATACCAATTCTTAAGCCTAACAAATCATCATCTGATATTTCTTCATATCGCCCAATAGCTCTATCTCCAGTTCTTGTTAAGGTAGCAGAACACCTGGTTAAAAATAGATTAGAATGGTTTGTTGAGAGTAATCATTTGCTAAGCCCTAACCAAGTTGGTTTCAGAAAAGGTAGAAGCGTTTCTGATAGCATTGGCATTTTTACTACAGATATCCGATTGGCCTTTTCACATAATGAGTCTCTTATGGCTGCCTTTGTAGATATTATTGGAGCATATGATAATGTAGTTTTATCTATTCTTAAAGATAAACTATATCGCCTTCATGTTCCCACTTTACTTATTAACTTTATTGTAAATTTGTTGTGTGGACGTACTATAAATATAATAAATGGAACTTCTCATAAATCCAGAATAATATGGGGTGGACTTCCCCAGGGCTCAGCGCTAAGTCCTATACTTTTTAATATTTACTCTCATGATTTAGAAACCACTCTTACAAATAGTATTAACGTCCTGCAATATGCTGATGATTTGCTTTTGTATGTGTCCGGAAAGTGTATAGAAAACCTTAGCTCATCTTTAACTTCTGCCTTACAAACTTTGAAATCTTGGCTAGATGATAATGGATTAAGTTTGTCGGTTCCAAAAAGCTCAGTTGTACTCTTTAGTCGAATGCGTTGTCCTCCTCCTTTTTCTGTCTATTACGACGATTTAATTTTTCCACTTAAAAATGAGGTAAAATTTTTAGGCGTTATCTTAGATTCCAAATTGACAGGATTATCTCACTTCTATTACATTGCTGCTAAATGTGAGCGGATTTTAAATATGCTAAGATGCCTTTCGGGTGTTTGGTGGGGATCACATCCTTCCACTTTAAAACTTCTTTATAACGCTTTAGTAAGAAGCATACTTGACTATGGAACTTTCTTTTTAGAACCTTGCAGTATTGTTGGTTTAAGGAAATTAGACGTTGTTCAATCTAAAGCTCTGCGAATTGTAGCTGGCGCAATGAAATCAACACCTACTAATGCATTACAGGTGGAATGCGTAGAACCTCCTCTCAGACTTCGAAGGCAAATGCTAAGTGACACATTTCTTTTCCGAGCTTATCAATTATCCAACCATCCTCTTTTTGCAAAATTAGACGCTTTATTAGAATGTATGCAACATTCTTCATATTGGTCCCATAAAAGACCGCCATGTTTAATAGTTAGTTATAGAAAATTACTTTCATTACAAGCTCCAACTCATAGATCGGCATTTCTTCCGCTTTTTGAAACAAATTTTGAATCACTGATCATATCGCCGGATATACATTTAGATTTAAATATTGATAAATCAGACAAAAATGCAAATATTCAATTCAATTACATCCTTGATAAAGATTGGCACGATTGGCACCACTTATATTGTGATGCTTCTAAACACGCTCATGATGGTCCCGTGGGGGTAAGCATGTACCATCATCAGTATAAGATCCACCAACTTGTTAAATTCCCCCCTGAGACATCAGTATTCACTGGAGAATGCTTTGGTATCTTCAAATCCTTAGAATACATATTAGTTATGAAACTAAAGAAAACTATTATTTTTAGTGATTCTAAGAGTACTCTAGAAGCTTTGGGAAAGTTTCCATTTAAATCGGGTATTTTTCCAGTTGTAATGGAATGCCGGAAATTATTGTATAAATGTTTTGTAAATGGTTATTCTGTACATTTTGCTTGGATTCCGGGGCATTGTAATATATCAGGAAATATGAAGGCTGATGAGCTTGCTAACAGAGCGATAGACTGTGGAGACATTGTGCCTTACAAAAACTACTGCCATGACTTTGCAGCTCTACCTAAGACTTATCTTCGTAGGTCTTGGGAAGATGACTGGGAAAGTAGTAGCCTGATTAAAGGGAAATATTACAAAGCAATTCAACCTTGCATTCCATTAAAACCATGGTTTTCTAAAACTATATTTAATAAGTTGGAAACTGTTGTTCTTATCCGTATGAGACTTGGACATGTTTGTACTCCTGAACATCTAAGTAGACTTAACATTGTAAATAATAATATATGTGAGTGTGGTACGGATGTGGGAAATCTGAACCATATCTTTTTTGCGTGTAATAGATATGATCATTCCTTGCTATTTTCCTCTCTTTTATCCCTCCGTGTACCTCTGCCCACTTCCATTCCCATTTTATTATCTATGAACACAGAGGCGGATTAAACGTTGAGAGCGCCATAGGCAAGCATCTCATCGGCGCCCCTATATTAAAAATAATTCGTACCTACTATAGTTTGACTGAAACCGATGTACCTTAGGAAAACGCGGTGAGATGGAGGCCAATGAAAAAAGAGCATGAGTTTACATGAGATCGATATTGTCGGACAGATTTTACGAATTCGATTTACAATATTTTAAAGCTTTAAGGTACGACTGGCAAACCCGAAAATTATGAACAGGATAAAAAATTAATTAATTCAGTGTATCAAATATTTCATTTATATAATTAACTAACTTTAAATCTTTTAATATTATAGTTACTTAATTCGAGCGATTACTTGAGCGAAACAAAGGCTCTAAAGTGTTTGCCAGAGACCTGTCTTTTGGAGAGCTTGCTGACGAAGTTGAAGACAGAGGACGGTAGAGTAGTCACGTCACGCCATGAGCTTTTGGCCGAGATTGAAAGCTTTACTCGACGACACGAACACCTGTCACTGAGGCCACAGATCGTAGTGCCAAATTGACCCGACACTACACTGAATATAATCAAGACGTCAGCCTTTATGAAATCAGTGTAGCTCTAAAACAGCTTAAAAACAACAAGGTGCCGGGGGATGACGGAGTTACAGCGAAGCTTCTAAAGGCAGGAGGTCGACAGGTCCTGAAAGCTCTCCAGAGGTTATTCGACTCCGTTATTCTCGAGGGCAAAACGCCAACAGCATGGCACAGGGGCGTGGTGAAGCTGTTCTTCAAAAAGGGCTACGCGCTACTGAGTCATGTCAAGCTGTTTTCTAGAGTTGTAACGAATCGTCTCGTACGTAGGTTTGATGACTTCCAGCCTCCCGATCAAGCCGGATTCCGTAAAGGCTTTAGTACCATAGACCACATGCACACGCTGCGGCAGATTATACAAAAGTTCGAAGAAATAATTTCCCATTATGCTTAGCGTTTGTGGACTATGAAAAGCCTTTGATTCTGTCCAGAGTCATGGGCCGTGCTTCGGTCACTCCAAACGTGCCAAAAAGACTACCGCTACATACAAGTGTTGCAGTCGCTGTACAAAAACGCCACCATGTCAGTCCACCTCCAGGACCAGAAGACAAAACCCATTCGGTTCCAGCGGGGTGTGAGACAGGGAGATGTTATATCGCCGAAACTGTTCACTACATACTCTGTTGGAGGACGTGTTTAAGCTTCCGGACTGGAGAGAACTTGGCATCAACATAAACGGCGAGTACATGACGCACCTTCGCTTTGCGAATGATATTGTAGTCATGGCTGAGTCCTTGGAAGTACTCAACAAGTGTGTCTCAACAAGTGGGTCTTAAAGTGATCATGGAAAAGAGGAAAATCATGTCGAACTCCCATGTCGTACCCACTCCTATAAAAGTTGGGGACTCAACAATGGAAGTTGTAGATAAGTACTACTACTGGGACAAAAAGTCCAACTTGGTAAGTCCAACTTCCAGAAAGAGGTCGATCGACGAATCCAACTCTGCTGGGCAGCGTTTGGGAAGCTACGCAGCGTTTTCTCGGCCCGACTACCGCAGTGCCTCAAGACGAAAGTCTTTGATACGTGTGTGTTGCCAGTGATGACTTACGGAACGTAAACGTGGCCACTTACAATGTGCCGCATAAAAAGGCTCAAAATCACGCAAAAGGCAATGGAGAGGGCTCTGCTTGGAGTCTCTACGCAGGGGCGTGATCGCATCAGAAATTATGAGATCCGCAGAAGGACCAAGGTCACCGACATTGCCCGAAGAATTGCAAGCCTTAAGTGGCAGGGACACATTGCAAGGAGTTCTGACGGCCGTTGGGGCGGAAAGGTCCTCGAGTGGCCACGTACCGGGAAACGCAGCTGTGGTAGGACTCCCACAAGGTGGACCGATAAATCCATAAAGATCGCCGGAATCCATTGGATGCGGGTGGCGCAGGACCGATCGGTTTGGAGATCCTTGGGGAGGCCTATGTCCAGCTGTGGACGTCGCTTGGCTGAAATGATGATGATGACTTAATTCGACCTCGATAGTATTGATAGTGGTCTAGGTGTCTGCTGTCAGCGCAAAAGATCCCGGATTTCTTTCTCGGTCGGGCAAATTTGGGAAACGAACGTCGTCGTGATTTAAAAAAAATTGGCGCATTTGTTCGCGCCTGACCGCTTAGCTTCCGCCCCCGCACCACACTCTCGTCCCCGCAATTTTAGTAGCAGGAACGTCCGATACTCATACAGTCGACGCCGCGACGCGACGAATATTGCAGTCGTATCTTTCCAACTTCATGTACCATCGACGAGGTTGTTTGTAGGCGTAAGTTTTAGCCAGTCCCATCCGTGAAATTCGTCTTTTTGTAAGCAAAAATAATAGTTTTCATTGCAGCGCAATTCATTTTATGCAATATTGTATATTTTTTCTTTATTTATTTATTTATAAAAACTTTATTGACCACACAATTAAGTTAGGTTATTACTTTATTTTACAATTCTGCCGCCCCTTTGTACCATCGCGCCCCTAGGCACATGCCTACTTTGCCTTTAGGATAATCCGCCTCTGTATGAACAATCATAATATCTATAGATGTCTATCTTTATTTATTGAACGAAATTCTATTAAGATTTAATTTTATAATTGTATGTACTTATTGTATGCCTACATGTTATAATATTATTTTCCTTTTCTGATCCTTTCCTCAAAATTCCCGGTTTCCGTCTTTTCATACATAATACGTTTCCTAACCTTTTACACTTGTCTGTGGCAAATGTACAAACCGTACGAAGCCAGAAAAAAAAAAAAAAAAAAAAAAAAAAAAAAATAAGAAATTGTTCCGAAACACTTTATTTTTAATTACGTTTTTCGATATAGCGGTAAATATTTTATAAAGTGTTAAATAATATTATTAAAGACCAATGAATAAATGTATATTTATGAATAATGATAAATTGTTTTAAAACTACCTTTTATAATATTAATAATTATTAAATAACACTATTAAATATTTACCGCTTTAACGAAAAACGTAAATTAATTTCGGACCAATACTTTTTTTTTCTTTTTTCTAGGCACTGCACGGTTTGTGCATCGGCCACTGACATTGATCATTTATTTTTATTCTTCTTGTTGGTTGGTCCGAAATTAATTACGTTTTTCGATATAGCGGTAAACATTTTATAGTGTGAAATAATAATAATTATAAAAAGTAGTTTTATACTAATTTATTATTAATAAATAAATATACATTTATTAATTTGTCTTTAATTATATTATTTAACAATTTATAAAATATTTTCCGCTTTATCGATTAACGCAATATAAAAACGTAAGTTTCGGACCGGTATAAACAACGTCAGTAGTGAAATGTAAAGGATATATTATGTATGTACTCGTTGAAATATTAAATAATTTATAAATGTTTTTCCCGACTTTTACTGAAAAAAGAAAAACGCGAAAAATCAAGTACGAATATTTAGATTTCATTCATGAAATTGAATATGTTGTGCACTCTGGGCCTATTTTCGGCGTTTCCCTTTAGGATTGCTTTTTCTTTATTCGTCGTCTCAACAGCAACAAGACCAGGATGCGCTTTTACAAAAACTGTTGTTTTGGAATGTTGGTTGCCGGCTGTGATGTGCCGCGTACGGCGGCCGGTGCCGTGGACATGGGGCCACGGCATAATATCATTCGCGAGATTGTAATCTGTTTGTATTGTAATTCGTACAAAAGCTTCACATTTTCGCAAAACGCATTCTCCTCCGAGAAAAATAAAAAAAAGGCATTGAATGGTTGGTTTTGCTGTAGGGTGACCTAAGGCGCTAAATTGTGAACTGTTTGTACGGGTTTACAATATAAAGATAGATTACAATCTCGCTTAGTGACATTATGATTTAACAGTTTGTGCATATAGAAACAGTGACATGTAAAAATACGTGTTACACAACGAAACATTAGGACGATTAAACAATGAAACATTGTTACAATAATAGTATTCATTGTTATCAGTGATTGAGATAAACTTTGGGATTAGATTAATATAATATTTATTTCAGTCTGATACTTGTGGGGTTCTCTTCACGTGGTATGTAGTTATCTAAAAGTTGTTTTATTTTAGATTAACTAGACGCCAATACAACAAGTTGATTCAGAATACATAATTATGTATTTGGCAGTACAAGTTTCAGATAAAGTTGACATTGTTTAGTACAAATATTATAGACTTATTGATTCTGTCATACTACAAAGTATTCATAGCTTTTTTAATATTTACTTTATTTCTATTTGGGGCCGTCCATTAATCACGTGAGGCTCAAAAGGGGGGGGGAGGGGGTACGGAAAACATCACGAAACATCACGAGGGAGGAGGGGGGGTCTCGTTAGACATCACGTGTATTAATTTTATTTATTTTTTGTCAAAAAGCGCTATTTCTGAACCGAAATTTTGAACGGCGCGAAAATTTGAACGATTTGTAGTACGACCTTGATTGACTCGCCCGCCGTTGCTAGGCAACGATTCCCCGCGCCGACCACCTTACCCGATTTCGCAGACATCCAGTGGCCTATGTATTCCGAAACCTCAAGAGCATGACGGCAAGACGTTTGCCAACTTTCTTCTACGTCGGGCACTTTTAATTGCCCTAACGCATGAAGGTTTCATGAGAATGCCTTATGACCTGTATTGCCCTAGCCTGCAGAAGGATTGTAAGCTTCTTGTGGAAAGAATATGTCAGCAGTGTGGGCAGTACTTCTGCACTAAAAAAAGGGCAAAAGAGTGCCATGGGCACCATACTGCCCACGACACTGAAACTGTTCGGCCCACGCGTATCCTCACGCTACGAGGGAGGGAGGTTCTCTGCGTAGTGCGCGAGGATGATGGTGCCGAGTGGCTTGACGAAACCGAAGTTAATATGTCACAAACCTCTCAGCCAATAACAACTGCCAGTGAAGAAAAAGCATTACCAGTTGTAACCTTAAATGAAAGTCTTGCCACTCCGTGGGACGAAGACAACATTAATTAATTATTCATTAATTTTATTACAAATACATATAAATGTTTTTCGAATCAAAACGCCATTTTTTAATATATTTTTCCAGTCAAAAATAGCCTTTACATAGACTTTCAAAAAAATACACGTGATCCAGAGGGGGGGAGGAGGGGGTGGTCCCAAACCTCACCAAATATCACCAGGGGGGAGGGGGGGGTCAAAAAATGAGAAAAACGACCTCACGTGATTAATGGACGGCCCCTTTATCAAATGAAGCAAACTAAGGGCGCATGCATGCTGTTGCCATGTTCAGTCATGCTGCATTTACAAAATGCTTTGGACTAAAATATTAATTGGGCATTTTTTTTCAATGTCCGGTCACTATGAAATAAATAAAAAAATAAAATAAAATAATTTATTTCACTTAAAAGTAGAAACTTTTACAATATTGTCGATTGGGGTTTCAATTTAAGCTAATATGCCTGTGTTTGGAAGCCCCGCTCTTCCTTAATTAGAATTACAGAAATAGGCAAGTTACAAGTGATAGTTACAAAAATATATTTTAACAATTCAACCCAGGTAAGGCAACTAAAATTAATATACTTAAACAAAAGTGTGTGTATGTGTGTGTGTGTGTATGTGTTTGTGTGTATGTGTGTGTGTGTGTGTGTGTGTGTGTAAATAAAAAGAGCTAGACGCGAAATTAATGTTAGTCGAATTCCTTTATCTGTCAGAGATTATGAAATTTTTCACGTAATATTCGGATAATCTGAAAACTTGGCTGATCAATAGCCACAAGGCTGGTACACCGGCTCGTCCCAACCGAGCGAAAACGCGAAACGGGGAGAGTTTAGTGGGTAGTGGGGTATAGTCACTAGTCTCACACATGGCCGCTGGTCTAGCTAGCAGCGCGTTCTCCTCCGCATAAAAAAGGTACCTACTCTAGAAACACTCAAGGTGGAAATTGAATCGAATGGAAATAGAAGGCCTACGCTCCGCCTTCTATTTCAAAAGCTGGGTTTCTTGTAAAAGAACTTAAGTTAAAAACCACATGCCATGTATTTCATAGCATTTTGTCTGTCTATTTAGTGATGAATGCGTTTAAACACCTTAACTACAGGGAAGCTATACCTGTGGCCGTGTGTGGGACACGGGATTTAAGCGTCCTAATATACTCCCTTTTAACTTCATAACCGAAGAAGCCTTGTAGCGGTTGACCAGCCATTCATATAGCCTAGCTTGTTACCATAGAGTAACTTATCTTGTTACTATCTTTCCAATGCCGGGGATTCCATCACATTAGAATGAACTCTTCTTAGGTATGAAGTTAAGGTTTAATTCAAACTAACTATGTGTTGTATAATTCAACGTTACATCAACTTTATAAAAATCGTGATCACGAAATTACTATGATGACCAAAGTAAAACATAACATTTTTTTTAGTAATTGCATGATCACTTTTGCTTTACAGTAAAGAAAATTTTGTATACAGGTTTGGGTTATACTTATAAATGTAGATGCTAATTCTGTTTTTTTTTTATTGTAAGAACTTGTTAACTGAAAGCTGCTATTGTTAATATTATATTATTGCTTAAAGGTATTAAAAATATCGTAACCTTCTTTAATTTGCAAAGTGTCACTGTCCACCGGCGGGGGCAAAACTGGGGGTGGACACCGGGAATGAACCTTACTGGGTACTGATCAGAGCTCAAAATGCCTAATTGGTATTTCCTGTTTATTAAGATAGAATGAAGAATGTGTTGAATTAAATATTTTCGCATCATTTAAAAATAAATCTGTTATTGTAGATACTAGTATCGCTTAACGACTTGAGACTGATTATGTTACTTGATTTGACCTTCGATTGAAGAGTTTGACTTTATAATACGTAATTTACCGGTGAAAGAGAGTAGGTACATAGACCTAAATGAGATCCCACTGCATGATTTACTTGCGGCTAATTTTTTATACGCAATCTATCCCTAATCCATTACATACTTCCTTAACATTCATTTAAAATTAGTTGTATCAAAAAAACAGATACCTGCAGAATTGAGCAGTCGGATCTTAGACCATAAGGTCAAATTAGGTATTAATATTGTGACTACCACAGATGTTATTTTATTTGTTGACTACAGTTTTTATGACTAGTAAGTTTATGACTAACAATATAATAATATGTCGAAGTACCACTTAGTGTAAAGTGTTTGCATTTAATCTATACAAAAGCTTAAACTACTGTAGAAAACCCAATAGTCATTTTGTCGTAATCTACATGGAATCGAAAACAAAAAATTTCGTTAATTTTGTAATCAAAAACTGCTCGTATTTTCGCACGCAAATTGTAATTCTGTCGTATTTTTAATATAAGGATTTACATTTAACATGTCAAAATATTATTGTACTATTTTTATATTAAAACATAAAGTATGGTAATTAACTATGTAGTTTTGTTTGGAAAATCTTTGTTACGTGTGTGTAAAAAATTATGTAGACCCAACATAATTTTACTCTGCCTAGTACACTAACATTAGACAAGAGTATTGGCACCAGGAAGGCAATCAGCCTTATGGTTTTTAAATATAATTGGCTGTAATATAAAAAAGTAAACAAATCTCTGCCTCCGTGGTACAGTGGTTAGAGCGTTGGGCTCTAAAACCCGGAGGTCGTGGGTTCGAATCCCGCGAGGAGTTTGGTTAGGGCATTGCAGGCTTGAATCACCTGAATGTCTGAAAAGAGTGATGATTCCGTGCTTCGGAAGGCACGTTAAGCCGTTGGTCCCGACTATGTTCCAAGTAGGTCTGGTTTCCCTTGTAGGGTTACAGAGGTCAGATGGCAATCGCTCCATTGTAGTAACCAGGCTTGTCAAATCTAGGATCATAGTCGAAGCGGACCCTGAGCTCCATACTGGATGCAATCGGGAATACGCTGGGATGATGATGATGATGATAAAAAGTAAACAAATCATTGAAATCAAATCATCATTAGATACAGACAGGCATTGGCAAGCTCGACTAATGAGCGTACTTGTGAGCTATGCTCGAAAAATCTCAAACATATTTTGTTCCAATCCGGATTTGAAACCATCGCATACCTAGATACAACCCTTTAAACTTGTAATGGACGAGAAGTCGGCTATTACACCAGAGGTCGCGGGTTCGATCCCCGCACGGTACAAACATTTGTGTGCATGAACATGTCTGTTTGTATCGGTCTGGGTGTTTCTATTTATAAAAAAAATATATATAATATATATACCTAGGTAATGTTTATCCGTTGTCTGGCACCCATAGCACAAGCTAATGCTTAGTTTGGGGCTTCCCCTGCGCTAACAAAAAAAAAAATGTGTGGATAATATCTAGAGAGAGATATTTAAACTACTACACTAATGAGGTGCCATGTAAATAAAATAAGATATATTATCATTATTATTAGCTCATGCTAGTTAAAGATCTTTGAGTAAACATGTATCGTCATTACGTCGCATAGGCCAATATATAGCTTAGGGTCATTCATGACCATTTTGTTATTTCCCAAAAACTTTCCTATACTCTTTTGTCGACTAAGAATTAGATAACTTGGTGAGAGTATAAAAGTCTGCGGATATGGTAAAGTGTATTTTAAAATGTTTACTTGTTTCTGGTGGCATAATTATTTTATGAGATAAGCTGGCATACCCCGGAAACACGCCCACCATAATAAACAGTATATGTTTATGTTTCTACTGTGATCGAACCGTTGACCTCTGATAGTCAGAACTTCTCAAAACCCACCAAAACGGTCGTGAAAAATGATGAATAAGTACTATGAGCTTTCAACGCGACTGACATTTCTGATAACAGTTCATGAAATGTTGTCCCTAAAATGTCGAGCACGTGTGCTTATAATACGTCACAAATTGACGATAACTGGTATTCGACGAACGCGATAACACAAAATATTGTAACGCGGGCGACACGCCGCTTGGGTCGCATCTCGCACCCATTGCCCGCAATCGAATCAAAGGCCATCTGAATTTACGCCTTATTACAAATGAACACGGATATTCTGAACTATTAGTGACAAGACAGGGTTGTGTTATGACAGTACAAGTTTTGCTTTTGATTGTGTAATAGAATTTGTACGAAATGACGGAGGGTAACAGGAAAGTGCAGTACTTGGTGACGTTTGCCGGTAAGTCTATTTCAATTTATTTAATTTATTACAGGTTAAGTGACTTTTTTTTTCTATAAATTATTTTTAAAGTATGACTGGAATTTTAGTTTGACGATTTAAGTGAATTTGTACAGTATTTTGATTTCTATGAGATCCCGATATTACGTCTGATATTGCATCATGAACCACGTGTAAAATTAATTTATTGAGTATAAAAAATTGACAAAGTTTAATAAATGCAACCAGTAATTTATTGCTTTATGTAAAAAGCAAAAACCTTAAGTATCAATCCATCCATATCTCCATGATTTTATTTACCAGTCGGACGCATGTTTGAATGAACTTTGTTTTTCATTATTCGATAAAAAGAGATCAATATAACAAAAAATAAGGAACCTTAAATGTAATGAGTAAATACTGTTTTAAAACATTTTTTAGTTCCTTAATCTGCAAATTGCTCTGCGTTTTGAGGTAGGTAATTTAATGTTTTAGTAGAGTTCCTTCTAAATTAAAAAAGAATTGAATCGGTGTATGGGTCCGAGATATTTGAACATGCATTTTCATTTTTACCTATTGGTTATTCCAACCGACATCAAACAACGATTAGATATCTAAAGGAAAAAAAAAACTCCAGGCCAGACACAATCCAGACGCACAGGGAAGGGCCACTACCAAATGTGCTATCGAGCCCAATCTCGTACGGTCAACGGCACATCACGGTAAACACTTGCAGGTCGATAATAGCACTTATGCCACCGACATAAGAGCGGTACAAAGTCCAAAGTGTTACGTCTGACGTGCTTTTGACTGTACATAAACACACAAGTAATAAATTAAATTTGCTAAAAAAGAGTGTATCGTATAATATATCGAAGGAATTCTATCTAAGCTTTACTAATTCGCGCTATTAATAATAAAGTCAAACTAAATGTACAAGTAACATTGCAATAACTCCGCAAAAGAATTGCACTTCGTCTGGTAGAGCCATACTGCTGTCTGCTAGACAGATCCTGTCTGTATGTTGAATTGGAAGTACTTCTCAACATAAAACCGACATTTTAGTAGTATCTTTTTTATTGTGCTTTGTTTGTTTGGTTTATGAATGTGGAAGCCCGTATTCCCTCCTTCTTCTTTCCCATACCCCATAACCGTTCTTCTTCCCTCCATACTTTTTAAGACGGGTAACGCATGAGAGACTCTAGTCACAGACAAGGGCGTCGCCAGCTTATGATTAAGGGGGGGGGGGGCAATGGGGCAATATTATTTAAGAGAAAAAATATGAACGCCGAGAGCATGAAGCGTTACCGCTTTGAATTGCAGCTAGCTACATTTGATCTCTAGGAGGGGGCAGCTGCCCCCCCCCCTGCCCCCCCTTGGCGACGCACTTGGTCACAGAAGATCATTTATCACCTGTATGTTTACCTACAAGTTTGCTTCCTTCTTACATACAAAAATTAAACACAGTATTTTACAATACACTCAGAGATAAATTGCCAATTTGCCACTGGCCATACGTCAGGAAACGTGTTCGCCCGCATTCGAGATAATCGTGCTGCTGTTTAATTGTAGACTACTTATTGCCGCTAAGAGGGAAATGTCCTATTGACTTTAGCTGACTAGTGAATTTTAGCATTAATGAAAACGAAGTCTGGCATGTGGAGTAAGACCGTAAAGCAAAGTAAGACAGCATTAAGAAAAAATAGGTTATGATAGGTGGAGTGAATTATCCGGGGAGGATTGCGTAATAGGCTTCGTGCCGGTCATCGGACTCCTTCCCACTATGGACGACCACTGGGTAGCTTCTTCTCTGTGTCCCTGACGGAGATCCCTGCATAACCCGTCCGCCTCCCGGAGATGGGTATGTTTAAGGATGTCGGCCCATTGCACTTTGGGCCAGCGGTATTGCAAGGCAGTAGCAGAGCTGTGGCTCAGAGTAAAATAAAAGCAGTGGATGATGAAGATGAAAGAAGACAAATCGTCAGATTTTTAAAATCATTTTAAGTTATCTGGCCTGATTATGATTAAATTTAAATACATCAATGTTAACCCTGATGGAGTTAAGTATACGTTTGGGTTTACTCGTAAATAAATTAAATGACTTAATTATGTATATTTCCTTCTTACACACTCATTACACACACACTTCTTACACACACATTTTACACACTCAGTTACTCAGACATTTTAAATGCAGCACCATTAGGCCCAAAACTAAGCAAATATTGTAATGGGCAATTATTATTTTTTGTTTACTTAATGTTTTGACCGTGTAAATACCGTGTATGTAAATCCAGAATCATTTGGAGCGGGTATGAAAGATACTTAATTTCGACGACGTTTATTAAGTATTACTTGAGAATGGCACGTCCGACTTTGACGATCAATATTCATTGACTTTAGAACCACCTACAACTAAGACAATAAATATCAATTCACATTTATATATTATCATATAACATGACTATTCATAATACAAGAATATTGTGGTCATACTAGTTTGATCGGACGAAACATCTTGTAATATGTTTCCTTAGTAGGTAGTAGTATATAGCTCTATATTTTTTAAGCTTATTGTACATAAAATAAATTTACGTAAAAAGGAAATTGTTCCTAAGTTACTTATTGATCTTTTTTGTACCAAAAGATTTTTTTTTACATTTATTGCGGAAAATCTTGTTATTCATTAATGAATGCCTAAGTTCAATAAATTAATTTGGTTCTTGAATTTTGTTGTAATTCGACTCGACCGAGTTTTGTTAAATGAATAGTGCAAAATATACGTGTTATTTTAAGACAATATTAATTAATAATAATCGATAATAATACATAAAGACACAAAAACAAATAACAAAATGAATGAACTAACAAAATCGTATATTTTAGACAATTAAAAGCAACAATTCCAGTGACCGGAGATACGATGTTTATTTTCAAACGGATATTAAAATAGCGGGATTCATTTGTAAATAATAATATGATTTTCACAATATTGTGTAACATTTTCCTCATTCAATGTGGGCGTACATTATTAACGCAACAAATACGTAGTTTACTTTTATAAGATCGATAAGACAACGGGCGTGCCTCCTTTTAGTTAAAGCCAATCAACTTTTATCATCATCATCGGCCTGTCTCAGTTCATTGCTGGACATAAGCATCTTCCAATGCTCGTCACTTAGCCAATCAACCTTATACTCGTATAGAGATATTAACGAGATGTTATTTAATAGGTACGCTGTGACAGTGCCCAAAGTTTTTGGAAATTGCCCTTTAATTCCATAGAAATAAGTTTCATGAGTTGTTTCCATGCTGTTAAGCCTGACAGAACACTTAAACCTTCTTGCTATTGAATAAAGTTTAATTTCAAATGGCACCGAGAGCTGTCATAGCGAATCATTTTAATCTAAGATTTTCATGTAGCTCTTTATGGACAGAAGGATGTTATATTTTTTGTATGAACTGTTTCTACCTACGTATGTACGGTCAACGGCACATCACGGTAAACACTTGCAGTTCTATAATAACACTTATGCCCCCGACATAAGAGTGGTACAAAGTCCAAAGTGTATTAGTCTGACGTGCTTTGACTGTACTTACGTGATTCCATGACGTTGAATACATTTCTTCAGTTTTGCTTGAATCGTAAACATTAGGCAAAAGGTCTAAATATGTTCGGCGAAGGACACATTGATTAAAAAAAACATAAAGACTAAATTGATTCAAAGACAAAATATCGGCATCTAAATCAGTCATAATAAGACAAAATAATCGTGCAATGGTTGAATTCAGCTAAAAATTTGAGAAAACCCGCATGAGCTTACGGAAAATGACTACTATGACTATGCCCATTTACGATTCTAAAGGTGATAAATAATAATATCTTCTATGATATCTGACTAAAAGTAATTGATATAATGAATTGTTCCTGATTCCTCTCTCAAATGTTATAATATGATAAGTAGAGTGATCAAATCAGTGATAAGCATATTGTAAGCCCCAGAAGTTTGATTAAATCTTGTTTATCTTGTAGTACTTCCCAGTTATTATCATCAAGAAATTATATTGCTATAAGATTAATATAACATCATGTTAAAAGTTACGATAGAATTACACGTCGCGACTCTACAATTTGACTCGATGGCGTATTTGGTAGTGACCCTGTTTTGTGGGTTCGAATCCCACTCAGGTCATTGTGTTTGTTCTGTTTAGTTGTATTTAAGAATATATTCGTTTTATTAAAGGCCCAATTGCCAGTATTCTAGTCCGATAAGTTTTTGATCAATAAGTTTTTGATCACAGTTAAAAAGATGTTGTCTTCTGTTTGAAAATTAACCAAATAGACAGCATCTTAGTTATAATTTAAGATAAATTTTAAAGACCGCCGGAATCTACTGGGTGCGGGAGGCGCAGGACCGATTGGTTTGGAGATCCTTGGGGGTGGCCTATGTCCAATAGTGGACGTCGTTTGGCTGAAATGATTATGATGAATTTTTACAAAAATGCCGATAGATAAGTACCTTCAATTTAAAAAAATTATAATCGAGACAGCATCTAAGTTCCTTAAATGAAAAATCAGGCCCGGTTTCTGATTGAAATTGAAGGAATCAATACCAGGCTCAAATGCATAGAAGAGACCGTCAAATGATAACAGTGTCAAACACCTCATTCGCTACAATGTTAATTCAAACGTACAGTAGTTGTTAGATTACGTAAAGATAGAATATCTGTTTACACGTACGACTTTATTGACCACAAGAATGTCATGGCCAATGTCACGGATCCATTGATCAGATAACTGCGTCTTGAAGATTTAAGATTTATCGAAGAAAAATGCGATTTAAAGATGTAAACGCTTAGATAGAAACAAAAAAGTTTTTGTTTTAATCTAACTGTAAACGTGCTAAATAAATAAAGAATTATAGTGGATTCGCCGCTCCGGCATAAAACTCGGAGGTCGTTTATTCGATTCTCGCCTTGGTGACTGAGCATTATCCTGAGATAAACTACAACGTATGTCTTTTCCTTAGGTCTAATTTACGTTTCTACTTTTCATCAAAATCTGTTCAGTGGTAAAGCGTAACAGATAGACAGACTTTAGTATATTAGTAAACATGGAATCAACTTGTTTTAAGTTTTATGTGTGAGACGAGTCCACTTCCACATTACATCAGACATGTGTCGCTGTATTAACCCATAAGGTTAAAGAGTCATCTGTACTGTCTGTTACATGTTGTATAGTAGATAAATATTATTGAAACGATGCAAATATTATAATAAATATTATAATAAATATTATAATAAATATTATTGAAACATTTAGCAATGGTACTCTATGCCGCCGGTCCAGTAGTATCATATTACAGCCGCTAAATGTAGCCTCGTACGGGCTAAACACCAAAGCCACAAACGTCATCACCTGAAGCAACAAACCTGTAGCGTGTTGAGGCCAACGGCACATACGTGAGTCGCCTGTTCATATACATACTCGTACAATGTATGAAATCTAAAAAAATTAGGTCGGTCGCGGTGATTTGTTCTTGAGTTCGGTGAACAGAGAGCCATGTGCGGCTGCAATAAAAACCATATGTGGCATATATAATTAAAAATATACCATCACTAGGTATGTTCCGTTTGTTAGAAAGAGAACTACTTGAGTACATATTTTTATGTTAAATAGCGGCCGCCTCCGCGGTTTCACCCGCGCGTAATTTCTTTTTTCAAATGTCCCTTCCCTTTCCCCCACATTTCCGGGATAAAAAGTACCCTATGTATGTCGCCCGAGAATAGTTTAGCTTTCCAACAACGGAATAATTTTTCAAATCGGTTCAGTAGTTTCGATGACCAAATATTTATTCTGTTTCGACTATGTATTAAAATACATAGTTTAGTAGTCGATTATAATTTTTTTGTATCTCATTATCATTCTTTTCAAATGACATGCAACCTTTTTTGGATCATCAAAACGCTAGCAGCATAATTTCCATTTAGACAGAAATAAAAAGAAAATAATTGTTTCTTTTTCCTTTAAAGGCGTTTAGATTTTTTTCTGAAGAATCTAGCCAGCATCAAATAAAAAATTTGCATAATAACCTGCTTGGTTTTTTCAATGTAACTGGCATCAGAATTACGATTAATTTGACAGCAATAAAAAGCAAATCTTTTTTTTAAAAGGAATATCAAAAAGTTTTGAAAAGACGTGACCTTCTTAATATTAAAGAGGCACTGGCAACAATGCTCTGAAATTTGACAGCAATAAAAAGTAAATTAATTTTTTTTTCTTTAATGGCGTATAGATTTTTTCTGAATAATTTAGCCAGCATTAAATTTTTAAAAAGTTGTATATTGTTGAATTTTTCTGAAGGTTTTTCCTAGCGTTTTTTGTGACACTGCCGGCTAGGTATTCTTTGAAAAGGTCGTTGCTATTACGTTTCTTCATTCATCTTGACGCATCTATTTATCATCTCTTCATCTATTTACGCAGTCTATATAGTTATCAAGTAATTTCTTTTTTTAAATATCCCCTCTTCCCCACACATTTCCGGGATAAAAAGTACCCTATGTTCACCGTGGATAGTGTAGCTTTGGAACAGTGAAAGAATTATTCGAATCGGTTCAGTATTTTCGGAGCCTATTCAATACAAACAAACAAACAATCAAATCTTTCCTCTTTATAATATTGGTATAGATATGGTAAGTTTTTGAAATGGGCCTTTGTTAATAAAATCGATGACAAAAAAGACGCCAGTTACGAAAACAAGACAGACGTAATTACTCGTAAGTCGTAATATCCGATGCAAAGCTGACCGGTAAATTGAACTCAGGGTCCCGAGATTAAGACTAAATTAGGTCATACTTATACCATTAGACCGACGATGAAGTATTTATTAAACCAATTTTAAGGTTTTACGTGTCTTTTTAAACATTCGACACTGGCAGAATCGCCGCGTCGCGCAAACAAGCGCGGGATGGAAAAAACTTATTAAACATGTCTTTTTCTTGTTTCAGTGTGTTTAGCATCGGTGACGACCGGAGTGGCGTTAACATGGACGACACCGGTGCTGCCAAAACTACGAGACCATGAGACTGATTTGAACATTACGAGCGTGAGTATGCGATAACCTTTCTCGATAAACTGTTACATTTCGTGATTTTTCCAGTTTTTACCCTTCATTATTGTTTTGGTTGCATGAGAATTCACAATTTTATTGATAAACTTGTTTTTGATTGCACATTTAATGACATCGATTATGCATAATTGACGCACTGTCTACAATAATAAATAAATAATAAATATATTTCGTCATGGTTCTTTCGTTTTTCGCAATGTTTAACTTTTTAACTTCATCTTTTAGAAAATGTTTTTGTTTTACCTTAAGCCTCTTACTACAAAAAAAAACAGAACTTCAATAGCTTAACTTCTAGCGTTAGAGAGAAGGAAACGATCACTGGTGCCGATGGACACCTTTTTGGTGGGAAAATATCCCTAAGTTACCCACTTAACAACCCACGGTAGCCGTCGATAAAGGTTTTTGACAAAGCCCTTTCAGCCTTTGCCTTGCACTGGGACATTGAATAGGCTGATACATTACTTTAATCTTGTACTGTTTTGATCAACAGGAACAAATATCATGGTTAGCAGCGATAGGGTCCCCCGGGTTCATGGCGGGCAGTCTTGCCAGCAGGTTCGTCTCGGATCGGTTGGGAAGACGGTATACGCTCCTGTGCAGTGCTTTGCCTGTCCTCATCTCAACGGTAAGAAGACAACTTAGTGTAAAATAGTATAATTTTTTCCCGACTTAACTATAGTCAACGATACAGTACAGTCAGCAGCAAATCAACCAGATAAGGGTATCTGTCAAATTCCTACAACCAATTTTTAACTTGATGTCATAAGTTGGAATTGTTTTGACAGATTTGGGTAGGTTAATTTGCTGCTCACTGTACATCACACTTTCCCATTTCGATAGATATATTCGATAAATAAAGAACATTAATATGTATTTAATCCATATTACCCAAGTAATACGGGTACATTACAAGCTATACTATATGTTTAGCTTCGGATCAGATGGCATCGTGTGAATAATTCCCAGGGATTTCATATTGATAACACTTATCTACGATAGTATTTACTTATCAGAACACAATCTGTTTAGGATCTCAGATTCATTCATCATTTTTAGGTACGTTGCAATGTGTGGACGGAGATTTAAGCAGGGGAAGGCCGTAAAAGAGATGGATGGATTGCGTGAAGTATGATATGAAAATGAAAGGAGTGAATGTAGAATTGACGGCTAATATGAGTGTGTGGAAGGAAAAAACATGTTGCTCCGACCCTACCTAGCGTGGGATAAGGGCAGGGAAATGATGCAATGTGGAAGACTTATCTATTTTATCGATTCCATGGTGATGATAGCGATCAGTATTATTTCTTGTATCGTGGGCAGATCAAACCTGTGACCTGTGTTGTAATAGCCGAGCTATCACCATATCAGTCATCGTACGATTTATTGTTAACCAGCTTCCAAAAAGGAGGAGGTTACCATATCGACTGTATGCTTAAAAGTTTATAATTATTGTGAGGCTTCATATTTGTTCTTTTCAGATAAGCGTCGTCAGTTTTGTAAATGTATGGCTGCTGTATGCTGCGAGGGTACTGTGGGGCGTGGGAATTGGAATGGTGGTAACGGTGAGTAGCTATTAACTAACATCATATCACTATTTTACTGGCAGCATACGATTTAGACATCTTCAAGAAAAAGTGTATAGGCTGCTCACCCTCGGCCGAGTCATCCAATGAGCTTATTGAACATCATTGGAGTCATCACTTTCCATCACGTAAGATTGCGGTCAAATGTCTGGCTATCCTATAAAAAAGATGATGAATATGGAATATGAAAAAGATGAAGAACATGAACAGAAGTAACTAGTTCTTTTGTGTTTCAGGTGTCAACCATCTACCTAGCCGAGGTATCAGATAAGGAAATCCGTGGCGCCATATCCGTTAGCACACGCTTCATGTTCAACCTGGGCAACTTTCTTGTGATGGCAGTAGGCCCGGTCGTGTCATACTCCACCCTCAACTATATGATGCTGCCATTGCCTGTGATATACTTCCTCGCTTGCTGGTTCATCCCGGAGACTCCATACTACAGCCTGAAGGCCGGGAAGGTGGACCAGGCGAGACGTACTCTGACTATGCTGAGGAATTACGACGATGACAAGGTTTGTTGTCACCTGTTTTCTAATTTCGCTGTTCGGTAATTGACGGGAACGAGCAAATATTTTTTTATACAACTTAATATGACGTTAAAGTTTCTTATAACAATAATTACTAGTACAAAGGTTTTATTGCAATAAAAAAAAAATTGTATGAAAAAACATAACATTAAAAAAAATCGCAAACTCGTTAATATTTAAAAAGTTAACTTATTTTAATATTCACTACAAACTTTTACTTGAATATATTCTTGAACTAGACTATTTTGTACTTATAAAATTTGACTAATAAAATATGTATGTGAGGTACTTTTACAAAATTTACTAAGGCAATATATTGAATGGTGATGCTCCTTTGCTCCCGCTCCTCGTTTGCTTACTACCGCCTATTTATAAATGTTTGTGTATACCTTCGCAGCAATTAGAAGATGAGCTGGAGTTGATGCGTCAGGATGTGAGGAAAGAGACCCAACGCTCTGGGTCCATCAAGGAACTTATCACTGGAAGCCAGTACCGCAAAGCTGTCATTATTTGCGCAGGTAAAATGTTACTTTATTTTAGAATATGTAAAATCAATATTAAAAACTATATTGTTGAATAAAACAACTTAAAATTCAAATTGCGATTATAATATAATATAAAACATATTATATATGTTTTCAGGAATGAAAATTGGTCAAATGCTGTCCGGTGCAATAGTGATCCAACATTATTTTGGTCTCATAATAAAGGATAGCAAGATGGACATTGACTTGGGTCTTGCCTGCATTATTTTTGGCGGCGTCCGGTTTTTGACAGGTAAGATATAACTATGACTTAAATAAATAACATAATGATGGTGTTTGAAATAGGCATTATAACTAGGACCAAATACTATAGAGTATTTGCTAGACTGAACAAAACGCTTGGAGAAAGAAGACAAGCACACTTTGACATCCTTTTTTATTCCACGTTCGAAATCACAACGAAAAGAGGAAGATGAATAATCAAGACATGTCTTATAGTACAAATGCAGATGTCTTCTTTAATTTGTTTCAGGAATCATGTCGTCCGTGCTAGCTGACCGGTTGGGCCGTCGACCGCTGCTTATTTACTCCTACCTCGGCACCGGCCTCTCTCTCGCACTCACCGGAGGCTACTTCTACTTCCTCGAGGTCCATCGCGTGGAAGTGGAGGTCATCGCCCCTTACGGAATAATCGCCTTCCTAGGAATCATCTTCTCTGTTGTTTTCTCTACACTTGGTTTCAACTCGCTCATCTACCTCATTCCAGCGGAACTTTTTCCTTTAAACGTTAAGTCAGTCGCTATGACTGGACTCAATATATTCGGCGGTCTCTTCAATTTCGGGATCATCAAGATGTATCAGCTTGCAAGGGACTCTTTAGGCTTGTTTGGGGTCTTCAGTATATTTGCTTCCATATCTTTTGCTGGCAGTATATTTTCGTTCTTTATTATGCCGGAGACGAAAGGAAAAAGTTTAAGGGAAATCTTAGTTTTGTTGCAAGGAGGTGATTATGACGAGGAAGCGGCGGAGAACTTGAATAAAACTACTAAAGAGGTTCAAGTTAACGGGGTGGGAGATGCAACCGAGATGGAAGTAAAGAAGAGGATAGTCTAGTCAGATAATTTTAGTTAGACACAATCTAGAATTTTTGATCGGTACTCATACTCATGGTGCGAGTACTGAAGTGTGACTGAGATTCACTGATGAACTGCGGTATGTGCGTTAAGTTATTTTGTCGATTTTTATAATTAATGCGTATTGTGTCTTTCAAAGAGGACAATTTATTTGTACACACCTTGGCCAATCGGGGAGCACAGGTACTTTGTCACATTAATGTAATGCCTGCCTGGAGGCAGTTGCAGTGGTGCAGTACGTTGCCCTTTAAAATTACAATGGTCCTTGGTTTACTTACTGGGTTGGAAAGATCAGTAATTGGGTTTTTCAATTCGACAATACTCAGTTACTGTCCGGCACGTGTAAAATTGTGTGAAACATCGCCGTGCTTTGGAAAGCCGTTGGTCCTCTCTTTGATCGTGACAGATTGATGTGCCACCAAGATATGAGAGTGAGGAAATGGGGGGTATCTACCTATATTTGCACTTACTTGTGCCTTACAATAATTGCAAAGATTGGCCGCCGTAGTTGAACTTTGACTTTACTTTTTATACTACATCAGTTAGCGGACAGACACGCAGCCCACCTGATGGTAAGCGGCTACTGCGGCCTATTCCATTGAGGGACACTTCTAAAGGACTCTAGAGGACTTTACTATTATAAACTGTCTTACTGTCGCTTATAAAATAAATGTTTGTGCACACTTCAGGTCCGTGTTTGAGCATTTTCAAGTTACAAAATAAAGTGTATTTTGTATTATTAACAATTCTATTCTAACTGGATATCAAGAAAAAATGTACGAGGAAATTAGTAAGTGTAAGTAATCGTTACATAGTAGTTATCACTTGTACTGTAAAATGCTGTATCTAATAGTGATAATTAAATGTCTTTTGAACTTCCATTCTTTATTGTTTGCTCAAATATGGAACAAAAAGATGTTAGCTGGTAATATGTAAATCGCATGTACATAAATATGGTATTTTATAATATAAGCAATAAATTATATTTTATAAAAATACTTTTTTGATTTTATTTCTACTTCGTCCTACAAAGACCAAGTTATTCAAATAATTTTGTGGTTGTACGCCATCTACTGAAGTAATGAAAGAATACAAGATTGAGTGGCGGAAAGTACTTAGTATGTTTATTTTCCTGGAATGGAGTTGCTACGATTTTCACTAGATGGCGTTTACACAATGTTTTAGAAATAAAATCCAAAGGCTACTACAGTGAATAAAATTATCTTTATAACGTTTTGTACAGTTTTACCACTGTGTCTAGTATTATGTCACATTAGTCTCTAATAATTTAACTGTAAGATATTTTAAATGCTGTTAATTTGGTAATTTTCAATAAAAATATTTTTAAATAACAATTCTTGTCATTATGGTGGGTAGACTGATATTGCAACTGCTCCATCAAGTTCTACCCTCGTTTGGGATAATGGAGAAGTCAGTCTTACGCCGGCCTTTGGAGAAGGAACGTTTCCACATCTCCCGATCACTTTGACGTGTGTGACTTATCTCGTGTCTTGGCCAACCAAGGTACCAGAAGCCATCCAAGTAACTTTCGTACGAGGCCGGAGCAGTATTGGGGGCGAATAACCAACGATGGACCATTGTCCATTCATAAGACAATGTTCGCGTAGTAGTCAAGTATCCGTGCATCGTGGTAGGCCAGCTGCTAGCCTGATTCCTGGGAGTTGGCGATTGAAGGTTGGTGGAACCTTATCTATTTACCAGTTACTGGCAAGGATGGACACACTTTCTCACATTTTTCATGTCTCTCGTAATGCAGTCCCCTACATGATACCCAACCAAAGGGTCGTGTAAAAATCTCTCAAATGGTCATAGATTCTATCCTCTTAATTTTAACTAAAAACAATATTTCATCTACGGAAAATCCTTTAAAGGACATAAATTTAAAATATTTTATAATATAGAATAGGCCTTATTGTGCAAAACATCAGTAGAATTTCCACCCTGTGTCGTTCACTGCGGCCCAAAAATAAAGCAGTAAAGTCAAAAGATCCTTTGTTATGAACCACCTTTGCGTAACGGCACCTATTTTGGGAATAAAGATTAACTAACATAAAAATATCCTTTGTCAAGTACACAACGGATGTTATTATAATCCTTTGTGCTATCTTTATCGAAATAAACGTTATTTAGTGCAATGAAATATTTAATGAGCCAGGAATATTTCATTTAGGCTCGCGTAAAGTCCGCCCGCTACTTCGTCTATGCTACGCTATCCCAAAGGAATGTGGTTCAGCTTGGGTCTGGTTGGTGTTGGAACATTATCAGAGTTCGACTGGCTAGCTAACATTATTGTCAGATAAAATCTGCTGTTATTAATTTTAGCTGTGTTCTGGCAATATTAGGGAGTCAGCACATAAATGAAATGGAAGGCGGAGGCTTTAGTGACACACAAATTGAGCGATGCTTATTGATTGAGCATTCCACGTTGATATAAAGGCTGCAATGCCCGCTATCATTAGGTGGACTGAGAGCCTAACTAGCAATATTTATGTAGGAGCCAGTACACTTGAAATTAAAGGCTCAAAGATCAGATGAGCCTACAGTCTGGCAGCACATTAAGCGACGCTTCCTGATGAAGAGTCCCTCAATGGAATAGGCCGCAGTGACCGCTTACCATCAGTTGGGCTGCGTGTCTGTCTGCCAACTGATGTGGTATAAAAAAAGGGATCCCTTTTTTTCGCATAACTTTTTTTGTCATAATTTAATTTGGCATAACGAGTTTGGCATAATTTTTTTTGTCATAATAATATTTCGTCATAATTGTCCTTTCGCATACTGTTTCATTAAGCATAAATATCGTTTAGACTAATGTTTTTTGCCTTAATTTTGATTCGCATAAATTTTTTAGACATGTTGTTTTTTGTCTACAAGTTATTATTGTGTAACAGTAGGTTAAGGTGCGGCGGGGGTGGCCCTTGGGCCACCCCTAAGCCGCCAACATGTTTATTTATATTAGAAAAGTATTTCGAAGAGTTATGGCTTTAGAATATTATGCTTAACAATTATTATGCTTAAAGAAGGTATGCCTAAAAAAATTATGCCTATAAAGTTATGCCAAAAGAATATTATGCGTAACTATTATTAGGATAAATAAAAGTATGCCATGTTAAATTATGACAAAAAAACTTATGCGTAAAAATAGGGAACCATAAAAAAACCTAAAATTACATTAAAAATTATCTGATTATTGACTGCGTAGGAAGATGCTTTTGGTTTTTTGAAATAATAAACTTGGCCACTGCGCTGTCGATTTCATTAAAATATGCAGACAAATGACAATGAGGCTTCGGTGGACAATTGTACATTTTAATTAATTATTTCAGCGTGTACGTTTAAATATCTGTCCATAAATCGTAAACATGGTTCTACACTGATTAACTTAATGAATAAATCGAGAATAATGTACGAGTACTTGTTTGATGAAGTGTGGCGTACTGTAGTATATTTTGAGCGTCCTCTGTAAACACAAATATAATTATGGAAACATTTACATTTATGTGACAGAACATACAACGTATCCACGCAAACAAATAGATTGTATTGTAGACAGCACAAACAAATGTAAAGGGTAGAAAAGGGGAAACTTTTACGGCTTGTGATAGTTTTACAGTTTGATAGTAAATGTTTCCCTAAATTTTCGTGAATGGTTCAAAAAGTTAGAAGTTAAAATAAGTTAGAAGGTAATGCATATAGGGCGAGACGTCTTCGACGGAAAAACGTCGTAAAGTTTTATTATATTCGGCTAAAAGACGACGACAACCTATTATTTTATTTTTCTTTCGAAAATTAGAACCAAATGGGTTCTAATGTTTGCATTTTGCGTCAAATGTTTACAGAAAATACCGCAAATAAAACTGATTTTTTGGCGCAATTGAATTGGTTTATATTCTAATTGTCATTTCTGTATGAGATGAAACAATGTTTTAATTAAAATCGATTGTACTATTTTTAATTGTGTACGCGATACGTGTGCCAGTTATTTATTGTTTTTACTTGATTAATTCAAACTGGTGTCCAACTTCGACCCGCAATAAACACTCTGCCGAACTAATAACGAGTTACATCGCTCGTCAGTTTTACTATGTCACAACAACAATCGTAAAATTAACGAGGACCGCAGCCATAGTGGAAGGACCGTGCTGCCATTTTTGCGCCTACGTCACAGAATATATAATAGTACCCCCACGTCAAATGTCACTAAAGTTTTCCCTGGTGTAAAACGTAAAACTGTTTTTTTTATGTCAGAGGCGGCAAACGAGCCACGGGTCGCTTGATGGTAAGCAATCACTGCCGCCCATGGACATCTGCAATACCAGATAGATCGCTGATGCGTTGCCGGCCTATGGGGGTATGGGGGGTGTGGGCCTCCGGCACTCACACAAACCAGACGAAACACAATAGTAGTCACTATTATTTCACGCTAAAAAAATGAATGAAATGGGCCGGCTCGACCGGGGAAGTACCACACTCTCACGGAATAGATTTGCTATTGCGCTCAGTTTGTTGAGTGAGAGCCCAAACCAGGTGGTTCCTGTACTGGGCCGTCTAGGTGAATTCCACCGCTGTGTCAGATATTTTCCTGTGCAATAGAAGTGTGTCAAAACACTTCTGTGTTTCGGGGAAAGGGCACTGAAGCTAGTGAAATTACTGGGTATGTGGGACCTAATAACTGTCGTGTAGCAGGCGCAGGGCGGTGCCATACCTACAGTAACTGCTTAGTTACTGTTTGGCACTTGTTTGGCACTGAACTGTCTAAGGGCACTTAAGGGCAGACGTGGCGCTTACCACCAGGTGTACGATCTGCTCGTCTTGTTATACATTGCAATAAAAAAAAACCCTTCCACTTTTCTTCCCTCCTCCACGTCCCTATAATTCGTAAAGCGCTTCACTTTCCTACTCCACATTTATAGGCAAAGCACCTTAGACCAAGCTGCTGTGGTGATCACTTACCTACCATCAGGTGTCACCAAAACTAGTTTGCCTCCTTTTTTTATAAAAGAAAGCTTTTTCTATTTCAAATTATATTTCATCTCTTATTTTCATAAAAAAATATTTAATAAATAAATTATTTAAAATAAAATGCAGCTGGTCGTACATGCATCTTATAGACAGGAGTTACTGTTTGCGCTAGTACCTCGTTACGACGTCTAATGCCTTGCGAATTTGCGCGTGCACAGAACATATATTAACATTTTCACATTTTTTATTCTTTGTGAAATGGCTTCATCCAGAAAAATGCCCGTAGGGTGCTTCTTCATTAACGTTTATTTTTATTAACGTTTATTAATATTAATAACGTTTATTTAGTCTAAAGATATTGTAAAAAGATTCCAGCCTATTAATAATATCCCACTGCAGGGAAAAGGTAATCGAAATTTTCCTCGTTACAACAATAGGCCCGAACTAGATGTATACTCGTGGCACGCGATGGAAATATATGAGAAATATATCTCACATCACCATTTTCACGTACTAAATCAAGCACAGAATGTATAGTTCATTGCCTCAGTGACGTCACGGACTTATTCGATGAACCGTAAAGTTCGCGCGTGATCTATTGACCGCGCGGTATCCCGCGACTCACGTGTCTATATATCCTTTCCTCCGGATATAGCCTTTATTCCTAAGGCATATTTTGCTCGATTTATGTCAGACTGCTTCCTCACCAAACCATAAGAGTGGTAAGAAGTGTATTCGTGAATATTTGACAACCGAAAAAAATTACGTGTTTATGGTTTGGCACCGTAAGCTTTGCTTGTCTTGAAAATGATGAACCGTAAGAGCCGTAAAGTTCACGCGATTTCTATTAGCCGAGTATTCTGTGACGAGTTTGAAGTTGCACTTGCGTCCGAAGATATCGTCAATCAGGTGTTTAGTTTGCTCGTAAATCTTCAAGGAAAGAATATTTAATTTATTATCTTTCAAGCACGAAAGATCAACTTACGAGGCTTTTAGACAGCGTTGGTTTACTACATAATTCTTTGATAGTGTATTTAAAAAAGAGGTAGATACGGCACTAGCGCTCGAAAAATGCTCCGCTCATATTGTGTTAATTGACACAAATCATTTTAGACGCATAATGTCAACGGTTGGTGAAGCACATAGATTTAGTATATCTCGACGGATCAAATTCTAATCGCCGTGCGTCAAAGGATGGCATATCTACCTCTTTTTTAAATACACTATCAATGACATAATTAGTTACGTCACGGGCCGAACCGATAGTCCGTGAACTATAACTATTGACCGCACGGGTGTCCTGTAACTCACGTTAGAAGTCGCACGTGCGTGCTGATGTGGCAACGGAAGAGGAAACTTCTCGATAACAACTACTCATATCAATAACCTGTGATTATCTGATCGACTCACAACAATTTGGGAATGACTGAATAGTTGATCCTGTACGAGTATTTGATTGTTTCGCGGAAGTGAATAAATAAGGAAATCTGTTCATTTATCACATAGGTATCACACGTGCTTGTTTCCATCATTCTTTCAATAAAAATACCTTATTTTTTGTGCAAATGCCTCCATCAATGGTATCGAGTCATGAAGAAGTGGGTGACTGAATTTACTACCACCTAAATTGCGGAAATACTCGTTAGTGAATACCGAATTTAAATCAAGTTTTGCTCTTGAGATCCTGACCAATAATGTATTTTTGGTAAGTAAGCCACTTGTTTTAAAGATATAATTTCAATATTGCGTGATCTTCTAGAGTAACTCAAGTAGGCTATTACTTTAGTTGCTCTTCTGCTAACTATAGACTAACCAAATGGGCACCATCGCCATGTTCAATAACGAATTGTCAACATTTGTGAAGTATACTAAAACAGTCAGCCCCGATGCCAGAGTTGCCCGATCCCAGTTCTAATTAAGGGTTTCCAGCAAATATTATGACGTAAATGACGAGTGGGTCGTTATCCGCGACCCATTCGTTGTCAATAGGCCGCTGTTTGCGAGATTCGATTTGGCATATCACGGTGTGACCGGCGGTGAGGCGGTAAAGGAGCGGACACGAGGCTTTCAGTTGAATGTCTGATTGACGATTAACCTACGCAAGATATATAGCACAAGGTCATCCATGCCATGTCTGGGGATCACCTAGTTTGTCATCAGGCGGGGGCACCTTTTTCCGAGGATCATCATCATCATCATCTCAGCGCATTCCCGATCGCATCCAGTGTGGAGCATTACAATGAAGCGATTGCCATCTGACCTCCGTAACCCTTACAAGGGAAACCAGACCTACTTGGAACATATATGGCACCAACGGCTTAACGTGCCTTCCGAAGCACGGAAACATCACTCTTTTTAGACATTCAGGTGACTCAAGCCTGCAATGTCCTAACCAAACTGGAAACAATCACACAAAGTGATGCTTCCCGCGGGATTCGAACCCACGGCCTCCGGGTTTTTAGAGCCCAACGCTCTAACCACTGTACCACGGAAGCAGTTCCGGGCACCTGAGGATGGGGCGGTCAATCGCGGCAAGGCCGGCACCGGCTCTCATACTTTATAATCGGGGATAATGCTAAGTTTCATGGGATAACCATATTGGGTGTTTTTGTTTAACCCTTTATACTTTTTATATCCTGAAACAATCGGGATATAGTACGTACGTAAGTTGTGTAGCATACATATTAGCTATGCTGAGTTTAAAACTAAGTGAGGCCAAGGATATTTTATTTATTTGTAAGTTGTGTAGCAAACATAGTTCTAGCTGTGCTTAGTTTGAGGCTAGACTGGTCCAAGAATATTTTATTCATTTATACGTCATCACCAAGTCTACCTACGAGCCGTTCGCTTATTCCGTACATTGTGAACTAAGCTTTACTCGTGCCACATAAATCGACGGCACCTAAAAGGGAATTGATGAAGCCCTGAGGGATGACACCGGTTTGATCGACAGTGCTAATTATTTGACTACGGGATATAGCTGTGTATTAGGGACCGTACTTGATCTAAATTTAATTTCAGCACACGAAATTTGCCGCAGCGATTGTTGTATTTTTCAATTAATTTGAGTAAACATACGAGTGGCTGATTCGACGGGAAGGGACATCATTGTTTTTAAAAATAAAAGGATCCATGAGATTGGTTTATTGCGGATTTGAACATACATAAATTCGACAATTTTTTTTGCTAGATCAGTTGTTAGACAGGCATGCAGCTCTCCCAATTTTAAGCGGCCGCATTCCGATGAGGGATACTTAACGAAGAAGCATCGTTTAATGCGCTGTCACTCTGCAGCTTTTAGGTTCTTCTGATCTTCCTGCCTTTCATTTCAAGTGTAACGTTCAAAAATAGAAGTTGCAGATAACGGAGATATCGAAGTGTAAATAATCCAATTAAACAAAAAAGAAACGCAGCTTAAACGGCACGAGTGTAATTTTAAAGTTCCGTTGGGATTAAGGAGACGTATTTCACAACGACAAAGGCCCGGGTTGGCTCGACGCCAAGAAAAATTGGAAGCCATATGTTCGAGACCAGCGCTGTCATGTGACAGTTGAAAATCGGCTTCGTCTGGTGAAACAATAACGAATTCTGAAGCAGTTAAGCCGCCATTAATTCGACTGGTTACCAAGTAGACGTCATGTACGTATAACAAACAATAAATAAAAATTATGCCAAATTACTGTACTGGCACTGTTTTCTACATTGCCAGTATAGTATAGTGCAGTATTATACCTAATTATTTTTTTATGTATTTTTTTCTCCACGCCTGTGGAATCGGGCCATCAGGTACAGTTGCCCGCTTGTACCTGATAGTTAGCTAGCATGTATACAGGATTTGCAATATAATGTGTAATATTACTGTTTGTATCTGTAATTTCTATTTTTACAAAGCTTTTATGTTTTGTTCTTAAAATTAAAGAGAAGACTGTATGCTATTTAGATTTTAATGTAATTTTGCTACAGAGAGGTCGCTCGCCGAAAATTCTAAAGCTAAACAAAATGGCTACTGGTGTTGTTTGATTCTCTTTTGTTTACCTTTAACTCGTAATGTTGTTTTGTTTATTTTATCGGAATTAAATGGAGTCAAAGGATTGTCTGCTTACACGGTCGCTCGCCTTTTGAATTTTCGTAGAATCCTTGAAAGTTTTATGAAAAATGCTTATTCTATTTACATGCTATATTTAGTGTTAGATTATAATTGAAATTGGTATTGAACGTCCGAATTATTTATTTATTTATTTATTGCATGTCACATTGCGATATAAAGGTAAGATTAAATATTAGATAGGTGTACATGTGACGCCCTGCAAGGGCATTAGCAAAAGAGGGCTTTAGTTGACTTCACACTTATTAATATAAGTGTTAAGGCAACCAAAGTTCAAATTATTGTCTCAAATTATTGACTATTGTTTTAAATTATTAATATCACAAATTAAATTAAACTATATTAAATCGAATTATCATTAAAACAATGTTCTTCGTGCCTACATAAAGAAAATTTTTTGCAACTAAATTATAATTAAATAACATTCAAACATTAATTATTTTTGTAATATGTAATAATTGTATATGTATTATTCTCTGTTTAACTTAGAATTTTATCACTTTGTGCTTTTATACATTGATCTTTTGGTTTTTTTGGGACACGTATTTCTTCAAATATCTCCTTGGTATATGGTTTCAAGTAGATGAAGTAGAAAAAACTCTTTCATGCCTTTGTTTGTTCAAACAGGCACACAGCTTACGCCCGGTTTACACATGCTCAGTTTTACTGTTCCGGTTTATCGTGTACGTTTTTTTTCGTCGATGGCGTATGTATTACTGTATACAGAATACTGTGCCATGTTGGTGCCATGTGTGAAGTCGCTCATAGAACTACTTAAGCCATCATATCATAAACTGGAACAGTAAAACGGAATCATGTGTGAACCGGCGGTTACCTGATATTTAATTGAGGAATACTTAATCAGGAAACGTCGCTCAATCTGCTGCCATATTGTGAACCTATAGAGTCTCTGATCTTCAAATCCTTCATTTACTATTTATGTCAAATGTATTTATTTGACATAAATCTTAACTGCAATACTTAAAAAAAGGTATTTAAACAGACATCTGCCTGTCTGAACAAAGTCTTTTTAAGTTTCTTTTTTATTTTCAGATACGTAACCCTAAAAGGATCCACTAAGTTTTACATAGAGTGTCAGATTGCTGAGCCAGAAGATCTGGGACACATTAGGAAAAAAATATGTCAAGAAAATAACAAAACCCTCAGCAATATATTTGCAGCTCACGAAAAAACATTCTAAATCTAGTTTCCAACGGCGTCCGTTCCGCCCACTGGATTTACTGAAATTGGGATTTATTAACTATCATGCCGAGGAAAAAGCTAAAAAACCTCGGAATAGATATCATAAAATGGCATCGGAAAGCAGTTTTCCCCCAAAGCCTTTTAAGTATTTTATAACGCAATCGATCATCCATATTCCCTTCGATATTATTCGTTATTTTGTCGTTGAGGTTGTTGCAATGTTTTTGTTAAAATTACTTTTCGTTTTATCATTTTTTATGGAAGATTATGTGGCTTATTTACACCTTATGTAGTTAGGAGATCCTGTTAAGGTTACGTGCCTCTTACATAATTAAAAAAAACACTTACCCTCTTATTACAAAAAACATCGCTAAAACAGGTTTAAAACTGTACTACTTAGTACAGGTTTAGGTCCGGACTATTTTTTAAAACTTTCCTTATTACAAAACAAATACCAACATAAGAATAATTTACTGGTACTAACTCGTTTAGTGCGTTTCATTTTACAAGACTATGTTTTATGACATGTTTTTAAATCTTTAAATAGGATAGTAAAAATAATAATTCTTTATTTATAAATGTGTTTTAGTAATGTGAGAAAAAGTAACATTTATTTTTAATTTTCTGTTCACAAATTAAGTAATTCTTTTCAAAATTTGTCTTTCTATACGTAGAACGGAGCGAAATTTTTAAAGTGTTATCGTTTTGACGTTTGAAAGTTAGTCCATAGTAAAACTAGGGGCACCGGCGGACTTTCTTAGGTCTAACTTTAGTACTCGAAATGAAGTAAAACTTCGTTTTGTAATAGCGTTTGACTTTAGTCAGGAGTTTAGTCAGGACTAAGCTCGGTTTAATTTTTAAACCACGTTCTGTAATAAGAGGGTTAGGGTTTGCTGTATTAGTAATGTTTATTCGTTGTCTGCACCCATAGTACAAGCTACGCCACAGATTATTAAATAGTTACTAACGTAAGCTACGCTTAGTTTGGTGTTAGACAGAGATAGAGGATTTATTTTTATTTATTTATCTAAGTTAGTTCAGATGTTGTCTATCGTGCTACCGTTGTGCTGTATCAGGGCAGTTGTGCATTTCTCTCACGTCTTCTGGAAGCGCAGTCGGCGCTAGTGCACATGCACTTGTTTGTATTATAACGCTCGAGATTTGGCCAGCGTATGCCGATATTAGTATTGCCCGTCTGTGTTCCGATTGTGAAGCATTTTTCGTCTCGTTTAGCCCTTAGTTTAGTTTAGTAGGCTTCATTCTTGAACGATTATTTAGCTAAAATTCTACTTTCTTTTCTAACAATAATTATTATGAGGGCAAAAGTTTTTGAGGATGGATCGATGTTAATATTTTTGTTTGGTGTTGCTACAATCAATACTTGGAAGTACTTTTTAACCGTTATATATTATCATAGTTGTGGTTTTCGTAATACACTTCGTAATAGGTACTATAATATACGTTTAACCTGTATGAATGTTTCTTTTTTTTATCTTTGTAAATAGATTATCATGCCTGCGTGGACTGTAAGTCGTAATTCTGCAAGAATGAGAAGCCTATGTCCTTTCCGAAGGTAGAAAATAATAACAGACATAAAAAGAAACTTTCGCTCAATTGTATGAAGTATCAATAAGGCTGAGATGAGTATCATCTATACCTTGATCTTCACTCTTGGGACATTACACTACATTTGAAATACACGGCATGCCCTCTATTCCTAAAAGCGCATGGTCTCTCTAAACAAGGCAGAACTAAACCGCACACGTGGTGCATCTCGGGACGTGACGGCAATACCCCGGCCGGGGTTATAGCGCCGGCAAACATTGGCATAGGAAAACAGACCCGGCGCAATAACAAACTGCTATTCCGATATTTAACTTGCTGTTCTTGGTGCTAATGTCATAAATTATAACTATCTTTAAACATTAATCAGACACAATAATAATTATTATTAATACCAGGAGAAAACACAAACATTGATTTTACTTACCCGATGGCGAGTTACGTAGTTATTCTGTTCTATGGTTTTGAGCCCCAGGGAGTAAAAGCTTTACGTGATAAACTTCATGCTGGATGTTTTGTTTTTTCAAAGATTTTTAATATGTCTATATGTTTTTTCGGGTATTTACACTCATTTTCAGGTAAGATAAAGGTATGGGATGTTGTTCTATATTATTATTAGTGACCTATAGGCCTATATGCGACAATTTTCACATGTGTGGTAGCTAGCTAATCGGACTTTGAAAAAGTCCTATCACCAACAAAAAGGATAACAGTATTACAGAGCCGAACTGGCTACCACACTCACGTAAAAAATAACAAAACGTATACTCTGAGATTTATACAAGACCCATATTACCTAGACTTAGTTTTCAGTCCGCCTCTTTATCAGAGATTGAATGAAATTTAACTTTGGATCTAATTAACATCGAGTTTCGCCTGGAGTGTGCAAACCTGGCTTCGTTAGCGATGTTTAATGGGCAAAAGTTGTCGCACAATCACAGAAAGACGTCTTTCGTACTATCAGAAGTCTTGTAATGGTAGTTGGCTATGTTTCATATTAAGTGTTTAATTATTGTCACCAAAACATTATCCGTATGGCTGTCGAACAAGAGTTCTTTTGCGTATATATAAGTTACCACAGAACAAGAAATCTATGATATGCTACCGAACGGTGATGTCATTAGTCTTATAAGAAATAATAAATAAATTTTAATATTTGATATTGAACAAAATCACATACATTTATCTGACTCTAAAATAAGTTGCTTAAGCCACAGATTATTAAATAGTTACTAACGTAACTTAAGCTTAGTGTTATAAGTAACAGCAACAACAAAGGTGCCAGAAATATAAACCTAAATACTACGAGCAAACACAGAAATCATCATTGATTGATTGTCAGGATGGGATTCGAACCTACGACTCCTAAAGCACAAGCAGACTCATTAACAAACGCGCCATCGATCCAGTCAAAACTATTTATCGTAAATCTATATAATCCTGAAGTAATTTAGTAAATCCCCATGGCACTCGTTAGGCGCATTACTTAAATGATCCACTCGAAACGAACAGAGCGTGTCCGTTCGCATTTTTTTCTGGTATAATTTCGCCAGCCGAGTTGTCCTCAAAATGCATCCGAGTAGGGAAACAATCGCGCTAAAATCCGGGCCAGTGTGAGCGCAGCTTATCTTCAGAGCACAGCGAGCATTTTGCATAATTTGTGTGCTCCTAATAATTTTATTGCTCCGTGTAATCCGCAAACAGACACATTGCCCGGCTGTTAGTAGCATGAGCTAGGGATTGAGAATACACTAATGAGATAGCTGAGCGTTTACAAACACTGAAATTATTTTCCAAGAGAATACAATCGAAGTGCTTTGTAGTATTTGCTTAATTTGTGGTTGAGAGAAAAAGCTTTGAATCTAGCGGATTAACTAGTTGCAGATTTTCTTTTCGTATTAAGCTACGGGCACACAAATTGATTTGGTTTCAATATATGAGGCCTTGTGTCTTCACACTAAAGTAGATTATGTCTTTGAAATATACAACTATCGAGTAAATTGTTCTGGGTGACAGAGAGAGAAAAAAAACAGTAGAATGATCTTTATTGTATTGTGAAAATGCAGTCTATGCGTAATATTTCGTTGAAAAAATATTAAAAAACTGCCCATGGCATTTAACGAGAGAAAAATGAGATGAAACGTTGTAACGAAATGCTTTGCATATTTCAACCGATTTAGTCATAAAAACTGAAATTGCACGCACTAGTAAACGATGCAATTTGTGAATGGTATTAATGCATGCATTGTAATTCGAAAAGCCAACGAATACAAACGCAATGAAGGTTGAAAAATGTAAAAGCATCAATTTATTAACAAAAAGTGCCACATGGAAGTTATTTTCTGAATAATGATGTCTACAGTGTTACTTGTAAATATCCGATTATATTTAAGTGCTCATAAACTGAACAAATAAATGTGACACAAAACAAAAGTGAAGTAGAATTAAACTTAAAATAAAGGTAAATCATAATATACATACTTGTATATCAAAAAACGCAACATATCTTTCGTGATTTCATGATTACATTTTCTGTTGAAAAGGTTCGTTAAAAAAAGAGGTTAAACTTTCTTTATTAGCTATCATGAGACTACAGTAAGTATTTCTGATAACCGTATTATAGAAATATTTTTTCTTTAAATCTGGATAGCTCACGGAATTCTTGTTATGAAATCGCATCTATAAAATAAAAGTTGGCCGTGTGGCAGCCTGCCCAAGACACTGATGTTGAACTTTAACTGCGCTATACCTATTGCCATGTTTTGTGATATTCGAGCAATGCTCTAGTTTTTGGAGCCACCCAAATACTAAGTTTGTATTAGAAACTGCTACATCGAAATTAAACAAAATTATTATTAATTGTAACGCCTCGTTAGTTAAGAGTTGTACCTGGCCGTGATTTCGGAGTCCTGAGTTCAATTTACATGTGGCGAGCAAAATTTGTGTTTGTTTTTTTGGACACAATAAATAAATAAATAAATAATAAATGTCGTTTTTTTTTCTCTGCAGATTTTTTTTTATAAAAATAGAAAAAATACACATTCTACCCTATGTTATACTGATGAACAAGTATCGTCCCAAAAGGGCATACAAGGACGTCTCGACATGATAAGAATTTATTATTATAAATCAATTTGATATTTCGTGTATGGCTGAATGCCGGGCCCCTGGTATTTGGAAACAAAATTGGTATATTGAATTACTGGCTGTACTAACGGATACGTATTCCGATTAAACGTGAAACGGTACATGTTCATGATATTTGGAATATTCCTTGCAGCGCTGGCAAAACCTAGACGACTATTGATTTGACGAAACACGCCAAAAGCTTGTACCTATTGTAAAGGGTACCTATTTACTTTAAAGTTTAATGATCTCCTCCGTGGCGTAATGGTTAAGCTAATCTATACAACGTGTTAATTTAAATGCGCAAAACCTGAAAATAGTTTGATCAGAACAACGAGTAGAATCCATTAAACCACTTTTTAATATAGGTCACATTTTTCAAAAAATATTCATTAACAATTTTGCCCAGTCTATTTATTAATAGGTCAAGCCGTCACGTGCGCAAACCATACCTACCGACTCGTCCCTCGACGAAGCGTCATCGCAGACGCAAGAAACGATTAGAATTGCCAGTAGAACTAAAACAACTCGTAAAACCTTTAAATTTTTTTAAATGTTGTTTTTTCCTTCACAATTTGATCAATTGTATTAAAAATCATTTGGGGTGTCTAAGGTTTTGCGCATTTAACATAACACGTTGTATATATAAAACTCAAAGGTGACTGACTGACTGACTGACATAGATAGATATCAACGCACAGCCCAAACCACTGGATGGATCCGGCTGAAATTTGGCATGCAGGTAGATGTTATGACGTAGGCATTCGCTAAGAAAGGATATCTCGATATTCCCACGGGAACGGGAACCCAGCGGGTGAAACCGCGGGCGCCCGCTAGTCGGGTATAAAAGCCGAAAGCCATCGATGCAATTCCCGTCTTGAGTCTGGTTAGTGATAGGATTTTTTCAGAAGTTATTGGTTTTGACTACGAAGTATGAAAGTGCACTCCTGATTTCTTATTGTCAGTCGTCAGTAGTCTAGTAGGAAATTAATCTGAATTAACTAGATAAATATTTTGTGGGGGCTAGCAGATTTGTATGCTTGAAGCACGGAGGTGGTAACTAGTAAAATTACTGGATAAATGAGACCTAATAACTGTCGTCTCGGTGTAGCGGGCGCAGGGTAGTGCCAGAAAGTAACTACTTAGTTACTGTTTGGCAGCGAACTGTCTAAGGGCAGACGTGGCGCTATACAAAAGTACTCTGTGTTACGATCTGCTCGTCTTGTTAAAAAAGGAAATTAAAAAAAAAAACTCCTCCGTATTCCAAGTAGAAATAGAGTACTTTCACTGCCATGTAGCCGAGTCCCTGATGTGGCTAACCTTAATGCTTAACCAAAGACACAAGAGATAATAATATAGTCGAAAAGTAAGTAAGCTATCATAGATGCACTCGCTATTCGCTCACTCGCATAGCACGTTGCGACAGCAGCACGACCGAAAAAATATTAAGTCTTTACGTGTTTTGAAATAGAAATAGAAATTCATTTATTGCAAGGGCAAAACAAAACATAGGGTTATTTTACACTGCCTGCTTCCAGACTCCAGGCTGAATATTTTCCAAACGGGACCAAAGCCAATCACAAATTTTTGGTCTAACTAAGGATTTGCACCCAGAAATTGTGTTGTGGTCAGAGCCACTTAATCACAGAAGCAGCTAAAGATGTTATTTTTGAGAAATATAAATTACTTTTATGTATGCTTTAATTCTGCGAAATTTTGTGTTATTCAACGTAGACAGTGTGAGCCAATACCACTGGTTACATATTTGTCATGCTAAAAGAAACAACCGTGAGACAACTGTGTGCAGATTTGTTGCTGCATCTGGTCACTGCAGTATACTCGTACATAAGGCTTGTATTAACTGAATTCTATACGTCATACGTCGAATTTACCTTATTTCGATATAAACTTAATCTATATATGTCACTTTCAGTTTCCAACCTATCCTCATACCCAAACATTACCTAATTGTTATATACGTTGCTCCGTTGCGACGTGAAAGAAGGACCAAAACTGTTATATCTGTACTTTCATCTCATGATTAAAAGTGTGTCTTTTTCTAACTTTACAGCACAGACAGACCGACAGCGTTACTTATGCCATTATAATATTATTATGGATAAAACAGCCAAACTAATCCAGAATTAATGTTCAAACACCTTAGATTAAATAAAATCTTTTATTCTAAGTCAAACACACAGTGGTTTGTACGGAGTGGTGGTGTAGTTACCGACTTGTAACCACCATTAAACTAATCGATTGTATCTTATACGTTCTCGTAACTGTATAATTTGTTTATTGGTTCATTCAACTTCGCTGCTATTCGCCTGTACTGTAACCGCAGTGACCCAATGGAATCTGTTAACCTATCTTCCGGTTTGCGTTCTTGGCACGCAAGTGCATGATTTGCATAATCTAAATGACCTAGTGGAACGTACAGGCGCATCATTTTCAACAAGATATACTCGTAGTTTGTTACGGAGATTTTCTAGGGCGCGTTGTGATAATACCGAACTGAAAATTTAAGTAAATACTAGCCTTCCGCCCGCGGTTTCACCCGCGCGTTATTTCTTTTTTCAAATTTTCCCCCCCTTGCCCCCACATTTCCGGGATCAAAAATACCCTACCCTAGTATTAGTATAGATTCGGCTTTGCTTAAATGGTTCGCTTACGGTAGTTTCCGAGTCAGAAACACTCCGTCTAAGGTTTAGTGTGTATTGTGTTTTGAGAAAACGGTTCTTGGCAAACCTAGTTTTTCGACGAATCTATTTGTTATTCTGGCACGTAGTGAAACGCAACAACGCATTGTTCCATTTTAGAATGAGGTTCACGGGATACAAATTCGTTGCGATCTGTCTGAATGAACGTTTGAGTGACTTAGTTTAGTTTTAGTAAATGGAGTTACCCAAAACCTTAGGTATGTTGAAGTTGATATTCTAGTCGCGGATTATCTTCAATATTTACTGAAAATTAATAGCGGAGTTTATGATCGATTCAGTGGAACGATGGTCTAACCAAACGGTACGGTGGTAGAATTTCTGTCAATAAAAACTTCAATGGAATAAAGTCGTAATGACTTCTTATAATCAAATATTAAATGACAAAATTGTATTAAAAATAATTTACTCCCCGAGGATTATTTGCTTTTAAAATAGAATTCTTCACAGAATGTAATTGATAAATGTTTTTAGGGGTCCATTTAGGTCCCACATTCATTGTGGGGAGTATCAGAATATTGCAAGTTTTCTCTGCTTTCATTTAAGTTCCCAGAGCGTTAAAAATACACATTACACTGCCAGTGTCAACAACAGAGGCCATATGGCAGTGCTAATTAAGGTGCTTTGTAGAACTACCATACCGTATATTTCCGAACTGTTTCATAGAAATAGTACAATACCCTAGTCTTTCATATTAATATTCTAGGAAATCTTGTGCAAAGGAAGGACTGGAATTGCAGGATTTCCTTTAATTTGCTAATAAGAATGATTCCTAGACAATGATTATACGATCTGTAGAACAATAAGTATTGTGTTTCTTAAAATTTTTAAAACATTTGTACCACTGTATTTATAAGGGAAAAATCAGCTTGAAATAACATAATGTAAGCATATTTGTTTCTGTTGCGAAGTAAAAGATAACCAGCTCGGTTCCAGCCTCTGAGATGCTTTCTGTTCGCAAGTTAGGTGTTTAGAGAGATAACAAATCCCTGTTCACTCGTATCACGCTTCTTGAAGCACAAAAATCTGTGTTGGGAATAAAATTGTATGATAAAACTAGCTCGCCGGCGGCAGACAAGTTGGAAACTTTTAGGAAAATGATTAGTTATAATCTACATTAGAATTATTACAAAATATATAACAATTAACACAGGCAATTACAGTAGATTTTCGCATGTGGAAGTGACTGAGCGTTAGTGCAATATATGCGTAAATAGAGTCTCTTTGCTATGGTAATGTTATTCTTAGGTGCTGTGGTTTTTTTAGTTAGATGAACTGAGTGTTGATAGCCGAATAGTTTTACGTCATTTTTGACTCTTCTCGTGTGTATTACGCCGGATTTGTAAGAAATTGTAAAGATAAATGAAGTGAGGAACTTAGATTCGAGTTCCTCCAGGCCACCCGCTGGCTCGTTCTCCGCTTCTGACATAAAAAAAAAACTTCAAAACTTCAAATAGCAGTCTTTAGTGAGATATCAGCAAAAGTAAGCAGATGAAAATCAAAATAATATTCCAAGCGCATTGTCCAATACTTTCAATTATTCATTTTCACAGTTCATTCTAGGTTAAAAATAAACAATTGCAGCGTTAAACGAGACAGTTGTTATTGAATCTAGAGAATGTCCGGTAAAATAAATTCAGTTTATTCAGACGTGGACTTGCATAAATTGAGGCTGTGCAATGTGCATCCCTTCAACTCACGTCTGAAACTTTATTTCGTCTATCGAAGACCAACACAGATAGTTTATTCTGGGGTGAGTTCGTTTGACGTGAATTGGTTGAGGGCAGGTTTGCGGCAGGGATGTTATGGATATCAAACGGATACAGATTGGATACGGTTATAGGAATGATTATTATACCGGATACGGATATGAAATTATTTCGGATTATCGCTTAGTTTCGGATAATTTCGGTTACGGATATTAGAATTTTAAGGAATTTCAAAAGTAAAATTCCGTAACATAACACTTTTGTTTCATTTTCCGATACTATCCGAAACGTTTATTTCGGATTTGGTTACGGTTACAGATATTTTTTTTATTTCGGATATCCGATAGTTTCGGTTTCGGTTTTGGAGCTCTCTAACATCCCTGGTTTGCGGCTATCGTGAGAGATATTATGATCAGATGAGACTTCTTCAGTCCCGAGTCTCCATGTGTAGTAATTATCCTAGTTAACTTTCTTTACTCCTTTGTTAGTATTGCTCAATTTGATTTTTTAACATTTTCGTTATCAGGGTGAAAGGTGGTGGTTATTACCAATGTTATCGCTTGTTGATTCCATATTATGTAAACAAAAAATAATACTTGCCGGTTCCTGACTGAAATCCTAAATGTGACGCAATGGCAAAACAAAACTCAAGGTAAAGTTATGAAATAAGAAATTAAAAAAGCACTCCAGGGATCAAGTGTCAGCAGAAGCACCTAAAGCCATTACCATACCATGAGACCATGCCTCAACCAAATCTTCGAAATTTTCTAATAAACCCATGTAGTGGGAGGATATTTTTTATCTCTAAAACGTGTCATTTGTCTGTCGGGAGCGCCTTAACAATGTTTGTTTGCTTACTACTCTATTGTGATGTCACCGGCGGGTGAGTTTCGTCTATATCGACGGCGATAATTGGATTTGCTAGGAATAATATGGAAGAAAAATATTACGCTCTGCGACAATTTCCCACGGTTCGAAGAAAAAACACGGGAGTACAAGCACAGCTGTTACGGAATTCGGTAATTTATTACCTTCTTTGATGTTAGATTTTTATGACATGCATGTAATAAATTACTTAATAAATTATTTTGCATACGCTTGAACCGGATTGTGACGTTAATATATTCCTGATTATGGCTGTGACTAAAAATGGTTTGATAGAGGTAGGTCTACAAAGAATGACTAGTTTGAATTAGTATTCCGGGATTTTGTAGTAGAAAATGATTTCTAATTAATTATAAAAGGTGGTTTCACTTAAACATGTGTAAACATAACACCTAATATGATGATACTTATTTATTTCTAGACTCACAATAAACTAAAATTCATGTAACTTATTTGCCTTGAATCGGAATCAAACCCTTGAAAACCGCTATCGACCCTTCCTAAAAGCCAACCTTGCCTTTGTTCAAGACAGAGTGGAGGATACAAAGCATGCCATAAACGAGAAGTAGGTAGTTGGTATTTCACTTGGTTAATGGGACTGTAGGAAAGTTACTCGGATGCTCCAAGTACTGCATATTTACTGCCCTCTTCGTCAAAGGAGAAGTACAAAGTTATGTGCATTAAACGAACTGCATACAGTGCCCATGTAGGAAATTTATCTTATTATCTCTAAATATTACGAGTGAATCAATTTTAACCAGCATTTATGTAGGTAGCGCCTCGATGTTGTAGTGGTTTAAGTAACCGGACCGAGGTCTCGAGGTCCTGGGTTCAATTCCCGGGTAGAGCTAACTTTGTGTAAGATTCACGTAATCTATTTTATTCTTAGACATAAGTTGTCAAAATACTGTTGTTGTGCTATTGTTGTGTTATAACATTTCTAAGCATCTTTTCGGCTGCTCCACATTCAAAAGCCGGCGACTATTTCCACCGTCCGGTTCAAAACTTATTTCGATTTCCAACTTCTTTGAAGATAAAACGGTAGATTGAGTCCGAAGTTAAACGATCGAGAAAATAATGCATTTGTGTCTGACGGCATTAAGCGCAGGCTACACTGGTGACATTGCGAAATGTCGTAAAGCAAAGTATTGCCTTTGAGAAAAACAGTATACTGTTGTTGGCAGTCAGCCCCGCAGCCCTCCTGATGGTAAGGGAGTACTGTGGCCTATCATTGATGTACACTTAACCCTTAACCAATGGTATAGGCCACACTGACTGCTTTACATTGTCAAAAGAATGAAAAATATTGTATTATTCTCTACCAACACAAAGAAAATACAGAAAATGAGTACTAACATAGAAAGAAATAAACATACCTAAATTGCTAATGTTTCGTGTAGTTTTAATGTAGGTGTTACCAGGTAGTAGAGGTTCCTGTACTGGGCCGTCTAGGTGGGTACCACTGCAGTGCCAGATATTTTCCCGTGAAATAGAAGTGTGCCAAGCACTTCTGTGTTTCGGGGAAAGGGCATTGAAGCTAGTGAAATTACTGGGTATATGAGACCTAATAACTGTCGTCTCGGTGTAGCGGGCGCAGGGCAGTGCCAGACAGTAACTGCTTTAGTTACTGTTTGGCACTGAACTGTCTAAGGGCAGACGTGGCGCTTACCATCAGGTGTACGATCTGCTCGTCTTGTTACACATTGCAATAATAAAAAAAAACAATTTCTTTCCTCTTTTTCATACCGAAAGCATCCTCATCGATACTGCCAATGTACTTACAAATGCAAACAAGCAGCGACAGATGTCGTTTGCAGTCATTGATGGACGAACAAGATTACAGACTCGTACATTGGTATATTGCTCAAAGGGAATATGTGACCGCAGTTCCCTCCGCAGCTCCGCTCCAAAAATGTGGATAACCAAGTAACGGAACCACTTCAGTTCAGATTTTCTAGAAAGCAAAGTCATTCGCTACTGCAAAGCTATTTCGCTTGGCAAAAATGGCTTCATTTCGAAAAATTGCTCGAGGTATTTGAATTTTGAAGCGTAATGAACGAACATAAGCGCGATTTACAGAATAGCTCGCTTGAACATTCGTGCGTCATTTCTCGTATGTTGTTTGCTGGTGCTATTGTGCTGCTGTGATAGAATAAATATACGCTAACATTGAGCACAATTTATTAAGGGATTATGTTATCCGTTATTTTTGCTTTTTATTTGCAATGTAACTAAATAACGTTCACGAATAAAAAATTGTTCAAACTAGGACTCAAATATAGTTACAGTTAGTAGTTCAAATTCTTGGTTTTGATCTACTTGTCCTGGGTATAATTCCCGAAGTCGAACAAACTGTGTTGATTTTTATTTAACATAGCTTGAGTTTTTGATCACCAATCTGCAATTAATTAAGCTAATACCGACGTTGTTACGATTAGGTACTTGCTTTTAATCATATTATAGGCCTTTGCACTGAATTGTGTCATTTAATAGACTAATACTACGCAAATAACTTCTAGTGACTTGTACACGTGAAATTGCGTGTGGGATAAAAAAGCATTTGTCAAAACAATCTTCAGTAAAAAAAGTAACCTGATAAGTTATATTATAGCCATCATTGGGCTTAGTTACAGTAATTGCGTACGAATGTTAGCTCAAAGGAATCGGTTGTGATTGCCGGTCGGCATGAGAGCGGAGTCAATAAACCTCTTTACTGAGCAAATGAAAAAGGAATCAGTGTATAAAACCGGAATTCGCTAATGCTTTGAACCTTGTTTGTCATGTCAATAGTTGGTGGTAGTGTAAACTCCACATGTAAGTGGCTAGAAGAGTTAAATAAATAACTAATTGCTCATATCCAAAACGAATCGATTGACAACAAGAATTTTTATCTTATATCATAGGATATTTATCATATAATTTTGCAATTACAAGTAAATATTTTCAAAATTGTTCATCCCACACGTGAATGAGTGACAAAGATAAACCGGTACCACCCGCACCGCTCTGCTACCGCAGGGAACCCTCTCATTTAAGCGCTACGCCTTTTGTACACTTGAGTGCAAAAATATGGAATCACACCATTTACTTGTCACCTGTTTTGAGCATAGAAGAAATGTTTTAGTAGTTAAATGATATTGGTATCAGTTTAAAGCCCTTTCCTTGACCTTTACAATGACGATAACAGTTTTAAACCTCACTTTTTTCTGTGCTAAAAACAAATGAAAAGAAAGAGAGGTGATTCCATATTTTTGCCCGTAACATAAAATTGTGTGTGTGAATCAGTGTGAATACATATCTGACAGCCGTCAAGAGCGAGAGGTCCTCTCAAAGAGAGGCAGTGATCGCGCGAGAAGGAGTCAATAAGACGCTTTCATCCATTTTCTCGAGCAAATGAAAAAGGAATCGCTGTATGAAGTCGGCTCAATGCTTTGAAGCTTGTTTGTTACGTCGTTACTCTGCGGCGTCGAGTGTAAAGGAGGGAAATAATATAAAGGGCTTTGATGACGTCGGCTTGTTTAGATATGGTATCGTTTAATTAACCAATATTAAGTACAGTCAAAAGCACGTCAGACTAATACACTTTGGACTTTGTACCACTCTTATGTAGGGGGCATAAGTGCTATTATCGAACTGCAAGTGTTTACCGTGATGTGCCGTTGACCGTACATACAACACACGAATAAAATAAAGTATAGCTTATTTTTTATCTGTGCATGCGCACTTACATGTGCATTATAATATGCATTGATAGTGTATTAAAAAAATGAAAATTTGTATATTCTTTTCATTTTGTTTGGTAACATATTTTATACTCATCACAATGCTCAAATAAAAGATTAAGGTTATGATGGTTTGTACTAAACTCAGAACTAGTACTGTACTAAATCTCTGAAATCAAATGTTTTAACACATAATGACACTATACGATATAGAAAAATACATATAATTTAATGTTTATCAAAATATAACGTGTTTGATATAAATATTTTAAATGTATTATAGTTTTAAATTAAATCGTTGCCTGATTTGCAAATACAGCTTTTATTGAAGAGAAAATTATATTACGAGAGTTTATTATTCGCGTGCATAGAATACATTGTCAGCTTGCACGTCCGATATTAAATTTCATTTGTGTTATTGCTGGGTGCACGCGTTAAGCATGAAACATGATATAATATTATTAATATAGGACAATACAGTATAGGACATTTGGTATTAATTGAAGTGAAGGATTACGTCTTAAGTGATCATCACTGTGCTTTTAAATAATTTCAGGTTGAAGCAATAATTTTTGATAAAATATGTTTTTTTTATATTCATGTACTTTTGTCTTTGATGTAGAATAAACAAACACGTTTGAATTTATCGCTAACTAGAATTCGGCTTCGGTTTCGGCTATGTCACAAAGAAAGGAATTTTCGTCCATAGTAGAACTTTCTACAATGACACGAATTTTAACACAAAATTTGTTAGTCATTTAAAAACATCTCAAGCTTCTATTCAATCTACATCCAATAAAAAGATTCCGCACTTTCGTATTACGTTTTATAGTCCAAGAGGCAGACTCGGGCTATGAGAATGATATCCAAATGTATTCAGCAAATGCCAAACGAATACGTCTGAATAAATAACCAGGTGGGCGCCTGTCCGGGTAGATACGATGGTCACGTTTGCCGTCCGCCGCTCAACTTTATTGGGACAAAATTTAGTTTGTTGAAACAGTTCTGTTGCGTAAACAGAAAGCAGGCAATTTGTTTTTTGAATGGAAATCGGAAAATGTAAATATCAGGCCTGGTATAGACGTGGCGTGAATCCGGTTTCTCGGAACGTTCGACATGACAATCTTTGATTTTGTTAACAAAAGATGATTACTTTTATTGTTATAAGGTAACCTTCATTATAAAATGTACCTTATTGTATATCGTTTAAAAATAAAAACAGTAATCATCATTTTCCTGCCCTTATCCCACGCTAAGTAGGGTCGGCGCAACATGTTTAATCATGTTGCAGTTCGTTTTGTTAAAATTTTTATAGTCGGCCGCCTGTCTGACACTAACCCTCCTTGAGAATGCTTTTGTCGATGGATAACCCACCATCGTAAGGGAGATCCAAGATTGCTGCTGGTATTTGCGATGGATCTGGAAAATTTAAAAAAATAAAATTACATCTAAATACCTAGTAGCACAAAGTAAGAAAGAAAAGAATTATAAATTAAAAATTTTGTTTATTTTACAAACAAGACTATTTATAGTTAAACTATGAGTGCTATGATAGCACTGCTATGGGTGCTAGACTGAGTGCGTACAACGTACATTCTTACTTTATTCCGAAAATACGTGCAAACTATAAACAAGAAAAGCATGAAGTTCTCGACTTTATTGTTTCATATTTTGTTTATCCCCTCAATTGATGGCCTGCCTTCTAAAGGCAGCGCCATGATGGTCGACGTTTGATGGGCTGCCTTTAGAAGGCAATTCCTTATCGCCCGTATTTAAAGTCTGTTTTCGTTTGTTTGACGATTCGTTGTGTTTTATTAGTTTGTTAGGTTGGTAGAACAAACCAGCGACTAGCAAATGACAGCGCCCGGCGCGCGAACATTTGAAACCGATGGGAGTTTTGTCAATCTTTTTAAAATGTTCGCGCGCCGGGCGCTGTGACTGTATGCAGAAATTGTTGATTTACTTGATATTTTATTATGTAAAGGTGTGAATGTTATTAATTGTGTTTATTGCTTAATAGTAACAGGTTAATTTAAAGTGGACAACTAAAGCAACAAGTTGTTTATTTTTTTTTATTTGATTTTTTAGTTTTAATTACCCAATTTCATTTCACTTGTATTTTCCCTCGCATACAGTTCGAACACAGTAGAATATAATTTAAATTATATATTTTTAACTTGTAGACCATTTAATAATGACTTTATTGATACCAAATGACTGGTATTTGCATACAGGAAGGATTTAAAATAATTTTTTTAAAAAATTAAAAATCAAAAAATAATCAAAATGGCGGCCATTTTGTTTTTCCTAATCAAAATTAAGGAAAATGGTCGCCATGATGTCATCAATTGAGGGGTTTACAAACAAGGCTATTTATAGTTAAACTATGAGTGCTATGATAGCACTGCTATGGGTGCTAGACTGAGTGCGTACATTCTTACTTTATTCCGGACATACGTGCAAACTATAAACAAGAAAAGCATGAAGTTCTCGACTTTTGTTTCAGGTGCAAACTTCTTAACGATAACACCAAATAAAAAAAAAACAACGAACTCTAACCAAAAGCTATCACTTTTCAAAGCTTCGTTAGCGCAGTGTGTCGAGTTCAGAGCCTTAATACATTGATAAGTTGTATAAAGAGCAAGCGATACAATAAATCACGCAAGAGAGTTTTAACGATAAGTCATAATGTTATTCTGATATTAATATATGTAAGATATGTATAATATCATTGGATATTTTTCTTTCTTTCCTTCCCTCCATTCTGTATGCTTAGGATCCGCCAGATGAAGTTTGTTTAAAAAAATATTCCACACTTTTCTTTCTCTGACTCTATTTATTCATTCAGGGACTGCTTCATTCACAAGTTATTACCTTAAGTAACTCCCAAGCGATTGTTTATTCTCTCACCAATTCATTTCCTTATTACTTGTCTGCAGTTACGTGAAGACAAAATTAGCTTTAAATGAATTCATATGTAGTATGGAAATTAATGTACCAAGCATTTGAATATGTGCTAACCCACGGCTTATAAATTATTTAGGCCAACCACCATGCGTAGTCACGTACCAGGGTGAATAGTGATACCTTATTAATTTAATCCGTCTAAGAGAGGCGGCCTTAAACAGAAAGTCAATACGCTGCGTAGTCTGATCCCAAATACTTGCTGTACTTACTAAAAGACCGGAGTAGCAGTTTCTGTCAGAGAGTGAAATAGTCAGAGCCGTTATGGTGCCGGTTTTTTTCTGTTGGGGTGCTAGCTAGTCAGGCGGACTCTGAGAAAGTTCTGCCAACAACCAGACTCAAGAAGGGAATCGTGCCAACGATCTTCGGGGTAATAATACCTACCCAAGCGGTTTGGACACTGTTCTACAAAGGCGGTCATGGAAAGACTAGTGTAAAAAAGATCTATAAAAAAGAAACAACAGTTAGATGTGTAGTTTTCTCTGTTGTTTGAAGAACCAATCCATACTACTTTATAGTCGCTATGTGTAATAATTATGACAATACAAATTGCACTACTACGACTTTAATCTACAATCGAGAAAGTGCTATTTTAAAGCGCTTTTCCTAATTACAAACAACACATACTTTTCTCATCATATTTTCATAGCTATAATTTTTTTTATTGATTATAGTTATATTTTTGGTACCTAATTCAAGAAATGCATAATGTATTAATTTTTGCATGTAAAGGCAATATAGTATCGGTAGTAAATAAAGCATGTAATAGTATACGAATACATCATAAAATAACCCAATTGCTGAGCCACAAAGACCCATTCCCATACATTTCACACATTCAGGCGAATATCACGTGAATACTCCATCTTGAGACTTATATAAATCTCTGTAGGTCTGTGTGTCAATATCGTACGTTATAATGTTTGCGTCGATAAGCGTGTAAGAAAAATATATTTAATCAAGATATCGATTAGAACGGTTCAATAAGGAAAAATCAAGACTCGTCTATATTGGGGTGCCTGGTTGTTTATTTATTCCAAACGAGTGCTCCCGGAAATACGTCTGGATGGAGTCCCCATTCCTTCCTGGCCAAAGATTATTTTGGGAGAAGGGCGACGAAATAAATATGTTTTCTGGGCAGTATCACGTTATCGATATGTCTATTTCATAGGACATGATGTCGTGTATAGATTTAGAATTACACCCAATAAAAGTTAGAGGTAGTATTCTGATTTTCTGTATCGCCAACTCATTATACTGTTTTTGTCTGCTGATAAATACAGGGTTGTACTAATTTGTGTGTGCTGCAGTTATATATAATTTGTAATTTTCTTTGTAGATAGAGTGAAGAGTTATGGAGATTTTTGTATGAAGGCTGGCTTACTTACTGGTCAGCCATTATGTTTTTTTCAAACTTTCGGTCATATGTTCAGTACAATAGTAAATAGTAAAATTATACAGAAAATATAAAAAAAACAAAAAAAAAACTACCTAAAAACACTGAAAAGCAAAAAATAATTTTAATAAGACATTCATCAAATGCGCTTATTGTCTAAGCCTATTAATAACATTAAATTGTATTTACGTGCTAGGTAGGTACCTACTAATCTGTTTGAAGTCGGTGCCAAGCCAAATAGTAGGTACCCAGACTACGTACCTACGTCCGCGGATTATTTGTAACCCTGTATAATACATAAATTATTAGGTATGTATCATTTTTCATTACTTTTGGCTTGGCACCGACTTCAAACAGATTAGTAGGTACCTACCTAGCACGTAAATACAATTTAATGTTATTAATAGGCTTAGACAATAAGCGCATTTGATGAATGTCTTATTAAAATTATTTTTTGCTTTTCAGTGTTTTTAGGTAGTTTTTTTTTTGTTTTTTTTTTTGAAGTCGGTTTAATTTTTTTTTTAAAAAGTTTGTTTATTTTTCTATTTTTAGTGTGAATAATACGTAGGAGTGAGTAAAACTCTCTCATAATATTGATAACGAAAATACGAGTAAAATAGTAGAATTGTATTATTTGACAATATTAGGTATTCATTAAGTGTTCAGCACCATTCAGTAGACCAACTAAAGATGCAGCCCGCAAGAGGGACATAAGAATTAAGAAGTCGTACCCTTTAGCTTCCATCATCATAGTTGTACCTTCCATCATCAGCTTAGCTCCAAAAGTACATGAAATACAACTAACGGTCCACATATTCCTACAACACTGAAATAATTATCCCCTAACTCCTAACCGTTAAGGAGTTGTACCTTCCATCATCAGCTTAGCTGCAAAAGTACATGAAATACAACTAACGGTCCACATATTTCTACAGCACTGAAATAATTATCCCCTAACTCCTAACCGTTAAGGAGTTGTACCTTCCATCATCAGCTTAGCTGCAAAAGTACATGAAATACAAATAACGGTCCACATATTCTTACAATACTGAAAGAATTATCCCCTAACTCCTAACCGTTAAGGAGTTGTACCTTCCATCATCAGCTCATCAACATAAAGTGATGTCTATAGGACGCAAAAACTTAAATGGCTTCAGAAAAAACAAGTAACGCGTAGTGTGCGCCTATAAAATTTGAGGTTTGCCCTTGATTTTCCCGGGATCCCATCATCAGATCCTGACATGGTGACAATGGGACCACCTCGGAACTATGCACTTTCAAATAAAAAAAGAATTATTTAAATCGGTCCACAATTGACGGAGAAATCGACGGACATACATAAAAAAAAAAAAAAAAAAAAAAAAAAAAAAAAATACATACAGTCGAACATAGAACCTCCTCCTTTTTTGAAGTCGGTTAAAAATGAGGGAAGAATATGATTAATTATGACTTCAACTTAGAATTAACAACAAGATTTCTGAGTGGAACAAAATACAAGATCAGTAAAATTAATCAGCCTGGGTATAGAACCTAGAACTTCAAGATCAATTTACCACATAGCTTACTAGACAGCTAGTAATTGAGACGGTCCAGTACATAAACCACTAGAGTTTGAGAGTCGATAACCATTTCAAGCGATAAATTGAAATGATTGAGGATAAGATTGATGATCTTAACCAAGGATTTTAGGTTCATGAATGATTTTTAAAGCTTGAATATGTCAGGTTCAACGAAGTGAATCGAAACAGCTGTCCCGAAAGAGAGGTGGCCTATATCCACAACAGTGGCTGGACATGGGCTGATTATTAGACTCATCTGTATAATTATAGAGGTTCCTTCTTTCAATGTCGCAACACACTTTTTTTACTACAAAGGTAGCCCTCAAGCTTACGGTCCGCCTGATGATAAGTAGTTGCGGTCGCCTATAGATCCTTGCAACACCAGAGGCATCACTCTTATTTTCTTATTCTAATTACGTATTTAGTAAAAATCTGCTTTTTTTTGCATTTAAAACCGACATATTATTTACTAGCCTTCCGCCCGCGGTTTCACCCACGCGTAATCTCTCTTTTCAAATATCCCCCCTTCCCCCCACATTTCCAGGATCAAAAGTAACCTATGTTCACCGGGTCAGTAGTTTCAAAATAGATATTCCCGCGGGAATGAGACGTTTCCCGTAGGAATTTTATAGCCTATGTCCTATTCCGGGTTATAAACTATACGTGTGCCGAATTTCATGTGAGTCCGTTCAGCCGTTTAGGCGTGAATCGTGATTGAGTAACAAACATCCAAACATCTAAACATCCAGACTTTCACATTTATAATATTAGTAGGAAGTAGGAATTATACTATTAAGTAGGATATTTTTTATGATTAATGTACAGATGGTGTGTATATTTTGTAACGTAGTCGCATTTAGAAATCGATCGGGCCTACGAAATTCATCCAGGCGCTACGTTTAAAAAACACACACACACACACAGTAAACTTGAAATTAAAGGCTCGAATATCAGATGAGCATACAGTCTGGCAGCACATTGAGCGACACGTCCTGGTGAAGTGGTGGGGTTACCATCAGGCGGGCCACGTCTCTGTCAGCCAACTGATATAGTATAAAAAATATCCGTTCCGTAGAAAAGTGTACAGTAAAGTAACTGACTGGCGTGATTAATCTTTGCCTTGGGAGCAGCGCAGATTAGTGTTTACCGAGCTCGCGGGCCTGGATTAAGACGCGACTGTACGCACATTAACTACCGGGACGATCCAATTTTTTACGCCGACGGCTTAGCGCCAAACATGATTAGAGATGTGCTGAGTCACTCTGACTCGAGTACTGACTCGAATACGATTCGATTCAGTATTCCTCCGTGGAACAGTGGCTAAGCCGCGTTGGTATAAAAACCGGAGATCGTGGGTTTGATTCCCGCCGTAGGTCTGGTTGGTGGTAGGACTTTTTCAGAATTCGACTGGCTAGCTACCACCCACGTGAAATCTGCCGTCATAACAGCTTTGGCTGTGTTCCAGCAGTATTTATGTGGGAGTAAGTACATTTGAAATCAAAGGCTCGAAGATCAGATGAGTCTACAGTCTGGCAGAGCGTTGAGCGACGTTTCTAGGTGAAGTGTCCCTGAATGGAATAGGCCGCAGTAGCCGCTTACCATCAAGTGGGCTGCGAATCTGTCTGCCAACTGATTTATTTTAAAAAAACGTACACGAGTCTATAAAATACTGTATTCGGATCCACAATACCTACTCAAGTACAGGTTTCGAGTTTGCGCAGTATTCGAATTCGCTCATTGTGAACATGAAACTTAAGTCACTTTAATTTACACTTTTAAGGAACTTCTCTACATTTACATTATTTGTCTTTTCCGATTCGAATACTAATTCGATATTTTTTTATTGAATATAATATATTCGACCCAAAAAAGGGGACTCGGCACATCATTAAACATGAGCGGCGAAGGATTTGCGTTATATTTTACGTAACCAAATATTTTCTAGATTTTCCACCGAGTTCCGTTATAAATGAGGTGTGTTGGTTCTTTGAAGCATGCGTGGGGACAAAGCCAACACGCAGAGGCTTTTTGGTACCATTTTCTCTGATCTGAATGGGTATTATAGGTGTTGGAAAGAGGCACTGGCCGTTCCTTTTGGGTATAAAGGTTTAGGTAAAGAAATTAGGGGAGTTTAATGGGTAAGTGAATTAACGCCTTTAATCCCAATTTCCACACCGGCCGCGCCTCTTACGCAAAAAAGAAGAAGATAAAATGCGATAGTTCTATTTAATGCGTTCATTACTAGCCCATCGGAACTATTTACTGACAAGAGTTGGGTGCCTGTCTCTATTTGAAAAATATTACACTAACTACATTCATCAAGTCTACGAGCTATTATAATTAAAAGAAGATCACTATAAAACACGCGGGCGTTTTTTTCTGAAATTGTCTGACTCGTCTTATTATTTCAACATTATCTAGAGATCCTACATTTATATTTTTGACGAACATTTTATCTTAGGTATTTTCATTATAATTCTCTACTTTATGGACTCTGATTTAAATAAATATTTATGAAAACACGCAGTTTTAAGTGGGCCTCGGGTTATAAACATATGGAGTGGGTGAATGTCTACAACATAAACATTTAGCATTATTTTGTTTGTATTTTGCTTTCGATTTAGTTTTGAATTTTCGAATTCAAGGCTCCTACCCTAGAAAATAAGGCGTATCGGTTTTCGGTAAGTTTTTTTTATGTCAGAGGCAGCAAACGAGCCAGCGGGTCGCCTGATGGTAAGCAATCACCGCCGCCCATGGATATCTGCAACACCAGAGGGATCGCTGATGCGTTGCCAGCCCTCTCACAAACCAGACGAAACACAATAGTAGTCACTATTATTTTTACGCTGATGTTATGTACTTCCCCGGACAAGCCGCCCATTTGTACTGCAAAAAAGTATGGCTCTACTACTACTAAAACGAAAAAAGTTAAAAGTTCGAGCAAGAAAAGAGTATTTCTATTTTAAGGCAACGCTAAAGCCTTTGGTATTGCAAGTGTCCATTGGCAACGGTGATCACTTATCGTTAGTGAGGTGATCACCAGCAATAGATAAAAAAAACTATGTTGTCAGATATGGGTAGGATAGGATGCATGTAATTTTGTCCGATTTTCACATTTTTCTTTCTTTGTAACATAGTAGTGTAATATATTTTTTACGATGATAAAAGTAGACGCAAAGGCAAGTCTGATGCAGTATTCTCAGTACTAATGATGACTCATAAAGGCTTGCCCGCACGGTATTAGGGCAATGATTTTTTATTATCATGTAAATTGACGCAACGTCGCCGCGACGATCCAAATTACGCTTCATTTCTTGTAAGCATGATATTTGTTGTCGATAACGTCGTAATAACAATATATTTGCTAAGAGAAACCCATGAATTGGTTTTATGTTTTCCAATGAATAAGGTACTTTTAACATGCCGAACCACAATGGTGAGTATACATAAATTGTGGAACTATCTTATAAGGACAGAAAGAAAGAAAGAAAAACATTTATTGCCCATCATTACAACCCACGCAATAAGACAAAGTATAATAATGTGTGGTGTGGTGTGTGATGGATGGTCAATAGTCTCTATAAGCTGCAACGGCGTCCGGTTGAACGTCCCAGCAGCGCTGGTTTTCACGCCACCCACCAATCATGTTAGTAAACATAATATTATTATGATTTGACAGGATTGTTGGCGTTTATAGACTTAAAAGCCCAATTTCAGTTAGAGTACTGAACCCGAATTACTGCACGAGACAGTTGTAACGAATCTAACGTGTATATTATAGGTATATATATATATTTAAAAAAAAAAAAAAAAAAAACATAAAAAAAAAGGGAAATAATAATAAAAATATAAATAAATATGTAAATAAGATTCATAATAAGAAAATCAAAATTACTTGATTTCAATTAACAATGACAAAACATTTGAGGCAGGATGTAAGGCTTCATCAAGTTCTTGATCTTGTTATGTACAGTAGGTATATTATTACTGCCAAGTAGGTACCTGGATATGTACGTTCTCTCCCAATCGTTAAATGTATACCAGGTCCAACATTGTTCTTTGCGGCATTCCATTCCGTGCATTTCCAAAATACTGTAAAATGTGTGAAACGAAATGGTTAGATAATGTGGTAAGACAATGGTTAAAAGAATCTATCAGAATCACATCGCACACAAGTTATTTTAACAAAATAAATGCTCACCGAATTATTTTAGTTTATCAATGACCGGCCTTTCATTTTAAGTATGTTAATTATTTCATTAGAGTAGGTTATCAGATTAATAATTCGATCGTAGTAAACAAAGTTCTTCTCATGTATATAAAAATAAAACTTAACACATCATAATATTATGTGAAATAATATTAAATTTGCTTGTGAGAAGAGAATGAAAAACGCAACAAACAACCACAGGTGATTGACAGTTGACAGATCTTTGTTTTTTTATGTTCACGTTGTAAGGGCCACCATTAATATTAATTCCATGAAGGCCACTGATTATTTATGGTAAATTTTTTTAGTACTTCGTCAGATAAAGTTATTATCAATGTGCGCGTGTAATAATAGGAGTAAAAAAACATAATAGGCCGGACTCGCCAAATAAATAATATTCAATTATAATATCAACATTCGATTACGTTTTATAATCGATTATGGTGTAATAAAATATCGATTAAACTGGCTGTTAGTCATCTTAAACGTAAAATCGTATAAACAAAAAGATTAAACAATATAAGAACAAGAAAGCGATCTTAAATAATTTATTAATACTTTTTACGATTCATATTTATTCACATAACATAGATTTATTTACCACCTTTTCTAGACTCCAAGTTTATAAAATTGTTATCATAGTGACAGGTGTCACATGATATTACTGAACCTATATACCTATGTTTTTCTAGTTGGCATTATACCACTTAGATCCATCATCTCTTATTACTATAACTTTTTTTAAGCAAAGGAAATATTACCATACTGCCAATGCTGTATGAATGTTAGATATTGCAATAGGGCCTAGTAATGGCAAACGATTAGTGTCGCGTTATGTTAATTCTTCCTCGATCTTATCGTTGATTTGTGTTAATGTTCCTTGGATTTAAGAATACAGACCGGGACGACCGTAGTGACAATAGGAAACACACAACGGATTGTGTAGGCGTGCGTGTGTGGTTTGAATATTAATGTTGATTTCGTTATGTAATTACGCCATATTTCGTTCCCACGAATTAGCTTGGATATAGAGAGGCAATTATAACAAGTGGTGTAAAAACGCGCCGTGATTTATTGCATTTCATGCGGTTTGTAGGAATGTCTCGAAGTCTTTAGTTTTTTAGTAGAAGTAAAAACATACCAACTACTTGACGTTCTTACAATGTCAAATTTTAAAATGAACGACTTTCTAAGGATCAATCCACTCAATGTGTCACCGGACCGATAAGAAAACCAGACGGGTAAATTTAATAGTTGTTATTTACGATCATGCGATAACGTATGTGGCGATCTTTTTTCTTTAAATCGATTGTAAGGGTGAGTCTTAAGTTAGTATGATTTTGGTTCCCAACCGACGCGCGCGACGGGACTAGTTGTGTTACTTATGTTGTGAAAGAAGAAAACAGAACAGGAAGTCTGCCTTGATCCTGACTAAATGGCATAGGAGATTCACCCCGGGCGTCTAAAGGTCAGTGTCTTCTTGTGTTCAATGCAGAGATGACATAAAATAATTATGTGTAACTACTCTGACAACTTCCTTGAATCTTGAATGAGGTTTAGAAATTACTAAACTGATTCGGGTGCTTTAGTATGTACTTTCAATTGTACCGGTTGCGTTTGGTTTCGGCTGTTGGTACAGTTCAGAAATGGCCTACACATATCAAATTTTATCTGAATTATGCATATAGTTAGTTGATAATAATCTAGAATTAACAATAGCGCAAATAACTAAATCCAATTGGTTATGTCTGGCTCGGAGGGAAGGTTATGAATATATCCATTCATTTGCTTTTCTCCTTTTTTTAACTTGATAATTGACTTACATTATTTTTATTCATAGCTAGATGAAATGTTGGTTTGTTCTATATGCAAAATCCAGACTCGCTCCGTAGACTCATCCACTGAATTGTATTAACCTATCTACAAATAAGTATACCACTACAGTATGTAATGGTTTACAGTTATACACAGTACATTATTTTATAAATGAATAAAAGCACTCGAATGAGAAATAAATAGATATAAGCTTTATAATAAATTAATTTTGTTTTATGTCATCTGTGGTTGGATTTGAATGTGCCTTATAGTGTTTTTTTCTCTCCTATTTGACTTTTATTAATCGGGAAAATAATCATTGTTTCGAGATTGCGAAAATGATAGATTGCGGATCATTAGGTTAGACTTGAAAGTTGGTTGTTATGTAATTAATGTTTTCGGATTGTTAGAAACCGGCATAAAGTTTGATAACAATTTATGCAAAGATTAAATTACGTGGCCAAAGAATAGGTATTATTATAGGGTTTTAGTGGATTTAAATAAAAAACTATCTTACGAAAAACTTTGTTGTTGTGTAACAAAGGGAGTGGGAATTTAGGGTTGTCTATAAACAAAGTAAAAGAGTAGTAATTAATACAGATAGGAAATCATATATTGAACATCACCTCATGTGAGCATTGGGTAACTACCGACACAACGTAGCTATATTAAGGAATCCTTGAAAAATTATAGAAAAATATTTTGTAGGTTAATTTAGTGATTTCAGATTATAACTTATAGGTTTAGACAATGTTAGAATGTTACACAGTCAAGCAGTAGCCTCAATGTATATGAAATGGCCATAAAAATTGTACCTAATACCAAAAAATACATTCGCTTTTACATTTATATTATTTTGCGCTCGACAAGCCGCGTCAAGCCTCGAGATTCGTTCATTTTATTGCCTTTCATGTAGAAATTTCATATGGCTTTTTATATCACCAGTAACGGCAGAATTGGAGCTCATTGAAAGAGGAGGCGAATATTTTGCGCAAGCTTCATTGGGCGGACAACAGCCTGTTAAAATTCAATTTTCGCCAGTGGAAATGTTTTAGAGGTCCTTTGAAGACGCAAGACTTTGGAAAATGACGCTGGTTTTTAATATTAGAAAAGTGTAGTTTTACAAAGGAATAGGCAGAGAATTCTAGTCTTCATTTTCAGTATATAGTGTTGTTATAATAATATTCGGTCAATTGAAATAGGATTAAGAAAAAGGGACATCCACTTTGGTCCAAATAAGAAAGAGGCCGACCGAAAACGCAAGTGAATTTGTTTTATAGATTTTGTTAATGTGAGGTTAAATAACTACTCCTGAAATTAAAGACAAGTTAAGAGGATCTTTCAATAGCAGCACAAAGAACATTGCCACCGACTTAGTAAGTTATCGTCCCGCAAAAGAATAGGTTGTGGTCACCGCTTCCGATAAGGCAAGGTACCTGCTAACTGAATTTGCATAAATACATTGATTGTCTAAATGTATTCTCGCTTTTTATTTAGGCAGGATTTTGCATAAAAATAAAAAAACAACATGCAGCCTGAAAACCACTTCATTGACAGAGTACCAAAATGTTAAATCGCACGATGAAAGAAAAGATTTCCTATAACCATTCGTACATAAAACGTTTGTATATATTTACGTACTGTAAGAAGCACCGATTGTTCGCTTTGGGCTTTGTCCCAAACAACACAAGCATTGTCCTTTGAAGTTTTAATATTAGGTAAGGTCGCGGGGAAACGGTCCACTGAATCACGAGAATCGCATAACTTTCCGGAGCAGTTTAGTGAAATGTACAGAGATTATAAGTGTAAGCCAGGATTACCCGTGCGGTTTACACGGGATGGGTCAGGGTACGTGTGATACAAGGAGGCCTCTTGGGTCGAAGGTAGTGGTGCTACGTCTAGCCGCATTGCGGGACGAGCATTGATAAATCCTACTATAATATTATAAATGCGATAGTCTGGATGTTTGGATGTTTGTTACTCAATCACGCCTAAACGGCTGAATGGATTTAGATGAAATTTGGCACACGTATAGTTTATAAACCAGATTTGGACATACGCTATAAAATTCCTACGGGAACCGTCTTATTCCCTTAGTAGGAAGTAGGATTAACTATTAAAATCCACATCTTTTACTTTATTCCATAATTTTGTATACCTCATATATTGCCAACTTTAATTTACCGTGTATAAACCGTACCATTATTAAGATAACGTTTATTATTCATGTAAATTAATTAAACAAGGTAACAATACAGATATAATTAATGAGTATAATACCTTGTGATTGTAATCTTTCCTGCTGAAAATTACGAAAAGTATTTTTATCCTCACTCAGTGTGAGCCAAGGGCGGGAAATGGATGTTATTTTCATTCATTTAACCTAATTACTGAATTAAAGATCGTCAGATCCCATTTTAATAATATACTTTTTATCTAATTGGTCCCGGTTTAATGTATGAACGTAATTTTTAACCGACTTTTAAAGTGGTATGTCTTTAAAAACATCAAACCTCTGATAACAAACAAACGACTTTTGTACAAAAGAATAATGAAAAGCCAACATTCGTAGTAAAATAGTGTTTTTATAATGTTATTCATATTATGGGCCGTGGGTTCAGTTACTAGTGTAAGTATAACAATACTTTTTAAATTACCTGATGTGTCCCTAAATTCGGGACACAGCGATAGTCGGAATTGCTCACAGCACTACACTACTATACCTCGTTAGCTTCGCCCAAAGTAGGTACGCCTAAAAATCTTTGACACCAATGTTTATTTATGATATTATTTTGTATTGGTGGCAATGAATCTTGATGGCTCTTTTTACACATTATCATTAGAACTAGCTAAATTGACTAAGTATGGTACAGTCGTAATATTGGTATGAGTTTTGAAGCTACAATTATAGTATTTGTACAAACTACAATAAAATAATTTAGAATTTTATTTTCTTAGAAAAGCGTTCTACGATCATTAACCCATAGGGCAGGGACATTATCGTAATATCTCATCGAGTCAGTCCATTGCATAGATTGATGGTATAAATGAATACTTGGACGTTGGGACAGACTAAGTTGGTATTGTTGGCAACACTAGTTGTCCTCTAGCTCGTTAGTGTTAACCCATTTAGCGCCTCTGTACTCGTTTGGGTACAGGTAGTTTTTAGAACCTGGCTTTTACATTCTAACGAATAAATAAGTTTTTATAGGTAATTTAAATTTTTTAAAGATGACTTTTTTATAATATAAATCTTTTATTAGGGTAGATTTAATATTGTATCAGAGTGATCATTGCATATTGACGCAACGTCACGCCACTGTAGGTATGTGTACTTTATTATAATTTATTATACCTAAATGTGATAAATAAGATCATTTGAGTTAAATATTTCTTTTTAGTAATGATTATACTACAAATATATTAAAAGCAAAAAAGTTAATTGCAAGTAATAGTGAAGATTTTTTGTAGTAAACATTGCTGTACCCGATTAAGTACAGCGGCCAGATGCATATAAGAAAAACCTTTATTTTGGTTATAGCTTACTAACACTGTCTTCCAAAAGCTTTACTACTGTTAACAACAATAATGAGTTAGAAAAAGCTGTTCAAGCTATTTTGAAGATGTACACGACTCCGACTATGATTTAGCATTTGTACTTCCTCCTCCAAGCGTGTTGTCGGATGAAGAAGAAGGACCTGGTGAAGATTTAATGACTGCTACTCTGCCTCGCGACGTTCCCGGGAATATTGATGCATTCGTAAATAATCAACAGTATCATCATACATATCGTGTGGCAAATAATAATTCGTTATTGAAAACAGCAGTGACGATGTGCCTTTGGACAATAAGCAGCCTTGATGACGTGATCAACAGAAAAGTGGGAACCCGTGATATTTGATTTTGAGAGCTGAGTGGCAGCTAGTTTATCTGTCTCCTGCTATGCCTTTGAGTTTTACTGTGTAAAAACTGTCATGATGCCACTGATGAGTCTCTTGGGAAATCACCAAGTCTGCTTTGGCAATCACGTTTCGGGTTACGTTCTTTAGATTTATTTGTGAAAACTTAGATATTGTGCTACTGGAACCGTTCGTGAGGATTCTTTTGTATTCTTCCAAGGGTATTTTAGTTCTAAAAACCCTTTGAAGAATACAAAAGATATAAAGAAAAAGTACGAGCTGACTAGGATTGATAGATTCGTTAGAACAAAAGAGCTATTGCTGGTGACAAATAGATAAATAGCGTTTGCACTATACAAATACTATACAAATAGAGATAGTGCTCAATAAGGCGCGACAGAGTCGATGTAGGTATTCCTCGTTGGTTCCAAAATTACATATAATAGAGAAATGGGTGGAGTAGACAAGCTTGACCAATCCGAATCCAAATTATTTACGTCAAGAAACACAAGGTAAAAGCCGTCCTTCATCTTCAGCAGTGCCAGGTATGGCCAACATTGGCCACTATCCTCAAAAAATGGAAGAACAATTGCGTTGTGCAGTTTTTCATGTCATATAAACCTATGTAAACCTGCTTGAAAACATTGTTCATAGCAAGCGGATGTCCCGAAATTTTGCACCCTTAAGTGGCCGCTGTACTCAATCGGGTACACCCTTCTAAAACTTTCCCAAATAAAAAAACTTTTATTTTTTCTTTCAAGTGTATTTGATTATGTCCCTAACGATTAGAAAATAAACAATTTGCGCTTAAAATGTTGCTAGTTTAATTTTGGCGCTTAATGGGTTAAGTTGTTTGAACTACACCCAAATGTACTTTATTACCACTACAGTATATGACAAGTCTACTTGGCCTTGAAACAAGCTAGTTTCATGTAGACGACCTTTGGGTAAGGAGTAGTTTTGATAATAATTTTAAAGTTAAAAAGTAAAAATACTTATTTCATACCTGCAGGGAAAAGTGTTTATAAATAGAGTCTGCGTTATAATAATATGGTAATATAGAGTCGTGAAAATATGTTTATGATCACGCTTGTTACACTTATTACGTTTGTGATATAGGTTCGGAAAATTCGAGAAATAATTCGTAAACCCAAAAATTGAACCCATTCATAAATTAAGTCCGGAGGTTCTTGGCGCTCATACTACATGCTAACTTGGGGCTAGTAGGCACCGTTTGGAAAATGTTAAATAACTTTTTTTGATTCGATTATGTCACAATAATTGTGTTATCAATGTGGATGTTTCTAAACATCACTGCTCAAGTGACATTATCCTTTATTAGTATTTGTTTTATCCTTAGACCCAATTACTATTAGGGAATGCGCAAATACAAAAAAGGTTTGTGACTGACACAATACAAACAGAATTACTTTCCTGCCAAATCTTCATCAAGAAAGTATATAGGGATGGATCCACCGAAACAAAGAAACACGATACTTAAAGTTAATTCTTCTCGTGTGATGCCATAAGTTTATTAGAACAGAAAACAGAATTTTATATATACTTATTAATTATTTAGCTCGAGGGTTAATGAGGCCTTGAATATTTCAGCAACCCCTATTTCTTAACAGCTCCTTTAGTTTGGGTTCTGAAAGACTTATACTGCAGCGGCAGCGGAAAATTGGTACAGAAACTGCGCAGGATTTTTCATGTTAATAATTAAGGAGGAGCCTCGAAAAATTGTGGATTTCAAAACTTTTTGTTTCATTGTATGCATATTTTGTTATCTGTGTATTAGATATAATATGTTTTATTAAAAAGATGACATTGTAAAAACTATTTAACAAAAAGACTCTCTGTTGAGTTTCATTCGTCACTTATGTGCCAGTAAGAAAAAAGTCACCGCAGTTTTCGTGCTCTCCCGCACTATTCTTTGCACTCAAAAAACATCTAATCTTGTGAAGCTGTGTTAGGAAAATAATTACACGAAACTTTCCCAAGTAAATGAACTCATGATTTATAAAAGGTGTTTCAAAGTTTCACTCTGACTGATGTCGTTTGTAGTAGTACTACGAGCAATAAGTTCAACGTTAGTGCATTTACTTACAGGCACAGATAATATTTATAATACTAGTATTATCTTTGTATTATATTATGGCATAGATCACTTACACTCTTTACTAGACGCGCACGCGGCATCGTTGTTTAATGGTGGGTCACAGATACTCACAGATTTTCATGATGTCACATCAAAATCTGTTTTTTTTTTGAAAAAATAAAAAGTCTGTACTGCCTGTAGACTTAAACTCCTTGTCAAACCATGGCATCTCCCAATTGTGTCCTTGCATTCCAGTCAAAATTTGCGGTCTTTTTTATACTAGATCAGTTGTCAACAGGCGCATCTTTCTATTTATTTAAAATCATTGTTTTTTTTTATCTACAACAAGCTGATTCCTACTTTAGAGTCTTAAAATAAATGTTTTATATCTAAATGTCCGATTAATAACTGCAATCTGAAAGATCAGCAGACGTAAACGGACCAAAGTTATATCTTCATAACAAGTACTAATCATACCGCTCACTGCCACAAATCTTCAAAACAGTTCAATAAATAGTCAAGCAATCGCAAATAACTGATATAACGAGATCCACTGAACTGAAACTTCGCACATATTTGTCACTTTTGACAGGCAATTAGCGTTGTGTGGGAGACGCGCAGTAATGAGGGCGCATTAACAGAGCCACGATCTGTCTCGAGGCGGCTAATAACGGCCACTGGCGAGATTGCCTCGCCCGGCTTACGACGTGCGGACCTGTTTAATGTGGTCCATGCTTAGCTTGTTTCTTAATAATATCGCACGCCAGAGCATGGTTGGTCTTTATTTTCATTGTGTTTGAACAAATAAACGTATCTTTTTAGCTTTCTATAGACATGTGGATTGACAGATTCAAAGCGGCCCTTACAATCTATTTACAATTACCATTCGCTTAGCAAAAAAAAAAAAAACAACGCAAAATTTTCTATCGATTAATAAATCGCTCTTGGATGCCTCGTTAGTCTAGTAGTTTAAGTACCTGGTCATGATCTTAGACTTACTGGGTTCAATTCCTGAGTCAAGCAAAATTTGTGTCGGTTTTACGCACGTAGCTCGGGTTCGTAAAACCAACACTTAGCAAGCGTGGTGATAATACACTGGCAATATCATTAGGTGACCTATGCCTATGATTGTGACGATGTTTTTTTTTTCAATAATGGAGGCCATTGCCCTGCAGTATGATATTAATAAGCTGATAATTTTTGTACTTTTTAACGAATCAGTAAAACAAAATCTTTGATCTTGGTAAGCCTATACAAAAACATTACTGACAATCTACGGAACCCATTGAATCGGAAAGTACGAATACGAATTTAAAAACCGCACAAGCGGACGTCGCTCAAACTCTGAAACAATGCAAACCAAGTTGATATTGATGTTAGCAATAAAAAGTGTCCACTGCACACAAGTCACACGTTTCCTATGACAGTTCTGAATCGCAAAACCGAGGGTAGTTCGAGAACGAACGGTCATTTGAATCGGTGGGCACGGGACGTTTGAAAAACGACGTTGAGCTATCGCATCCGATATCGATGGAATGCGGGATACTGGCACATTTTTCCGATTTGTAACAGTCAGGATATGACGGTGCAAAATGTGTTAGTATTAACTTAGAGTATTTACGGGTAATTTATATTGATCGCTTTTGATATCTGTTTTGCAGCAGAAAAAACTTTAAAAATAACCTTTCATAACTAGACAAGTAATTGTGGCGAATAAATACACCCGTTTTAGATAAGAACAAATAATATTCCATATTAGCCTCAATTGGCCGAATCCATGATTCAAGATTTAGTAAGTAAGAAAATATTAATTTAGTTTAAAGCTAAGTAAATACATGGAAAGGTAAGGTTTTAAAAACGTTTAACAACCAATTCAACATATGGCGCCCAACGTGGGGTTTCATTGTAATGACCGCAAATAAAACCAAATTGCTTGTTTAACTAAGCTAAGATATTTATTAGTACGTACCAAAATCAGTACACCCTGTTAGGGTGTATATTAGATAAAAACGCTATTCCTGAGAAACTGCTAAAGGAGTAAGTCGATAAGTAATACTTTTGAAATTTCGTTTCCGAATCTAGGACAATAAATCAGACCTGCCATCGTCTTACGACGCTCGCGACAGCCAGCGAGGCGTTGACGGGACTCGGAGAATAATTTAGAATTCGCGTTAGTGCTGACATAACTTTTTGTTCAAATATAATTGTTTTATTAGAATCCCCGACGTTGCGGGTCCATAATATGATTGTGTAGTCTATGTACATTATAAGGTAAAGTAAAAAGAATATACAGAAATGAATACTAAACAGTATCATTAATATAACTAGGATAACGCTGATTTTGTATCTTTCATTGGTGGTATTGTATAATTGCATAACTATATATTATGCACCTATGAACTCATCGGTTTTTAATAGTAATTCATGTTATTTTGAAGAAAATTTTAAAAACGTCTCCATTTATTTAACAGCGAAAAATTATGCATACTCGAATTTAATAAGTGTATGATCTCCAATTGCGCATTTGGCGCCCAACGTGGGGTGATATAAAGGACTGTTTATCAGGTCTTTAAGTCTTCAATCAAGTTCACCACACATATAAACTATATCCATGATATTCTTAAGTTAATTTATGATAAAGGTTGAGTGTTCACTTCCTATCGCCAAAGATTTAGGAAAATAGGCTACATCGCCATTACATTAAGAGAACCTTGACATTACACTCCAATTCCGTGACAATCAAATTCTCAGATAGGCTACAATCGCTTTCCCTTCCTCCCTAATATAAAGAAATACCGAAATAAAACGGCACGAGATCAAGTAGTCCACTATTACCTTGCAGATATAAAAATTCCACAGTCAAGAAATTTTTGCCTCCCCGAAGATCCTCGGCAATTACGGGCTTATCTTCTATGCGAATTTTCTGAGCGACTTTAAATAGCTATCATTTTCCCCGGTGGCTTCGGAACCGCGAATGCCTGCTTAATACTCAGAACGGCACTGTTATAGCGGCATTAACACAGTTGCGTTTACACTGTTATTCTAACACGACATTAGCAAAGGCGACATCGGGGAAGTTGAAAGGTCATTGCCCTTGTTGCCAGTTTTGCATAAAAGAAACAAGCGATTAAGTAAGCGGTATCTTCTTTCGAACTCATTTTCCGCATTCGAGAGGTCTTTATTTGGGTCGTAATTGACTTAACGGCCTCAATGGGGATAATTCGTGGTACTTACAATTTTATTTTGGTTTAGCGTATTTTAATTGATCTGCAATCCTGTTAATTGACTAAGGAAACTAAGGGTCGTTAAGGGTATTAGTGGAACGAACGTCTTTGTGAGTTCTACACTCATTGCGGAAAATCTCGTTAAACTACGGATATGGAGTAAAAAAATTAACAATTTCCTTTTGAGGAATTACATTTTGATGTAGAGATTACATATTATGTTACATTATTGATTATAATCGTAAAAAAAATACCAGCACAGTTTAGTTTGGAAGAAACCTTGTACCCTACATTTCATTTTATTACGAAAGCGCTTCGTGTTACTTCCACCGCACTCTTTGTTTCATATTTGCTGCAATAAAAGTGGAGGCTTGAAGAGCTTGCATTCAGAAAGGGGAACCAGACAAAGGATTTCTTTGTAAGTTAGAATATGAACCGGTCGAAAATAGGCGGCACGATACATGCCAGAGTGTATGAAAGCATATGAGGAGCTGAAAAGTTTGTGGAAATCGAAGATTTTACGAGTATAAAAAAGTATCAGCCTGTTAATGTTCAACTACAGGGCAAAGGTCCATCCTTATAATTAACATATCGTTATAATGACAGGTACTTATTACATCACCACCATTGTCAAATGCGGATTGGTGATAACACATCCGAGAAAACTGAAACACAATGTTAGCTCGACCCGGGAATTTATCGAGCCGCTAATTACACCACACAGATTTTTACGAGTGTATTTCGACGTTACGACGTGATATAATCTATTCATGAAGTAAACTGGAAACGTAGTAAATTCCGTACACTTATAAAAACAAAACTACTTGTAGGTGAAAGCAAAAATTATAATTTTTCCTTCTGTCTGTTTGTACTCACACAATATTATTAGACTAGTTGATTGACTTGTGTAAAACTTAAGCAGTCCAGTAAAACCTTAACAGATTTTGGAATAACGCCTTAGGAAAAGTTGTTGTGCGTGAGCAGTACTATCTCCGTTTTAGGTTCTATTATCTGACTTTTGTTGCTCTGTAATAGATATAAATGCAGCTCATTTCCGGGTTCCGTGTATGCAGATCGGACGTGTGATAATATCAAGTGCATCCGTGCCGCTAGTAAACTCACACTCATATAAATGTGAGCGAGTCTGAAACATAAAAACCTGACGAAATTACAAAGCAGGTTTTGTTATTAGACATCTTTATATCAGTTACTTTGTAGCACAGCAATTATTTTGACAGCCTCTGGGGTGCAGGCAAGTAGTTCGCATTTTCAAGCGACGACTGCGATAGAGGTTTTAACCCCGGGTCGAACCGAAAAATTGTGGTAGGTTTTGTTTTGATGATGCTTTCGTTTGTTAGAATAAACAAAAGAGACAGTATCGTCGATATCTGACATAAATTACGCAATACTTCACTGACAGCGGTTACTTTGACCCTTATTTAGATTGATTCTTCATAAGATTCTAGAGTATTAGACAATTGATTTTGTGTAAATTGTGAGTGGTCAGCCAACATATTTAAGGTCGCAAGTTCAAATCCCCCGAAATTTGTGCATGAGCATGTCTATTAAAAACGATTTCAAATGTATGCTCGTAGTTTGAGTGTATGCAACAAAAAAGGGTATGTAACCATATTCGTATCTTGGTTTCAATAAGGTGCAGCGCAGACGGCACATTTTTTGTGTGATCGAGTCTGCGACGTTAAAAAGATGTAAGTGGCACACTTTGTACGCCGGACTTTTTGCGCGTCGTGTGTGTTACTGCATATAATTTGCAAAGGTTCTATTTTCACAGACTAAAAGTGCGTCACAGATTGTCTGTCGTCTGTGCTGCCCCTAAAACAAGCTTTGCTAAATAGCGGCTAGGGGCCGCTGCGTGTATCATCCGAGGACGTTTATTATAACCGCTGAGTTATCACAGTCGCACCTCACTCGCTTATCCCGTATCTGTGCATCCGCTGCTCAGGACACGCGGGATTAAACCCGCCATCCGTCGACCGCAAGTGTATCGAACGGAACAATATTCATATATCGCGCGGCTTAACGACTATCCATTCTGCCGGCAGAGCCATCTGCAGGATAAATGAGCGTTTATCTACCAAAAAATAGCAGGATAATTAAAACAGGTGCGGGCTGAATCCATTTGCCCGATGTTTTTTTTGTGATAGCTGACCGAAGGTAAGCGGTTTTGTGGCGCTTTGTTCAACGTCTGTTATTCGTGGGCGATAAGTTTTTCGAGTGTTTTAAACTGAATTTAAACAGTGTATCTTTCTAATTTATAGACACGGATATAGGTATATTAAGCGGCGTAAGACTAAATTTTGTTCTAAAACTCAAATTAATCAGGAAAAAAAAGGTTCTAAACACTTTAGACTCGAGTTTAAATAAGTGACTTGTGATCTATATATATAAAACTCAAAGGTGACTGACTGACTGACAGACATAGATAGCTATCAACGCACAGCCCAAACTACTGGACGGATCGGGCTGAAATTCGGCATGCAGGTAGATGTTATGACGTAGGCATCTGCTAAGAAAGGATTTTGATCAATTCCCACGGGAACTGGAAACACGCGGGTGAAACCGCGGGGGCCGCTAGTTTTAATATAGTTAATAGTATAATTATACTAATTATGAAGGAAGTGAACTTTGTACTAATTTTATTTTTGAATTATTTATACTGACAAGTAGATAGTATATTTATTATGTCACTTCTCTTGGCAGACAAGCGGCCTGTTTTACTTTATTATTATGAAGACTTATCATTAAAGCGAGGCTGAAACTAGTGCAAACGGGTCATCCTTCCCAAAATAGAGGTATTCCCCACTCAAGTTACCCAGTGCGATAATGATAAAACACCACTTTAGCCTAATGCCAGTCAGGAGCGCGTTGAATATGAAGTGGAGGCCTGGTTTTACCTGCTCACGGTTATGGACGTTTGTCCACTGTACGAGAAAGCACGATACGGTACGACGTGCAATACGGTACGATAGTTCTTTCTATTTTGTTGTTAGCGCGCTTTGCTGATTGAGCGAAGCACCGCTGCGACTTTTGAATTTTATCGGTTTGTTTATAAAAATGAAAATTCATTATTGGCTGTTGGTTTCATAAATATGTTTGACTATTGTGTTTAAGAGCTGTGGATTTTGTTAAATAAAAAAAAAGTTTTATTCCACTTCAGTCGGTGTTGATAAGCACGCAGCGCAGCTGATGTTAAGCGGCCTATTCCATTGATGCTTGTCCAGGAAGCATCGCTCAATGAGCACCTACACTGTAGTCTTCTTTGATCTACTAGCTTTCATTTTAAGTACGTTTATGTAGACAAAACACAGCCATGGCTGTTATAGCTAATTTCACCTGGGAGGTAGCTAACCAGTCAGACTGAATAAGTCGTATAACCAACCAGAAACAAGGCGGGAAGCCTAACCCCCTGGTTTTAGACTCGAGTGATGCCACCACTGTTTGTCGGAAGTAAGTAAGTACGAGATATGCAAATATATTGCAAACCAGCAAAGCTATGAGAACGAACATTTTTATCGTTAATTAAATGGTACAATTCAATCTACAGTACATTTAATGAATGCATAAACGTAGTCGCATGAATTAAAGCTCGCATGTTGTCGGGTTTGGTGATTTAAGATTTATCTGGTCAATATAGAGAATATATAATATGTACAGATATTGACTTGGTCGGAAAATGCAAATTTAAAATACGTTGTTCAATTAAGAAATATATGGTCTATTTAATAGTTATATTGATAAAATAATACCTAATGAATTCATAAAAACACTTTTTAAATATTTTACGAACAGTTCTCTATGTTACTGTGCCTTGTCGTACTATGTAATGACGTGTCAAGCAATGTAATGAAAACATACCTAGTGTCAGTAATGTGTCTATCAGCCCAGAGTGCTTTCCTAGCAACAGGCGCCATACATAGCCACCAGTCGACTACAAATTCTCAGAATGGCGCATTTTTCCACTTATTAGAATAGTATAGGGAATACTTACACATGGAAATACTTTTAGTGCGATAGCTGATGTTACTTTATGTCTGAAAAGGATAACCAGCACAAAGAAGGTGGAAAAGATAGTTGCATTTTTTTTTATTTTTTTTGCATATTAATTTTTCATATCATTTATGTTACGAGATTGTGTTAAAATATCAAAACATATTTTAATTTTGACATTTCATTAGAAGTTTGAAATAAGAAATGCCAGGCAATGAACATAATATTATTATTTTACAATAACAACTATTCAAGCATTGTCCTGAAAATGAGCCTCAATTGTTAATTAATTTGTTTATTTAAAAAAAATATTAATTACGTGCCGTTACATAAGGGCAGCTTTTACCGCTGTCAGAGTTCTTAATAGTCCATCGTTTCGATAAATGAAACTTTGTTTCTTTTACGTACGGAATTAAGAGAAAGGACAAAATAACAGTTTATTTCACTTCATTGCAAAAAGCGGTCTATATCAATACACCTTTTGTAAGCATTCATCGGTCCCTTTTCTACGATGTACAAACAAACAAAACATTCGCCAAGTGCTTTGAATTTGTAAACTAAATTAATTAACAACCGTTCGAAGTTCACAAAGAACATTTGAATTTCAAACGATATTAATGTTTTATTCTGATTCGTTACCAAATTTTAATTGGCTAAGAAGCCCAAACAATTGTTGTTTGATAAAAAAAGAATAATGGTTTCTTTGTAGTCCGCGATACTTGAACAAAGTGTTTGTTTTTGTAATCGTCATGGATTCACTTTTTTGTTTTAATTTTCTCGTTAGAATAGACAAAGTAACAGTAGTAAATTGGTATTGATAGTCAACAATCTCGTTTTAATTTTTTGAAGTTTCTTTTAGAATCTCAGTATTCATATTGTATTAGTGTAAGATCATGCAATTTATTTTTATTTACCATATTCTTGAAATCTAAATCAGAGATTTAATTCACTTTTATCTATGACATATTAAGGTTTAAAATAGTTTTTACTTTAGTTTTCTAGACTATTGCATTGCATAATAAAATATACATATTAGCAACTAACAGTGATAAGATATAATATATAAACAAATACAATAATTAAAAATAACAAAACAATCTAAAAGTCAAGTAAGTAATTATTTAAATAATGTCCAGACAGAGATATTTATTTATTTGTGCTAAAAACTAAATATCGATTTTAATCCATTTAGGATGTGTGAGTAGTAGGTACCTACCTATAGTAGTAACACGAATAATATCTTTAAAAAAAAAACTTAGGTAATCTGATTAAAATGTACCAATACCCAGCAGCATTCTGTTCCTTGTTATTGCTAACGGCAAATTTGTTGACCATGTGCACTTGCCCGAACGCCCGCACGCGTAATTGGTCAGAGGTAACCTTCTGACCAATAGCGCGCAGGCGTGTCAAAATTTGTGTTCTGCACAATCCTCACCTGATATTCAAGAAGTTTGCCGGAGCCTATACGAGTAATAAACGAAATTCATAACGTGTCATCATCACACAAGATGTGATAAGTCAAATGCGACTAAAAAGACCTTGAACCGTAAATCGAGTTTCCAATTATCTTCCCGGGATAAATCTACCGGCAAAACCAGTCCGCCTACGGAGTTCCATAATTAATATTTCCGAAAGAGAATCGTAATTAGAAAGGGGGTGACTTAGCAAATTTTCGCTAATCCAATGAGCTCAGGTCGCGAGGTACAGGATTAAATTGAAGGTATAATCGCAAACTCTAAGGAAAGAAGAGAAACACCCATCTAAATTAATCAGGTGACTTATTCGCGCCTCGTCTCAGACGTAGATACTACGGCTAAATTATATTACTGATGGACTGCTTTGATGAAATATTGTACTTCGCTGTTGGTAGGGGTATTTTGTGTTTTAGGTTTATAGCGACTAGGTCTTTTTCTGTAGTCCTTATCTTAGCTTCCGACGCAATTAATTCCGGAAAATGATCCTACATTTTTCGGCTCTTCTTTCGTCGAGCAGAAATTGTTGTTGCTACAATTGAAGCTATGTTGTTGAAGATGAAGGGTTTTTGCCGTGATATTGGGAAGCTGGTTCCATAGAACAGTCGTCCGCGGCAGAAAATGTCTGCGGAAACGTACGGTAGTTTATCGCCACTCGTCCAGGTGGTTTGGATGAAACTGCATTATGTACGGTACGGTTTTGTATTTCATAAATGGTACCTAGGTTTGTGATCTTCAACTTTGTTTCTATGATTAGAAATTATACCTAATAGCAAACTTTACGGAAAGAAGATGAACAGCCATGTAAGTAAACCAGTGACTTATTTGCGCCTCTTCACAGATGTTCCACTTTAAATTACTATTGGATTGTTTTGATGACAAATAAGAAGTATTTTTTGAGTAGGTAGGTATTTTCTGTAACAATAAATTTTTTTCTACTACGCAATTAAATCCGGAAAATGATACGCTACCCTTAGTTTTAAATTAGCTTAATTCGGGGAGAGATGACACCTTGTAAGTGGTGCATTTCGTGTGAGTAGGCTGAGCGCATTATGCTGCACGGATGCCCTTAATAATTTGCTTGCTAAAGTATAAAAGATGAAAACTTTTGGAATTTCATTTTTAAAGTTTTTAATCATTCAATCTTAAATGTCCCAGACAACTTTTTATAAAGATGAATTTGGAATAAGTGGATGTTTCGAAGTAGGTTACATTTAAGATCTCAGTACAGTACAAACGTGTGTTTATGTATTGGTCAAAGTATATAAGTGTATTAAAGTAAGCTTTGCTGAATTTGGTGCGAGATGACGCATTGTAAGTGACCCTGGCAGTGGTACACATATATTCCGTGTGAGTAGGCTGAGGCCTGAGCGCATTACGCAGCGCGGAGTGGAGGCGCGGTCGAGTGCGGCAAACAGACCGAGAGCCCTCAAGCGAGGCCCGCGGGAAAGGGTTCGATAAGTATTTAATAACAGCCAATATTTATCGATGTGTTGAAGCAGATTCTTTTACGCCGGCTGAAAGTATCAACCTTTCGGTGAGCTCTTGGGTTCACAGATTTAATGCGGACCTAATTTCTTACAACGAACGAACGTATTAGCAGTAACGAGGATATTATGGATTGGTTGCCAACTTACTTTATCAAGGTATGAACAGTGTATTTATTTAATGCTAAGTATCAAACTAAATATTATGTACTTTGAACGGAAAGGTTTATTTTAAGTCGCAGTCGCGTAAGTTTAAGTCGCTTCAATATATTAATCTACAAACACTATTTATTATTCTGTATTATTCTGTGATATTTATAAAGTACTAGGTAAGTATGTGACTTGTTTTGCAACTACAAACTAACAATAACATTTCAATTATGTAAACAATATAAGAACTTAAAAATAATTATTCTTTTATTTGGTTTTATTTCTATAATAATGGCCATGCCAACAATAACTTTAAAAATTGTTAATGTTGAGAGGTCGTCTTTTCTACCATGTCGTGGGTTTGATTCCCGCAAAGTACTTTATGATATTTATTGCAAAAAAGCTCTTTCTTCTACGGCTTTGTAATCGCAGATGACAGCGTTGTTTTATGAAACTAAGTGATGGTCCTTTTTGTAAAATATAGTTTGACAATTAATTTTAATTGTAAAAATACTTATTGAACGCGTGGAAAGTTGGTTAGTCCAAGCATGGAGTGCCCTTGGTCTATTTGGTCGCACTTGACTTGACTGACCGACATTCGCTATTCGCTCTAAAAAAGATTTGATCATCTAACGCGATGTCCGATGGATTGTACCGAGAGAACGATAGATCTTTTTTCATGACGTCAATTAGTACAGAGTTTCAGCAAGTAATCGAGCACGAATTAAGAGGACATACTAAGGGTGAGAAAATTACAAATCAAATTTTTTTACATTTTTGAAGGTTCATATCTCTCTTAATTATTAATTTATGAAAAAAAGGAAAACATAGGGACATGCAAATAGTGGTCATAGATTTTTGGAAAAAAAAAAAAATTTCACTAATGGCATTATCCAGGGAGACAACAGGGGACAGCGTTTGTATGGAAAAATGGCTCCTGTCTTTCCTCTTAACCTGATCACTTACTAGATCCCTAGCAAATTTTCAATAATTGTTAAAATATTTGTTACCTATCAGGATTTCATATACAGCTTTCTATATTGAAAAAATAAGGAAAGAAAATGTACGGGTAAAAAATTAAAACATTGCTACTAAAACAGCATTTAAAGGAGACCGGGCGAAAGTGGTCCGTGAACCAATAGCGATACTGTTGAGGTATCTATGTGGGGATACCTCAACTACACTTATGTGCGAAGGAGCATCGAAATCTGACCCGGCAGTTTTGAGAAAAAAGTATTTTTTGTTTTTTGTTTGAAAAACATTTAAGCGACTGTCTGTGAACCAATAGCGATACTGTTGTGGTATGTAAGTGGGGATACCTTAACTATACCCTGTTGCGAAGGGGCATCGAAATCTGACCCGGCAGTATTGAGAAAAAAATACTTTTTTGTTTTTTGGTTCGAAGAACGTTTATGTCACGTCTATTAACCAATAGCAATACTGTTGTGGTATGTATATGGGAATACCTCTACTACACTCATGTGCGAAGGGGCATCAAAATCTGACCCGGCAGTTTTGAGAAAAATGTATTTTTTTGTTTTTTTTTTGTTTGAACAACGTTTAAGTAACTCTCTGTGAACCAATAGCAATACTGTTATGTTATGTATGTGGGGATACCTCAACTACACCCATGTGCGAAGAGGCATCGAAATCTGACCCGGCAGTTTTGAGAAAGAAGTATTTTTTGTTTTGTCCAGCATTAAACTGCGACAGGCTGATGATGATGATGACTGTATCTAATAGAAAATGAAGTCTAATGCATTAAGACATAAGTTTCTCAAACAAAAAATGTACTTTAAACATATGTATTTTTAAGTGTTTTTTTTTCTCAAAACTGCCGAGTCAGATTTCGATGCCCCTTCTCACATGGGTGTAGTTAAGGTATCCCCACACACATTTCACAACAGTATTGCTATTGGTTCTCAGACAGTGACTTGAACGTTCTTCAAACAAAAAAAAACAAAAATACTTTTTTCTCAAAACTGCCGGGTCAGATTTCGATGCCTCTTCGCACATGGGTGTAGTTGAGGTATCCCCACATATATACTACAACAATATCGCTATTGGTTCACAGACAGTGACTTAAACGTTCTTCAAACAAAAAAAAACAAACAAAAAATACTTTTTCTCAAAACTGCCGGGTCAGATTTCGATGCCCCTTCTCACATGGGTGTAGTTAAGGTATCCCCACACACATTTCACAACAGTATTGCTATTGGTTCTCAGACAGTGACTTAAACGTTCTTCAAACAAAAAAAAAACAAAAATACTTTTTTCTCAAAACTGCCGGGTCAGATTTCGATGCCCCTTCGCACATGGGTATAGTTGCGGTATCTCCACATACATACCACAACAGTATCGCTATTGGTTCACAGACAGTGGCTTAAATGTTCTTCAAACAAAAAACAAAAAATACTTTTTTCTCAAAACTGCCGGGTCAGATTTCGATGCCCCTTCGCACATGGGTGTAGTTGAGGTATCCTCACATATATACCACAACAGTGTGCAGTGTCGCTATTGGTTCACGGACCACTTTCCATACAAAGTGCCCAGTCTCTTTTTGTATAATAATTACATCCAACAACACCTAAAATGTTGCGGGTTTATTTCAAAAGTACCATAAACTAAAGTTATTGACGCTTTTGTATACAATAAACTTAAGAAAAATCTAAACAAAAAAGGTAAGCGATCTTAGAAATCAATAAAACTTCCACCGATTATCCGGGACTGTCTGGGAGACACACGTCAAGCGGAGTGGCGGAGTGCCTTTGGCGCGCGGGCACTCGACCGACCGTCCCCTCTTCACACTCACTTAGCGCTCAACACGGCTGTGTCCGACTTACGCACAGTAAATGCCGATGTTGAGATGTGAATAATCAAAGTCAAAGTCAAAGTATTTATTTTGCAATTTGATTTACCAAGAAATTCTTTTGCACGTCATAAACTTTTTTTCCTACCAGCACCTAGACGTGAATGAATGGCCTGCTGTTGAGAAGAAGTGCCGCAAGAAACTCAACAGTTACATATGATAGCCTTTTTTAAATCATTTTGTGTTGTACAATAAAAACTTAATAATAATATAATGTCAAATTAATAACAATATAATGTCAACTTAATAATAATATAATAAGTACAATAAATAAGCATATGAGTAGATGTGCAGAGAAGCAAATGTGTTTCATGTCCACAGAGTCTTGTCATTTAAGTAATCCTCTACTTTATAGTAACCTTTCCTCATAAGGTAATCTTTAATTATGACTTTAAATTTATTTAAAGGTAATTCTACAAGACGTTGTGGTACTTTGTTAAATAGTTTAATGCTCAGTCCAACAAATGATATTCCTGTTTTATGAAGCCATACATTAGGAACGGCAAGTCTGTGCTTATTCCTTGTGTAAAATTTATTATTATTGTACTAAATACTTAAACACAATACCACACAATATAAATTGGGGCTCTTCAAGGCTAGAACTAACGGGCTTTTCCAAAGCTAGCGCGCTCCATCGTAGACCGCATAGTTGTTTAACATCAGGCAACTTTGTGGTCAAGTGCTAGTTTAGTTCAAATAAAAAAACACACACACATGGTTGTCTTTCAGGCGTCAGAATAAATATCTTATAAAAGGATAAGAAATATTTCCGCACATAGAGTTTGACGGTGTTAGAAATCAATAAAATGTTCACTGGTTAATAGGGAGACATACGAGTACGTAAGTGGAGCGGTGTAGAGCCATCGGCGCGCGGGCACTCGACTGTCCCCCCTTCACACTCGCTTAGCGCTCAAGATGGCTGTGCCCGACCTACACGCGATAAATTGTTATTATGGTATTAGAATTAGTGCGTTATAAAGCATCAATTTATTATCAATGTGCGTGATGGCCGGGCAGTGAACCCTGATTCTTCACTGGATTCATGATGGATGGATGTTGACATATACAGAAAAAAATTGGCAAGAAACTCGATAGTTACTGATTTCAAAATTGGTCAAATACATTTCTAGCTGTACAGAGACAACTTAATTTGTTAAATAGAAATCATATGTACTTTTTTAATATACTTGAAATTTTACTCGTAATTAATAAATAAATACTGCTACTACTCGTAATAAGTGGTTTTTTATACAAGATTTGCTTAAATTAATTAGAACTATGACATTTTCAATTCTTAAGAACTGTGGTTAAATTAGAATACTTAAAAGGACTAAAATTCAAAGATCTTAATTGAATATCTTTGCTTAAATAACAATTTGGAACTGTCAAATAAAATTACACTGCAAAATCAAAACCTATTAAAATGTGGTTTTAGTTTTAAACTTATTCTACATTTAATAAATGGAGCATTACGGTCACTTAAGAAAATAAAAGTTATTTAGAGATAGAAATAGTGTAATTGTTATCGTAGACGTCAATACAAATGAAGTAAAATAGATATCTGGTTATGAAACAATGAAACATGTTATCAACATAATTTTAATATTTTCCAGGGAATTAATCAAATATTTGTAACACAAGGTAACAATTTGGTAGCCTTGGTAGGTAGGTTTGGTATTTGGGTGTATTTACATCGCAATGCGATATTCGTTTATTGGAAATAAGTTTATTAATTGTTACATTTATTAATGTTTCCTACCATGGAGAGTGGAACTGTCTAAACTAGTAAGTAGGTATTTACCTAAACTTAATGGTATAAAGTTCATAGAAGTACTATCATTATATTATTATGGAATAGCTAGTTCTCTTCAGCTACTTCGTCCACATAAAACCCCTATTAACCACTCAATCCCGAACCGGCACTCGGGTGCCGCGTAACAATAGATTTTCTATTGTGTCTGGTGATCCGGGGCTTGAAAGATTAAACCCCTATTTCACGACCGTAGAAGCTGAATTCCAAAAACAGCTTTTATTTTGAAACTTATACTAATTTAAAAGGCTTCGTCAAAAATTTTAAGTTTTTTACCTTCAAAATGAGGGTTATTTTCATATTTCTTAGTAGAAACTAACACTTACGAAGGACCCATGGGTTTGGATCTTTTGGTTGAGCGAATGATTGTCAGTCAGTTAGTCAGTTATGATTTTGTATATTGTAATCCCACCAAAAACATTCTGTAAAAAACTAGCCAAGTCTCGATGGAGCTGCTTGTTTATCTCTAAAAAGTAATGAAATCTAGACAAAGTCGTGCCAAGTCTAAGGTTCCTTACTGCGATTTCTTTATTATTATAGTTAATGTTGTGTGACTTGGCCGTTGAAGGGTACACAAGGGTACAAAACCAGGTGCTCCATTACTCCATTGCACCAATCTGTCGCCAGAACCGCTACCCATTGACGATGGAAAATTGCCACTTGGAGAAACGTTGATTCAATAACCAGTCAATTGAAGACTTAATAAAGCTGCGTATTTCAACGTACTGACGAAAGAATGTTCAACCTAAACATTCTTTATACGTTAGTGTCTCATTTGGCCCTTCAAAGTTGAGTTGCAGGTCCGTTTGACCGTCTGGCCCTTCAACGGCCAAGTCACACAACATTAACTATAATAATAAAGAAATCGCAGTAAGGAACCTTAGACTTGGCACGACTTTGTCTAGATTTCATTACTTTTTAGAGATAAACAAGCAGCTCCATCGAGACTTGGCTAGTTTTTTACAGAATGTTTTTGGTGGGATTTCACTTCTTTTTGTAGGAACGTGGGCATATTGATTTATTTTTTATCTATTTGGAATGAGACGGTTATAAACTATACATGTGCCAAATTTCATTTGAATCCGTTCAGCCGTTTCAAAATGGTTATTCCCGCGGGAATGAGACGTTTCCCGTGAGATTTTTTTAGCCTATGTCCTGTTCTAAGTTATAAACTATACCTGTGCCAAATTTAATGTAAATTCATTCAGCCGTTTCAAAATCGTTATTCCCGCGGGAATGAGACGTTTCCCGTAAGAATTTAATTAAAAGCCAATGCCCTATTCCAGGTTATAAATAAGGAGGGGGAAGGGGAATAGGATTGATAAGGTACTACTATCCCCATCACCCCACCTTCCCCTCCCTTATACTACTATACCCATTCCCCCACCTCCCCCTCTCATCCCCCTTCGGGGAAGGGGGAGGGGTCCCATCCCCGCCATTTCCATCCCCCTTCATTCCTACCCATCCCATCCCCCATCCCCCCATTCCCCTTCCCCTACCATCCCCCTTTCCCCACCCATACCCCCACCACCACCAAATGAAGCGGCTCACCAAGTTTAGTATTTTTTGTAAAGGCGGTAAATGTCGATCTCTAATAGTTTGGTTGGGCTCTTGTGATTTCTAATCAGGGTCGCCAGGTACTCCAGATCTTCGAATATACTAGTTTTTATAGTTTTCCCTTTATGTGGCCATTAAACCCTAACTCTGTACCAAATTTCAGCTCTCTGAGTTTATGGGAAGTACTAGTTCTATTTTGATGATCATCAGTGAGTGAGTGAGTCAGTGTCTGTCATAAATGCGAAACTTTGCTTTCGCTTAACTTCGGAACTAAACGACTTACAGACTTGAAATTTTGGATTTTAAGTATGTGATTATAGCTTACTAAATGATGAAAATTTCTGCGTTCTGGTCTTATCCAGAGGTTCTCAAACAGGGGCCCGAAAATGCGGCGAAATGGTTCCAGTAAAGGATGGTACGGCAGTGTTTGCTTCGCGCTCGACTTGGCGGGGGCACTGCCGTGCCCCCAGATCATACTAATTTCACCGTTGTTTTGGTTGGCAATATACTCGTAGTTATAAGTAAACAGTTGAGAAAGTTACATTCTTAGATAGAAAAGAAACACCATTTATATCTACTAGATCACTTTACAAAGAAATCGCTTATGTTGTCTTGCCATTTTAAGAACTTTGATTCCACCTGTTTGGGCGGTCACTAATCTATAGGCACTAAAACTGCGGCTTAAAATTAGTTATATAATATACTACTTGATTGATTAAATTGCTCTTTTAAAACTGTGTTTAGAAACCTCTTGTGCTTAACAAAGCCAGTCTTAAATTCTTGTTTAATTACTCCAAGATGTTTTATTCACCGTCAATCAAGCGATATCTTAGAAGTAAGTGGCCTTTCCCCTTCGGCTATTGCAGCCGTTCAAACTTTCTTCATCATAAAAAGTAGTATTAAAATATTTGCAAAGATGTAAGTTTCCTCCCGAGCTAGTGCAGTTAGTTCATAAAGATAAATAACTAGTTCAACTTTGAACTTAACATGATATCATCTGCCAGAACTTGTTCCAAGTTTTGCAATCAGTTCAATCCAATACCGGATCGGGGTTGCTACGATAGATGATATAATGAAAGTCAAACTACTTTTTGGATCCTTGCCACTTATCGAAGGTTTTTTTTTTTATTAAACAAAGCAACAACTTAAGCTTTGGTATATAAAGGTGAGGTGGAGGTAGAACGTAGTACCTAGTGACTCCGTAGAAACAATAGAGCACAAAGGACTGTAAAATGCCACTCAAAGAATGACCTTGAGAGAGGGGCAGGAATGGTAATTTTCCACTTCATCAGATTTAAATGTAGCACATGCTTACTAACTCATGTACCTACTAGTGATTTAAGCGAGTTTTTTAAGGGTATCAGAAATTACGAAGGTACCACATCCAGCTACAAATGTTCATCACGTGTTTTTCCTGGGTGGGATTCGGAACCCACGACCCTTGACGCATTAGGGTTCCCAATGCGCCATCAGGCTATTCAAATTAATAGGCTATTAATAAGCAGAACAACAACTCAAAGCAACCGTATCGCCCTGCCTTATGTTTCATGGAGTTTGTGAACTTTATATCGACGGAACTTCGTCATACCGAGGCGGAATGTTTATTCACGGGCGTGTGTGCTTCTCGATAGTTCTATCCGCTGGTGTTGCGAAGAATTTTTAATTTGTCCTATGTTCAACGGTTAAACATACTTTGAATAAGTTAGACTTTCATCTAGCAGAGTGAAACGCTGCTGGCTAGTTTTAACATAGATTTTATGAGTGAATTAAGTTAGAACTACTTTTAGTCTAGTTCTAAAAACTCCGAAACTAGCTACAACTGCAGTTAAAATTTTTATGCTTGAACATTATTTACAAGGTTTCACAAGTTGGAGATCGAGTGATAAAATATCGCCGCGTACATAATAATATTTATTAAATGTATGTTTCTATGAGCGAGTTTACTAATATGCTAATTCAGATTGGTTGCGACATTTAGTTAGAGAATCTGGGGGAGGTAAAAATAAAATTTAGATTGTATTCATTTAGATTTGCATGATATCAATCATATAGAATTACAAAAAATATTCAAATTTTACATAATATTTGGCGTATAAATGAAAATCAAACTATACTTAACGAGACTAAATAAAAATAGCGGCCTCCTCCACGGTCTTACTTTTTCGGTTTTGTGGTTTCGTTTTGTTTTGTCAATAACCTCCCCCCTTCCCCCCACATTTCCGGGATCAAAAGTACGCTATATCAACCGGAGATAGAGCTTTCCAAAAGTAAAAGAATTTTCCAAATCGGTTCAGTAGTTTCGGAGCCTATTCAATACAAACAAACGAATAATAATTAATAAAAAACTATATACAAATGTGAAGTGTATTCAATTTTCATTTCATTTCAAATAACGGGCAAATATAATAAACATTTTTCCTTGATACAAATTGACACGAAAACGTTTAATTTGTATCACTTTATAGAAAAAAGTTCAATAATTTATATTAGTCTTTCGGATGACATGTTTGTCATGCCCTCCCTGCATCGCAGCTAGCTCCAACCAACCAAGGTAATTAAATAGCTCGGAGTTTGTGTCCAATAATGAAATTGAAATCGGAGATCCAAGAACGTGATCAAGAGGCACTAATAAATGATATAGAGATTTCAAATTTTCCCGAAACCTCGAATGAAAACCCGACACATATATTATTGACAATGGCAAAGAAGCTCGGAGTAGAACTGGAGGAGCGGGATATCGTGAGTGTGGAGAGAGCGGGCCCAGTGCGCGCGCACGAGGAGGGGGCAGCGCCGCCGCGCGCCCGCCCGCTTGTCGCGCGCTTGGCTCGTCGTGCTCCCCGGGCTGCACTCCTGAAGGCTGCGCGCGTGCGACGAGGCCTTACCACTGAGGGAATGGGCCTGCCCTCATCCTCTCCGCGCGCCTATTACATTAATGAGCGTCTTACGAGATTAAATAGGCAGTTGTTTCAAAAAACACGCGAAGAAGCCAAACACCGAAATTGGAAGTATGTCTGGACCCGCGAAGGACGCATATTCGCGCGACGAGAGCAAGGAACGCCAGCTCATCGCATTCGCTCAGATTCAGACATAACGAAGGTTTTTGGTGTTAATTCTGTTGGTGCTAACACTTAACTTTTTAAATATATTGTGCATTATTATTAAGAGTACAAGTAGTGTTAATAAGTTATTTTTATGTTATCATATTTTAACGAAATGTTTGAGATTTAGTCCCTTGTTAAATATTTATAAGTCGTTTTTTATACTATCCTTTTTACACTTTATTGAACACCCCGTATTATTTTTATTAACATGCTACATTCATGCCGTGCACACATATGCGTATTATTATTATATTAAAAATATTTATGTAATAAAATTTATTAGTTTCTGTCCAAGTGATTTAAAAAAACTTATGACTACATTTACACAACCTAATTTGTTATTGTCTTTTCAGTGTTGCTTTATTATTGTAATTATTCATAATAATTGTCAATGGCTTCTTTATGCAAGAATATTAGTTACGTTTATGTGCGAACCACATATTTTATTGTTACGTAATTATGGGCATTTTACCAATACAAAACATTGTCTATACTGCAGTTCATATGTGGACTGTGCTTTGAACTCAAAAAATAAAATAGTGGTAGGGCATGAAAGTGGACGAAACATCTTTTTTAATAACAAAATAGATAAGCGGCATTTGACGTTACTAAAACAATATCTTATCAATTGCAAATACATTCAATACTTACACAGCTTCGTTATACAATTTGTTAAAAAAAAGAATCTATCAGTAGGTTTACTAAACCCTGGCTCGCTCGGCACACGTCACGAGGAGTTTGTCGTTGCTATGCAGCGCCACGACGCAGACATAGTGGCCATCAACGAGACCTGGCTGCGCGCGGGCGAGGAGGCGCGCGCGCCCCGGCCGCCGGGCTACCGGCTGCGGCACGTACCGCGCCCGTCCGGCTTGCGGGAGCGCGGCGGCGGCGTTGGATTTTACTTGAGACGCGGGATTTACGCGCGCGTCCTCGAACACCCAGCCTCAGCATCAGTTGAGCAAATGTGGCTCAGTATTAAGGTTAATGGATATAAACTCGCTGTAGGCACTGCTTATCGCCCACCTTGGATGTGCGTAGATATTTTCATAGATGCGCTGTCTGAGTCGATAAGTTCATTTTCAGTACACGATCACATTGTCTTACTGGGTGATTTTAATATAGATATGTTGAAAACAGATGACGTAAATACCAAAAAGTTGATAGATTTTCTTCATTGTATGAGCCTTAAACAGTATGTCACGGAGCCAACACATTTCACGGATCACTCGGAGACATTATTGGATCTTGTATGCTGCAGTACTAAAGTCGTTAATATATCAGTGGATCACATACGCGACCTGAGCGGGCATGCGTTTATCTCATTTGAATTAAATATAAAGAAACCAAAACCTGCACCACAATGGATAACCTACAGACCCTTAAAGCTTATTAACTTTGAAAAATTTAATACTGATATTGATAATATAGTTTGGGAAGATGTTCTTTGCGAGGATGTCAATGAATCACTTTTAGCATTTAATACATTAATTACGAAATTATTTGACAAACATGCCCCTATTAAAATATCTTATGTAAAAGAACAAAGCTATCCCTGGATTACTGATACAATAAGGGAGATGATGCGAATAAGAGATGATGCGTTTGCCAAATACCGTCGTACATAACTAGATAGTCATAAAAAATACTATAAAGATCTTAAGCACTTAGTAACCTCAGCTATTTTTAAGGAAAAAGCAGCATATTTTAAATATTCCATTAATACAAATTTAAAAAACTCCCGTGCTCTTTGGAAAAACTTAAAAAAAGATATAGTTGATTTTAAAAAAAGAAACACATATTTACCTAATAATTTATCTAATCCGGACCAGATTAATAACCACTTTCTTGACATTCCTGGTGATGATAACATTAGTATTTCTAATTTAACCTATTTTAACTTTAATAGATACAGCAATTCAGTTTTTAGTTTAAGACCGGTAGACGAGATGACCATATTGAACATCATTAAAAATATTAAGACAAATGCTCAGGGTATTGATGGTATTTCTCTGAATATGATTTTGTTAACTTTGCCACAAACATTAGGAGTTATCACTGCAATTATTAATTTGTCCATCAAAACTGGCATTTTCCCAGATATATGGAAACAGTCCATTATAAAACCCATCCCTAAAGTGAATAATCCCACAGAACTGAAAGATTTAAGGCCTATCAGCATTTTACCGTTTATGTCAAAAATTATGGAAAAAGTAGTAAGTAAGCAAATGACTGAATATTTATATAAAAACAACATATTACCACAAAAACAGTCTGGTTTTAGAGAAGGCCGTAGTACGGCAACGGCACTCCTTGATATCATAGATGATGTCTTATCAGGGCAGGATGTTGGAGAGGGGACAATACTGGCTCTATTGGATTTTTCTCGCGCGTTTGACACTATTGCACCATCTCTTCTATTAGCTAAACTCAAATATTATGGTTTTGACCACAACACACTGAAGTGGTTCTCAAGCTATCTGTCTGATCGTTTTCAAAAAGTTGAAGTAACCACTCTTAACGGTATAAAGAATTGTTCCACAATATCTCCTGTGCATAGAGGAGTGCCACAAGGATCTATACTCGGACCAATACTGTTCATTATTTATACTGCTGACTTACCAAAGTGTCTTTTAAATAGTCAATATCATGTATACGCTGACGATTTACAAATATATAAATCATTTAAGCCTAGTGAAACTAACACAGCACTCAATTTAATTAATGACGATCTGAAATTAATAGCAAATTGGTCAAAAGAAAATTGTCTTGTTTTGAATCCTACGAAAACCAAATTCATTGTACTAGGTAGCAAAAATCAAGTAAAAATTTTTAATTCTTGCAAACCCGAATTGCACATTAATTGTAAAAAGATTGAGCAGGTTACAGAAGCTAAAAATTTAGGCGTATTAATCGACGGTAATTTAAAGTTTGAAAACCACGTCCTTAATGTAGTACAGCAGTGTAATTATAGACTGAGAGTGCTATACCAAGTTAGACAGTTTTTAAGCGAAGAAACACGTATACATCTGTGCGAATCCCTAATCTTATCAAAACTAAACTACGGTGATACAGTGATCGGCGGATGTCTATTAGAGCGGACCAATAGACTCATTCAACGAGTTCAGAACTCTTGCGCGAGGTACTGCTTCACGATTCCTCCCAGAGCTCATGTTACACCTTATTTAAATAAAAGTAATCTTTTAAACATGAAGTCAAGGCGCACACTTCACTTTGCAACTTTAATATTTGGAGTTATCCGAAATAAAAGTCCATCATATTTATTTAATAAATTAAAGTTTACGCAGCGTCACTCTCGAATCACTGATCGATTAATATGTCCTCCATATAACACTGCTGCATTTCGTGGCAGCTTTAAATACTCTGCGACAAAATGTTGGAATAACATCCCCCCTCCGATTAAAAATGTCCTGTTAGTTCAAACTTTTAAAATAAAATATAAAAAACATCTTCTGGAAACACAAAGGAATGAGTAATCATATAAACTATATCACTCTATTTAATTATCTTTTTATATAATATATATATATATATTTATAATATTTACACACGCACGCACACACACACGCACACACGCACACGCACACACAAACACACACACACACACACACACACACCCAAACACACACTTTTAATTTTATATTGTAGGAAAATTTATGTACCTAATATGTTAAAAATTCGCAAAATACGTACTTGTGGTGCAGTCTGTCTACCCCACCAACACCTGGCATCCGCATAATACCAGTGGTCGTGACGTCCACTTAAAGACGGCACGGCCAAATACTGAGCGGAGACCATTTTGGTACCAACCTGGTTTTTATTACTTTTTATTGGAATTTTAAATACATCTGATTTTTGTTTTGTTATTGATCCTTTTGTTTTTGTTCGTTCTGTGTTTTCTCTTTTGTTTTTTTTTTTTTCTTTGATTAATTTTACTGTGTTTTGTACTGTTTAGTTTAAGTTTTATTGTTTAGTTTAAGTTTTATTGGTACCAAATAAAGATTTATTCTATTCTACTAAATAAAATTACGCAACAACGGGCCAACAGACAAGCCTTTGGGTTGGGGGATAAGGTATGGACTTCTCGCGGTTATGTAAACTTGTTTTCAAGTGCCAGATTCAAATATAAAACAATTTAAAAGTCCATGAAGGACCAATAAAAAATTTTTTGTTCAAATTTCCAGCCAATCATTTTCCAGCTCCGAAGCTATCCCCATACGAAACAAATTCTTTTAAAAGGTTGTTAAAACTTCATAATAGGTACATCTATAAAGTAGGCATAAACTAAATAATATATACATTTCTGTAACAATATAGATCCGACGGCGTTGATTGTGTTTTTATTAAAATTATTAGTTTATTATTGGCAACTTAAGCTTCTATAGAAAATGGTTTAGAGGATATTTAACAAATCGCTCTCTCCATTGTCTTAAACCGTTTTCTATTTCGTCTTTCGGCATGAAATACATTTTAATTGTTTTATATAAACGAGACGGGACGAATGAGCTCAATAAAAGCTTATTATAACTTATAGACAGGCTTTGTACTGTAAAGGTGAAAATAGTTGTTTGTTCTAAAATAGAAATAAAAGGTTTTAACTATTGAGCCACTATTTAACAGAGTTTGCAGCAGCCATGGGAATGCGCTTTTATACTGAAGTAATCAATGCGTAGTTTCTAGAGTATCACAGAAATAGAAGTGCTTTTGTTTTTCCTCCTCACAACGGATTAACGTGATTTTTGATATGAGGGTCCCAAGCTGGGAGCTAAAGATTTTTATATGCCTACATAATGTTTTGTCCTGGCAAACTAAGCTATTAATTTTCCAGATAATACCTATATATCGGGGATGGGCTGGTCGGTCAACAGCCACAAGGCTGGCACCGGCTCGTCCCAATCGGGTGTGAAGGGGAAACCGGGGGATTTTAGAGGGTAGTGGACGCTTTAGTCTCGAGTCCCACACACGGTCGCAGGTCTAGCTAGCCTGCGGTTATGGTGCATAAACGCATTTTCCTCCGAAAAAAAAGATGATGCCTATAATAAGTATGATTTGTATATAAAAAATGTGAAAGAAAACTGCATATTACGGAAAAAGTTAACATAAAATCGTTACACAAAAAAGGGTCGATTACTTATTTGGTAGTGTTATCTAGCGAGTCATATAGTCTTCTACTATACTATACAATGATGATAAGCATAATTCTTGGCAGTACCCGTCGTACTTTACGACTATTTTTACACCCAAAAGCAAAGTTTACGACCAGAGTTCGGTATCGGCTTGCTGATTTTGCTTCCACAAGCTACGTATATGAACAATCAATGCTGATCGTGTTTATGGTTTTCTAGAAACATTTTTTTTTTATTGCAATGTGTAACAAGACGAGCAGATCGTACACCTGATGGAGCGCCACGTTTACCCTTAGACAGTTCAGTGCCAAACAGTAAATAAGCAGTTACTGTCTGGCACTGCCCTGCACCCGCTATACCGAGACGACAGTTAATAGGTCTTATATACCCAGTAATTTCACTAGCTTCAGTGCCCTTTCCCCGAAACACAGAAGTTACTAGACACATTATGATTTTGACTGGCTCGATGGCGCATTTGGTAGTGACTCAGCCCTGTGCGCCAGGTGTAGTGGGTTTGAATCCCATCTACGGGGTGGTAGCTACCCTAGGACTCTCAAAAAGTCGTATTTCTAACCACACCCTATGTACATGTAAATTGAAAAATCCTGTCTACGTTTTTCTCTAACGAAAAAATCTCGCTACACTTTACCACCTGTGTCCCACTATAAATGCGACGCAAGAGAAATTAAGCATGTTATAGGAAAGGTAATCTTATTGACGGCATTTTCTTCACGCATTTTTCTGCTATCGCCTATCTCTTTAGCGAAAGCAGCTTAACGTACAAGGATGACGTAGAAATTCCCTTTAGTACAACGATTTAGTGTTTCGGCCACTTCAGAACAGCGGAGGTTCTGTTTTCGATAACTGGTTTCACCTTGGTACGATTTTTTTTTTTACGAGGCTTGCTTTTATTTAAAAGTATATGAGGGTGGTTTCCGCTAAAACTATTAAATGAATTCTTACGAAAATGTAATATTACAATTGATAAATGTTTTGAGTATTTTAATTTTATTAAGGGGAAGCAACATGTGTTATGGGTATTACAATCATCTTTTTATTTTAAGTTAGAACTCAAAGTAATCTGTCATGCTGTTACAAAAAGTTTTTTTTACATAACGACGGACACCTTCCTCACAAGAATACCGACAACTATTAGTCTAGCTGTGTTCCGGCAGTATTCATGTGGGAGCCAGTACACTCAAAATCAAAGGCGCGAAGATCTGATAAGCCTTCAGACTGGCAACACATTAAACGACGCTTCCTGGTGAAGTGTCACTCAGTGGAATAGGCCGCAGTGGCCGCTTTCCTTCAAGTAGGCTGCATGTATGCCTGCCAATAAAAAAGAAAACAAAATAGCGAAGTATTTGAAAAGGAGAAGGGTCTATACTCTATTGAGAAAATACGTTATCGACAGATTCGGTCTCGAGGGAAGTCTCGGGTTGATGCTGACGTAGACATTGGAGGAAACGTGAAGTCACCGTTTTGTTTCGTTAAATAACCGTTTATTTTCCTGGACTGGAATATTCCTTCATTGATAATCACCAGTTAAATATTGTGCGATTGTAAAGTACATATTATAAGAAAGTACGAAAACTCCAAGTTACATTATTGTTAGATTATAAGACGGGGACTCACTGGTGTGGGCTAGTGTTGTCGTGATCTCGGGGTCTGGGTTTAATTCCCACTTCGGCCAAAATTTATGTGTGATCACCAAATCGCTTTCGGCAAGCATGGCGATTATAACAACACCTATTCAAGATGACCATGACTTAATTTAATTGATGTAGGCTTATGCCCTGCAGTGGAACATTTGAAAACATAACACTGTTACCAATATGTTGGACCTCACTACATAGTATAAAACAAAGTCGCTTTTTCTGTCCCTATGTCCCTTTGTATGCTTAAATCTTTGAAACTACGCAACGGATTTTGATGCGGTTTTTTTCATTAGATAGACTGATTCAAGAGGAAGGTTTATATGTATAATACATGCATAATATAGTAGAGAAACACTGATAACTTTAGAGGTTTTTAATTTAAGGTCGTAAATAATCGCATTGTTTTGCGCTTACATTGCAAACGCTGGCTGAACCCTACGAGATAGATCAAAATAATGTACTACACTATTGTACACCTTAAAAAGTTTTACAAAAAAGTCCGCGATGGTATATGTCTATCTCTTAGGGATAACCCACAATAACCATTTTCCTTTACTTATTACGATAAAATAATGGCTTATTTACGAAAAAGTGATTTTAAGCAATACAGTATTAATCCATCCAATAAAGTACCATAAATAAATTGTGCATGTAATATAGATCAATATGGCCCTTTACATCATGTAATTTAAATGAATAGTTTCGAAGATATTACAGATTTAAAATGCAGGGACATAGCGGTTGCGGCGGTACCGGCCGGGGAGCGGATGGATGAACTTTTGTTATTCTTTCACGTAAAAACTACTGAATTGATTTTAATGAAACTTTACAATAATATAGCTTATACATAAGGATAACACATAGGCTACAATTTACAAGATATTCCCATGGGATAACGTCCTATAGTTCAATTCCCGCGGGATAACGTCCTATAGTTCACGCGGGCGAAGCCGCGGGCGGGCCGCTAGTATTTTTATATTTGTAACGTTTGACTAATGATGTACGAGTAATCTTTTGCTAAAACTACTGTTTTAAATGCCAAGTTATATAAGCTTGAACACCCTGCATGGACTGGCCTCAATACCGTCGACGTTTTATCGAAGGCCTGGCCCCCGAGGGTCTGCCGGCTCGTCACGCCGACACAATAACGCTATTAACACCGTACGAGGAAACCGTCCTTAACTAGCTACCCGCCCCAGCTTTGCACGGGTAGACTAAGCCTTTATCTGAGACTAGCCTTCCGCCCGCGGTTTCACCCGCGCGTTATTTCTTTTTTCAAATAGGGGGGGACCCTTCCCCCACATTTCCGGGATCGAAAGTACCCTATGTTTACTGGGGATAGTGTAGCTTTCTAACAGTGAAAGAATTATTCAAATCGCTTCAGTAGTTTCGGAGCCTATTCTATACAAACAAACAAACAATCAAATCTTTCCTCTTTATAATATTAGTTAAGACGAGTAACTAATTATAAATAACCAAGTTCAAGCAAACATCTAAAAGCAGAAAGATTTAATAAAATGTTCACGCCGTTTCAATGCGCCGTTTGTAACTTAATGATTTCTGAAGTTGGAGTCGGTGTTAGTTACACACCTATAACAAAAAGAATATTAATTGTGTAACTAATTGGCAGTATACCTTACAGAAAACGTGATATTGATTTAGTAGTAGCTATTTATACTAAATGATTCTTAGCATAAAAATTTGATGACTTGCATAAATAAAAGACCATTTTGATATTCCAATTTATATTCCTCAACACATAGCTAATACGTTTATTGTTTCCAAATTGATCCGGACTACCTTCACCATTCATTCATTCAGTGCAGTCAATGTGCTGGCCACATTCCATTCACGCATTCATCTATGTATATTTGCAACGCAACACTGTTCGTACAGTTGGAAGAGGTCAACCGTATAAGGGGTAGTGGCTACTACGGTACTGCGACGCTTACAATTGAGTTGGACGCGTCCGCTTGATATGCAGATGTGTGCTTGTTAGCAGTCGCTTTCCTGTACCCGCCTTTACAGCGTCACAGAAATTCAGTGGCCATTTGATTTCTGGTGGCAGTTCCGACGAGAAAATATGCTTAGGCGCATTTCTCTCCGATAAAGCTTCCTCCGGTTTTTTTCGTAAGTAGAAAAATCGATTATTAAACAAAAACTCGGTTTTTTTTGTCTATTTTTACGTAAAATTTACTAGGCATATATATATCTATGTATGTGCCTGGGAACGATAACTTTATTTATCCTCTACATTGCTTTTAAAGTGAATTTAAAGATGGCAACATTTATTATACTACTTTGGTTTATTTTCGTGCAGTATATCTACTTAAAATTATAAACATTTATTAGAAACATGAAGATTCCGTATCAAATGTCCACATATAAATAACCGGTTCTGCTAAAAATGTTCTGAGTGGCTAGTCGCAAGCGGCTGCGAGCTCTGGGAATTGAGTTGGTTGCTCGATATGCAGATGTGCGCTCGTTAGCAGCCGTCCGCTCTCCTGCACTCGCCCTTGCAACGTGCTACGATTCCGCCCGTTTCCACGGATCGGCCTTGGTCCAACGAGGAAATTGAATAAGGGATGTTTCTGTAGAAATAAGAAAAGGAAACTTCATAAGCTTGATGAGAATGAAGGAAGTAGGTCATACTCGTATATAGAATTTGGCGCTGTTGGTAGTGACTCACTCCCAAGGGTCGATGGTTCGAATTCATGTGATGCACATATTTTGTGTCTGGAGTTTATTTCTATTTAAGTTTGTATTTGTGGTACCTGCGTTGTTCCTGATACCCATAACAAGCTAGCTCAAGCTACTTACTTTGGAGTCAGATTAATGTCATTACATAATATGATGTTGTCCAATATTTATTATTATAACAATTATAATTATTAGTAATTCTGTGAAGATAAGACCATTATACATAATTATTGTTTATTAACATTGAGCTATTATTCGTCAGTACATAATATTTCTATGTTTATTAATTGTGTTGATTATGAGTATTATGACTCAGCAAATGCCTTTAGAATAAACTAAGAAGGGTTTGTCCTATTAGTTTGGTTTCCCTATAATGTTGCCATGGTACTCACATTTTTGTTTATAGCTTTATATTAGTAAGCTATAACTACATTCTTTGCACATAGTTACAAATTAAAGGAATAAATTACTTGGTAACATTATATCTACTCTATCTCTACTAATTTATAAATGTGAAAGTTTGTAAGGATGGATGTATGGATGTTTGTTACTCTTTCACGTAAAAAGCCTACTGAATAGATTTTAATGAAACTTTACAATAATTCAGCTTATACATCAGAAAAACGCATAGGCTACCATTTATAAAGATATTCCCGCGGGATAACGACCTATAGTTCATGCGGGCGAAGCCGCAGGCAGAAGGCTAGTTTCAATATAAAACCTGTTGAAATGCAAGCGACCTGTTATATTATATAATTCAATTCAGTATGCAATTGCAGTGAGTATTTACAACGCGACGGCGACAACCAGATGTACTCAGAAGGACCTTTCAAAACGACTTGTAGTTGAATGTGTGAAAATTTACGCTGCATGTAAAGGAGTAAGATATTGTTCACTTGAATTTAAGCTACTTATGATATGAATAAGACATTCCTTTCATGTAGAGAGATGTATTCAATAAGAATGTCATCAACTTAGATCATAAAAATATACATTTTATTTGTCATTTCGTTCTAATTAAAATGGCACTACGTTGATAGGCTAACTTTCGATTAAAAAAAGAAATCGTCGAAATAACACACATAAGAAAAAAACAACAGAGAAATTGATAACCCCTCCTTTTTTTGCAGGTGGTTAAAAAGAAAAAAAAATCTAATGATTTTTTATCTTTCTAATACTTTTTAAAAGTTTACTTCTTTATAGTTGTATGCCAGTTCTTGTTACTGCCTATAACGGCTTAGGAGACTGGTAATGCTTAGTCGGTTTTCCTACCACTCAACACTTGGCGTTCCCCGGCTGCAAGTATCCGTAAATGCATTCCCCATTTAAACGGATAAAGTTACTCTCACAAATTAAATAAACCGTCATGTTTGTAATGCGCTTGTAGGCGTTATAAAGACTTCGTGCAAGCTCGTATTTACTCACACTTGACGTCATTTACAGAGAGCCCGTCAGCGCACGGCTCGCCCTATAGACGCACCTTTATAGTACGAGTAATTGGAGTAACGAGTTACTTTAATACATAGAGAAACATACGAGATATTCACGTAGAATAAAATATGTCATATAAGTTGTTAAAATGATGTCCCAAATGTGAAACAACCTACTCGTATAAACTTCAAGAGGAACAAAAATAGTCAGATGAATTTGAAAAGCAAAAATATACTTAAGTTATACTATAATATTTTAATTTTAACACAATATAATTATACTCTGGATCGTTCATAAACTGTTTCAGTGCGGAATGACGTTTATTATTATGCTCTTCGCCTGATCGTAGATGTAACATAATAGTAATTAGCAAACGAAGCTAACTAATAAATCAGTGCACGACAAAATTAATATTATTCGATGGCGTAGTTTTATTTCTACAAAAAATATTGTTACCGGAGACCTATTTTCAGTTACGAGTAGCTACATAATATCAATTGTTCCGCTGATTGAAACGCAGAAAATTGTAAATTCTAGCGTAGCTTATTCGTCCAAGCTTGTAACCCATCACTGGCCATTTTGCATTGTAAGATAAATCCCCGCCGGTCCCGCGATCTTCCCCGCCATTTCTTTCACTAATTATTGCCCCGACGGAGGCGGTGCTGTGGGAAATGGCCGTAATAAGATCTTTTGTAATCTCATTTATTAATTTTCGTCTCTCATTATTCTCTCTCCTTTATACCGTTGCTTGGCAGATCTAAACAAGTTGCTCCCTTTAGGCAAACGTAATTATATTCCGGTACGAGTTTTCTAAATCACAATGAAGATATCTATAGGTACTTTCGTTTCTTATTTGGAAAGATTGATTTGTTCGGAGATTAGAGCATTCGAGCTTAAGAAAGACATGTGTGGCAATTTGGTAGAGGAATTATTAAGCATTATTCTAATAATTTTTGTGTTTTATTAATAGAATCACTCGATTGCTCAAACTTAAAACGCCTTCTTGGTTTCGTTCTTACATTTGAGCTGTGACCTGAACCGGGTCCTAGATTATATATAAAATCGAGTCATCTTAATTTTATATATGGAGGCCTTTGCTCTGGTTTGAGATATCAAAAGGTCAATAACAACACAGTACATATTTTACTATACTTCTATAATTTTTAATATACATCAATATTCATCATTCTTACAATAAAGGTGCCAAGAAGAAAGAGGCTGCTAGGTGCTTGAGAGCATTGCGACCATGCGTCGTTACGGATAAATTAATTGAGAGGTCTTAATGAGGTTTTAACGTACATCAGTGCAAATTATACCGCGAGCTGAGAGCAGCATCCATCGTCGTGAGTGTCAAATTATTCATGCCTGCGCTTAGCTGGCTGTTGAGTAAACGGTTCTAATATAAGTAGGTACATTGTCACCATTTGCCTTGCGAGCGAACTTTTGTCAGTGGATATGTTACCGGCCAAGCACGATTTTAGGACAAACTAGTTTGGCCTAGGCCAAACTAGTTTAAGTCAACATAGAAAACAAAAAAGGTTTTAAGGGATAAAAAAAAAACCGTAACAGATACACATGAAATGAAAGAATCGAAGATCAAAGTAGCCGAGTATGGCAGCACTTTGAGCGATGCTCGTCTACATATGATTGCTAATACCACTTGCTGCCATGTTAAAATTTCGGTTTGGATTCCAGTTTTTTGTCTTCTTGGGGGCAATTCAAAAGGGGCAAAAAATCCGAGTTCGATTGTCTCACTATATAAAATTCTACACTTGTAAAGGCTAATTATCGAAAAACTTTAAATTATGACAGCACATTTTAAGTGACATGCTTAATGGCGAAAATTGACTCTCAATGGAAAATCATGTTGGCCCCAATCCGTTAGGTGCAAAAATAAAAAAGTATCAGCCTAGTTGTCATCAAATGTTAATTGAGATATAGTCATCATCGTAATGATAGATATTGGTTTAATCACCGCACTTTCCAACTGCGAATCGTTCGACCCGGAAACAGAAACTTTGACTTTTTTGACTTATGTAATTGCACCAACGATATTAAATTCGTTGAATTGCACTCATTGCTGGATCTAACGTTTTATTCACGGAACTTTTACAATGGATATTATTTATTCCTATATTGTTTAAAATCGTGAGTTGAAAGTAGCAACCGGTATCATGAGTGTGATATTATTCATGCCCGCGCTTAGGTTCCTCTTAAGTAAAACGTTGGGGGGTTTCGTCGTTTGACCCCGGTTCCTGAATACACCGCTGTGTCATAGTCCTATGACCGCATAAAGACTATGACAGCGCGGTGTATTTAGGGACCAGGGTCAAACGACGAAACCCCAAAACGTTGAGATATACGAGTACATTGTCTTACTCTTTGACGTGTCAACAAACTTTTGTTGGTAAATTCGGACTCTATTCACTAGATACACTTAGAAAAGACAGGCAACGCATTTGAGACCCTAGAGAAGTCTCAGCTGGTGTCCATGCCCAATGGAGATTACTAACTTCAAAAAGGTTGTTCTAGTGCTGTTGCTCAATTCAGATGGTATCCTTTAAAAAACATAGATATTTGTCTGCCGGAGAATAGTGAACTGTGGAGACTATCGACGACCGATCTTAAGCCTAATTGGTCAACTGCCGCCCAGCCGAAATTGGCTTCTGATCTTAGCGACAAATATACGAGAATATTGTCGTGATACTTGCCATATATAAGTAAACTTTTGTCAGAAGTTTAGTTTATAGGAAACTAGCAGGCACCCGCGGTTTCACCCGCGTGGTTCCCGTTCCCGTGGAAATTCATCAAAATCCTTTCTTAGCGGATGCCTACATCATAACATCTACCTGCATGCCAAATTTCAGCCAGATCCGTCCAGTGGTTTGGGCTGTGCGTTGATAAATATCTATGTCAGTCAGTCAGTTAGTCAGTCAGTCAGTCAGTCACCTTTGAGTTTTATATATATAGATTGCCACGATTAAATGTGTTTATCTTTAATGTACACGTGTCCGCCTAGTCCTTGCGGTAAGAACTCTTATAATCTGAAAGTAGGTACGCAATAGGACGACTAAATACGAAATACATTTAAGACCGAAACTGAAATTAATATTTAAACGATCTCGTTATTGTAATTACGCTTACAGATTCAATAAAATTTAACCTTTAACAAGTAGCGAGAGAATAGTGCCCGCCATAAATGGGACAGACTTCTAGGCTATATCTATAAAAATATCTTAATAAGTTACAATGAGATAGCTTTATAAAAACATGCTACTGAAAATACTAGTATTTTACTATAGAATATTCTTTCTAACCAATGCTTAATTCAAAAAAACCGGCCAAGTGCGAGTCGGACTCGCCCATGAAGGGTTCCGTAGCAGCAAGTATCATCATAATATAAAAGTTCTTGTAGTTCTTTGTAAGTTTGATCGACGATTTTATACTTGAGTTAATTGAATGAGAGGAAAATTGCGGTTTACGATTTATGACGTTTTAAAAAAAAACTAATTACTTGATCTCGTTTAAACCAATTTTCAATGGAAGTTTGCATGGTAATGTACATCATATATATTTTTTAGTTTTATCGTTCTCTTATTTTAGAAGTTAGAGGGGGGGTGACCAACATTTTACCACTTTGGAATTGTCTCTCGCGCAAACTATTCCGTTTAGAAAAAAATGATATAAGAAACCTTATTATCATTTTTAAAGACCTATCTATAGATACCACACACGTAAGGGTTTGAAGAAAAAAATTTTTTTGAGTTTCAGTTCTAAGTATGGGAAGCCCCAAAAATTTATAAACTAATTACTTGATCTCGTTCAAACCAATTTTCAATGGAAGTTTGTATAATAATGTATATCATATATTTTTTTTAGATTTATCGTTCTCTTATTTTAGAAGTTACAGGGGGGGGGACCAACATTTTACCACTTTGGAAGTGTCTCTCGCGCAAACTATTCAGTTTAGAAAAAAATGATATAAGAAACCTTATTATCATTTTAAAAGACCTATCCATAGATACCCCACACGTAAGGATTGGATGAAAAAAAAATTTTTGAGTTTCAGTTCTAAGTATGGAGAGCCCCCAAAATTTATAATTATTTTTCTATTTTTGTATGAAAATCTTAATGCGGTTTACAGAATACATCTACTTACTAATTTTCAACAGTATAGCTCTTATAGTTTCGGTAAAAAGTGGCTGTGACATACGGACGGACAGACAGACAGACAGACAGACATGACGAATCCATAAGGGTTCCGTTTTTTGCCATTTGGCTACGGAACCCTAAAAACTATATCCCATGTTGTATCAACTCATTATATATTGAATAATAGGTGCCGATTCTTCCAATATTAGAATACATAAATATATTTGTTACACCTAATCGAATGTATCATAATTTTTCCTAGATTTTCCCTTCCGAGTACCAATCTAGACTTTCACGTAAGAACATATGAGTACATCGATTCATTATAATCTGTCAGAGAATGTCATTCAACAGCTATTCACATGTAGCTCTTTCACGTTGGAGCCGTGTAAGTGCGAATGAGTGTGTAAATATGGCACAATGGACTCCAGACTTTTTACCCTTGATTTTAAAGATTTATACGTCTATTTTGAGGTTTTGCAGCCCTCTTAATCGTTAAATAATATCCATTTTATTGTCAGTCTTGTTGAAACACATACACTAGAAATGAAGGACGAAGAGATCAGAAGAGTCATTGAGCGATGCTTCCTGGGTAAGTATTCATCTGTGTCAATGAAATAATTATGTCGCTATAGTGGATTCGTTGGGTTGCCATCAGGTAGATTAGAGCCGCTCGGATATAAAAACCCGGAGGTCGTGGGTTCGATTCCCGCTTTGGGAGTGGTTGGTGGTAAGACTTTTTCAGCGTCCATCTGGCTAGCTACCACCTCCGCTCATCATTAATGTGGGAGCCAGTACACTTGAAATTAAAGGCTCGAAGATCAGATGCACCTACAGTCTGGCAGCAGTCACATTGAGCGACGCTTTCTTATGAAATGTCCCTCAATGGAATAGGCCGCAGTGACCGCTTACCATCAGGTGGGCTGCGTGTCTGTCTGCCAACTGGAATGGCATTAAATAAATATTTTCTAAAACTTTATTTAGTTACCCTGTTCGGCACTTGAACTCAGTAAAGGGATTTAACCGAAGCGATATCCTCGTTTCCATTAATAAATAAAAAAGTTTGTAGCACTTTCGCAAAGCTATGCCCACGTACTTATGCGAGGACCAAGCCCGCTAGTCTGACCCCAACTTAGGCTCCTAAACCCTTTATTCCTGTGGAAGCTGCCCTGAATAGTTAACTGGCCCTCTTTATATTCGCGAGAAAAATAACCTCGTACAAAAAGGGCATTTCGACACCCGGATGCGCCTGAATAATTTATTAAAAGGGAAACGTTCTAAACAAAAGGGCTCGAGTGTTTTATAGGTCTGTTTTCTTAAAATAACATCATTACGTCCCAGTTTCAGGGAACTGCTGAGTAGTACCTATTGCGAATGCCTGGACAATGGAGTGGAGAGGTTTTATGGCCGCTGCTTTGTCCTCAATTAATTCAGCCAGTTTCGAGTTTATAGAAATATATTTCTTGCTCGTAAAGCTTGCTTGCTACACTTCAAGTTAATGGCATGAAGATTGGAGGTGCCTGCAGGATGACAGAAAATTTAGATAGATGTTTGGAGATTCTTTTCCAACATTAAACACTTGAGGCATGGAGATTGCCTGATTAAAGGATATTTTTCTTCCTTGTATGCTATGCTGCATGCATTTGTACCAGCTCATGTGAGATAAATAAATAAAAATAAAACTTAAGTTCATCATGAAGTATACTTTAGTAAATTTGTGGTATTAATTACAAAATAAATAAATATCGGTCGATTAAAAAAGCAGACAAGTCTTGGGTTTAATTCCCATGTCGAGCAAAATACCTATGTGTTCGTTTTTGGGACGCAGTTGGTGTTTGTTATCACCAATCCGCATTTAGCGTGGTGATAACCCCATATTGTGATGAAATCTTGATTCCAGTGATGGAAGTCTTTACCCTGCAGTGCGACATTAAACAGGCTGATACCAAAAAGATTTGTTTACATAATACATCAGGAAAACTTCTGGCATGGCAAACCTAAGAGTAAAACCAAGACTACATTTTATTAATACCCATTATAAATGTGTCACATTCAAAGCATTATAAGTTTGCAATATTCGATGCATCTATTGTCTAAGGCAAAGCCGTTTTCAGCAGAGGCACTTACACAGAGCATAAAATCTATATGTTGAGTAATAAATCGTGGGATGTGTCGGTGAAACACGGGGAGTGTAATTTGTCAGCGTCTACCGAGAATACTTTAAAAGTTTTTGCTTATAACCCCGCCCGAACGAACGAACATCTGACGTATTTCTTAATAACGTGAGAAAATCTCTTATTTTACTTGGGAACTTTTAGTATTAGAAAGTTATTTTTGTTGAATCATTTCGTGCACCTTAAAACGAGTTAGGGAACTATTTGGAACTGTAATAACTTGTGCGGTCGCGTCAAATAGTTTGGGAGAATCTAAGATTGATCATTCGAAACGAAGAGTCGAAAGAACTTAAATTTTCTTTTGAAGTAAGTGAGAATGGTTTTTCAAATAGTATTTTTTATTTAAGTTCGTGATTAGGTACTAGGTGCTTTACTTTACATTCAATCGTTATTATAATACATTATGTTAGCATATCCGTTGCCTATTACAACTAACTAAAATAGAAGAATAGCCACTTGACCACCGAAATAACTTCTCGGTTTGTTAAAATATTTTTTTTTACATAAAATACCAGTGTTGTAAAGTACGCGACAGGTGTATATGACAATCGGGATTTTCTCATATAGATTTACAAAATCACTTAGGTACATGAGAAACAGGACACATAAAACACTTTGTTGGGCTACTTACAAAAAATTTTAACTCACAGAATAACCAATACAAAAGTAAAAATTCAGTTAACAATAATTACAATAATTGGACGTAGATAGTTTCTAATCAAACATCTTCTTCATAAGGTTTAATTAATGTTACTTAACAATTTTCTAGGGCATCATGTACTAGGTACATAAGTCGTTTAAATCGATATATGGTTTAACGCAATAAAATAAGATTAACATTAATTAAATCTCATATCCCGATTGTCTGGTCGCGTAATGTATTTTTTTTTATGGAATAGTGGGCAGACGAGCGAGCATGCGGCATACCTGATGGAAAGTGACTACCGCCGCCCATAGACATCTGCAAATCAGGTGGAATCACAAATGAGCTGCCGGCCTTTATGGAAGGAATGCACTATTTTTTTAAACTTGCAAGTCGTATCGGTTCGGAAAAACCGCAGATGGCAAAGAATTCCATATTTTGGTCGTGGGTGGCAGTTGTGGACTGCCAATCATCAATATGGCGGGGATGAAATTTTTGTCGCGATGGTCTGTAACGGAACTGTATATTAATGGTTTGTGCTTCGTAAGTAAAGACTGGCTATATATGCAAGGACAACATTCTTACTGTCACCAATACAAATAATTCTTCACTTAGACACCCTATTTAACCATCTAATTTATAATCAATTTGCCTCACAATGCTGTGAATATATTAACTTGTACTCTCCAGAGATACATTGGAGGAGTTATTAAAATGTCAGACGATTTGCATTTCATCAACATAAAACGGTTGAGTGAGATTTTATAATTTATCGAAGGTAGGTGATCCTTTTGAAAGCCGTTTGAATAATAAAGGGAGGGCGGGGCCTTTCGAAATTAATATTTTAATATTTTGTTCTAGTTCAGTGGAGTTTTCACGTTTTATTATTGAGGACGTAATTGCGACCGGCGAGACGTCCCAAGAGGCTAGACGAAAATTTTACGTACACTATCGCATTTTTTTTCCTTTATTTCATTTGGCCGAGAATTGGACTGATAATTTAAGCCTTATGTTTTGTTATAAAGTCGCATACTGAAAACATTTTCGGTTAACTACTATTACCGAACCAACAACTTCTTATTCAATGTGTAATATAGTATCGAGTTCGTGACTGTACCAGCTACACTTTCATTTAGATCATCTTTACAGCCAAAGGACGTCCACTGACATTATTTAAATGTGTGTAGTAAAGAATAATTTAATGACATATATTTAACTTATTCTAATTTGGACATTTCCGCACTCGAAAAGGATCTCACGTGTAGGTATAATAAATCCTTTATTTCTCACCATTTGTCTTCTTTAGGCACAGAATATTATAATAGTCTTTAGTTTTCTGTGTATGTCAATGTCTTATAATGTAAACCAATATCTTTGATAAGACATTATTTACCTCTAAAAATTACTTAATGCTAATGTGTATACAGCAAAAGTCACGAAAAAAACAAAACGCATAATGTTTAATATAAGAAAAAATTTAATATACTCTAGACTACAGCGAGAAAAATAGTACCTGAGAAAATTCGGGTTACGCCAACATGACGTGAATTGCCGTCATAAAAGTTTACGGAATGACTAAGAATAAAGAGCGTGTTTGTTCAAGACTGAATCAGGTAAATAGATTGCCTAGGGCTAAGAGATAATTAAAATGGACGTTGGGACCAGGTATCCTATAAACAAATAAATTTAGCTCCAAGCATTCTAAGGCTACACGTAATTTTACTATAAAAACACATTTAGTACCTACTTAGTAGATTATTTTATCCCTAGAGATTTTCTTTTTTTAGTGTGAAAACCACTTGGTTTATTTGGGGTTGATGCTGGCGGAGCGGCTTCATAGCGACATAACGTATCAAATGCCTTGAGTTCAAAAGAAAAGGTTTTTCAGTTTAGTTTCTAATACAGGGGACGCATGGCTTTGCGTGCTTTCTGAAACACTAGAAGACTTTTTACTCCACCAACTTGCAGACTGTAAAATTGTAACTGAGAAAAATCTAATAGGCTAGTTGACAAAATTTGGAAATTCGTTTAAAACTATAGTTTAGTATCTATTACCCCAAATATATATTATTTTTAGAAAAATAGGCCTTTTACATAAGTATTTTGCTTTTTTAGAAATAAACTTAAAATTAACTTTGGAAAGGCCAAGACTGTCATGGCGTCTTGAATGACGTCTATCCTCGCGAAACAATCGAGTTTGTTGATGTCAGTCGACGAGATCATTATACAGCTGCAACCAGCTGCAACCGGTGTTTTGCGAGGACTGACGTCACGCTTCTCTGATTGTTGTTTAATGTCACGTGATTAATTAAGTAATTTTGCCGATTTTAATTTCCAAAAATATTTGTAATCTTATATTATTTTAGTAAAAAAGTTGTTTTTTTGTTTACTACATATCATGATTAATCATTAGAAATTACGCTAAGCCATCCGATTCATTCTTAGTGGAAACAAGCCTATTATTATTTTTTGGTACGAACCGGGATTTCAGCCCAAGACCACTGGCGCGTCGTCGCTTTAAAGTGCGCTCTAGTAGCAACACCATTAAAGAGGCCACATAGAATATTATACTACTAGCCTTTCGCCCGCGGTTTCACCCGCGTGTAATTTCTTTTTCAATAATCCCGCCCCTTTCCCCTCATATTTCCGGGAACAAAAGTATGTCTATGTCACCCGGGGATAGTGTAGCTTTCCAACAGTGAAATAATTTATTATTCTAATCGGTTTAGTAGTTTCGGAGCCTATTTAATCCAAATAATCAAATCTTTCCTCTTTTAGATAGAATAACAAAAATCGAATGTAACTCATTGCAAAACGGTAGGTAGACGAGACAAAAATTTAAGACAAAAACATAGTAGCATTTTGTAACAGTCTCTAATTGAGTGAAAAGTCAGTCCCATTCTTTCAAGCAAGAATGTTAACGTGAAAACATGTTTTATGTGCACGTTACTATGTTTTCCACGTAGATTTATTCCGCAAACATTGTTAGTTTGTTGAAGCTAAGCGGTGCACGTGCGGTATAACCATACTCGTAAGTCCGATACTTTAGGAGCCAACTTATCGATGAATCAGAACTTTCCATCATCATTCTTCTGCGCTGCTTTCAAACATATAGGATGGTATATAATATCGAAACTTGTCTTATGGCGCAGTTGGTATGATGGAGTTTTACAGGGCACAAAATATTTGTGTATTGGAGATTTTTCCTTATTGTTGGTCTATTTTTTACCTTTGTTCAGAAATGAGCTTTTTAATAAAAATGCTGTCTTCGGTTTACAAAAAAAAAAAAAACGGGGAAACCGGCTTGTGGGGCCTGTGGTTGCGTTTTTACCACTTCTCTCTCACTCACCCGGTTGCCCTTTCGCATCCAATAACTGTCGGTAAGAGACCCCGACGAACTATGTAGTTAAACAAACATGAAGTAATCCAGTTGCATTGTCATAATATGACCAGGGATATTATGGATACGGATTGGATAAGGATATAGGAATGATCATTATACCGGATACGGTTAAGGATATGAAATTATTTCGGATTATCCGTTAGTTTCGGATAATTTCGGTTACAGATATTAGATTTTAAGAAAAGTAAAATTTCGTAACCCAACACTTTCGTTCCAATTTGTTGAAATATTCTTGAATAAAGAAATGCTTATAAGTTACTCGTAGTTACGAGTCTGATAAGATAACAGAAGTAACCAAAAAATGCGCGAGGCTCCGCCCCTAACCGTTAATATCCGAAACTTTTATTTCGGATTCGGTTACGGTTACGGATAATTTTTTATATCGGATATCCAATAGTTTCGGTTTCGGTTACCGACCCCCCTAACATCCCTGCATTTGACACATAATTGAGCTAAATTTGACTTGACATCACTAAAGAAATCCGACATCGGTCATCAATCGCGCTACGATAAACGTTGCCGTTTCAGAGTTGGGTCGACACGATACCGAAACTTGTAATTGCCCCGCCGATTATTTGCCAAAGGAAAGTTTTATTCGGGCCATTGACGAGTACTAATAGCGCAACTTAGTACGCCGACGTTGCAGCCTGGAAGAGACCAGATGATATATTGTCAGACGTTGCAAACCCATTTCCATGTGTGCAACTTTTTAACAGTGCAAGGAAACGGTACCTTTTCCTAACGTATTTTATTGTGACGAAATGATGTAATGACTGCCTAATTGTTGACTTTATCCCTGTGTGAAGATGAAAAATGAGTACCTATTTGCCTTTTTGATCTTAAGAATATTATACAATCATGATCTGTGGTACAAAAATTGTTGCGTTTAAGGTGTCTTTGAGAGAATAGAATCATTGCAGTACTACTTCTAAATAATAAACACCTTTGGGTATCTATTGTAATCCTGCAAGTGTGCAAATATCAGGGAAATTGTTAATCTTTCCTTTGATTATGAGTTAAGTAACTCCCGAATGCAAAGACTGAGTGCCTGAAGTTGTCAAAAATCGCTTCGAGTGACGAAAATATGTTCTTCGGTCCAGAAAATTCACAGTGACAGTCCGGAATTCAAACTTTGGTTTTGTTGAAATCCCTATACCTCGGAAAGCAATAGGTTCTAAACCTGTTCTCATTTCAGCCGGCAAATTCCTGTTTCATCGTGCATTACTCGTACCTTAGAATAAGTTGTTTACCTGTGTTTGTTCGCTTATGTTACATGATAATATTATTTTCTGTGGACCTGCTCAATTGTTGATGTAACTGTTATTGCAATATGGCTAGGTACTAACTAACTAAGCCATCTTTCTTTCACACTATTTATTCACTGATGTAAGAAAATTAGTTCATATGTATAGTGTATACTTATAATTTTAATATAAATAAATTCATAGTGGTTTCTGATGTTTATGCGGTTACTACTCATTAAATAAAACAACTTAAACGTCGGGTTTTGAATTTAAAATGTAGAATATATCGCGAGTTTTATCCGTTTAAGTTGTTTTATTTATTAATAAATTATTTATGAAAGGGCAAAAGCAAACGAGCAAGTGATGGTAAGTGATCACTGCCGCCGATTGACACCTGCGACTTCGTTTCATTTCATTTCATTGAGGTTCTGTCAATTTCGATGGTTGTAAGTGTTAAATAATGTTTATTGACACCAGCATCATTTCCAGAAGACCGATATCCACAACGTGAACAATTTCAATAGTTCACCCGCTAGTTTGAGCTGTTTAATTAAACATCGGGTAGGCGTGACCGCAGGCCGCCTCCGCATGGAATATGTTTGCAATTTAAGACATTCTTTAAACTATTACAATAATGACGATCGCTCGACCTCGAAGAAAATGTCGGCTATCTCACTAAGAGGTCGCGGGCTCGATCCCTGCATGGTTGGTACACCTGTTTGTGCTGCATGAACATGTCTGTTCGTATCTGTTTGGGTGTTTCTATCTATAATATGCTGAAGCCATTTCTCTTCTAGAGCTTTTCGCATCAAATACTCGTAGTGGTTTCGTTCGATGCGAGGTCATATTATTCATTTATTTTCTTTCTTGGAGCGTTTTGTCCCTATCAAATCAGGGTACACAAGCACCATGATTCAGGATTAGGCTCCAACGTAAATACTAGATTATATGTCTAGTAATTACGTTGGAGCGACTAAAAGACCTCCGTAACTTTTAACAAGGGAACTAGACCAGTAGGATTATGGCTACACAGAAATTCGACTGTACGTACAGGCTTTCTCACAATGTTTTTCGTCACCGCCGAGCTACCGAGTGGTAAATAAATACGCATATCGAAAAATCCATTCGAAACATTGATCTCACGCAAGTGAAGCGACCTCTCGTGTAAATTACACCTACAGATTCTGCTCAAGTACTTAAAGTACCTACGCACTTGTACGACTCATTTATTTGCCGTCATACGCGCGGATTGAAATTAATTAAGCCACCTGTCAATTACAAATTTTAATTTTGATCTCATGCCGCCGATGTTTACCTCGACACCGCAACGCGTGTGTGTACTTCTTTATAAATAACGTTGATTGAATAACTCACTCTAATTAATTTGTTGATTACGAAAAAGTATAAGATCATGAAGTATGTTATTTGGTTTTACAAATAAGTGTTTTGGAAATTGGTAAGGTAATTTTTAGGAATCGCATCACTTTCTTTCTAGTCAAGATTGACCCTAAAGTCTAATGACATTTATAATATGCATGTATTTTTAAGATAGTGCTATCGTGTCGTGATGTAATACATAAAACGTAAATTGGAAACAAACCGCAACTGTGGCGCTTGTAAATGACATTATTATGTACGCTAGGAGCGTTTTGGTTTATTGCTCTAAGTATGTATGTAATGAGAAAGAAGATGAGCTGCGATCCGCCATCTGTGCCCGGTTGATACAATGATCGGCTTTCGAAGCAGAATTTATTTGTGGATGTATTTTAAAGTGAAACAATGTGTAAAGCGAATTTTTATTCATCTAACAAACTTTATTTGCGAACAAATATAAACAATTGAAGAAACTAATATTTTAACGCAATCTGAAGTTTTAATATGACTGGATTTTAATTTTAAAAACAAAACAAAAGGATCTGACTTTTTTAACGACAAAGTATTTTTTTTAATTACTTTGTCGTTTACCGTGCGGTTTACATATAGGTATTTTTAAATAGAGGGATAAAATCTCGGTTTATAATTTCTATTAAATTTTCTTAAAACAAGACAGACCATTCTATTGCCTACAGTAGTCGTGATCACGGAATCAAATGTCAAGTAAATTCTTTAGATTAGCTAGTGTAGCTTTTGATTTTTTTGGGCAATTAATTCCTAATATACGTACCAGACTGCCACTTTCATTTTACGAAATAGTAATAGTTTGCAATGTATAAAATACGTGAAAAAGCAATCCAATAAAATCGCACACATAAAAAAAGTTGAAAAGACATACGTCGGCGAGTTATTTTTTACGATGCAAAACTAGGAAGGGTGCCATAAATAAGTTGGGAAGTAGTGTGAACTAATAGAATTTAACTATTGCTGAGACGTCAAAAAGTTAAGTAAAGTGCGTTGATATATTGCCGCTCGCTCGTGAACTTGCCCAATAAACCGGACATCGGGCTGGACGGGCCGATAGACATGGGAAGTGGTCGATTTTTTATCGATCACTGTATCGATAGCCTAGAAATTTTTCTATAATGTTACACCTTTTGTGACTTATGAAGGTCACAAGTCTTGGCGTCGGTGAAAAGAGGGAAGATCTTTCTTCAAGTATTGAATATTATATTTTGGCGGAGACGGTTGCATTTCTAGCGTGAATTAGGATCGCAAATCTGATTGGCTGTCTTAGTAATGTGCGCGTGACAAGTCTTGTAGCTGAAAAGTTTACATGTGAAATTTTCCTTGACTTGTCATCTTTCCTTGGTGTCATACGTTTGTCGTATGTATTATAGTGCATTCCGACAAACGTTTACAAAAATTTAATTTTCCATGCGATTTTCCACGTAGTGTGTAGGCATAGGATTTTCGTAAAATTGCTTTCAAAAGCTATAAAATGAATAAATGTGTGTGGTGGCATTTTAAAAACAAGTTCAAAAAACGGCACGAATGTAATGACATTTTATTATAATATCATTGCACGAATGTATTAAAATGTTGAAAGCTTGAATAAAATTAATTTAACTTTGCGTCGCTTCTTTAATCGTGACATTGCAAGCACTAGCGCAGTGACAAGTGCTGATACATAGAAGTGATAAAGTGCGATGAGGATACTTTCCTAAAAAATCAATAGGTAGTTTGATTAAGATGTTTTGGATTCGGTACTTATTCTTTATTATCCCAAATGTGAACTACATCCATTCTATTTGTTTTTGTATAGAAGTTGGCTACTACTCCAAAGACTGTTTTCCGGCAAGTTTAATGTGGTACACCTGATATCAGGCTCGAAGATCAGAGAATAGTTTACAGTATGCTAGCATATCCACCTTCTTGGTCAAATCAACCACTTTTTCAGAGAACCATAGGCATACGGCTTTTTGCAATAATCGAAGTAGTGGTCATATTAATTTAAACATTATTAAAGATTTAGTTTAAAGCTATAACTAATATTTATAATAAAGTTTTATATAAAAATTATGTGGGCGGTTATGGAATTAATTTATAGTTGCGTCCGTCAACTCTTTAAGGGCAAAAATAATAATTAAATTCAATCTTCGAAAGGGTTCGAAAGGAGTCAAAAATAAAAGATAACTTCAAGTTTTTAATTGTAAGTAAACAAGCAAGTAATTTGAGTTAATTTAGACCCTTTCTCTGAATGGAATTAAACAGTACAATCTGTGGTAATCAACGAATAGATAGGTACCTACATTTCACGCTTTCTTGGTAAGTACTAAGGAAGCATGATAAACTATTCGAAACAGCGCAATCAAATTAAGCCCCGCCAAATTTTACAGCTTGCGGTTTGAAATATACACGCAACTAAGAACTAAGTTGTTACACAATTCGCCGAAGGAGGTAGGGCCGCTAACAAAAAGGTAAGACGGTTCCTTATCTCCAACTGATAAGGTTGAGTTTTGAATGGATCTTTCGGCATGTACAGATCTCCCGAGGGCAGATTTATCGTTCCGGCCGCAAGATTGCCAGCTCGTTCGCTCGGCACATCTAAACAACTCTGTAGTTTAAGATATGGCTTTGAGAATCTGTGTAATTTATTATGCAGACATTTGTAGGTAATTATGTTATCCGCAGTAGGAATTTCGGATACGGAGTGTTTCCGTGTGATTAATGATTTCAATATTGATTGCATGTTCTAGATTTTATGGACAATCTTCGGTAATTTTAACCTTATTTAAGGTCATACGTCTTGTACAATATAACTTCCATTTGCACCCAGTTGCGTCGGCTTAATTTTCTGGTTTCAGCACTATTGTGATCTCAAGGAGTATCGTCTGAGAAATAGTCATGCATTATGTTCATTTATTGTCCAATATTATTTCTAAATCGACGATGATGTACTAATAAATCCTTTCTCCTATCAACGAAATTTCTACTTTTTTCATAAATTGTGTGTTTATGCTTGATTTGGTTAGACGCAGTACAATTCACGAAATCCGTTAGCTTCGCAAAGATTCTTTTTTATTTGTTTTCAGTTGTCAACCAGGCACGGAGTCCATCTGATGGTAAGCGGCCACTACGGCCTATTTCTTTGAGGGATACTTTACATAGAAACAACGCATAAGGTGCTATTAGTCGTTACTCAAGACTTTAGAGTAGAAGGGGCTTTTTGTAGGTAAGTTAGTGAAATTACTGGGTATATTATGAGACCTAATAACTGTCGTCTCGGTGTAGCGGGCGCAGGGCGGTACCATACAGTAACTGCTTAGTTACTGTTTGGCACTGAAGTCTAAGGGCAGACGTGGCGCTTACCATCTTGTGTACGACCTGCTCGTCTTGTTACACATTGCAATAAAAAAAATTGTGATAAATAGAGCAGCCATAGTGAATATTCAAAGGTTACTATGGTACCTATATGTTTTTTGATAGCTAGCAACATCGAGTTCTAATAAACTTCCTGACCCGCCAATGTATTTACGATATTCGTAGTACACATTTTTCCTTTGTTTAAGATTCCTGTTAGTAGAGAAAATTCTTAGTGAATTATTAATCTTTAGTCAAAATTACCTTTAGTTTTAATTAGATTACCGTTAATTAAAAATAACCAACATTTTTTAACTTCTTAAGGTCTAACTTTTAGACTATTTTAAGCCGGAGTGAGTAGCTGGATTATAATATAGCAAAAAAAGTATCAAATGTCTTTCTCGAAAAAAATAACAATCTCTGGTGATGACAACTGACCGATATCATCATAAATATTCACATAATTGTAATGACAAATGTGAACAAGATGTAAAATTAGCCGCGGGTGCCTTTTAACCATACAATTTACTAAATGAATTTGAATTCTTGACCTGCACTTAATAACATCTCCCTTAAACCCCGAGTTGCGAAGTAAGTTTATGTTACAAACAGCATAACTTGTGTGGTCGGCTAGCGTTCACTTGTGGATAAGCCGTGTAAAGTGAGCTAAAGTGGGGTTTAGAGCCCGGCCCCACTAAGACGCCACGGCAACGTATCCTGTCAGATAGTATGGAAATGTCAAAATTGACAAAAACCTTCGCCAAGAGAGGTAGGTCTCATACATTTTATAACTGTTTGGAGTCGGTAGCCAGCGACGTCGCCATGGCGTATCCTAGTGAGTCAGGGCACTTAGGCTAACTTATGTACGGATACTGTCTATAGCTGTAATGTTTTTTTTTTATGTCAGAGGTGGCAAACGAGCCAGCGGGTCGCCTGAAGGTAAGCAACCACCGACCAGACGACACACAATAGTAGTCACTATTATTTCACGCTGATGTTATGTGAGAAGGTGGTACTTCCCTAGACGAGCCGGCTGATACCTGTTATCTGACAAGACTGCCTGGCATGGTTATTTCTACGACGGATTTCGTGTAATGATTGAGAAGCTGAATACCAGAAGTCGTGCATTTTAAGTTATATTGCATCACAATTTTGACTAACACTATTTGTAATCAGCAGTTTTCACCCGTACAAAGCTAGGGTAATAGTAATAAATAATACAGCCTTGTTACTATGAATTACCACAAAAACAAATTCTGACTACCACATGAACTTACATTAAATTTTTAAACGAACACTGACAGAAAATAATTTCTTGATAAATACAGATACAGCAAAAATGCTTTGTGCATAATTTAGCGATATTGAATAGCGTCGCAATGAAACCATAATTGCTTTATACGCGAATATTAATGAATAAATTAATAAACGATTCGTTCCGGAATAACTATAAACAGTTTTTAGTTCAGACAAAAGTTACTGCAATCAAATTAATTAAATGTTTTCCACAAACAATTGTGTTGGATAGTTATTTTGTTGGCGTATTCGACAAATTAAAACGTGAGGTTTAATTTTGCTTTAGAAAGCAATATCGAATCATCCTTCCATTTGGAATTTAATCTTGGCTAGTTACAATAAGTGGCCGGGAAATTCTAGACTTAAAAACATTGAATGTTTAGATTGTTTTCATGCTGAATTTTTCCTTTGTCTAAAAGGGAATATTCAGTTCAAAAACAAAGGAAAACTGCACAACTCCGCTGTGAGGATTTTAAGAGGATAATTAAAATAAAAAATAACTTTTATTAGATAGCTCAACATGGTGAAAGAAAATATTTAGAACGGTTTTCTCGACAATGAAGATACTCGTAACTTCTTATTTTTGCAGTGAGTTCTTTCTTCTTATCTGTTTTCGTATAATTAGTATGCTGATTACAAGCGAAAATAGCGTTAAGTAATGGCTAACAGTTATTATTTTACTGAGATAGTCACGACTCGATTTGGTGTAAGGTTTAAAATTTGGCTATTATACCTAAGGTCGCAGGTCGCGGGTTCTATGCCCGCACGTTACACATACTTATTAGTCAGCGTTAACATGTCCGTTTGTGTTTCGGTGTGGTAAATGGATGTATTAAAAACAAAACGTTTATGCTTTGTTTGGGGCAAGATGGCACTGTGAAGAAAATGTTATATGATATTTGTTTATTTAATGACACAAAATTAGTTCTCATGACAAAGTAAACACTATTGAGATAAAAACACTATTCGCAAAAACTCATGTTCAAAGTCATGTAGTAAAATTACTGGGTATATGAGAGCTAATAACTGTCATCTCGGTGTAGCGGGCGCAGGGCGGTGCCAGACAGTTACTGCTTAGTTACTGTTTGGCACTGAACTGTCTAAGGGCAGACGTGGCGCTCACCATCGGGTGTAGTGCAGTCATTGAAGCGAAAAATACGGTCTTACCTCCGAATTTTTTTACTGTGAACCGATTTGCATGAAATTTGGAAATTAGGCTCATCTTACCCTTAACTTCAAAAGTGAAAATGATCTGAACTCCGCCTATTATTTTTAAGAAGTGTAAACAACCCCTTAATGGAAAAATTTACATTGAGCCATTTTATCGCTAGAAAATGATAAGTTTTTGGACCATAACTACTTCAATTTTCATGCTATCACAATTTATAAAATACCATTGTAAAGGTAATTAAGAGAGCTACAACATCTATATTGCAATATATAGTAAAAAAACCTTTTTCTAAAACGGTGAAGGGTTAAAGGGCTTAAGAGAGGCTGTGATTGCGCTGCCACGCGCTCTTTAAACAATTATATCTCCGTCAATTTTTGTTTGAATGAAAAAACAAAAAAACCAAATTGTTTGTCAGAAAAATATCTAAATTTTTAATCCATACAATTTTATACGTATCTGTCGTCATTTTTGAGATATTATGAAAAGAAAGTGGGTTTTTTAAAAATTTTAAATTTGGATTTTTTTATTAAATCGTGACTTTTTTGAAAAATATGTGTCCTGAAGCAGCCAAACTGATACTATCTATCAAACTCTTCATAATAAAGTTATTTCTAGGCGGAATACGATTAATTTTAATTTTGGTGGAAATGGCACTTATGAAACCCATTGATTTTAAAGAAAAAACATTAGATGCTCCCCTTATTTGCAATACAGCTCACTTATTTTACGTGCAAAAGACTTTTAATAGTGCTTATTTTAAAGCTTATTTCAAGCACTACAAAACCCTTTTGTATTAGAATGCATAAAATGCATCTGCTCGCCGCTAGATGGCATTGACCACATCGATTAAATTTCAGACAAAATAAAAACGGCTTTGATCTTTAATATCTAGCTTAATATTGCACTTAGAATACTTTATAAAAATTCAAATTGTTCATTGTTTTACCTGCTACAATTTTAGTTTTAATAAAATTTTCGATAAAACGTATATTTTTGGAGATATTTGCAAAAAACCGATGAAAAACGTGAAAAAATTGCGAATTTTCAATTGCCAATAACTTGAAAAGTATTGATTTTTTTTAAAAAACTGTATAGATGATTTTTTGCTTAAAATTAGGCCTTCTATCGATATCCGAGGTTATTTTGATAAAAAAATAATTCACCCCCGAGAAGGGGTGGCAACCACCCCCATGGTGGTTGCGGAGTTCAAATCATTTTCACTTTTGAAGTTAAGGGTAAGATGAACCTAATTCCAAAATTGTATGCAATTCGGTTCACAGTAAAAAAATTCGGAGCTATAATGCTTCAATGACTGCACTAGTGTACGATCTGCTCGTCTTGTTACACATTGCAATAAAAAAAAAAGTTTGTTATGAAATATGAAATATGAAATGAAATATGAAATAAATTTATTCTGCAAATAGATTTTTTAAAAAATACTTTTACACGTCAATCTTTTATTTTACGTTAGTTAACTAGCATCCAGAAACCCAACCAAGATGCTGTACCAATAAACTTTTAACCGATGCCTTGAGGGCACCGCGGGTTTACGACCGCTGGATGCAGGTTACCGCGAGCTCTGAACTATAAACCAACTAACAATGTAGCTTCGGAAAATACTCTTATGAGACTCCAGTTTAAAGGAGTCGTCAACTGTTTATTTGTACTTGAGACTGTGAGGACACTTTAGGTAAAATAAAGTTGGTGTTACGGCAACTATGAACTAGGGATGCATCCGATACCGATACCGATACCGATATATCGGCGATACTTCGGGTTTGCCGATATATCGGTATCGGCGATATTTTTATGGCCGATTCAACGATACTTTTCAAATTTCGCGCATTAAAAATGCAGTGTAAACACGCGCGTGTTGTCCCATCTATTTCGTTGCAAACCAGGCACGAACTAACTATGCCTAATATTTATATCGAGAGACGAAGATCCGTTCGTTTTCTGGCGCCATGGACGTCTTATACCCAAATTTGAAAAAAATGGCGCAGAAGTACTTTATTTTCCAAATGACTTCTGTCGCATCTGAAAGACTATTTTCAACCGCATGTCTTTTTCAAACAGACTTGCGAAATAGCCTTTGCTCGCAAAATTAAAATACTTTGTTTTTTAAATAAAAATCTTATAAATGTTAATTTTGATTACTAAAACTATTAATAAATTGTGTTTTATTTATTCTACCTTCCTTTTTGAATTCAATAAGCGTATCGGTATCGGTATCGGTATCGCCGATATTTTTATAAGAGTATCGGTATCGGTATCGTATCGGCAAAAAGGCGTATCGAGGCATCCCTACTATGAACCTCAACTGTGATACTTTTATTATTTTTATGCTTAGAGTTTTTTATAGCAGGTTTTTAGCGTTCTTTATGATAAACAAAAATCGTCTCGGTGGTCTAAATATTTAGGAACTTGGTAGTGGTTAAGCCAATTTATCTATTAGAGACAAAGTATTATAAGTTTAACTAATGTCTCAATACTGGGCAAAGGCCTATACCTTTCTTTCTTTCATCTATCTTTTCTATCCAGGTTTTTACGCTACTTTAATTACAACAATTGGTTAGGTATTTCTTAATAATAAACAAGATGCAAGAATGCATAAACACAGGTGCACTATTTCCTATTGCTTTGTCATATTGAACGATAAAAGATATTTGTCATGACCCATTGAGGTAAAAGACAGATATATCGCATATCGAAAGCGGAAATAATATTTCTCGGATCGGAACGCAGCGATGTAGACAGGAAGAGTCGACGTTTCGTTTTAAACACAGATCGGATAAACATCGCGAAGCGTTTCTTTGCTTATACAGGCGAAAAGAAACGGCTTCGGTATGCACGGCCGCTTCCCGCCTACAACTGGCTAAGGCTGATGTTACATTGGTACACTTTTATATTGACTGTTGACTGCCGTCGTGGTGCAATGGCTAGTAGGTCGCACTTTACATAATATTTTCAATAGTAATAATGAATTTTTATTGCCCCGTGGAACAGTGGCTAAACCACTGGGTTCTAAAGCCAGAGGTCGTGGGATCGATTACCACCTTGGATCTTTTTCAGAGTCCGATTGGGTAGCTAGTCACCAGCCCAGGAACCGAGGGCCCGCTTCGACTATGATCATAGCCACTGTTCCACGGAGGCGTTCAAAAGGATACATCCTTATCCTTAGTCTTTTCAATAGATCATTTGTTTTGATGTTCTTAACTTACGACTAACTAATGACTTAACTTACGGAGCTCGAAAAATTTCACAGCATTTTCCATTTTGACTCTTGTAAGAAACGTCGGGTCACGTTTCATTCCAAGTGAGAAAGAAGCCTAATTCTAAATGTTTGGAGCTTTGAATACGCTACAATTTGTCACAACAAATTGTTCCGTACTGTTTGTGTTCGCGACGAGTTTTTACGAGGAGGAAGTTAAGGATACAGATAAGTATTTATTATAATCAAACTGAAGACTAACATGGAATGTAGTTTTTATCTATACTAATATTATAAAAAGGGAAAGATTTGTTTGTTTTTATTGAATAGGCTCCGAAACTACTGAACCGATTTGAAAAATTATTTCACTGTTGGAAAGCTACATTATTCTCGGGTGACATAGAGCACTTTTGATCACGGAAATGAGAGGGAAAGGGGGGGATAAATGACAAAAGAAATTGCGCGCGGGTGAAATGCGGAGGCGACCGCTAGTTATCAATATTAGAATCGCATTCATGCTTAGAATCACATTGACGCCTTTTTTACACTATTCTTGTGACCTGGCCTGGGGAAGTGTCCCTCAATGGTATTCCATTGAGGGCCGCAGTGGCAATTTACCATCAGGTGGGCTGCGTGCCGGTCTGCCAACTGCCCAAAAATAAAAATAAAAACTACCGCTCTAATAATAACTAGTACTAGCTGACTGAAAATAATCATGTTAAAGCATTCAAAATCAAAAATCAAAATCATTTATTGTGTACACTTTAAATCCGTAGTACAAACATTTTTATACATACAGTTAAATATAACTTAGGTTTAATTCAACTATTCAAATACAAAAGTAAAGTTATTAAAACATGTAGGTAGATTGTACAAAAATACAAGACCCTTACCTCCCGTACTAGTTAATAAACTGTGTGACGGCAAGGTTGATTCTCGTCAATATTACAGTATACGCAAACATTGCAAATAAAACATGCACTATGATATTTTAATTAACTAAGACTGAAAACACTCAAAAATAACTAAAAGGTACACTATAAACATTCATAAGGCCATTCATTTTAAGCATAAAATACAACTATTATATTAAACAAATAGAATTTAGAATAACTGTTAAAAAGAGGGTAAAGTTAACAACACTTACATAATACATATTAAAATAAATATTTTGTATGTTTACCTATATGCTATTATTACTCACTTATATTTTACTACCATTACACCTGTATCAATAAATACCCAATACACATATACATAATTATATTAAATAAAATAATACTCATATTACATAATCTAACAGTCATTCAGATACCCAATTCAATGCTTACCTTTTCATTAAAAGTAAAAGTACCCCCGCACTGACACAGGACCGAGGCATTTAAATACTTATTTATTATTTTTATTATTTTTTTCTTATATTAACTGTTTTCGATAAGTTTATTTCTATAGTTTATATATTAAGTCTTAAAAGCTTTTCTGTTTTATTATAATCATATTCCATTAAAAATTCTTTAATCGACTTTCCACATAAGTATCTAGTTTTATTCTCTAACGTTATATGTTTGCTGATATAATAATTCAAACAGTCAAAGATTTGAGTAGCCTTTAACATAGCAACCAATGAGCGATATCTTAAAATGCAACGGCTTTTAGCTTCAAAACATAAAAAAGGGTTTATTGATACAATTCGTCAATCACCATCCGTGTCTACCCGTTCAATCCGCAGCCATAAGACAAACTAAAGAAACAAATCCAACAGAGAAAAACCGTTCAATTCCATTCTGAGTGAAAGTTTCTAAATCTAAAGCTGTTTTGAATAGGCCCACAATTTGTCACAACAAATTATTCAGACGGCTCTTGTGTTGAAAAGGGTGTCCTTTCTTTTTTCTTACGGAAAATAATTTCTTGCTGGTGACGTTAGATGTCTCTGTCGCGTTACACTTGACAGCCGTGAAATTGACCCTTGAGCGAGCAACATGAACTCATTGTAGCCCAATTGTGTGTTTTTCTTATTTCTCTGTCCGCTTATGATGATGTTGGCTATGATCTTTTTGGGGGAAATTGTGCAGGCGGGAAAATGGAGCGAAATACTTTTGAGAGCTGTTAAGGTATTTTTGTTGTCCTGTACGTTACGTGTTTCAAATCTTGAAACAAGAATATTGAAAATCATAATTGTAACAGACAAGTCTAGCCTGTGAGCGCATTTTCGTAATGGATTAATATGTCGAATCAAGAATTCAGAAATAAAAACTTAAAGCACAAAAAAATTGTACATGAACAAAGGGAACAAACAATATGTTTGCACTGTTCTGGATGATTTTATGAATAATATGTATGGAAATATAAAAAAGTATTATATGTAAAATTTGCCGAATGTACAAGCAACGCTTAGTTTGAAGTTAGACTACACTTGCAAAACGCAAAAAAAGTTTTGCTTACAGATTTAGCGAGAGGGCAGAGTATTTTTAGGTTATGATGGCCAATTCTAAGATCATTTAAAGTAAATAAGAGCATTTTTGGAACTACCAAACGTGCCATTGAACCAGTCACACATAATTTTGACAATTCTAATAAAATAACATAAATAACAATATGATTAATGGTAACTTTCAAGCCCTTAATTTACTGACATCTGTTCAGATGGGATACGGAAAACGGTTTTCAAAGAAAGAAATTAAACAAGTTAATTGAGTTGCGACGCTCCGATTGGCGGAAAGAAGTTAACAAGTTTCTGGAGAAATAGCCCTGCTCTCAGTTGCAGTTGATGTTTCCATTTAAATCGTAAATACTTAAGTTATTAGTTTACAAAAAACATCGTAAAAAGCCATAATAGTCAGTTTTCAAAAGCTCTATAGCCCTTATCTAGTTGGTTTTGTTTCTCAGTTAAGGGTTATGTAGGTCAGAAGACAGTTGATCCAGTGTAATACCTTAAATTTACACAGTTTTTGATCCACAGGTTGATTCTAATACCCATAACACAAGTGCTTACGCTACTTATTGGGGTCAGACCTATGTAGGTGATGTTATCCAATAATTATATTATATTTATCTATATTTGATAATATTTAAAAAGATAAAAATTACGTTACATTTCGGCCATTCCTTTTGATTTATTATGATGATTAACTAATTATATGGTCCTTTCTTCCGTCCGTCAGAAGCTGACAATTGTTCATTAATATTTTAACAAAAATATCTGTAAGAAATGTATTTTTTTATCCCTACTTCCATCATCAAACTATAAGCAGGTTTAAATAACATTGAAATCAAATCGCAGGTGGGGCAAAAACCGTTCCTGTAAATAAAATACTATGTGAACGAATTGTTATTATCAAATCCACCCGTTGAGTGCCTATTTAATAATCCACTGCTGGGCCAAAATCCTTTATTTAAACATCCGATCAAACAAATCCAGACTGTGGTCGAATTCCAACAAAAATCCTCGATGCGGGAATTTAACCCAGATCTGATAGACCACTTAAACCCTAAAACATCGAGTCGACCTTCGTATGTATGTTGCTGAAAATGACGCAGTTTAATTAACTAATTTAGAAGATTAATATTAGCCTCTAGATGTGTGAAGATGACGTGGTATTGACTTAATTAAGAAGATTAATGTACAGTCAAAAGCACGTCAGACGTAACACTTTGGACTTTGTACCGCTCTTATGTCGGGGGCATAAGCGCTATTATCGAACTGCAAGTGTATACCGTGATGTGCTGTTGACTGTACATTGAATATGACTCGATCTCAGCGTTTTTTGATATCAACGAGATTGATATTCATTAAAATATTATAAAGATTTTATTTTTATTCTATTTTAATATTTGTGCCACGTGTGTGTGCGTGTTAAGATAATTATGTATTCTTTAATGATATATTCTTATCAGTTGTTCTTTCTGCATTATTTTTTACGTCCAATAAAACGATAGTTGCTCATTATTACACTGACCTTTTCCTAAGTAATAAAACTGCGTGGTTAGAGAATCAGTAACGAACTGGCTTTTTATTTAAAAAGTGACAACTATGACATTTCATAAGGACAAGTAGATGGCAGCACCCGTACAAAACCATAAATACATTTTAGATATCATAGACAATACTAGGGTTGGACAAACCTGCAATGGTAGTTTATCCATGATCTAATTATTAGTAACAATGCGTACTTACAGTCTGTTCACCATAAGTTATCCTTTAGCCGCTATATTGGCAGCATTGCCTACGCTTTGTAAATCTGTCAAAAAACAGATTGAAAGTCATGGAATTAATATTATCTATGTAACCGGAATGATATCTTCAAAAAATTGCATTTTAGAAAATGAACACTATCCCAACGCATTAAAGTATATATTTGCTTGTGCCTTAGGCGAGGCAAATCCGAGACGAGAAAGATATCAATACGGGGTAGCTAGTCTCTTTCTTTCACATTGCCAACACGCAATGACAGTTCATTCATAGTTAGAGTGACCATGAATTCTAGGTCAATGGCAAGGACGGAGGCGTACCTCGTTCTTTCTTATTGTCAGTATAAGAAATTTTTTTGGGCAACAATTTTGCCTGACCAAAAACTTAATTTAACGCTTGTATGTTAATGTAATTTTTACAATGTATTTATCTACAATTATATATTTGTTTTTTTTTCGTTCAATGTATGTACGTATTCTTAAATTTGAAAAAAGCATAAATTTATTTATTGTCTTTTTTTTGAAATTTTAACTTTAAATGTCAATAAGGTTGGAAATCGCTTGCACTTGTTTTTTTACTTCAAACCAATAGGCAAACAAACAACAGACGGAACCTAAATTAGTTTCGAAACTAAAAAGTTTCGACTGGGGTAGATTTGGTAGGGGCAGTCGGGAATAATCCAATTGTCCCACATATTTAAATTATTTATTTTATGATTCACCCTTACCCCCAAAAATGTACAATTTCTCTATCACTATGATAAAAAACATATTAGCATAATATTAGTTTTACGTTATTACATATTAGCTTGACTTTAGAGGGCTTATTTCTTGAAACACAATATAATGTTTATTTTACGTGTGTGTAAATAAGTGGAAACACGCAGAAACTCGAAATATAATACCCATTCTCAGAAGTTGGAAAATTTTAACCACAAATATTTTAACATGAATTACTTAAAAATACTATTTATTAGGCAGATCCGCAGATTGCATGTTTGAATTGGTCTCACTTATCCAAATCTTATTGTCACCCTATTAGAAAGGGACAAGCTGCTCTGTTTGACGGTTTCGCTCGGCTCGTTTTTTAGCCACGAGAGCACAGTCTAGTTATATATATTAAGTTTATGTTGAAAGTATTGAAAAACAGTAGTACCAATATAGCTGCTAGAGGACTTCTTATCGTGAACGATCTGTAATAACTAGATTAGTAGTGAAATGTCAGTAGAAATTGAATTAAATTGAAGTGCATGATTATAAGCCGCTGTATGTGTCCCGCCTACACTGGTCTACGAAGGTCGAGGAGGTCGTAGACTACGTCCAGAAGAAGTCTACCTTCAGACTGAGGGTTAAGCGGTTGGTGCCTCGCCATAAGACGAGTTTTAATTCGTTTGTGGTGAGAGTGCCGACTTATCATCTCGCAGCATTCATGAAGGAGGACTTCTGGCCGCAGGGCGTCGTGTTTCGGAGATTCCGAGGTCGGCTGCCTGCTGAGACCGCACACCCGATGCTACGTGTGCATTAGTTTTAATTTTTAAATTTAATTTTATATAATGTTATTAATATGTATGTTAGACTATAAGGTATTTATGATATGGGCCTCTGTTTATATATAATTAACATCTCTGTATGTAAATATTGCCTGAAATAAATGATTATTATTATTATTATTATAAGATTAAAATTGTAAATTAAATTAAATTAAAATTAAATTGATTAAGTGTCAATCAAAAACAGGGTATATTAGATTAAAATAAATTGGTTGATAAAATGATGAAATGATGCATTTTAATTTAAGCTAGCCAACGAATACAAATTTAAAAAATGATGCGTCGTTGAAAACATCTGATCTCTCAATACTCCCCAAGGATTGCTTTATGGATAAAATTTCATTACCGAAAGTAACGTACTAGCGTCAACATTTGCATGCTATGCAGCAGACTCCCCGAAGCATTCCGTGATTAATTTAGTGACCGTGTCAAGTCTCCCGGGACTTAAGTGATTAATAAATTAGCTCGCGACTACCACCATGTTGACAACCCTAAGTCTTCGTAATAAGGACCACTTTCGTGAGGCACGTCACGTCATATTTTTGTTTGCAGAGTAATATCGAGTTGGATGGTTTGTGCGGTTTTAAATATTAGTGAGTAATTTCGTTGCCATCAATTCATTAGGACTTAATTTGGGTCGCGATATTACGGCTGTTTGACGGAAATTATGAGTTTGAATTATATTAGCAATGGAAGTTTTTTATGGGGCTCAGAATAGTTTTGGGTATTATCCTTTTATATTTTTGCCTAAAATTCAGTTGATGATCAAGTAAATTATGAAGAAGAACCTTTTTTTGCAATGTGTAATAAGACGAGCAGATCGTACACCTGATGGTTAGTGCCACGTCTGCCCTTAGACAGTTCAGTGCCTAACAGTAACTAAGCAGTTACTGTCTGGCACTGCCCTGCGAGCGTTACACCGAAACGACAGTTATTTAGGTCTCATATACCCATTAATTTCACTAAATAAAAAACATTAAACCTTGTTGAGAGGTATATCGCTGCCAACAATGATATTAGAATAAAAAAAGAGGGCTGCCAACGATTTCGATGCAATAGCGTTCGCGTTCCGACAGTTGTCATAGGAAGTTTCGTGTCCTCTCTGTTTGCTTACCTGCTAAAAAATGATAGATTGTTGTATAAATGCAATCTCTGATGATATTTTTAAAATGACACCATCTAACGCAAAAGTTTATATATAAAAATCGGATGATCATTCTAACATCATCAAATATCAAAATGCAAAACAGAAGCCGCAGATTTATTCCAATCATCTCTCATAGAACAGTTCGTAACAAGTATCGTGAACACACATTAATCCCCAAATGGCACCTCTCGGCGATCGATCTAACCGTCGGATTTCACTTCACTGCAAGTTTCCACCGCGCTCACCAACTCCGGACTAACAAGTTGCAAGAAGTTATGGATGGTTTTATAACAGTTTTGCTAAAGGTACGTCCGTAAGTTCGGAACGCCAAACTGTCGATATGGAATGGTGTAGACTTTTAATAGTAATGCATTATCATTTTTATAGAAGAGGGAGGGAAACGAGCATGTGTGACGCCAGACGGTAAGTTATTACTACTGGCCGTATACCTAAGGCTAGGATCGGATTCTGACAGTGAATCACAGGCACGTTGGTCACTTTTAAAATTAGATGTGGAAGAAAGGGGACTGGGAAAAGAAGAGTAGGTTCGGGCATCTGGCACTCTCAATCGCCAAACAAAGCAAAAAATTCGTTCGTCGGTCTTCAGTTAAATGGTGGAAAGTTCCTTGTTTTTTGTGGGAAGGTGCATGGCTAAAATAAATTAATATAAATGTAGTTATTAATTAAAATTATTTCAAATATACGAAAGCTAAGTAATTTAAAAGTCAAAATGGAATCCTTACAGATCAGTATGTACTTAACGTAGGTTTTGACTTTGAGTATTGAACTAATTTGATACGTGAATGTCGCTTCCTTTTTTTTACCTTAATTAATAAATTATTTGTCAATATTTCTTAAAGTAAAATCTTGTTTGAATGAACACATTTTATATGCATTAATTTTTTTGCAGAAGAGAATGCTTTTATCTATCATTAACGCTTTGGAGACTTAAAGATGTTCGTTCCTCTACCCTCATAATCAAAGAGGGACGAGCTGGTGCCTACTCATGGCAATTGATTTCTCTACACTATGCATTTACGCATACACAAACAATCAACTGTTTCGTGGTCGGTCACATTAATCTGGACTAACAAGTTGTCGGAAGTTTACACATTTAATTGATCTGAGTTTCAAGTTGTACCGGGACCGGGAGTACGTTTGTAGTTAACTCAAATATATAGTTTGAACTACAAGTGTATCTAACATAATGTTATAAGGTCAGTGAAGCACTAACTTCACATAATGAGGTAGTTGCGTGTTGTAAACTCTTTTGAGGCAAACATACATTCTATGAAAGTAGTTTAGTTGCCATTAAAAAGACTTATTCGCATATTTTTATAGTGCCCGCATTTTCAACGAAACGCCGGCAACGAAATGGAAAATACGGCAAACTGTAGCATGGAGTTGTGCGTCCAATTACTTAATGGTTCCGCAAAACACGCCTTGTACAAATGTGACATTTAAAATTGCAGATACACCCTTAAAGTGCGAGGGACGGTATGGATATTGCTTTATTTATTGTTAGTTTTATCGTCACTTTTGTCATTGTCTAATACATTTCTGATAATATTTATGTATCTGGTATTATTTAGGCGCATTTGGGAGTGACCTTGCTCTATGCTCAAACCAGGACCAAAATTTCTGTAATTAAAATTTGTGTTTTTTTAACTTCTGGATGAATTGATGTATAATAAGTATATTTGTGGTACCTACCTTTGACTATTTGTATACACATAATACTAGTGCTTTAAGCAACCTCAATTTACTTTAGGGTCAGGTCATAAATGCGTGATATTTTAGATATGTTTTAATATAATTATAAGGCTTAGGTTTAAGCAACCACCAGATATAATGAAATATAACGGCCAAAAAATCCTAAGTACTTACCAGAATTGAATCCCCATTTTATTATGAAATGATCACCCATAAACGTTAAGTCTGCTAACCTAAAAAACGTAAGTATCGTCAGAATAATCGCTGAGCTACCCAAAAAGGCCACGCGTGCACCAAATTTGTACTCGCATTGTATTTAAAAATTTCATCCAAATATGTTACATATTTTTATCCTAATAAATTAAAGTAATGCGTACAAAAATCATTGTATACCCAAAAAATATAAATGAAGTTCTAAAGATTTATCGATACTATATACCATTTGACGATTGATAGTAAAAAAACAAAATCTTTTTCTCTCTGTCCCGACCAAGTAAAATAGGTAGAATTCAGTTCTGCCACTCGCCGGCCGCTGCCGCGGCACGCTCGCTACGCTCGCTCGGCTCGTGCGTTTAGTGGTCGCAGTTCTAACCTAACCTAACAAAAATCTTATCAATCAATTTCATATACTTGGTTATATGAAAACATTTTATGGCAAACGTAATGATATATTTGGGTAAGAATGACACAAAACTTTGCTAGTTAAAATTTGGTGCACGCGTGGCCTTTTTGGGTTACGAAAAGTTTTTGTAGTGCAGGCATGACTTAAATAGCCCGAAATATTTTGGTACAGGTTTCGTTTATTAGTACATATTATATTTATTTTGGATGAGGCTGTTTGGGTAAAGATTGTGTTTTTTGGTGGTCATTTAATTTGTTCCCTAATAACGCTATTTCCGTTTCTTCCCCACTGCTCAACTAGATTGCTCAACTCCATAAAGTTGAGCAGTGGGTATTACCCACTGCTCAACTGGTCATTGCTCAACTGCGACAGTTGAGCAGAGGGTCATACCCACTGCTCAACTAAAATTGCTCAACTAAGTACGTGGGCTTATTCCCGGTCGTCCCCACTCTGTCCCCCCCCCCCTCTGGGTACGAGTGGAAAAAAAAACGTTTCGTTCGTCCCCAGTGGTGACGATTGGAACTTTTTATTTCCCACTCGTTCCGCTTTAAACCGAGAGTCAAATAATAGGTTCTTTGACACTAGTACCATGATACAGTTCCATGATGGAACTCAAATTCTGAAAAATAAATGAATGTCGGGAAAACAAATGAATGTCGGGAAAACAAATGAATGTCGGGAAAACAAATGAATGTCGGGAAAACAAATGAATGTCGGGGAAACAAATGAACATCGGGGAAACAAGTGAAGGTAAGAAAGCATTGTCTATTGATCGGAAGTAAAAAAATAGGTGACGTTCATTTGTTTCCCCGACATTCATTTGTTTCCCCGACATGCATTTGTTTCTCCCACATTCGTTTGTTTTTCTGACATTCATTTGTTTTTACCGATGCGATGTTCAATTGTTTTTATTTTTGTCCAAATTTTAGAAAAACCAGTTCTCTTGGTCACGTGTTCAATTTGATTTGGTTGGGTTTTACAGGCAAGGGTACAGCGGTTAAAAATTTATTTAACAAAAGTAATAACAAGAGTTGAGCGGTAGGTCATGTTAAATTAAACAACAAATATGTCCCACAGATCAACTGAGTTGAGCAATAAATAGTTGAGCTATAGAGCATAAAATATTCGGTAATACAAACTATGTCCTAATGCTCAACTGCTCAACCAGTTGAGCAATCTAGTTGAGCAGTGGGGAAGAAACGACTATTTCCTTTAAAAAATAATAGTAACCGTTGATTTTAACATATTGCAGTCAGTCCCTTGTACTACACACACCCAAAAGTGACTTTGTAGTTGACGGCCGGCGCCGCCCACCTAGTGCCACCTAGCGCCATCAACGGCTTTTAGCCACGACATACCGCGACACTGTGGTACATTTTAACTAGCGCCAGACCGAGCCTCGTCCTGTGGCTAATTAAAATTGCTGCTGACATTTTAAAAAGAACAATGTTTAGGTACTGTATTGGCATCAGCTTTTATTTACATGGTATAGGTAAAAATAAGAGGTTAGATGCATTCCGCTCCCGACGGAGGTTATTCCCCGAGTTAAACTTGGGAAGTTACCTCCGTTGGGAGCGGAGGGTGGTGTGAGGAACTCGCACGCACTCTAGAGAATAAATAATTACACTAAAATATCTTGTAGATTTTTAAAGATGTGAATGTGAATCCCTAATTTTCCGAAAAAATATAAAAAACCTCATTATTGGTTCAGCTTTGACCTGCATTCTAATTGTCAATTGTTAGCTGGGGACCTCCTCTACGTTCTCTTAAAATGATCGATACACATTACCAGTAACTGGACGTCCTGGATAAAGCTTATTAAGTGAATAAAGTATAGCCTGTTTACGATAAAATAAATGTTCATTATATATTTTGTGCTCTTAAAATATTTTCTTTAACGTAGTAAACGCGCTAATAACATTTTCTAATTATTTTTTTCTAACGTAAAAAGAAAATCTATTTATTATTTCTCTAAACAAATGAAACAACTACAATATTAATACGCTTGAAAGGCTGCCAAATAAATCAGGTCTGAAGATAAATCTTTTCTTCATTCATACAGAATCTGCTCAGAAAATGGAAGATAGCATTGATGAATCTGAAGGTGCCTAAGTCACGTAGGTACATACTCGTACGTGCTTCGTATGAACTTTAAGGTTAAATTTGAAGATAGGTATCAAATTTATCACTCAGTTTCGTCTGTCTGGGATAAGCTTTATTTTCTTAGTTTCGATAATTTAAATTTTGCAGTCTCTAAAATATTTCCATTACATCACGGGCAGCGGGACCAACCAATTTTAATTAGGAAAAGGATAAGGCAAGACGCCGTGTGTAATATTCACTTTAATTGAAAATACATCTAAAACAAAGTCAGAACATGGTACCTGTCTTTTATTCTCAATTTCTTGTCGGTGAAGTTCAGAACAGTAGTTTTGTGAGAAGTTACATACAGATAGATGTTTGTAAATTTTCACAAAACTACTAATCGGATTTATTTGAACTTTACAGTAAAGGAAATTCAAATAACACATAAACCATTTTTATTAGCATACCAAGTTGAAGTAGTCGCTGTAAAAGCACGATGTACTGCCCCACAAAGTCAGCCAAAAGTGAAACATCCACTCCACTGCGACAGTGGTACATCAATACGTGGCGACAAGACCATCCATCACTGACAGACGGATCGACAGAGAGAAGCGGCTCTTAGCTAATTCCAACACGCGAGATTTGCTTCATCTGTTCTGATCCGCACTACCGAAGCGTGAAATCCGCTACTAATATTAGCGGTTGTCTGTTGCTATGATTCAATCTTCGGAACTGTTGGAGATGTATTTTTGTAGGTATTTCTTAACTACACCAAATAAGGTTATTTTTTGTTATTTTTTTCCGTTATAATGGGCGTTTGTCCTGGTTGTTTCTCGTTCTCTCGAGGTATTTTTCTTTCGTAAGAGAATATAACTATAAAACCACAAAAAAAAGAGTATGCAAGTAGTTGTTAAGCCGTAGTAAGTCCCGATTGTTTAAGCATTGCTAAGTTTGTGGTAAAATGGCGCTGTGTTTAATATTCAAGAATATTTATCTTTTTATTTACTCAGCAAGTTAAATGCGTCATCAATAAAATCATGAATCAGTTATAAAACAAATATTTTAGTTGGAGATAGTAGTTAAACCTCCGGGTCGAGCAAAATTTGTGTCGGTTTTGTCGGGCATAGCTTTTATTTTATTGCAATGTGTAACAACACGAACAGATCGTACACCTGATGGTAAGCGCCACGTCTGCCCTTAGACAGTTCAGTGCCAAACAGTAACTAAGCATTTACTGTCTGGCACTGCCCTGCGCCCGCTACACCGAGACGACATTTATTAGGTCTCATATACCCAGTAATTTCACTATCTCGGGTTTGTGATCACCAATCCACCAATGATGGAGGCTTTTGCTCTATTTTGCTCTGCAGTGGGACATTAAAAGGTACTTGATACTTTACTTTGCTTTCTGTAAACTTTAGTATCCACCCTTTGTTGTCCTGTGGGTGTTAAATGATCGTGCAAAACCAATTCAAAATGAAAAACGATGTTAATATGAGATAGCCGTTCCATTTAAATGCTTTATGTGAATTTTAAGCGGTCTGTACGAATTTTTCCAACAATCCAGCTGTAGATTTGTATGCGATTTTTAATGAATGCTTTGAAGGAATTTGAACTTATTTTATTCGATGGAATATTTTAGTAAGAGTTTAGAGAATAAGGGGAATGTATTTACTCTAATGTTTTAATAGCGTTGCAATTTTTACACGCCCAGGTGTATGCTTAAAGTAACATACTTCATAATCATTAAAAAAATCCAATCGTACACTTCCAGTCCTTAGTAACATTTCGTTTTGATGATTTACGCTGAATTTACTTTCCTGAAAATATGTAAATACCAAAACGCTTAAACAATTTTAAAGGAAAAACTCGGGTGGAAAATATTCCACACGCGCGGATATATTATTTTCTTTTCGCAGCGGAAAGTTCTCTCAATATTTCTTTATTAAAACACACGGTTTAACGTTAACTGCTTCCATTAATCTTCATAATATACTGGAACCTTGTTTTCGAGAGCTTTCTAACTTATAATCTATTAACTGATCAATCAAGTACATAACGTGTATATTGCACTAATGCGTCGGGTTTTGAACCAATTCAGCGTGAATTTTAACAACACATGGATCTATTTATTTATTATTTATTTTATTTATTTAATTGACCAACCAACATCTGTTTACACTATTACATGATTAAGATACATTAACATAATTACAATTTCCAAATGCAACAGACAATTACAGGTTAGCTCCACATGGGAGGAGTAAAACCTCCTCGAAATCAAGACTTTTTTAAAAAGTTAAAATTAGCGCGAAACGTCATGCGTTCCTTTTTCAAACTTCGCGCATGTATTGCTTTTTTCATTGTAAAATTTTCTCTCGCCTCTAAGCACGCCTAAAACCACGGAATAAAAAACAAGCCTAAAACTGTCTGTGTAAAATGTAATTTGTTAATTTAATTAATTAATTATATTGTTGACTTTTCCTGCAACTACAACTTTTATTTATACAACATACCAACGTCGCCATATCTCGCCCGGCCTAGTGCATGCCCGTAAAACATGGTTTTAAAGCTCTAGCTATTGCGAAAACAAGTGCGCCTTATAAGGCATGTGTAACTATAGTTACACATACCCAGACCGATACAAATAGACATGTTAATGCATAAATATTCAACGAGGCCTTACTGTAATAGCCGACTTAAAACCAATACCACCAATACCAAAATGCAAATAAAATTGTATGAAAAAACTGTCTTTAATTTCTGTTATTTTAAGGCTGATTTCACCACTGAAAGTTAACTTAGTGATGATTTAACTGTCAGATAATAGCAATGAATATATCATTGCTTATAAGTGTCAGTTATGCACTCTTTTTTTTTTAATTCTCAAAAAAAGACAGCATTTGTGTTATCCGACGTAAAAATGTATTAATTAACACAAACTTATATGTCCGTGTCAGTCAGTTAAACTTAAAATATTAAAGTTGAAGTAAGTTAAACTCAGTAAAATTGTCAAGGGAGTCTTCATTATGTTATTACTGTGAAGAAGAACGTCAACGCATAAAAGTATCATTCTAAAATAACATTTACCCGAATTTAACAAACTCAGTTTTACCCTTAACCTACTCTTGGGATATAAAGGGTGTTCGCATCCTCATACATAATGAATATATTTCATACAACGCCATCTGTGTAGCAAACAAGAAACTTTGTACTATAGGAACCATATGCGTGTAAACATAAACATGCTTATTATCCGACCTTTTATTGACATTGACACTCAATAAACAAAACAAACACTTGTGTCTGGATGTTTAACCCGATTTTTGTAGTTAAAAGTGGTTTTGACCGGCTATGAGTTTTGACTGTAGCATATAATTATATTGAAAACCAAAGATTATTCTTTTTTTGTAGAATTTTTGTTTTGTCAGGAGAATGGAGTTTTATTTACACAAACTAGCTCCCCGCTAGTATTTTTTTTTAGTATAGGTAAAATACATATATTTCACAAATTAATTCCCCAGGAAAGAATTTTTCCCTGTACTCACTAATATTCCATTTTCTTTAAATTTTTAATGAGAGAGTTTAATACATTTTATATTTCATGTGTACCACCTACGCTATAATTAAGCTGACCTAGTTCGGCTGTGGTCAAGTTGGTAGCGATATGCCTATTTTTATACCTTAGGGATATTTTGCATTTTTGCAAAGAATATATACTTCGTGAAAGGACAATGCAAAACTTGCTAAGAACAATGGGCCCAATAAATTTAAGTTAATGAGCAGAGATGAGATGTATTCTATGTGAAAGACCACTTAGACCACACACACACACACCATCAACTTTTATTATGTTGACACCATAATCGGTCCCAGGGGGAAAAAGTTATCGTCCATAATAATTTATTATTTTTATGAACAAACATTTTTTTCTTCACTAGGACCAATTTTGTCGATGCCATAATAAAAGTTGAAGGTGTTTATTAGATCTACTTCGTAGGCTATGTCCCAAATCTGCACAACATTTTTTTGGGCCCAGTCTTTTGCATTGTCATTTAAGCCACTTTTACCACTGTTAGACAAGTTCTTGTAAAGTTATCTGTCCGAAATCAATGATGCTGTCCTTTTTTTATTTAAAAAAACACTGAAAAGCAAAAAATAATTTTAATAAGACATTCATCAAATGCGCTTATTGTCTAAGCCTATTGTATTTACGTGCTAGGTAGGTACCTACTAATCTGTTTGAAGTCGGTGCCAAGCCAAATAGTAGGTACCCAGACTACGTAACCCTGTATAATACATAAATTATTAGGTATGTATCATTTTTCATTACCTTTGGCTTGGCACCGACTTCAAACAGATTAGTAGGTACCTAGCTAGCACGTAAATACAATTTAATGTTATTAATAGGCTTAGACAATAAGCGCATTTGATGAATGTCTTATTAAAATTATTTTTTGCTTTTCAGTGTTTTTAGGTAGTTTTTTTTTTGTTTTTTTTTTTTGAAGTCTGTTTAATTTTTTTTTAAAAAGTTTGTTTATTTTTCTATTTTTAGTGTGAATAATACGTAGGAGTGAGTAAAACTCTCTCATAATATTGATAACGAAAATACGAGTAAAATAGTAGAATTGTATTATTTGACAATATTAGGTATTCATTAAGTGTTCAGCACCATTCAGTAGACCAACTAAAGATGCAGCCCGCAAGAGGGACATAAGAATTAAGAAGTCGTACCCTTTAGCTTCCATCATCATAGTTGTACCTTCCATCATCAGCTTAGCTGCAAAAGTACATGAAATACAAATAACGGTCCACATATTCTTACAATACTGAAAGAATTATCCCCTAACTCCTAACCGTTAAGGAGTTGTACCTTCCATCATCAGCTCATCAACATAAAGTGATGTCTATAGGACGCAAAAACTTAAATGGCTTCAGAAAAAACAAGTAACGCGTGGTGTGCGCCTATAAAATTTGAGGTTTGCCCTTGATTTTCCCGGGATCCCATCATCAGATCCTGACATGGTGACAATGGGACCACCTCGGAACTATGCACTTTCAAATAAAAAAAGAATTATTTAAATCGGTCTACAATTGACGGAGAAATCGACGGACATACATAAAAAAAAAAAATACATATAGTCGAACATAGAACCTCCTCCTTTTTTGAAGTCGGTTAAAAAGTACATGAAATACAACTAACGGTCCACATATTCCTACAACACTGAAATAATTATCCCCTAACTCCTAACCGTTAAGGAGTTGTACCTTCCATCATCAGCTTAGCTGCAAAAGTACATGAAATACAAATAACGGTCCACATATTCTTACAATACTGAAAGAATTATCCCCTAACTCCTAACCGTTAAGGAGTTGTACCTTCCATCATCAGCTCATCAACATAAAGTGATGTCTATAGGACGCAAAAACTTAAATGGCTTCAGAAAAAACAAGTAACGCGAAGTGTGCGCCTATAAAATTTGAGGTTTGCCCTTGATTTTCCCGGGATCCCATCATCAGATCCTGACATGGTGACAATGGGACCACCTCGGAACTATGCACTTTCAAATAAAAAAAGAATTATTTAAATCGGTCTACAATTGACGGAGAAATCGACGGACATACATAAAAAAAAAAAAAAATACATACAGTCGAACATAGAACCTCCTCCTTTTTTGAAGTCGGTTAAAAAAGGGAATCTTTAAATCAGTATGTCACCGTCAGTTTTATGTATGTGTTGTTGTCTAATATATCCTTCTATCCTACTATGTAATATTATAAATGCGAAAGTCTGGATGTTTGGATGTTTGTTACTCAATCACGCCTAAACGGCTGAACGGATTTAGATGAAATTTGGGACACGTATAGTTTATAACCCGGATTAGGTATAGGCTATAAAATTCCTACGGGAAATGAGAATTTCCGCGGGAATAACAATTTTGAAACTACTGAACTGATTTGAATAATTCTTTCACTGTTGGGAAGCTATACTATCCCCGGGTGACATAGGGTACTTTTGATCCAGGAAATGAGGGAAGAAGGGTAGGATATTTGAAAAAAGAGATTACGCGCGGGTGAAACCGCGGCCGGAAGGATAGTTTCTTACGGTCCGGCCGTCATGCCCCCATTCTGGGTTGCCCCCGGCCGGTATGCCCCCACGGTTTAACGGCAAACTGGAACAATTTTTTTTAAATGTGGGGGCATACCGGCCGGCGGCAACCCGGAATGGGGGCATAACGGCTGGACCCGTTTTTTTTATATTCATAGGAGATGTTTAACACCATATTTCTCCTCGCTACTCTCTGGCCGCAAACGCCGACTGGTTATTGTGAGGCGGGGAAGGGTCATAATTTTACTACCGTGAAGGTGGGAGTGGTGAAATAATCATATTTTCGCCGATCCGAGGCTTTGTACTTAGTTAATTATTCAGACGCCTTTTGTCATGCCGTAATAAGTTCATTTCGGATTGAAGAATTACGTGCCTGTATAATGACGGAACTGTTTTTATGTCGCTGCTGCTCTAGGTAACTGGAGTAAATGTACAATTCTTGTCAGTACCTACTGTCGATGAATATCATACGTATATCTGCATTATAATAATTTCATACCACAGTTTTTATGAAAATAAATTAACAAACTTTCAGGAGTAGAATAAACAAAAATTTATTATATTTTCTGCATTATTTCAGAACTTGAATTTTTATGTCCTAATTTTTTTATTACTTGTAAATGACCTATTTTGCCGACACAATGTGTGTTCTCCGCCGATAAACCCTTACATACAAGTACCTATGTTCCAAAATCTTTGAGGTAAGTTTAAAAATAACGATTTCGGGAATAACATGCAAAAGGGATCGCAAAAATAAACCTTTTCCCTTGAAACGGCAAATGTGTTTTTACGTCGAACGCTCAGAGCCCGCTTAAAAACATAACATCGTAATAATAATGGAGGGTAGCCAGTAAAAATGAATGTAGGTAAGTTTATGCCCCGTGGCATCATCAAAACAAGTGCAAATCTTGTTCATCGGGGAGAATCGTACAATCAAATTAAAAAGGACAAATTAAGTAACTTGCATTATAAAAATATCTCTTAATAACTAAACCATTAACTGCCTCCGTGGTACAGTACTTAAAGCGTTGGGCTCTAAAAGCTTAAGGTCGTGGGTTCGAATCCCACAGAGAGCATCACTTTGTGGGATTGTTTCCAGTTTGGTAAGGAATTGCAGGCTTGGATCAATTGAATGTCTGAAAAAAATATATGATTCGTGCTTCGGAAGGCACGTTAAGCCGTTGGTCCCGACTATGTTCCAACCCAAGTAGGTCTGGCTTCCCTTGTAAGGGTTACAGAGGTCAGATGGCAATCGCTCTATTATAATAAACAGGCTTGTCGATCTAGGATCATAGTTGAAGCGGACCCTGAGTTCCACGGATGCAACCAGGAATACGTTGATATGTATTAACATACGTATCATCATTAGATGATAATCCAAATATCCTTGATTTTTCCGGCATCATATACCTAGCCTAGTCAAAGCATTTAAAGACTATAAAATATGGAAAAAAAGCTATGGATAATTAAGAACTTTTTGCACATAATAAAAATAATAAATAATATAAGGAACATGATCGATACAAAACATGGGAATGCAAAATAAATTAAAAAATTGCAAGCGATCACTGGTTAGTTACCAATATTTAACAAAAAAAAGCATTTTGTAGACCGAAATACAGAATTTCGCCGCAAACGTTTTAATTAGTGGACTTTCAGGGAAATGGTCAATTTAGGAAGGTGGTAGTTCAAGGAAATGGGCGTTAAGAAAAGTAGGACGTAAACAGAATAAACGTTTAGAAAACTGGACTTTCAGGGCAGTGGACGTCGAATGTAAATAGACCTAAAATACCGACTTTACATTCCGGTAATAGGACGTATAGTGCCTGAAGGATTATTTTTACTGCGACGCACACAACAATATGACGAAAAATCGATAATCAACTGTTCGATTGTTGTCACTCTAAATAATCGTTAAAAAATCAACAGGCATTAAAATTCGATCCAGTCCATTACATAGATTTTGAGTCTAGATAAAAAGTATTGATTTATTGATTACGATCGTTGTGACGATAAAATGATAATTTCCAACTTCAGGTTCCTTGAAATTTGTTACAATGTAATGTGAAAGTCAAAAGTCTTTATCTCCCTAAGGCATTGTGCCTGGGTATTAGACAAAGTGTCAATATTATTTTAGCACTTTCATAGATTAGTTTTAATAACCTCAGAGACCTCGGTATCTTGCCCATTAGTGTCTCTGAAAACATTTTGGAAGGTTTTGTGACACTAAAACATTAAACTTTACGACAGACAGCTGTTGTTAGATATTTTGATACTTAAGGGTTCATAAATAATTTTCTCTTAAATATAGGTTAGCTATACGTTTTGTTAACGAATTTATAGTTTTAAAAATTTAATTTTAAAAATGGTTTAGTTTTCTCTCTCCTTTGACACTACATATTTATATTCTCAAATTGTATATTTTTTTCACGACCGATACCGACACAAGAGATTACTGGTTCAATTTCTGCACGGTACAGACGACGTTTGTTTATTTACTTACACGATCATGCTTATTTGTATTAGGCTGGATATTTCTATGCATAAAATTTAGTTATTCACGAACACATACAAAAAAATAATATACATAATTATACAATGTAAACTTTTTTGTTATCTGGCACCTACATTCCCAGCTATGCTTAAATTGGATTGATGTCCTAGAATGTGGATATTTGAAATTAATATTATGAATCTACATAGATATTAATAGGTAATTACATAGTAAATACGCTGTACGCAATAACATACATTCTTTATAAAGAGACGAATGGCGCAAGACCGATCGGTTTGGAGATCCTTGTTGGAGGTCTATGTCCAGCAGTGGACGTCGTTTGGTTGAAACGGTGATGATGATGATGAAAGAGAGCAAAGTGGCCAGTATTAAAACTCGAAAACATTTTTAAAGTGCAATTGAAGAAAAATAAAATCCGAAGATAAACGAGAAATATTTAAAAACTGATGAAAAAGCATTTTACACTTTGAAAAAGGAAAACCTCTTTCTTTCTCAAGCTTTAGCTAACTTCCATTGTCCTGAATTGAAACGAATGAATTTAATTGATAGTTTCTTGTAGAGCGGTACCCGTCTGCCATCTTCGTTAATAATTCTATTGCAACGATAAAATTTATGCTTCGGGTGCGATTGTATAATGTGCTCACCCATTTCATTTGCAACCTTAATTCTGATAAGGTAAGGTGAAATTTTATTGTGTCGGTTCGGATTCTTTAAACAATTCCTATCTTTAATTTACGATCTGCGTCTAAAGATATGTCGACGGCCCCCCCGAATAAACGTGCAAAGGAAATTCATCAACTTTTCAGGAGAAATTAAAAACGTAAAAATGTGAATATTTTAACGTGGTATTTAAATATGCCTGTACAATGTATGACGAAATCAAAGAAAAAAAAATTAGGTATTAGAATAAGTCACAACAATATTAAAAAAATTAATAGTTTTCATGTAATTCGGAAAAAATCCTTTTAAAATTATATTCTAGTGTAGTAGAAACATTCCTGATCGAGTAATAGTCCTTTGCACGTTTATTCGTGTGAATAGGTAAGAAATATATAAGTGTATGTGCACTGTACACCGCACGCCCAACCGGCTGTTTGAACGTGCAATGTCAATTCGCAATACTCCCCGCACCCCTCCATAACGTGTAATGAATGATTGCGATAGTTTTTGGTTTTGCTTTTCACACGAAGAAACGTGTAAACGACATAACGTTAATAATTGTGTATAAAACTTGACTGCGAGGTATAATACACCAATATTCGGGTAATGTTTTTACACGGTTTTTCCCTAGAAAAAACAAATTTGAAGCTATACCTTCGGTGTTTATTGTTAAAAAATTACCAAAAAATTCAAGAAGGTGCAGGACTTCGTCCCGCATCCAAAGAAGCAAAAAAAAAATTTTTGTGCTATAGCTCTTGCACGTTTATTCGGGGGGGCCGTCGATGTCTGCATGTGTTCTGCTTATTGAATGAAGAAGTAATGCGTACATATTGGAGAAATTTGATTTTCATAGAATATTTTAGGTGCAGTTATAGTTTTTGATTTACCTGCGCGCTTATTTGGTTTTATTTTATTTCCATAACATGATCTTTGCACAGTATTTGTGATCTTTGCGTGCCTGAGTGGCTGAAAATTTGACTTAACTTTGTTTTCGAGGTAATTGAGTTTAAGCCGATTTAATAGTAAAATAATTATCTAATTATGCTTGACGGCCAATAGTGTAAAGGTGTAATGCTCGTAGGTGGTGCAAAATGAGAACCGAGTTATTCTGTTCAAGTTTTTCATTTAACTCTCCTGATGGTGGCACTGTGTTGGTAAAATACCGAAAACATTGAAAGTGTGTACCAAAAAGATTTATTCGAAATAGTAATCCAGATTAATCGGCTCGTATTGGTTGATCCCGCAGATCCTCACTTGCGGAGTTGTTCCCAAGCAATCGGCCGCTCAATAAAGTGTTGCTGGAGTTTTCCCAACTCCTATGTGTTCGAGGTGTGAGTTGTTTGCTAAATCGGTTCACAGTTGCTCCGATAGGACGTGTCGTTTGAATCGGATTTGGGCCGAGTTGCGAATACGATTCTTTTATTACTTCAGATGAGTCTTCAGTGTTGTGATTGCGTTAGATAAGTTTCATCAGCGCTGTTCACCTGACAGGTATTGAAACTAATCAACTTGAAGTTAAAGTAGAAAGTTACAGAGGTGATAATGGAAAATAAATATAAGACTCATCACTTTTTGTACGTTGATAACGTTTTATTTATTTTCTTCTACGCAGAGAAGAGTTGTTACGTAGACTTGAGAATTGGGAAATACGGGTCAATGATGTGGTGTCTGATTGAGACTTAGGAGTAACTTAAGTTTTTTGAGTGTCGAGCCACTCAATTCTTTTGCCATTGTTAAATTGAAAACCCTTTTTTTCGTACAAATATACTGTTTGTACTCCACATGAAAAGAGAAGCGCTCATGGCGCAGCTGTGACAAGCCAAGCTACCCTCGCTCGCAGCGGTCGGTTAATGGATAGGTGACCATTTTGACCACATTTAGTGACATTTATTTCGAGCGTCTCCGTCCTTCGAAAAGCACGTGAAGTTGGTCCCGGCTGATAATTATTTACTATTATGTAGATATTGGTCGTCAAGCCTAGCCATTTGACGGCTTGATCACATCTGACATTAAATTGAGATAAGGCCTGTGTCCCAGCAGTGGGAACGTATAAAGGCTGATGATGACTCCACACGATATTTCTTCATACCGGTAGCATTTTTCATATTTGCACAAAAAATACTTTTCTCTTCAGTTTTCTCGACTCTGCATGAGAAAATTAGACCTTTTTCATTTTAATAATCAAGACACGTACTCACGGTATGTATTTTTTTGCTTTTAATGGAACCGGAACCTCTTTCTTGCTATGTTTATTTTTGGCGATGTCACAGAGCCTCCCGTAATAGTCATTTAAATTAAAACATTGTTCAACAACAAACGCTGGCCTGCAGTTATGGCAAATAAAAAGGTCGATTTGAGCTGGTACATCGGTGCAAGACGGGCACCGGCTTTTCTATTACACCTTCTCCTTCTCGGATAATAATGGGCAAATGGGAGAGAGTAGGATGATTTGTTGCTTACCGTAAATTCATATTCATATTGATACTTAATAAGAATTAAAGAATTATATAAAAATATATGCTACAACTGAATATATTTTTATTTATTTTGTATTCATTCGTTATTAGTCTGTTCCTGCAACAACATTAGATTCTAAGAATCAGATTTCAATAATGAAGAAAATGTGTCCTTCTTTTTCTGTTAATGCTGAATTTCAGGAAGAAAATGATCTCGCTACTCATGGAAATAAATATCAGGAAATATCTTAAAATATATCCATGTCATAATAAGGTAAGCTGCAAATGTACTTCAATAGGTATTAGAACACATACATCCTGGAATAATATATAACCCTTCAGTCCCAGAACCACATACGTAAATCTCAGTCCATTTCGATACAGTGGCCGTTGGGAATTGAACCAATGACCTCTTTTGCGTAAGGCTACTCGATTTTATTTTTGAGTAAGTGTAGGAAACATGCATGGAACCTTTCCACCCCAACGGCCATCGGTGTCCCGCCTATATACAGTTATCCTAGTATGTTTTATTATGTATAGACTAAGCTCTAACTTAATCATAAATAATTACATTAAAATATGTTGTAGTTTTTTTTAATAAATTTTTAAAGTTGTGAATCCCTAATTTTCCGAAAAAATATTTAAAAAAAAAATCTCATTATTTGTTCACTTTTGACCTGCACTTTAATGGGTCAATTGCTAGCTGGGGACCTCCTCTACATGCCCCTAAAAGGATCAAGACACATTACCAATAACCCTGTATAAGAGATGTGTAAATCAATTCCAGCGCTATTTAATAATATCTATTTTTAATCCGTTTGTTGAAGGTAATTGGAACGAACGCATTTAAACCTCCATGTCCCTTACCAATTGGATACTCAACGTCAACATAGATATTGAAATTTAACTGTGACGATTTTTCCGTCAGCACCCTCACTGTGGTAGATTACTCGACATTTGAAACGTTTGCCAACCACTCGACAACATACATAGGCAATATTATTGTTTGATATTTGATTACTGATGGATGTAATCCTTTGTCCTTTGTTTGAGATTCCTAGATATGTACCGCAAAGCCGTTACCAAATCAATACTGAGGAAATGAGCTTGGATCCCTTTGTTTGCGTACACACTTAGTGGCATAATAACATTTGATTGGTTTTCTTACTTAATGGATAAAGTTCGTTAGTATGCCTTCAATGAGCTTATTTTCTGGACGATTTGAGAGAACGACTTTAACAAAACTGTTTTTTTTTGCGTACTTTAGATAAAACTACGATGGGAACCAATAGTTTAATCCATCAAGCCCCGGAAAACCAGACACAATAGAAAATCTATTGTATACGCGACACCCGGCTTTCGGTCGGGTGTTTAAGAGTTAAAATCAAAACTTTAAGGCTCTCTGGTAATGCAAGGACGGTTGGGCTGATCAATAGGCACAAGGCTGGCACCGGCTCGTCTCAATCGGTTGTGAAGGAAAAACCGGGGGAGTTTAGTGGGTAGTGGACGCTTTAGTCTCGAGTCACACACATGGCCGCAGGTGTAGCTAGCCTGCAGTTATGGTGCATAAACGCATTCTCCTCCGGAAAAAAAGAGCAAGGACGGATAAAATTAAAAAGTGTAAAGTAATTCAAATCGAGTAAGTACATAGTATGTATTGCAATTTTAGTAGCGACATTGCGCCGAGTAACGTAACTAATAGAATTTCTATACAAATTAGTCGATTTGAATTGCTTTTCACTTTTCGAGCTTTCTACGCTTCAAAAATGCTCTACCTATGTAACAGCAGCAGTTAAAAAACTTAAAATTAACTTAACTTAAAAAACAGTTCATATTAAGGCACCATACTAAGCGACGTTTCCTAAGATTACGAACGTAGTGTTCGCTTTTCATCAAATGTTTATGCGTCTGTTTGCCAACTAAAGTTGTATAAAAGAGAATATTTAACTATTTAATGTTGACTTATGACCCAACCAGTTTCCTTAACATAGAATGTGCAGAATCAACCTATTGTCCAATGTACTGGAAATGCTAGCAAAATCAACACAGCGGGAGATTAAGATTGACGTAACCGTACGTTTGTCACTAGCCGTAATTCTCGTCAGCCTGTAACCCGCTTAGTTAGAGCTATATCAGCTTAACACCTGTTCGAGGTGCATGGTGCAATTATTTGTTTTACACAAATTATCAAAGTTTGATTTGCAGATGTCTGGGCGGCGGTAGTCACTTTCCATCAGGTGTGCCGCATGCTCGTCTGCCCGCTATACCATAAAAAAAATAAAAAAAAAGTTATTTAAGCACTTGCGTTTTACTTATTAAACATTTCACTTTTCAATAAAAGCTTGTTTTGAGATTTTTTTTAAACATTAAAGCCTGAAAGTTTTAGTCGATTACTACTAGGTATATGCATGGTAAGGTTATTTGATTGAGGGTTCAAATCAAACTAGTCTGTTCATGTTAACATTTAATTGAAAATTACACAAAAAAAAATCAGTGTAGCCATTCTCGGTGACTGTACCATACATGTTTTATTCATTTCAACTGTTTTCCATGACCTCCTTCTACGATTTTTCCCATCATCAAAACCATATCCCAAAACCATAAAACCATCTCAAACAACAACCCAGTAAAAGCAACGTCAACTAAACAAGCAGACGTGAATCCTCTCGACAGCGATATTTTACACTATCCATTCAGCATCCGTCCCTTTCCCTGACTTGATAACAATAACAATTTTGACAAACCGATATAACCGCAAACGTGTTCCTCCGCAAATCGTGTTTGTTGTATCCACGATACGGCTGACGCAGAAACTACTCATCCTAAGCAAACCGTTGCCGTCCGCGTAAATATTTTAACAATACGCGGCCGTGCCGACGCCCGCAAACAGCCCGTGACAAACGTTGTGTGGCCACCTTAATCTTCAACGGTGTTTATTTTACAAGATTGCCAGATGCGCCTCAAATGGGGCGCTAAACTAATTTTGATATGATCAGAGACAAGCTGATCCGGCTCGAAGGACCATCTTGGTATTCGTACTATATATTGTAGTAAAATAAGTATGTGATAAATCTGGGTTCTTACTTTTGGCTTCTGCTGCAGGTTTGATTTTACATAACTGACAATAAGTTTCAATTTAGAATATTTTTTCTTATTATTTAAAGGTAAAATTATTTCGTCTTCTTGATGATAAAGTTCGAGGGAAAGCGTGCATATCTTGAATTTATAGCAACATCTTTACAAGTGTACTTGTACGTTTCGCTAGAAAATGCAAATGCTGGTTATATTATATGTATGGTAACTACACAGAGATATCGAGACGAGCGGTCTTCAACTTTGAACTCGGGTATCATAAACTTGGTAAGACAAGGTCAATAACCTTTAATACACATTTATTTTGCAAGGACTGTAACCGTCGACCTTTCATAAAGAATGTGCAGTTATAAAAGTTTAAAATTATTCCGCTTACCTGGAAGAAATAATACTTGTAAAACCGCCTCGGCTTAGATACGAGCGATCATAAAACAGCAGACGGTAAGGTCACTGGTTGAATTAGATATTCACCCTTTGTCCACTAACCCCAGACCGCGTTTTTATTATAACATCTATACTAATATTGTAACCCCTCGAGTTTTCAGTCGACTGAAAAAAACAAACAAATCGACTGAAGGAAAGATTTGTTTGTTTGTATTGAATAGGCTCCGAAACTACTGAACCGATTTGGACAATGCTTTCACTGTTGGAAAACTACACTATCCCCGGGTGACATAGGGTACTTTTGATCCCGGATACGCGCGGGTGAAAACGCGGAGACGACCGCTAGTATTTAAATAAATATCAAGATTTTGAATAGAAAGCTGTATTCAGCAATTAAAAAGTAAGCAACGAGATGATAAGAGGCTGATATAATTACATCCTCAACAATGACTTTCAGTTACATTTTAATTAAAAAGTATTATCGTTTGTATATTGATTACATAGTCTTCGCCTTATGCATAATGCCAAATGCATAAGCTCTGAAATGCAATACAAATGAATTTGTTACACAACATTTTAAGAAAACAAAAAGTGTATCAAAATTTAGGAGTATGTGTTTGTCATGGATGCTTCCAAGCATCATCCACTCTTCCTCACCGCCACAATCATGACCACCACTGAGATACTGCTCTTCTGTAAGGGCTGTGATCACTATCCCGCATTTGGCAAGCGTGGTGATTTAGCCTGTACTAATCCTCGTAACTGTGACGATCACTGAATTCTAATGACGGAGGCTTTTGCTCGGTAGTGTTAAAAATATAGGATTATTTCTTTAATAAAAAATCCTAATAAAAACCATAATTATAAATCGAATTTTTCAACTTAAATCACCAAACTCAAATCACCTGGGTGATTTAAGTACACTAAACGGTGAACTTAAGTCACCCGGCTAAGGTGAATAAAGTCGACCGTATAAAATTATTTTTTTAAATGTACTTTAATCACCGTGCATACAGGGTGATTTTGAAGTCATTGGCATCCATTTGGCCCATTAATGTACTCTGTGAAGGTATGTTTTTACGTGAAAAGGGGTGGTGCCCGGCATCAGCGCGGGCGCAGGGACGCGTGCAAAGCGGGTATGAAGCATGGGTGACATTGTTTGTTTAGGTGAATTTCGCGCCCGAACTTGAATAAATTTATGTTATAGCAGAGCCTGCTTTGTCGGGAGGCCAATGCAGTAGTTTCAGGCTTGTATTTTATTTAAATAATAAATTTTAAGGTATTTTGAAACCATAATTTTATATCTTGGATTTGCCTCATATTTGGGGAAAGGACTCTTTATCATGAGTATGATCTTATTTTAAAAGGATGCTAACGACTTCAATGTCACCCTGTATAAGACTTTATTATTTTTCAGTATCGGTATTTCAAATAACTTCAATGAGGCCATGTTACCCTAGTACCATATACACCAGTATTCGTATTATTGTGATAGCGTAAACTTTTTAAATAACTCCAATATGGTCATGTTTCCCTAGTACCATTACACCAATATCTAAGCTTCGAATCATTCCTATATTAGCCAGAAGCTTCAATTAAGAGGAAGGGAAAAGTGGCATATCAGCATTTCCAGTGAATTTCAACAGTAAGCACATAATCCTCGTATCTCAATCAAGCAGAAGCAAGTGAAATACTTCATACTCTCGGATTTGGAATCAATATAATGTGCCACGTGGCAATATTAGACAAATATAATATCCTTGGAAGCCCGGTCGTATTTATCAGGTCGTGGTATTGAATAACTATTTTGATGGCAGCCTATTGATCGGCCGGATCAAAGGAGTCTGTTTCATGTCAAGGAAACCGCTCAATAGGACTTACCTACGCGTAGGCATATGCCATCGGTGTGTCAATGCGGAATAAGCGCGGTTTACACGAACATTATACGATGTTAATCGTGACGATCAGAATCTTTGTGTTTGTGAATTGTGAAGTTCACAAATACAAAGCAATATTCTGATCACATTCACAATGTGAACAATCTTTTGGGAGACGTGTATTCTCTTTGTAAAATGCATCTTTGCAAGCCATCAGAGTGCTCAAAAGTGAAAAATAAAAAATATGGATGTGAACAAACTGCGTGGGTTGTACCTAAGTTGATAGTCACGAATCCTCTGATATCTCACCACAGAACAAGCTAGCTAGCAGCCAGTACAGCCTCCTTTGTTCTTCGAGCCTTTCATTACACAAACTTGAATTTAATTTATTCAGATTAATATAAATAAATAGCGAAATAAATAATCAGTTCCATGTAAACCCCGTTTTCTTTATATCACGAATACTTCAAAGACTCGCTCCAAAGAAGACAATGATTCCCGCTCCAGGAAAAGGTTTCCAATTAATATATTAATGAGTCTCGCAATGAGAAGCTTATTAGAGTGCTCGATTCGCAAATTCAGCTCGAGTCGTATGACACGTAGGGAAAATTAATTATTTCTTTCCTATTAGGCTTGCGTATCTCAAAGGAAAAAATTTGGAAACGTTAAAACGCAAATGACAGGTGTATATTCTCGAGAGAGTGGTTCGTAATGTTAAAAATAGTAATGAGTGTAGAATTTCAAAGCTAAGAAAAAAAAATGAACCTGCATTTTATGACGTAAGTTTAGAACATTTTTGTTGATGCTTGTTTTATTGTATGTACCTAATTAGAGTTAACTACTAGAAGAGTCTTTATAAGCTAACTAAAAAATAGTAATTTTCCATTGTTGAATTATCAACTAGCCTTTCGCCTGCGGGGACTATGCGGTATGTGAATTTTTTTCGGGGATGAAAAATAGCCTATGTCACTTTTTAGCCCCTAAACTATCTCTATACCAAAAACCATGGCGTCATTATTTAGCTTCATTACCTAGAACGTGAAAAAAGGACAAACCAAATCACTTCTTTTTCTGCTACCTCATGGGGTATCCCGGGTATAAGTAGTCTATCTTCTTTTTTAAGGTCATATCTATGTCTATATCAAAGATTAAAATAGGCTCAGTATTTAACGCGTGAAAGCGTAACAAACAGACAGAGCTACTTCTGTGTTTATGATATAAGTATTAGATGTCAATAACAATATACTAGATTTATTAACATTTCGGCTACGGTCCACATACCAAGACCTGTAAACGTGTTAACGTCTCTATTCTAGAAAGAAAAATCCTCGCGGATTCCTCCGGTCATCAGGTAATTTGTTAACCGTGAAGGATAGGGTCAGCTCAGACGCGATGCTTCCTCTGATTACCGGCCATCGATCAGCCGCTCTGCTATCGCAAGGATAAATGACGGTTTGATTTCTATACTAAGTTAAAGTTACTTTCTTTAACCAACTATTAGTAGAATCTACCACTGTTTTAGTAACAACTAGCCGTTTTGTCGTTCGTTTGCCGTGTCTGACCATACGACGTACACTCACGGTAAAAACATTTTGTGTGCGTGAACGTGTCTGTCTGTATCGGACTGCAAGTTTCTATGTATAACATATAAATGTATTTACAAAAAAGTACATAATACCATGTACCTAATGTTTATCTCTTGACTCACTCATAGTACAAGCTAGGGCTAAATGTCGCTGTGTGAATAATGTCGCAGCATTTTTAGTTTTCATTTAATTTAATTTTTAAATTGTCATTAGCATATTCTGCTGTCGTAAACAAAACCGAGAAAAGGTTTAAAAAAATACAATGTTAATATAGATGTCATCGTTACCAATAAAGATGGAATTACAAATTTCATCGTCCATTTAACAAGAACTGTAAACGTGTAGGAAGAAAAATCATCGCGGAATCCTCCGGTCATCAGGTAATTTGTTATCCGTGAAGGATAGGGTCAGCCGAGACTGGCCGAGACGATGCTTCCTCTGATTACCGGCCATCGATCAGCCGCTCTGCTATCGCAAGGATAAATGACGGTTTGATTTCTTTGTCTTGATTTCTAGACTAAATTATTATATGGTGCATACGTTTCAACGGTGCACTACTTTATATAACATTATATACGGTACCAATTTGATTTAAGTGGAGCACAGATACGTTATAGGTATATATAGATTTTAAATAGACACCCAGAACAATATAAGCACACGTTTATGCACACGTACTACGTACCGTAAAAAGTCGTTACACTAAATCAGTCGTAATTTCCTTAGAATATTTGGTAAAAATGCTTTCATTTCCACATACCGAAAAGCGGGTAATATTATAAATCTCGTACTTATTTGCAGAGAGATCAGCCGAAATAATATTCCTTCCTTTCAATTACTTCGTCCGAGATCAGCGGAGTCGCCCGATAACTCGCAAATAATGCAGATTTGATTTCCTTACTTTTTTCCTTGTAGATTCTTTTGTATGACAGTCCGGTAGTGATTTATGTTTATAAACTGCAAATGATAACTTCAAAAGTCAATTTGGGTGGTTATGTTTGTTTGCGAGAACTAATGCGTAGGAAAATATTTGTGTAACTTTACATAGGCATTAAATTTTCATTTGACGTTATTGCCGATTTAATGCAGCAGTTTAATAGCTCATTATTGAAGTCAATGGCTTTTATACCACGCTTGCCAATTTTGGATTAGTTATCACAAACCCGGGCTGTGTTTGAAAAATCTGATTTTGCCCGATCTGAAAATTAGGCATAGGACCCCTAGAGCAAAGGCGCGGTTCGGTCCGGGCGCATCACCCGGCGCGCATCGTATGTGCCCGTAGTAACTATTTAGTAATCTATGCCGTGGCATTAGATTATATGTTCTGTGGTGGCATGCTCATTGCTCAAGCTCATTACTCACGACAGGACGGTGTGATCAGTGGTATACGGCGCGTGTACTACCGCGCAGCGTCCGCGCTGCCTCAAGCGCATGCTACACAAAGTCGCAAAGCATAGCACATTCGTCGTCGACAATGACAATGATCAAATGTGTTACTTTTTTATATAATCTACAAGGAATATGAAAAACAGCATAAAAGCATAATTTAAAATCTTAAAAAAACACTACCCGGCAAGTGCATACAACGCTAATCCACTCATTTGCATCAGCTGAGTCCGCTGACCTGCAGACAGAACTACCGAACTCTCAGGAGGCTATTTTGCATTATTAAAGGCTCGGTGAGAGCATCGCGTTTCTTTCGCTTTGAAACCGACCCTCGTGTTTATTAGCTTCTGGAAACATTGCGGGATCCGCGTGTTCGTGTCGTGTTGAGTTTGGGAGTGGAAAGTTTGGTTGAGCCTGTTTTTGTTTTACAAGTTAACTATTCTATTAAGCCCGCAAGGGTTATGACTGAATTTTATTTTTATTCTTGTAGATGTTTTAATCTTCTTTTCGTTTGGGCATTGACGGAATTAGTTGGTATATGGTTTTTATTTTATTTATTATAGCCATTGCTCGCAGAATGCCTGTACAGTTATAGTGTAATTGTCAAAGTATATTAATTACTCAAAGGTTAAAAGAAACATAACGGTTAAATGTAGTAACATGACCATTGAAACCAATTGCACATTCGTAACAAAACATATTTTTAAAATAATTATAAAGACGATGGATATTGCGTAGGTACTTTTATTTACGGAAATCCTTCATTACATTCCGTTACATGTCAAAAAAAGTTGTTCGTTTATTAAAAAAAAACTAGTTTGAACTGTAACCAGTAACGACTGACGTCACGAACCACCAACTTTAGGGCGATATCTGAAGTTTAAAAAATAGGGCATAGCGTACACGCACGCAATGTGACGCGTCACGACACTAATTCCATTATTTAATATAATTTGGCACGCATGAAGACTCTCCCTTTGACCTCCCGCGCATTACTCATCGCTAGTACACGAGGGTGAGTGAAACGAACCAGTTAATATCATAGTGGGGTGTATTTATGGATTTAGTCCGCTATACTGAGGCTTGTTAGAAAAAATGGTTGGGTATTTATTTTTTACAGGGATTACTAGGTGTGTTATATAATATGATCATGCCTAGTATTGGACCTAATTATTACAATAAAATAGTATCAAATAATTAGTTTCGTGATAGTTTGTTTTAGTAATTGGGCAGGCATTCTAGTAGACAAAAACTAACGTGCTTTAGCTTGAATTAACAATTTTATAATTTTTTTTACACTACCTTTTTATCCATTTCTACGATATCTAAGAGCCCGTGAATTATGCACCCTGATAATACTCTACAATAACTTAAAACATAAATAAGAAAGAAACTGAAAAGTTAAAACAGGAAACTTAATAGGATAGAGCGGCGTAGAGTAAAGATACAAAATATATTTCAATAATAATATTTATTGCATTGTAACTTTCTCTCATATTATTATCACGTTTTAAATCATCAAACTACTATGACATGCACATGAAATATTTTACCAGATGGTATTGTGGTAATATCTGTTGCAAATGTCTAATGTCACACTCTTCACGTTATATTCGTCAAACACAAACTCAACAGCACAACTCAATATAAAGTGATATTTTGTTCAAAACATTGTACAAAAGAGGTCTGAAATTCTGAATGTTGAGAATGCCTTTTTTTCTGGAGAGGAATGCGATTAGGCACGATAACTCGCCTGGGGAAGGCAAGCCGAGTGTGGGACTCGTGCAGTTCCATGCCCCAGTCTTTATAAAAACTGGTGCACGGAGGTTGTTAGACGCCGCAATGTTGAGAATGCCTCGTCCATACGTAGGAAAGGTTGCGTTTCCCGTCAAAGACGACAGATGCGGGGTAAGATACGGGCAACTGTCCGGCATTATTGCATGTCTGCAATTTCCTCCTCCCTCGCTCGCTCCAGCAAAGCAAAGTCTTGAAGACTGATTCAGGACACATTTTAGCTCTAATATAATGAAATTTTTTAGTTAAATATTTTTTCTAAGAGAAGGTATTACTAATTTTTTTTGTTGTCAGCTTACCTTTTTAAGTAAAAATTTAGCAACTAGACTCAAAACAAGTACATTATCCGATGAGACAAAAAAAATTACGTCATTATTTTTTTTAATGCATTACTCAGATAATGTTTTGTATCCTTGTATGTTATTCACATCTGTCATTTAGCCCCAAACTAAGCATAGCTTGTGCATTGAGTGATTGATCCTCGGACCAATACAAGCAGACATGTTCCCACACACAACCAATTCACTAAATCGGTCGTCAAAATAATTATTTTTGCCGTGTATTTTTACTTATTTTATTATAACGATTTCATGAAGTTGCTTACACACTAATTGTAACTAGTTAGTACTCTAAACCATAATAAAATAATGTCTATCTATTCACGTAAAAGTTCAGAGTGTTATAAATGTTCAAATGTTCAATAAAAATTTTCTTTTCTGTTTTTTTTTTCACAACTTATTCTACCGATTATCTTCCGCGAACGTATATACCCAAAACTACAAGAGTAGTTTCACTAAAACAGGTGCTTGCAACTTCTGTTAGCTAACTACTTTTTCAAATTAATATCCCAGTACATCGTTAGCGCTCGCCGCATCGCTTACTGTCTTAATGCCTCGGAACTACTTCATAAAATGGTTTACGCCATTAGCATCTCTAGTGCTTAATGGGTTACGAAAATCGGCTATCTGGCCTTTAAGATCGGCTGAATTATTGACCTCTTTAACTCGCGAAGACATTGTTTTAATTTTTTTATGTAAGAAGGAGGCAACGAGCAAGCGGTTCACCTGATGGTAAGCAATCACCGCCGCCCATAAATACCCGAACGAGTCAAGTACGTTGCCGGCCTTTAAAAAAATATGGACGTAATTTTTTTTTCTTTTCTTTGCAATTGAATTAGCAGACGCAGGAATTTGTTTTATTATTTCAGGGCGATGATACCTATTTAAAATCAGTTAGTTGCTCAGGAGTCTCTCTAAAGGATATGGAGATACCCATAAGGATGTTATCTGGAAAAGAACAAAAGTCATCGACAATTCGACAGAGAACTGTTTGAAATGCCATTGCGCCCCTAGATCCTATATCAGGGGGCGCAATGGCATTCATTGGGGGAGGTTTTAGTCCACGACTGCTATAGGCTGATAATAGTACCTAATATTATTTTAAATATAATTTTGACGGAACCCCCACTGAAAAAGAAAAAAAAATTCTCTTACTTCCTCTTCTCCCATTCTTTCTCTACCAAAAACTTTTTAAAACTCAAAAATAAGCATACCTACCTAAATCCCTCGCATATTTTGATACTCAACTGGTATCATGAAAATAATTCTGGTAAAAGGTTAATTATCGAATTCATTGTTTCTCATGCTTAAGGTCGAAACCCTCTAATTCCCGTACGCATACACCGCGGGATTAGCAAAACCTCGTTTAGCGTCGGTGTAAAACGAAATAAATCTCTGAAATTAAGTAACTGTGTACCCTTTCATCCCATGTCATTTAATTAAATTCACAGGTACGCAAGCAAAAGTTCCGCAAGGACGGATAGCTGGTTCGTCCTAAACAAACAGATTTAGAATCCCAATACGCGCGGGCATTGATGAGCCGATTCTTCCCTTAATCAAATAGAATCGGACCTTTTTTACGTTTTGATAAAAGGTTAATTGGCAATACACATTAGCCTGATTACATCTTCGCAATGTTTCATCCCAATAAAGTCGGTTGGGTTACAAAATTAAATTTTCGTGTAATGCAATTTGTGTTTTAGAAATTGAGATATCTATACTAAGCATGTTGTGTTAAATTAGCATGTAAGGTTTAATTAAAAATTTCTCATGTTACATATTTTTATCTGTTATTTTTTCCCAAATGCTTCGATCGACCGGCTCATTCGGGGAAGTACCACCTCTCACATATAACACCAGCGTGAAATAATAGTGACTGCTATTGTGTTTCGTCTGGTTTGTGAGAGTGCCGGAGGTTAAAGATTGCTTACCATCAGGCTTACTGTCACTCGTATCTATAGACGAGTCAAAGTATTACTTGAGTCTTTTAAAAATAGCGTTTTTGTACAAGAGCTGTCAAAATTAAGAATAGAATTCTTGTTCAAGTATTCTTACTTTTGAAAGTTCATAAAAACATCAAAAACATTGTTTACTTTATAAAAACAATAACGTAAGTCATGTCTTACACACAAGTAATACTTTATTAACTCGTCTATAGAAACGAGTGTGAAAATTACATCGACCTATTCAGATCGTGACCAAGACATGATTTCCGTGCATTTAATATTACAGTACTTTTACAGTACTGTTGTATCATATTATCTCACCGTCACGTTTTAATATGAAAAGCCTATAAATAACAAATATTTAGCGAACTACAGGGGTTTTCAGCGTTTTTAATTATCACAGCGTCCCATGGTGGATACTAGTGGGGCTTTTGTCTACAACATTTTAATTAAATACCGAAAGAGATTCCCCTGGGAGAGTAGTTAGTGGAATAAAATAAATTTTCCTTTATCTGGTCGGAAAATGAGACAGAAATTACATGAAATCTTGTAGTTCCTGCCTTCGGGAGGGCTCTGTTGATTACTGAACTTAAGCTCCACATTTGATGTTGGTCGTTACGTGCGGTTATGTGTAGGGTGCCTGATATCAACTCAATAAACGGTGTCATTTGCCCTAAAACATTTCCGCCAAGTCATAGTGTCATGAAAGGGACTATGGGAACATTGTATAGATGAGTTTTGCGTATGTGATCAGAGTATGTTCGTAAAATGTGACTATAAAAGAAATAACTATTAAATACTATGCTCTTACGCCTCGATGGTCTAGTGGTTTAAGAACTGGGCTGAGATCTTGAGGTCCTGGTTTCAATTCCCGGGTCGAGCTAACTTTGTGGCAGTTTTTCGAACGCAGCTCGAGTTTGTGATCACCAATCCGCATTTGGCAAGCCAGTACCCATCATTGTAACGATAACTTGATTTCAAGGATGAGAGCCTTTGCCCTGCAGTGGGACAATAATAGGCTGATACTTTACTTTACTTTACGAGTACTACGCCCTAAACAACGTTGGACGTCATGATTGTGTAGTGGTGTAATTACAGGGTAGTGATTTCGGGATTCTGGGTTCCTTTCTGGGCCGGGAACATTTTATGTAGGATTTTTAAAACACAGCTCGGGTTTGTGATTACCAATTCACATTTGGCAAACGTGGTTATGAAACCGGTACCCAGGCTGATACTTCTCATACTCACTATTAAAGACAATAAATAAATATCAAGCATGATTATTCATGCCTTACATTTCTATTAATTGAAAAACAACTAATATTAGTAAAAAGGATTCGCTAAAACGTGTGTGCACATAACTCAAGAATGGCTCGTAAATGTTGGCTATTCATTTTGTATGACATTGTTTGTAATGTTTGTTATAATTATCAGGACAATAATATGTAAAGGATAATTTTCACATTTTCAAATCCGAGGCATTCAGCTTAAGAACATTACACAATAAACAGAACCAATAAGGTAGATGTAATGATCAGTTGAAAATCCACTCTCGAAGATCTTAAGCTGCAACTGAATCCTGGCAAAGTTCTCAATAAGCATTATTGTTATCTAGTTCGACTGATACTTACTCCCTAGCCAGAAATAACAAACGCATTTCAGTGAGATAATTCAATTTGACTTGTTCATTCAAGTTGCCTGAGCTTGAATATTGAAAGCTGATTTTGATTTGAACTATCCATTCTAATTCATATTAATGTTATAAATGCGGATGTAATTTTTATTTTATTTTATTTTCTTTAATTTCTTTGTGAAACTCAGTCTGTCTGTTACATGTTCACACCTAAACCAATAGTTCACAAGTAGTTAGTAGTAGTAGTTGTAAGTTTGACCGCCTCCGTGGACCAGTGGCTAAGCCGCTCGGGTATAAAACCCAGAGGTCGTGGGTTCGATTCCCGCCTTGGGTCTGGTTGGTGGTAGGTCTTTTTTAGAGTCCGACTAGGTAGCTACCACCCTCACAGGCGAAATCTGCTGCCATAACAGCTTTGGTTGTGTTCTGGCAATATCAATGTGGGAGCCATTGCACATAAATTAAAGGCTCGAAGATCAGATGAGCCTACAGTCTGGCAGCGCATTGAGCGACGCGTCCTAGTGAAGTGTTGCAGTGACCGCTTACCATCAGGTGGGCTGCGTGCCTGTCTGCCAACTGAAGTAATATAAAAAATATATAGAATACAATAAAATATAGACAAACTATGTTATATTTCTTATCAAAAGGTTTTTCTTGAAAATGCTAGTTAGTGTTAATCGCTGCAGTGGGTGAAAGGGCATCAAACACGCCGCGCAGCTGCGCTCGACGGCGGCCTTTAATAAAATACAGAATAACTCATCGTCAGGGCGAGCTTTTATACCTATGTTACATTTAAAAGTAAAGCTACAATAAAATAATATCACGTTTATTCGATATAACTAAAATAGCATTTTATTATTGTTCCCGTTTTCTGACACTTAACCCATATTAATTTTATTTTTAATTTCTGTGAATTCATCATTCCGCGTGGACGCTAAAATATTCACAGAAGTCAAAGTAATTAATTTGTATAAAAGAAAGTGGTGTTAGAACGGATGAACCGACTTGGCTGAAAATCGGTACAGAGGTAGCTTAGAACCAGGAGATGGACATAGTTAATAATATACTTTTTATCCCTGAAATATGGGGGTAGGGGGGACAGTTGAAAAAGGACCGCTAGTAGTTTATTAAATTAAACATCAACAAACACTGCCAAATATCTCAAAAATAAAAATACTCTTCTTTCCTCATATTTTCTATCAAACTTCCAGACCACCCATAATAATTACCAACGTCGTTAAATAGCCCCAAATATTATATTCCATTACCTCCACCCATTACCTACCTTAAAGTTCTGACAAAATGAAATTATGCGCCTAAAATAATGGAGTACTTCCCTGGCCGTGAGCAGATTAGAACCTCAGTCTTAATTAATTGTTAAATGCCTAAGGAACATCCTAAGTCATTAAGCAAGGTTTAATAGTTTCCAATTATGAGTCGCACTTTGCAGCTCTCGAGTGTACCCTGTGAAATCTTACACGGTCGAAATCACTGCTGTGCTAAATATTTATGAAGTATGCAAGCTCAGCTGTTTACAGGACTTATGTTCAACTTAATCGGCTTGTGAGGGAACTATGAAAAATGTTAAACAAGATGCAACATACTGTACATTAATATTTGAAACGAATGTAGCTAAGAAGACCTAATTATACTAATAACGTAAACCTATATTTATGTGTGTTCGTTTGTTATTTCTTCCTACATGTCAATTGTTTTTAATGTTAAATTATGTCAATATATGCTTTTCATAAAATAATAGTAGCTCAATGGTTTTAACAAAGATCATATTGAAATTGATATAAATCAGTTATTTTACACAAAGTGAGTACAGTAAATCATCATCGTTACACTGTTACACTGCAGGCCCTTATCTCCTACATTGAAATATACGTATAAAAATATATAATTAAAATAAATATCATTATTCAAAACCGTTATGGTGGTTTGTATAATATTTTAATCAGCTTAAAAGGGAATTATGAGAAATATGTATGTAACTTGGTGCAACAGAGCGGACACAATCTTCTGATTTCAAGAGAAAGCAGACACTGAACATGAGAATAGGATTAAACATCCACATTACTTAGAGTAATATAAATATTGAATCGCTTCACCGTTATAATAAAATAAAAAAAAAAAAACGTATACTGTGTGTGCGCAATAACTTTTGATCAAATTAATAGTTAATACATGATCAAACGAACTTCAAGTGAAGTTCGATCAGTATTATATGAGTCACTTTATTCGAAGATATAGATGTAAAATATATGTATTTTAACACATATATTAGTTAAACAGGTAGTCCTTTTATTGTTTCACAATCTTTTCGCACGCTTTATAGAATTCAAATTGATAAGTTACAAATTAAATCAAATTAATTTGCTGGTATCCCCAACGCCCCGTCCAGTCTACCTCACTATTTTTCATCATTCTTTAGAGTCTCTCCTATTTCGGCAAAACTAAATAGGGCAGGGATGGGCGGGACCTTTGTCTATATCTTCGAATAAAGTGACTCATATAATACTGATCGAACTTCACTTGAAGTTCGTTTGATCATGTATTATTATTTCGTCACTTTATTCGAAGATATAGATGTAAAATATATGTATTTTAACACATATATTAGTTAAACAGGTAGATGTTTAGAGATAAGTTTTGCCGAGTAATTAAGTATTACTTAAATATCCGTAATAAAGGTAAAAAATAAGAGGAGTATAATAATGTGAACATAATCAGTTTATTTTAAATTATTATTAATAAACTAACTGTATATACATAATCTGTATTTTTAATATTTTAATATTAAACATTAAAATAATAACAATTGATATAAATTTAATGGATAACGGAGCAGTTAAGAGGGATTTCGCAAGCAAACTGATCTTGCAAAGATATTTTCATCAACAAGTGGTCGATCATAAAACCTTGCAAAGGTGCTCGATGTGGATGTCCACCCAGCCGTTTTCCGTATGACGTCGAGTGAGACGCCTGCGGTTTTGGCGGCTGAGGTGGCGGCGTGCCGGACGCTGTGCGCACTGTACGTCGCCACATCAATTCCGCTTTCGGCTAAGACTTGCTTCACCCACCGCGCAATCGTCTGACTTGTCGCCGGTCTATGTGGTGATTTGAATGTAAGTAAAAAATTATCCGTATCATCCGTTCTTAGCTGTTCCGTTCTTAATAAATAATCTTTGATTGCAGTTGCTGGACATATATCCAGATTTTCACGAAAATATGGAAGGATTAACAATGGCTGTGCTCGACCTATGCCTGATGTTTTAATTATATCGGAAATCATGATTTTAATATCGTTATGGCCTATTATAATATTCTTAATTTTAATCAACGATAAAGTTTGTGCTCTATGAGCTGTACAAAGTGCTAAGAGACAGGTAACCTTTTTTGTTAATTTATCTAACGAAATCTCACTATGGGGCTTCCAATGTGCTATATGATCAAGAACTATTTGGGGGTCCCAAGTACCTACGTATTTTGGGACAGCTGGCCTAAGCTTGTATACACCCTTGAAAAATCTTGAAATTAGTTTATGATTAGAAAAATCAATATTTAATAATAAGGCCAAAGCAGATCTGTGACTATTCAGTGAACCATATGCTGCCCCTTTGTTATACAGGTTTGTAAGAAATGATAAAATTATTGTTTCAGAACAAACATTGTAGGGATTTAAATTTAAATTATTACAATACGACCACCATAGTTTATATGTACAGCCGTACTGTTGAAAAGTGTTATGAGCTAAAGAAGATAACATAATCTCTAACGCGTCTTGCGGGGTGCCTATTCTTTGGAAAGATTCCCGGAGAGCCTCGCGACACCCAGGATAAGTTTGAACTGTTGCCTTTTCCTGTAAAAGAAATTTACGAGGTGTTCATTACCATCGAAATAAACAATTTCAGAGCTGCACATGTCCTTTAGGAAAGGGAACCATGGCTGCGAAGGCCAGTATGGGAAAACTAGTATACCTTCGGCCCTATCAGTCTTAATTTTTTGCAGGCACTTTGAAATAAGAGTGAATGGGGGGAAGGCGTAAAAGAAATAAGGTTGCCAACTTAAGGTGAGAGCATCGACTGTATAAGAATCTGGGTCAGGCTTCCAGGATATGTACTTCTCACACTTGGCGTTGGCGCGAGAAGCGAAAAGATCTATGTCGGGTTTTCCTAAGTTATCAGTAATTTTCTGAAACATTATATTGGATATTTCTAACTCTGTATCTATATTTTTGTTCCGTGATTCTTGATCCGCCTCAATATTGTCTTTAGTATTTACATAAGACGCGTATAGCCATATCTTTCGCTTCTCGCACCACTGCCAGATATCCCTGGTAATTTCGTTTAGATGGGGATATTGAATTCCGCCCATTCGATTAATATAACTTATAGCGGTCATGTTGTCGCAGCGCAATAATATGGCACAGTCAAACAGATCCCGGGCAAAGGTTTTTAATCCTAGAAATGCTGCTTTTAGTTCCAAGTAATTTATGTGGAACTTCAGCTCATCTGATTTCCATTTACCCCCCGATCGTTCGTCATTACAAAATGCACCCCATCCCTGCCTAGATGCGTCAGTAAAAATTTCTAATATAAATGAGGGCTTGTTCAATTTATTTTTGTAAATAAAAATATTTTTGACCCACCAAAGAAGATCTGATAATATATTAATAGAGGGTGTAAATTTTGCAGAATAGTTATTTTGATATTTTTGCAAAGCTAAATGTTTTTCTCTTTCAAGCCGTTTTGTATACATCCAACTGTAATTAATAGCTGGGCAGGCTGCTATCAGTACTCCAATTAAATGTGCAAACTCTTTTATGGAACATCGAGGCAAGGACAAATATTTTTGAACTAGAGAAAATATATAGTTCTGCTTTTCAAATGGTAAGCTGATAGTCATTTCTACTGAGTCGAACATAAAGCCAAGGTATCTGCACTTTGTTACAGGATTAAGGTGACTTTTGTCATAATTAATGACCAACCCTAAACATTCCAACAATCTTCGAGTTTCAGTTACATTGTATTGGCACTCTTCAAAACTAGACCCTAGGCACAAAATATCGTCGGGATAAATAACCGACTTTAAACCGCGATTTCTGAGGTAACCTACAACTACCTTCATAATTTTTGTAAAAGTTCTGGGTGCGGCCGATAGCCCGTAAGGCATCGCGTTAAATTCGTATGTCACTAATTGAGAATTATCATTTTCGAATTGAAATCGCAAGTATTTTTTATGTTTCGAATTAATCGGAACTAATAAATATGATTCCTTGAGGTCTATCGTAGCCATGAAACAACCCTGAGATATTAAAAGAACGACTGTCCTGTAATCCTCCATTTTGAAGTGTGTTTTACCTATATATTTATTCAACGACTTCAAATTCAAAATAAATCGACTATCGCCATTAGGTTTTGGGGCTAGGAAAATATCAGATATAAATTGCTTTCGAGATGGTTTACATACGGATATAGCCCCGAGATCAAGTAATTTTTTAATAGATTTCGACATCTCAATTTTTTCCTTAGGTAGCCAACTCTGCTGCCTATTGTGGGCTATATTTACTTTTTTACAAAACGGTATGGAAAACCCATCCCGAATCCAATTTAATACAAGTCTATTTTGAGTAATATTACACCAACACTGATAAAAATATTGTAATCTCCCAGCGTGTACCTCTATGTCCGAGGGCCTGCACGAGGAGGTTTGTTCCAAACCCTCGATGGGTTGAAATTGTTCTGATACGTCGTTGATGGAGGCTTCTGATTCGAGTAAGGAGTCTTCCGAGATCCGCCGCGGCCCCCCCTGCCCGGCGTTGCGCGTGAGGGGCCCCTCCAGTTTCCCGGTGGTTTTGTTGAACGGGAAGAAGACGGTCCTGGGTTTGTCTTAAAGTTGTCAGGTTTTTTAATTTGAGAACCTTGTTTCTCAATTGCTTTTGAAGCTTTGATTTTTTCTGGTAGACCTGTACCAAAAAGCATCTCGTCGCGTTCTGTATCTTGGATTATGTTAAGAAACGACTTCTCTAAGCCTTGAGTCAACGACTTCATTCGGGTCTGGGTATCAGATGCGTGAAGATCTGACAAAAACTCGACAAGCATCCGACAAGTATTTTATAGCTTGTATTTTGTTGTCGTTCGTAAGCAGTACTGTCATAGCTTTATTTATAGCCGTTAGTCCTACCCCTAATTGTTGCTGAGAACTCTCTATCTTTTTGTCACGTGATCGGGCAAATTCGGACACAGCGGCAGCTATTTCTGGATTTAGGAGAGGAGCTCGAAACAGCTTACAATTTTTAGGCGTTGAATAGTCCTTAAATAACTTCTCCTTTTGTTCCTTATCCATCAAGCCTTTGCGAAGGATAGGAGCCCATCTCTGGGCTAGATCAGGGTGTATATCATCCCCATAAGTAACCTCTTCTGGGATGAGATCTCCCAAGGCTGTAAGTACATCAGGGTCTAATGAAGGTAAAACGTCCTCGGATGTCGAAGCCTCTTGATCATTATTTGGTTGTACGTTTTCTGTTAAATCTAGTATTGACGTCTCTGTATCATTATTAAATTGAGTAATGTTTTTGTCCGCAATATTCCCGGAATCTAAAACAATTTTCTTTTGTAAATGTACAATTACATAGCAAGAGTGAAAAAACAAAAGACGTGATTTGTCATATTAGACACGGTTAACTCACGGTCAACTCAAATTAAAGATACCCTTTGGTTAACTCACGGTTAACTCTTGGGCCATATTTGCTTTTGGTAAACTCACGGTCTACTCTAAAGCCTTTTAGTTCTAGTCAAATAGCTTAAAACATTAATTTTTACTCGAAAAAATGCAATCACTTATGGGGGTAGAACTCAGAATAAAATTTGCTTACCAGATTTTTCTTCCAGATCCGATGAATCGGAATAAACAATTATACGTTTTCGTTGTTTTTTCTTTTCCTTTTTTAGCCGTTTGAGTTTCTTTGAATAGTATTCAATCTTTTCTTCTGCACTACGTTTCGGCATTGTTGTTATTTAGGAGCGCGTGCGTCAGTTGCGCGCACAATAAAAGAAATGATGAAAAATAGTGAGGTAGACTGGACGGGGCGTTGGGGATACCAGCAAATTAATTTGATTTAATTTGTAACTTATCAATTTGAATTCTATAAAGCGTGCGAAAAGATTGTGAAACAATAAAAGGACTACCTGTTTAACTAATATATGTGTTAAAATACATATATTTTACATCTATATCTTCGAATAAAGTGACGAAATAATAATAATAATAAAATTGTTTTATTTTCTCACCACAAACCAAAATACAGGAGGCACATACATAGTTAAGTGAAACATTGATTTCAACATTTGGTTGTAGATCGCTGGTGCCTGTTGTAGGTATTGTACCTGTGTTACGGGTGACAGGTCACCAGGTCTCTAACTCTCAGAGAGAAATTGGATTATTTTTGTTTCTGTTAAGTTTGTTATTAACAGGACAAAGTTTTGTACATAATGTTCTGAATACTACCCGTACGCACCGGGGAAAGAAACTGGTACCTTTATACAGTACCTATAAATATAAACCTATAAGATCACTATCTTAATCTTTTCTCATTTTAGTTCGCAGGTACAGCCACGCAGCTCACCTAAATGGTAAGTAGCTAGTTCTTTGAGCCTTACTTTTCAAGTGTTCAGTAGTTTCGGAGTCTATTCAATACAACAAACAAACAATTTTTTTTTATACCACATCAGTTGGCAGCCAGACACGCAGCCCACCTGATAGTAAGCGGTCACTGCGGCCTATTACATTGAGAGATACTTCATCATGAAGCGTCCCTCAATGTGCTGCCAGACTGTAGGCTCATCTGATCTTCGAGCCTTTATTTTCAAGTGTATAATACGATTCAACTTAATTGGCTTGTCTGAACATCGTGCGAGAACCTGCGCAGAACACAAATGTAGGTGTCAGAGGGGCGCAGCCGCGCCCCGCACCTGCGCAAACGGCGCTCGCAGCTAACTTCAGACAAGCCAATTAAGTTGAATCGTATTATACTGGCTCCCACATTAATATTACCGGAACACAGCCAGAGCTGTTATGGCGTTAGATTTCAAATCCATCTTCTTTGTAATATCAGTATACGAGATTCATATAAGCTTCAAAGATGCACGTATGAATAGTAAGTGGCTCTACCACCGGATTCATATTGTTGTTGTACCAGTTTGTATTATCTGCATTTATGAACAAGTGAATTTCTAATATACCCAAGCTTTCAGTCTTACATTAGTAAAGTGGTGTGTAAATAGGCAGACAATTTCCAATTCACCGCACGCTAAACTTGCTACATTAAGCAAATATCAGACTGAGTCCAAACTCTAAACAATTGGATGAACAAACAAATTGGTTTACCCGAGCTTAAAGATTGAGTAGGTAATGTGTAGATTCATTTCAATTTCATGTTGGTGCAAATGTTTTTTCTATGATGTTTGAAAGAGTAATCCATACTCCATAATTACAATTATTAATGCGAAAGTGTGTTTGTTTTTCTTTCTTTTGCATCGTTGTGGTTTTTATACTACATCTACTACACTATACAGTTGGCGGACAGACACGCAACCCACCTGATGGTAAGCGGCCAATGCGGCCTGTTCCATTGAGGGACACTTCACCAGGAAGCGTCGCTCAATGTGCTGCCAGACTGTAGGCTCATCTGATCTTCGAGCCTTTGATTTCAAGTGTACTGGCTCCCACATCTATAATGCCGGAACACAGCCAGAGCTGTTATGGCTGCAGATTTCACCTGTGAGTGGTAGCTAGCCAGTCGGACTCTGAATAAGCCTTACTATCAACCAGACTCCTGGCGGGCATCGAACCCACGACCTCCGGATTTTTATACAAGTGGCTTAGCCACTGTTCCACTGAGGCGGTCAAAAAGTATGAGGTTAGTTAGGGAGCAGGTTACTTTTTCCCGTAGGTGGAATATGTTACTTTTTCCCGAAAAAATATAACATTTCTGCGAGATAATGTCGTAAGTTGATGCTATGCTACCGATTTGTTACTAATATAATGAGGGCGTCACTTCATAGGTATTTAAGTCTTAATAGCCAGCGCATTCCTATTTCAACTGAAACTTTTAGACGGATATACAAATAAAGAATACTCTAAAACGTCATAAAAATTATACATTTATGAATACAGATGATAAGAATAAAATATTTTGAAATTTCCCAATAGTACAGACAGCAGTCGGAATCAACGAGGACAATCGGCAATAGCTGGCAAACGTTTTTCCCTGATTCTTTTGATATTTTATCAAAGGGAAGATCTCAGGACGTTGTTCGGGCCATACTCATGCAGGTTATGTAATCGTACATATGATATACACGTACATACATACATGTTTTTGACATAGCTGTAGTGTTGTCAACGTTTATATTTCGTTCTTGTTGTGTTATTTTTTATTTATAAACTTTTATAAGTATGTGGTCATCATCATCATCATCATCATCATTGTGTGTGGCTTCCACATGAATCATCAGATGTATATGTCGAGTTGCTGCAACCAGTCTACTGCAGCCGGCGTAAGGTATGGAGCTCACATAAATATGTGGTGGTGTGTGTGGATTGGTTAACATAGAAATAATCCAAATAACCTCACATTTATAATGGAGCTTTGTCACTTCTCAAGGGTAAAGGGGGTCCGTCTTTTTGCCCATTCATTTGGACAGTACATTACTCTACTACTAATATTAAATTCCCAAATTAGTGTTATAAAAAACGATCGGCAACATAATAATTAAAAAAAAAACACATGTGCAACTCGGTATTGACCATTTTTCTCATTATCTTGGGAAGTCTGTAGGTCTCCAATCCCTTCAACATTATGTTTGCTTTTATCACCTGTACAAGCGCGGGCTCGGATATCATATCAATAGTTAAACCTTTGGATTTGCACTCACGTATGTTTTATACTCGTATAAATAATATAAATCTGTACTGACGTAGACACATAGTCAACGTAGTTTTTTAACTAGTGTTGCGCACGTACTCGTAGGTATAATAATTATAAAAAAGGTAAAATTGTAAAAAAGATTGATTATTATAGTAGCACGGCTTTGACAGTTATTATAAAGGCCATTACCTATGTATCTACAAACTTTAACAATTTTCATCCTTATCAAACATTCGTTTAAGAACTCTTTATAATTCGTTTAGGCGAAAGATGGCGCTTTTGGCTAGTGAACGTGAGGCATTTTTAACTCGCCCTTGTACTGCAATATAAATCGTAGATACCTACGCCTACCTAGGTAGGAAATCAAGGAATGAGATATGTTGATTATATAAGTTGGTTTTATTTGATTCGTCACCCGGGGGCTCAATTCAAGGGTGCGAAATTCTACACCTCATTTATTTACCACAAATTGAATCATACCTCCCTTCTCTCTCATGACTTTTGTCCTGTTCTGTTTTTAGCTACTCTACTCTGCAACTTTCACCCCTTTAACTCGAAATTGTTTCACGATGTTCAAAAAGTTCTAATGACAATAGACACTGGAAACAAATTTGAATCCACGGCATTCAACAATCTCAATTAAGTCCGATTTCACCGCGAGATTCAATAAAACAGGATTACACAACGGACATTTGTCGTCGCTTTGTTGGAAACAGTTTTCTGTAGATTGTATCTCATAATTCTCATATCGGTTTACACTTGAGCGAGTCGCAAGTCCGAGTCAAAGCGAGAGACGACAGGTAGTCAATATTGAACTGGTTTAGGTAGACTGCCCACAAGTTTAGATAGTTCTTAAATTATCATTATTAGTAAATATTCTTCTGAAGAAAGGAGAAGAAAATATAATAATTATATATTAGAGTTCCTTGGCGCAGTGATACAATATGTACGAGTATGAGGCTTAGGAATTTGCTGCACGATCAGTACTCTATTAATTTGTGTTTTGGACTCAATCTTTCACTCGTCCGAACACCATGTGTATTAAAGAAATGTTCATCACTGGATACTCCAGTAGTTGTTTCGCTGCTTGCTACAAGCTAAGAAGAAAAACCGGCCAAGTGCGAGTCGGACTCGCCCATGAAGGGTTCCGTAGCAGCAAGTATCGTCATAATAATGCACCACGTTCACTACATTTCTTCGAAAATAAAATGGTTATTCGTGGCGGTTTACTACAATCCTCGCATATAATAATATACGAAATCGTCGGATACGCCAATTTAAAACTTCATTAGTTTCCCCGATTTTGGTCGATTACCGCGTCGCTCAGACACTGCGCGACAGTTGAGGGAGTATGATTTGTGTGTCGTAAACGGATTTGACTGCGTGACTCGACTCGTTTACAATATATTAAAATATTACAATGATAATAAGGTTATGAATGTGTTCGTATTTCGTAATAAATGGCTTTGATTGGTTTATTCAATAATCATAATTTTATTTGACTTGTGACTTACAGTAGAATCAAAACGCACACAAGCTTCAAATTAACAAATTACAAATATCACCCTACACACTAATTATAACAACACAAAATCATTTAAAAAGAAAAAAACCAAACCATACAAATAGAAAGAAAAATTAAATAATTAATAAAAATTATACCATGTCAACTAATCAAAAATGTCAAAAATGAATACTATGTCAGAAATAACAAAAACAAAACCATACAAATAAAAAGAAAAATTAAAGTATCAATAAAAAATTATACAATGTCTACATAAAAAAATGTCAAAAAGAAATAATATGTAAGTTAAGTCCATTCAGTGTAGTTGTTTACATAGATATATTTCATTTAAGTCAAAATGTAGACAAATAAATATGTATGGAACATAGTTACAACAAATTTGCTATAAAGGAAAACCTTCGGTTTGTAGTCGCCTATACATTTATCTCGTTCATTTACAGCATTTTTGCGTAACAGAAAAAAAAGTGCTATTGCTGTAACCCACACAAACATAGATTAAAAGTAACTTCTAAAAGGTTAAATGTATTTGGTTTGATAAAAAATCCATAAATATATTTATGTTAAAAAATTCACATGTGTGACTTTCAAAGTTACGGAGATATGATTTTTTTTCTGAAATTTCAAAATGTTTTTGGCTCTGGTGAACACTTTGCATTTTGTGGGTTACTACGTTTCCGCTTTTTTGCGTCGATAAAAGTTCTTGTAGTTCTTTGTAAGTTTGATTGACGTTTTTATATTTGAGTTGATTGAATGAGAGGAAAATTGCGGTTTACGATTTATGACGTTTAAAAAAAAACTAATTACTTGATCTCGTTCAAACTAATTTTCAATGGAAGTTTGCATGGTGATGTACATCATATATTTTTTTTAGTTTTATCGTTCTCTTATTTTAGAAGTTAGAGGGGGTGTGACCAACATTTTACCACTTTGGAAGTGTTTTTCGCGCAAACTATTCCGTTTAGAAAAAAATGATATAAGAAACCTTATTATCATTTTTAAAGACCTATCCAAAGATATCCCACAAGTAAGGGTTTGAAGAAAAAAAATTTTTTGAGTTTCAGTTCTAAGTATGGGAAGCCCCAATAAATAAACTAATTACTTGATCTCGTTCAAACCAATTTTCAATGGAAGTTTGCATAATAATGTACATCATATATTTTTTTTAGATTTATCGTTCTCTTATTTTAGAAGTTACAGGGGGGGGGGACCAACATTTTACCACTTTGGAAGTGTCTCTCTCGCAAACTATTCAGTTTAGAAAAAAATGATATTAGAAACCTTATTATCATTTTTAAAGACCTATCCATAGATTAGGGGTCCATAGATTACACACGTAAGGGTTGGATGAAAAATTTTTTTTTGAGTTTTAGTTCTAAGTATAGAGAGCCCCCAAAATTTATTATTATTTTTCTATTTTTGTATGAAAATCTTAATGCGGTTCACAAAATACATCTACTTACTAATTTTCAACAGTATAGCTCTTATAGTTTCGGTAAAAAGTGGCTGTGACATACGGACGGACAGACAGACAGACAGACAGACATGACGAATCCATAAGGGTTCCGTTTTTTGCCATTTGGCTACTATTTCTGATCATGAAAAAAAAAAGAAACAAAAAAAACTACCTAAAAAACTGAAAAGCAAAAAATAATTTTAATAAGACATTCATCAAATGCGCTTATTGTCTAAGCCTATTAATTAAATTGTATTTTACGTGCTAGGTAGGTACCTACTAATCTGTTTGAAGTCGGTGCCAAGCCAAATAGTAGGTACCCAGATTACGTACCTACGTCCGCGGATTAATAAGTAACCCTTTATAATACATAATATTGTTATATATCATTTTTTATTACCTTTGGCTTGGCACCGACTTCAAACAGATTAGTAGGTACCTACCTAGCACGTAAAATACAATTTAATTAATAGGCTTAGACAATAAGCGCATTTGATGAATGTCTTATTAAAATTATTTTTTGCTTTTCAGTTTTTTAGGTAGTTTTTTTTGTTTCTTTTTTTTTTTGAAGTCGGTTTAATTTTTTTTTTAAAAAGTTTGTTTATTTTTCTATTTCTAGTGTGAATAACACGTAGGTAGTGAGTAAAACTCTTTCATAATAATGATAGCGAAAATACGAGTAAAATAGTAGAATTGTATTATTTGATAATATTAGGTATTCATTAAGTGTTCAGCACCATGGGTAGGAGGAGAATGCGTTTATGCACCATAACCGCAGGCTAGCTAGACCCGCGGCCGTGTGTGGGACTCGAGACCGAAGCGTCCGCTACCCACTACACTCCCCCGGTTTCTCCTTCACACCCGATTAGGACGAGCCGGTGCTAACCTTATTGGCTAGTGACCAGCCCATCCCCGGGTAATCATCAGCTTAGCTGCAAAAGTACATGAAATACAACTAACGTTCCACATATTCCTACAACACTGAAAGAATTATCCCCTAACTCCTAACCGTTAAGGAGTTGTACTTTCCATCATCACCTTAGCTGCAAAAGTACATGAAATACAACTAACGGTCCACATATTCCTACAATACTGAAAGAATTATCCCCTAACTCCTAACCGTTAAGGAGTTGTACCTTCCATCATCAGCTCATCAACATAAAATGATGTCTATCGGACGCAAAAACTTGAATGGCTTCAGAAAAAACAAGTAACGCGTAGGCGCAGCCTATAAAATTTGAGGTTTTCCCTCGATTATTCCGGGATCCCATCATCAGATCCTGACATGGTGACAATGGAACCACCTCGGAACTATGCACTTTCAAATAAAAAAAGAATTATTTAAATCGGTCCACAATTGACGGAGAAATCGACGGACATACATAAAAAAAAAAAAAAAAAAAAAAAATACATACAGTCGAACATATAACCTCCTCCTTTTTTGAAGTCAGTTAAAAATGGTGTTTAATTTTAATGAAATATTCAAATATTTTCAACTCACACTTGGCCTATTTTTTGTGACATTCCCCCAGTCACGTCAAGCTACTATTTTCCACGAGCACGCAACTATGATTCCAATATCCTGTAAGATCCTGTTGGAATTGGCAAAAGGGCTTTGGCAAATATTTTAACGGATGCCGAAACAATTGCCGTCGTCTGTGACATGAAAGTAAAAGTTGTGTACTCAGCAGGGAGAATCTCTTGAACGCAAGAAATAGTAGCTTTGGGTATAACATTCACGTGGGTGAATGTGCGTTATTGGTCGTTGTAGGTATTTATTACATTTTTCCTCACCCTTTGACATGGTGATTATTGGATGGATATTTTCTCGCAGACACCCTTAGGTATGTGTTCTGCTAAATTTTTGACCCAATTCTTACTGGAAGAATTCAAATATTAGTTGGTAGCAGAAATGGTTAATTGAATAATGAACTTTTCATACCGATATCATAACTGGTAATTAAATGGGGAGCTTTAAGCTTTAAAATGAAAATTAAATAAATTATAGAATAGAACATTTAGATGATTTTCAAGTTGATAGGAGAGTTTAGAAATTAATAGTGTTTGATTTTTTGAAAAATAAAAGTTATAAAAATAATTCCATTGTTTTGTGGAACCAAAAAGTTTTGACGGTGACTTAATTAGGATTTTTTTCATATAATAGTATGAATTTTTAGTCAACAAATTGCTTTATACGAGCATGACCAGAGTGGCAATACAATCTATTAATCGATGTGGTATTAGGATTGACCTACAACCGGTTTGAATGATACAAAACATTTGATAATACATACATAATTCAAATATTATTTAATCAGTAATGAGAAACGAAAATGTAGAGACAGATTTTATTCGAATGTTCGTTATTTCAAGAACTCGACAAGTCGAAATTAAAACGGATATGAATGAAATTCGGTACAGGTACTCCACAGAAAATCAAGGCAACGTTATTTACTTTTGTATTCAGGAACAAAACATAGTTCCACGGTGATGTAAAGCGTTTCTGTGACAGGCGAGGCATCACGCAAAATCCGGTTTTATCATTAACAAAATAGAGCTAGTTTTACAGAGAGACGAACTGGATTTTATTAATTTTAACTCTGGTCGAAAATACAAACACTAAGAAACAACATTAAAAAATAAATATGCAATGCTGGTGCTTTCCTCGATATGAATGTTTAAAAAGCTTTCAATTCGCTCTGGTGCCGTTTCTTTTAATGTTTACTTTGGAAATAGGTTGTAGTTTGCAAGATTTTTTAGTTGGAGTATCCAACGCGGGTTTTAAAGAAGTTAATTAGAACTCGTTGGAATGCTTTGAGCTAAAGCTAAGCTTAGATGGAAGCTGGCTGATTGACAGTGGAGGCTTTACTTTGAACTACGGGTTCCAAAATTTGTAAATATTTCTCAGAAGTCTTATATACTGATCAAACATAAAGATCAGGGTTTAAAAGTACCCCTAGTAAAAGGGAGAAATATGGAGTGAAATATTCCATAAAAATTACTTAAGTTTAAAAGTTAAGCTCGTAAAATTATATTGTTATTTCGGATCAAGTTTCTTTTCATTTAGGAATTGTACCTTTTAATTAAAATACTTTTATGTGATAAAACTCGTCATAAAATAATTAAACAGTAAATTACGCAAGTTATTGGATACATTTTCTTATCTCAGCTTGTTCTCCGAAGTGGATATAGCCTTTGTACTATGTCGATATAATTAATACTGGCTTAATATCAAAAGATCACGACAATTCTTTTAAAAAAAAATTCAAGTTTCATCTGTCAAACATAGGAACTTAAGAGGTCACAGTCGGGTCCCTACTTGAACTACTAATCCAATGAGCCGTGTCAGTTTCCCGAATTTGTCTCAGTACATTTAGAATTCTTAAATACGATCATTGATCTGAATGTAGGCAAGTTGGGTGATTATTTTAGTCACTATTTTGGGAACAATAATGAAAGTTTTCTGTGAGTATTATGTTTTTCCTTAAAAGTAAAAAAAATTATGTCTGAAATAGTAAAAGCAAAGATAGGCGAATAATAAACTTCATGAAGAGAAATGAGAATATTTTACTAATTACATACTTAGAAGCCTAATCGCCAAAGGAAAAATAAATGTTATCTGTGGAACGAAATATCAGTCATAGGAATGAAAAGGATGAGTAAATGTATATACCATATCTGGCCTTGGGGTATTTTTCCAAAAAAAATTGCGGATACTACACGTAGGTATTTAATATAATTATTAATTATAATATATTATTTAAACTTGAAAGATTAAATATTGCAAATAATTCGCTGTAAAAAGTAACATGTTTTTTCCTGTAAATAAAGTAATAGGATATTGTATAAATCAATTAAAAATAGTTTTGTGCTAAACTGGATTGAACTGCTTTTAAAGTCTGCGAGTGGAGTTTGTAACAACTTACGATTACTTAACTTACTTAATTCGAGCTTAACAACTAACTCAAGTTTAATATCTTGGAAATCGATACACGTTTTTAATTATACCTCGACGAAACTCCGTAATTTCTCTCCGGGGAAAAAAGAAGGGGGTTTTCATTGAAACGTCAAGCTAAATTGATGGGCTCGCCTGAGTCGTGACCAATAGTCGTATGGCGTTTGTGCCGTCGGGTCGCGTCAGTCGCACGTCCGGAGTCATTGTGGCCACACGCCTAGTTGCCAACATAACGGAATTGAATGTTGTTGTCACGTGACTACTGTCACATGCTCGCGGCGGGAAACTTTTGCCTGTCGCGTGCGTTCCAAAACGGCGCGCGATAACTTTTTATGTGGCATTCTTTTTTTAACCGGCCAGTGTTGAATTGGGAATGGAGACTTTGTTTTTATTTCGGTTGATTAAAAAGTTAAGTTGAGCTGTGACTTTATATTTTTTAACTTTTTTGGACGTCGCCGTAATGAACGTGTGTGGTGTAATCGCGGTGGCTGTCGGCTTCCTGGTGCTCCCGAGCCCTTCCTGCTCTAACTCAGATAATATGGGTCTGTGTACGATTTATAGCAAACATAATTACAGTTGGTTCCGCTGACTCCCGGCTAATGGCGTTAAGTTAATAACGCGACAGTCGAGAGCGATGTTACGAATATATTCATTGTGGGATTAGTAGTTAATTAATGTGTATCTTTTGCTTTGTTCGCGCAGTATAATGTCATTTTGATGTTGGATTGTGTTATTTAGGCCATGATGTTTCATTCATCACACTAGACATTTATTTTATTGTTTGGGATGAGTAGTAATTTGTACGTTTATTAGAATTAAAGCATGATAATAGTTTTATTTATTGTTCTTTTGATTCTATACATACATAGTTTAGTTCTTTATTTGTGTACAATTTTGAACCTTAAGGCATGAATTCAAATTGAACGTCTTATTTTATAAAATATGTAATGCATGAGTAAGTATTGAAACGTTACTCTCATTTATAACTTTTATGTGAACGTTAATTACTGTTTACTCGCAACTTCGTTAATTATTTATTTAATAATTAAGCGTAGGTCGGCCTTAAATATTACTTACTACGGTTTGATCGCAATTTTTACAAACTTTCATAACTAAAATTTCTAAAAATATTTTGCACATCATAATATTATGAACTTATTAAAATACGAATGTATTATTGTATTTCATTTGGGATATTAATGATTTCTACTATTAAAAGACTTGTAATGTAATGTATAAAATTAAAAAGCATAATAATAAGGGAAAATCACAAATTCATATTTGTGGCATAATTGATTAAATAAAAAACAAGATAAGCCATAGATACAGTGCATAAAGTTATATTTGTTGTGAGACCTTTTGATAAATAGTTTATCAAGTTTATTTTGCTAATGAACTAAATATAATTATAATAAACGTTTTCTTATACGTTATTTCTGGTTTACAAGTAATTATGATAATGGTCACCTTATGATGTATTTAATGAGATTCGATTGTTTGTACTAATACGAGTACATACATAAATATTCCCACCGTGTTATAAGTGTGAGGGAATAGGGAGTGCACCTGTGCTTGCGCACTCACTTGTGCACTATATTATACCTATATCCTGCGTAGTTGGCTGATCATAAATGGCCGCCGTAGCCGAAAACTTGACTAGAAGGACATTATTATTATACATAAATATGTACGTATTCAAACGCTCCGATGGCCTAGTGGTGGCACTGAGCCTGTAATCTCGGGGTCATGAGTTCAATACCATATTTACTAGGTTTAGTATAACACAGCTCAGGTTTGTGATCACCAATCCGAATTTGGTAAGCGTGGTGATTAAGCCAGTACCTATCGGCGTGACGACGACTTGATTTCAACGATGGAAGCCTTTGCCTTACGGTGGAACATTTAATGATCATAGAATGTACTACTTTGTTGATATAAACCCAGTCATTTCAGCAGGAAAAATCCTGATAAAATATAGTGACTGTCGGGAAAAAGGATAGGTGATTTAGTGTCTCCTCAATTTAAGTTCCTTTTTCATAGCTAAAAGTAACTTTTTAACTTGCTTTTTTAGTTCTGTTTGAGTTCGTGACAACTAGGATATTTATAGGCAATTAAATATACGATCTAATAGAAATTTTTTTGTGGCCATCTCCTATTTTAATTAACTAATTTATACTATTATTAGTGAGGAGTTAGCAACTATCATAAGGAAATAAATATAGAAAATAATATTTGATGATTTGAGACAAAATTGTATTCAGATTTGAGAATATGAACTAAATGGACGTCAATGTAGAGATCCAACATAACTGGATCTGCAGTTGAAGGCAAATTTGGTCTTAGTGAGGATCAGCTTATACTGGAAATTTAATTTTATACAGATTTTTTGCTGTTTTTTATTTCACTTCCTTCCTCTTTTCCTTTCAGGGTTATAAGACTGTATATGTACCTAGTAACTTTTGATGGTTACACCATTTACTATTGAAATAAGTATTTGGTTGACCATAACTTTTTAAGATTATCAAGAATTATTTTTTCAAAGGCATGGAATGATCGCAGTGCCATAAAAGTATGTATAAGAAAAATAGTTTGTAAACATTCAGACTTTTTTATACAGCATTTGCGCGCAATTTCATCCGCTCTGAAATCGCGTCATCTGGTCTTAAATCCTGAATAACTTATGCAAAATGCTAAAATCAATTAAGAATCTAAAATAGGTATAAAGACACTTGTGAAGTCCTGCAATTTTTTTCTCTGAACTCGATCGTCTCTGCTTCTAACCAAACTTTGCTTGCGCGATGCAGGATTTCATACTAACAGACGGCGGCGTGTCGTGGTGTTCGACAAGCATCACATTGACATAATAAGTCAAATCTGCACAAACAATTTTCGGCTTAATGTCTATCGGGTAGAATTGAATTTCATCTATTTTAAATGTGCCTTTTAGATAAATAAGTATAGGTTGCTGGTTTTCCACTGAACTTGAAGAAGCCAAAACTTACCAGTAAGATATGTCATCATAATTAATTTTGATCATCTTTGAAATACTATTAATAAAATTAGTTACGTTCATGAAGTTTTTTTTTTCTATTACCTAATCTGCATAATAAGCTGTATAATACCTCTTAGGCGAAATACAATGCTGAATTTCTTTGCAGCTTAAACACTCGTTGTCTTACAAACACAGCGATACTTACTGATACGCGCGCTAACGGCTTACTCACAAGTACCTCTACTTGTATAACCAACCTAACTAGTCAAAGATCCGCCGCATTCAAAGCGTTAAGTAAAGAAGTAGTTGAACTGTATGATAACAATTACCTTTGTGCGAGAGACGTCTTACACCGGACTTAGCGGTTTTTATTGTTAGTACTTTATTAACATAATAGAAGAAAAGTTTAATTAAGTTGGTCCAACTCCATCGCGGCGCTAAGTAAATCCAGGGGCGGGTTGTACGAAACTTTAACTTCCCGTTAAGATGTAATGAATTGGAATAGTTTAGGAATATTTAGATGGAGCCAGTTAAAGCACGTTATTGGAACGAGTTAATGTTTTAATTGGTTTTTGTTCACGTTTTATTACGTTTGTTTCGAAGTACTGTAAAACTATGAATTATAAAATGGTATAATTTTAGTTAATGGCAAAGTTTAGATAATATTTTAGTGGAATCGGACAAGTTGTGCATCACAAATAGATGCAGTGGGAGTGAGCAAGCAAAAATGAAACTTGTGGTGTTGAAAATAAGGTTGAAACCGTCATGTCTATTTACAATATATCCTCAAGTTTGTATTAGAACCGAGATTTAATTTTCTTATTATTGGTAAAATACCTAAAACTGAAAGAAATAGTAACAAATACAAAACAATACAGATATTTTAAAACAAAACTCACTTTTAGGTTATAAAATAATAAATGAAATAAAAAGTAACACTCTTATTTTAGTTTCAGATGAAAAATTTATTTCTTATTGGATTTAACAATGAGAATTACCAATTTGATGTACATTTAACAGTTATTTTATTTATTTTTAAGTATTTGCTTGATTCTAAACTATAAAACACGTGATACCAGTTTAAAGATTCTTATCTCGAAGTGCACTAGTGATGCAAGCTGTTGGAAACTTTTTATATTGAACAACTGAGCCCGTGTCTCAGATATTATCAACTTTGTTGTTTGTTTTGTACACAGTTTCAATTTGACCTATTATATCCTATTGATATCTTTTATAATTTTAACTACGTAGCATTTATTAGCATTATAAAATTCTCCCTGTACAGGGTATGTTTATACTAGTTTATTTGTTTCCTACAGTAAATAACCGTAGTTTAAGTTTATCTTTTTCATTACGAGTAGCCGTAGAATTTTGAAAACAATATTTCAAATTTTTCCGAACAAACTCAATAAAATAAAAATGATGTTTTTTCCTTCTAACTACATTGTGCGTTACATGCCTCTGAATTATTCATCAGATGCAAACCTTGTGGACTTTTGTGTTTGCAACCACCAATTCATAAAAGCCCAAAAAAACAAATGCAAAAAGAAATCTGTTTTCCAAAATTTGGCCACCTATTTCTGTTAAGAGGTCCGTCGAATCGGCTTTATATGGTGAAATGACAAAACGTCACGTTACACGTCTTTTACATGTTACTTAACAGTTGCACTTCAAAGAAAATAAAAGAAAATCGTTTTTACAAATACAAACTAGACCTGCATTAAACAGAATTGTAACGTGACATTAGCACCGTGCCGTGGTCGACAAACCGCAGTCTGTTGACAGAGCTCATTAATCCGAGAATTAAATCTTTCGTTCTTTTTTGTTCCACTGACCCCCGTAGCACCGTAGCACTTCTGAGTGATGCTACAATCTGTGAGTGCTACGACTTTTAAGATTCCAACCTCGTAGCAGCACTGATGCAACCCGTACTTGAAACTTTTTATTTCGTACTACGAAGAGCTTGCAAGGGATACCTATTTATTTGTAGCAACCTTTCAGCAGCTTAGTTTGATCTTATTTTTTGCTTGTCTGAGGAAAAAAAATCAGTTTCAGTTAAATTGCAATGTCTTTTTGGTACTTCAAAATATGATTTATTTTACTTAATAGACATCAAAGTATTTGCAATACAATTATGTGTTAGTATTTAAATATTTTTTCAATTAACTATAGACCTGAGTATATAGTTTTAATTTCACCCCCATATCACCACGTGTTCCCGGAATTAAGGATCGTGACAGAAAGACGGATTGACTGTCGGACGGACGGACAAACTGATCCTATAAGCGTCCGTTCTTTTTCCTTTGGAGGTGTGGAACCCTAAGCAATTTGAAACCACCCACAGTTGGAGTAATATATGTATGTAACTATAATGGTGCTGATATAGTAGATAAGTCTTCTCCTTTGTACATTCTAGTCACGTGTTCAATTTAGCGTATACGTGTATCGATGAATCAGGTAATTGTTCGAGCTCGATCGTTTGTGGTATATCCATTTGTGATTTCCTATTGACACGTGCTCGGGCTAATTACTTAGGGATCAATGATTTTGACCATCTACTTAGTTCGAGCTAGTCAATTCTGTAGGAAGTTCAAAGACAATTCAGGCTCACACTGTTTAGGTATGAATGTACAAGCAATATACTACAGAGACTTGATGATAAGGGCTTACAATTTGTCAGTGCGTTGAGAGATGTGTCCTACTGAAGTACACTCTTGATGGAGTATGTCGGTCGCTGCTGTTATTATTGGGCTCCATTTTACGTATAAAGAGTATTAACACTCAAAAGATGGAACTGTAAGTGAAATCTGGCACTATCAGAACCCGTATTAACCTTAATGATAATATAGTCTATATTATAACTTGCATCATGTATGATCTGAACGTTTTAGTTCATCATTTTATTAATTGACAAAAAAATAAAAATAATATTAAAGTCAAATAAAAAAACATTTTTTTGATGTATTACGTTAAAAAGAAGAAGCAGATATACACAAATACCAATAAAGTATATTATAAGAATACATAGACTAATACGTTCAGGCATTTACGAGTATCAAAGCAGGCGTACAAGGCTGCCTGTTCACTGGACGTGACGCCGCCGTACCGTTATTAATCGTTTGGATTAAGACCGGACATTTTAGCACCAGTATTAATCGCCTTTCCAGTCACTCCACCAAATGTCAACGATTTCTGATATTAATTTAATGCCTAAAAAGGTTATACGCTTTTTCATGTTATTATGTTGAAGTGTCACCAGTCAGAGCAATATGTGACGGTCACACATGGAATTAATATTATTATTAGGTCTATGCGGTCACATACGCTTACGGTGTCAGTTTGACTAAATACGGGTGCAGGGAAGATAAGAACTGACATTGAATTTGACTCAACTTTTCAACCAGACCAGATTATTGTCTTCAACCTCTGATATTAATTTAATCTAAAGGGCGTTTTAAAAAAACAAATATAAACTATTTTTCATTTATACTATGTAGAAATGTAATAAAAAAGAAAAGTAATATTGGAACTGACTTTGCGGACTTAACTTCTCAATAACTACAACTGTCAATTATTGTCAACTGTCTATTATATTCATGTAACCCTAAAGACGTTATACCTTTTCTCATGTATACTATGTAGAAGTGTCACCAGCCAGACCGAATGTGACGGTCACAAACGCTTGCAATTGCGTCGGTTTACGTAAATACGGTCACAATGGAAATTGCAACTGACGTTCCTCTCATAGGCATCGGAAAAAGGATGAAGATAAAATTGCTTTTGTGCGTTAATCGTGCTTTTTCATTATTTTTAAATACTTCGTCGAGCCGACAATTAACCTGGGATTGAGAAATTGTAATGGAAATATTTTTGCGCAATTCCAGTTTCATTTTGCTACTATCGATTTTGTGATTGCGGATTTGCGTGGATTCGTGTATATAAAGAGCGTAGAATAGTGCGTGTGGTACAGCTGTTGTGTAAAGTCAGGTAAAAAGCAAGTTTGATTTAACAAAGAATTATTTTAATACGAGAACTCTTTTGAAATAATTATATACAAAGCTAAAATAAAATTGTATTTATACAGGAATCCCTGTAAAATATCTGGGTACTACTATCGATTTTGTGATTGCGGATTTGCGTGGATTCGTGTATATAAAGAGCGTAGAATAGTGCGTGTGGTACAGCTGTTGTGTAAAGTCAGGTAAAAAGCAAGTTTGATTTAACAAAGAATTATTTTAATACGAGAACTCTTTTGAAATAATTATATACAAAGCTAAAATAAAATTGTATTTATACAGGAATCCCTGTAAAATATCTGGGTACCATCACGTAACCGGCTACCTTTTTAACGCGGGAAGAAAGTTTATAATTTCATGCTAGCCAAACACCCTAAGCATTCTTGGGTGAATGTTGTTGGTTCATGGATTTTGTTGTTGGTTAATAAAATTGGTCTAGTTCATCTATCAAAGGTTACGGAGATCAGATGGTAGTTGCCCCAATGTAATATCTGTACTTGCCAAATCCTAGGTCTCGCAAGTGCAAGCGTAGGTACCCTTTTTTTTTGTAGGGGAATGCGTTTACGCTCGCCTGGGGTAGACGAGCCGTATGTGGGACTCACAAGAATACCCACTGAACCACTCCCCCCGCGCTCCTACATCGCCGTTGGCAGCGTCCCTTTTTTTTTTCTTCCGGAGGAGAATGCGTTTATGCAGGCTAGCGAGACCTGCGGCCGTGTGTGGGACTCGGGACCCAAGCGTCCCACTACCCATTTAACTCCCCCGGTTCCCCTTCCACTCGGAGAGGACGAGCCGGTGCCCGCTCTGTGGAGATTGACCGGCCCATCCCCCCCAGCCTGGTGTAGTGGGCCAGGGTTTGCGTCGGCAGCGTCCCTAGGCCTTGCATCAGCCTACTACCAGGGACAAAAACGTGCAAGCGTACCATGAGATTGTTACACAACGCTCGAAGAAAAAAGATCGTAAAATATTTGTAGTGGCTAAGCGGATGTTACTAGTAAACGCGCATTAGGTCATTTAACACAGTTGATCGTGAAACGGCAAGTAATTAACGTATGTTTTTCCCTTCACTCCGAACTGAACACTGGCTCTAATGCATCGTTTTAGCGGGAAAGCTGAAACTGCGCGTCTGAAGGCAAAAAGCAAAGAGCTGTACCAAAGCTAAGCTACTATTGAGCGGTAGTACTTCTTATTTTGCTCGGAGAACTCTCGCTGTATCAGTGGAACGGTACGAGTGTGGAATTTCAAATGTTTACTGTCTTATAAAATGTAACAACATTATTGCAAATACATAGAAAAAATTTTGGCAATGAAATACACGTATATTCTTGTTGATATTAGTTGTAAAGAATGTTGGTAAAATCTTGGTTAAGTTATATAACAAGAAATAAAACTATCACTATTTTTGATAAATAATACTTCAGGGATATAAAACTGTAAACAATTGAGTAACAAATCGCAAGAGACTTAGACGAAATACAGTATTACAGTCTTGGAAGAAAGTGAAGTACCTACTATTTAACTATTAATGTACAATGATGAAATTATTTAATCTGAAAATAATTCTGATGTGTTTTTCACGCTTAAACTACTGAACACATTTTTTATGAAAGATACGGACATACTTGTAGGTTATAATAGTTATTTTTTACAATATTTTATTTTCATATTTTAATTAAAGATTAAAAACTAAGATTAAACAAGTAAAGAAAGAGCTGTCAACAGAATCATTAGTAATCGTAATTTTAGTAACACTGACGTTGTATATTGTTTTTAACATCTGGTGCCCCATTGGTTTTGGCCAGACGAGGCTAAAATATTCGTCTGAAAATATTTTTTCATTGAAACTACGGTCGGGCCGGAAACATCCTTTTCCATCGCAGAAATATTCGCACAGAAAAAGGGATCGCTTGTTTTCAAGGGATATTTTTTCCATTTTAACAAATATAATAACGGTCGTCAACCTCAGATGTCAATAGTGATGTCGTTTTTTATTGTAAAGCATTTTCTTTGTCCTTTGTTTTTACTTTCATTGTTTTTTGAATTACTTTTTGTTTTCTCATTTGTTTTCGTTTTGTCACGAGTAATAATCAGAATTTGTTGATGGGTTTCGTTTTTAATTGAGTGTGCGTCTGGGAGTCAAAAGGTACTATTAACATTGACTATAGGTAGGTATAAAAAATTGTAGTCAAATAATTTAATTTGGGTTTATAGATGGAAACTTAAAAAATTCTTAGGGTAGCATACTGGTTGACTTTCATGTCTAAAAATTCATATTGATATATAATTTTTTCTGACACTTTCTCTTTTTGACAGACTAATCAATACATAAAACAATAGGTTTTTTGTTAAAAGTTTCGTGTACATGGAACATTATCCTTTTGCCAGATAATACAAAGTTGCTTAGTCAACTTTATTGTCTACACCTCTATTATTAAGGGTTCGTGTATGACGTTAATTTTGTTCGTGTCATAGTAGAAATAGTACACAGTACGTTATCTCCTAACACCGCACCACGCGCTGCTTGTGTGTGTGTGTGTGTGCCATAGTATTTATACGCCAACGTACGCAAAGAAAATCTTGACCCGTTTCTCATTGCAAACAAAGGCTAGGAATTCACGGCGCGGCTTTAATCGCACCCGCAGCGGTTGCGGGCCCGCAGCTTCCTGCGGTTTTATTTCAAAACTTACGAGACCGGTGATTTGTGCGATTCCGCAACCGCCGCGGTTAACGTGCGGTTACAAACCGTCCACGATAAGTTGTCTTTTGGTGCGTTACGCTGCCATAATGTCACTAGTGCAAAATGTCGTCGGATTTCTGTACCTCCCGCCCGTTGAAGTCGCTCGCCAAGCGATCGCAGAGCGCGTGGGCGGGAATCGTAAACAACCGCGCGCGCTGCGGGTGAAAATCGCGTCGTGAAAACTGCTCTTACTTTTTCCATATAAATCAACATTCGCCGTGAGTTCTTAGCCAAAGAGATTTTGTTTGAGTGTGCGCGTGGCCACGCATGGATACTATGGCGCATCCATACAAGCCGCGCGTGTTGCGCTGTATGAAGATAACATACTGAGTACTCTTCCTACTATGTTCGTGTGGTGTGAACCACGTGAGTTGTATTTAGGTTTCACCTCAAGTTAATATAATGTTTCATGTCTGCCCGCTATTGTAACAAGTCTCGGGACCTACATAGTTTTCAAACACGAGTCTACTATTATAAAGCAAAAGTTATGATTAAATTTGTTAGTTCTTTACTTTAGAACTGCTTACTTAGGTATTTTGCTTAATAGCGTTTCGATGTGATCGTATTTCTAATTGTATTTTATTAAATACCAACGTACCGCCACGGCTTCGCACGGGTAAAAAAAATGGCTTTTTATATCAGACAAGTCTATAGATTATATCTTTATATGAAGTTACACTTTTACGCACAATACCTATTCTTTACACACTATTCACTTAATACACTGGCAATTACGTTGTCTCTTATTGCGAAATTGTCGCTATTTCCGAAACGATATCTTTTCTAACTTCATTTCGTTTATCCGCTCGCTCTGATAGGTACAGGACATCACCTCCTTCGATTGTGTTTTTAAGCAACAAAGAAAATAACGAAATAATCGTCTCTTCCACGAAATAAAAAATGAATAAAACAGTCTAACAACATTATTCGAAAATTCAAAACCGCTCTAAAAGGACGACCGTGTAAGGTTAATTGATGAATTTCACATAAACGCGGGACACAGAGATCACACTGAGCCTTCATATATTAATTAAAAATGTGACAACCGTGTACACAGACCTTTTCATGCCGTAACTGAGGCGAGTTAGGGGTTACGTCTCTCTGGGATACTAACGCCTAGGTGTCTCGATCTTATAGCATTTGAAACAATGCTTTGAAGTTGCCACTAAGTTGCTGAATACCAATTTAATTTAAAAATCTACACACAAACACATTGCCTACCTAGATTGTCAATTAAAGGTTTAAAAGGTCTCCAAACCATAAAAGAATGGTAGTATGGTTACCATATAAGAAAATAATAACCTGTTAAACAACGTTTTAATGAAGTCTTAAACCTCTATAAATCGCATTTACGAGTTTTAATACAATTTTTGTCATACTTTTAACAGATATAATACTCGTAATATGTATTACTAGCTGACCCGGTGAACTTTATATCACTTCGTTTGACAGGTAAGCACAGTTTGTATGGGGAAATAAAATTGTCATTTTTAGTAATTTTTCCTAATTTTCTCATCGTTTAAACCTTCCCTAAATAATTAGTCAAACCGGTTTAGCCGTTCTCGAGTTTTAGCGAGACTAACAAACCTGTTGTAAAATTAGCGCTATTTCCAAGATTCGTCACGCCAACGCCATGACATTTGAAACAGCATTATTATAGTCTACAATCACGCAGAAGTATTCTTTTTTTATTTTAGATAGAGGGAATTGCTCCGGTCAATAGCTACAAGCCTTGAGCTCGTCTCTTTCGGGCGTGAAGAGGAAACTGGGGGAGTTTAATAGGGAGTGGGACGATTATATTTTGTTTCGAGTCCCACATAACGCCTAAGGGCTCGTTAGCTTCTAGTGATAAACTCTGCATAAAAGGTTTGGAATCGATATTGCTTCCTTTTAGAAACTTAATTTTCTCTTAATTTTGATAGGTCTTTGACTAACATACCTACACTTTTTTCCACTTTCCTTTATACACAGTATTAGCGTCCAAGTAAAGAAAGTCCTCAGTCCCACAATACCGTAATACACGGGGCTCGAAATTTAAGAGGATTTAAATGTTAATATTGTTGGGGACAAATAGGCGACGTCTATACGAAGATGTGACTTAAATTATTAATAAGGTGAATTAAGAATTGATGGAGTGAAAGACAGCGGAAAGCACGTCCTTAAATTAATTTCCCTCTCTCATTGTTCTGTTTATTCTGAAAGTGCTAGAGGGAAATATTTATTTTAATTATTGCGCACTTGATTTGAATGACAAAGTACGTACGGCTGCGCGCTCGATCTAAGGGACAACTCGAAATAAACCGCCATTTTAACACATCTATTTTACGTTTACTGGCATTTTCAAACTATTTCAAGCAAACTATAACACCTGACAGAGACACGTGATATTAAAATTAAGATGAGCTCATAAACGTAATAGATAATATTAATTCCATGGATGAGCTATTACATGACAAACAGGAAAAATAAATTGAAATTGTATTAACGCCACAGTGCTGCAGTGTCTCGTTAAGGCATAAATGTTTGTCATGTGCTTGATCGATTACAGCTTCTTCTTTATAAACTTGTATCATAGAACTGATGTAAACAAAACTACAATCATTTTCCTTGTTGTATAAATACAATTTAAAATAAGAATACGTCCCTTTATCCTTCTCAGTAAGTTAGTAGGGCGTAAAAAAGAAAACTTATGATGTAAACATAACTTGAGTAACCGAAAGGATATTTCGCGGGCAAATCAAAGTATATTTCCAGCTCAGCTAAACATACGAGTAAACTCAACTCCCAGAGCACTTACAAATTGTAACAAAATAAGCCTTTTACACACCCACTTACATAAACGTACAAAAATTCATACTCCATTTGTTTTTGCAGGGCTCTGCTTTCGGCTTTTAACAAAATTGCCAAATTTCTTTTACCTTGTCATCTTAAGAACGTCAAGATACGAAGCGCTTAATAAATTTCGTTTTATTTAGCGCTAATGGACAGCTTAGGGGAATATGAGAGGTATACTTGAATTTGTTTATTTAGGAAGAAACTGGATGCGCGGGAAAGTTTTGGGAGAAAATGGACCCTCGTTGTCGTATTTTATTTGACATGAGTGAGAGGCGTTGTCGCGCCGTAGCTCGGCCCATTTGGTCTTTCATGATTTTTATCGAAGATTTAAATTTTTATTTCTATGCAGAAACACAGTTCACTTAATGGTCTACAGCCTCTGTGATTTTTTCAACAAGGAATACTCTGAAGCATTGGTCAATTTCATCGCTTTTGAACTACAAGCCTTCAATATCAAGTGTACTGGTTTCCATATTTATTCAACCGGAACACAGCCAGAGCTATTATGGCAGCGAATGGCATATGGCTAAAAAGTAGCTAGAGTCGAACTTGGATGAAGTCTTACCCCGAACCAAGTCCAGCGATTGTAGGGTAAGTGTAAACAGAATACTGATGATGCCCCTGCATATTCTTTTACATTGAAACGCAACTAAGGATAAAATTACGATGCCTATTTGTAGCTTCTAGGGCTTGATAAGTAGGTCAGGTTATGGATTACAGTCGCACGAACGGCTTACTCATTGAAGCATTTTAAAACTGAGGGAACTGTTTTCTTTACAGCACAACTCAGGAGGCTCTGCGATGAAAGTTCGAATACATCTCAGCTAAATTGTACTGCAATTATAGGCATTACTTACAACGTTAATTTATTCAAATCACTTTCGGTGAGTTTATAGTTTGACATGTTAAAGAATAGTTTTTATCAAGTAGGAGGTTTTTTAACCCGTTTAACCGCTAAACTACCGGGTGCTCTTCCTTGTTTGATAGTTGTATCATGAGAAACACAATTCGTTGCATTCATAACACCACTGGAAAGCTTGTGGCCTGCGAAATGGCTGGGAGCATCTGACTATTGTCATCCTACTGTGACAGTAATTATACAATGCAGGTGGTGTTATCCTTGCACTTCCAACCCGTTGATCACTATAATAATTGTCGTACTTAAAATCATTGTTACAGGTACCGGCAAACTTATTAAACATCGGTCAACGGAGAGGGGGAAAGTTAGCGCATGTGCACTTGCGCGTGACCAATAGCGCGCGTGAATCTCCCGAACGCACGCGCGCGCTATTTGTCAAAATTCGTGTTCTGCGAAATCCCCACCCGATATTCAAGAAGTTTGCCGGTACCTGTACCCTTTCTTGGTAGTTATGCTAGTCAAATGTAACCGAAGAAACATGCTTTGAAGTCGCCGTCACCGAAAACGGTGCGGAATAAATGATGATGATGAGTTATCTCCTTCGTCCTAGCGTTTTCCCAGCCTAGTGCCGGGGTCCGCTTTCCTGCTTAACTTTCTCCACTTTGCCCGGTCTTCTGCATCCTCAGGAGTGAGATCGTTCTCTGTCATGTCGGCCTTCACGACATCCAGCCAGCGCTTCTTGGGCCTACCGCGTGATCTAGTGATGATACCGTTGTGTTTTTTTAACTCGAATTTAAATGTATCTTTGTCGAATCTAATATTTGAGATCAAAAGTTTTTCCTTATTAATGTAAAGGTACAATTTTCTGAAACAGAGCATGGTACGTTCTGTGTAGAGGAAGTGCTACGATTAAGATTGATTGTATCTCTACATAGCTACGCAATGTTCACACATGTGTGAATATTAATTTGGCCTCCAGAGCGCGAATCAACCTGTCGCAATAGGCTTCCCGTATTCCTTTACGCATCAAACTGTCTTGTGTAATAAGCCTACTGTAATTACAAATAATTATACAATAATATACTTATATTTGTACTATATTCTATTATTAATTTACGCTAGTAGTACATGCATTTATTATTTCACTGCTCACAAAGCGCTGACAAGCGTAACTGTTTATAGCACGCGTTATTTGTGGTCTTCTTCAGGGATAAATATTAGGCCCCCTGGTGTTTCTATAATATTGCAAACACGATGTAAGCTTATACATATTTTGTCAAAGCAGTAACCGTTAACTGTTCTCTTGGAATAAAAAAATCTATGTCCTTTCTCGAGGTCTAGTCTAAGAATCCCCCTTTTTTTTTAGGCGGGAAAGCTTTACAGATAGAAAATCATAAACAGTTATTAGCACACATTATAATATGTATAGTATCGTAAGAGTAGGTACTCACAAATCTGAGCATTGATTCGATTACATGGAATAATAACCTTCCGTAATGGGCTTACCCTACATCTTTAGATGTCGGTAATGAGGTCTTGGTAATTGCTTCTAATTACGCATTGAGTACGCTTGTAATATATTAAATGATGAATTAATTACATAGCAGTAGGATGGCGGAAGGGCATAGTCCTGAATAATATCATTATTATCGACAATGATTGCTACATTGTGACGACCCATATAGTCTCAGATCCAATCTAAGGTCGACCTTCATCGAGTTGATAATAGAATGAAACTTATTTTATTATGAATTTAGCATATTAGAAAACATAATATTAAAAATGGGTTGCCTAAAAAATCTTGGACAGACCAATTTTTTTCGTCTGATTCGTCAAGATCCGAACGAAGGTCGACCCTTAGTTCGGATCTTCTACTATTATGATGCAATGATGAAGACGTCTGTAATTACACCAGAGGTCGCTGTTTTTGTCTTCTTTGTAATATGTAGCACAGAAGAAGATATTCAATATAATTTACTGAAGCAATTAATACTGAATGCATGTTTATGCGTTTCAAGTAATGTATGTGTACCTGATTGATCGACATAGACAGAGAACCAACTTAAAGTTCTGGGTGGGATTCGAAACCACAACCCTTGGTGACCGTAGCAGAAAACATTTAAAAATGTAGGTATAGTTAAATTTAAAGTATTTAAAGTAAAGAAGTTCTAGTTTTTTTTTTTAAATAATAATAAAACACGTTTATAATGCTTTCATAAGTTTAAAAACAATTCAAATCTGGGATGAAGAGACATGAATGAGCGAACTTCTGAATACCTTAATACTTGTTAGCAGAAGCGTACCATGTATATGTCTTACAACGTTCTTGAGAATACAATAAAGCTTGAGATTGTTGGTTCCACTTTACCTAGACAATTGTAATTTTTGTCTGTTTAACTTGATAATTTAATTTCTTATTTTACATAATTGTAATCCCTAATTGTAAAAAAGTGTGAGGATGGATAGACATTTGTCATTATTTCACACAAGAAGTAATAGATTGACATGACACTTTCATTTCAAAATCAGAAAAACTCATAGGCATAAATATAACAAAATTGGGATAATAATTTCCACTAGTGGCTGTCACTAGTGAAAATTATTTTTTCCCATTTTTGTTAATATCACAAGTTTGGTACAACAGAGTTCACTTTGAGTTGTAAGATTAAGTTAAAAATGACTACCTTATTCTTTTGTACGTTTTTGCTTATACAGTGTCAAAGTAAACCGCGATTTACACATTTAAAATTTATTAGAAAACTCTACAACTACTACCCTGTTGAAAATAAGAAATAGTGTCCCAGGTTATCAGTTGCCGTCAAAGTAATTCTTCACAAGACTGTAAGCATTATGAGTGTCATTTCAATCTCTTGGATTTAATAATAATAATAGGAGTTGTATACATTGTCTGTTCAATATCCTGTCTTTTCACAGTTATTCAAGCTCCAATAAACTTTAATTTTCGATAATGAAGTTTTTAATTGGGTCAAAGTGATCATAAAAAAAAGACATAGAAAATTAGCAATTGTCTACTAAATAACATTTTTAAAAAAAGTTTGAAATATTATGAAGGGCGTAAGTTGACACCCCAACAAGGCATCTCGTTGTAATAGGACCTCTACTAAGAAAGATTCTTTACAACAGAAATAAATCACTTTCGTCTGAGACTAGGGATATTAATTAAACCTAAGCACGAACCATTTTTAATTTTTAAACTCATTGCAAACACGAATATGCAGGTTTTAAATTCTAATTAAAAGGGATTAGCGTGCCTGTTCAAGTTTTTATGACTTTGAGTATAATAATAAATAACAATAATGGTTTCTGACCTAATTTTGGCTTCAGAAACTCTTCTTAAGGATTATCGAACTTTGCACGTTTTGTTCTATTGACCTTATGGTTGGAGTTTTTTTATGCTTCAGCGGGCAGACGAATGCGGCATACCTGATGGAAAGTGTCTACCGTCGCCCATAGACATCTGCAAATCAGGTGGAATCACATATGCGCTGCCAGCCTTTAAGGAGTTTAAGGAAGGAATGCACTCTTTTTTTGAACACTTGCAAGTCATCGGTTCGGAAACACCGCCGATGACAAAGAATTCCAAATTTTGGTCGTGCGTGGCAGAAAATTGCCAGGAAAGCGTACAGTTGTAGCGTAAGCGTAGAGTATGTGTTAACAAGTGACAAGCCGAGGACGAGAAGGTGATTGGGGGACAAAAGTGACATCAAAATTAATAGTCTTGAAAAAAATGTACGGGTTGGGATACTGTGCTGAACTTCGCAGGTTTAGGGAAGGGGGGATACAGAAATTTTCTTGAAAGGGAAGTTCGATATCCTTGTTTAGTAGTAGAAATGGAGCTCAAATCTCATTTAACCGTTTCTCATTAAAAACGTTTCACTGGGCTTTTTCTGTTAAGATACTTAAAGTCCCCAGCTGAGCAGAACAAACATTGAATTCTGGTCATGACCCTTTGTCAAGAGAATCAATTAGTAAGATAAGTAATCAACTGTTAAAAAAAATTATGTCACAGACCTTTCATACATTTGTCTTTTTGTTAAAAAAGCTTCAACAATTTAAAATAATTCTATTTCTAAAACTGAATCCCACAATAAAATCCTTAGTCCACGTCTCAAAGTGTCCAATAAAGAAATAAAACTTGTAAAATGTGAGAACGTGAAAGAAACAAATCCCAACGGCGTTCAATATACCGTCACGGCGATGTGAAACAATAGCGCGACAAATAGTGCGAATAAAAGGTGTTTGTGGACTCCGGAGATGTATGGTAAGGCTGGCAACTCACGAGCTGTTTATTTTTGAGCAGTTTAAAAAGTTAAGTCTTTATAAAACATTTCAGTTTCCAGTTCCTGTTTGTTACAAGAAGTTAGTAACGTTAGTAACTATTTAGTAATCTGTGGTCGTAGTTCGTGATAATGTACCACTGTATACAGTTGTTAAAAAAATTAACAACTGTATACAGTGGCACATTATCACGAAAACATTAAGCTGATAATATATTATCAGCTTAATTTTCTTTACTAAAAATGGAATAGATTATGGATTATCAATTTTAATTGAAATTATTTATCGTATTTTGGTTTGTATAATTTAACAACTAATACCTACGCTTTCCTTATAACAACACTCCATAGTGTTTGTAACCGGTTTCAAACACCTCCTCTTCCTCAGGAGGCTGGATAAACATTCCAAATATAGTAGTAGTTTTATAAAAATATTGATTTATTCATTTCCTACACACCTCTAGAATTAAAAGTGAATATGATGTGCGTACAATGTTATTATGCACTAGAGTTATGATCTACATATTTATATTATTAAATATTACATACAATAATAATCTTGGTTTGTCGTATTTGTCTCTTTTATGGTGTTTAAATTTTTTCTTAAAATACGAGTAATTGCGTAAAAAATATTACGTTATAATAACAGCTTTATTTGGCAATGAGCACGATACGCTACAAGCTTTCTGAAGCACCGAAGAAAACTATTTTTTTAATTTAAAATTCTATCAACAACTGAAAATAGTTCAATTTGCATAGGATTTCGCGTGTAAGCGACCTAATGCGGTTGAATAAATAGCCTGTTGGGCCGTCTCGTGATAAACATCGAGAAATAGCTGCTTTGCTTTACCTTAAACGCTTAAATACAAATAGCCCGCTTTTTCAGTAGAAAGAGTTCTCATTTTTTTTATTAAACACACGAGTACTAGATCGTTCACGTAAAAAAACAGTATGCTACAGAATTGCTTACACAGTTTATCTGCGGTAAAACTTTTTACTCTATGAATTTATATTAATATGTTTGTTAATTAGATAAAGTAAGTAACTTTTTTTATATATTCAAATTGCATTGATTTACCCATTCTTTCGGTAGTCCTTTACTTGGGGGTTGTCTGGTAGAGATTCAAGCGATAAGACCGCCTTTATTGTGCATTATTGTTCTTTTTTTTATTGTATTTTTTATTTGTTTTTGTGCAATAAAGAATATTTATGTTACTCTATTTACATTTAACTTTTTTTGGACACTGATATAGGGTCTGGTTGTTAGTAGGACTTTTTCTCAGTCTCACTGGCTAGCTACCATAACATGACGATCATATGGGTCTTTAGTATGACAGCACATTGTGCAAATTGAGCAATACTTCGTTTTAAATCGTATGATTTCTTCTAAATATAACGATGATGTACCCCTCAACGGAAAAGACCGCAGAAGCCGCTACTAGCTGGGCTGCTGTGGGCTGCGTGTCTATTTTTCAACAGATATACATAGAACATTTTGCCCCCCTGCCCCATTGCCCCCCTATTACATAAAAAAAAAAGAACAAAAAGAACCGTAGCTGAAAATCTGCACTTAAGTAATATTATTTATAATTAACAATGTTTCTTTCTCCCACAGCCCTGCTCCTCGGGACCCTGAAGATGATGCAACGTGCGTCCTGTGACGAGGACGTGGTGTCCCTGGCCTGTCCCACCGCCACTACCATCAGCATCCAGGTGGCGCGGTACGGGAAAGCCTCGGGTAACAACGATATTTGTGCTGCTGTCGAGTTGGTGGACGATGAGGACTGCCTTTGGCCGAATACTATGCAGGTGAAGTATGAATTAACTCTTTGACAAGCGGCATTTAAAAAATTAGTACTAACGTACCCGACCCAGTTCGTGATCGGCTGTCAAAGTGTTAAAAATAACTAACCTTTCGTCAGCGGCATTGCCAATTTGACAATATACAACGTTATCTCGTAATTTTTGCTATAAAAAGTTGCCCTCGTTATACTTCCAGTTTATAAACTATTCATATATCAGGATCTGTTACTCCGCTGTGACGCGAAAGAAGTACAATCCCTTTTAATTCGGTTGTCGTTTGGAGCTGACCATTATCTGGGATAAAAATTATACTTTTTACTTTTGCGTTTATAATATTAGTTTGGACTAATTAAAATTATTCATACAATGCCTACACGGCATAAATACAAACAAAATATAGAGCATCCTTGTGCTCTCGCTCGAAGCAAACGCGCATCTTTACGCACACAAAAATATTTGTCCCGTGCTGAGATCAAACTTTACTACCCTCTAAATCAATACGAATCACCCTGTATGTCTGCATAAAATAAATTCCATTTCATGCCCCGCTTTTAGAATATCTTTCATAATTTAGTGAAGATGTCCGCATGATAATTTCTTCTAATTAGCTGAGTAGGGCAAACGGTATTTGCATACAATTACCCGTGCTTACAGGCCCATATTATTTTTGATAATAAAAAAATAATAATAAAAGTTTATTTATTTTCTCTCTCGCAATTACAGTTTACAGTCTCAGTCTTAGGTATAAATTATATTAAACACTATTGTATATGAGGCTATAATGCGAGAGACTGGTATCCGTACTAGGTTAAACCTGTCTTACAGATTACCAGGTCCCCGTCTCTCGAAAGGTTACAAATATAAATTAGTTCTCCTTAGTAATTACCTTATTCAAATGATTCATATGTTACATTAAGAGAGATGAAAGGTAGTAATGTTTGTGATGTGAGTGTATGCTATTTTGAGCGTGGTGTGTTGTGTGTTAAGCGGTGTTTAGTGTGTGATGCATGACGTGTGGTGTGTCGTGTAATGTTTGATGTGTCATGTGTGATGAAGTGTCGATTGTGTGGAAGGGTTCTTGTGAGTTAGAAGTATAATATGTGCTAAGATAGTACAGTGAGTAGATTTTCGGTTTCTGCATACGTTAGGGTCTGCAACCAACCTGTAACCACTTTCTTACACTGAACTCTGGGAAGAGAGTAAATGGCCAGGATTGAATTTATTTTATTATAAAGGTAGGGACCGAGGAAGTAGAAAAACCTCTCTGTCAATCGGGTCTTATGCTCATTAGGCAAGCAAACTTTATGTTTACGACGTTTGTTTTTGTATTTTGCTGGGTCATATATTACCAAGGAATGTTGTTTAGTAATAATTTGGAGTATAAATAGTTTACGAACCGTTAGCACATTAGCTTTGATGATAATTGTAAGGTTAGAATTGTTATTATTATAAGTTTAAAGGTGCTTATTTATACATATAATATGACATAATGGATTATAGTTTTGGTGTGATCACATATTATAACATAATCGTCGTATCCAATAGCCAAATAGCGAAAAGCAAAAATATAATATATCTCTCTCTCTAGTAAACCTAATCTTCTCAATACTCATTTTCTCCGTCTACAACTTATATATTCTCGCTCTGTCTTTCAGAGTTAAAAAAAAAACATAATTATACCTTGTGTCAACTCATAGGGTTACATTGACTTGTCTTTAATCGCGTATTAATAAGGATTATCTAAACAGTTATTGAGGTACCTACATGTAGTATTTAACTTTGAAATAAAGAGTGACTTACAGATAATGGTCGTCTCATGACCGATCACATGATACCAGAGGTCACGGGTTCGATTCCCGCACGATAAAAGCATTTGGGTGCATGCATAAACATGTCTGTTTGTATAGGTCTGGGTGGTTATATGCATTAAATGTATTTATGTACAAAAGATATAAGTAAGGTTTATCATAGGTTAGGTTAGGTTTGTTCCTTCTGGGGGTAAAAGGCAAGCTAGGGGAGGTCAGTGGGTAGTGGAAGTACCTTTTTTAGGTTTGAATCTCACACACAAACCCCCGACAAAAAAGCTTTAGCATTATCCGGCATCATTTAAAGGCCGGCAACGTACTTGTGACTCCTCTGCTGTTGCGGGTATCTATGGGCGGCGGTGATTGCTGGCGATCAGGTGACCCGCTTGCTCGTTGCCTTTATCTTACATTAAAAAAAATCATCTTAATATGTTTCCACGTTTAATATTAATGTCACTAACCACTATTTCTCCCCACCTGGCCTTTCGCCCTTTGTACCCGATGTTATGCAATGAAGTTTTAATAAATAAAATTAAATATAATTAGGAGAGTAGCCTGCTTGTCTAACTTAAGTAGTAAAAAATATCATGTAACCTTGAATCTTGGTTCAAACGTTCCGGATAGATGGAAAGAAAATGCTCTGGATAATGATATTTACATTAATTATTCCGTCATACTACTATCCGTGTTATTGTAGCGAGGTCGCCAAACTGTGGTATAGTAAATTTGCATACTAAACGCTGACTAGCTAGTATAATTCAGTGCCGTTGTCACATAGCAAATTTAGCGTGGCCATAATTTCTGTTGTAAATTCTCGAGTTTTATTATGTCAGTCGGGAATACGTTTGATTTTACTAGTGACGTTGTGAATTAATTAAGCTACATTGAATATCGAATTTTACGAAGTTAGCGTTACCGTACCGTACCATAAGTTACCGTTTACATTTTATATCTCGAATTTATTTTTAATTTATTACCTATATTTTAATCTCGATGAAGAGTGGTAAAACCAGGTAAAAAAAACCCTTCAACTGGTAAAAACTTAAGCGTAAACTAAAAATCTAGTTTAAGTTACTTAGTAAATGTAATTTATTTTTGGTCTTTACTAAATACTTAATTTGTCCAACAACTTCGTTTATCCAGCAAAATTTCCTTACGTTTGTGTACGACAAAAAAAGGTACTACTATACCTACTCATATTATAAAGTAGACTATGCTATAATAATCCTCAAATTAACACAGCAGTCACGCAATGACCATTTCTGCCGACAAACCCTAATAAAATACCGGGCCAAAAAGCCTACGTGTGACCATTTTACTCAAACATTATGTTGAAATGTATTTTTTTTTCACCAGTACTCGCTGCTGCAGACAGTAGTAGAAGCATGCCAGAAGAAGCCAGAATGCAAGTTCAGCACCAAGCCGAGACCAGGGATCGAAGAGCCTTGTTCCCACACCAGGAAGTTTGTGGACGTCCGCTACAAGTGCAGGCCACGTAAGTATAAATTATGTTACTAGCTTTTTATGCACGTTTTCTTCACTTTATTAAGCCACATGGATGTGATGTTTTTTCCGGTTTAAAAAGTAACCTATGTCAGTTTTCTCCACGTACCAAAAAACCCGCGATCTTCATAAGGTCTTTTTTACACCACGAGGTTGTTGCTCAAGCCTACAGCTCGCCTAAGCGGTTACTATAGCCTTTTTTTTTTCGGAGGAGAATGTGTTTATGCACCTTAACCGCAGGCTAGCGAGACCTGCGGCCGTGTGTGGGACTCGGGACCCAAGCGTTCCACTACCCACTAAACTCCCCCGGTTTCCCTTCACACCTGAAGAGGACAAGCCGGTGCCCGTCCTTTGGCGATTAACCGGCCCAGCGGTTACTATAGCCTAACACCAGAGGTATCAGTCGCGCGTCGGTGACTATGTAATTTTTAAAGGAAAGCGTAGAGGGGCAGCAATAAAAAGGAAATCATTGACCTTGCAGGGGGCTACCTACGGCATAAATGTGAATCTTTCTATCACCCAAATCTCCTCATATATCTATACATGAAGAGTGCGGAAACCATTCATGCGGATCTGAAAAATCTCCCAGCATTGAGTATCTAAAACAAAGGAGGCAGCCAATAACTTACCGATAATGGCTGTGACGACTAAATGGTTGTTCTGAAGGGAAATATGGCAGTTCCTCAATATGGCGCCTCGTATATCTACTTCTATTGAGTGCGTAATGCTCGGAATAGGGGCATTGGTTTGTATTTAGGACACGTATAGATTCAGATCGTAATGATCATCTGTAATATTTCGAGAGGACTAAAGCGCAATTTTATACAAGTCGCTCAAGAAAGGAAACACTATAAGCTTGTTTCTTGAACCATTTGTTTTGTTACAAAAACAATTTAGGGCTGGGAACTTAAATCTTCTTTAAAAAACTTGGTACAGAAATTTTCTTAAACGTGAACCTATAAAAAGACAGACTACGATTAAACACGGAATAATACTGAAAATCCTGTACTTATAAATGGATTCTAAACATTTACCGGACACATCGGCTTACCTAGGTAAACAAAAGGCGACCCCTCGTCCCTTACACCTACTTAAATATCTACCGTGTTTGAAGAGCAACCCTTGTACAATATAAAGATTAGGGATGATTTTTCAACGTCAATATTTCGGGTTTTGTATGAAGGCTTGCTGTACATTCATCAAGCAGTGTTTTAAGCCTAAAATTGAAGCTGTTACATCTATAATGGTGGTAGTAGATTTTTTTTTGTTGTATTTATTAATGTCAGAACAATGGATGTCTCCCATTTTTTCACCACTGGTGCGAAGGTAGGATTTTTTATAAAAATAGAGTTTTATAATCTGTAAAATATATCGGAAGATGTTTTTATAATGAGTTATTTAATTTTTCTTATATTACTAGTTTAATTTATTCATGATATATTGTACTAATACTTTCAATGTTTCTTTTTGTATTTTTAAGCCCCAGTTTTGGTACAGTATTGACCGGTCAGTCGTTGTCGATATGTTTGCACTACAAAGTTCTTATGACTACTTTCAACGAATGTGCTACAATAAAAACAGGTACTACACAGAGATTTATCCATATTCGAATTTTATAGTCTCCCATAGCAAAATCATAACGGTAACATCTCCCTATTGCATATGAATTTCATTCCGCATTCGCGTGTGTTTTTATGCAGCGCCTTTTTGATTACATCGGTTCACTTTCCAATTCGGGGAACCGGGTTATTCGTTTCTATTTTTTAATACATCCAGCCAAAGATTTAAAAAGCATAGAATATTTTGCATTCATAGTAATTTGTATATCTAAACCAATGCCGAGTCTGCCGAGCGGACACGTCGAAACGTTATCTGTTTCATACGTTTAGTATGGTAACGAATGCGACACAACACAAGCCATCACAACACACTACGCATTACTAGTATAGACCCACAAACTTATCTGTTCCGGTGGCGGCGTCGCTACTATCGATGTAAAACTGTCATTAAATACCGTTTTTGTATTGCATTTCACGTAGTTCCAATTTTGGCTACCGGAACAGATAAGTTTGTCGGTCTATATGAACGTTACCATACTAAATGTATGAAACCGATACCGTTCTGACGCGTCACGACACGATGCGTCAGACAAATATAAATCCACCTTGAGTCTAAAACTTCACACGCATCAAGTTTTACGCATGAGTGAAAAAAATTATACGAGGCATTCATACGTGTCTGAAAGAGATATACACACACACCCTCGTTTTTCCTTAAAATGGCTGCTAAGCGTCCTAATATTTTAGTTTTACGGAATTATTTTACCAAAATAATCTCTATAACTCAAATGTGATACAGTTTTTTCTTTTGTTATAATTTGTACACTTCCGAAACGCACACGATGACACGATGGCATTTTTGATAAATTGTTGTGTGTGACGTGTCTCGACGCAGACTAATTTCGATTCGTCTTAATTGACTCAGTGCATTATCCTATTTTTTGTACTACTGACCCATCTAATATATTTTTATTACTTTATTATAAATCATTGCATCTAGCTTTTTAGTTTCAACAAGTTTTAATTTACAAAAACCGATCATGTACCTCAGTAAGTTCCGCGTGACACGAATGAAACTGTAATACTATCAGCGCAATCAAAGCGTTTAATATGCGAAATATTCGGGTATCGGTATAACAAACCCAATAGAAGTGAATTTGTTTGAAATAGAAACTTTTTCACAGAGGAAAAAGTTATGTGTGCGAGTGCATTTTTTAACGAATTCTGTACCAAAAGCACAATGAAAAGAATGCTATCAATTCTTGTAAATTTAAAATTTTAGTTTGCACACTGTTTTGCAGTGCAATAGAAGACAGCTGCTGCTACGAATTATTCGGAATATTTAAGCGATCTCAATGTGTCATGTAATGACTTGTCTGTTAGAATTTTTATTTTAAATCATTTCCAAACTGCATTGTTACAACAGATGTTTTTTTGCAGAGGTTTCTTGTTAGGTGTAATTCTTTATTTAATCATTCAATTTTTGATATTTTTAACATAGGTACCACAAGCAAACCCACTATGACAAACGAAGTTTACAACTATGAGATTAAAGATCGAGTGGCAAAACCGCTGTTTAATAGAAACAGTAACACAACTTTCACTTTGTATAGTTAGTTCTAAAATAGGAATAAGAAAAAATATAATGTATAAATCTGTTAATCAAATGGCTTTCTTATCAAGCAAAGTCACGTTCAAATAAATCCATTACATAGAGAGTAGAGAATACTTTATGTATTTCTATTGACATTAGTTAAAGTAGATTCACAAAGTTTCAATGCCACCATTATTGTGTTTCCTTCCTCTAATATCAAAACCATCTGTTCACAAAATATTCACTGCCACTACTCGCCGGTAACTTTTTGATTGATCTTGGCCCAAAAGTTGAAGCGACGAGGCTCAAGTCCGCAAAGGAATACATCAAAGTCTGTGTTGGAGCAAACGTTAATCGGAAGTATTTTTCCATCATTCGATACGGCACGAATATGTTGACTTATTGGGAGATCGATTCGAGACGTAAGTAATCATTTGGTACAGCTCAGACGCTTTTTCAGAATTTTGGCGAAAAATTTTCAGCCTAAAAACACGCTATGCTAGAGATGAGCGAGAGGTCAAATTAAAACGCGTACATAGATAAAAAAGGTTAAAAGGAGAAATCAACTACGGAATTTTTGCGGGTCATGCAGATTTTTGTGCATCGCAGACTCGATCGCACAAAAATGTTGATGCAACGCAAATCACGATGTGTGTAAATTTGGTTTCGAATATCAGCCGAAAAAAAATCGTTCATGCGTGGATTTATAAATTATATATCAGTGTCATATAATTACGTAATTTAAAAAATGTTTATGAGTCCCTGTACTATAATATTTATTACCATACACAATATAATGATGAACATATTACATTTTTCTATTACATATTAATGTGAACACAAGAGGCCTTTATTAAGCCTTAACACGTATCATATTATTCCGCGTATCTGATCATATTTTGTTACTGAACGTAACGAAGTTATTAGTAGGATTATTTTATTATCATTTATACAGAGTAAGTTCAAAACTATGCGAGCTGTTTCATTTAGTCGATTTATGGTTTTACTAAATAATAATAAATTCAAACAAAATATTATTTTATTTCCGCTGTGAAACGACGTGTCGTACAGTTAAGTGGAAAATCACTCTAATGATTCGCAACAGTTGGACGTAAGCTGTAGTCGCTTGACAGATTCACCTCAATCGTTTGATCATTTAATGGGTAATTGGCTTCGGAAGTACCGAGTAAACCGAATAAATCACGAGCCTACGTTTGAGGGGCTGTGATTCCGTTAGTGATTTAATCAGATTTTGTTATGCACTTGCCCTTAGCTTCCAAGTACTATGTTATGTATACGTAATTTCTTAAATCTTAAGAAAAGGTTTTAGTACCTTATTTTAGGGTTAGCATTTTTTTATTAGATATGTGTTTTTAACTAAACATACATTTAAAGTACCAGAAGTAAATCGGTCAAAATAACTGCCCATTTCCAGCAAACTTAATGGTTGTTTGTCCATTTTTTTTGTGCTTATTATTATAACGGACTGACATGTAGAACTTTTCTCTGCGTCTAAAATTTTCAATGGTTTCTTCTCATATTCATAATTTCAAAACCTGTTAAAACCCAATTAGACGCACGTCGTAATGGTACAATTTATTTATCATATTAGAAATTAGAAAGAAAGCATTTATTACATATAACTACTTATTTACTTGTTATGTCGCATCAAACACGCCATAACAGATACACTCATGTAACAAAATCTCCCCGATTCACCCCACATTCATTGTCCGACACAACTAACAAAAAGCGGTCTTCATTCGGCTTCGAGACACGTCCACTCGTCCAGCCATAACGTTGGCAGACCGCAAATCACTTACCCCGTATCAATCCATTACAAATGAGATGGTAATAGTTTCCCTCACAGCTTGAGTGTAGCGTGACGTGGCTTTATGAGGGTCCTGTGATACATACTCCGATGTGATTTATGCGGCGTTAATAAATTCCTGGAGGTTACCGCCCTGGGTGTGCCGAGGAGCGGCTGGGTGCGGCCTAACTCATTAGGGGAAGGTGTGGACGAGCGGCTTGGTTGCGTTTGCGGTCGAGTTTTTATTTGATGTGTTTATTTAATATCGCGGTGAATTGGGAACGCGGTGACCTAAGAGTCGCAGTAAAAATTAAAGTGCTCAACTGAATATACGGACGGCGACAAATTTTTTGCGATATTTTTAGTCTTAGTAATAAGGCGGTGCTCTTTATACGGGTGATTCTAAACAGAATTATTTATTTTTAACCGACTTCAAAAAAGGAGGAGGTTATATGTTCGACTGTATGTATTTTTTTTTTTTTATGTATGTCCGTCGATTTCTCCGTCAATTGTGGACCGATTTAAATAATTCTTTTTTTATTTGAAAGTGCATAGTTCAGAGGTGGTCCCATTGTCACCATGTCAGGATCTGATGATGGGATCCCGGAAAAATCAAGGGAAAACCTCAAATTTTATAGGCTGCGCCTACGCGTTACTTGTTTTTTCTGAAGCCATTCAAGTTTTTGCGTCCGATAGACATCATTTTATGTTGATGAGCTGATGATGGAAGGTACAACTCCTTAACGGTTAGGAGTTAGGGGATAATTCTTTCAGTATTGTAGGAATATGTGGACCATTAGTTGTATTTTATGTACTTTTGCAGCTAAGGTGATGATGGAAAGTACAACTCCTTAACGGTTAGGAGTTAGGGGATAATTCTTTCAGTGTTGTAGGAATATGTGGAACGTTAGTTGTATTTCATGTACTTTTGCAGCTAAGCTGATGATTACCCGGGGATGGGCTGGTCACTAGCCAATAAGGTTAGCACCGGCTCGTCCTAATCGGGTGTGAAGGAGAAACCGGGGGAGTGTAGTGGGTAGCGGACGCTTCGGTCTCGAGTCCCACACACGGCCGCGGGTCTAGCTAGCCTGCGGTTATGGTGCATAAACGCATTCTCCTCCTACCCATGGTGCTGAACACTCAATGAATACCTAATATTATTATCAAATAATACAATTCTACTCGTATTTTCGCTATCATTATTATGAAAGAGTTTTACTCACTACCTACGTGTTATTCACACTAAAAATAGAAAAAGAAACAAACTTTTTAAAAAAAAAATTAAACCGACTTCAAAAAAAAAGAAACAAAAAAACTACCTAAAAAACTGAAAAGCAAAAAATAATTTTAATAAGACATTCATCAAATGCGCTTATTGTCTAAGCCTATTAATTAAATTGTATTTTACGTGCTAGGTAGGTACCTACTAATCTGTTTGAAGTCGGTGCCAAGCCAAAGGTAATCAAAAATGATAATATATAATAATAATGTATTATAAAGGGTTACTTATTACGTAATCTGGGTACCTACTATTTGGCTTGGCACCGACTTCAAACCGATTAGTAGGTACCTACCTAGCACGTAAAATACAATTTAATTAATAGGCTTAGACAATAAGCGCATTTGATGAATGTCTTATTAAAATTATTTTTTGCTTTTCAGTTTTTTAGGTAGTTTTTTTGTTTCTTTTTTTTTGAAGTCGGTTTAATTTTTTTTAAAAAAAGTTTTAAAAGTCTAAAAACTACCATCAACCGAGCCCAAGGCAGGAAGTGGCTGAACCACTGGTCCAGTCAAAATTACCACTTTATCTGTATAAATTTGTTTTTTTTTAAATATTCTGTTTTTTTATTTTCTCTGCATTTAATTTTTCTTGTGTATTGTGGTCAAATGACCCGGTTTAAAACCTTACTTGCTGTTTTTATTTCTTTCAAAACTAAAAAGTAATCGACACGTGGGGTATTAAATGTAGATTTAATTTATTTGCGGGTTCCTAGATTTTTTTTTTGTTTTCACTAATGAAATCTCAGTTTGAGAATCACAAAAGCATATTTTGTAGATATCTCAAATTTAAAAAAAAAAACTAATAAGAGAAACACATAACGTTGCTACTGAACGGCGGAACACATTCAAACTATTTATTTTTTGTTATCTGTATCTACTAGGGAATGCAAATCTCGCGAGATTAGGGCTCAAGCGAGATCTCGCGAGATTATGAATATCAGTGCTGCGAGATCTCGCTAAAATCGAGATCTCGCGAGATTAGCAGTTTTGCGTGTTTTTTTGCAAATAATCACAATATTTGATTACATTAGGATAAAATTATAATAAAAATCATAAGTATTATAAGATAAACTTTTATTTTCACGAAATAAAACAACTTAAAACGGATATAAACTAGCGATAAATTCTACATTTAAAATCCGTGATCACGACTGTTGAAAAGTGGTCGAAACGTCGGGTTTTTATGTTAAAAATTAGAAATATCGCGTGTTTTTATCCGTTTTAAGTTGTTTTATTTAATGAGTAGTAACCGCGTAAACATCAGAAACCAGTATTTATTTTTACGATTTTTTTCAATATAATTTTTTTATGTTTGAGTTAAGCCAGCACTTGACCACACAGTTGCCTGATGTTAAACAACTATGCGGTCTACAATAGAGCGCACTTGCTCAGGAAAAGCCCGTTAATTCTGGCCTTGAAGAGCCCCAAGTTATAATGGATAGGTAGGAAAGACTGACCGAGGCAGAGAGTTCCACTCCTGCGCAGTTCGTGTCAAAAAAGACGAAGCAAATCGCTTAGTCCGTGGTCTTGACTCTCTCTCGACTGCATACGGATGGAGTCTCTCAGTCTAGTCGTTCAGTGATGGAAAGGAGCTGGCAAATTAAGTCGTGCAGTTAAGAAAAACACTCTACAAAGTGGAGTCTGTAAAAGACAGAGAGGCAAGCAATCCTCCTTCGATGATCAAGGCTCAAACATTGTCTGAGCCTCACTGTTGCACGCCCGACACGAACGAAACTGAGAGACACCTCCTCCCACGACCAATATCTCAAGCCGCCGCCTCACCCGCACCAAACGAAACCGACAGATCGCAAGTCCGACCGTGTTAGTTCGGGCTTCGAAGAGGGTTTTGTGCTCGAGTGCAATCTCGTTAATCTCGCGAGATCTCGTCCTGTTTTCGACCGAGATTCAATCTCGCAAAAAAAAGCCGAGATCTCGCGAAAACGAGATCTCGCGAGATCGAGATTGCATTCCCTAGTATCTACATAATAATTATGTTGCCTGTGATGCACAATAAAGAAATGAAGTAAAAATCTATGCGCTCTGTCTTAGCCTTAGAGTTCCAAGAGGCGGTCAAAACTTTTTTATATTTGTCTCGCACACGCCCGTCTGTACCGCCCTATTAATATCCCCTTCAATACACAGCTAAACAACAGCGCTCGGACACTATCGAATAATTGAAAAACGTATGCCGGCTTTTATCGTATTTGCGGTTTCGGATTACGACTAATGGAACACGGAAGGGTTGGGAATGTGAACTACTAATTTCGCTAAGAGGGCGGTGTCTTTTCCAGGACGATGAACCTTTTAGCCGTCTGCTTTTTTTTGGTTTCGCTTGCAATTGTTGTTTACGAGTTGCGACTTCCCTTTGATGGTGTGTTGTCTTTCATTTGGTTTTAGTGAATACAATTCATATTTTTGTTTAGTAATTTTTGTTAAGATTTATCATTCATTAGGTCGGAGCTTTTTGCCTTTGGTTGGTCTTTGCGTTTAAATGGCCTCTGAAACGAATAAAAGTTTTTGATGATATCTCAAACACACTTTGTTTTAAGTTCTTATGCAAAAGTGTTCGTTGGTATTAATTTATGCGAATCAATTAAGGCTGTTTATTAAAATATCCATAATTTAATTTGGCATTTTGTAGAGTGTGTTGTTTTTTTTTTGTAAATACATACATAATATTATACATAGAAACACCCAGACCGATACAAACAGACATGTTCATGCACACAAATGTTTGTACCGTGCGATGATCGAACCCGCGGCCTCTGGTGTATCTAATAGCCGACTTCTCGACCATTACACCAACTGGCTCGTCAAAATCTCTTATTAATCATTATCTCGCTTAGTTACAAAAGCTATTCGTAAATATGCTCCCAGACCTTCATTACATTACGTTATTACGTACTTCATAATATCACATCAAAACCTATCTAGCCGTTTGAGTACCTACTTATCAATATGAGATCTTGAAGTATTGCTTTCATTCCTGACGCGAATACTAATTTTGTGAACGTAACCAATATGACTTATGTAACAAAAGATATTTCGCAGAAAAATATTAAGGGTTTTGTTATGATATGATAGGTATACACATTTCTTTCCTTGTTTAGTCGGGGTCCCGGGGATGGGCTGGTCAATAGCCACATCGCTGGCACCGGCTCGTCCCAATCGGGTGTGAAGGGGAACCGGGTGAATTTAGTGGATAGTGGGACGCTTTAGTCCAGAATCGGACATACGGCCAATGGTCTAGCTGGCCTGTGGCTATGATGCCTAAAAGCATTATCTTCCGAAAATTAGGCTAGCGAAACCTGGGCTGGCACCGGATCGACCCAATCGGGTGTGAAGAAACCGGGGGAGTTTAGTGGGTATTGGACGCTCTTGTCTCGAGTCCCACACACGGCCGCAGGTTTAGCTACCCGGCGGTTATGGTGCAAAAATAAAGTCTCCTCCGAAAAAAAGGCTAGTGAGACCTGTGGCCGAGTGTGGGACATGAGTGACCAGAGATAAAAGACGTTCGTCGCACCCGAAAATGGATAAGCCAGTACCCACATTTGTGGCGATTCACCGGTACCTCCCGTACAATCTGCCGCAAAAGTAACTGCACATTATCAGCTACTATACAACCTTATCACGATGACTAATGCCTTTATGATAATGTAAAAATATACATACCTACCTACTTTTGAGGCCGACTGTATACCAGTTTGCTTCGTCAGTCATTGTTTCCTCAAAGTTTATAGAAAGGTATTCATCTCTGATATTCCATTCACTATGTCAAAGAGATTATCGTTGAAAATGTCAGTACTGGATAAAGGGCAGAGCAATAAACATTTTGCCTTTGGCTTGTCTCTTTGATGGCTTTTGTTCTCCTTGGAATATTCCTTGAAATTAAATTTTTATATTGAAAGCTCGGTGCTCTTTCACTCACGTTTATCGTGTTGATTTCCAATGCTTTATTCTTCTTTTGGTATTTTATCTGAAAGAAACTGCATTTAAATGAAAGCGTGAAAAGGCAAAAATGTGTGAAATGTTTGTTACTCTTTCACCCAAAGTATTTCAGTAGAACTTTGTTTTTATTTTTTCAGTTCTTTATCTGAAATAAGTGTGAATGATCGAAGCAATTTTTTTTAAAAAGCCTCGATCCTTTTTTGTTAACGTAGATTTACGTAGATATTTATCTTAACTTAACGACTTAAATATCTTGGTATTTTTTTTATAGTTTTCGAACGGATCGGCTAGGAGGATATTATTGTCGTTATTTAGACACGAAATCTAGGAATAAACCTGTTAACAATAAGTACAGTCGGCTTCAATAATATCTGATTGATCAAAGTAGTCAAAACGTAGCATTCAAAAGAAAATTTACTTAAGTAGGTACATTTAACTAAAGCAGGATTTTGAATGCCATAAAATTTGCGACATTGCCAGTTAAATATGTTTAATAACTTGGCAATCGTAAAGCTCATTTTCTTTTGAATAACAAGATAATTTGACTACTTTGAGTGATTAGATATTATTGGAGGCGTCTGTACCTACCATGACTATTTTTTTCAACAGACGAGTTCCGCAGTCGCACATGCTGTCAAGATGACGTCATCAAGCTCAGTTGTAACCCCCACTCCAGAGTGGCCATCTTTGACGCGTTCTTCGGACGGGCGTACGGGTACGAGCCTATAACGTGCCACCAGTCCGGGATACACAATAAAAGTGAGTCGACTGATCGGTCGTTAGGTATGTATAATAGTGTAGCATTGGTTATGAAAAAAGTTGCAAATTAGGTTAGGTAGATACTTATTTTAATACTTATTTTCCAAACTGGTATGTATTTAAATTGTGTCTACTTTGTGTTACATACAGAAATATTTAAAACTATTATAGATCTTTTTTAGTTAATAGCTTAAGTTATTGTTAGATCTTTGATTAAGTTAATAAAGAGCGGTGCCTCCTGACACAGGCTTTCTCAAGCTTAAAAGGGGCTCCTGCCACTAATGTATTGTATAACACGTTGCTTCTTGAAATAAATTTTTTAGGAAGTAATCATTATTAATATAAAATTAATACTTAATTTAATACTTCGCTGGCTGATCAATCCGAAGCAATCGTTACCGAGTCCAAAGTAATTTTGTCAAATCTTTTTTTCTTCTTGTTTCTCTGTCCGGATTTGTTGTAAAGGACAAAAGAAAGCATATATTGACTCTACTTAAGTAGTATCACCTAGATGTAAGAAAAAGTATAAAGTAAAGACCAGATAATTACATGAGGTCTTTTCCGGTACTGTCACAACAACTCAGAAAAACTATTATGAGAAACTTAATTTATCTAACAGGTATCTATCTCTTCAAACTTCGTCGGTTATAAGAAATAAACACTTAAGTAATAGTTCATTCCCCCAGCAGGTGTTCTTGGCAGCTTTTATTTTCGCCTGATTAATAGCTTGGCTGTATAGCTCCAGCAAAATGAATGTACGGAGTCGATTGCCGGCCTCTAACGCAATAAAGTTGATAAAAGATAAATGTTTCTAATAAATAAATGAAATAAATATTGGGCTTCATTGATATAATAATATTTCATTCTGACGTCTATGTGGTTTATGCATTGGTATTAAATGTATTGCAACTATTGTCAAATCTAGGATCATAGTCGAAAAGGACCCTGAGCTCAATACTGGAATGCAATCGGGAATCGGGAATACGCTGATATGGTGATGATAATGATTAAAATGTACCTATTGCAATAACTTTAACTCTTTTTAAAAGCATTTGCAGAAAGCTATTATTGAAAATTTAAGGAAGAAGTTAAGAATATTTTCGTGTACTATCTGTGCCTACACCAAACCATTTGTCAAACTTGCATTATAATTTCAGCTTGTACTGCGCCTCGAGCCCTGGACACCTTGATGCAAATCTGCCATGGAAAGAGGAAATGCCACATCGAAGCCAGTCAGAGATTATTTGGCTCCCCCTGCGAACCCACCACAAGGCCGTACTTGAAAGTAGTGTACGCGTGTGGTACGTATATTAGGTATAAGATATTATAAGCATTTTAAAAGATAAAAAAATACTAAAATGTGCTGTATTTAAGAGTTTGAGAATACCAACAAGGTTGAAATCAAACACGAGCTGTAATTTACTGAAACAAATTTTGCCACTTGAGGCTAGTGGTCCGATGGAGCATTTGAAATTAATATAATCTATAAACTAATATTGTTTCTCAAAAGCGAAAATATCACTAATTGCGCTGTTCTGCCATAATTACTTAGTTAAGATTAATTTTAAGGCAAAAGAATGCACGATCGCAGCGTCAATAATCAAGGTCTTCTCAATTCAGTATTTATTAACTTACATTATGTTAATTTTCTAGTACCCCTGGGTGTACTCAAGGAGCGATATGAGAGCAAATTAGAAGAGGATGAAAGACCAAATGGCAAAGGGATTCTGAATAATGACAATGATAACTTTTTTGACGAATCAGGTAAAATTTTATGTTTCTTAATACCTAGAAAAATTAAAAAATCCCTAGACAATATTCAGACAGCGCTATCTAGCCCCAAAAAAGCATTCTATGTACTAATAGACTAAGAACCAGACATCGGATAAACATTACTTACATATTTTTTTTTCATAAGGAACCAGTCAGGATGACCTCACTCCACCCGATGGTAAGCGGAAGTGAGGTCCAAATATAAGGTTAACTGGCTCAATAGATCATAGATCCCATTGAGCCAGTCACTTACTACTATCCTTATATATTTTTTTGTAAATACATCCTTTGTACACATAGAAACAACTTAATGATCATCTTATTATAAGGCTGCTAATTTCTTGACTTATCAATACAGAAGGTGCCGGTGAAAAATGGGGAGAACCAAACACAAACCCAGCATTGCAGTTGCCCGAAGAAATATTCGGCTCAACGCAATCTCAACCTATAGAAACTACTTCAAGACCTAGAAGAATAGAAGATACAGGTATTTTTAACAGCCTCTTGAAACCGCCTTGGTAGAATAGTTCCTTTAGGATAAGTTGTACTACTTCCGGATTAGTTCCTGATGTTTATCTGTCACATGACAACAAAAGATAGTGTCTTCTTTTATTTAAATTAAAAAAGCGTCCGCATTCAGTTTTTTTGACAGAACAACTGATACTGATAATTTTATACACTGAACGTAAACTTTTGTAAAGACGATAAATCAGTAGGCATATTTTAATACCTTTCAGTATTATTCTGATTGGGGAAACACATATTATGTGCTTATATCAAAATAAAAGTCATTATAATTTAAATATACAATGATTAAATATAACCAATTTTGAACCCCTTTTTTCGGAGGAGAATGCGTTGATGCACCATAACCGCAAGCTAGACCTGAGGCCGTGTTTGGGCCTCGAGACTAAAGCGTCCACTACTCACTAAACTCCCCGGGTTTCCCCTTCACACCCGATTAGGACGAGCCGGTGCCAGCCTGTGGCTATTGTACCGTTTCGGTACAATAGCCACAGGCTGGCACCGGCTTAACGTGCCTTCCGAAGCAAGATTTTGAACCCCTAGTTAATCCTTTTAAATGTGTTTGTTTTCATTTAAAAACAGGCGAGCTCTTAAACTCAATTGCAGGAACCCTGTAAGAAATTTTATAGCTTTTTTACAATGCAAACCCAAATTTAACAAATGAGACACGAATCGGCTTTTAATTTTTTACAACCAACTCATTTCAGAAGTTATGACATTAATAAGGCCGAAGTTCGTTCATGGAATTAGTATGAATACTTAATTAACTGATAAAATCATTGTAACAATTGATTTTGGGGAAATCCTTGTGCTAACTTGATATTGCCATTATCTTTCGCGTGATACGATCATTTTTGAATTAGAAGCACCTTGGCTTATAATGATGAGAGGCAATGATCAGATTTTACATACTTTTTTAATCACCCGTAGGTTTGAGTATGTTTTATATAGGTAAAAGGACTAAAAGGTAGGGAAACGAGTTGGTGGATCACCAAATGTTTAGTGATTACCAATGCCTATGGACACCTGCGAGAACCTGGGTTTTTAATGCCTTGCCAGATTTTGACATACATATTAAGATTATACTTGTCATAATTTACCATCAGGTGTCCTTCGTGCCCTGTTCCCTTCTAAACTCTTTTAACTGGTTCGATGGTGCATTTGGTAGTGGCGCTACCCTGTGTGCCAGAGAAGTAGTAGGTTCGAATCCTTCTTAATACAAAAATGTATAGTGTCTGCTCTTTGTGTTTGTGGTACCGTCATTGTTTCTGATACCCCTATCACAAGTGCTTAGCTTCTTATTTTGGGGTAAGATAATTTAAAGGAAGTATTTTAATAGATTTTATAAATTGTTTTATAAATAGTCTTTAATGGTCTTTTATTGAATTTGTTTGCTCAATATGTGCCTTAATATAGAAAATAAATCAGTTTATCAATCTCAAAAGGACTGTTACAAACAAACCATGAAGTTACTCATTTACAATTCATTTCAGGAAAGAATGAAACCAATTAGTTCGATTATGAGCAGTAGTATTTCTCTTTGACTATCATGCGTTTAATTCATTAATGTATTTATAAAATTATAACGACAGGATTTTGTAGTTAAACAGATTTATCACAATTGTTGGTGCATCCGAATATTAATCACTAAATAAATCACTTCTCATGTCCAACGGCCGCTTTATGCATTTAATTGAAAGAAAAGTTTGGTACATGCGTGATTAAAACAGTTAATTACTCAGTTTTAAATGCTGACTCTGCTTAAAATTTTCCATTTCTCTTGGGACCTTAATAAAAGGGCAACATAACAATTATGTAATTAGATTTCTGAAAGTTAATGAGGAAATCTGATCGTGGTCCGACAAACTGTACGTGTAAGGGACCTTTTGTATAATGACTTTGTCGTATCTGATGACAATGTAGGTGTATACACCGGAAGAAAGATCTTACGAATTTCAATAATAGCTTTTGTATAAGTCATGTTTTAAGACACATCAAAAACATGTAGGTAAAATTTTGCCATTGTTCTTTTGCCAAACCCGGTAATTGAACCTAGGACCCCGAGATCATGGTTCGGTACTGAAACCACTAAACTAACAAGGTGTTGCTTGACTAAATTAAAAACTTTCTTTTTGCAGGCTCGTCACAGACGCAGTTAAAACAAAGGATATTCATCTACATCGGTATAGGAGTCGTTATATTTATAATAATAGTCGCAATTTTATTAGGAATCCGCTATTATGTCGTCCGTAAACAAGCAGAAAATTCCAAAAACGGTGACATGTTTACAACAGAACCACCAAATGTATTCAGTGATGGTGTTTCAGATATAGACAATGACATAGATGTTGCTCACATATCAGGTACTTTCTATGACCCTGTTCATCCAGATATGATTTTGTACAGGGAAAGTTCTGGAAACAAAGGTACATTAAGAGCTATGAGGCCTTTGTCCACTATATATCCATCTGGGGTCAGCATGTATGGGAATGACTACGTTCCCCCTCCACCTAGAGAAATGAGGCCAATGAAAGAAGATGAAGTGGAGAGGGTAATGAGTCCAAAGAGCTTAGGTACGTATTCCAATTCTCAATTTTATTATGGGTGACGACAGAATCCTGGAGGCAGTGATGAGGTCTCCAGAACTTACTGTTTTTAGAAATGAATTCGACGCTGTTGATCAGTTCAACTTTTAAGCTCTGCCTCATTAAGGTGACGTCACCAGCTACGTGTCCAAGCAGTTTAGTTTTAGTAGTATAGACCCATGCTGTTTTACAGTACGAATGGGCTGGCTCGTCCGGGGATGTACCACCCTCTCACATAACACCAGCGTGGAATTAGTGACTACTATTTGTGTTTCGTCTTGTTTGTAAGAGTGCCGGAGGCCCGCACCCCCAATATACCCCCCTACGCCGGCAACGCATCAGCGATCCCTCTGGTGTTGCAGATATCCATAAACGGCGGTGACTGCTTACCATCAGACAAAAAAAGCCGCCTCTGACATAAAAAAAGTTAATATTGAAATGTATGTGCCCTTTCTCGTTAATTTTTTGACATTTAAATATTCACTGTTTGGGTACGTAGCCGGTGACGTCATGAGGGTTCGTAAAAGGTAATATGATATATTAAGTTATTAAAATAAATAGTCAACAAAAAGATGGGAGATCATAATACATAATACTTAAAATAAATAGCTACAAATGAATATGATTGAAGCGCTGTGGATCAGATCCCCAGATTCGTAAATATGAACGTAAAATAGACGTCTTAAATTATCTGTCATATTTTTTTCACAATTTATAAATAAATATTTCAAATATTTAAGCGCACATTTCTTAAATAATTGAAAAAAATATACGCACTAATTTCTATTTACAACCAGCTGTGATTAAAAATACGTTAAGCTATGTATTTACAAAATGGTCTTGTAAACTATTGTCTATTCAAATGTAATTTATATTAATAGATAGAGTACGTATTATTATGATCATAGATGATCTCAGAACTTACTATGTCAAAGTAAAATGTAAATAATGTAATACACCAAATAATACAATGTACTTATAGTACTGCAGTTATATTTTATTTAAATAAATATTTATTAAAATCAGGCTTCATCGTCGTAATGTAAAAGTTTTTGTATTGATTTTTAAATAAAACGTTAAGAAATTTGTGTTTTATTTACAATTATATCAAGTAATAGCTAGCCCTTTATTACCATTCGTTCATCGAGTTTATCAATAATAGTTTATGACTAAAACCACCGGCTTATGAAAATTGTTATCTAACGAGATGAACCGGCAAGAAACTCGATAATTAGGTACTCTTTTCAATTGCCAAACTTTTAACAACGTTGTTCATACAATCTCCTTTAGAATAATAACTAATAGGTGTACATAAGTCATACAATTTGATATAGTACACCTTACGAGCGGTTGAAATCTATGATTTTTACCTCTTATTACAATATTGAATCTACTACATATCAACTCAAATTGATTAACTTAACCTTTTAAAAAGGCATTAGCCAAAATTGCCCACCCTAGTTTAAACCTTATGCAGTTTTAATACCGGTGAAAACCAATGGAAAATTTCAACTGTTCCTTCTTTAAGGACAAAAGAATTGGATAGCCCTAACGACTTTTTTTACAAAACAAGAGCCATAAATTGAACTTCCCGTTTGCGTGTTCAGTCTCATTATGCGGGGGAAATATGGGTTTACTTCATGCCCATCAGTCAAGAAGTTAAACAGGGGCTGGATTGTAGTTATTTCGTGAGATAATAGCTATAAAATGTTAATGTCATGGATGAACACTGAAATGGGTTTTATGATGATGTATTGCGCATAAATTCAATTAAGATAATAAAACTAAGAGCGCACTAAATAGAATGTTGGATGGGGTGGATTGATTTACATTATTGCACGAACTAGTGTTATTGTCCTTTTTCTAAGAAAGCTTATAAATTATTGTAATCTGAGGTAAAATACTGATAGTAACTAATATATTGTTTGTTTGTATTGTATTTGTGTCTTTCTTCAACTGGATGGTAGGTATATATGTTTGGATTATTATATATTTCTGACTAGCTGACCCGGTAAACTTCGTATCACTTACTTTAGTATTTTCCCTGGTGGGACAAACTTGGTGGGACTGAACTTGGGGAGTGAACCTATTTTCATTGCAATTTTCCATATTTTCCCATCATTTAAACCTTCCCTGGACGTTCACAAATATTTCAAGACTAAACTTAGTCAAATCGGTTTATCCGAGTTTTAGCGAGACTAACGAACAGCAATTTATATTTATTTATATAGATAGATAACAATATTACCCATACAATTTTTGGTCCTATTTGGGAAAAACCCTTATGTGCGATTTAGTAGCCACTGAACCACAGTGGATAGTTCAGTAACCTATTGCAGAGGCAACAAATAGAGCACAAATTCAAATTTTCGATTATACCAAAGATCCCTTGAGCCGATAGTACAAAATTTGCATAATCTCATGCTCTTAATCTCGCGATTACAACATAAGCTTTGTCATAATGATCAATAGAGCCAGGCCTAAGACTTAATACAGATTTATTTCTAATTGTACCTTGAACCTTTCAAGATGTTTGCTGTGTACATTAATTACATTTTGATAATCATAAAACTGGGTGATATTACAGGCATAACCTTAAAAATTTGGAACGTGTCACTAAAGATTAACCTTTTTATTTATACCTATTCGGTATTATGTGCGTTAATTTACCACTGCCTATTCCATTATTTGACATTTAATTACACAGCGTCATTGATAGTGTATTTAATAAAAACACTATCAATGCACAGCGTCACGAAATTTGCAGCCATGCGGTATTTCCCATTATTATCATTCAGGCTTATGTATACCTCACTACTTCGTGGTGGTGGATCGTTCCAAGCCCAATATCGGAATTAAATGTACGACCTCTTCACGACGATAACACATTCACAACACACAACACAAAAGAGTGTACCTTAACAAAATAATCAGTTTTCCTCACATCTTCTTGATAAATAACCTGTAATGTATTCTGTTCTGACCCCTTGAGCTCATTATAGGGAAAGGTCACGAAGGTCACCACTCATTTCTTTTCAAATCACTTAAAATATAATCTGATTAAGCCAATACCTACGGCAGCACATTGAGCGACGCCTCCTGGTGAAGTGTTCTTCGATGGAATAGGCCATAGTGTCGTCTACGGGCCATCAGGTGGACTGCGTTTCTGTCAGCTAACTGAGGTGCTATAATAATTATAATAGACTAGCTCCAAACTCTGAAAGAACTTCAATACCGTACAAACAAACGGTTCGTTTATGACTCATCGATTTCCCATTTAGGAGCAAAGGATGACGGGCGGAATGTACCCACCGAAGAAGTTATCCACTTTAAAACAAATACAAATGAGAAGAGTCACGTTTCAGTGGCGTTTGTCACAGCAGATTCAAAGCAGCGCCGTGGCCGTCGTTAAGGCAAGTTATTTATTGTTATAGGCTCCATTCGGTTCTGCAGATTATCCCCCAGCGAGGACCCTTACATGTCGCTGTTGCGTTTTCTTCTACATGTATATCTTTTCGCCCTTATGTGATTTCGATGGGAATTTAAATCGGCTGCTTATTTCTTGACGCTGTATTTGCGTAAGAAAAAATATGTCTAAGGATCTTCTAAGACAGTCTATATTGTGCTGAGGGTCTGTTGTAAATATATGATATACACGTATATAACTGTCAGATACCATAATTACATTACACTGGACCGATCCCATGGTTATTTATAATCCTATTTTGACAAGTTTATTGGGTTATTGGTATCAGATTAATCAATCTGACCTATAACTAATCACTGCTGAGGCAATCGCCTCAGCAGTGATTAGTAGGTCACATTTCAAAGTGGCGGCAGCACACTATAAGACCTCGGCCTCGAATTTCGTGGCAGTGGGGCAACAGCGGTAGCGGCGGCGCACGTAGGTGCACTGCGGTTACCGCTTGACGCGGGCCGTCAAGAGCGGTACTACGATGCTGTCAAGCGGTGAACTGCAGTGCGCCTACGTGAGCCGCCGCTCCCGCTGCCGCCCCGCTGTGTTCGAAAACGGGTCTATGGGTCTCCCCACAAAACATCTCGCCGCTGGCGCTGTCGCCCCGCTGCCCGTGAAATTCGAGGCCGAGGCCTAAGATATCCTGCGTGTGCATTTGATTGTAAATATTTGCCACCGCAGCCGAAACTTTGTTAAAAGCACACAGTATTATAGTTAACAGAATGAATTACTTTGAATCCTGAGTATAAGGTCAACGACTCTTGGCGTAGATAGAGATCTAGAAGATGTTGCAGTGAACAATATCGAGCAAGAAAATTTGAGGTAATGTATTCAATAGAGTCCGACCGAAACTGGTTTTCTGGCCGAAACCGAAACCGTAACCGAATGTTCGGCCGTGACTTCAGTTTCGGCCGAAACCGAAACCGAAACCGAAACTCACGTGGTCAGGTATAAAATTCCTTAAAATACTGTTTGGTGCTTTTTACCCATTATCCTGCATTAATTGGGACATGAAATGGAATAACAGTATATTAATTTTGTTGTAATCATTAATTTAATACTAGACTTCCGCCCGTGGCTTCGCTCGCGTAGACTACATTCTACAAACCACTATGAACCCCTTCTTAGTGGAAACTTACACATTATGAAGCTCGCTTTTAGAAAATTCAAAATAAAAAATTGACCCCTTGAGGAGTGTAATATCCAAAACCCTTTTTAGTGGGAACTTAAACATTATAAAGAACTCCTGTAAACAAAATTTCAAACACCTTTTTAACCCCCATTGGTTCAAATAAAAACACCTTCTATGCGGATGACAGTACGAGTGATACTTCTTTCACCGATCATGCAAATGTTTCTAACGCACATGTGACAGAATGTCGGAACGGACTTGTGTCTCAGATGGTGACTTTCTTAAAAGAGGTCTCTTGGGGACATCTTAACCTGGTCCAATTTAACCCGAAAAAGACACAATGTCTGTGCGTTTACTACAAAACAAAACCGAATTTGTCGTTTCCCTCGATTTTGAGAGAACTCGTCTTGTTATACAACCGAGCATTGGGATTCTCGGCGTCGATATCTCGAGCGACGTTCAATTTCGTGATTATCTGGAAGAAAAAGCTAAGCTTGCCTCAAAAAAACTAGGTGTCCTGGGTAAAGCAATGTGGTATTTTACTCCGACTCATCGCCTCCAACTCTATGAAGCCCAAGTTCGGCCACACATGGAGTACTGCTGGCGTCTCTGGGCCGGAGCACCACAGTACCAACTTCTTCCTTTTGATCGTATCCAACGTCGAGCAACCCGGATTGTCAGTGCCGAAAGTCTTGCCGGTTGCTTAGATTCTCTGGCATTATAAAGAATCCTTGTACAAATTTTCAAGTTCCTGGGTCTTGTAGTTTAGGCTGAGCGTTGACTGTCAGTCAGTCAGTCAGTCCATTCCCTCTTTTGTATAATTATATAGAAGATAATATAAAAAATATTAATAATGTTTTTTTTTAAATTAAGTTCTCATAGCAAAATGTTTATCAGTTATCATTATTCGAATCACTAATTGTTACTGTTTAACACACTGACTAAAAGTAAAGTAAAAAGTAAAAGTAAAATCATTTATTTGCAAAATTAACAAAACCCATATTAACCCATTATGTCGTATTGCTAAAGAGATATCCGAACGGCGTACAACAATTCCCAAACAGGTTTGCGAGCGTCCGCAAAAGCGTTGTTGCCGCGAGAAACGAAGTTAGGCGAGCGTGCACGACAACTTCCGAAATCAGTTTCGGTTTCGGCAAAAGTTTCGGCCATTTTTGGCCGAAACCGAAACTGCAGCCGAAACTTGATTTTTGGCCGAAACTCGGCCGAAACCGAAACCGAAACCGAACCTTCGGTCGGACTCTAGTATTCAATATTTTGTCCTTTTACTTCAACAGCGTGTTGTGTCGAACCATAGTTTTAGATATTCATGATTTTATAGAAATGTGAGGCAATGTAGGAAAATGTTAGTTTCAAAATGCTTCTGCAATGACGGATCCATTGCCTCGAGCTATCAGATATTCAGTATGAGTAGAGACAAAAATATTCATAATTTTTGTTGCAACGGAGCTGATGTGAGATATTTTGTATTATATAAACGATCAATATGTTCCAGAAAATACTTTAAGTTACTTCTTCTTCCGCTAGGTTATCCCGTATCCCTAACGGTCCCTCATGAAAAATAGTCACCTACTATACTCTGGTTGTGTTCCTGTTGAAAGTAGGGGTAATTTTCTCTAATTAAAAAAAAAACAAGGTGGTTAGAAGGACTATGACTTACTCGTATGTATGTATGTCATAGTCGGTTTTCTATCTCCTTGTCTTCTATCGCTTCTGGTTTTGTTCTAATTCTTTTATTAGTTTCTTTTACTTACCCAAATTATATTCCCTTTACCCATACTCTATCATTTTCCTGCAAGTCCATTTTACTATGATGGTGGTCCCTAAAAACATTCAGAGTGTTGAGCAATATTTTACACAAACTTTTCTAAACACCTGGCTCATACAACTCCGTTGAATTTTCAACGGAATCGATTGTAAATTATGCACGAGCTTAAAAAAACATGGCCAATCGAATGCGAAGTTAAGAAGTTTGTTCAAGTTTCCGCTTCGAAGACCGTCGCGGAGTTGCGAAGTTGGGACAAAGCTTATGACTTGGAAGTTGTGTGTGGACGCGCGAGGAATGGTAAGAGAACTGGGGGTGCTTAGGTTATCAAAGTCAATTAATTGGGGTACTGAATGTGTGTTACTATAAGGTATTTTTGTAACCATTTTGTAAGGCACGTTTTGTAACACAGCAAAAAAGAGTTGTATATTTTGGTGCAGTATTTTTTAAAGTGATTAAAATTGTTTTATTAGAAGAAAAGCCATTTCATTTTAATAAAAAGAGAAATTCACGTGGATATATGTATAAGAGAATATATAACACATATTTTCAATAAGGGGCCGTCCATTAATCACGTGAGGTCGTTTTTCTCATTTTTTGACCCCCCCCTCCCCCCTGGTGATATTTGGTGAGGTTTGGGACCACCCCCTCCTCCCCCCCTCTGGATCACGTGTATTTTTTTGGAAGTCTATGTAAAGGCTATTTTTGACTGGAAAAAAATATTTAAAAAAATGGCGTTTTGATTCGAAAAACTTTTATATGTATTTGTAATAAAATTAATGAATAATTAATTAATGTTGTCTTCGTCCCACGGAGTGGCAAGACTTTCATTTAAGGTTACAACTGGTAAAGCTTCTTCTTCACTGGCAGTTGTTATTGGCTGAGAGGTTTGTGACATATTAACTTCGGTTTCGTCAAGCCACTCGGCACCATCATCCTCGCGCACTACGCAGAGAACCTCCCTCCCTCGTAGCGTGAGGATACGCGTGGGCCGAACAGTTTCAGTGTCGTGGGCAGTATGGTGCCCATGGCACTCTTTTGCTCTTTTTTTAGTGCAGAAGTACTGCCCACACTGCTGACATATTCTTTCCACAAGAAGCTTACAATCCTTCTGCAGGCTAGGGCAATACAGTTCATAAGGCATTCTCATGAAACCTTCATGCGTTGGGGCAATTAAAAGTCATTTCGGTTTAGAAATAGCGCTTTTTGACAAAAAATAAATAAAATTAATACACGTGATGTCTAACGAGACCCCCCCTCCCCCCTCGTGATGTTTCGTGATGTTTTCCGTACCCCCTCCCCCCCCTTTTGAGCCTCACGTGATTAATGGACGGCCCCTAAGTTGTAACTGTCTGCCTTTATCTGAATGCATAATATCTACAAAACCTTAGTCGTTTTTGTTAGTTGAAAAGTAATAGAATAACAAGAACCTAAATAGTGCAAAGATTACATACTCGTTTGGCGATAATAATTCTCTAGCAATTATTTCGTTCGCCACAAGACGCCTCCGTTGCAATAGTTCCAACATTTTGTAATAGATGGCGTTACTCGCTACATTCGTAGAACGGCCGTGTTTAATTAGTTCTTTAATTTGGATTGGGAACTCGAAGGTAGTGTTATTATAATTATGTTTTAGGTTTATTCATTGATTAAAAAATATAAATAATGAATGCACAAAGACCTTAATGCTATTATTGCAAATAATTAATTAAATTTTGAGTATTCGGTGAGGACTGAATTTTTCGAAGTTTTGATAGGTCTGGTATACCTACAGAGGCAAAGCCACAGTTATAGATAGTTCTTCATTTCGTTTACAAAAGCACATTTAAACCTGCTTTACTGTCTTTTTCCATTCAACCGTCCTATAATTCAAGGTTGTCTCGAAAATTTATTTATCTTTCTGTTAAATCGACATCGCATATGCATATTATTGCAATGAATGAATTCGTAATGCATTATTTATTTTTGAATTATGGATAGTGGCGTCTTCTTGTGGGACAATAAAATAAGCTTTTTCATATCCAAGTTTATGTGACAGTTTTCTTGCACGACAGGTGTGCATTGAATTTTTATTTACGAGACAACGAAAGTTGTACTTATATCAGTATTCTGGAATATTCTGCCCAATAAGTTTTTTTTTTAATATACTAAATCAGTTGCCAGACAGGCACGCAGCCCACCTGATGGTAAGCGGTTACTGCGGCCTAATTTGGCTCCTAGCTCAGGAGAAGTGAAATCAAACAGCCAGCGTGTCGGTCTATAGCTAAGAGCAATATTTATTCAATAATTAACAACTTATTTACCTACTACAGATACAAAGTCTAAGCTGACGTTACACTATTAAGGGACACTTCACCAGGAAGCGTCGCTCAATGTGCTGCCAGACTGTAGGCTCATCTGATCTTCAAGCCTTTGATTTCAAGTGAACTCGCTCCCAATAGTAAGTAGGTATGCTCAATAAATACAGTATTGGATGGTCTAGTCTTAAGTTGTTTTTTTACATTTACTTTGATCTTGTTACTTTGATCACTTGTGTATGGAGGAACCTTATTCAGTGTCACTGAATCAGGTCATCGTCCTGATGAATTATTGCTGACTCCTATCTTAATCACCTCGCTTGCCTTTGGACTTAAAACCCGAGCCGTTTTCGATGATTACGACATAATAAATGTTTATCCATCTCGGAAATTGAACCCAGAACCGTGAGGTCTTTCGGTCCAGTATTTAAACCTACCAAACCTTAATTATCAAGTCGTTCAACACACAACAAAAACTGCTGACCAAAAGAGAAATTAACTCGGAAATTGTACGGTGGGTACCTATTTCAAACTGACTATTTTTGTTATAAATGTTTATGCAGCTCTATCCCCTAATAAATCTTTCACAATTAGGAAGATTATACATGATGGATTGCTACTGCTCAATGGATATTATTCCACTTTTCAATCCAGTCAACATAACTTTTTGGTTGTGACCGGAGATGACCTTAAAGGTGAATTTCAGAATACGGACATGAGGGTGCTTGATATATTCCGCACCACAGTAATTTCTTTGGACAAACTTAATGTGTTTTTGATATCGAGAGAAATTCTCAGATTAAACCCGACCAAGGCCCCCGTTTAGCATAATATATTCAGGGATCCAATATTGTGAGCGAAACAGTTCCAATAGAACTGAAAGTTGTTTTGGGAGAGGCTGAAATTCAGTCAAAACAGGAGTACAAATTGCGTTTCTTTTAATAAAAGTTGATGGAAAGTTTGAAGTAGGCAGGCTCTTCGTGCATTACGTGGATTCATATTTTAAAACGTCGTCCTATAAAAGTTAAATTCTTTATTTGCGGCACTTTTAAGTTATTTCAATGTACCTTCTTGATTGACATCTAAAATCGACTTAAAAATTTTAATTTACTCAAAATAATCCGCTGTTTTTTCGTGGTCCCAGAATTTCGTCCTATTAATGGGACCACAAGGGAGAACTGTTTCTTGTAGTCCCATTTCTATGTTCAGTAACGAATGTATCCTCCTGTATATATTTTTCCCGGTCACCTCTGTGTAACGTGAACAAAGTCGTGGGTGTAATTTATTTCTTTCTCTCTTTGAGTTATGTATTTAGTTGATCGTAAAACTCTGATAGGACGACATTATTATATTTATTATAATTTATGAGTTTACTCTCATCTTCTATTTAGCACTGTTATAACATTATAATCTAGGTATAGCCAAAATCAGCCTCCATTCATGTTGATTGACAGGTATTAAATGGAATGGTAGGAATGTTCACGAGTATTGAATAATAATCACTAGAAATAATATAATTATTGGAACAGTAATTGATGGGCATGACTAATTCGTGGATGACAGTCATTGTTAGAAAATTTACTAAAACAATAAGCCTCAATTAATTTAGGTCATAGTTCATTGTTTCCTATCAAATGGTTGAGTGAAACAATTATTGACATAATAATTATTATGTAAATGCTCGTCTCTTAGGCCTTGGCCTCGAATTTCGTGGGCAGCGGGGCGGCAGCGGTAGCGGCGAGATGTTTTGTTTGGAATCTAATAGTCCCGTTCTCGAACACAGCGTGGCGGCACGCGGTAGTGGGAAACGGCGGCGCACGTAGTCACACTGCAGTCACGGAATGACGCGTGCCGTCACGAGCGTTGCGAATGTTGCGATGTTGTCAAGAGGTGACCGCGGTACCGTCTGTGTGCGCTACCGCTCCCGCTCACGCTGTATTCGAGGCCGGGTCAATGGGATTAAATACAAAATATCTCGCCGTTCCCGCTCCCGCCCCGCTTCCGTGAAATTCGTGGTCGAGGCCTTAATTATGAAGTCCAATTTGGCGCAATAGGTATGAAGTCAGCTATTAAATTTCGCATATTAATTAGCTTTAGCGTCCATTTTACCCAGCCTATTATGTACGTTACAATGCCTAGATCGGGACCAATTCAGCTTGAACTCACGAATAGACACATGGCACGTGATGCCCCGTCCCGAAATTCGATTCCGCTTCGAGCTAAGTAGCCCAGGTATGTCTATTGTCAGGAATAAAATAGAATTGAGAGTATTTGCGATTGAAATAGTTACGTTAATTAAATATTTCTGTGGTTTGCTTGTGGTCAATTTAGCAGAATTAAATGATGCATGATTAAACATTATTTACATTTGTGTGATTATGTTAGGTAGCTACTAGTCTAACGATTTAAAATGTAGATAGACAGGGTAACTTTGGCAGAAACAAATAATATAGAAGGTAGTTCACCAGTCGGACTCCACAAATCTACCCAAGAAAATTTTAGTGGGTCTGTTGTATCTACATTTTGTAAAAAAAAATATAGACAAATCTTATTTTGTTAGTTAGTTTGTAAATTTTTTATTCGTACAAAGCAGGAGCGGACAGCTAATACTGAGATGAATTTATGATAAAAACCTCCCTATTTTTTCGTTTCAGAAAAAGAACAAAAGCAGGAAGGAACCCAAATTGCAAAATCTGTAATTGGTGCAGCAGTGAACACAGTCAAACCTAAATAATAATTTCTTTATCCTACTAATTTTCTTGGCAGCCAATCAAATTGTCTAATAGATTATTACCATCTCGATAGTACACATAATTGTTACAAGACGAATGGCGATGCTTCCACGCCAGCTGCGAATAAGTGGCGGCAGTAGGTCACAATGATCATTGCTACAAGTCAGATAGCAACGAATTGCCTAACTTGGAGCGTCGGAGCTATTCCACCGACAATAAAACATTCTAACAGACATCTTATTCTCGCTCGCAATCAAGGAATTTGGAACTTAATTTGACTTTCTTGTTAGACTTTTCTAGTTTTCGCTCATCTTTCTTTCTTCAAGCGTTTTGTGCCGAACTATTCAGAGTACGCTTGTACCGTTATCCAGAAATTGGCAAGACAATTTATGTAATACTTTTGAGTGACTGCCATCTGACCTACGTAACCTTTGATATGGGAACTAGTTCCAGAAGATAATGGCTACACAGCTATTCTACTGTGCAGATTTCCAAACGATGTTTCTGTCACCATTGAGCTTATAAAGAAGAAGAAGAAATAGAGTCAGAACTGCACAATTGCTTAACTTTTTTCAATTACGATTTATTGTAATAATGATCGATAGAGTAATTTTACAGACTAAGAAACTAACAGACGTCAAATGTTACCTATTAAAATGATTCCACTGTATAATACATAATAATTATGTTGTAGTTAGTAGTAAACTTGGAACTAATCGGATCGACTGTTTCGAACACTAAACTATGTAACTAATATCTTAGCTGTGTCGTAATGAATAAATTACTTTATTATGTACATACATCACAAGTTCAGACAGGATCTTGGAACCTATGTGTACATATAACACAGCATATTCCGATATTCTAATTCAATGTTTGTATCAAATTATATGGATACTTACTAACGTTCGCCTCCGCGGTTTCACCCGCGCGTTATTCCTTTTTACAATTATCCGCCCTTTTCCCCTACATTTCCGAAATCAAAAGTACCCTATTTCACCCGGGGGTAGGGTAGCTTCCCAACTGTGAAAGAATTTTTCAATTCAGGTTCACTAGTTTTGGAGCCCATTCAATACAAACAAACTAACAATCAATCAAATCTTTCCTCTTTAAAATATTAGTGTAGATTTACAAAAACGTATTCAGTCATTGTTAGAGATATTAGTACTATTATGTTCTGTGCCCATAGTACATACATGTTTTGAATAGTTTGACGCTAGATGTCGTTGCGTATCAGTCAACACATTATTGAATGTCCATGGATAACTAAATTTAGAAAAAAAGCAGACACGTACTGAGTATTTCCAATGTGTATGTAAATACTTGGAAATGGAATAATTGGTTCCTTTTTATACTTTTACAGACAGAACTAGAATTTATAAAAGATGAAGGTAGAATGAAAAAATGAATATCTTATTACGGTTTACTATTCCATTGCGATAATAAGTGGCTCAAGAGAACTTGTGTTGTATTGTGGTAGGAAAGTATAATTATTTCTAGGAACGCAAATTATGGGATTTGTGTAATTGTGTCGATGTACAAAATGAAATGGAGTGAGTGAAGTTACGAAAAGTGATGAATATGTTTAAATTGAGAGATTTACTTACTACAGTATTTTCAAGAAAACAAAGTTCTTGGACGAATTTTGGAAAAACATGATAGTGTCCTATAAAAAAAACTGCTTCAACGAGTAGTGTGAAATCTTGTGTATCATTGGTATGGAGCAACCAGCGAGTACCAAGGACCATTTTGAAGTAAGTGATTCATAGTCTATATTAAATTTAAATACATGGACACACCCATACCGATACAAACAGACATGTTCATGGACACAAACGTACGTACCTAACCTTTGTTGTAAAAGCCGACTTTCAACCATTTTATACGTGCCGGCAAATTTGTTGACCTGCGGTCGACGGAGTGTAGGAATGTTGCACATGCACATGCGCCAACTACTTGCGCGAATCTCCCGAACGCCCGCGCGCGCTATTATTCAAAGGTATGCTTTTGACCAAAATAGCGCGGAGGCATGTCAAAATTCATGTTCTGAGCAATCCCTACCGTCAAGAAGTTTGCCGGGGCCTGTACCAAAATCGACCACCTAAGGTAAACCATTGACCAATAGGCCTACCAATTAACCCGCAGGTTTTATAAAATACCAGTAAAATCACACAAAACGGAAGGGCAACCTCCCTAATTATACGTTTGACCGATTCTCATTTTACTTAATGTGCCTACTCAATAAGGAAAGTTATATTACTTTTGTTCGATTTGGCCCAGATTCTGATTAGGCAGGTGACTATATCCCCCCATTTAATCCGCTTTTGTGATTTCGGTAACGTTTTCACTTTTGAATCTAAAGTTTTAATGAAGGAGTTCGTATTTTGATTTATTTTCGACGAGATTTGGAGCGATGATCGGAGTTGGAGGTTTGTTTCTTTGAATATTTGCAGGTGATGAAGGTTCAATTTGTTTGAAACTGATTTAAGTTTAAGTCAATTTAATGTCTCACTGCAAAGACGTCCATTAAGTATCAGCCTATTAATGTCCCACTGCAGGGCAAAGGCCTTCATCCTTGAAATCAAGATTATCATTACAAAAATGGGAACTTGCTTAATCACCACGCTTGCCAAATGCGGATTGGTGATCACAAACCCAAGCTGTGTCTGGAAAAACCAACACAAAGTTAGCTCGACCCGGGAACTGAACCCAGGACCCCGATATCTCGGCCCGGAAAATATAAATCTGCGTGTTTATCACAGCATGAACCGCATCATTTGATGGATCTCGTCAATACATCAGTTAGACGTTACTAGATGACCAGTGAAACTTTAAACGCCAACAAGACGTATAACCCTGTAAAGTAACGCAATACATCATCCCATGTCCAATAACATTCTCAATAAGCCGAGAAATTCAGGGCCCCTAAGCAATAGTCCCGAATAAATGTCAAATATTATGCTCTAACTAAAATAAACAACGGACCGGGCAATCTGAACTGAAAGGTTCACTGCACACGAACGGATTTGGACAAATTCGAGTGACAGGACGGTATATTATCCTATGAAAAAATATTATATGCGATGTGATACTGTTATTTATATCATGTAATTATAAGTTACGAAAGGTTGACAGGTAATCTATTCTTACTTTGCGATTCTTCTTTTTGAGGACGATTGAATTTATCGCTAGTAATAAAATGTCTTTAGCCACTGTTTTTTCTTAAGGAAGATTGCACTATGCATGTTGAACAGATGTCATAATAATCATGATTCGATTATACTCAAAACATTTGCAAAGACCAGTGTTAGATGCAGTTCTTAGTAATAGATGTTCCCTTTTCACAAAAAAATATCAGCCAAATCGGCAAAGCGGTGCAAAGAAAATAATAGACAGGAAAACCTATTCTCATTTTCCAACAACAACTAGTTTACTGCAGAAAAATTTCAAAGCTTACTGCGTCTTCACACTCCAGTCTCGTAAACCCCATACATTACGTGACAACAAGTCTACTCCAAGCGACCAAAAAGTCGGAGTAGAATCGATTGACCGATTAAGCGATCGTGATCGGAATGCCTTACCGATGGTCGATGGTCGGAATCGGAACAATAACAATAAATAATGATACGGGAAGGACCGAGGCGGACGTGAATGTACGTTTACACTCAAATGAACTGTAAATACGAATATTTTATTCGTTGAATTTTCATGGGTCTGTGTTTTCGTTGTTTGTGTCAATATTAGGACGGGACGATGAGAATGAGAACATTAAACGAGTAATAGTACCTTCTAGAAACAGACAGATTAGAACGCTTATTCATTTTGCTTCTTCTACGTTCGAACTGATTTATTCACCAAATAAGGGGAGATCCGGTTTTCGGAGAGCCAAAGTGAGGATTTTTGCGGAGACATTTCAGCCTTGTGATCATTAATTCGCATTGGGCAAGCGTGGTCATTAAGCCAGCACCTATCATTGTACTAATGATTTGCTTTCAATCATAAAGGCCTTTACGTATCAAAGTAGCATTGAGGTTCAAATCACTCACTTCATTTAAGCGAATTTACATTAAAACCATTCATCAAAAAACCTTAGTATTAATGAATCTTAAATCATAGGCTGTCATGAAGGCAACTTAGTAATTCTGACACTAGATTAAGTAAGACGTCAAGAAACCACAAAGGATGAGAGACAGATGTTTGGTGACTTAATTAGATTAGAAGCATATTTTATATTCCAATAATGAAATTATCCAGTCTTCGTCTCGAAATAAATCAGCCGTGAGCGAAAATGTACATTTTACTTTGAAGATAATTCTAAGTTTGCGGGTGACATTTACATTAATTCCAAGGGTTGTCAATCTTTTTTCGTAATAGGAAATGATAGTTTAACAAAAATACATATTTTACGTCCATTTATTTTGAAATTCGTTCCGGGCTCAATTGCCTGTACATTGACATGTATCGATAAATAGTACTATATGAAAAAAAAAAGAAATGGTTACAATTTTGAAAACTGTTATAGTAAAAATATCCTTTAATTTTCCTGGTTCCTTGAAATATGAGGTACATTATATGTATAATAGGCACATTGACGCCGTAAATCCCTATTAAAAATCAGGTTCATACTCCGATTGAATAAATAATGGGAGGAACGTCTTTTCCCAAATAGATAAACAAGCAAAATATTCAATGAATAAACACGCAAATATTCAACTGTCTGCGAATGCAATCCTCGCCTATTAAACATTTTAAGGTTATTCAAGTATATTACGAAAATTTTGCTTATACTATGTTTTTTTCTCTGAGCGTTCTGTTCCAATCTAGTCTAGGTACCATAATCCAGGATTTGGCAAGTACAGATATTAAATTGGAGCTACTGCTGTCTGACCTCCGTAACCTTTAACAGGGAAACTAGACTAATTGGATCACGGCTTGCTTTTAGGATGCTTATTTGTTTTTATTTTTAACATGCTGTTTTCGTTATTTCGACACATTGGAATTCAATAAAACCTATAAAAAAAATTAGGCATTATCTTATTTTCTGTGCTGTGTGACTAATGGCCAGAAATATTTATTTATTCTAAAATGAAGATGCCCAATTTTTTATTTTGGAACTTTCACTGGATGAATGTACTGTCAAAATCCTTCCAACTGAGTATCACCTGAAATAAAAATAAACGAATCGTTAAGAGGGCAGTGTGATGATCATATTATTATTTGGACCCGATTCCCACGCAGATCTAGTTTGCGCTTATGGTGCCATCACACATTCTACTCCGCCAAAAAAAGATTATTCACCTACATCGTAGTTGTATTTTTAAATTATTGTCATAATTACCGCTTTTACTTTCATATGCATGAGGCCCACATAAACTATTCATTTGTATATGATGGAAAGAGACAACCCTAATATACAGATAAAATCATAAATAGGCATCTACGGCTATGGTACACTTCAATCCACTCAGAGAGACTAATAATAGTTATTCATCATTCATATAACACTGGTTTTCGATTACCAACGCAATATCTTAATAACACTCAGCTGAAATGCTGTCAGATAATAGATTATAATCTTAATTATCGTCGAATAACCCGTTCCATCGTAATAGTTGGTAAAATACGTATCCAAAACTTACGGGTAGCTCCAATTAAACAGATCTAATAATAGAATAGTTCCTAGCTCCGAATTATGGCTACTTGACGCTACTATGTATCTCATTTAAATTGGTTTTAAAAATTCTTCAGATTATGGTGGTCTGGTGAGCTAGTGTCGACTGTACAAATAACTTTGTAACTTTGTGGTTTGTGATGAGAAAAATAAACTATTTTATTATTATTATTATTATCTCAGGTACCTAAGTACCGTAGATTCTATTCCTGGGTCGAGCAAAATTTGGTTGTTATTTTGGATCAGTTTAGCTCGGGTTGGTGCTCACCATTGGCAAGCGTGGTGATTAAGCTAGCGTCTATATTTTTATTTCTCTTCCATTAAAATGATTTATTCTATATAAACATAGATTCATAAAAAACCTCAATTGATTAGATGCACCACCCGACCAAACGAATTGGGCTGGCATCTAGTAAATAATCATAATTTTAGTGACATGCTGGCAATGACGCGTCATTGCATGCTGGGAATACAAATATTGGTGAAGTGCATACATAGGTTCGAGACCAATAGGGCTACATAGTCCTGGTTTCAACGCTTCTAAAATTCTCTGATATCATTTGTTTCAATCCCATAATTAATCTGAACGATATTTATGGCTTTTCTTTACCGTTCGAATAACGATTACGGTCATAATTCGACACGGATACAATCCGGATGTACTTATGCGAACCGATCCGTTCAGTTCATTAAGCATTACAGGCGGGTCGGGTTTTTGATTTAGCTGTGTAAGCCTTATAAGACCATTGGAATTATTATGCCTTGCACGGCTGATTCTTGGCGGAAAAATGATTCTTGGGCTTAAGAGAATAAATATTGAGAGGTTTAGAAGGCAATCGTTTAGATGCTTGAGTCGTTTTATCTGGACTTTTTAAAATTAAATTTCCAATAAATAAATTAACTTGTATTATGTAATTTTTGAACCCGAATGCAACTGTATTTAAAACTTCAAGGGGCTTGAGCTATTGGCTCATATTCAGCAGTTCTTTTAAATATTATACAAGTTTGTAAGACAGTCATTGGCTAGGTTTGGTTTGAGCTAAAGATCAGTTCAGCTTCACAGTCCCTGTTTTTATCGGAGGAGAACAAAACGTGTGAAAGCCGCAAGCACACCCGCCTTAAAAGGCCGGCAACGCATCAGCGATCCCTCTGGTGTTGCAGATGTCCATGGGCAACGGTGATTACTTACCATCAGGCAACCCGCTGGCTCGTTTGCCGCCTCTGACATAAAAAAATGGCAAAAATAATATTATGTTCTTGCGGGATAACGTATATTCCACGCGGTCGACGAGCCACGAGCGGAAAACTAGTATCATATATAATTAAATGCACCTAACTAATACCTACTCAAGTGAAATGTCAAATGTTAATCCATGTTGCATGAAACTGTTGCTTAAGTCGTGTGTTAACTTCTACACAGATGCGATTACGCTGTCACAGCGATTGTTCAGACGAGCGCAATGCTGTCTCGAGTCCCGACGTTACATGCACTCGGATTACAATTAACACTACAACTTGACTGAGCATACATTTGTATAAGTTTTGATAGCATTGTTAACCTAAGGTATTTGTACAGACGATCACGACGTATATAGTTTTAAATGATTATGTAGATTAATGGTTCTGAGCTCCGGTGCAACTGTCCACCAAACAAATTTTGCGGGCAGCGGGGCGGTAACGGCAGCGGCAGCGGCGTGATGTTTTGTATGGAATACCATAGACCCGTTCTCGGAACGAAGAGATTTGGCAGCCGTAAAATTATATTATCGAAAACTAAAACTTTGTTAAACCAACAATTGTGATAAAATTTTACGAACACGAAATTTATAAATGAAGTTAACATTTTGGCGCCAATTTTCTCCTCTAATACTTAATTAGGTCACGCTTGACTATGTTTTTCTATAGTAAGATTATTTTTACAAAAAGTTTCAGTTTAATCCTTTAGCAAAGTGTCACCAACTTTTTAATTGGCTAACTGGGGCGGAATATTAAGCAGGGTATACCTACTTTTGATAGAGGCACCCACCCTGGCATTTTAAATATGAAATGAAATAGCTATTGAGCGTACTGTCTACTGGCTCCTTTGTAGCTGTAACTTTTTTTTGTCGTAGGAGAACGCATTTACACGCCATAACAGCAGGCTTGCGACACCTGCGGCCGTGTGTGGGGCTTGAGACTAAGTCCCACTATCCACTAAACTCCCCCGGTTTCCCTCTCACACCCGATTGGGACAAGCCGGTGCCAGCCTTGTGGCTATTGACCAGCCCCTGTAGCTGTAACATGGCAGAGCGAGGAGATTCTTTGTTTAGTATTTTTTACAATCATACGTACCTACGTGGATGACGTGAGTAATACAAGGCACCTAAGAAATGATCAAAGATTTCCTCGACATTTAATTAATTTTGACGAGTTTTTAATAACAAAATGAAAAGGAAATGAAATAAAAAATAATTGTGTTGCTTAAGCACTTATATTATGGGTAACAAAAACATTTTATCCTACTACGAATACATACTTGAAAAAATAAAATCTCTTGGATCTCTTTAATAATGTCGATTTGTATCAAGCAGCAAACGGCAAAACCACTTCAGTCTCAAATAATCATTATAAAACTTAATGCAAATGAATACACATTTCTCTATCAGTATTTCTGGATCTAACTGGCCAGTTAAAAAGAAGTAGTATAGACCATAAATAAATTCAAAAAGTACGACTAACCCATATCCTCAATTTTGGGGTTGTCTATAAATAAATATAAAAGCACACATATCGTACATCCAAAAGTAAGTGCAAAAACATACGAGGACACTTTACCACCAACTCACATCTACACTAATATAGTTACGCCAGAACAAATATTGCCTTTCAATCGCTCTTGGCCTACGTCAATAGATACATGGCCGGTCTTGCACGCACTTGACGTACAAAAAAGATAAATTCCACATGTCGAGATCCCCCGACAAGGAAAAGGGAGACACCTCGTGCGTCCGCCGAATTCATATAAAAACGTGACGAGACTGTTGAGTGTAACACCTATTGCTATATATAGAATAGTGCTGGATGAGATACTGAATATTTTTGTTTATGAAGAACTTGACACCTTTACACTACCTATACGTAGGGGTACAAAACAAGGCAAGGCTGGTATTCTTCTCCGGGAAAAAGCCTATGCGCCTGGGACTAAATAGGGTGGCATTTTCACAGCGCAAAAAAAAGTAAGCTCCTGACATCTTGTTGGTGCACAAAATGACTATCAAAATAAAGAAAAAACTGTTAAAAATCAAAAATATCTTATTCATATCGGCATTTAAAGGAACACGAATCGTCATAAACTAAACTATTTAAATATAATAGTTTAAATACATATAATGCGACTCTACCACCGGTTCGGAATGCTGCTTCTACCTTGTATGTATGAAAAATATGTGTCTATTAACAAAATCAAAATATTCTATAATCACGTAGGCCTCAGAGATGCACTTATGAATCGTCAATTATCAAGGTAACATAGTGACTCTACCACCGAATTCCAAAATGTTTTTATCTAACGAGAAGAACCGGCAAGAAACTGCTTATGCATTCATCTCCGCAAAAAAAAACGTAGAAAACTGGAAATGACACATCTAGAAATCTTACACGTCCGCTACACCCTCACTAACTTTCCTGGGAATTAATATCCAAGGTCAACGACAGCAACCTTTGTAATCTCAGCGCCAATAAATAAGTCTCGTCTGCTGGCCAGATGAGCTACATGATCATTTAACCTTTTGCTTAGGTTGTAGGTATGTGATACACTCTTTCATTTTATTACTCAATCTTATTAAAACTTACAGTAATTCAAGATTGGGCATAATGATAACAATGTCTCACCACCAGCATCACAGAATACCAACGTATAAGCACTGCTATTGCACTCCGTTTGGTGATAAAAGTGTGCCGGGGGTAAGGCTTCTTTTCAGCAGGCCTTGTCATCGAAGTCATCATCATCATCAGCCTATAACAGTCCATAGGCCTCTCCAAATGCTCGCCACGCTGATCGATCCTCGGCCACTCGCATCCAGCTCCTGCCAGCCATCTTGCGCAGATCATCGCTCCACCTGGCCTGAGGGCGTCCTACACTACGTTTACCGAGCCGCGGTCTCCGCTCTAGAACGTATCGGAGTACCTACAATGTACGTCTTTTTGGAGTCATCGAAGTGCTGGTTGGAAATAAGATTGACCACACCAATTGGTCGTCAAATACCAGATTTTGGTTGATATCAAAACGAGAAGTATAAACCTTTTACCCATTCATTTTCTTTTCAAGATTTAAAGGGTTGAATCCTAAGCAAATATTTTACCCAATTAATCTTAATTCTTTCCTAAAACATCCTTTTGAAGCAGATAATTAAAAATTTGTGACAAATGCGATCCTTGGGATTACCTACTTTTGGCCCCTATACATAAATATATAAGAATTCAAAAAGGTTTTCAAGAGTTAAGGAATTTCTTGTTATTGATTGTATTAACATTGCCTTATTAGCCTAATAGTAAAAGTGCTTATGAAAATTATCCTGAATGAAAAAGTATTATTATCTATAAGAAGTATTAATCTTCCTAGCTAATATTAAATTAAATATATCAAAACTTCACCAAAAAATAACGAATAGATGAAACTTAACAGTAATAAAGCTTATAAATGGTTTTAATACATAATATGCTACTTTTAATCATCATCACGCGGGCGAGACCGTTGGTCGGAGCTTATGTTTAATGAACTACAAAATTACAGTACAGAGGTTCCGAGTTCTAACCACTAGCTAAGGCCGTAATTTAGCGTAGATATTTTAGGGTTGATGTGACAAATGTCTTGCCATAAAACGTGTTCAAATGAAGGGTGCAATAGCATAACCGTTAAATTGTACTTAAACCGTTATATCTCGGTTTACGACACTAACCGAAGGTGGCTGGCACATTAACACCTCGTAAAGTACATACGCTAAGAAACCTTTAAATTTTGTATAAAAGGCAATTTGGCGAAATTGATGCGTTGATATGACAGTTTTCAAGGAAATGGGTAGTTACGATATAGTATGGGATTTATAGCCGAGAGAGCAACTCTTAGATTAGCGTATCTTGACGCCATCTTTTTCCGTAGCGCAACTGATATGTATTACGAAAAACTTAAAATAATATTATTTATAAGTAAGTGACTAGTTTGGTGTATACCTTATACACGGTGCTCATGTTAGAACTTAAAGAAAAAATATATAAGTAAGAGCATCAAATCACAGATAGTTAAATGAGTTCCATTTGAAAGCATCCACCCGTTCCAAACGAATTTCCAAAAGCCTGCGCCATTAGTATGGTAAGTCATTTATTTAAATCCACATACTTATTCCCACTCAACAAGATGGATGCTAATCTAAGTGCGCCTCTCGTAAGCAAATTGCAAGGAAATCCTAGCGAGGCGGGGAGTACTTGAAATTCTTTTGTGACTTCTTCCATCAAAGCAAATAGGAACTTTTACTTAGTTTTAGATTTGGTGTAATGGTTCAGAAGTCGGCTACTACTCAAAAGGTCACATCACAATATACAAGCATTTGCTTGATTAAACAATTAGTCTGTTTGTATTTTCATAAGATAACTACTATTACATTGTCCGGCAGCAGGGCTTCATCATTGAAATCAAGTCAAAGCTACAATGATGCTATATGTAGGTACTGGCATAATCACCACGTTTACCAAATTCGGATTGGTGATCACAAACCCGAACTGTGTCCAAATATCACAAATTTTGGTCGACCCGGGAACCGTACCCAGTACTCCGGGATCAAGGCCAGAGACCTTAACCGCTAGACTATCGAGGCGTCATCGAGATAAAGGTTATTTAAATATATTTTTAATTTATATCAGTGTTGACTTATTTCACTTATTAGCATTGGAGGATAACGCCTTTATTTAATTAATTAACTTCCATCACAATTACAGGTAACTGGCATTTGAATTAATGCTAATTAGTAGGCCTGGTAAATGAGGGATGGTGTGAACAGAAAGCCTAGTTACATTCGAAACCATTAACACTACTGTTTCCCATAGTTTTTGTAATATATAAAATCTTCATTAAATAAGGTACACCCACGAAACAAAATCACTACAATATTCTTACCATGTAACTATTAGACAAGCATAATATTGTATGAACTTTGCCAATAGTTTCCGCAATAAGAATCTAATGTAGGAATTATTGGTAAGAACGCTAATGAGGCATGTTTTTACGGGGGCTTCGTCGTTTGACCCCGGTCCCGAATACACCGCGGTGTCAAACGCACAAGGACTCTTTTTGAATTTACGTAAATAATATATTATGAGCGAGTAGGCGCGGTTAACACCGCCTACGCATATCTTGAACACATCACCGTCGTCAGATTGGAAATCGTCGGTACATAATATGTACCGACGATTTCCAATCTTTCAAGTTTCTTTTATTTCCTGGTATATACCAGGAAATAAAAAAACTTGAAATCAATGTAATAATAATGGACTTCAAATACCAATAAAAAATTCAGCTGCCAAAATGTGTCCACGTTATAAAACGCGTCAACTTTTGGGAACTTTAGGCAACATGCAGCTGCTAACTAATTATCCCTACACCCACTGGTGGGTGAAGCCAGTGGGTGAACAGGTCACGAGTCAAAGGGATGAAAGAATCTCGAATATTTCTCCGACAGTCCAAAGATCCCGACGATGCCTCATCCCATTCAAAAGTCTGGATGTAAGTGGACGGAAACGATTTTCCCATACCAGCTCTGCAGCAATATTTCGAACCAAGCGGCACGACGCTTGGTGCGGCCATCGCTTTTAAAGTACATGACCTTGTAAGAATTTTTTAATGCAATGTTAACAAGACGAGCACATCGTACACCTGATGGTAAGCGCAATGTCTGCCCTTAGACAGTTCAGTGCCAAACAGTAACTGAGCAGTTACTGTCTGGCACCGCCCTGCTCCCGCTACACCGAGACGACATGTCGTCTCGGTGTCGGTGTATGTCGTGTCGCGACAGTTATTAGGTCTCATATACCCAGTAATTGCACTAGCTACAGTGCCCTTTTCCCGAAACACAGAAGTGCTTGACACACTTCTATTTAACGGGAAAATATCTGGCACTGCGGTGGTACCCACCTAGACGGCTCAGTACAGTAACCTACCACCTGGTAACTACAATGACAAATTATTTTACCAATGACTGTTACTAATATTTTGCCCTTGTTATAATTGGCGTACAAACGTCAAAAAGCATGTTGAACCGTACGTAGTACTCGTATGTCAGCGAGCGAGCACGGTTAACGCGCGCACGCACAGGTCGAACACGCCACGGTCATCAGATTGGGGGGCGTTTGGTACATATTTCACGAAATAAAGTCACTGGATATGACATGGTTTATAATATTATGTCATTTGTATTTCTTGACATAATGAAAGCGGGTAAATAATTTCTTTGTTCAATATAATCATTCACAACGCAATAATGAACCGTCAATTTCAAGTTACTGAGTGATTCAACCATCGGCTTCGGAATCTTGTTATCTATTAAGACTTAAGAGGAACCGAAAAGAAACTATTTTGAATCGCCCAACAATCTATATTATCAATACTATATTCTCCATTAGTCTATTTTCACTAAGTTATACATATACTAATACAATTTCCTGAGTCAAAGATATAAAAAATTACCTAATATTTATAACAAAAGTTAGAGACAGATCATATTCTAAAAATAAATAATGAAATTGTCATTCGTTTAATTAAAATTGGCTTCTATATCAACCTTCTGTTTTTGGTAAAATCTATTGTCATTTTAATCACTTGATATAAGCAAACTTTCATATAGCAGTAAATGCTACTACTACTACTATATTTAGTAATGATATTATTCGTCAAGCCTAGTCAGATGCCATTTGGTGGCTTGATAACATCTGACATTAAGGTTGGTCACTTGCCTTACGCACCCCTCCACCAACCCACACTAGGCCAGCGTGGTGGAGTATGGCCCACACTATCTCACAATTGAGATAAAGTCTGTGTCCCAGCAGTGGGAACGTCTAAAGGCTGATAATGATGACTATAGCAGCAAAAGTAAACAATCTAATCTATCAACTCGGCCAACCAATACTCTACGTTAGCACTAACACAGCCATTTCTAGTCGGCCTTGTTCCTTGATAGTTCCAATGATGGATGGTGCGGCGTATCGGGCGGAGTGATGCCGGATCATCGTATCCGTGATTGATTGCTCCAGCCAGCTTCTTGGCAATCTTATTATGTACCGCTCGGCGCCTTGTTTAACTTTATAAACTGGTTAATAAGTATGAGTATTAAGGAGCATAAAGGCTTAGAAGAAAAACGCGCACGAGTATTGTCATACTAAGAGACGGCTAAAGTAAGAAAAGTATTCGACGTAACTTTAAAAAAGTATTGTTATTTTCGAATCTCATTCACATTTAGATTTTTTATCCAAGGCGTTATACTTTAATTCAAATTAATAATTTTTTTATTAAATGATTTTACGTTAAAAGTGGTAAACGAAACAATTAATTTTACATAACAATTGCGAGCGAAAGATGACCGCAATAAACATCTCTAAGTTGGCGGCGCCGGCAATCATGAACGCTATTTCTCTGCATACATTTTTACAGTCAAAAATTGTGAAACATTAATCATGTCAATCCGATGACAGCTGTCGTAGGGATCATGATATTTTGAGATGATTATAGTAAGCGTCTATTGGGGATGGATGTTTAAGACCTTTCTATTGGTAAACTACGTCGCTTTACATACGTAAGGTTGATGGGCTCCATAAGCGAACTATGAATTTTTCAATTTGCGTCAACGGCGTCACCGTCATCATGAAATGGCTATGTAACCATGCTCCCATTGGTCTAGTTAACCTATCCAAGGTTAGGGAGGCCAGACAGCAGTCGCTCCAATACAGCTCTGGTGTAATAGCCGACTTCTCGACCATTACACCAAATGGCTCGTCCCTATTATTCCGTCCATATTGAACCCAAGAACCTGAGATCTCGGCTCGGTACTTAAACCACTAGACCATCGAGGCGTTAGCTGAAGTAGCTAAAAAAGACTAATAATCGCAAATATCAGAAAACACTAGATTTTATCAACTCTCTGGCAAAGCGTTTTTCCAACCTTGTACAATACGAGTATTAGAAGTTTATTTCACAACGGACGCGTTAGGAAGTAAAAGTTTTTAGTACCCTGGCAGTGGAATTTACTGTTTAAGCTGGCTAGGCAGTATCTTAGAATTTGGCTCACTGCCCAGTAAAAAAATTGGATTGATTTTTTTAAATTCTGTTGCCAAGTTGAAAAACTAGTATCAGTGTCGATATAATCGGTAGAATACATATTTTATAGTCGAACGGGGTGACTATGTGCCGCGCAGGTGACTATGTGCCATTGGGTTTTGGTTTTGACATTATTTTGATGAATTACAGCTTTATCTGTGACTATTTGAATTTGAATTTTTAAACCCAATGGCACATAGTCACCTGCGCGGCACATAGTCACCCCGTTTGACGGTACCTCATAAGTACCTACTGGCGGGTATTATTAGTTACTGATAAAATTTGAACACCGATCTTCTTCGTTGCTTTAAGATAAAACATTTTTTAGACCTACCGTGTGTGAGCCTGAGGCTAAGGCATTTGTCCTACTCCTCACTAAATTCCCCTGGTTTCCCCTTTACAACCAAAGAGAGACGAGACAGTATCCGACATCTTCAACCGTCTTAAAGCGTTTAACCCTTAACTGTAGTCGCGGGTCCAGTGGACCCAGGTCAAATCTTTGATCACCTGTAAAATACGCGACATGTGCCCCAGAGCCTCCAGCTCCTAGATACCTTCCTACAGTTCGCCGAAGTGTATTGAGAGGACCGGACATGCTTCGCTCGATGCTACAAGGGTGAGTATTGGTATGCATGTGGGTCCAGGGGACCCACGATTATAGTTACGTAACTTTTTTGTTTTCGTTGATTATTCGTTTTACTGGTTTTTTTCATTTATTTGTGAAGGAACGTTAGTACAAAATAGGAATGATATAATAGAGCAGTGGTTAAACATGAAAGAAGGATGTTACAACCAAAGACTACTCCTACTTAGCTAGGGACAAGTACTTGCTACAGCATTGTCATCTGCGAACGGTCAAAACCTGAAATTAGTGTGGAATTAAAAAGGAGATGCTCTTTCTGTCCGCCGAACAAGAGAGCAAAGACCGTACACTTATGTTTTTAGTGTAAAATGCCTATTTGCATGATATTTGTGTAAAAACAGTGTACAATTTATACCTTTAACTAGGAACTGATAATCACGCTAAATTTATGATGTCAATTTTTTTTTGAAAAAAGTTTTTAAATTTTTCATACAACTCTTTTGAAAAGTTATATATTTTGTGCATGAAACGAATTACATTTAATTCTCCATAGTGTTTTTCTATTTTATATGATTATTTTTCGAAAGCATGTTTTTAAGTTTCGTCATTTTAAATAGGAATAAAAGTTAATATTGTTCATTTTGTTATTGTTCCAGAGTAAAGTTTAAGTAAAATAAAAACTTAAAATTCAAATGTATTTTCTTTTTATTTGAAATCAAAAACGGGTGGGTCCCGTGGACCCACGACTATATTAGTGTAACTATTTTTCACGACTACAGTTAAGGGTTAAGTATGACTTATTCATTAGGTACGCTTGTCTTGTAGTTCAATGATGCAGGCTGATGATCGCACATCCGAGCAATTTTTGAAAACTCCAATACAATTTTTTCCCGACCTGAAATTAAACCCAGCTCCATTAGACCGAGCGGTTTAAGTACGTAATTATCTTTGATTAAAATAGCATAACCCTTTCGTACACTTAATAACGATCCAATAACTTCAGTGCGTAACCTCCAGATGACAATATAGCAAAAAAACGGCTGGGTCGGTCATTCGGAGAGATAAGAGGTCGATTTTACGGCGACCCTAAGTGCCTTCTGACCCCCATTTTGTTTTTCAATCCTGTTCAACTACTCCCAAAGGTCACCATGGCACCTGTGACCGTGTAATCTGCGAATATAAATGTAATTTTTTCGATATCTTACCTCTCGTGTGTATTTGTTGCAAAGTTTGTGAGTTGTTAGGACTTTTTTCAGTGTGATTTTTTCTATTACAAGTTATTGTGGAATTTTTCTTTAATATTACTTTGGATTACTTTAGGTAGGATTAGTGGATTATTACGCTTATAGTTTTCTTTTTATTATCAAACTTAAGCGCGCAAATAGCAAGAAAACGTACGTGCAGAATAAAATTTTATTATTGATGTTTTGTTAACTTTTGAAACAATGTACTAAGTTAGTACAATTTATGAAAATCATACAATTTGTCACGCAAATATCAGAAACCACTAAGTACATTTAGGTAATAATATCCGTCATCTGGTATCCATAGCTTTGTACATTAATTATTTCATGGTAATTTATTTCATAGAAGGATGCCTCTAGAGTAACACAGGTTCAGACACTTTAAAAGTCCATGAGTATTATTCAAAGTGGCACACTATTTCAGGCTTTTCAAACTTTAAACAATTCTCTTGAATCGTCGGTGTAATCTTCATCAAGTTTATATTAACATGTGTGTCACATAATGTATTCAGGGTCCGTCCGATATTGAAGTGTTGGGAATAGTTACAACATCTTGCTTAGTCTGCCACAATGTTGTGTTGGCTTTAGCTTTTGTTAAGACCACCGTCTAGTTATAAATTAACATTAACAACGCTCTGTGGTCATGAAGTTGTAATTGTAAGATCTGTTATATGAGTTACAGATCAAGTTGTCAGAGTATTTTTTTTTATTTATGCTACAAAAAAGCATTAATTATTTGTCCATTTAGAAAATTTATAAAATGTGATGAAACCGCTTTAGACTGCTGTTTCTATCGAAAAGAATCCAATCAAAAAACAGACAGTTGCTCTTTTCAAGGCCACAAAGCGGGTGTTCCAGTTTTGTCCCTTTCAGAAATCAGGGGAGTTTCAGGGTGGTAGATGCTTTATTCCCAAATATCATATACGACTACCAGGTCTCACAAGCCTGCGGTTATGGTACTTAAACGTTTCTTTCTTACAATTATAAAAACATTTTATCTCAAATTTTGTTTATTCACTTCAAACATACGGTGGCCAGATTGGCCAGTAACCGATCCATTCTATCGCTATTGTTTAATAGGTTATTACAAACATAGATGCGGGTACCTAATAAATTGATCCAAAAAGATAGGCACAGACTATAAAACTTTTTATGACATCATAATCAATCCAAAAAAACGAAGTCAATAAACATTTTAATGGTTTACTTAATCATTAATTTTTTTTTTATAGCTTTGGTAGTATATCAATAAACAGTGGCCCTTACTATGTCTGGTACTCGCTTTATGTGAAACTTTCGTTCTGTTTCTAAACTTTCTTACAAGTGCTCTCTAAGGCCTTTTATTTATAAAATAACACTCGCTTTTCCTCAAAATTTGCTCATTAATACTGCTATGCATTAAATGTTATAATTATGTAAGCATCTACGTTGGAAAATACATGTTTTACAACGCAAATAATGACGTCAAATTTAATAATATGAAAATGCTATTGTAATTTGTAAACTGTATAACGTTTTGCTATTAGTTGATAAAAGCTTTAAAGTGCATATACTATTTTAATTAATTCATAATAAATTATTTTATATTATGTATTAATTATTATTATAATTAAGTCTTTACAATTTGTATAGAAATTAACAATACTGACACACGTTACAATTTTCTATTCATTATGTAATGTGGAGTCCGTCGTTCAAATATCAGATCGGACCGAAAAATTGTGGTTTGGGTTTTTGGGAGTCAGGAAGTTGGCAGTGTAACTTCGACGGTCTTATTCAGTTCCGTGTCAGACTGCTGTCTCACTTTGCCATTAGAGTGAGGGAATAGACCAACGCTTGGAAGCTCACTTGTGCACTATAATACCTGCGTAATTAGCTTATCGTAAAGATTGGCCGATTGCCGAAACTCAGTTAATGGGACATTATGGGTCCAGCCTCATTAGGACACCATGGTGACGTTCGGCTACCGTATCCTGTCAGATAGTTTGGAAATGTCAAAATGACAACGTTGTCAAACCGTCGTCAAGTGAGATAGGTCCCCAATTTTTTTTATACAAAGTCAGTTGGCCGATATACACTCAGCCCACCTGATGGTAAGCGGCCACTGCGGCCTATTCCATTGAGAGACACTTCACCAGGAAGCGTCGCTCAATTTGCTGCCAGACTGTAGACTCATCTGATCATCGAGCCTTTGATTTCAAGTGTTTCAAGTTTAATAATGACTTTTTTTTTCTGAGGAGGAGAATGCGTTTATAAATGCACCATAACCGCAGGCTAGCTACACCCGCGGCCGTGTGTGGGACTCGAGACTGAAGCGTCCACTACCCACTAAACTCCCCCGGTTTCCCCTTCACAACCGATTAGGACGAGCCGGTGCCAGCGTTGTGGCTTTTGACCAGCCCAAGTTTAATAATAATAACTGCTTTGACAGGTTGGCAGGCGACGTCTTTATGGCGTCCTAGTGAGACAGGGCTCTACAACTATCATTAAATGTCAAGTGAACAAATACCTAATCCCATCAATGTATACCTAATCAACCTAGTTGTAACCTCGACAGAACGCGAGAAATGCGAACGTCTGCCGCTCCGGAGAATCTTCGCCCAATGATTGATGCTTCGGGTATTAATTAATCTTGCTCAACTCACTTCGACCCTGGCTTGATTACGCCCTACCACTTGAAATATTTGTCCCTGAATACGACAATCATAGTGAAAAGCGCGAGAAATGAAAGCCGTGCTCAATTCTGGAAGGTCTATTAATTTCGATTCGATCAAATGTGTTTTAAGTTTGTTAATGTAGGTTTGACTAAGCATTTGGTTTAATTTGTAAAGGAACAGTTGACTGTTAAAAGTGCATAATATAATGTTTTCATTTAACCCGGTGAACTTCGTATCACTTACTTTAGTATTATCCTCGCAACTTTTTAATTTTTTCTCATCGTTTAATCCTTCCCTGGACTCCCACGAATATTTTAAGACTAAAATTAGTCAAATCGTTTCAAATTTTAGCGAGACTAACGAATAGTAATTAATTTTAATGTATATATACGAGTATATTAAATAACAAAAAAATTCGTGACCTACAACATATTTCTCTAAAATCCGAAAATTAAACCCAGGTACCCACCCGAGTTCACGACCAACAAAAAAAAAATGATATACAATCAGATCTGATCACATTAAACTAATTTTATAACGTTTTATAAGTAATGGAAAATAGACTGCCGTTGCTGCTGTTGCTGGGTTGGTAACAAAAATTTATTTAACCGAATAAATTAAATAATAAATTACCTTCCTTAAGTTACGACAGGGATAATCCTTACGATCAATCTTGACGGTCGAAAAAAAGGATAGATACTTTTAATTTGGGATTACACTTAATCAAAAGTTCTAAACTCATCAAAAAAAACATTACTTCAAAATACGAGTATGGAAAATCAGATTGGAATAAGAAAAATAATATAATCTAACAAAAAACAACACACATAAAACAATCGTATTTCTTATCTTATGAAAATTGAAAACTACTTGCCAACTTAAATTGAATATTAATAACATTACCATCATTTTAGGTTCACTAACCACAAAACACACTTTATTACTGCTTATAAATCATGACCACCAAAAAAATATTAAGTAAAAGTAACCATACACTATATTAGCTTGAACTAATCTGAGAATCAGGTCAAACAGTAGGCCTAATTACACTGATCAATCAAGTAGAAGTCTCCCAGAACTAGTGACATCTTGAAGAATTGCGTATAGGGCGCCGAAAGTTTTCTCTTGTCGCGTCACGGTACCAATTAGGACCCCTTTAATTGACGTTAGGCACTTATTTTTAACGTCTCATTTTCTCTAGCGGGAAAAGTTAATCTCTTGGAAGGTGCATTAGATTTTATGTGTAATTGCGCATGTGCAGTCTTATCGCGTTATATGCAGTTTTACTTGAAAACTACGCGGTGCTATTTTGTGGAAAGGAATTCAATGAAACTGAGAAGTGTTCAGACTTACTGAATAGTTTTTTGGAACAAAATATAAGAGAATATAGTTCTCTTTCTTTTTATTTAAAACGAAAAGTGTTTTCAGAATTGCATGACTCATACTTATTCTCAAAATATATAAATCTGTATATGCATAGGTATTACATAAGATAGTGCTCGCATCATCCCATAGATGGTGTTGTGTGTGTATGAAATCGCGATATGATATTTGTAATCTTTGTTTATTTGTTTATTGGCGGCTTTTAGCACCGCGAGAATGATGTGCACGAATATTTACTTTTTAGACATTCACCTTATATGTTGTACACACTGCACGCTTTGTGGCACTTAATATCTCTCTTTGGAAACTAAAGCTAAGTTCCATTTAGTTGAACCGTAAGATCTATGAGATGCAAAGTTCATTCCACATTGGTCGCGAGGAAATTGTACTAGCTCTATATATCCTAGATCGGATTTAAACCACGAAATTATACTAGAATGTTTATTTATTTACCTTCCTTAATAAAATACTATACAAGTACGACGTTTAATCTTCGGATGAAAAAATACGGAATGAGGATCTGTGCACAAACACAGTTTTATTTTCCTGAGTCGGCTATTTGTTTTTATTTGTTGGCTATTACACCAGAGCTCGTGAGTTTGATCCCCGCACAACAAACATTACTTGTACATAAACATATCTAATATCTATCAGTCTGAGTGTTTCTTTGTATAGTATGTAGTATGCATTTACAAAAAAAGTATATAAGTAATGTTTATCCGTTGTCTAGCATTCATACTACCGCATGCTTAGTTTAGGGCTGGACAGCGCTGTGTGATCAATATCCAAATATTTTTTTCTCTTAAAGAGGTTCCGTTCCAAAACTACTACCGTGTGTTTCCACATCGCCCGCGCTGGGTAATTAGCCGACGAATTCGATTCCGACTACAACCGCGGGCGCCGCGCTCGCGACGTCAATTTGACATTTATTAATTTGATAAAGCGCAGCTTTTTATTAAATTACAACAAACGCGAAAGTGGGAGCTGTTTAATAAACGCCTCTGTTTTGTTAGTGGTTAACGTCCAGATTGGATTTGTTTGTTTGGCGATTCGGGCAGGACACATTCCGGAGATAAAATTAATTTTAAATTAAAATGGAAGGTTTAATCAATGCTGATAATCTGTTTAGGAATTCCTTTAATCGTGGAATATGATGTTATTAATTATTTCGGCATTAAGGTCAAAGTATTTACGAAATATTTGGATGTAGCTTTAAAAAGTTATTTTGTTAATAAATTGTAAATAAAGGGAGAGCCCTTCATATTTTTTTTACCAAACAAATTTGAATAAACTGAAGAAATTTGTTACTCTGTAAAGACTCTCTGTGTAACCTTTCAAATCTTTATGCCAAAATATAAGCCGCAAAAAAATAAAATCAAACAAAATCTTTCTGTTTGAACCTAATTCCACGAATACGAATAGATTTCAAAGGTCAAAAGACCCTCGCTTAAAACTCTGAAGAGTTTAAAACGCCTTTAACCGTCGAAGTAAACAACTGCTCACGTATCGGGTCGAAAAGTCCCTCGTTCGAGAACAATACTAAAAGTTCACAAGTACCCGAGTCCATATAACATTTCCATTCAATCCCGGAGTTTTGATCAAAGTCGGTTTGTACACAATTTTTGGGGTACCCTTCCTTAATAATTATAAGCAACAAAGTCAGGTCGAGTTATAAAATGCTTCTTTAGGAATTATGGTTTCATTCCTGTACAGTCAAAGGTGAAGAGGTCTGAGAAATAAATCCCCGGACGTTTTATGCGTTATCCATAAAATTATCATAGTAGTGTAGGCACACACCACTTCCTAGGCGCCACCCCGGTTTTCCGCATCAGGCCGGGGTACCCGTGGATGGGCTGGTCAATAGCCACAAGGCTGGCACCGGCTCGTCCTCATCGGGTGAAAAGGGGAAACCGGGGGAGTTTAGTGGGTAGTGGGACGAACGTCTGCCGCAAGCGTCGCTAGCCTGCGGCTAAGCCACGTAAAAGTGATCTCATCCGCAAAAAAAAGGCACACACCACTTAGGGGAGCAAGTGGTCCACTTACATGAGACTTTTTTATATCCCCTCGGTATTTAACCTCATTAGACTGAAGGTTGAGTTATAAATAAAAAAAAAAACGACATTTATCTATAAAACATCAACTTTTTGTCCAAAGGTATTGGTCCAGCTGAATCATGATTATTGTAAGACAAAACACTCGAATGATTTATCGGGTCCGGCCGTTATGCCCCCATTCCGGTTTGCCCCCGGCCGGTATGCCCCCACAATTTTAAGTAAATTTGTTCTAGATTGCCGTTAAGCCGTGGGGGCATACCGGCCGGGGGCAAACCGGAATGGGGGCATAACGGCCGGACCCGATTTATCAATTTATTTTGATAGTTACTGGTGGTGTTTGTTTAGAAATAAACAATTAATTAATATTTAACTTACTAACAATACAATCTTCATGTTGCGAAACCGATATGCTTGTAAGTACAGAATCAAATGTATACTATTAATTAATTATTTAAAATAATTGTAGAAATTAATAAGGAGGAAAATAAATTTCATTCCTTCGTAATGAGAGGCCGAGCGGTCGTTAATTTAATCATTGAATTAATAAGATTGAATTCGCTACTTACTATAATGAGTGAATTCGTTTTATGAGATATTTTATTTGGTGGGTGGTTCTTTTACCAACATAAAATAATTTAGACGTCTGGTTATATAACTCATAAGAAAAAATAGAAGATTATAATAAGAAAATAATTTATATTTTAAATTGTTACATGAATCAAGACCCAAGGGGGACATGGCCAACGGGGACAACGGGATATAATGAGTGTAGCGGGCGCAGGGCAGTGCCAGACAGTAAATGCTTAGTTACTGTTTGGCACTGAACTGTCAGGGCAGACGTGGCGCTTACCACCAGATGTACGATCTGCTCGTCTTGTTACACATTGCAATAAAAAAAATATTACCACATTTAATATCAATGTTGAATGTATAACATTGATATTAAATGTGGTAATATTTCTTCCTTCAATACATATTTTCGAATCATTTTGTCTTAAACTAATCGGGATACGTATGGACATTGACCCAAGATATGACAAGTCTAGTTATTATTATGTATGAGAAAGACTGCCGTCAGACCTCCATAACCCTTGACAGGGGGACGCCTTCACGACGTTTCATTCGCACAAGGAATTATTCTTTCGAGAAAATATTTTCTAGGACAGGCATATTATTTAACCATTATTGAAAATCAGTTTTGGTTTTTATATAGGTTGTAAGGGTTCGACTGGCTGACTGTCACATCTACGGGTAAAATATGCGGCTATTTATACCGCCTCCGTGGAACAGTGGTTAAGCCGCAAAACACGGAGGTCGTGGGTTCGATTCCCGCCTTGGGTCTGGTTGGTGGTAGGGCTTTTTCAGAGTCCGACTGGCTAGCTACCCCCACAGGTGAAATCTGCCGCAATAACAGCTCTGGCTGTGTTCCAGCAATATTAATGTGGGAGCCAGTACAATTGAAATCAGAGGCTCGAAGATTAGATGAGCCTACAGTCTGGCAGCACATTGATGGACGCTTCCATGAAATAGGCCGCAGTGACCGCTTACCATCAGGTGAGCTGCGTGCCTGGCTGTCAACTGACCTAGTATAAAAAAATATATCTATAATCGCTTTGGCTATAACCAGAACACCTTAAGGCAATTATGATGTGTCATTGTAAACTTACTGGACTCTTAAAATCAAAAGGCTTGAAGATCAAGACGAGTCCAATATTATGGTAAAACTTAAAATTAATCACTGTGTTGCGTGATTGACACTAATAAGGAGTTCTGGGTCCTAAGATGACTAGATCTCCTACATAACTCCAGGAAAGTAAAAATATTTTTTTTTTTCTGACAAAAGATCTGCATGCCGTAAAGTTATTTTCCGTGGATTCGTTAAACACATGAAGCTTCGGGTAATGAAGTTCTCAACTCCTAAGTAACCCAACTCGCAGTCGTATAAACAACACGACTCGACAAACGCACACTTTAGACTTCGTTAATTGGTTAACATTTTAAAAAAATATTTTGTCTGGTATATATAAGTATATCTAATATAATATTTTTATTGTTGACAAGCCATTTGGTGTAATGGTTGAGAAGTCGGTTATTACACCAGAGGTCACTGGTTCGATTCCCGCACGGTACAAGCATTTGTGTGCATAAACATGTCTGTTTGTATAAATGTAGGTATGTATTTACAAAAAAAGTATATAAGTAATGTTTAACTTTATCCGTTGCCTGGCACCCATAGCACAAGCCAATGCTTAGTTTGGGGCTAGATGGCGCTGTGTGAATAATGGGGGATTCGTCGTTTGACCCCGGTCCCGAATACACCGCGCTGTCATAGTCTTTATGCGGTTGAAATAAGGACTATGACACCGCGGTGTATTCGGGACCGGTGTCAAACGACGAATCCCCCCTCAACGTCCAGAGATATTTATTTATTTATTATCGGGGATTGCCCTATGTTAAATATGTCGGCCGACCTGCAGCCCTGTTCTCTTTTACTGATAACGCCATCCAATGGATCAAGAATTTAAAATTGGCACTTTAGAACGACGGTACATAATGTGCGCCATGTTTTGTATTGGGGCCCTGCATGTGGACGCTGGAGAGTCTCACCAGCCACACCTGTGCTGGTAATCATTACATCGGCCGTGTACCGATCTTAGCCTATTGAGGAGGCACTAGTCTCTTCGTAGGAGTGAAAAACCTGGCAGTTTAGCGGAGGGATCCATTGTAACTTCGCTGGGGCTTATGTATTGGGTTGCCCAGTCATGCCTCCATCTGTCTGCAATAGTGAGGTTAGATTCCCTTAGTAGCAGAGCATCTGCGAGTGGCGGACGCCGGGATCAGCAAGTTAAGCCAATAATAATTTAAGTCAAGCGTGGGTATGCAAGAATGACACAAGTCTTTGGTGTGCTCCTCCCGTTCGATTAGAATTTAAAATGAGCAGAAATTTGTTTGAAATGGTTCATTACCAAAAACAGCTTTAAGATGTTGGGATTTTAAAAATAAGATAGGCTTTGTACGAGCATTCTTTGAGAAATGTTAAGAATAACAAAAATGTTTTTTCAAAGTTTAATTTTATGGGTATTTTTTCGCATGCGCGAGTTTTCGGTGAATTACTAGAAAACGAAAAATGTAATCTTTTTGGAAGATTCTTTAAATTAAGATAGGGTTTGTTAATGTGTTATAGTCCATCACATAATGTACGTATGAATTTTGTTCTTTTCGTTTGGAGAAAAATAGGAAAATTATATTTACAATACCTACTAAACGGTTTTTATAAACAGCTTGCCGTTATGTAATACCACGATTAATATTCATAAAAATTAAAAGTTGTTACATGATAGAAGAAGATCACAGGCATTTATTTTAACTGTTCCATCAATAAAATAAAATTGCTCTGGATTCAAATTTTAAAGTTACCAAACCGCATCTCAGTATTACCATCACGCAGATTCCCTTTATTGTTATAAAATTGAGGGCCGCCGAAACTTTTCTAATAACTTACCTCCAAAATTCCCGGTAAAGGGGAGATCTCAATCAAAGTTCGTCACCGTCTCTTTAAACACCTTGTCGTTTAAGCGAAGACATGCTTCGGTCGATTAGACAGATGTTCGACTATGTCTTAATTGAGTTTGTTTTGATAAGGCATCTTTGTTCTGTGTCGACTGCTCTTTCAACAAAGATTGCGATCAAGAAATTAGTCATGAAAAATCTTGGATCATAATGTAACTCTCTTGTATCGGGAAAACTGACTGATACCCAACAAAACAAATGTTTCCTTTCAGCCTTAAGAAATTTACTGTAAAATCAACCAAAATGTATATTAATAAATAAAATTACCGCATAACCGTTCCAAATACTGATAATTATAAAGCTTTTTTAACGACAGTAACAAAAACAAAATAAAAGCAAATCCCAAACAAACGTATTTAGGAAAATGGATAACTAAGTTCTTTTTAAGGGCTTAGCCTATTACCGGCTTTGCTTGCTTTCATACAACATTTCAAACACAATTGATTTTTTTGCATTGAACGTCAACCCTGTTACCAAATGTCAACGATAATTTAGAATACAAAAGAAAGCAATAAAAGAAAATACCAAAATGAATTTTCTCGGAAAATATGAAAAGGAAATGCTTCCTAACCAATTCTCGGAGGAAAATTAAGCTTAAGTTTTTATAGAAATGGGTAACTCTAACTTGTGTTGACGTTGTAAACTTTAAGCCTTTTCATCGACCATGGTTCTAAGATTGTTGCATTTAGCGAGTGCCGCAATGCTGATGTTAAAGGAAAAGTTAAGGTACTCGTATTTTTAAATAAAGATGATTAGTCCTTTCGTGGTACAAGTAAAAATTCGTAGATTGATATTATCTTTCTACGATGCTGATATATTAATATAAAAATTAGTATTTACTCGCACCTAATTAAATACATTTAAAAATGACATTATTATTCTTCTATCACTTGCTTCGCCATGTTTATATTCGATTAATCTAAATAATCAGTATAATATTTGTTTTTTCAAATCCCACACCATATACATAATTTAGTATTGGCTACCTTATTGATAGTCTACTGATGTTATCAATACTACCGATACCATCAATAGTATTAGTAATAGTTTTACACTATGTTATCGATAGTATACAAATGTAACAGTACTATTACTGCCAATCAATAGTATTTGCACTATCGACAATCTTGAAAGCACTATCGATATTTTTAATAGTTTTCAAGTTCTCTATCAATAGAGAAACTATCGGTTCATATCATCATTCATAGAGCGCGTTGTTCTAACCAAGTCGCTACGCGCTTAAAACAGGATTCCATTTAAAAAGTCAACATCAACGTGATGCCAAAAATTATTCAAAAACATAAAATCTAAACATCACAAGGCAAGATCCATCAACGGACCTCTGGGGAGGGAATGAAGTTATTTATTTTATAAAGGCAATAAATTCAGACGTCGGCGGGCTTCAGCGATCGTTGTATATCAATCCATGCCAACTACTACTGTCAGGGGTCGGTCGAATTTATGGTTTAATTTCTGTGAACCTGCAGTGACCGCGTCAGACAGATGTCTAATTGTTGCTATTAGAATGGAGGATTCGCGTTAGGCGAACCGAAGATACGATCGATTTTTGGAGTCCTTTACCTTTTAGAAGGCGTTTGTTGTTGTTTTTGAATAAACATAATTTTAAATTCTGCCATATCACATAATACCAACCCGCACTGGGCTCGCGTGGTGGAGTATGGCCCACACTATCTCACAATTGAGATAAGGCCTGTTTCCCAGCAGTGGGAACGTATATAGGCTGATGATGATGATGATGATGACATAATACTGTATGACTTAGTTATAAGTTACAAATGGAGATTATGCTGATAAATGTTGTAAAATTTTTCACTATTGGAAGACTACGAAACTGTTAAAATAAGTGTAACAAAATACCAAATTGATTACTGCTAGCGCCATCTGTTATAATTACCTGTAAACTTATAATGTATGTAGTAAGAAACTAATGAACGACCGATGAATGATTGAGTGAAGTGAATGTGTGACCGAAGCACAGATATTTGAAATAAAGTTCAGTTGATTGCAAACCACAACAGCGTTTTAATAGGTTATGGGCCCAGTCCCGCAAAAATCAGTTAATTAAGTGATCAATCAGTGCAATTGTAGTAAATATGTCGACTAATTACTTGGCGAACATCCCGAAATTGAAAGGTCGCGAAAATTACGACGACTGGTGTTTCGCAGCGGAAAATGTACTCGTGTTAGAAGGCATGGCGGACGCTATCAAGAAGCCATTAGCAGAATCGGTTACATTGGTTCAAAAAGCAGAAGATATGAAGGCGAAAGCAAAACTCGTTTTAACAATCGACGCTTCTTTGTACGTTCATATCAAGCAATGTGCAACGACGTATGATTTGTGGAGAACTCTGAAGAATATGTTCGACGATTCTGGATATTCACGGAAAATTAGTTTGCTTAGACATCTCATCAGTATACGCCTAGAAGACTGCGATTCAATGACCAGCTATGTCAGCCAGCTTATGGAAACCGCACAGAAGCTACAAGGAACTGGTTTTGAGATTAATGACCAGTGGATTGGATCACTGATGTTGGCCGGATTACCGGAGAAGTTCGAACCAATGATTATGGCAATCGAACATTCAGGTATCAACATAAACGCAGACGCTATAAAGACAAAGTTATTGGATATGAGTTACGAGGTTAAATCGGAAGGTGCATTTCTGGCGGGAAAAAATTTTCATCATCGAAAATATGGCGGCAGTCATAAAAATCAACCCACTCACTCACAGTATGGCGGCGGCAGTGGAATGAACGGAAACCGAACGTATCCGTCAACTGTCAATGTCAGTGAAGGCGGGAATGCCGGCAATAACACTTCAGAAAAAACGAAAATAATTCGTTGTTACAAGTGCAAGCAGTCTGGACACTATAAAAATCGATGTCCACAAGCAGAAAAGCCAATAACGAATGCATTTAGTGCAGTATTTCTCACAAGAAGTTTCAGTCCAACCGACTGGCACTTGGATTCCGGCGCAAGTACTCATTTGGTTTCCGACAAGAATTTGTTGTCAAATGTTTGTGATCAACCCAAGATTAAGGAGATTGTTGTGGCAAATAATACAATCGTGCCTGTTGAATGCTCAGGAGATCTTCAGATTACGACGTGTGTCGGAAGTAAGACCTACGAGATAAATGTAAACAACGTTTTGTATGTGCCAAACCTGACTACCAATTTACTATCAGTGAGCAGAATAATTGCCAACGGAAACAGGGTCGAAGTAGATCGACATGGTTGTTCAATATATAACTCACAGAATGACTGCATTGGTGAAGCAAAATTAGAAAATGGTGTATACAGATTAAACGTGAAAACAGAGAAAGTGTTTGCAGCATCTGCAAAAGTATCAAGTACAACTTGGCACAGACGTCTTGCTCATATGAATGCCACAGATATGCAGAAATTGAAGAATGGAACAGTTGAAGGTGTTAGTTACCATGACAAGTGTGATATCAGCAGAAATAGCTGTACTGTTTGCTGTGAAGGGAAGCAAACAAGACTACCATTCCCTCATAGTGCCAACAGAAGTAGTGGAGTCCTGGAACTGGTTCACACAGACTTATGTGGGCCAATGGAGAACTTGTCATTGGGAAAAGCCAGGTATTACCTACTGTTTGTAGATGACTATAGCAGGATGTGCACTGTCTATTTTCTGCGAGAGAAAAGTGAAACTTTCAAGTATTTTAAACAGTATAAAGAGCTTGTCGAGACACAGCAGTCAAGAAAGATTAAAATACTAAGGTCTGACAATGGAGGAGAGTTTTGCTCGGCAGAAATGGAGAATTATTTAAGGCAATGTGGAATAGTTCATCAGAAAACAAACAGTTACACACCGGAGCAGAATGGACTATGTGAAAGGTATAACAGATCAATAGTTGAGAAAGCACGCTGTCTCCTGTTTGATGCACAGTTTCAGAAATCCCTGTGGGGAGAGGCTGTTAATACAGCTGTGTACATTATAAACCGTGCACCAGCAGCAGGTATTAATAATAATACTACTCCTTATGAAATATGGACAGGCAGAAAGCCGAAATTGGATCATCTAAGAATATTCGGCAGTCCAGTCATGGTCCATGTCCCTAAGGCAAAACGCAGGAAATGGGATAAGAAAGCGAAGAAAATGTTCCTGGTTGGATATTCTGAAAATGTTAAGGGCTATCGCTTATATGACCCACTAACACACAGTGTTATCATAGCCAGAGATGTTGTGGTCATGGAGAACATAGATGACAGCTCGACAACAACCATTCATATTGAAGAGGCAGAAGAGGAAGTTCCTGTAAGTGAAGAACAAGATACCAGTGAGAGCCAGAAAGATGAGACATTTATCCCAAATTCATCGAGCGACACTGATGACAGTTTCTCAGATACATTATCACCAGAAGACTTGAATCTTCTCTCTACCCAGGGCAATACAAATGTACCTCAGAAACGTGAGAGACGCAAACCAGATTACTATGGTGTTGCAAACATGTGTGCGGTAATGTCAAGTGAACAGCTTAGTTTAAGTGATGGTGGTGGTTTTAGTGTGTGGTTAAAAACAAGTGAGTATTTAAAAGGAACTTTATAGTATGGACTTTAATGAGACTTTCTCTTGAGTTTAAAGATTTTCTATGTCGTGTTATGTTTGTTAGATATGTTGATGTATCTTTCCTTTATGTTTTTCTTAATGTAACTGGGTATGTGTAATTACCAGAGTGTTCAGAATTTAAGAATTGTAATAACATTGAAACTTAAGAGAGCTATTTGTGACTTCAAACAATCAGCTTGAGCCTGTTATGTTAGGATTGAGGATTGTCTGTTAAAATTAGTTTAAAAGTCTTATTAATTATTATAAAAGTCAGAATAAGAACTATGTCTCTTTGTGAAAAATTATAAGAATACTAAAGTTTATATATTGCTTTGTTTTGTGGATAATTTTTACAATTGTAAGAGAACATAAGAATTAAGATTTAGGTACTGATAAATGAGTTAGTTAAAAAGTTAAAAATTATATATTTGGTCAGATGAAACAGTGTCTATTATTAATATAAATATATGTAAAGATTGTATTACTGTTTACCAAAGGTAATTTACAGAAACTATTTTGTTTAAGTTTTAATATGTCAGATTGTTCATGTAATGATACACTTATGTAAGTAAAGTTAAAAATTAATATTATGTGTCAACAAATAATATGCCTGCAGATCATTGCTGCAGATATACTTACCAAACTTACTTGCTTGTGTAATGTGAATTGATAAACATTATAAGTTTCTACATTATATAGGTGTTCATAAAGGTATAATGTAAATGTGTGTTATGTAAACATGTATGGAGTATGAATCATACTTACTGTTTTTGGATTTTATTATGGAATTTGGATTATTTTGTTAGGTCAGGGTGTTAAAATAAGTGTAACAAAATACCAAATTGATTACTGCTAGCGCCATCTGTTATAATTACCTGTAAACTTATAATGTATGTAGTAAGAAACTAATGAACGACCGATGAATGATTGAGTGAAGTGAATGTGTGACCGAAGCACAGATATTTGAAATAAAGTTCAGTTGATTGCAAACCACAACAGCGTTTTAATAGAAACTATCAGGTTTTTATATCACCTCTACAGATAACAATATTCCGAAGCTGGTGGTAGAATCACTATAATTATGTGATAATTACAATAGACGTTTCCTAAAGTGCACCTTTTAACCCTACATGTTCATATATGGTATTCTTGTTTGGGATTCGAACCCATGATCTGATCATTGCCACATGGGGCAGTGTCACTATCAAATGCACCAAAGAGTCATTTAAGCAACCTGCTGTTTACAGTGTGCTCAACGATTTCAAAAGGCCACCACGTTCACCACATTAACTTTTCAATTACCCCCTTGTATATTTTTTGTTGTGCGATAAAAAAACATTTGATTATCTTCTAGTTTTAAAAGCAACAGCGAGTTTTGCCCTAAACATTTCATTTAAACGACGCCATAAATCCGGAATGAAATCTCTTTTATTAGCGCTTTTACTTTGGTTTCGGGTATCGTAAATTCATAATGGATTTTCGTTGTCTTTTCCCATGCGGGTTTAGGAATGTCAATATGGTTCGGGTTGATGTTTGCTACATTTCATTTCTTATGTTGGTCAGGCCTTTACTGCATCTGATCTTGTTTCATCTCCTATTTTATCTGTAGATTTCAAATGTACTGAAGATTTATTTTCTGTATTTTGGCTGCTGTAGCCGAAATTTGGCTTGGAGAACTTCGTTTTCACTGTAACTATGTATATGTTCCACGTACAAAGTAATGTTGATCTGTGCAATATTCGTGTAGTGTTCACCTTCTGAGGAAAAGTGGACTACATTGGTCCTAGATGCATGGATACATGTAGTCGTCATGTCAGAGATTTTTTATTAAAACCGTAGCCGCATTTTGTATCATTCCCTGCTACCCTTTCTGCTAGCTTCATTATAATTCTCTTTGAAAACAATATCTTTTACTGTTAGCACAGAAACTATACACTTGAAATCAAAAAGGAAATCTTATTTATTTAAATTAGTTTTCATCAGATTGGATTATGATGATTCTAGAAGATGATGATAGATTATTTTGAATTGCTGAAACGTTATTGATTTTAGGTATTTACATAATATCATGGTCATGTTTCTAGTCAAAATGCATTACGGTGGCAATTTTCATAATTTAAAAAGTTTATAGAACCAAAGAGCAAATATTATTTGCTCTTTGGTTCTATAAACTTTTTATCTGATGAAAACTAATTTAAATAAATAAGATTTCCTTTTTGATTCAAGTGTATAGTTTCTGTTCTAACAGTAAATTTCTCTAAAGAAAATATTTTTAAAACAAAGAATTTCTTGGTGTGATGATAAGCAATCACCGCCGCCCATCTGCTACACCAAAGGGATCGCTGATGCGTTGCCAGCCTTAGTCGGTGTATTCTTTTAGGCTGTCTAGTCCCGCAGATGCCGTTTGTGCAGATTTTTCACTAACACCTAGCCTTAAATATTTAGGCGAGAAATGTTCTTAGAACAAAAAACAAGGTATTGAATCGAAACAAAACACTTACTTGTTTTCTATCTATTAACGGCGCTATTATTTTAATTAAAATTCGATTCCAAACGGAAAAAATACTCTCTTCAAGGCTTTCAAAGAAACTACGTTTTCTTTTGATCTAAAGTTCTATTGCGTTTGAATATTTGGTCCTATTCTTATTTCAGTAAGAGTGTTTTAGCATGAACTGTCCAAACTAGTATTTCTATTGTTGGTAATTCCTTTATTTTTTTATACTACAAAGGTCCGCCCAAGCTCCCACTTTACCATACCCAAGTTACCGTCGCTTGTTAGACAACACCAAAGGCATCGCTCAGGGATATTTGTCTAGCACTCTGGCAAAGTACTAAGTTTGGAGTTTGAAGCTGAAGGCTGTGTGAATCCAGAGATACATTTATTAGTTTATTAAATACTTATCTAATCTAATCTAATTTAAGAGCATCGCTCTTGTCGGTGGAGCAACTTCCACTCTTCTCACAAATACTTATAAACAGTGTAAAAACGACAAACACCTTCCTTAAGCCGCGTTCCGCAAGCTCATATTCGGACGCAGGTAACGACATTTTAAGGTAATATTTCCATATAATTTCGCGATAAGGGTAGACAGAAAGTGCCACGTTAAATTATGCGTGACGTAAGGAGTAAAGAGGGATAATCCCACAAAAGTTCCGATTCTTTATTGGACGTGGGGTGTATTAGACCCTGTTTTTACCATGGAAAATACAAACATTCACGAACATCATTATTTTAGCTTGGAGATGAGAATAGATAAGATTAATTATCTGTAACTTTTAAATTATGGAAAATAGCACGAATATTTCCCATAAGGTTTTAACCTTACAATAACAGAAAGAAAAATAAAATATTGAAGTGTTGAAGAATAGGCGTAACAATATTATAAAAGCAAAAATAACTCTGTAGATTGTTACACTATCACGCCTAAGCGTTACTTATTATCTAGCATCCACAGTACAAGCTATACTTAGGCTTGATGACCCTGTTTAACAAAAGGTCTTATTTATTTAAAGATCTATATTTGTATTTATTATTTAAGGATCGTACAAAGTTATTATTATAATTGGAGAATGCATCAGTGTAATGCAGCAAAACACTTACGCCTTACAATTTAATCCACATACGAAATTTTAAAAATAAGTTCAGTAAAATTAACAACTTATTATTTCTTGATTACTGCAATAATAACAAACTGCTGGTCGGTGCAATCTGAGGTGGCAGTGAGCTGGCAATATCAGCCATAGAACTGATAACAGTTGGGTTAAACGGGTTCTAGAGAGTAGACCGCGAATCAGTAAACGTAGTGTAGGACGCTCTTTGAAAGTGGAGCGACGCGACGATTTGCGCAAGATGGCTGGCAGGAGCTAAATGCGAGTAGCCGAGGATCTATCAGTATAGCGAGCAGCTGCAGAAAAAAACTCTTTTTTACGAGTACATTTATTTAACAAAAATACATACTTTACTGGTATACCTGTAAGCCTAGATAGTCCTAGATTCAAGTTTGATTTCAACTTACTTTATAGATAGATATACTCTTTATTGCACAATATTATCAAAGAAAAATATATACATAATTGAATGGTAATGTTTAGTGTACCTACAAAACTTTAGCGCATCATTATCTATGGCCTATCCAATTTCGTCAGGTCCATCGACAAATATCATTATTGACCTCAACCTGAGTTGCTATCCGCCCAGCAGAGGCGCTGATTGATAGCTGAAGAGGCGCGGCCTCCGATAAGGCTCATTGCTTCGGGTCATTAGTCTGCTTTCATTAAGGACAGGTCCTGCGGTTAGATCAATGGTGTTCATTATGTGCGGCAGCTTTAACGATTTGTCTTTATGTATGTTCATGTGGATTAAGGGCGGCTTTTGTTTAAAAAAAATTGATATACCTGTTAATTAGTTAAAGTGAATCCTTCAAAGTATATATCAAGAATATTGTCATTAATAATATTATCAGAAATTACGTGTTTAAGTTTTGTTGTTTGCTAATGACACCAAATGTTTATAAATACGAACGTATATAAATTCAGGCGAATAAGACTCAATGAATACCACTGATAATAAATGATTGTTTTTCTTGCAATAAAATTAAAAATACTTAAGTTCCAATTTATTTTAGAGTAGGTACATCATGATGTGAATCTTAAATAAATTCTCAAAAACTTTACAAAATTATAAATATTTTTACGAACTCTTCATATTTAATCAGTTAAGATTCATGTGGAAAACAGATAATAAAATTCAATGATGCCAAACAAATATTCAGAAAATCACATCGCTCGACAACTCATCGCTTTTCACAATAGAGAAAACTTTTAGGAGCCCCTTTGAAAAACTCTCTTGATTAATTAACAGAGGAAAGGACATCGATCAAACGCTTAGAGGTTAATACTGGATGAAAGGTGATGTTAACAAGCCCAATTATATCAGACAGTTTCTGAATTGATATTTTCAGAATTTTAACATTTTTCTGAATAAAAATGATTTATCAGATAATTCGAAAAATTCGTGTCGTCGTTGCTCTCGAATTTCTTAAACTATTGAGGATAAGAACTTACTGATCGGTTTTCAGTTTTACCTGCGCCCGCCGCGGTTGCGGGCCCGCCCGGAAGCTTCTGTAGAATCAGAGTATATAATAGTACTGTAAAATGTTGATGTTGATTATTTGCATTCTTAACTGGTTGTGATCTCCATCTCAGGCCAAGACCTATCATTGTTGCGATAACTAGATTTTAACGATGAAGGCCTTTGCTCTTATTAGGACATATACTTACTGTCAGATACTTTACTTTTATCTTCCACTACACTAAACTTGATGAAGTAGCCCAAATTATTTAGTGTGTTCAATTGGAATGCCAAAACATACTCAAAAGTCAGTCTATTCACAAAGTGAAAACGCCATTTGTAAGTCTAACAAAGTCATGTCTCCACTGCATTGTGAATATTGAATAAAAATCGTCTTTGAAAGTCCCAGCGCTGATTCGATCTGGCATTCGAAATGGAAGACAATCTGATTTTGTGACGGCATTCGGAATAGTTTATGAAATGTGCAAAGTGACATTTCATGTTACAGATAATGGTTCATTATTTCCTTAAAGGTTTGCTTGGTGAAGTTTTCTCTCTTTTCGTTATCTACTCTCTCTTTCCGTTGGGGTATCTGTGATGCTGATGACTGGTGAAATGGTGCTATTGGTACCTTGTTTTTTGTTCTAAAATATTTGGAATCGATAGTCAGGGAAACTACACGTTTGATATGTGTTTTGTGTCAGGTTATTAAATACAATTTGAAAGAAAATATTTTGAAATATAAAAAGGTTGGTAAACGATACAACGGATCACCGTCATCCATGGACACCAGCCTAATTTATTGCAATTGTGTAGTAAAAGGCTGGTAGTACACTCTGTTCCACATAAGTTGTCCTTTAGCCGCCATATTGGCAGCATTGCCTACGCTTTGTAAATCTGTCAAAAAACAGATTGAAAGTATTGAAAAACAGTAGTACCAATATAGCGGCTAGAGGACTTCTTATGTGGAACAGAGTGTACACTTGATTTCGTTTATTTTCACTCAAAACTCATTCACTGGGAAACATTAAACAAACGTTCCACCAACAGTGTTTGTGTTGGTAACACAGGTTGCGTCTATTTCTTACTTGTTGCGTCCTATTCTGTTGCGCCATTGGCTGAATTGAGTCATGTCACAATTGAGCTGAGTAACTGAGTTAGTGCACTTAAATACGCCGAGTTACCCATGCCTAATCATTACTACATGTATGTAGCGGTTGTCATTGATGTGGAGTGACAAGGGTTTCTTCCTGCATTCGTAAACTAACTGATCGACGAAAGCTCTATACTTAAGTTGGAATTGGAAAAGAAATAAGGTAGGTTTGGTCAGTTGTCAGATCAGCAAATAAATATATTTTAAATTTTTATTTTCTCCGTCACTGCAAAATAATAAATGATTGTTATTGTGAATAGCGTTAATAATAATAGAAACAACAAAAAAGAGAATGATTCAATTCGCAGTAAAAAATTGGGATTTTTTAAATTTTTCAATCAATCAATCAATCATTCAATCAATCATTCATTTATTTGCGAGAATACAATATTTTACAAAGGTCTTATTATTATAAATATGTGTCAGTATTCTGCCTGCAAGCAGACGCGCAAATGTTAGAGGACATGCTAAACAAAAGAAAAAAAACCGGCCAAGTGCGAGTCGGACTCGCCCATGAAGGGTTCCGTAGTAGCAAGTATCATCATAATATAAAAGTTCTTGTAAGTCTTTGTAAGTTTTGATCGATGTTTTAATAATAGCATATTTTTTAAAATTTAACGATTTATGACGTATTAAAAAAAAACTAATTACTTGATCTCGTTCAAACCAATTTTCAATGGAAGTTTGCATGGTAATGTACATCATATATTTTTTTCAGTTTTATTATTATCTTATTTTAGAAGTTAGAGGGGGGGGGGGACCAACATTTTACCACTTTGGAAGTGTCTCTCGCGCAAACTATCCAGTTTAGAAAAAAATTATATTAAAAACCTTATTATCATTTTTAAAGACCTATCCATAGATACCCCACACGTTAGGGTTTGATGAAAAAAATATTTTTGAGTTTCGGTTCGTTTACGATTAATGACGTTTTAAAAAAAACTAAGTACTTGATCTCGTTTAAACCAATTTTCAATGGAAGTTTGCATAATAATGTACATCATATATTTTTTTTAGATTTATCGTTCTCTTATTTTAGAAGTTACAGGGGGGGGGGACCAACATTTTACCACTTTGGAAGTGTCTCTCGCGCAAACTATTCAGTTTAGAAAAAAATGATATAAGAAACCTTATTATCATTTTTAAAGACCTATCCATAGATACCCCACAGGTAAGGGTTGGACGAAAAAAAATTTTTTGAGTTTCAGTTCTAAGTATGGAGAGCCCCCAAAATTTATTATTATTTTTCTATTTTTGTATAAAAATCTTAATGCGGTTCACAGAATACATCTACCTACTAATTTTCAACAGTATAGCTCTTATAGTTTCGGTAAAAAGTGGCTGTGACATACGGACGGACAGACAGACAGACAGACAGACATGACGAATCCATAAGGGTTCCCTTTTTTGCCATTTGGCTACGGAACCCTAAAAACCAATAATAATAAAATTTACAAATTTAGGTAATTAATTATTTATACAAGAAAAAATTTTTAAAAAATGTCATGCTTTTCAGGTGTCAATAAATTTACAATTTTAACATTTTAATTAATTACAAAAAATAAATAGAAATAAAAATAAAAATGTCATGCTTTACAAATGTCAACAAATTCCTTAATATTATAAAAACAGTTGCTTAGGAGCCAGTCACACAGTTTAGATTTAAATTGACTTCCTTCCTGTATTTTTAAATTGTTAGGTAGCAAATTATAAACAAATATGCACATGATATAAACGTTTCTTTTGTATATTTGTTTGTGGCTAGCAGGTTGATATAACAAGTTCTGAAACTTCATTCGTTTCTGCCTGGTATAAGCTACATTGTGTTCTATGAAATGGGATGAATTATTTTTCACAAAAAGACACAGATCTCTCAAATAGATGCAAGGCAGAGGAAGGATATTGCAAGCTCTGAATAGAGGTCTGCACGAATCAAGAAACCATGCCCCAGTGATAGCCCTTACGCAACGCTTTTGCACTTTGAAATTTTTTTCTTATTGAAGCATCAAGTAAGAATTTTACTATCAGAATACAAGTGCATTCATAATTCCTTCTAGCAATTAATGACCTGCGTGATATTGTCAGCTATTTACTATTTCTATGAAAAATACTTCCCCTATTTCTAAAATTGAAGTCACAAGCGATAGCATAAATCTCTAGAGAATATTTTACCTGGTTTCTTGCACAGACTCGTATGGAAAATTTAATTTAGCACGAGAAGAGTGCGGTCACCACGACATCGGAATACAAAGTAGTATGTAAATAAAATGGCCACTTTTTGGGATTCTATATGCATAACGTCCGAATGGCATCCTATATTAAGTCACGCTGCATCGCACAGAAGTTTCTAATATTTGGTGTAGGTGAGTGAAATATTAACTGCAGGGAATAAACGCAAATTATTACCATGTGAAAAGTTACTTTAGATAAACGGTTACAGAATTCGCATTGCATTTGTTTAGAGTTTTTCTTTCAATTTATTAAATTATCTAGTACACTTCAAACGAAAGGTTTGAAGATCAGAGGATTTACCTACAATAGGGTACCCCATTGAGCGATGTTTCCTGGTCAAGTTTTATTTTAGTTTTTGGCCAGAGGCGTTAAACCAGCCAGCGGGTCGCCTGATGGTAGGAAATCACCGCCGCCCATGGAAATCTGCAACACCAAGCATAAATCGAATATGTCACGTAGTAGCTTACATGATGGACTTTTGCACTGAAGTGAAATATAAAATGAAAGCTGCAATGGCCTTATTAGAGGATCTATAAATCTCTCTTAGACATTGTTTCCCTATGGTTGAAAATGTGTTTATATGTAACAGATACCCCATAACATTGTACCTCCATCAATGTCAACGATATCTGATACCGATAACAACCCTTTTGTTTAGGTAAAACACAAGAAAAACACGAGAAGACAAGGGGTGTCAAGATTGCTTTAGGGGGTGGTTTTATTAAGAAACGCTGATAGATTCGACTATAAATCCATCAAAATATTAACGAAAAAATGGTCGCGCTGTTCAGTTAAAAAAGTCTCGATGCGGCAAATTTTAGATTTTTTTTATTAAGCTAAAACTTTTCCTCGTTTTGAACGGCGGGAATTCTCTGGAGTAAAATTTTCCGGAAAAAATATTTAGACGTACTTTGTTCCATGCATGAGCGGTGAGGCATTTTTTTTACCATTTTAGTTGGCAGAGGCAGGTTAACGGACAGCAAGCAACTACGGGCTATTTCATTGACGGACATTTTACTTAGAAGCATGACTGTGGTGCCAAACCAAAAAGTGTTTTTTAAGTACTGACTCCTTTTAAAATATCCCTTTTTTTATAAAAGAATAATCCGGCCGGGCTCCTCCTGATGGTGTTGTCGTGAGAGGTGAAATCCCCTTTTAAATATCCTGTAACAGTTCGACATAGCATCGTCTATTTCAAACTAAGCAAAGCTGCCAAACAAACACAAATAAAAAAAAAACCTTTTTTTTTGGTAATGCAAATATTTGTATTTTAAAAAACCACTTAGACTAAAGAATAGGCGATCGTGTTCACAAATGTTTTTGGGAATCGAACCCGGATCTTGGATAATATTTGCGAGGAAGTCAAACAAACATCCATCTACATCCTCACAAACTTTCGCATAATTTAATTACTTTTTTTTTAAGACGAGCAGATCGTTCACCTGATTGTAAGCGCCACGTCTGCCCTTAGACAGTTCAGTACCAAACAGTAACTAAGCACCGCCCTGCGCCCGCTACACCGAGACGACAGTTATTAGGTCACATACCTATACCCAATAATTCCAATAGCTACAGTGCCCTTTCCCCGAAACACAGAAGTTCTTGACACGTCATTTCTATTTCACGGGAAAATAAATCTGGCACTGCGGTGGTACCCACCTAGACGGCCCAGTACAGGAACCTCCACCTGGTTAGTGTCTTGGCTATTAGTGAAAAAGAAATTGTAAATAAATACTAGAAATAGACACCACTAATATTCTACCACCTAATATTCCCTCCAACTCGTTGAGATTAACTATTCCAAGTCTAATATTATCTCTCTGAGCCTAGTACGAATGGTATTCCCGTATTCGGGCATAAATCTTCATATGATTATGATAATGCAGGAATATTATTGAATATCCCGCTCATTTCTACACCTAAAGCGCACCCTTATCTCTTGCTCAGTCCATTAAATAATACCTAATAGTTATGAAGTATGTTTTTGTTAGTTATATATTTTAGTCTTACTTCCTCATTGCTTGAGGTCATTACCATGGGTTCTCTTAGTATTTTTGGTACGGGTTGTTATACTAGCTATGTATGTTTAATGGAGCGTTTGGAGAGGCCTATGTCTATTAGCAGTGGACTGTAATAGGCTAATCATTTCATGGTTAATGGAATTGCTTGAAACATGTGCCACCTTAATATTTTTCGTTGTGTTTAGGTAATTTGTAGGTCGGTCGGTTAAATTGTGTTATATGTATTAGAAACAACGAAGGTGCCAAAAATAAATATTTATGTATGCACAAATAAATACAAACCAAACTCAGACTCAGTACGAATACAAATACGCTATCGAACGAAGCAAAACTCATTGTTTTGCAACTAGGCTAAAAAAAAAACTAGTTGAAAACCGCGCCGGAAGTTCTTAGCTTTATATTTTACGTGTGGTCAAACTTTTTTTCTCTCACATTGTTGGAGCTAAAAAATCTTAAACATTGGAATTGTCTCAAAGCATTCCCATAGATATTTGAAGAATCAAAAAACATCGTGTAAGCGTTCCCGGTTCTAAGTGCTGGGGCGTCGGGAATTTCATTTGCGAAGTGCGTCCATTACCAGCCATTTAACTTTGCCCGTTAAACTTCGGCTCAAGTAAAATTAGGGGCCGGTGGTTTCGTCTTTCGCCCACTTCTGGCTAAGCTACCTGTACAAACTATGTTTTGGAATTCACAATTCCAACTATGATAGGTTTTGGGTCGAGCCTAAGTTCAAGATAATCTTACTACATAATATTAGAACAGCTTAATGTTGTTTCCAAAGTAAGAATGGACTGTTATATTAGTATTCCATTTTCTACAGAGTGCAACGGTGGTAGAAGAAGTGTAGTGATATTCATGGCTGCTTTTAATAAGATATTTGGCTATATGTTTTGCAAAGCTGATGGGATACTGGAAGAAATCTGGAGACTTACGTAATGTTGCTCCACTTTTTGCACCAGTCATTAATTTGAATTACTAACTTTAGGTATTACATCGATTGTCTAATGGTTTATGTACAAGATCAAATCTCGAGGACCTGCGTTCAATTTCCGGTTTGGGATAAATTTGTGTTGGAATTTTCTAACATATCTCACATCCGGGGTTTGTCAGCATTTGGCAAGCTTCGTGATTAAGCCATACCTTTCATCGTGATGGTGTATTGATTCCAATGATTCACTTTTAATTACACCTGCCCCGGTTTCACACAGGTTACGTACCAGTGTACCATCCTGATAAAAACAAACACAAGATCTCGTTATGAAGTTATGCGTGTTCCATTTTCTACATTACGTATGTACATTTCAGTGATTATATTTTATTTTAATAGAAAGGAGTGAAAGAGATAAATAAATTATAATATCAATACAAACTAAAGTAGTATACTGGTACTAATTACGTGTTCGATCGTACACCCGAGTAACTTTTGGAAAATTCGAAACGTATTATACCCAGAAACTCAAAAAGATCTATACCCGGCTATTTAAGCGAATATCCATTTATTGTCTATCCTTTATCTTTAAAGCAACTAATGGCGGCAGTAGATTAGTGATTGCAGTCGTTAATTTACCGGGCCTCGAGGAAGGAACCCGGCCCCTGCAATTGTTATCTGTCTAAATGCTCCGCTCAGACTGCAATTGAATCGGAAGAAAGGAATCTCGCTCGCTCCTTTGAGTTTTTGATTTTTACACAACTTGATTCTTCTTTGAGAAAATGTTGAAGATAGTTATTTTATTAAAGATTGAAAGAATAAGTTGAATAGTTTGAGTGCTTCGTAGAAAATTATATTTTTACAGTCGTTAAAAAGATCTTCTTTCATACAGAAAACCGTATGAAATAGTATCTATTTATATAAATGGAAATATTACCATGTTGTATTTTTTTTGGATTGAAAGAGTTTCTTGCCGGTCTTTCGCAATTAGGATAATACCTTTTGGAATTGAGCGAAAAATGACGTCAACTGCGCTTGTCTGTAACGATAGCGATAGACCAATAGCAACACATTATTTATCTGTGTGTATGCTAGTCATCACAGTCGCGTATTTAACGCAATTCCAAAAGGTCGTATCCTAAAAGCATTTGAACCAGATATAGCTATATTCCAAAGTCGGTGGTAGACTAGAATAGAATTTTCATAAAGTCTATATAAATATAGAATATCATTTTTAATTTTGAAACACTTCCTAGATTTTCAACTTAAATAATTATATAATACTGTAGGAAAATAGCTCGTGATATTTCGGGAACGGAATATTTTAGATATTTTGCGATAAATATCTTTCATCTCTGTCCTATAATTCCAAACATCTCAATATTGACCTTTGCTATTTTCAAAATAAATCTGTATTTCGAGGAAACATACCTCGCTTCCAGTTTATTCAAAAGAAAATACTTATTGTTACTATCTAAGCTTGTTAATTCTTTTAACCATAAGAGCGTTTGTTTACCGCCGCCGTCACCGGGCCGTCACCGAGAACCGATTTTATTTCTGACCAATTTCAAGATGACGGCGCTCGGGTGACGGGTGGTCGGTAGACAAACAAACGACTGTAGTAAATATTATGTACCTACCACTACCTCGGCGCCGACATTTCTCTCTCGGTGACGGCTTGGTGACGGCGGCGGTGGACAAACGGTCTAAGGTTCCTTTTTTGGCAAACGTGTTTTATAAATATTTAGCAAAATTAAATTCATTATTTTACTGAAAGCAGAATAAAACTAGATGAGTTAATTATTACATCGATATACTTTTTTTTGTCTTATATTAACGGCCCCCTGACGTAGTAGATAGCTTACGCAACTGTTGATCTAGCTAGACGACCCGGTCATTTTGTGACCCGGTTCTTAATGAGTGCGTTTAAAAGCCAATGCTGATGAGTTAAACTCCTAATTAAGTCTGCATCAAACATGTTTCTAAATCATAATATTATGCCTGGTTTGAAGAAAATATTTATAAAGCATCAACTCTTAAATCACATCGTTCGGGAACTTTTTTCTGCATATAAATAATAATAAATATCTCTGGACATTAATCACACATCATCATCTAGTTCCAAACTAAGCATCAGCTTGTGCTATGCCAGACAACGAATAAACATAACTTTTTTTTTTGTAAATAAATCATTTATACATAGAAACACCCAGACTGATACAGTCATTTTCATGCACACAAATGTTTGTACCGTGCGGGGATCGAACCCGCGACCTCTGCTGTAATAGCCGACTTCTCGACCATTACACAAAATGGCTCGTCAATATACAAGAAAAAACACGCAGCCCACCTAATGGTAAGTGGTTACTACGGCCTATTCCATTCACCCTTAGCCAAGAAGAGTCGCTCAAAGAGCCGCCACACTGTTGGCTGATCTAATCTTCGAGCCTTTGATTGAAAGTACTACGAGTATGGTTCACACATTATTATTGCCATAACACAGCCAAAGCATCTTTTTTTTTTTCAAAATGTACGCTATTTACACTTCATGTTACGTAGAATTACCGCACCTCGTTAAAACGTCTATTTCTACGCTCCGGAAACGTCAAACAGTATCTCAACAGTACAACTCAAATGAATCTTTTTAGAAAAATCTTAACAATTCAAATCCATGTCACAGGTGCTCCCACTCATTAGCACGAAGTTTAAAAATTCCGCCTGTCCAAGTAATATATTGCCGTCGTATTGAAACTCGTCAGTCAGCTGAGAGTGTTTTATTACGTGAAGTGGCTTCGCTTCGTCTCCCTTCTTAATTATTTCTTTTCATTTTGTCAAAAAAAAAGTCTACGCCGCGTTTAGCATCAGATTTTGGGTTATATTTAACTCCCCTCACGGTCTTTTTAGCTCGCATGCCGGCTTATAATTAAAGCAGACTGAATGCAATTTAGGAAGTTTTAAGTTGCAGCTAGCGGTGCTATAAATAGTATATCAGCTTTCCCGGACAATGTTTGAATTGCTGAAGTTGCAGTTTTTCGGAGTTATTTAGATTTGGTTATATAATAATCCTCTTGTTCTGTTTATGTTTCTTAAAATGATCTGCTCAGTGGAATAAAAAACAAAGTTATGGGTATTCACACAGCGCCGTCCAACTCAATAAGCTGAACTTTATCTGAACTGAACATTATCTAGATGTATTGTCCTTTTGCTATTACTACCTACTAGTCTATTTTAGTGCAAAAATTAAAATCAGTTTCGTCGTTTAATTGGCGGCATGGGAGCCAAGTGGACGGAGGCGAAACCGTAAACCGAACATACAGAGTTACTTTCGCATTTATAATATTAGAAGATATTTATTTGTTTATATTTAAACACTTCCTTCCGCAAGTGTAATCGAATGTTATCATAAACGTAATTGTACGAGAAACATTATTTATTTATTTAAAGAAACGTAAGCAAACGGTACACCACAACTGTTATTATTCTCTGTTTTTCATTTTAATTGCTTTCATTATAATTTATCTGGTTTCGGTATTATTAAGGTTAGAGATAGTTGTTTTCAAACTAATTTATAACAAAAGTAAACAGAGTATAATTTAATGCACAAACAAATCCTTCCAAATATTTAATCCATCTTACATTAGCACTACTTATTTTGTAATGATTGATAAAGAATTTGACAAGCGATATGGTGTAATGGATAGATAGCCTTGTGTGTATAATGTCTAAATAATAATTGAATTACTGACTTACTTAGCAAAAAGGAGTTTTTTGATTTTGTTACATTTTTAGTTATATGCGTTCATTTACATGAAATTGACGTCGAATGTAATAAATGACTCAAAACCGGAACTTATATAAAGCTAAAGTTTAAAACATATCAAAATACTTTTCCGATATAATTTAAAGCAAACAGAAAACGAGAAAGGGTAGACAAAAGATTAAAGAAATAATTATAAACCGCTATATGGATTAAATCAACACTTTCCGGCAAGACTGGTCAAACTTTCAATCGGTAAATCTTCATAAAACGGAATTCGCACTTACAGCTATCCCATAACGGACTCCACTATAATTCATACTGGCCAATAACGAATACGACACCTAACGCCTGTTATGGCACCCCAGGTGTTGTTAAATGTTGGGAATCAGTAGAAGTATTAGCTGAATCCTGTTCATTTTTTTATGTCACTTCAGACCTAACCTATTGAGAAATATTTAACCAGTTAACATCGTTCAAATTTTAATGCTATCAAACTTAGCGCTCTTCTGATCTTCTAGCCTTTAAGTGTACATATTTTTAACGTAATAGAAAAACACCTTATGTGTTGTCCAGCAATGCTGTAAAAAGTGCTTGTCTGTTAGTCAAAATGTTGAAGCACCATCCTCTAACATAAGAGCAACGTATGAATAGGTATAGCTTTGATCAGCTATGTTGCGTTTCGTTTGTTGAGTCGGAATTTCGGAGGCCTGAATCCCTCACCTCGTTCCCTCATGCCTCTCCATCCCCATCGCCTCTTCGTTCTCCCTTCAAACTGTTTTCTCAAAAGACGGGTTGCGATCTCTTAGCGAGTAATGATCTCTTGCTAGCAGATGTTGTACTTGCAAGTTCGCCTCCCGATTTAATACAAAAAATAACTCAAACGCAGGCGAAATCAAATGTAAGTGATTTAAAGGACGAAAAGTCTAATCCATGCTTCTCATCAATATAACCCAAGGGTCCCCTAATTCAACGCCTCGACTGCCCCCCACTTCAGTTGATTAAAAATGAAATTGTGGACTAATTTAATTCGATGGTGAGAAAATTCCGGTCACGATTTGATACTTACCGCAGGGCCACACCTCGCAAATTTCCCCAATATTGCTAAAAGAATGGGAGGTCATTACTTCCCTTTGTTTTATGCTCGTAGATATTATTTCTGGTCATGCCATCGTGTTGAATTATTATTATTTTATCGCTCCAATAAAATTAATAGGAAGTTACGTCGGAACATTACGCCCTTATTGATCACTGTTCCCGGTCCGCTGGAATGGAATCAGCTATTAGCGGTGTTCCTGACGGCTTAGATTAGGACACGCATTTTATTACACTTGATTTGACTGGAAAAGGTTTTTCCACTAAAAGAAGTTATTTCAAGTTACAATCTTACGATCGAAATAAACTTTAGCGAGATAAAATGGAAAGTTTAACGATAAAGTATCTTAAACAAAAATTTAATAGATTCTTATTTGTCAAAGGCTAGTTGATTGGAAAATACTACACTACTCAAGCCTCCTTTTTTTGCTAGCGTTGCGCTCAAGCCTATGGCTTACCTGATGATAAGCTGTTAGGCCTCGGCCTCGAATTTCTCGGGCAGCGGGGCGGCAGCGGCAGCGGTGAGTTGTTTTGTATGGAATCCCATAGACCCGTTCTCGAACACAGCGGGGTGGCAGCGGAAGCGGCGGCGCACGCAGGCGCACTGCGGATGACCGCTTGACAGCATCGTACCGCTCTTGACGGCCCGCGTCAAGCGGTGACCGCAGTGCGCCTGCGTGCGTCGCCGCTGCCGCTGCCGCGAAATTCGAGGCCGAGGCCTTACCGTTTCCTACAGATGCTTGTAACACCAGAGGCATCACTCGCGCGTCGTTGTCTTTATAAAAACTTTGAAACCTACAAGTACGAAAAAGTACCAGTATTTATTTAACCACTCAATCCCGAACCGGCACTCGGGTGCCGCGTAACAATAGATTTTCTATTGTGTCTGGTGATCCGGGGCTTGAAAGATTAATGTCCCACTGCAGGGCAAAGGCCTCCATCCTTGAAATCAAGTCATCGCTACAATGATGGGTACTGGCTTAATCACCACGCTTGCCAAATGCGGCCTGGTAATCACAAACCCGAGCTATATCCGAAAAAAACTGACACAAACTACTTTACTTTACTTTAGATAAACAGATAAATGGGAGAAAAAAATAGGACTTGCAATAGTAACTTGATTGTTCATTGAAACAAAAACAAGGTACAAATCAAATTATCAAAGGATCATTTATATGCGTGTGTAACACCTACATAAACAGGTCTTCTAACAAATTCGAACTCCGAACTATTAGCAAAGCACATCAAGTTTGCAGATTGAATTTAAAGTCAACCTTGTTCGGTGTACGCGGATTCTAAAATTTAGAGCAACGCAAGTTAACATTATTCTCGCATAGAATAATGTGGCACAGATCAGACATTGTATATTTAAGGTATGTTGGTGTAGGACCAACAGTTTTTTTTTTTTTGTAACTCAGTCTTCCCATTAGGCATTAAAAGAAAAGCGGTTGATTGTCATAATATGTGCATTGAGTTTTTGGTGTCAATTCAGTAAATATACAGGCAACCTTATGGTAAGCGGCCATTGCGATCTATTCCACCGTGGCATATTGCATTAGAAACCATAATTTAATGTGCTGCAAACTGTAAGCTTCTCTGATCTTTGGTTCTTCTGGTTTGCTTAACCCTAAAAACGCCTCTAACAATTATTTCTTGTCATTATTTTCAAGGCCATCCAAATTTTTTGTAGTAACAAAGCACCAAAACATTGATCTATACTTTTTTACAGAAAATAATTTGTGGCAAAACTTTTACATGGCCACCGGCTCCCATAGACATCTGCATCATGCAAGAGAGTTACAAATGCGCTACCGGCCTTTATGTTAGGAATGCGCTCTTTTCTTGAATGCAAATGCAAATGTCGAGATATTCAGTGACGGAATGCAGCGGCAACATAAATATAATTTTCTTTCACACGTAACGCGCTCTAAAATTAAATGTAATATTATTCTGTAGCCCCTTAAATATTATTCTATGACGAAGAACTTGGATTCTAAATGAACATCAAATCAATATACGAACATTCAAGCGGAAACCAAACTTGTATTTACTGAAATGCTTGTAAAAACTTTCTTATTGAATACGAATATTATTTTACTCATTCCATTTAATAAGTAGTAATCGATTTTGAAATATTAATTTATTTAGTTCTTCAATCTTATAGAATCTAGTAGGGATATCGCTTTCCATCGCCAGTGACCTTGAATGAGTTGTTTTTTGCGGAGGTTAAATAAAAAAAATCATCTCCGCCAAAAATAAAAAACATAGCAGGCTAGCGAGACTTGGCGTGGAGCTAAGAATAGAAGACGTTCTTGCCACTACCCACTAAACTCCCCGGTTGCCCTTTCATAATCCGGTAGCCGATAATCGCCTCGGGCGATTGAATGACCCAGCCCTCTGTTTAATTGTATCCTGGTTTGTCGGCAAAGGCCACTTTTTATTTTCTCTCGAGGACTCCGATTCAGAATCCGGTTTAGATAAGGAGAATACAAAATGTCCATCCATATAGGATAAATCTATTTTAAGCAAAAATAAAATCATTCTCACAGTTTATACTGTCTAGCATAGCAAACGTTTCAACTGATTCATTAAATCAATAAATGGATATCTCAAACTCGTGTCCCCTGTGGCTGACAGTTCAGGTAGGTACTACGAGGCTTTCGCGGAGTTGCAACTTAGTTCGGCCTTTCCCTGGTCAGGATTTTGCTTAAATCTCCTACTTTTATAGAAAAACATCTCACGAGACGATCAGTTTACGCGAAAAAATTCAAAAGAGAGCAAATTGAGACCAAGTCGTAATTATGCAAAAGGAAAGTTTACGGGATCGCCTCCCCTTGATTGAGGCAAAAATATTAATTCCCCCAAAAACTTTTAACAATGAAATTCAAAGTATTTTTTATTACTTGCCAAAATAACGAAGTTGTATGCTAAAACGCCGTAGGGAAGAATCGTGATTTTCTTACTAATAAACATTCTAAAGTAGCGGATATAACTTTTTAGTATTTTTTTGGCTATAGAACCAATAATATTGTGTTGAATTATGGGTAAGGTGTGTAAATAATGTCCAAGGATTTATGTAATTATTTAAACACAGAAATAATACCGGTTTTAAAGTAATTTTTTTTTTGGCAATCAAAATGTTTTCTTTCTTTTATTGAACAACGAATGACTGTCCGCTATCATTTACTACAATCCCCTGAAGCCTGCTATTGTTGTATCCATGAAAATAGGCCAGATACGAAACACGCAAACGGAATGGCTAATAGGTAAAACGGACGTCCGATATCTTTTCAGTTAAAATTAAAATTGAAGCAGACGTCCGTTAAATAATAACAAATTAGAAGAAAACCACAAGAGATGATGATTTTGATAATAAAAAGATAGAAAACTAACAATGAAATACTTTACAGACTTTTAAAACAGCGATAAGGCTGCTAAACCAGACTATTCAAACCATATTACTAGAAAACCCGTATCTTTATCCAAGCACACTAACACTGGCCACCTTCAAACTTTGCCGAACCGGGTCGAGATCTAACGTTCAGCACTGCATAAATTATCCCCAATACTCGTAGAACCCACTGAATATTCATTAATGCGTTCCAGAAAAACTGCAGAACATTTTTTTACAATAATGCCTTACTAATTGAATTAGCTAGGAAGCGCAGTAGGATATTAAGCAAAGACAAATTGCCCCGCTTCACGCTTCAAGCCAGTAAATTCCTATATTCAGCAATAAATTTGCTTTGCGGGTCTCCCCACCAATCCTAAGGAATTTTATCAATAATTATGCGGTGTCCTGTGAAGGAAAAAATCTGTTGTTGTTAATGTTAAGTAAGTAGTTGATAAACGAGTTTTTTTCTTCGTATTGTTAGACTTATCCTTGGATATAATATTTTTAGAATTTGGTTTTCTTTTTCTAATGAGTATCTTAAGAGAAGAACGATTAAAAAGTGCTTCAAAAGAATAGCAGTGTTATGATTATGGGCGAGATATGCATATTACTTTTCAAATATTGCCTTGTCTGGAAACATCGTGATAAAACTTGCAAAATTAGATAAATATAACGTGACCATGACCCAATTGGTCTAGCTCCACTGTCAAAGGTTACGGAGGTCTAAGACAGTCGCTTGGTAATAACTATGTGTAGACTCGCTCGAATTTTGGCTCGTAGAATTGGGAGCCGTTTATGTCGATAAGATCGGGAGAAAACGTTTGGCAAACGACTCCACACCATACCATCCAAGCTAAATCTTTACTTGACTTTGGCGAGATTGAATTCACTTGCATCTCTCTATACTTGACTTTTTCAAGATTGAATTCACGTGCATTTCTTTTATTTAAAAGTAATACCTAATACAGATTTCATCTTTGTTAAGTTCATAAAATAGACCTTAGATACATGTTGTCATTGTCAAGGATTTTTTGTTCTCCTTCGTAATTCTTGAAGTTGGCAGTAAAACCTCCATTCCACAATAAGCTCGTTTTAAAGCGTTAAAGCGTAAATGATAAATTGATAAAATTAGTATCTTTAACCCAAAAATTCACTCAAGGGCTATTACTACATAATTATTATAAGTAGGTAAACTAAAATAAATTCACAAACACATTTTTTTGGTCACACCATCTTTATCGCAGGCAGAGATCCAAACCTTTCCTTTGCTTCTCTGTTTTCTAGCACCCATAGTACAAGCTATGTTTTAATTGGGGATTGATGACACATTATATTTTATTATACCTAAAATGAAGAAGTTTAAATACCTGTAAAAGAATTGTGCCAGTAATTTAGGAAGATGCTAGCTTTCTACATATTTTAATCGTATACAAAAGAAACAATAAGATGGATATCAGTACAAATGACACGGATTTTATATTTGGATTATACAATAGCTAGAACTATCATATGCTAAAATCTTTCCATATACTTGCAAAGGACATATTGAAATATTTGAGTGAGTTGTATTATTCATGAAATCGCATATACGGTTCTGAATAGGAATCGATAGAGATTGATGATGGTGCAATCATGGTATGTTGCTCAAACTTAGCTCGAATTTGTTATCACTAATCTTCATTTGGCAAGGGTATTAAAGCCAGTCGCGGGTAGCCTACCCTTTATTGTAACATTAACCCTTAGCCAGGCGCGGATAGATGCAATTTTTCATTGGTTTTCTTTCACCCATAAGGTTCAAATTATGGTGGTCACAATTTGGCCACTGTCTGGCTAAGGGTTAACTTGATTTTTGTTGAGTAGGCCTTTGCCCTGCGGGAGGAGATTAAATTAGGTAGATACAATACATGGCTTCAAGCTTCTTTTTATGTTTGCATCTAATTTTCAATCATAGCTTAGTATTGTGATCAACGACCACCATTTTGGCAAGCGTGGTCGCTAAGCCAGTTTACAACATTGCAACAATGGTAAGGCCGACTTGCAGTCAAATAATTACGAGTATAAGCTAAAACTTCGTCATTGATATGCAAATACCATCTTTAAAAGAGGTTTTAAACCTTCTGTATCAAATTGTATCAAATGATGTAATATTGCTTCATCAGAACCTTCTGGTATTAAAATGGAACAGAATATTTAAAGCGTTACTATTTTCCTAGGGGTTTGTGGAGAAGTAAGTGGACAAAATTAGTTTAAAACACGGACGAGCACACTTTAAGTCGCAACCTAAGTCCTACTTTATATTGCTGAGCCAGCGAGCTCGAGATAAAGTAAAACACTGTTGCAGAAATCTCCTTGTCACTGTAAGTAAGTTTCTAAATAATATAAATAGCTAAAGGAATTTTATAAAATGAATGAGTCAAAGAAATCTGGCGGCTTATTATTATAAATAAATACTAGACAACATCACCTGCATTATTTGACCCCAATGGTGGGATTGGAATCCTAGGTGGGATTCGAACTCCCGGCCCATGGCTCATAAAACAGGTTCCCTGTCAAACACGCCATCGGGCCAGTTTAATTAGTCGTACATAAATCGTTGCTTACTGGTCAAATATCCCTTAATGGAATATGCTGCAGTGACCGCTTACCATCATGTAGGCTGCTTGAACGAACTTAAAAAACCTGAATACTTCATTGCACAAAAAGAAGAAAAAGAAACATTACAGTTAATGGACTTAGCTAACAAGAACTCCACTATCGACAATTTGGTCATTCGATACAAGTTCTATTCGATATCTATTGCACCGCACACACGTTATGGTGCGTCTATGCTTACGAAGCGAACACGAGCGGCGCACGAGCGGAGCACGAGCCGATCCAAAATTCGTGTACTGTGGACGGACTTGGAGCCTCGAACGAGCGCGCTTCGAGCATTCGTTTCGTGCTCGACTGTGCTCCGCCCGTAGACAGAGAAAACTATAGACAAATTGCATACAAATTGATAGTATCTATCGCATTCACACAAGAAAAAGAGGGCGATACGGATAGACCACGTAAAAGAAAGAGATAGAACTACACAATTTTTTGTCTCGCACCGCGTGCCGGTTTTTCGATATTTAGGCTGAAACTATGTTCGAGGAGAGATCGTCGTAGGCTCGTGGCAGGCTCGTAAGTGCGTCCACACTTGTCACGCGAGCAGAACGGTTCGACTCGTGCTCCGCTCGTGCGCCGCTCGTGCTCGCTTCGTAAGCATAGACGCACCATTATTGGGGTCAGCTGTTACAAGTACGTTTTGGCACGACTATTCGCCTCTTGTATATACTTGTGTCCTCTCTGTCACCATCTAGTTCGTAACTATCATGCTACTTGACACCTTGGTTTCTCTATTCAGCTTTCTCCAGTTAGGTGAACTATAGTTTCACTGCACTAAAATCTGCGTATTCGAAACTCTTCGGAAATTATACTATATTATTGAAAAATATTCTTAGACGTTATTGACACAAAGCCTAGACCTTCAATAAGCATAGTACTACGGATGCCTGAAAACAGTTTTTTTTAATGCTAGGTCAGTTGCTAGACTGGCGTACAGGCCACCTAATGTTAGGCCTCAACATAATTAAATACATAAAATTATCCAAACCGAGAAAGATTTGAAACAACCGACATTGAACATGTTCAATGTTCATGCATCCAAAATAATGTTTAAATGGGTGGCGAAGTCCTTCTTTATAAAACTACTTAATAGGTCTGACTCGCTGACACAACGGGACATGGGTAAGGTGTCAAAAGGTCCTGAGTTCAATTCCCTTGAGTGCGGAAGGGCTTTTCCGTCGGGTCCGAACCCCCAGATGAGATCTGCCACTGCTATGAATCAGTGAACGTAATATAAAATAATAGAAAATCATGACCGACAGTGTATTATATTATAAGCGTACCACAAACTTTTTTTTACTTTCCACTTCTTTATTGTCCCTCAGAGTATGGCAAGATTTAAGTCTAAGGGAATGGAACCTAGGACCCCGAGATCCCGACACGGTAGAAAAACACCAACCATCGACACTGAAAAGTATGCGGTGTATTGCATAATATATGTTTCAGCAATATGCTTCGTTGAAAATGTCATATTAACATTCGCGCGATTTCATAGTTAAACCCCTCAAATAAGCTTAGTATCACTGTATTAGATTGCCAGTCGAAATATTTCTAGATATTTTGTATTCCCGCTGTGTTTGAGTGCTCATACGAACGCTTATGAAACATCTGCTGTTTATGCCAATCACATTTGTATCCGATGTGAATGCATTTCATAAAATAAATGACAGCATTTGGCAGGTATGGGTATCGTTCATTTGGACTACCATCCCTTTAATTTGGCTTAATTATCGATCCAATTAAATCTTAATGGCTAGATTGTATTGATTGCATATTACTAGTAATAGCACGACAAATAGTGAATTAATAGTTAGCAGACAGGCACACAGCCCACCTGATGGTAAGCAGTCACTGCGGCCTATTTCTTTTAGGGACGCTTTACCTGGAAACATCCCCAAATGTGCTGCCAGACTGTAGACTCATCTGATCTTCAATCCTCTGATTTTAAGTGTACTGGCTCCTACATTAATAGTACACAGCCAGAGCTGTTGGGCGGCAGATTTCACCTGTGGGGGTGGTAGCTGAACAGTCGGAGTCTGAAAAAGCCCTACCACCAACCAGACCTAGGCGGGAATCGAACCCACGACCTCCGTGTTTTTATACCCGAGCGGCTTAGCCACTGTTCCACGGAGGCAGTGGGCTGGCCATATCAGCCGTAGAACCGATAACCGTTGGGGTAAACGCGTTCTAGAGTAGAGACCCCGTCTCGGTAAACATAGGTAATTCATGGGGGCGCCGGGCGTCCTATAACATTATTGTAGGACGCCCCCAGGCCAGGCGGAGTGATGATTTGCGCAATACGGCTGGCAGGAGTCAAATCGAACAAAGTAGCGAGCGTTTGAAGTGGCCTATGTCCACCAGTAAACTGCGATATGCTGATGATGATGAGGAATGTTTTTAAGCGGGATCCTATTGCGTACACTGAAAAAAAAATATGTTTACTTTAATAAAGATCTTGTTTAACGTTATCACACATCTTGACTCCATATGAGCCTAACAAGATCTTATCTATTGAAACTAAAAGAACTTTGTTAAAATATTACTTGTTACGTTAATTAACTATTTTTTTGGTTTAGACACGACAAGATGGTTTACTTTAGCTAAGATCATACCTAATTGAATAATGAAACCTTATTTCATCGACGAACATTACTAATAGGTTCAACTAGGGTGTTTTTTGCTTTAGCTAAGATCTTAGACAGTTCGAGCAAATAACGGAGGTAAATGAACTAACCTCATATTCGACATAGACATGAATTACTGTTCAAGTAACTAAGTAACTTGATTGCAATAAATATTGTTCATTTGTACAGCAACAAATTCACTTTGTTGCAACAATCATTGTTCTTTTTTACAGCAACAAGTTCACTTTGTTGCCACAATTATTGTTCTTTTTTACAGCAACAAATTCACTTTGTGGCAACAATTATTGTTCTTTTATACAGCAACAAATTCACTTTGTTGCAACAATTATTGTTCTTTTGTACAGCAACAAATTCACTTTGTTGCAACAATGATTGTTCTTTTGTGCAGCAACAAAGTAATTGTTTTCAATAATTATTGTTCCTGAGTAAAGCAACAAAGTTACTTGATTGTAATAATTATTGTTCTGTTGTAAATCAGTCAAATTGCTTGATTGAACACAATTATTGCCAAGATGATATTTTTCACTTGAAAAATACGACTTACCTCAGGTGGAAATCGAACCCACTTATCTCTCTCTATGCGGGCGATTGTTCTTCCATAGAACTATAGAGACAATAGTTTAAATTGTTCAAGTGCTTATTGCGCTGTGAGTTAGTGAGAAAACTAATGTCTCTGTAGTTCGGAAGAGCTGATGTAGCAGTTTTTTCAAGTGAAAGAAATATTTTAGCAACAATTGTGTTCAATTAAGCAACTTGGACAGCAACAGAACAATAATTATTACAATCAAGTAACTTTGCCTTGTTATAGATTATAGGTTCTAGAAAGAATAACAATTAAATTTTTTTTCCATTCAATAAAATTTATTCATTTATAAAGTACTTCGCACAGTTACATTTATTTTTTTACATTACTTAGAATATTTATATTGCACGGCATTAGAATAAGACTATTTGAATCATACAATAAAACTTTATGCAATTTGAGAAAAAGGGGCATTGAATCATCAGAGTTAGTAATATAAATTAGGACAGTCCCTTTTACATACCGTGTACTACATACAGTGGCCCAAGTAACATTACAAGAGTTTTTTCATCACATAATAATTGTAGACTTGACCGTATGAATTGATCATCAGTAGATTCCGCACACATTGTACGAGAAACAGGCCCAGTCCTAAGAGAATCAGACAATTTACCTTTTAAAAACATTTCGTTTAATTGTAATTGATGTTTCATACTCAAAGATAACGTAATGTTCCTTCTGTTGAACTTTGGCTGATCTCTAAATATTCTTGTTTCTCGACGCTGTAAGGCTTTCATTTTGCTCCCATACTGTCGTTTGGTGTTGGGTTTCTGAAAAAAAATAAGTATTGCATTTAGTATTTATAAATAATGACCGTCAGAACATCGGGAAGGAAAGTTATAAAATGGTCCGCCATTCTGACGTCAGCACCGCGTGACCCTCTTTTGTTTTACTAATTGCCGAAAGCTTTGAAGCCTCTCACCAGGATAGCGAGAGACTGTGGGTTCGATGCCCACCTGAGGCAAGTTTGGTGATTTCTTTCAATTTAATAAGCATTATCTTCCTCATGAATATGCGCCAGACAACACACCAACCGTCATGGTCTAAATGTAAGGCATTATAATATGATGTAAGGTTTATTTTACCAGGTGACGTCAACATAACTCAGTACTCTCAGAACAGGTCTAGAGCTAGGCTATTATGTATGAAAGAAAAGACTATCATCGCGTCCGTAAACATTCCTAGACTTGGTTTCCGTAACTCTTCGACTAATGCACCTGCTAGTATTGTACTGTAATACGTCATAATCTAAACAAATAACTATTCTTACCTTCAAATACTAGGATTATTTCTTGAAGCTCCCATGTTTTTAGTAGGTCCACAACTTCGTCCAGTGTTTCACTTTTCGTCGCACTCGTCTCGCAATAATATGAAATCAATTATGACACCACGGGTCTCACAAAAAGGATGTAACTTATTAATAACAAACGTGCTATACTAACAAATCAAAATAAAGCAACACGCAATCGCAGAACAACACCGTGACAGAGCGCGCGGCGCGGAAGAACTGGGAAGAAGATCCGTTGGATGCGTTGCAAGCAAAACTTGCAAGATTAAACTGGTTTTGACAGGTTTGCCGGTGTAGCGCGACTAGCTTAGATCATACCTAATTGAATAATGAAACCTTATTTCATCGACGAACATTACTAATAGGTTCAACTAGGGTGTTTATTGCTTTAGCCAAGATCTTAGACAGTTCGACCAAATAACGGAGGTAAATGAACTAACCTCATATTCGACATAGACATGAATTACTGTTAAAGTAACTAAGTAACTTGATTGCAATAAATATTGTTCATTTGTACAGCAACAAATTCACTTTGTTGCAACAATCATTGTTCTTTTTTACAGCAACAAATTCACTTTGTTGCAACAATTAGCAGTTTGCCGGTGTAGCGCTACTAGCGGGCGGGGTGCGCGGGTGTATCGCAACCAAGTACACTTTGGTGAATTTACAAAGCGTTTGTAAATGTGACAACTTCACTTGTTTGATTTAGATAAGCAAGTAAATTATATCAACCATGCTAGTTGTTAAAAACGATGCAATTTATAATGTTACCTATAACAAACTTAATTGTTTAATTCAGCAAAATAAAATGATAGGCTTATACAATGAAGAAAAAAAATGTATGATGTAACGAAGACCGTTGATTAAATTAAACAATATGCATTTTGTAGAAAAGAACAAAATTGATTTGTTCAAATAAGTATCAAATCTTGTTTAAAGGAAATAATAAAATGAATATTCTAAACATTTTATGGCCAACTAAGAGAAAATGTATCTTAGTTGGGCTTCATTTTTTTCAGTGTACAGTTTCTGCTTATTACTCGAAATGAGCCGGCTAGCAAAAGCGATAATTAATGTTGCTGTGAGTTGGTGCTAATATTTCACAGATTAAAAATATCAATCTTTATCACCTCAGTCGAAAATTAGTCTAAACCCACTGTATTTTAATTCGTACCGTTTCTCAAACAAGCTTTTTGCTCACAAGCCCTCGTTTCATCTGCTTATTAGCGGCGGGAGGAAATCCGCTAATGGACTTGGCTGGGACGCAGATTATGTCTCCCTAGTGAAAAACGTCACACAAACAGGTCGCTGTACTAAGCATGTTACGACACCGAGACGTAAGCGTATTAAAGACAAAATTATAGCTAAGTCGGGGTTTGTAAGCTATTATTTTGAAATTGAGTGAGACAGGAAAATAACAATCGAGCTGCTCATAATAAACTGCATTAGCATTCATTGTACGGTTTGTTCTTACCGCACAAGTTGCATTATCATTTAATTTTTACATAACAATACTCGTAGATTACTTTATAATAAAATATTTATCAAAATCATTAAAGAAAAAAATTATTTTTACAATACAGACTACCAGAAAAAATGTGGAATAACCTGCATTCAGAGCCCTTTTATTTATGTATATTATTGCAGCGTTCTTTTTTTTTTTATTGCAATGTGTAACAAGACGAGCAGATCGTACACCTGATGGTAAGCGCCACGTCTGCAATAAGACAGTTTAGTGCCAAACAATAACTAAGCAGAACAGTTACTGTCTGGCACTGCCCTGCGCCCGCTACACCGAGACGACAATTATTAGGTCTCATATACCCAGTAATTTCATTAGCTTCAGTGCCCTTTCCCCGAAACACAGAAGTGCTTGACAGACTTCTCTGCTCTGTTAATTGGCGAGAATCGGCGTTTCCCTTTCGTTTGCTTCTACTTTCTATTCTTTCCTCCTTCTTTCCCATCACATCGGAGCAATGGGACACGTGTTTAACAGGAGGCTACGTACGGGAATAGTTTGGGGTCTATAAAGTGATATAAACTAGTTTTTATTTTAAGTCCAAGCGAGCCAAGCCACGTTCGGTGGCTAGTTTGGAAAATAAATAAGTTCTTCAATCTATTTATGTATTAAGTTCATATTTTACAAGTGTTAAGTGTACAGCTGTAGAACGAGTGCCAAAGATATCTCTTCTGATTTTTTTATATTCTTCCTATATAAAAGCCATCGTATTAAGGATTTACCATTCATGATTACATGAATATATTACTATTAGGAACATACCAGAAGTTATACAGCCATATAAAGATTCATAAAATTTTCGGAAACATTCACTAAGGAAATAATCCGGATAAATAGGGTTTATGCTATAATTTTTCAAATGAAAGCGGGCTTGGCTTAAATTTTATGCAAGTTCCAGCAGTTAAAATGATATAAGGTGACAGTTATAGTTAGTTTTTTTATACTTTAATTCTAAAGTCCGATAAAAGGTTCACATGAAAATATGACGTTTACAGACAAAAGTTGCCCACATTACGAAATGCAACCATTTCGTGAACTACTCGAGCATTTTATGAAGTGAGCAAATCAACGATAGGTATGGCCACGACATAATTATATAAATAAAAAATCGAACACATCATGAAATCATCTGATCCTAAAAGATATAGCTTTAGTAATTGAGTTAATGGTATTCCAATCAACAAAGGTACGACAAAAATATAATTAAATACAAAAATCAACATCCATACACAGAATTAACACAAAAGTTCATCATAATGAATTTTTGTCCTGGGTTGGATTCTTTCTATCCATGCCCTGACGCATAATATGACAGGGTCACAAGCAAAATATGCTATCAGCAAAGCAGTCAATAATATATTCTATTATATAACGAGACCTTTCGTCGGCGAAAATCGTTCAATATGTTCAATGTACATGTGTTTTCCCCTCTTTCAACATACATTCCTTTACACGAAGCGTGAAGAAACATCTTGCGGACCAGTAAAGCGATTCCTATGTATTTGTATAGGCCGTCTCAGTGAAGCCTCTGTTGTTGTGGCAATGCCAGCTCCTTTTGGGCTTTGCATGGGTAAAAATGATCGTTTACAGGTTTTGTCCTAATGAAAAGATTAATGCATAATCTGGTGCAGTATTTCCGAAGTTATGCACAGAAGGACCCAGGTGGACCGACGGTCTTGTCAAGGTCACGAGAAACCGCGCTGGATGCGGGTGGCGCAGGACCGATCAGAGTGGAGATCCTTGGGGGAGGCCTATACCCAGCAGTGGGCGTCGTATGGCTGATGATGATGATGATGACTCTTTCCTCAATGCAATCTAGTCTCAAACTAAGCAAAGCTTGTAGTATAGTTGCCGGGCAACTAATAAACATTGTTTTTAACGTACACTTATACTAAATACTAAAAAAAACCAATTTATTTGTAAGATAATGCACTTATGCACCATATTCTTAGTGTACCTAGGCTTGGAATGAGCCGGCCATTTGCCTTAAGGTGGGTAACAGCTTGTCCCTTCGGCGTGTAGCACTCGGGACTAAAAGCGATACGAATAAGAGTATTGGTTTGACTTTATTTATTGTTCCCCTTAAAATTTACGAAAACCGTGAACGTGGCTTTCTTTAAGCCTTGGATTCAGAAAAATTTGGTCAATAGAAAAATTGGCACGATTCCACTGTTCATGTTCAATTAGCATTATTCTATGAACTAAATTGAAATCTTGGTGGATATACATAGAAATAATTTGACCTTTTGTCATAAAGTAGTTTAGTTGGAAGTAACTTATCTACACTGTGTGTATTACTGAGACTTTCCCACGCCACATCGATTTTTGTTAGAAAATTCTGAGTAATAGTTCGCAGTCAGAAAGTTGGTGCGCGCCTCGGAAAGTTTAAAGTTTGTGTTTGATCTCGTTTTGGTCGTGTCAGATTGTTTCATACTAAATTATGATAGTAAATGAAAAGGGGGGATGCACCCTTGAATGCATGCTGACTTTAAAACTTAAATATTTTTGATTTTGAGTAAACTCGTATAATTTTTATGGATACATTATACACTCAACTCAATATAAATCTCGGGGCCCTGGATTCTATTTTGGGATCGACAAAAAAGTTTTGTCTCAGATTTTTTATCTCTGTTATCACCATTTTGCAGTTGGCAAGCGTGGTAATCAAACGTGGAACCTGCGTTGTAATGTCGACTTAATTTAAATGATAGAGGTCTTTGCCCAGCAGTGGGATATCAATACGCTGATACCTTTTTTACATTCCATTTTTTGCAGAATATTTTATGCACTACTGAGGCCTTGTGTAGACTCCAAACTATAGACATTTGTCCCACAACTATTAAACACCTTAAACTTTTTGGTTATGTCAAGTAAAAGGGTGGTGAAAACGTTCACGATAGATACGTCACGGTGTAAATACCGCCATGATTTAATGTTTTGCTAACTAAAATGCTGGTTTTATTACACTAATGCACTTTATACAGTTAGTTTTTATGGCGTTATTAATATTCAGTTGGTTACGAGCTTGTTCAGCTATTCTTAAGGCTTAAATATCATTTTTATTGTAATTTGATTGATTTAACTAAGTGCTAAGTGGTAACTAGTAGTTTCTGTGAATATTTAAGCGTGGTATTTAGCCACTCAACCGTCTCTGGATAGCAAACCATCCAAAAAAAAAAAAACGTCAGATGTCTTTTTTATCCCATATATTATTTTCGAGTTATGATGCAGCGCTGTTGCAGTGAAATGACTCTTGTACTACTTGACTACTTAAGTAGCCGTCACTATTCCATTAAGGATCCCTGTATAATGTGCAACTTAAAGACCTTCAAGAAACGAGCGTACTCTCTCTTAAAAGGCCGGCAACGCATCATCGATCCCTGTTACGAACGCTCCTACCTACTTTGATTTTTATTCTTGTTAGGCCAATAATTACTCGTCTATAACCTACGTTGTTATTTAACGTAGTAGTAACTCAAGTTCTATAAGGCTGTGATAGAGATTTATAAGAAATCATGGAGAGCCTACAATTCTTCCTATAACCCTGAAATCTTATGGATACAAGACAATTCTATTTATAAGTACTTACAACTACCTATAGTGTATTAGAGTATACTATATTCAATCGATTTGTCCATCACTATGGGACGTTTTATCTTAATAAATAGAAAAGTGCGACAACCGCATTTATCTCTACTAAAGTAAAGTTCAAAAGATAAGAAAATCTTCGAATTCTACCAATGGTTTATGCTAATTTATTCTAGATTGACAATACTATCGATTAATTCGATTATAATAAATTATATTGAATAAAGTAGGAATCGATATTATCGATTACATTGGTGTCGTTTAGGTACACTCTCGATTATCATAACGGTTGTCATTATTTGAGCTCCAATTGCACCATCGATTAATAATCGATGCACAATCAATTTTACGGCAACACTATTAGGAACTATTTATCTATTTAAGATTTAAGAATCTCCTTTATTTTCTTAGTAAATGCGAATATCTGTGATGAACAATAAAACCATTTTTTTACTTGCTTGTAAATAAAATAGGCCCTTTGTCTCCGTATATTTATCTATCTGTATGTATGTTAGCCTGTAATATATTAATTATTATTATGGTCATTAGTTTCTTAAATTTGTGTTACTTGAGATAAGCCGGTTATTATTATTATTGTTATTTGGCAACTCTGTATAGTGATGAAATGAACCTACCTAGCAAACATCATAGAAGTACATAAACCACATCAAGTCCCGTTCCCTTTTGTCTAGGAATTTAATTTAATCCCAATGATATTCTATCTATGAAAAGTTAACATAATATTTAAGTATTGAATCTTGATGAACGCACTGATCTTTCGTAGTACACTTATTATGAAAGTAATTCTTTATTCTAAATTCTCCGTTTATTCGACATCACAGGTAATGTATTTTCATATTTATAACCAATGACATGTATGTACACTAATTTTAGATTTTTTTGTGCTAAGTCGAGAGATACCAATAACAAAATTACTCTATAATTGTCTATGGATCCTCCCCGCCTATACCTCTTAAGTGTTTATTTTATCAAATATATTACTTACTAAATAATTCAGGACTTTTTTTTTTATGAATAAAATTAATTTATTTACGAGTGATCTTGGTAACACTATTATTTTATCTATGGCATCGCCGGTTGTTAGTCTTTGCCTCATACGATGCTCCAAAATAATAAAAAGTAATGTTAAATGTCAATGTGACACTTTGAAAGGTATTCTATTTACAACAACAACTTTCTTTGAAAATAAATTTGTTTGAAGTGAAAAACAATGATTCGAAGGCATTAGGATGTACTACCAATTTCCCAAGGATATCTACAAGGAATATGGACAACTCAAAGGTAATAGCAACAATCTTAACTAGCCTCCGTGCCCTCTCTTTTTGCCTCGTCTATTATCACATCGTAATCAAGTACATTTAAATTAAATTATAACGATTGAATCATTTGTTCCAATGAGGTTGATCTGTTACATCCCTCTGGTGTTGCAGATGTCCATGTACGGCGGTGATTGCTTACCATCAGGCGACCCGTTGGCTCGTTTGCCGCCTCTGGCATAAAAAAAGACAAACTCTCTCTCTGAAATTTTAAACCACTGCAAAATATGTTTTACAGAATACTATATCGATTTACCTGAATCTCTTTTTACTAACTCACCAATCAAAACGACACCAGCAATTAAGACTACGCTAACTTAGAAAAGTCATATTTACACCAGAGCGGATTGAAAGGAAACTTGTGATAACTTTTTTATTTATCTACAGATTTTTATGAAATTTTATACACTTACGTATCTTTTAATGCTTAAGGGAATGTTGTTACTAATTTTAATAATCATTATTAGTTTAAGTTTTAGCTCGAGTTAGCTTAGTGTTCACAAGAAACCCTGATTAAGTAATGCTTTAAAGATTAAGCCAACTTATACTTAGCTTACTTTTGTATGAAATGTACAAAATCATAATACTCATAATTTTAAATAGAACTGTGAACAAATTGCATAAATAAAGAATGTCAATTATGAAAACATTAACTTTATTATTAACTTAAAGATATACAAAGTTAAATAATTAAATGTAAATCATATTTTTACGAGTTAGCTTAGTCTTTTAGAAAAATGTAATGACTACGTAAATCATATTAAATGGCGCTAAATTACACATAGCATAGTTTCTTATCGTCTTGGCTAGCTCATTCACCTGGTTTAACGTAATTTTAAATATATAGGAAGATACTAATATGATATAAAAACACATTTATTTTATTTATATTTTAATTTATTTGGTACCTATAACAACCAATCATTATTATTGCTAGGTACTTAATAGAAACAACTTAGTAGGGAAATATGTACACAAGCCCCGGACGTATTAGCTATAAAATACGATTTGGAAAAATATTTGAATAAATTCGCGCGCATCTTCGGGCAGCACGCGCAGCGTGCACACCCGGCTGTTAATTAGAGATTGCAAATATTCTATGATTTTTCTTTTCGAATGTTCGAATATTTTTTCAGTGATATTCAAATATGATTTTCAAAACTACTTAAATTATATTTTTATTGTTTTAAAAACTAGATTTTTAACAATTGTCCGGTTTAATTGCTATGAACTAAATTCTTAACAGTAGAGAGAGCCTGTAACTTTACCTATGTCTCGATCGAATTAAAAGACTTATCATAGTCCACAAACGCTAAGCACAACTTTTCGGAAACTGGCTTGTTAGTTTGGCTGGAAATCAGCAAATCTGCGTGCGAGACGATTCGTGATGACCCTTGCACAAGCTGTTCTCAAACAGCTTGTATATGATGCACTACCACACATCTGATCCATGCCTGTGGCGTGACACTCCCGAGCAAGACGAAAAAGCTTCTGAAGTAACTTCAGCACGGGTTTTTTTTACCTGCTTTCAGGAGCTCGGAAGTAATACCGTTTTCATTCGGCGCCATGTTCTTAAAGGCCATCCAAATCTCATACAGACTGATGCCCAAAATGTCTTTAGTGTAGTGACGGGTAAGCTTGGCTCTTAGGTCTTTGGCCTAGTTACTGACAGGTTTTGACACTGAGGTATAAAGCTGTCCATAGAACCTCTCGATCTCCTTCAAAACCTCAGACTTTGTAGCCACCATCAGCCGTCCCCAGTTGTTAGCTTTCTCAGCTGACTTAGCTCAATAGATAAGACTTTTGTAAATGCTTTGGAACCTTTATTTCGCTCTATCGCGTCTGTAATACGACTTGTATTCAAGTCTCGGATATCATGTCGCAGAGACTTATCAATCCGTGTATTGAGCTACCGATATGCCTCAGCGTCATCAGGAGTATGCAGCATCATAGTACAACGCTCAGCCATGAGCCCATGAGGTTAAAGGGTGTGATCAGTTAGTTTCTGAGGTTTATACAGTTCCCACCGAGTGGACAGTTTTTACAAACCTGTCGTTTATATCGTCCACCGTAACGCAATTGTCAAGGCTAGCAAAGCGATTCGTTAATTCGGGTTGGAAGTTTTGAGGGTTCTATATGTGGACCACTGTAGGCCCGAGTCAGTCGGAGGGCGTCAAGCAGTGTTGCCAACAACAATTAGTTGGCGTAGTTTTTTTGGTAATATTCGAATATTCTTATTTGTATTAATTTACTATTCGAATACAAATTTGGAATGAAGATTGAAATAATTCGAGTATTCGATTGCAACCTCTACTGCTAATAAATTAATTTATAATGTATCATTCCAAATTGTTACGATCATCTGTTAAAACTGTTTACTATTTTATTACATTCTTACATTATCAACAATAAAAAAAAATTAAAAACTTTACAAAATAGTAACAAATCAACAAAATTGGGCGTTTTGGACCATTTCTATGCCATTATGACAGACAGGATAAAATTTCAATTGTTCATTATTTGGCACTTGACAATGAAACCCTAAAAATATAACATTATCAGTTAAACTAACTATTTTCGGAACTATACGATAAGCTAAGTTGTACGTGTTAGAACACGTACGCGGCATTTGAACGAATAAAACAACGCTAAGTAAGCATAGCGTAGTGTTACGCGGACAAGATGCCGAGCGCCTCAATTTTTCTTAATTTATTATTATGGCTACTTAAAAGTATTTGCATTCATTAATTCGTTTCAAATGTAAATATTCAATATCAATACTTACCTCTCTTATCATTCCTACTTGACTTTTCAGTTATTTCTTCACGAGTCGTCAATTGGCAATTATTGTTTTTGCTTAATTCCACTATAAAATGAGCTCGATATTGAGACATTATTGTTTTATAATTAACTCACTTATAAATACTTTTATCAATGCATCACCACTAATCCAGTGAATATGAATATTTAATTTTCGGATACTGAAGGCGCGATTCCCGACAAGACGCCTCCAACCAGTGTTAGCGTAGTCTATGTCGGGTGATTTTAAAAAGTACATTTACTTAGCGCTTTCTTTAATTTGTAACTTTGTTATTTTTTAGAATTTCTATATGAATTTTATGTGGTAGATTCTACTCCATATATTAAGCAGTATGGTGTAAAAAAGTGAAATTTGCAAAATTTCGAGTTAGCGTAGTCTAATTTGCTGGTGTCGAAAAACGAGGAGACGAAGAAAAATATTATTCCAAGAGCGGCTTATTTGTCTACCTCACCGCCTCGAGGAAAAACATCTATTGAACCCGACACTTAGTGCGTACCTCATACTTTCAGAGATGAAGCATAGTACAAACCGTTGAAAGCACTTTATATTAATACAAACGTACTACGTGCGTTTTGTACATATACTATACTAGCCTTCCGCCCGCGGTTTCATCCGCGCGTAATCTCTTTTTTCAAATATACCCCCTTCCCCTCACATTTCCGGGATCAAAAGTACCCTATGTTCACCGGGGATAGTGTAGCTTTCCAACAGTGAAAGAATTCCCCCTCACTGCTCTGAGAGGTTTATCGTCAGGTTTTAGTTGCTAGGGCCGAAGTGCGAGTCCGACACACCGCTCGGGACGAACCTCCGTCTCTGAGTGACCCCCGGCTTTAGCAGGGGGGGTCCCGTCAAATCGGTTCAGTATTTTCAGAATTGTTATTCCCGCGGGAATGAGAAGTTTCCCGTAGGAATTTTATAGCCTATGTCCTAATCCGGGTTATAAACTAAATGTGCCAAATTTCATCTAAATCCGTTCAGCCGTTTAGGCGTGATTGAGGAACAAACATCCAAACATCCAAACATCTAAAAATCCAAACATCCAGACTTTCGCATTTATAATATTAATATTAGTAGGATGTACGCCATAGTATCATGTGCCATCAGACTATGCATCAGACGTACAGTCAAATCTCAACCCGTTTCTTTGTGTGCCAATCTGGGCTAACACCACACAAGGCTCGCGCATCACCGCTTTTGGCACCACTTACGCGTCACTGAACTAAAATTAAGCAATTTTCTATACCACATCAGTTGATAGACAAATACACAACCTACCTAATGGTAAGTGGTCTGAAAAAGCCTTACCACTAACCAGACCCCAGGTGGAAATCGAACCCACGATCTCCGGGTTTGTATACCCGAGCGGCTTAGACACTAAAAGCTAAAAGTGCCATTCCTGAGACAGGCAAGTATGGTAGGCAATCATATCGCAGTTTGTGCTGGAGATAGCCTACTGTTTATTCTTTATACTATGGATGAGGTGTCAAAGGATGGAGTTAGTGTTGACCGGAGGTAATTACGGGCGCTGGAGATTTTCCGGACATTTTACTAAAACACCGGTCATCGTCCGGAAATATTTGCTTTACCTGTACTGTTGATAAAACTTACTACGTGATAAATACACCCTTTAATTGTCACTGTGTCAATATTCTACGCGGTAATGTTGTTGTGACATTCAAATAAGTACAACAAATAAGTTATTTTAATAAGCATGAGGCTTTGCGCATTGATGATATAACTAATTTTATTCTTTACTCCGTTGGCCTCTTGTTAGGACGACCTATACAAGTAAACTTATTTTTTTATAGAATATTAAAACATAAATGATAATTGAACAAAAGTGTTTTATTCTAGTCGGATTCGCAATATCCTTGGTTGGCCCTATGCTTTTAGTAGCCTCAACTTTTTTTGGGATCAATGTTTATTTCCAGAAATGTTATTGTCTTTCAGCCAAGATTATACGAGTATATCGTATAAAGTTAAAGTTTGAAAATCATATTAAGAGCTATGGCACTTAGTACTTTGTAGACGAGCCGGTCAATCGCCACAGGTAATCACCCTTCATGTGTGAAGAGGAAACCGAGTAAGTTTAATTAGGTAGAGGGACGCTTTCAAGGCTGGCACCGGCTCGTCCCAATCGGGTGTGAAGGAGAAACCGGGGAGTTTAGTGGGTAGTAGACGCTTTAGTCTCGAGTCCCACACACGGTCGCAGGTCTAGCTAGCCTGTGGTGCATAAAAGAATTCTCCACCGATAAAAAAAGGTAGAGGGATCTCCCTAACCCGCAGTCATAGTGCTTAAATGCATTTATCGCAAAAAAATAAAAGCTATACTCAGGTAGCTAACATATGGTATACTCTCCATAGAATTGGGCCGATAACATTTACTCATAATTAGCGTGTTATAAAATTATGTTCGTCGACACAATGTCTCTGACATTACAAAAAGAAACCTAGTTTTTGTCTGTTTCATAATAATGCTACGTTCGTATTTTATGTTATGATTATTTTTATGCAGACAAACTTCCGGATGTGCCGTCCCCCGTCTCTCGGGAATGGCGTATTCTGAAATGAAAATGTACCAACATGCGACTGTTCGTGAATCGTAAATTATTTACGTAAATCTTTTATTTTTACATTGTATATTATTTGTTATTGGAGTTTTCGCTTATTTGGACGTCATATTATTAATTTAATCCCCTTTTCCCCACGAACTAAAAATGGGCAAGTAAATAGCTGATAGTCTGCCTGCGACACAGGGTGAGTTTTTTGGGAGGGTGTCTATTGCGCCCGGCCCGCATTCGGCCCCCTTGGTACCTTTATTTGGATGATGTACTAAATGGTGTGTGTTTTTATTTATGCGGTGTCAGATGTAAACTTGTCCTAGGCGTGCCAGGTATGCGAGCACAGCTATACAATGGTGTTGATCTAGCTATAATATTTTTATCTGTTCTTTTTTATTTATATTTGACTAGCGGCCGCATCCGCGGTTTTACCCGCGCGTATTTTTTTTCAAATGTCCCTTTCCTTCCCCCCACATTTCCGGGATAAAAAGTACCCTATGTCGCCAGAGAATAGTTTAGCTTTCCAACAATGAAAGAATTTTTCAAATCGGTGCAGTAGTTTCGATGACCAAACATTTTTTCTGTTTCGAGTCGATTATAATTTTTTTGTATCTCAATAATTCTTTTTAATTAACATGCAACCTTTTTTTAAATCTATAAAAACGCTAGCAGCATAATTTCCATTTTGACAGTAATAACAAAAAAAAATTGTTTCTTTTTCCTATGAGGGCGTTTAGATTTTTTTTCTGAAGAATCTAGCCAGCATCAAATGAAAAATTTGCATAATAACCTGCTTGGTTTTTTCAATGTAACTGGCATCAGAGTTGTACGATTAATTTGACAGCAATAAAAAGCAAATCTTTTTTTTTTTAAAGGAATATCAAAAAGTTTTGAAAAGACGTTGACCTTCTTTATTTTAAAGAGACACTGGCAACAATGCTTCTGAAATTTGACAGCAATAAAAAGTAAATTAATTTTTTTTTTCTTTATTGGCGTAAGTATCTTAGATTTTTTCTTAATAATTTAGCCAGCATTAAATTTTTAAAAACTTATATTAACCTGCTTGGTTATTAATTTGATGTAACCTTCATGGTTATTTTGTTATTTTAAAGTAGCACTGGCAATAGTGCCAAAAACGTTTGACAGTAATAAAAAGTAAATTAAAAGTTTTGTTTTTCTTTTACATAGCGTTTCGAATTTTTCTGAAGGTCTTTTCCTAGCGTTTTCTGTGACACTGCCGGCTAGGTATTCTTTGAAAAGGTCGTTGCTATTACGTTTCTTCATTCATCTTGACTATTTATTTAAGCAGTCTAAATAGTAATCAAGTAATTTCTTTTTTCAAATATCCCCTCTTTCCGGGATAAAAAGTACCCTATGTTCACCGGGGATAGTGTAGCTATCGAACAGTGAAAGAATTATTTAAATCGGTTCAGTATTTTCGGGGCCTATTCAATACAAACAAACAAACAATCAAATCTTTCCTCTTTTTAACATTAGTATAGATATAGATTATTTTTAGTGTTCTAAAAGATCTTTTTGTACAACTTTTACTAATATTTTCAGCTATATACATTGAACAAGTCTATCCCTAATAGTCGAGTTGACAAAATTTGGAAATTCGTTTAAAACTATAGTTTAGTATCTATTTTACCCCAAATATATATTATTTTTAGAAAAATAGGCCTTTTTCATAAGTATTTTGCTTTTTTAGAAATAAACATAAAATTAACTTTGGAAAGGCCAAGACTGTCATGGTGTCTTGAATGACGTCACTCCTCGCGAAACAATCGTGTTTGTTGATGTCAGTCGACGAGATCATTATACAGCTGCAACCGGTGTTTTGCGAGGCGTGACGTCACGTCTCTGATTGTTGTTTAATCTCACGTGATTAAATAAGTAATTTTGCCGATTTTAATTTCCAAAAATATTTGTAATCTTATAATATTTTAGTAAAAAAGTTGTTTTTTTGTTTACTACATTATCATGATTAATCATTAGAAACTCTAAGCCATCCGATTCATTCTTAGTGGAAACAAGCCTATTACAAGAATCAGATACTGCATCGTTTATTTTTTTTTTTTTTTGTTTTTAATGTACCTACTAATAACTTTTTTGCAGAAATGAATAGAATATTTTTCCGTATCCTGATTGTATTTAACGAAATTTGATAAAAAATTGCTAATATTCAAAGCTGTACCAAAAGCTTAGTGCCATCCAATATTTCAGGGAACGCTATAGAGTTGCCCGAAGTTTGGGTCCGCAATGAGAATTCGTCTTTCCGAGAATAAATCTTAATAAAGTAACGGAAATTGAATTTGTATAAACATTTTTTTTGGTAACTATTTCTGCTTTGCCGGCTGCAGGGTCTAAAGCAATCAAGATTTTTGATTGTGTCACAGATTTTTTTTCACAAAATATATAAGAATTGATTATTTTTTCATCATAATCGTGTAGCCCCGCCTAAAGAACTTAATGTGTATTCTACTCAACATGAGATTTGAATCAATGATGTAATGTAAACGTACCGTATAAAAACAATGTAACATTTCCAAACAAAAAAGCCTAATTTTAAATTATTCACAAAAAAAGGATAATCACGGATAAAACCCTCCAACATTATCACTGCGTAACACGAAATATCCGTGATGCACTCCGCCCTAACAAGGGACGTCATGTCAGATGAACCCTTTAGCGAAGGCAATAAATTACACGTAATGAAGGCAGCGCCCGCGGAGCAGCGATATCATCGGATAATGCGGGTAAGCTGCGTAGATAAGCTTGAATGGAATTAACGAAGTACCTGTTTAAGAATGTCATGCTCCGCACCCTCCGCAGCCATACTTAACCTAGGCACATAATTAATAGGTCAACCCAGGGACACTGCTGACGGCGATGCAGGAGCGCGGGGAGTTTAGTGGGTATCCTCTATGCACATGTCTTTATAAAGACTGGGGCATGAAATTGCACGAGTTCCACACACGGCTCGCCTGCCTCAGGCGAGTTATGGTGCCTAAATGCATTCCCCTCCATAAAAAAGCACATAATATAGGTGGGCTGGTCAATAGCCACAAGGCTGACACCAGCTCGTCTCGATCGGGTGAAAAGGAGAAATCGGGGGAGTTTAGTGGGTAGTGGGACGAACGTTTTTAGTCCCGAGCCCCAGACACGGCCGCAGGCGTCTCTAGCCTGCGGTTATGGCACACAAATGTGTTGTCCTCCGCTAAAAAAAGAGCTTAAATGCAGGTACGTTAGTACCTACTTTTATTATATTCTGTGATATACGTAGGTAAGGAAGAAATATTTTTACTGATAGTCTTAGGTAAAGTAAAGTAACAGCCTATTAGTCACCCACTGCAGGGCAAAGGCCATCCATCCATGCATCTGCAGGGCATCCATCTAATCAAGTTATCGTTGCAATAATGGTTACTGGGTTAATTACCACCCTTGCCAAATGCGGATTGGAGATCAAAAACCTGAGCTGTGTTCGAAAAAACCGATAAAAAGTTAGTTTAACACGGAAATCGAACCCAGGACCCCAAAATCTCGACCCGGTACTTAGACTACTAGACCATCGAGGACTTGTAGTCTCAATTGAAATAAATTGTGAAAGTATATTTTGTCTTTCTGCTATACTCGTATTTCACATCTTTTGATACTTACTTTGATAAACTTTGATACAAACAGATTAAACTTTGGGAAAGGACATTCATTCATGGTCTACATTGGAGTCACAAAATGGGCTAATGTAAAAAAATACGTTTAGTAAATTGTTTTCAAACGTGTTTATATCAGAATCAGAATTTTATAAATGCTTGCTCTGTATACAGGGTGTTCGGAAGAACGTTGAACATACGATAATGGGGGGTAGTTGGGGTGGTCAGTTAACTAACTAGCTCAAAAGATTTTACCTAGGTCTCAAGATTTTTTTTTAATTTTTTTTTTATAAATTTCTATAATTTTTCGGTTTTGTACCTTAAAACCCGTCTAACTTTTTTTTTAATGACCAGATCCAAATAATTTTTTCATTATTGGAATCTTAGTGATTGGTAGGTCCCTTTAAATAAAAAGTTGTAAATTGCACATTGCTAGAAACAAAGTTATGGGCCCTCAAACATAAAATAAGAGTTGAAACAAATTTTGAATCTCAACTTCGCGTAGCATTTAAAAAATAAATACAAGGGATGGATGACTTCTGATTTGTTAAAAACATCTTCTCCAAAGTGTGAGCTTTTTAACGATATATCGTTTGTTTTGATATCTTTTTTGTAACCAAAATTATTCAATGTTTTCTACCCAGGCGGACCATTTCGACGAAAATCTACATACGTGAAAACTTAAATGTTTTGCGAAATTTATCAATGCAAAGGTCAAAATAACGAATTACTGGGATAGTGACATAAAGCAGGTCGATTTTTTCACACTCTTGCACAAATAACGGCTATCTTTTCTCTCTTTCACTCTGTGTGCAATGCGCGGCGAGTGACGCTTCCCAAGAAGGTAATAATAATAATCTTTCACTCTAGTACACTTACATCGTATCTTTCCTCTCTTTCGCCTCTTAAGTGAATTTGCTATTTTTTTCTGACAGTGAGTCAGGCTGCGTCTAACAAAATTTTATATGAAAATTTTGAATATCTCGAAAAGTATAAAAGATGGAACCAACGAGTTTGGGGATTATGTTAGACCTTATAAAGACCTAACTTTTGAATCTAGAACCAACCCTGTAAGTCTTTTATTTCTAAATGAAAAAGAGGTTGAAGCGAAAGAGAGGGAAGATACGATGTAAGTGTACTGGAGTGAAACATTAGTGTTATTACCTTCTTGGGAAGCGTCACTCGCCGCGCAATTTACAACTTTTTATTTAAAGGGACCTACCAATCACTAAGATTCCAATAATGAAAAAATTATTTGGATCTGGTCATTAAAAAAAAAGTTAGACGGGTTTAAAGGTACAAAACCGAAAAATTATAGAAATTTATAAAAAAAATAATTAAAAAAAAATCTTGAGACCTAGGTGAAATCTTTTGAGCTAGTTAGTTAACAGACCACCCCAACTACCCCCCATTATCGTATGTTCAACGTTCTTCCGAACACCCTGTATTATAAACTAAATTCAATTTCATCATACCCTTTACGATAGAAATATCCTGTGAAATGTAGCTGCACATTGAATACTCTTTATTCAGGAAAATGCATACATCCCATAGGAGTTCAAACCAAATTCCATATACGAATACTGGTCTTGAAATACTTTGCGATCGAATTGAAAATGTTATACTTACTTTTTTTGAAATATACTTCTACTGCGTGACTTTTTGGTCGATGTTTTCCCGCAGTAAAATGATTCTATCTAAGTAGTACAATAAGTTAATTAAGTTTTTTTTTTAGTAAAATCAAAAGTTTTACGGTTATGATAGATGAAACTTAAACCAATAGCTAGCTGCGTCGCGGATGGTCACTGGCCGGGATCATTGCCCTTAGCGCTTACCAAAAAGATGATAATTAACCCTAGAACCACAACATGGGGTCATGGGTGACCCCACACATAAGTATTTTTATTTTAATTTAGCGAGTTTTGCACCTACAATCCTGTGCGCCTAGGTACCTTCCGTAATTGGTAATCAGTGGCCCGTGACGCATGGCGGCGTGTGCACGCTCATTAGGTTCGGAGATTTTTCAGATTTTTCAGTTCTACTCCCAAAACATGAAGCATGGAGATGCTTCATATTTTGGGAGTAGATGAAGAAAACAGTGCTCAAGTAGCCTAAGCTTGATCAACTTCAAGTTCCCGCTGCTATTTATGCACTAGAGCCAAAGATAGGAAGGGCAGAGAGAAATGTGTTAAGTGCTCCAAAAATATATGTGCAGGTTACCTATTTGTCATTAATGTGTCTAGATTTTAAAATTTTACTTCATTTTTATTCCTTATATAGTCCATTAATATCCAAAGAAACTTGTAAGAATTGCTAAAAGTTATTAAAGTTTGATATTTTGTACGTATCTAATCATGTTTTTAAATGGGGTCACCCATGACCCGTGTTGTGGTTCATTTAACTAAATTTGGATGTTGTAGTTGTAGGGTTAACTATTTACTCACATTATGATATCTATTTTCCTTTCAAAATTAAAAAAAATAACTATAAAAAATAAAAATAAACTTGCATACATAGATAGTAGGTACTACTGCTACGGGAAAACAACGACTAAGTAAGCTGAAATGTAATGTATACTCGTAGGTTTATATTGATTTAAATTGTATTTCGACATTCTAGCGCTAGTAAAATGACACTCAAAATTACGTGCAGTCATAGGGATATAAAGATAATTCGTAAATGTAGGCATAACAAAAGACTCCACGCCAAAAAGCATTCTGAAAGAAAGGGTAGTAAAATACATTTATACGATATAAAAAAAAATATTAAATTTAATTTTAGACTATTCTTATTTCTAAGAAGTGCGTTTTTATGGGTTAGTAGTCGATTCGCACGTTTTTATTTACTCCATCTAAAAATAAAGTACACTATTGTTTTACCAGTTCTTCAATATTATCCTTTGCTTTTGAATAAATAATTACTTTAGCAAAGTTAGCAAAATACGAGTAGCTAACTAGAGTAGTGTCAGTATTAGAAGTACCAGGTTACCGGCTGGAACTATTTCTCGGAAATTCTATGTATAAGCCTCTAGACTGTGCCTTTATAGCTAAAGCTGTGCCTTTTACTACTCTCAAGTTACTAAATCAGAGGCCATAGGATTTCCGAAATGTCGTTTTACTGCCTTAACTCCAGGAAACTCTAATGTGCACTTCTTGAACGAACACAGACAGAGTTAAAGCACTCGAACTGGATCAGCTTAGCGGTGGGCAGTAACCTGCAGGAACTCAATTTACGAGTCAAATTGGACGGTCGGCACCGGCATTCGACTTTGTACCGAGGTCTTAACGCAAGGTATTTCAACGTTGAAGTTTAGTCGAGCAGAAAGTTTTCAAGCAATATCGATTAGTAACTGTAGGTCAATAACCTTATTCTTATGACTCGATAGTGCATTTGGCAGACTCTTATCGCACACCCCGTACAATAAAGGCGTATATGAACTCACGCAATTTTTTTTTTATTTCAGATAACGATAGGAAATGCTTTGTTACGTGTCCTCAATTTTTTTCGTATTTTTTTCTGCAAAAACCAAAAAAATATGTTGCAAAAACCAAAAAGCTACTCCATCATAAAGTGTGTTCATTCCGTAGCAATAAACACTTAAATTGAGTTACTACACACACATTTTGTTAAAACCCGTACCAATAAGTGCGTAATTACAAATCCGACCTTGTTGCCTCTTAGGTTGAAGACGTATTTTTCGCGTAAGTCACTTACTCCTTTATTGCACTACAGATTTTCAGATAAAATCTTCGTAACTTTACATGTGTATGAATGTTACATATTGTTTCATGCGTAACTACATTAACATCATAAGAATTTTTAAAATTGTTTCTTAAGTCAATTAATCCTTTAATGCAAAATATCTACTTTCTTCATTACGATTCTTATTTAGATGTACAGTAAATGTTAACGTTGAGTGTTTAAATGTATCTCTAGTTACATTATTATAATAGTCGGTTTTAAAAGCATTTAGGCTTAAAACTTAGGTTAATTAAAACTAATAAAAAAAAATGTGTTGCATGTTTATATTCTGCGTTGAATTGACTTCCTATGTTGGCTACACGGTGGAGGTCCAAGGGTTGTGGGTTCTGTTTACCAGCGTTACAATTTTGAATTGCTTTTGAAAAAAATTGTGTGTGGTGTTTGATTCATCTTTGTTTTTCTTTGGACATCCTAGTGGTGCTATGGTTGAGACGTTGGCTATAACTCCAATAGCTCGCGGGTTCGATTTCCGTACGGTACACACGTTTGTGTGCATGTTTGAACATGTTTGTTCGTATCCGTTTATTTGCCGTTCTTCCCTGCGCATCAGCAGCCCAAGCGGAGTCATGGCCATGGGTATGGCATGGTGAAATTGCAGTGGGCCCAAATTCTTAGGCCGTGCTGATTCTTATGTTACTTTAAGGAATATTTTAATATCATTTTTTTTACTACCACGTGTATAGTATATACAGCTTTATCAGGTTACATGTTTTTAGGTTTTCCTATTTATTTTTGTGCAATAAAGAATATCAATTTATTTATCTATAATTGTAATACCTTCTTATATCTGCGCTAGCAATTTTTCATCGCATAAATGGTAATTTTGGTTGGGATTCAAACCCACAAGCCCTGGCGGAACTAAAAAAAACAACTAACTTTAGCATTTCTTAACAGTGAATACATCTGATCTGGCACGAATAGCACTTGATGCTTTTTATTCTTATCAATAACAAATTGCATTGAATCACCCTCATTTTGTGTGTCCTTTTTGTAAGTAACGATGTTTGATTTTAATTTGTAATTATTATGAGGCATGCAAATACACACCAAACTCAAATCGGTTTCTAATTTGTCCCGAGCAATTATCAGAATATAAGGAAACCTCTTGAATACCTTATTTGCTCTTTCATTTTGCAAAAATATCCATAGGCAACTGGCTATTTCATTAGCGCCACGATTACCTATTTCCGCATGCCACATGTAATAATTAATTATATGCTTTTCGGGCAAAAGAACCCTAAGTTCAATCTGGTATTGAATATGTGTATGTTATAGAAGTCCTCAATTTCACGGTGTATGACATTCTTTTAAAACAAGGATACTGTAACATTTGTGGCATGCGCAAATAGGTAATCGTGGTGCTAATGAAATAGCCAGTTGCTTATGTATATTTTTTCAAAATGAAAGAGCAAAAGGTATTCAAGAGGTTTCCTTATATTCTGATAATTGCTCGGGACAAAATAGAAACCGATTTGTGTTTGGTATGTATTTGTATGCCTCAAAAGAAATACAAATTAAAATTACACATCGTTTCTTACAAAAAGGACATACACAAAATGAGAGTGATTCAATGCACTCTGATATCGAAAAGAAAAAAAAGCGTCAAGTGCTTTTCGTACCAGATCAGATGTATTCACTGGTAAGAAATGCTAAATTTACTGGGATAATAAATATAGGTATTGTAAAAGAAATGACACGTGAGGACTTCTTTTACTTTATACTACAAGTAGAAGTTACAAAAATTGGTCTCATGATTCGGAAAATCCCAAAATAAATTGGAGTAAGATTAAAGAAGTTTCTGTTACTCCCAACAATCCCGGATTTTTTTTTATAAAATATGGATATGAATCGGATCCTATTGTTGTTGACACTAATGCTTAATCCAGAAGTTTGACACAAAATAAAAAACTCATTAGCCATTAACATTATACCCGTCACAATTATGTACCATAGACGTAATTAGATGTTTTGTATGGGCAATTTGTTATTTGTTTATTATGACCATGGTGATTATTTTTATGACAGCTGTTACTATGTTTTTGATAGTAAGAGTCTATTATTGTATTTGATTATCTAGGTTTAATCATAAAGTACCTGCCGTATGTCTTAGTTTTATAACTAACGTTAGAGGTAGCGTAAAAGTTGTTTCTCGATATGTCCTTTGTAAATAGCGCGATACAACTTTAGCGCTACCTTTAACAAGTACAATTTAGTCTTTTTTGATCTCGTGACGGTGAAATTATGTTAAGTAAAATTCATTTTGTTGATTATGACAGAAAACTACTTTAATCGATATTGATTTTGTTAAGAAATGAGAAATAATATCAAAAGAAATATTTGTTATTTTCTTTACAATTGTATTTTATTTTTGCATAATATATTCACTATTTTTTACATTAAAATACAGAAAAATATTAAGAAAAATATAAGAAATTACCCACACCTATTACTTACATTAAAATGTTTACTTTAATTTTGTGATTATCAAAATGTACAAAAATACTTAAGTCTGTAAAAATATTTCCGTAATGCAATAAATAAGTGAATCACATACTCTGATAAGGATTTGCAAAATGCCCCTGCAATAAACATTTAATTCAATTTACTTCATAACAAATATTAAGATATGACGTGCAATAAGTGCGTATTAGATAAATACTTCTAAATATTTCATCAAAAAATCCGTGCAATAAAGGCGTATGTGTAAATAATTCACTTCTTTTTTGGCAGGTGAATAGCAAAATAGGAGTGAATCCATTTACTTACAATAATTTATAAATAACCCCCGTACAATAAAATCGTGAACGTTTCTTTTCTCTCTAGTGATTAAACAAGCAATCTCTCTTTAATGCTAATACCTTAGAAATTAAGAGCGTATTCAGAGGTTTCTAATGATATAAAATACATCTAAGTAGCATGAATAGTTTTGATGTTATAATGAAAATAAACTGTTTTTTTGCTCTCCTGTAAAGTTGGTGTTTTTGAGTTACGCCTTTATTGCACGGGGTGTGCGTTATGTGCCTGGGGTCGTAAATTCGAATTTCTCCCAGGGCCAAAACCAATAATTTATGTTTATTCTGTATATGGGTCTTTTTAACCGACTTCAAAAAAGGAGGAGGTTATATGTTCGACTGTATGTATTTTCTTTTTTTTTTTTTTTTTTTTTTTTATGTATGTCCGTCGATTTCTCCGTCAATTGTGGACCGATTTAAATAATTCTTTTTTTATTTGAAAGTGCATAGTTCCGAGGTGGTCCCATTGTCACCATGTCAGGATCTGATGATGGGATCCCGGGAAAATCAAGGGCAAACCTCAAATTTTATAGGCGCACACTACGCGTTACTTGTTTTTTCTGAAGCCATTCAAGTTTTTGCGTCCGATAGACATAATTTTATGTTGATGAGCTGATGATAGAAAGTACAACTCCTTAACAGTTAGGAGTTAGGGGATAATTCTTTCAGTATTGTAGGAATATGTGGACCGTTAGTTGTATTTCATGTACTTTTGCAGCTAAACTGATGATGGAAGGTACAACTCCTTAACGGTTAGGAGTTAGGGGATTATTCTTTCAGTATTGTAGGAATATGTGGACCGTTAGTTGTATTTCATGAACTTTTGCAGCTAAGCTGATGATGGAAGGTACAACTCCTTAATGGTTAGGAGTTGGGGGATAATTCTTTCAGTGTTGTAGGAATATGAGGACCGTTAGTTTTATTTCATGTACTTTTGCAGCTAAGCTGATGATGGAAGGTACAACTATGATGATGGAAGCTACAGGGTACGACTTCTTAATTCTTATGTCCCTCTTGCGGGCTGCGTCTTTAGTTGGTCTACCCATGGTGCTGAACACTTAATGAAGAATACCTAATATTGTCAAATAATACAATTCTACTATTTTACTCGTATTTTCGCTATCATTATTATGAAAGAGTTTTACTCACTGCGTGTTATTCACACTAAAAATAGAAAAATAAACAAACTTTTTAAAAAAAAAATTAAACCGACTTCAAAAAAAAAACAAAAAAAAATAGGTACCTAAAAACACTGAAAAGCAAAAAATAATTTTAAAAAGACATTCATTAAATGCGCTTATTGTCTAAGCCTATTAACTAAATTAAATTGTATTTTACGTGCTAGGTAGGTACCTACTAATCTGTTTGAAGTCGGTGCCAATCCAAAGAAAATAAAAAATTATACATAATAATAATGTATTTTACAGGGTAACTAATTAATCCGCGGACGGTACGTAGTCTGGGTACCTACTATTTGGCTTGGCACCGACTTCAAACAGATTAGTAGGTACCTACCTAGCACGTAAAATACAATTTAATTTAGTTAATAGGCTTAGACAATAAGCGCATTTAATGAATGTCTTTTTAAAATTATTTTTTGCTTTTCAGTGTTTTTAGGTACCTATTTTTTTTTGTTTTTTTTTTGAAGTCGGTTTAATTTTTTTTTTAAAAAGTTTTTATTTGTAGCGGTTTAGTGTTTCTACAGTCACTGCGACCAATTCTGATCTGTTATAATTATGAATACCCATACATATAATTGATACTAGTAACAAAAATATAATTATGCAACTTATTTTGAGATCAAATTAATTTATGTTATGTTGTCAAATATTTATATAAATTTCTGGCTAGCCAAAAAAATTCTAAGCCTATTTTGTCGTATCTATAGGAGCCAATAAGGATAGCAGAAACCTTTACGAATATAGGCATGGCCTCAATTCGGCGTCAGCACTTCTACGGTTATCTAGTAGTTGTCTCAAGGGGAAAATGCAATGCTGTGGCCGAGATTTTGTACGCATGAAACTGGGTATTTCATAGGAAAGCTTTGTCGAATAGTATACCTATCGCTGACGTATAAAGTGTATTTGCTTTTCCTTCATATGGCTTCATATTTACATACCAAACTTGTTCTGTAGTTAAAGCGTTAAAATTAGAGCATGTAATGAGATAGAGCCACTTCTGCTACACTACATTTTATAGATTATCTCGTTCTACAAAAACACAGTTCAGTATCGGCCTATTAATGTCCCATTGCGGGGCAGACGCCTCCACTATAAATCATAAATTGTCACAATTATGAGTAAAAATTTGTATTTTTAGTATTATTAGTATTTTTTAGTATTTGTATTAGTATAGTTAGTACTATAATAAAAATATTTAATACATATTATAAGCTTGTGTAAATTATATGTAGTTAGTTTAAATAATTAAAAGATACAATTATTTTAAGTTAAGTTTATTGAACTAAATTTCAAAATTAAATAAATTATTTAAACACATGCTCAAAAATTAATTTAACACACGACGTGATAATAATTATAAACAAAAATTTAAAACACGTGTTAACACTTTAAAGTTTCTTAAACTATCCAGTAAACAACATGCGTTCTTAAAATACGCCCACTTTATTAAAATTCAGAGAAATTTCGTGTTGAGCCAAATTAATTCTATTTTTGTTGTATTCGCTTTGAAATGTGATATTTCAGTTAAAGGATGGTTCTGAGAACTGGAGCTCTGTAATCAAAAGATCTGCCGTTATTGGAAAAGGCCAGTGCCTTTTCTATTTGCCATTCTCTTAAAGTTTTAACTTGGGTTCCCGGCACAACGTTGTCATCCTTATATTTTGATTTGTAAATTTCATCTCGGTAGATCTTCAGTTGTTCTTTTACGTATTCAACAGGTATTTTGGAAATAGCGAGAAGTCTAGGACTGTATTTTCCTCTTTCTGGTATGTTTTTTGCTTCATACAGTTCGTATACTAGGAACCTGTCATGAGGTTTTGGAAGTTTGAGGAAGACTGCGTAGTCGGAGCCAACGTGAAGGTAGCCTCGAAGGTTGTGATTTGATTTGTAGCCGTCGAGATATTGAAATAATTTGTGGAGACGGACAGCCTCAGTATATATAAAGAACGCTGCTAATACTAGAACGATATAATTCTGTAAAGAGAAGAAGTGTAAAATTGCTAATTTTATTACGAATTATCTATGCTTAGACTCCATAAAACAATTATTCACACAGCACCATTCACATAGAATAAAATACCCAGAGTGATGCAAACATGTTCAAATGTTCATACAAATGTTTGCATGCGAGAATAATAACAAAAAAGTGTACAAATAATGTTTACTTGTTGTATTGGTCTAACAGCACAAGCTATGCTTAGTTTTTGGTAAGACGGTGCTGTTTGAATATTGTGTGTCCAGAAAATATCAAAAAAAAACAGTTAACAATTGGAGGACACGTTTCACATCACAAAAGCAAATTCAAAACCGTTGTTATCAGTTTCCCTAATACTGATAAAAATAACTGTGTTAAACGTACTGAATAATTGATTGCAAAAAAAAAAACTTGACGAACAAACACATTCCACCAAATAAATAATAAACAGAATTGGCAATCGAGTACGATGTGATGCGAATTATTTGTGTTTCCATTCCAACGGACCTGTTATTGTTTATTTTTAGAAACATACACATGTCAACAACTATCTAGTAATAAATAAGTCACAAAATCTATCTCCAACGTACCCAGTTCATGTTTTCGAGTTGAAATTTTAAATATAGCGAATGAAAAATTCATCGATTCAAAATCAATCCTTTCAATATTCAAAATTTAACTAGCTGCAAGAGAAATAAAAACCGCGAAACTTTTTACGACCCTCTAAAATTTTAACGCATCAAATATTTTTTATTTGCGAAGTGCATGCGTTCAATACGCGATACTTGCATCGACAAAACGTTTGGCAATGCAACTGCATTTGCTTACGTTATTTTGGTGGTATAACTTTCAATTTATCACTGTCATCACCTGTTTACTTTGACGTAATTTTGTGTGCTTATTTTTGTTGGAATCAAGATAAAGAGAAGAACATTTTTCTTCTTCTTATGTTACTTTCAATTCATGAGGTGTGTTTATTTATATTCGACCACACGATTCACAATATTAAACATAAAAAAAAACTATTTTCAACATCGCTTCACAGTCGTACAAACGATGGTTCTGGTCTGGCACCGCAACCGCACCTTTTGATTTTTCTATGTGCGTATTTTGTGACTGGCCCGATAACACATTTAGTATTGCTATCGGTAAACTTGTTGACCATCGGTCGATGGAGGGGAAAATTTTGCGCATACAGTGCGCGTGACCAAATAATTAGCGCGTAAGCGTGTCAAAATTCGTGTTCTGCGCAATCCACACCCGATATTCAAGAAGTTTGCCGGGGCCTGTTTGTAGTGTTCCTGCCCTATGCGTCAGGGGTCGTGAGTCCGAATTACATCCACAAAACATTTAGGTACGTAAGGGAAATTTGTATTTGTCTGTGTCTGGATGTTCATTTGTATTTACAGTAAAGTTTTTAGTCTTTCGTTGCGTCTCAGACCCATAACACAAAGTGCTTACGCTCCCTACGTATGGTCAAATCAACGTATGTGATAATTGTCTAAATGTTTTCGCGAAAACATAATCTGAAATTGTCACAACTTGATTTCAATAAGGAGACAGGTAGCATTGAGTATACAAAGCGGAGCAAACATCGTTCTAACTCCAAATAAGTAGCTTAGACGTGTGTTGAAACTAACGAATATATCACAATGCACGGCCGCAGGTGTGGCTAGCCGGGTTATCGTGAATAAACGCATTCTCCTCCGAAAAAAAAGATAGAGCAAAGTGGATCTTCCACTATAATGACGAATCGAAGAACTTCGACCTTACAGACGACCCAAGTGAAGTAGCTCTTCATGTTGTGCCTTACAGACGACCCAAGTGAAGTAGCTCTTCATGTTGTGCTATGTTTTTGTAGGTGAGTAAAGTCTTCACAGTACTTAATTAATATTATTATTGCATGGCTAAGGCAGTACGAACAAAAAAATTTTTTCTTGCTGCCAATATTATTATTATTATTTTTTATATCAGAGGCGGTAAATGAGCTATCTGGTCGCCTCACAGTAAGCAATCACCGCCGTACATGGACATCCGCAACACGAGAAGGATCGCTTATGCGTTGCCGGCCTTATAAGGGGGGGTGTGGGCCTCCGGCACTCTCACAAACCAGATGAAACACGATAGTAGTAACTATTATTTCACGCTGGTGTTATGTGACAGGGTGGTACTTCCCAGGACGAGCCGGCCCATTCGCACTGTAAAACATCATGGCTCTGCCACTACAAAATCATGTTTAATTATGACCTAGTCTAGTATTATCACAGTGAAAATGCAGATCACAAAGCTCTGTAAATCTACAGTACGTGGTAGATGTAACAATGAACTAAATAATTTGAATGTAACTGTTAAACCAACTCTCGTATAATTTTATTGCTATTGGTAAAGGAGTAGTTTAGTAAGTAGTCAGAGAGTTACTTAAGTAGGACATAATCAAGTTATAAACTAGCGGTCGCCTCCGCGGTTTCACCCGCGCGTATTTATTTATTTATTTGGTACACCAACAACATGTCATACACAAAAAAAAATAAAACAGCTTTTTTAAATGATACAGTATTTTGCATGCATGTCAATAAAGGTATACACAGCTTTGGCCCCATATAGCAACTAAGTTTAAACTAAGTATACGTAATTCTTTTTGCCAATTATCCTTGTCTTCCCCCCACATTTTCGGGAGCAAATTCGATCTATGTCAACTGGGGATAGTGTATCTTTCCAACATTACATTGAAAGATTTTTTCAAATCGGTTCAGTAGTTTTGGAGCCATAAAAATACAATCAAACAAATCTTTCCCCTTTATAATAATATTAGGTATAAGTATAAATGTAGATCTGGGTCCTGGAAAAAGATTGCCATATGAAGATAAAAATAGGCCAATAGAATTAAATAAGTGGTGTTCGTTTAACGATCGAAATTAACCAATAATAATTTTATGTTCTGTTGTTAGTACATTCTGTGAAACAATAGAAATTATTGGAATGGCTATCAGGTATCGTATTCTCTAAAGTGCACTTGTTTAAAATTCCACCCCTCTATTCCACTAAATTGTTGCCCGGAGTTGCGGCCAGCATCCCCAAATAGCATGTAGTTGTACAAATATAGAATGCACTCTACTTCTGCGCCCGCAAAATGAAATATGTAGGTAGATTCGATGCGATGCGGTGAACATTATCAGTAAAGTTTAACAATAAAAATGTCTTTAGTTGAATTACTGAAAGGTTATCTATACTAATAATATAAAGAGGAAAGATTTCATTCTTTGTTCGTTTGTATTGCATAGGCACCGAAACTACAGAAACGATTTGAATAATTCTTTCATTGTTGGAAAGCTAAACTTTCCCCGGGTGACATAGGGTACTTTTGATCCCGGAAATGTGGGGGGAAGGGGGGATAATTGACAAAAGACATTGCGCGAATTTAAATCGTTTATCACGCCAGATCCTGCATAATCCTTTTGACAGTTTTTAAATTTCAACCATTGTTTTTTAAATCCGTCAATTCCAACTGCGCACGATCTCAAAGCATTTCCGGGATATCAGTCTGTCAATTGATTTTATTTCAAAAGCGCCAAGTTTTTCATTTTTAAATCTTTCAGCCGCGGATGCAATCGACGCTGTCTCTATAGGTTAAATGTCATCTTGATAGTTTGTTGTTGTGTCTGAATTGGACAACATGCATTGGCATGACCCTGAGGGAAGTTTGAGCACCTATAGGTATGAGTATTAAAGATATCAGAATCAGTTCCTGTCACTTAGTCCTAATGGGGTGGCTTGACCGGGAAATAAATAAATAAATATCTCTAGGCATTATTCACGCAGCGCCGTCTAGCCATAAACTAAGCATTAGCTTGTGCTATGGGTGCCAGACAACCGATAAACCTTTCTTATTTTTTTTAAATACATACTTATTATACATAGCAACACCCACACTGATACAAACAGACATGATCATGCACACAAATGTTTGTTCCGTGCGGGGATCGAACCCGCCACCTCTGGTGTAATAGCCAACCTCTCGACCAATACACCAGCTTTTCAAAAAAATTACTAACCTCTCACAGAAGATGTACGGAACAACCCGTAGCTGGGGTTAGCGGAGGAGCGAGTAAGATTGTATAGGTTGAATACTAGTTCAGAGAGAAACTAAACGACGGTGCAGGGGTCCAATGGTGTAGCGGTCAAGCGAAGTCGATTGAGTGCTTGATCGATGGGAAGAATGGTGGCTGTTAATCCCAAAAGTGGTGACGAATGGAGGCGGCTGAGCCCAATTTTCTGCCTCGCACGACCAAGACATGGAATTCTTTGTTAACAGCGGTGTTTCCGATCCGATACGACTTGCAAGTATTTAAAAGAAAAGAGTGTATTCCTTCCTTAAAGGCCGGCAGCGCATCTGTGATTCCACATGATTTGCATTTGTCTATGGGGGGCGAATGATGGCGGTTGAGCCCGAAGGTGATGACGCCGCAATGAGCTGGTGGCGCCGCGTGACGTCATTACGTCACAGCGGCAACATCGACGTATGACTAGTAACTTTGCTATTGCACGCTATTTGCTGCCTGTCGGAGGCTTAAACTCCTCTCCCTTTCCCCTCCCTTTTGCCCAAATGTTTTCTCCGAGTTCTTCATTTTCCATATTCTTTCAAAGGCGGGCAACGCATTGATCCACACATCAGATAAATGAGGTCGCTGTTCAGTGTGTTGCTTAGGCACAAAAACAAACGCTTTAAGTGCTATCAAAATCCTTCTCGAGTCAGTAATACCCTTAAAATAATAATAAAGTAAGATTCAACGAGAATGATTCTATAAAAAAGAAAAATAAGGTGCACTTGTTATTAAGACATAAAGAAAACACATACCAATGAAATAATTTATGAATATGACATGTAATAGACGTAAATAGAGGAAACACCGTAAGGCCTCGGCCTCAAATTTCGCGGCAGCGGGGCAGGAGCGGCAGCGGTAGCGGTGAGATGTTTGTATGGAATCCCATAGACCCGTTCTCGAGAGCGGCAGCGCACCCAAGCGCACTGTGGTTCACCGCTTGACAGCGTCGTACCGAACTACCGTTCTTGCAGTGACCGCAGTGCGCCTACGTGCGCTGCCGCTCTCGCTGCCGCGAAATTTGAGGCCGAGGCCTAAAAGGGTCACAATCCATTGTGTGGAATATGAAGTCAGCTGACAGTTGATCCCTGCCAGCCGTCAGTTGTGCATTCAGTTACTCCCAAACAGAAAGAAAAGGGTTCATAAAGTATGTATGAAAGGAAATACATATATTTTCCTTACATACTTTATGAGTAATATTGCCTGGTTGTTTGAATTAAATTAACTCTTGGCTTTGTCAAGTCAAAAGTAAAAGATTTATTTATGTGTTTTTTTTACGCTAGATCAGTTTACAGGCAGGCACGCAGCCCATCTTATGATAAGCGGCCACTGTAGCCTTTTAAATAAAACCCACAAGCTTTTACATTATTGATTTTTACATTTGTACAGATAAAACGCTTTTATTTTGATTAATTTATCCGTTTACATTAATTAAACCACAGCCTTGATTCAGAAAACGGCGACAGATCTCCAAATTCCGTATAAAGTCGTGTCCCCAAACTGTCATCGGATAGTACATAGAATTCCGGATATTTTACGCGCCCTGGAAATTCAACCGGATGGAGAACCGGAAATTAATATCACTCATTTAGTCATGCGACGTACGTTTTAAATTTTGCCCTCTATTTGAGCTTTTAATCAAGCGAGTTAATCAATTATGCTTCGTACATTTCAGTTGACCTTTGGAGTGATGGATACGGGACTATTTAATACTTTCCAGGTCGAGTTTGAAGTTTAATCTCTAATTTACAATTGATTTAGGTTGGCACTTTATCTTGAGTGTTTGCTTGTAACTATTTTGGGACAAACTTTGGTTTAGGGATCTGAATGTTTGGCAAGCCATCCGAAATTATTATTTTAAATGTTAGTTTTATTACTTATAATTAAATATTGTTTGTATGAAGTAATTCCGTGTTGCTCTTATTTCTCCTAATTATCGAGTAAGTATCTTAATAAATATAACGAAACTTTTTTTTTATCTAAACTAAAATCAAAAGTAATTAAATATCGTTATAGATGTCACATCGAGGATTCTAGGAATCCCCCATGACAAGGATGTTACCAAGAATAACCACAATGTTGACAATTTTCGCTACTCCGTTACACCTAATAATAAACTAAATTCGTCGGCTGTTTGATAAAAGTTAACAAGGTAAATTTTATGTAAGTCAATGCATTTGTAAATTGACTGTTGAAACATGTTTTAATTGTGTAACCAAACTCAATTTATGAAACTTTATGGATTAATTTACGTGGTCGGATGAAGTTACTACCAAAATAAACTTGTAATTTATATTTTAAATAAAATTACATGTTCCGTTTTATTCATATATACGGCTTATTTGATATATTTAAAGCGTATCAGATGTAAATTACGAGTTTAGAAATCATCGTAATGGTGATACATGCTTAATCACCACGCTTGCCAAACGCGGATTGCTGATCACATACTCAAGCAATGTTCGAAAATTTGAACTCAAAGCCAATTTGGTGCCATCTAAGGTATACGTAAGGCCTCGATAGTCTAGTGGTTTAAGTGTTGGCCGTGAACTTGGGGTTCTGGGTTCATTTCGCGTTTCGGGCAAAATTCAATGACGAAAAAAAAAACGACGAAAAAAAATTCTCATTTCAGGGAAAATCAGTGACGATAACTTGATTTCAACTGGACGCCTTTACCCTGCACTAAGACAAGTGAGTTTGTTACTAAGGTACCTATAAAACTACAACACAAAAGTCCATATACCGAAGAATGATTTATTTAAAAGCACGTCATAAAAAGGCGTGGCGGTGCCACAAGGTCGATAGATACAGCTTATCGGTTTCCGCTCGACCAGCGCTGGCACTGACCCTCCCGCCTTATCCGATGGATTCTTGAAACCACAGATTCCGAAGGAATTGACGTCTTTAAGAAATTAAACTATACTTTTTGTACTAGCTTCTGCTCTCTGCTTCGTAAGGTTATAAAGCGGTGATATAAAGTATACAAACCTAATCTATTCTTAAAATAATTAAACATAAAGAAAAACTTTTGCACAAAAAAACTGTATTCCATATGGTAAACATTTGCGATTGAAAAGTTAGAAAGTTAGAAAACCACATTCCAAAGCCGAAAGGAAGAGCCAGAATAATTGACGAAGCATAGGTACATTTTTTTAAATAACATGAATAATGAATGTTTTTATTTTAAATGGTTTTTATAACGTAAAAATTCCGTATACTCTTTTTTACAAACACAACATAGGATGTCCTAATCTTAAATGATAATAATATGATTTTTATTCATTGAAAGCGCTACACTTTGACGACACTAATCGCCATTAGTCTAACCTACTACCTTTTAGTGAAATTACTGGGTATATGAGACCTAATAACTGTCGTCTCTTAAGGCGGGCAACGCGCCTGAGACCCCAAGGGGGTCCCGGGTGCTTATGGGCGGCGGTGATCACTTATCATCAGGTGACCCACTTGCTCGTTTGCCCCCCTATAATAATATAAAAAAAAAACCTCTATCTACTGGGATACTACTGGCCCAGGGAAAGTTAATTCATCCATTCCTGTTCTGCTTGCGTAGTCAAAGAGGATTCCTGAGACTCTAATCAATGGTAAGGAACCCTATTTCCTTATAATTATTTTGCTTTGTAATTTTGTTCAAAGAAATATATCCTTCTTTTGCAAATAGTTTTTTGCTGAAAGAAAACTAAACAACGGGCAATTTCCGATACGTAGATATTACAATATACTTTTAACAAAAGAAGATATTATGTATAAATGCATGAAATCAATAAGTATCGCAAACACTCGGTTTATTAGGTATAATGCTAATGTCGCTTAGGCGCTTTTTGGCTAGAGCACGGAAGTCTGAACCTCTTTTAATGTTGCAAATTACAAAGCAAGTCAACTAATTAAAACTTTCTGTCGAAAAAATAGGTCTTCTGCATTTTTCCACGTTGCATGAAAATGCGTCATAATATGTTAAGTTTCCAGTTGCATTTGCATGCAACCTTCCTTCCGCTACTGTTTCATTTACACTGTTAATTAAAACTTAAATTAAATTTTTCTTTGTTGTTACTGGGTAGAGAACAGTAAACGCTTTATTTGATTTGAAATGCTGCTCGCTAGTATGTTTTATGGTGCATCAAAAATAAAATGATGTGCATATGTTACGGGCCATTTGATAAGTCCGGGCATTATTCATAAGGGCCGGTCTGTATTAATAATGCCCTTCTCATTTGGGCCATGTGATTAAAACAGCATGATTTATCACTTTTCCCGGCCATTATGAATAATGCCCACCCTATCTTGGGCCAAGTAATAAAATAGGTGAACAGTAGTGTTTTTGTTTATTAAAAGACAAAAAATTAAATTTTTTTCATGAAAAGTTACCAAAAAATAAGCGACATGTATATATTACCGGCCAAAGCCGATTTTAGGACAAACTAGTTTGGCCTAGGCTGAACTAGTTCTTACTAAGGGGGAAATCGACTCGGATGGATATAGGTTAGAAGGCTAAGGGCGGGAGCGAAGCGAAGCGGAGCTCCCGCCTTAGCCTTCGTGGTTATTTTTTTTTTAAACCCTGAAAACCTTTTTTGTTTTTATTATAATAATATATTTTATGTTGACTTAAATTAGTTTAGCCTAAGCCAAATTAGTTTCGTCTTTAGAGTCGTTAAATTGTTAATTTGGGGAATAGGTGTTAAAAAAAAATAACCACGAAGGCTAAGGCAGGAGCTCCGCTACGCTCCGCTCCCGCCTTAGCCTTCTAACCTATATCCATCCGAGTCGCTTTCCGCCGCACGTAAGGCACGGCCGCGGTCCAATTTATCACATTGCCCGGCTACAAGTAGGGAATTATTCATACTGCCCGGTCCAAGTGATAAATTCAAGCTATCTTAAACACTGATTTATTACATGGACCACGGGCCGTCGGGCATTATTAATAAGGGCCGGTCAAAGTGATAAATTAATCACTTTGCCCGTCGCTCTCGGGCATTATTAATAATGGCCGGTCCTTATTAATAATGCCCAGTTAATCACGTTGCCCGTAACATATATATATGATACAGTTCGAATGAAAGAGAAATGGGACCATTTTTTTAAATTAGAACTAACTTAAATTTTAATTCTTGAAGTTAACCCGTAAAAAAATACAATGAGAAAATATTTATCAAAGAAAAAAGGTACATTCTAGGACGCATGACAAACGGGACCATCCATGAAAAATTCAAAACTAAAAAATGCAAAACTGCACTGAGCGCATTGCGGCGATCTAAGTTATTATTTTAGTGTCCTTGCTTTGATACAGTTTTTTATTAACCTAAAGATAAAGGTACTTTATAAAAAAATAAGTGGGGGAGGTAAATTAAATGAAATCCAATACCAAATCTCACAATCGTACGTGTTAGTCTTCTGAAAATTTTTTTCATACTGGTACAATTGACAGACAGGCACGCAGCCCACCCGATGGAAAACACTGTGGCCTATTCCATTGAGGGACTTTTCACTGGGAATCGTCGCTCAATGTGCTGCCACAATGTAGGTTCATCTGATCTTCGAGCCTTTGATTTCAAGTGTATTGGCCCCCACATCCCGACCTGATTGGCAGCACCCGAGATTGTGGATACCAGCAGTGGTACAGTCAAAAAGTTCTAACACCAACATGCTTATACCACCTATATTAGTTGTACTTCCTCGAACTTTCGATAGTCAGACTGGACAGCACGGCTCTACCACACAATTATTTTTTAAGGATTATGTTAATGCCTTACTACTGCTAGTAAAAGGATAAGACTATCCTGTTTCAGATTTTGCTTACAGGAACTTTAATACGGGATATTTTTAAGTGTACATAAAAAATACTGAAATGTACATCAAAATAACTGATTGATCACCAAAGGCTAGGTTAGGTTAGCAATTCAGTATTTTTTGATGCATAATCAGTATTTATTTGATGTACAGTTAAATGCAACCCCTTAAATACTAAATCAATTAAACTTCGGATTTATGTTCATTTGGTTCAATCTCCACGTCAGGCAAATTCGTGTAAATAAGCTAAATTAGAAAAATTTAAAACTAGCCCAAACCGGAAATCAGGCCCAGTAGGTACTTTAATCAACCTTCAAACCTAGGCGGCGTTGATTTAAAAGCATGTCAAAAAAAAGAAGAAGTAGAGAGCGCTGTTAGGAATGATCTTAGTAAGACACAGTGTTCCGATACACTTCCTAGCTCGGTTCACTACATATTGAAATTATTGAAAAACACCGCCGATCACACGTCTACAAGATTATGTAAATGGAGCATTCGGGCTAGTCATTTAAATTAATCACGCAAGGGAGGCATTGTCAGCGAGAGCGATCGACCGCACTCCGGCCTTACTACGTAACGATATACGTTTCGCGCGGTCTTTTATTTTTTGGTTGGAAATGTTTTAAAAAATTGCAAGTGATATTTTTTTTTCAATAAATTTTAAGTTCATATAGTATAATAATTATGCACAGCTTTATACAAATAATTAATAGCTTGGTAATTATATGCATACAGTAATCTCTAAAATTATGCAAAGTGAATTTTTGAAGATTTTGCAATATTAAAAAAAAATTGTATCATAATAATTATGAGGTACGTAGTAAAACTGAGAAAAGTCGTAATAGCATGCTGTCAATTCACATAAATTAAGTATAACAATTGCTTTTATTTTTTTTAATAATAAAAAAGTTGCATAAATAATAATATGAATTGTTATAAAATTTATTTACATATTATGGTTTATTATCCATCGTATACAGAGCTTAATTTAATCATCCTCCACATCTTAATTTACATAACAATTTCAGAATACGATCTAAACCTCGTTTCGAGCTTAAACCGCGGAATTAAACGTAATTCCATTAGCCGTTACACTTTAGTCGCAATAAATCAGCTTTTGTTTACGTTTATCGTTACGTGATAGCCGCCCTGCGCAGTTTGGGCGGGCGGGAGTCTGAGGCTGTGAACATCTGAGAATAGTCAGTTGCCCGCGCGCCGCGAACGTGTCGCGTCGTCCGTCAGTATTATAACTTCGCGTCACCCGGCGCATCAACTCCGATGTATTCGTAGCAGTAACGTGTGTGATGGTGATACGATTGGTGAAGATGGTGGTTTGAATTGAAACATTGAAACATGTTCTGGTGATTGTGAAACGTTTAAGGATTTCCGGATTGCTTTGCAAGTAAGTTTTGGATGTTTTAATGGGATCTTGTGTGAAGTTTTTAATTTGATTTATAAGAACGAAATTGTGTTATGCTATGAGCTTAATGTTCATAAGGATTTTCATACAACTCAATAAGTAAAGATTTATTAGATTTGGTGTTTAAAATAAGACGTTTTTTCATAATAGGTATATCATTATTATATTCCATTAGTTATTATTACATAAAAAGTATTCAAAACTCATTGAAGGATTACCTAGCTGCTTGTATAAACAATATCTAATAAATGTCTAGTTTTATTATATAGGTGAACTTTCAAAACCTAAAAACTGGTTGAAGATAAAATTTAAAATAAATTATCCTACAAACTTCAATGCATAAAAAGTTCATTGAAACTGAAATTAAATACTAAGAATTAGGCATTATGGTATTTTTATTTCAATGAATATAGAAGTATTTATTAGTGAAAGTGCCTTTTCAAGTTTGTGTGTAAACCATAATAAAAAAAATGTAAGGACTTCTTAAGAGTTTATAAGAATGTAAATAATTTATTTAATAACACCATTATACATGAGATAGCCCATAGTTGGAATAATTATAATTTATTAATGAACTTTATCAGAAATTAGCTCAAATGGTTTTCAATTGAACGATGAAATCGGCGTTTGGCAAGTAAGACGTGTGTATTTGTCATTATAAATATAAGATAATTTATTTCATTTATAGGCTGATACATTTTACTAATACATACCTACAACAAAGGTCGCTGGTAATTCACAAAACTATAAAAACAAACGGGTGGGTCGCATCCTAAATTACTGAATCAAGTAGGCGGTATCGTCAAACCTAAGCTCTAGAAGGTATGGCTTCTACTTCGATCCCCTTTTCTGAGGGATTAGTGAGGTACTCCGATTATGTGGATCCCACATTTTGGGGAATCGGGAAAAATCCTTTCAATTTACTAGGTTCAGAGGGTCTAAGTATAGTGGGGAAGGGATCGGCCTCCAAAAACTTTAGGGATCGATTTCATGTGTGTTATATTAAAAACTAGTTGGTGTAACTTTCGCATGGATGGATTGAGTACTTTGAGTCTGTGTTTTATTATCTATTAATAAGTGAACCCATCCTTGCCCGGCTTGGCTGTTATGATATTCGAAATCATTGTAGTAGGGAGGGGAAATACTTTTCCGCTATCAAAATAAATTTAAATCATTAAATAAATATGTAGTTGGTATGAACATCAGCTATCATTTTGGAACGGTGGAACCTTCCCGTGGAACAGTGTTTTATACTTAAGTGGATGGCTTAGCCACTCGAGTATAAAACAAAACATGGGGGTCGTTGGTTCTATTACCACTTTGAGTCTAGTTGGTAGTAGGACTTTTTTCAAGTCCGGTTGGCAAGCAACCACCCCACAGGTGAGATCTACCGCCATAACAGCTCTGGATATGTACCGGGTCTAGGTACCGGCAGTATTAATTAGGGAATCAATAAACTTAACATCAAAGGAAGATCATGACGTCTACAGTATAGCATCACTTTTGAGCAATGCTTCCTAGCCTAGCTAAGCAGTAGCCTAGCTAAGTAGAATAGACCCAGTGGCCACTTACCATCAAACGAGCTGCGTACCGAACAAGTGCCAACTGATCAAGTCAAAATCAAAGCATTTTCTTCGTGAATGAAGTTACGCAAATGACGAGACAACTGACTCGTGTAAAAATCGTTGCAAAGACTGCAACAGCATAGTACAACATTTTATGTTTGCATAAATAAACATGTCGATTGTGTTTTTTTTATTTATTTATACTTTCTGAAATGGGCATTGACAATACATAATACATAATATAATAATTTCAACAAAAAAGGTGTTTAAGTGTGTTTATCAATTATACCCATATCCTTGCCCATATTATCATTTATTTTGGGCTAGATGACGGTGTGTTGAGTGAAAAATAATACTTTACTATTTATTCATCATCTTCAAGTCAAGGGACGATGCGGGCACTGCTCTTTATACTAATAAAACTTTTCAAATAACATCGGAGAAATTGTACATTATAATAATTATGTAATTCCGTGAAATGGCAGTATAAAACGAAAGCCTTTGCCGTCTCTACAAATGAAGGCTGTAAAAACCTAACCGTGATCTGCCCCAAAGGAGAAATAGAATTCAGGGAAGCATAATTGCTCACACGCTTGCCTACCTCTGAATGTACATGTTTTTTTATGAAACGCTGTAATGAGCTGCTTTTGCAGATATAAGGCTTATAATAGTTAAGCAGAAATGAGATTTGAATACCGCAATAGCACAGTGTTAACTATGTGTGACTGCGTTTTGGGATCCCGGTTTTCTAGCCCAACTAAATTTATATTTGTTTTAAATTCTCAGTAACCAAATTGAGTTGAGAGAAAGTAATATGCAAAAACATCCTTGTTGTATACAACTAAAAAAACACTAATTCGATTGAATAGGTAAGCTTTTGTTTACCCTTTAAAAAAAGAGGACATGTTTTTCTTTGTTAATATTATTCGAACAACCCCGCCAACCTGCGCGCATTTATTTATTTCATGTCACCTTCCTAACTTGAAACAATGCTCAAAGATTATCCTTAGACCACTTAAATGAGGTCAATTAAATTCTGCGAAACATTACCAAGCTGGTAAAGAGAAGATAAGCATGTCAAACGCTATATTCCTTCACCTGTTTCCTTTCATCGAGAATAGACAATAGCCCTACGGAAATATACTACATCTATCCTATAGTTTAATTGAGAGACTTTGACAGGTTGTCAGTCCCAACATCTGTCATAGTTTTGGCTAGACGATCAATCATTTGGAAAATTGACCTTTTTGTCTAGATGGAAGACGAAGATAGCTCTCATCGATCATTGGCTATACAAGAAAGTTAGGAAATGTAAAATCTTTGCCTATCTCGAACACGACGTCAATGAGATAAATCTTTTGTTATCTTATTTCGTTTTATTTTATTAACAAATTGACAGCAGTTAACTACATATACATTAAATCATACATTATTATCTCGAGGGTTTTGCGTTTAGTGTGAGAAAAAAGTGAGTTTAGTGTTGGCCTATAGGGGATGAGTATGGAAAGGATTTAGGCCTTTAGCACTTTTACTCACCAAATGGAGCAGCAATTATAGCACAACCACTACTCAAGCTACTCATACGTTGGTCCCGGTTAAATATGAAAGTTTGGTACTTTCTTAGTATAAGCCGTCGTCCTTGTCGATTGACAAAATATAAAACTATATGCAGGTTAGCTCTGTCACACGATGGACCTAACATTGCCCCGGACCGAAAGATTCAGAACCCATTTCATTCTGTACCGTGCCATTAAGTTTTGGGACGCACTTTAGGCACACGATGTATCCTCACTAAAATCCAAGATTCTTATAACGGGACGTGAAAAGGGACGTCTCAATTTTAATCTTAAACTTATTGATCTTAGACCGTTCCTGTTAGGGAAATAAAATTGACTTTGAGTAGGCGGTCACCAATGAAAAACGTCCTTTCTTATACAAATGTAAGTCCTTCGATATAATATAATTACAAGATACGGTTTGTATTTTTTTTGGATTTTTTTTATTACTCAATTTTTAGTGATGTGACTATGGGTAGAATAAAAAATGCGCTGCTCATTATATGATATGAGACATTATTTTCATATTAAATACTATTCAATAAGAGCACCATCCATATATGTATAAGTCAATGAAATACACTTGATTATGGATGATAACTTAAAAACTACGTGTCCAATTCTGTTGAAATATAATGGGAATTTTAATAATTTCGGATAAAAAATTATCTTAATCTTTTTACCACTTAAAAAGATCTAAGGAAATCAACATTAATAAAAGATATCCTCCTCCTATTTTTAAAGCCAGTTATGAAAAATTATAATAAGTTATGTCAACTCGCCAAGCCAAAACTAGACTAACGGCGAGTATTCAACTTAATATTTTTAATATCTGTCTAAACTAGTCACCTTGATTTTTAAGTTGGTCTCATCTTTTCTAGCGATTGATATTTCATTTAGTATTTCAGAGAAACTCCAAGTATATTGGCGTCCTTATGATTGCCCTATAGGCATTTTAATAATAATGAACGTTAGAATTTTACTTTACTTTCATTAATGGAATCCCCGTGTCTGATTGTGTTAGAATAATAACATTTTGGGTCTAATACACCCCAATATTATTTTGTACTAACTATAGTTGATTTTATTAAGTATATATTAATTGTACAACGTGTAGAACACGAAAATGTCTCTAGAGGATATTATTACTTATTTTACGCCTTACATTTATTTTATAAATAAATTAAATTCGACTTTGATGACATTAAGTTTGTGTATTGTTGTTTTTTATTTAAAAATAATTAAAAGAAAAAAATAAAACAAACAGTTAAAAAGATGCTACAATTTTACTTTAGTGACATTTACCATTTTTTTAGTAGTGACTAGCCATCGCCCGTGGCTTCCCATGCTGAGAAAGATTTCTAGTAGGTACAGCTGTTATCTTTTGAGAACTAAGCAAATACCACGGGATGAAAAAACCTAGTTGATGTCTGTGTTTAATCTATATATATAAAACTCAAAGGTGTCTGACTGACTGACATAGATATATATCAACGCACAGCCCAAACCACTGGACGGATCGGGCTGAAATTTGGCATGCAGGTAGATGTTATGACGTAGGCATCCGCTAAGAAAGGATATCTCGATATTCCCACGGGAACGGGAACCACGCGGGTGAAACCGCGGGCGCCCGCTAGTTTTATATAAATTGGTTTAGAGACATAGTTCCTTACGCATTTTATTTTATTATACGAAAATAAGTATGTATATGGACTGTGTTCTTTTCTATAACATTATCGCGATTTACATCTTGATAACTCCATCTATTGCCAGTAGAACAAGTGCACAACTGAACTTCCTTTCTCATTTACGAGTCGCTAATTTCGAAAAGAGGTCGAGTTCCAAGATAAAAAATGATGTACACTTTTTTACAAGCATTTTGCAAATCATTTCTGTGGGTGACAAAGAATGAGCTAATATACGCGCCGAATAATTCGTGCAAGTAACAGCTTGTACGTCAGCCGTAAAAAGGGCTCTAAAAGAGACATTTAAATGCACGGAATATCGTTGAGCCGGTACATGAGACCCTTTAACTTTGAACTCGTCATTTCAAACTTTTGTTTTACGTCGTTTTGCTCCAACTGTGCCCATATCCTAACAGAGCCGAATTGATTGAGTTTCTATGCAAATTTTCAAAGGTGTCAAACGAACGTTTGGATAGTGTGAGTAATAGAACGGGCTGTCAAAGGGATAAGCATTTCGCGGTAGATATTTTTTAATTGACTACAAAAAGGGGGAGGTTCACAATTTGGGTGGTATATTTTTTGTTTCTATACACTCACTATAGAAAGATACTTTATCGATAATAGTGATCTGTTTAAAACACTAAGGCCCGGATTCACCACTTTCGGCTAAGTGCCTATTAATTTATCTCTCAGACTAGCGGTTAGCGATTTCACCCGCACGCAATTTCTATTGTCAATAATTGTTGTTATCTCCCCCATTCCCCCATGTTTCCGGGATCTAAAGTACCCTATGTCACCCAGGGATAATGTAGCTTTTCAACAGTGAAATAATTTTTCAAATGGGTTCAGTAGATTCGGAGCCTATTAATACAAACAAACAAACAAACAAATCTTTCCTCTTTATAAGCAATGATTTGATGATTTGATTTCAATGATGCAGAACTTGCCCTACAGTGTGATAATAATAAGTCTAATACTTTCATTCTACTATTCTTACGCTTGAAACATGTTTATTTAATTTTGTTTGTCAATACTAAGTAATACATGGATCCATTACATTTCATTACTTACTCGAACCTTTGCTTAGTGTCAATTTAGGTTTAGTAAGATTGATGATGGTTTTCGAGACATTTACCAAGGTGGGCAGTCAATACTGCAAAGATTAGGCAAGAACGAAAAGCCGACAAACTTGATGAAAAGTAAACAAGTTTAATAAAACAGCTTTCAAAGATGATAATAAGTACCTTTTGTTTAAAGTATAACCCACTGCAGGGCAAAGGCCTCCCCGAAATCCTTAAAATCAAGTGAACGTTACAATGATGGGTACTGGTTTAATCACTTGGCAAATGCGGGTTGGTGATCACAAACCCGAGCTGTGTCTGAAAAAAACCGACACAAAGTTAGCTCGACCCGGGAATTGAAACCAGGACCCCGAGATCTCGGCCCGATACTTAAACCACTAGACCAACAAGGCGTCTTTGGTTTGTTTGAAAGTATTACAAACATTCATCTATGCTCACAATTTTTCGCATTGATTGCGCGCCACCTTTATTTTAATACATAATTATGCATTTAATGTTTTAGTTTATGCGTTAAAAAATAACCATTACCAGAAAACGTCATAATTATAAAGTACATTCAACGCCACCTGTCGGTAATATTTCTAACGAACTTACCGTTTGGATAAAGTTACCGTAATTCCTACATTTAGCTTGAAATAATAATTTTTTTATACAGTTCTAGCGAAGGCGGAAATGAAAGCAATTTGAATTTCCACGTTCAGTTGTATAGTTTTCTAAAGTAAACTAATAAAGTTGGTCTGTTTCAGCACTGTAAAAAAAGACATTGTTTATTGTGCAAACAATATTAAGTTTCTCGCAACTTTTGTACTATTTCTACAAGAACATACTCGTACACTTAGAAATACGCCACACGAATTGCTTGATATAATTCACAAACTTCCTTTGCAAATGGTTTGCTTTTTGTATAATGGTTTGCTTAAAAAAATTGCCGTTTTTGTACAGAATTGAATTTGAAACCAGGCAACATTCTGTTTGGGGGGGGGGGGCACGGGTTACAGCAAAGCCCTTGCTTCGTGAGCCTCTCGGAGAAAGCCTGCGGGAGCGACTGGACTCTCCCGCCCACGGAAGGCACATCTGTTTCAAGTTTAATGATAATCAGTTCAAAAGTTGAGCTTGAAAGCGTCGCAGAAAGACCGAGTTACATTTGCATTTATAATACAAATATAGGTAACTATTAAAAATGAATTTTATAAAATTATACCTAGTTCCGAAGAATAAAAGATCTACCCCCTAACAGGATCGCGTGCATTATTCTGACGTTACAAAATTGTTGTAAGTGTTGGTGCAAATGTAACGAGAAAATGGCGTGATTTATGACAAACGATAAATCAAATTCATTCCGACTCGCGGGTGCAATTATAGAAATTATACGTTTTACCCTTTTCAAGATAAGGACAAAATGTTTGATAGCATGACAGGCCTGGAATCTTATTCGAATTATTTATGTAAATGAACTGAAATTATAATGTACGATTGTACATTGACTTCATATTTTAGTTTTGTTTAAAGCGAGGAATTTCAGGAAATATGAATTAGCCTACCTATAATGTGCCTATGTTTCTTAAAATGTTTAGAAAAACGAACGAGCGATTGAGATTGAACAAGTTGCTATAATTGTGACGAAAATGAAGAGGCCTTTGCTCTGTAGTGGAAAACAAAAAAATATATTTTAATATATTTTATGCTCTACTTCATAATGACCTCACTCTTATCAAGAACTAATCTCCATTATAAACTAACTATTATTTATAAACTCATTTCGGCGGATTTATATCTGCACTATAAACCTAACTCCTCAGTATTCGTTCATACAGATTTCATAATATCAATCTGTTTCAAACTGAAAACAAGAACTATATTAAGGATTCAAAAATCCAAAGAGTTAAAGTTTTTCTTTACAAACAAGATAAAAATGTAGACATAAGAAGTAGCTGCACTCACTACGATTAAAAAAAACTCTCTTAACAGTAGCAAACAAAAAAATGGATTAAAAAATGGACGAGACAGTCGGCAGTGTACAAACCGCGTTTTTGTGACTAAACAGATAAAAGATACGCCGAGGATAAGATGAAACAACCCCAAACGACAGTAAGGCCGTGGTTTAGACACGAGCGAGAAAGTTCATGGGCAGTTTTGTTGTATAGGACGTATTTTAGTTTTTTTCACGTTTTATGAAATATCCTTTTACATTCCTGGACATTATTCACACAGCGCCGTTTATACCTTATGCTGGATTGGTTAAAAAAATGATTATGACCTGTGTTAGTCTGAAGAGATTGCTTTAGTTAATTATCATTTCTTAGCGGTCAATAGTAGTATGATGGCAGTAAGAATTTACCCTACATTACGAGCACAAAATTATTATAATACAAAGAAAAATGGGGGCAAATAAGGTAATGATAACTTGACATAGAAGTTTGAAAAAGAGATATGATTTCATTGTTTTTGAATATAATTGCGATATGGAAAAGCAGTTTTAATTAACTGCTTTGAAAAAAAACGAAATAAAATATTTAAAAGCATCTATTTGGTGTAAATGACACGGTTTTAAGTTATTTTTGTTGTTGAAGTTTCAATTTTAATTACGTTATTTCCGCCACATTTCTTTTACAATTCCCGCTCATTTTATAGCCTCATCTTTAAGGAGGGGAGAGATCTCTAAAAAAAGACGCAAAAGTAAAGGACGAATGGCTGGGCCACCTGGTCTGTCCTTTGTGGCCCAGGAAATGTATCAAAATCATAATGAGCGCGTCCAATTTTCTTGTCCCGCAGTGTATTTGTCATTCTGTTAATTGTTTAATAACTGTATCAGAGGGGCTCTTGTTACATTTTCCTTTTATAATTAAGGGAGCCTTATTTTATTACGTTTCGTTTAAATTATGAGTTTTTTGATTTTCGTAGGCAATCTAGTCGATTTCATAGACAGGAAAATATTTCGTTTTGATTTTACCGAAAAATTTACACAGTGTGAGAAAAATAATAAGTCAGATAAATTAATTAATTATATTTACATCTAACACACACCTACTTACACCTACACATATACGATTAGGATATACGAGATACACGCATACACATATGCACACACATAACACACACTGATATTTTATTGACTGTCCAACGTATTGTTCGAATACTCGTCTACAAATGAAAAAGGTCCATTATATACCTCTAATAAGTTAATTCGCTTATCTCCCTTGTTATCGTTATTTCCCATAATTTTTCTACTAATAAAATTTCCTCATAAAAAGAGGTTTATGTTCTCTATGCCTGGTCATAGTAGAAAGAGCAAACAGTACGTTACATTCATACTAAGGCATAGCGCGCAGCTTGTATGTAATAAATATGCGCCAGAGAAAATTTTCTTGTTCTGTGTATGCGCCATAAGATGCGTCGCCCCACGTACACTTAAGCAAAGTCTCTTTGTCTGCACACACATACGTAATACTTGTGAACAGGTGCCACCTTTGGGGACTGGTCGGCTGGGACTTACATAGTATGTTCTTTAAATGAACATAAACTTTAACCTAACACAAAACTGTATGACTTAGTAATAGTATTCAAATGAATATTGTATTTTATATATAATGGCGATTGAAAAGAGTAACTGTCGAGTTTTTTGCCGGTTCTTCTTGACAGACAACTGCATTCCGAATCCGGTGGTAGAGTCAGTCTATAACATTAATGTATGACGAATTATAAGTGTTTCTTTTAAGCCTACGTGAATAAAGTATATTTTGATTTGATTTTGATTTTTGATTTTGACTGAGAAACAGGTCAAAATTTTGTGTTTGTGCGTGCGCATAAACACTATGCTGAATACATACAAGCCGCGCGTGGTGCGTTTGTATGAAAATAACTTACTGTTTCCTTTTTATACTATGACATATGAAATATAGATATTTTGGATCGAATAATAATAGTGACAATGAACTTATCTGGAAGAATGCCAAGAAAGTTAGAAATGAAGTAAACGGATGAAGTTCTTTAATTGCTTACAAATGTATCATCATTCTTATGGCTATTTTCGTGCCTGTTGAAACTTTTTGTTGGGACAACCGATAAAATAGTGATAAATTATTATCGCGTCTGGTTAGTTACCGATTCGTTTTAGTTACTTTGTGTTGCACCGATTTCTATTATAGAAAATTGGATCTTTGTTTCATTCTTTAGTTTAGACATTTTTTGTAAGAAAGACGGAGACAAACTACTTATTATAGAAAGTGATATCAGATGCGTTTTTGAAAAAATAATAATATGGAGTGATGGGAAAGGGGAACTGGCGGAGTAGAAGGTTATCTCCCCCATACCCCCATAGGCCGGCAACGCATCAGCGATCCCTCTGGTGTTGCAGATGTCCATGGGCGGCGGTGATTGCTTACCATCAGGCGACCCGCTGGCTCGTTTGCCGCCTCTGACATAAAAAAAATATTAATCTAAGTATTGGAGATTGGGAATGGGGCAGGGAAGGAAGGTTAGGCTTTAGAAACAGTTTTGATTAAAGTTAATTTCTTAAAGTTACATGTTTTCAAAAGCAATGTTTTTAGAGTGTCGAAATGTCAACTGCAACGTCAACTCAAAATATGCTTTGTAATCTCATTTGTAGCGATAACTCGATTTCAAGGAGGCCTTTGCCCTGCAGTGGGACAATAAAAGGCTGATACTTTTTTTTTTAAATCTCAAGACACACACCGAGAATATATTCACGTGGATCAATCAGGTATAGTCTAATCAAGTTGCAGATAATTTTACGTCATCGAAAGCCTTATTGTCTCCGAAATGAGCCACTTTTGCGGTCGAATCTACTAGATTGATCGACAAAATGTCTACCAATCACTCATTTTAGCGGCACTTACGTCACTCGCTACTTTTTCTTCCAGTCACGCTTTTGATAAAAAATTCCCGATGGAGTTCATATAGTTTTTTCTTATGCTCGATCAGTATGCAAACAGGCACGTAGCCCACCTGATGGTCAGCGACCACTGCGGATTCATTCCTTAAGGGACTTTTAGATTTTTAGACCTGGACGAGTCACTCACTGTGCTCCCACACCTGTAGGCTCGTTTGAACTCCGAGTTCAGAATCTAAATGTACTGACTCCCACATTAATAATGTTTGGAAATTAACCACAGCTGTTATAGCGGCAAGTGGAAGCTGGCCAGTCGGCCCCTAAAAAGTCCTACCACCATATTCCGACGCGGAGGTTTTATACTTGAGCAGTTTAGTTCCCCGGAGGTTAGTGACCAAGGTGCAAGTGTATCACTTGTTAATCTATCTATTGATTAATCAGATAACTACGAGACTTAGAACTTCAATCTAGGCATCGTTTTTAATTGGAGCATTTATATCATTTGATCTGTTTTGTGATTGTTATCATATCAGGAATTACACGGGGATTTTTAACTATAATTTTTTTATCTATACTATATCTAATATTATAAAGAGGAAAGATTTTGATTGTTTGTTTGTTGTATTGAAAAGGCTTCAAAACTACTGAACCGATTTTAGAAATTCTTTCACTGTTGGGAAGCTACACTACCCCGGGTGACATAGGGTACTGTTTATCCCGGTAATGGGGGGGAAGGGGGGATAATTGACAAAAATAAATACACGCGGAGGCGACCGCTCGTATAATAATAAATGCCCTAACTTGAGAATCAAATTTGAAACAGATTTTTTTTTACTTTATATAACGGAACACACACCATAAGAAAACCAATAAATACTTTGAGAAATCGAAGCTAATTTGTAGTTTTCCGTAAATGCGCACGAAACGCTACATAAAATATGCTACTAGAATCGTTTAGTAAAAACCAAAGCACGTTCCATATTCGAACATCTCTTTCACCATCACAAATGACTTCCGTGTCAAAAGACACAGAATTTGATTCCCCGCCCATGTTTTCTCCCTCAGACAGGCGTGAAAGAAATCAAAAGATTTACAGTCCAAATGTATCCGTCGTTAGCGGCCATTCTTTTTCCCCAGAGGGAGCTAAATACGAGTAGTTCGGTATAAAAGTTGTTTGGAGGTTTTCCTTGTTTATGTGAGGCCGAATACGTGCCTTCGTAAATATCCTTAGCTTTAAGTACTGATGCTAGTCTGAGATCGGGTTTGTGTCAATATAATCTCGAATTTTCGTTGTTCGTACTGAACGTACTATGATGTGTATCAGTATCCATAATATAATATATTTTTGTTGTAATAATGATACCTATAGATTTATAAATCGAACTATTTCTCTAACAGGCACTTGAGGGATTTCCATATTGAAGTATCAGCCTGTTTAATGTCCACTGCAGGGCAATCATGATCTCCACCATGAAACCACTTGACTATCTAGACGTTGGGACCTCATCATAAAATATACACATAACTATTGAACAGGCATTTGGAACTACATAATTGTTTTCGCAGCTTGTTTAAAATTTTCAACAGTGCCTGATTTCTAGTCAGGGCGCCATTTAAATTTGATTTCAAGAATATTTGTATTTGATTTTAAGTAGGTACATGATATACAAATTTTTTTCAATAAACATTAAAAGATCTTAGTTTATTTTCCCAGTAGTGAGGGTTAAAGTTCAAAAGCATCATCTGTCTGCAAAATTAATTCTCATGAGATTTATTTGCGTACATTGCGACATTAAACCAGTCTACGAAAGAAATATTTTGCATTTACAAATAAAATACGAGTATTCATTTTGATGGGGACGCGCGTCTTTTTTCAAATATGCCCCCTTCCTCCTACATTTCCGGGATCAAAAGTACCCTATGTCACCCGGGGATAGTGTAGTTTACCAAAAGTGAATTATAAAAATCGGTTCAGTAGTTTCGGAGCCTATTCAATACAAACAAACAAACAATCAAATCTTTCCTCTTTATAATAATATGAATTTCGTTCCATTGACGTATGCAGCGATGACTTGTATAAGATAAGAGTGGGGTGGTGATGTAATTACAAATTGATGTTAAAAATATATTTATAATAAAGTCCTTAAAATTTTAAGGAAAAATGTTTTATATGTCCTTGAAAATGTCTATAACTCCTTCAAGAATATTACTTTAGCGGAGCGAGTGAGTCGTTTCGCCAATTATTTCCTCTAAAAGACTTGCTTTTAATCTTGTCAACAAGTATACTTCGGCTAGTATACCCAGAAAAAATTGTTTAATTTCCACATATCTTTTTCATCATAGAACTATTAGACTGCCTACAAGACGCCATAAAGAATAACCGTGGTTTTATGCGGTTATAAAATCAAAGGTCTTTAACTAGCAAGTTTATTAGTATCTTTTAGGCACACATGTTACAACAGTATGCATTATCACTTACTTTTAAGTGACTTTGGGTATAAATCCTGGAGGTCGTGGGTTCGATTTCCGCCTTGGGTCTGGTTGGTGGTAGGGCCTTTTCAGAGTCCGACTGGCTAGCTACCACCCCCACAGGTGAAATCGACCGCCATAACAGCTCTGGCTGTTTTCCGGCAATATTATAATGGGAGCCAGTACACTTGAATTCAGAGGCTCGAAGATCAGATGAGCCTACAGTCTGGCAGCACATTGAGCGATGCTTCCTAATGAAGTGTCCCTCAATGGAATAGGCCGCAGTGACCGCTTACCAACATGTGGGCTGCGAGCCTGTCTGCCAACTGATATGGTATAAAAAAAAGATAGCGTAAAATGCATACACATAAATAAATATCTTTGCACCGGGCACAGTTCACTACACTCCACTTCATCATTCCTTTATAGAATGAGTTCATTGAATGCAACCAACTCATAAAACCAGCGGGTGACTGTCCCAGCCCGGAGATGGTTAAGTTGGTCTAATCTCGTTGTGTCGTCGCGGTCGGCGGCCACAATGGTTCTATAGGCTACTCGCCACATTATAATACACTTGTTTATTGGTCTATTCGACCCGAGTGGACTTTCGCTAAGCAGCATTTTAGTACTTGGTAACTCGTTGAAATACGAGTATTTCTACAAGTTGGGTGGCCTATTAGATCTTTCGCGATTTACATGCGTATTTATTATCTCATATTAATTGACGTAAAAATGCACAGTTAACATTTTATGATGGTAAGCAGCTATTGCGGTCTATTCCATTATGAGACACTAAGTGCTGTTATACTATAAGGTTCATTTACCAGACTATATAAAAGCTACGACCCGACGATCCAACATGTATTTTTATAATTTTTAAAGCATTATGCCTGCTTAATGGCGATATTAATATTAATATATTAGAAAAAAATCAATTTGTCCAGGTATCAGGCGGGACTCGAACCCGCGCTCCTCGCTGTCCGGGCGAGTGCACTACCAGCTATGTTACCGAGACCTTAGAGGACCCGTTGAATTTCTTCTAGTATTGATTTTACGCTACGTCAGCGCCATCTCTGCAATACACTACTAGACTAGAAGAGATCCAACAGTCTTCATTATTTTAAATCGGGAAGAACTTCGTTTAAAAAGCGCAATATTAATCAACAAAAAATATAAAAATAAGAAATCTTTTTTAAGAAACCTGCATGAACAGCCGAAAATATGCGTAGACATGCTCCATCCAACTTAGTATTAAGTTTCTCTATGGTATTAAGGGTGATGGAGGTCGAATGGCAGTCGCTCCGATGTAATAACTGGACTTGCCAAATCTTGCCAAATGATACAAGCGTACACAGACTATCGGAATAAAATGCTTGAAAAAAGGAAGAACTAAGAAAGAGATAGATCGATCTATCCAAGATGAGCCTCGCTCGCCGTAATAGCAAAAATCATAAATCTGACCTTATTTGAAACCTCATTGTGTGGATATCTATCGAAATGTCATTTGTGACCTCTAGATTGTTATGATATCTATCGGAATGTCACATAATCCTTTACAAATGACTGATCGCACGCTTCTCTGTTTACTCATTTCGGTTTTGTTTGAGGCTTACTTCGGATATTACGTACATTAAGGTTAGTTCGCTCCACGACCCGGAAAGTCGGTAAACAAGATAAAATGCTTTATCTTATAATATATGTTATGAGTAAAGTATTTGATGATGATGAAGATAAACTAAGGCCAGATTTACCGCTGTCAGATTTCCTTATAATTAATAATGTCAGATAATGACGTATCTTTGATGCTGTCGGTTGCGGGTTTGATTTCCGTTCCGAACATTTGTGTGCATGAACAAGACTGTTTTCACCGGTCGGAGGGTTTCTAGGTGTAATATGTATGTATAAACAAAAATAGTGTAGATATAATTCATCTTTACTACCTATATACTAATAGTATATAGAGAAAAGACTTGTTTGTTTGTTGGTATTGAATAGGCTCCGAACCGATTTACAAAATTCTTTCACTGTTGGAAAGCTTCACTATCCCCGTGTGACATAGGGTACTTTGTATGGGGGGAGGGGGGATAATGGACAAAAGAGATGACACGTGGGTGAAATCGCGGAGGCGACCGCTAGTGCTTACAATTGTTGGCATCGCAATGGCACCCATACAATCTATGCTTAGTTTAGATGGCGCTGTGTAAAATACGTCCCAGGATATTAATGTCACATATTTTTATTTAACCCAACCAAGTTTTCGTGAATCAACTATTTTTTTACCAAGCCTTAACACATTGAGTTCAAGGGCACAGCGATATCTAGGCTTTACGGATTTTAGATAAAGCCTAGGGAATTGGCAGGATAGTGACAGTAAAATCTGACAGAGTACTCGTTCGGAATAACGCTGGGGTTAAGACATTTTTGACGATTTACATAAGAAATGTTAAAGGGAGCATAATACGAAGTGACTAGACAAATAAGCTAAGAGCTTTTACTCGTACATCAAAAGCGTACAAGAGTGATTAGATTCGACGAACCCGATTCATCATTAACATTTTGATATTTAGGGAAAATTTGTTATTTTACACAGAAATATATAAATGTGAATAAATTATGAAGATATTTTTTAATTATTTCCATTGTATAAATTGTTTTTTAAATAGCTAAAATACATTTTTATTCAGGTATTTAGTTTAAGAACTAAGATTTTTACGATAAAAAAAGAATAGGTGAGGTGTACTGTCCAAAACTCTCAATTAAAAATAGAAAAATTTGTCTGCTAAAAAATTTAAAAGATAGACTAGGTTGATGTATTGTGGAGATTGGTTTACATAAGTTTTGACATACAAATTGCGATTGGAATTATTTTGTTTAATTGTGCCCAATCCTCTTTGCCATAAACCAAAGACTAATAATTTGTACCATGTTAACTGTTAATAGGCTTATTGTTGATACAAGATCAAATGAGTTATTGACTATGAAACAAAAGGGAGAATTTCGAAATTTCTAAGCAAAGTTGCTAACAAGAATAATAGTAATGAATCATTAAGCCTTTGTTTAACTTTCATTACTCTCCCGAATACACTCAGTTGGAGAAAGATTTCAAAATTATGTCATGACTAGCGGCCGCACGCGGTTTCACCCGCGTGGTTCCCGTTCCCGTGAGAATTGATCAAAATCCTTTCTTAGTGGATGCCTACGTCATAACATCTACCTGCATGCCAAATTTCAGCCCGATCCGTCCTGTGGTTTGGGCTGTGCGTTGATAGATATCTATGTAAGTCAGTCAGTCACCTTTGAGTTTTATTTATATAGATAGACGCAATTAATATTTAAACACTGCAAGGACTCGCGTGTTTCACAGTGACTTAATTATTTATAACTGTACATCTGATATTAGCTCCCTCCCTGGCAAGTGAGATTATTTGATTCTTGTTGCTCGTAATAATTTAGTCGCGAGCACGTGTATGAAGGATTATATTTCGTAAATCTCGTGTTAATGCCTACGAATACTATTAAAGAGTCTGTTTGTAATGTAAAATAACAGCTATTTACTGAACGTAAATTAAATGAGACACTCAAATTTTGACGTTTAACACCTTACTCATTTTTGCAAATATTAATAGTATCCGATGAATATGATCTTGGGGTATTGGGTTCATTTCCTGGGCCGAGCAAAATTTGTGTCGGTTTTATCGGGACACAGCTCGGGTTTGTGATCGCCAATTCGCATTTGGCAAGCGTGGTGATTGAGTTAGTACCTACCCATCATTGTAGCGGTGACTTGATTTCCATTGAAATCTCCTCCATCATTATGGAGGTATTTTCCCTGCAGTGGGACATTAAATAGGCCGGTACTTCTTTTATGTGTTAAGGTCGCCTAATCTAAAACTAACCTCACCACCTACATTGTTACAGGTCTCGGCTCGTGTGTGCAGGACATGGTATCGAACCTGGTGACTTGTTCCGCGGCCCGTGTCTCCCCGCATGAGGGGTAGCGAGCGATGGCGCGCACTGCGACCCTGCTGGTGCTATGCGCCGCGATGGTACCACTGCACCGGGCTGATAACCTTGGTGAGTGTATTAAAAACTAGAAAGTAACATAAAAATTAAATTAATTTATTAAATTAGATAATTTAATTGAATTTAAATTAGTTAATCTAATTGAAATTAAATTAGTTAATCTAATTGAAATTATATTAGTTAATTGAATTAAAATTATAGTTAATTTAATTAAAATTATATCAGTTTCTTTAATTAAAATTAAATTACTTTATTTAAAATCAAATTAAATTATTCAATTTATTAAAATTAAACTAGTTGATTTAGTTCAAACACACAGGGGTTTAATTTAAATCTAATAAGTTTTTTCATTAAAAATTATACAGGATTTATTCTTACCATTTTGACGTCAACTGTTATATTGCGATTGCATTGCCCGAGCCTGTAATAACCGGCCTTTACCCGTGGTCCCACCAACATGTCCCCTTGGTGGGTCCACGGGTAATTGTTTTACCCGTTGTCCTACCGTTCTAAACATTGTTCGCCAGTGAGTCTACGGGTAATTTTGAGGTAAACATTCATTAGAAACTAACTTTGTAAATTTATTAAAAGTATTGAAATAAAAACTATAGCTAATGTATAGAGTAAGTGGTAGGTTTTTTAGATATCTATATATCTATATATATTAGATATCTATATATATATATCTATTAACTAAAAAGTATTTTTCAAAGATGCACAAATGAAATCGTCAAGAATTAGGTGTTACACAGTACAATACTACCAATAGCATAGGCTATCTATTAATTTTGGGCGAATCCACTACTAACCCTATCTATCGAGTATAACGGACAAAAAATCTCTATAGTTACTATTTTACTCCATTTGAATATCCTAATAATTATTGGTATACCAGAGTGGATAGGTAAAGAAACTGAAATCGAAATCCAAAAGTACGCGAAACGTTAATTTGGTTAATATTTATTCTACACTTAATTTACTTAATTTAATCACAAAAGTTGTTTTAGAATCAAAAACAAAACACAAATAATAAATACTTGTTCTTTGTTTAGATTTAATTACGCAAATCTGGTATTTAGGTCAAGGGTACTGTTTTGATAAACATTTTTAATTTTTACAATGTCAATAATAAATTATTTAATAGTTAATTAATATATTAATAGTTTTAGTGATGCTCAAATTGCCCAAACTATTATTAAAAATCAATAATCTTAACGATATTCTCGATACTTGATGATGTCAATTAAAATAAGAAATAGTATTGATAACTTGAAACAGGTCAGCTTCGAGTAGTCGATAATAAAATTTTGCATAGATACAATTTAAAAGACAATTTAAAAGTCATCATACTAATGCTCATTCTGAGCTCAAGATAATATCGATAGTCCAACTATTGCTAGATTATCGAGTGGTATCATTATACTTTGAAGTTCCAAAGTTATGCGCATAGTTATGTAAAGTCTAGATTCTGAATAATTTCTAGGCTACCGATCTCTCGAATTCACAACTCTCTTCAGCTCGTTGGGTCATTGAACAGAATTGGATTGGATTTCATTCCGTATGAAATATGTTTCTTGTTTCAAACTCAATATATCCAGATGAAAATATAAATTGCATTGATAAAAGTCGAGTGGACACTAGAACATCTTTTACAGTTTTATGAAATGTTGATTTTCATAAGCTCGAAGCTTGCTGTTTGTTAGTAAATATGATAATTATTGATGCAATGATATCTTATAGAGGTTCTTTATTCCAATTGTGAGATGTTATTTTCTTTATTTATGAAACATTTAGTTTGTGTTACCCATGTGCCCGGAAGGATGGAAACTAAGCCCGGAAGGCATAAAATCAACCCATCGATTTCAGAACATACACTGTCCCATGCCCATGTTCAATTTACCCGAACAAACTTGTCACTTATGGCACGAGATTTCCGCAGAATAAACCCCTCTTCTGAATTCTCAAACGAGATTCCTTAAATTTCTTTGCTTACGAGTCTTCAAGTCAAATAATTGGGACAAAAGTAAATTACCCACGTTTGGGACAGACCGTTTCAGATTCAAGGAAGGTAAGTGATGCTCGTATTTACTTGGGTCGACTCTCAGACGGGGATCCTAAATGTAAATCAAATTGCGAGAATACATTTGGGTATCTGTCACTAAAAGACATTGTTTGCACGAAACATTTTATTTTAAGATGTCATGCGTAATGTACTATTGGCGCGGTGGGATTCAATTGTTGGTATTTGTCAAACACGAGTATTTGTCAAAGACTTTTTGTCTAGATTGAAAAGTTCAATGGAGGGTCTTAAGAAATTGAAAGTGAGCTGAGAACCACTACACACAAGTAGTTGACTATAAGTAAAAAATTATTGTTTGGAGTAACTATTTTGTTTGGGGAAATATTTAAATGTACATCTAATTGAACGTCATTGATGAACATAAAAAAAATACTGAAATGTACATCAAAATAACTGATTGCGCATCAAAGGTTAGGTTAGGTTAGCAATTCAGTATTTTCTTTATGATCAATCAGTATTTTTTGATGTGCAGTTAAATACAACCCTTTAGTTTATCTACATTAATAAAAATTGATTATTTTTTTGTTGTGTTGGTTAATGAAAGAAGATTACATTATAAATCCTTCCTTATAAATGTGAAATAAGTCATATTACAAAATAAGATTCCAATCTGAGGTACGTAAGATGCAATCAAATACAAACGATAAAAATATACCTGGCCGAAAAGATCCAATCGCTTTCAGATATGAAAGGGATAAAAAAGAACTGTGTACATAAAATACTTGGAAGTACTTCCGATGGCTCAAATAGAATACTCATCTACCGCCTGAGTGGCCTTAAGAATTGTTATTACGGGGAACACACTCCGTGTTCTAAGCATCATATACTATTTTATGAGTGTGTTGTGGACCCTAAAAGTACTGCTTATATTTTAGTACTACTATTTACACCACTGATGGTGTATTAGAAAGCCCTATTCGTTGACTTTTTGGGTAAAGTGAGCGAATAAGGGTCATAGTATCAAGTAGTTCGTGAGATAGCAAAACAATGACATCTGATAAGATACCAATATTCTTATTGCGTACCTTTGGTTTTTGACATTTTTTTTTATAAAAAATATGAGTTAATATTTGAAGTTTGATAGGCTTTCTCTTGGGACCTCATGGGTATGAAATAATATAGTTACCTATATGTTACGATTTTGTTGTTTGACAATTGAAGTGCCATTATATAAAAGCATTATTAATTTTGCCAAAGTTCAAAACAGAAGTCAGCAGAGAAGATGAAAAGTAAACTTCATCCATAAACTAAAATGTTAATCAAAACAATTTTAACATCCGACAAGAGAATAAATCCGAGAAGTGCGTAATACACAGAACCCGTCCCGCGCTCCCAATAGCTGCAACACTCGCGGCGCCGAGCGGTCTCTAGACTGTGATTACTTGATGCGCGAACAAATGACGTTCACACTACCCTGGCTATTTTTTTTTAAATCTACGTACTTAAAAAGATACTGAAAACATCCACGTGATGAGTTGCTTAAAAAGGTAAGCCACGTGACAATAAGTGCGTAAATATTTTGCCACATGATAGTAAGTGCGTAAACCAAAGAACTCGTCTCGTGCTCCAAATATGTAGCTGCTATACCAGTGGCGTCTAGCGGTCTACCGACCGTGATTACGTGCTGCGCGCACAAATGATTCTCACTACGATGGATTCGTATCAGTTTATCTTTCTTTTGATAGATTTTTTACAGCTCGTTCCCACTTGTCGGGTGTCGGATCCAAATATTAATCGGACGTTTAACTTTATATACAAATAGGTTTCCGATGAATATTCGGATCCGACACCCGTCAAGTGGTAACCTAGACTTACACATTCTGATTCTGTTTCATTGAGAAGCATCCCTCAAACTGCTACTGTCTGCAGGCTCCTCTGAACGATTGCCTCTTTTTTAAATTTTTTTAAATTATTACTTCTTAAAATATTAATTTTTTTAAATTATTACTTCTTAAATTTTAAATTATAACATCAAAAAAATATTTCCTATGATAACTTTGTGTTAGTGTATAAAGTGGCTATAACCTCACAAAGTCGCAGATCACTGAATGTCGGAAAAAAAACTGCAAAAAGCGTAAACCATAATTTAGCAAGAGTATACACATAATTAAACGTACATTTCTCTCTCCATATTTGTACTTTTTTTATACAAACAGACATTTTTGTGTTCAAACATTATAATTCTTACAAATCGTGTAAAAGCTCAATACATCTGGCATAGCAGCCAACTTCTAAAGGAAAGCACTAAATCTTTCCCTACTAGGTAGTAAAACTACATTCGAATAACAGAATATTATCCTAAATCACCCCGAGAACCATTGAACGTTCGACAAAAGGAACAAATTCGAGAAGTGCGTAACACAAAGAACTCGAAACGCGCTTTCAATTGCTAGAACACTCGTCCTAAGTATTCTCCGCTGTGACAAAAGTGTTCTTGGCGTTGTGGTGTTGCGTTGTGAAATAATGCTCGTTTTCCTTTTTTCTATTTCTGTTAGCAAGTTTTGAACGCCTCCTAGGAACAGTGGCAAAGCCGTTTAGGTATTAAGCACGGAGGTCGTAGGTTCCATTGCCGCTTTGGGTCTGGTTGGTAGTAAGGTTTTTCGGAGTCCGACTACTAGCGACCACTCCCACAAGTAAAATCTGCCTCCATAACAGCTTTGGCTGTGTTCCGGAAATATTAATGTAGAAGCCAGTATACCTACACTTGAAATCAGAGGCTCGAAGATCAGATGAACCTACAATGTGGCAGCGCATTGAGCGACGCTTCTAGGTGAAGTCTTAGCCACTAATTTTAAATATCATCATCATCATCATCAGCCTATATACGTCCCACTGCTGGAAAACAGGCCTTATCTCAATTGTGAGATAGTGTGGGCCATACACCACCACGCTGGCCTAGTGCGGGTTGGTGGAGGGGTGCGTAAGGCAAGTGACCAACCTTAATGTCAGATGTTATCAAGCCGCCAAATGGCCTCTGACTAGGCTTGACGACTAATATTTACATTATAGTAAATACCAGCCGGGACCAACAGCTTAACGTGCCTTCCGAAGCACGGAGACGCTCGAAATTAATGTCACTAAATAATATTTATGGTCAGAATAGTCACACATCCAATAACCGACCGCGGCGTAGGTAGCTTGACTTTCGTTATCGCTAACGAACCACTGTATTCGTAAATACAAAGGATATAAAAATAATATTAAGTACTTTTCTTTCTACTCACAATATTATAATGTGTGAAGAATTCATAATAGTGGGCCGATAACTAAACTACTCGACCGTGCCGGTCTATGAATAATAAATTATGCAATGCAATGCAAATGACGAACAAAACCGCGTTTTAATGACATGTTAACCATTAAACCGTTTCTCTATCTCTGAAATAGGAAACAAATTTTCAAATTCATGTCATCATCTTATTATCATAATCAGCCTATTACAGACCACAGCTGGACATACGAGTAGGCCTCTACAAATTCTCACCACACGGATTAGAGTGTACTACTACGCGGAATCTAATCCATTAATGGATTTGAACAATGGATTGGAGTGGAATAGAACCTCGACCCACTTGATCCTCGACCTCGCTCATCATCTCCTGCCAGCCATCCTGCGCAAATCGTCACTCCACCTGGCCTGAGGGCGTCCTACACTGCGTTTACCGAGACGCGGTCTTTACTCTAGAACCCGTTTACCGTATCGGTTCTCATACTAAATATCTCAACGCTTGGGACTTAAACAAAGTAGCTGTTTTAAAACCCGTATCACCTCAACTAGTTACTAATGATCTAAACACCGTGCACAAAGCAGAGGCGAGTGGTTCGCTTTGATATTTGAGAGCGAAGCTCCACTTTGGCACGCTCGGTGTACGTAACGATCCAGGGTATCCGGGATTTGCAATTCCGCGGAGTTTTCAATCCCACAACTTTGTAGGATCAGCATATTATATCGCAGCATCTACTTAAAATATTCGCGACTTAAATGTTCTAATCTTTGACCTTAATTTTGAAAGGTGATCATTATTTTAATTAAGACAATAAATTCTCACTTAGTCCCTTGTGTCTATCTTACTCATTTATTATCTTTCAGTCTGCATGTTCCTGATATTCTATATTTTACCCAATTTTTGTGTCTAAAGCAACTTAACAAAGTGTCTTTTAATCATGCAGCACACGGTAGTATGTCTTGCTAGCTAGCTAATTTGTCTGTCTGTCAAAACTAGGTCGTTGCAAAAAATTACTTCAGAAAATAAGATCATGCTTATGAAAACTCTCGATTCACAGAAATTGTATTATTAACTTCAAAAACAAGAACTTGAACAATACTTTATAATACATTGAGGAAAGAATCTTGGCATTATATCCGATGAATACGTAGAAATTATTCCCAACAAGTCTCTAGCATCACAATTACAAAATTGGCTAGACACTGTACTTCCGTTGCAAAGAAATAATATCGTTATTCAGTCTACTTTAGAATTCTCGTTGTTCATAAAAGAGCCTTAAGCCACGATATCAAACTGCTTGTTATACTGTTGAAGAATAATAAGGTAATAATAACAGGATGCTTCAAAGTTTCAGTTGAAATATTCTTGTTTTTGTTGTTAGTGTTGTCTGTAGATCCTTGCCGTAACCTTGGTTTGGATCTTTCTTTTAACCCTAGGAATACGTTACGTACTCGTACCACTTCTCCGTTGGTGATGGAGGGTGGTGTAAAGGATTTTCTTTCAGCCGAAGAGACGGGGTTAATTATTTTGTGATTTATGTTTAAAATAGTGTAGTAATAGGCCAAAAGACCTGCATTTACCTAAAGCTGATCTTAGGTATTTATTTTTGAATAGCTTTGTGGACCAGTAGCTTCTAGACCACACAGTTAGGTTTAAGTAATTATTTAAATTTTATTACGTGGCACCTATAGCGACTGACAAAAATCAAGGTACCCAGAGGATGTCAGTGCTCCAACACGCACTTTAATGAGAAAACGATGCATGCAGGCTTCCTAAGCTCGGAACATTTGTTATATGTGAATGGATATGTATATCGTATATGTGAATTATTATTCTCTTAAGTAATCCTGTACTATTATTTTGCCGATATCGCACCAAGTCATGGCTGGACTACGAAACTAGTGAAATAAGATGCAAACCTGTACAAATTCACTTGTACATAATAGCAGGGCCTATGTCGGTGAACAACATTATTTGTAACCCACCCACAAACTTACCCAGGCCATTCATTAAAATGAAATTTAACCATAATGTTATATGCAAGTGCACATTAAAACACTAGCTCATTTTGTACGGGGCAATTACCTCTATAATTATCGCTGGCAAGCATAAACTTTGCTGTCACAACCCGGTAGTGGCTCAGTTAAAACTAGTGTACAATGTTATGGACGTATTACTCTTTAGTAGAGTATTTTATTTGGGAAGTGAACTCTTTAATCCGGTAATACCATTGTTCTCATTCTTTGGTTTATTTGAGAAGTCAGATAGACCAGAGGTCTTAGGTTTGATTCCCAATCGGTACTAATATGGCTGTTTCGGTCTGGGTGTTTTTATTTAGTAAGTCTAGCACCCATAGTAAAACTTTTGTTTAGTTTAGGGTTAGATAGCACTTTGTGAATAATGTCTAAATAGTATATGTAATAACTCCAAGGGCAAACCTATACTATCCATAGTATTTCCTCAGCACTGTAGAAACTGTGACTGTGCCGTGAGATTAACACATGGTGCGGACCTTGTTTAACCCGTCTATAGTGCGAGACTTCCTAACGTCCTCTTTGAAAGCCTTCAAAGCTATGTTGCCAACGCACTCAACCTTCGGCTGAAGGCTGAGTGCGTTGGCCAGCTGCAGGTTAGCTAGACCCGCGGACGTACATATTGGGTGGCATATCACTACCTACTAAGCTTTCCCGGTTTTCCCATCACTCCTCAAGGGGGACAAGCCTGTGCTCACCTTGTTGCGATGACCTAAAGCGGGTGGGCCGATTTAGGTACCCAGCTGAACTCGTCCATGACGATAGTTAAGTACGTAAATATTACGTAGTGTGCACACACCTTAACACATTTCTAGGTTTACACGATATTAACATACCGAAACGTCAAGTCAACACGTAAGTTAAGATTAGTGGCATTGTACGGTAGCGTGTTAGGAATCGACCGAGTCAATCACGTCGTTCCTTCCGCTGTATAATTAGGTAACTTACTGTTGTGAACAGAAATGTTTGGAATCTTAATCTTATGGCATTTGAATGGGGAAATGCTGAATAGTTTCCATTTGTGGGCTTAAGCGAGCTTTTGTTAAGAAATGATTGCACGCTGCTGGTTTTATGTGTATCTATAAAAAGTAGTCGCAAGTAGCAATAATACATTTTAAGAATAAAAATTTGCTCTATAAAATACCCTGCGTCGTAGCATCGGCTACTATTAGGTAAATAGAGCACAAGTGAGTGACCAAGCACAGGTCCCTATTTCCTCTCTCTGATTATTCCGTAGGAGAGAAGTGTGACTCTGCCTGAGAGATCAGGCACAAGACCAACAAGCTTTACGTGTGCATTGTACATCATCAAATTCCAGAGTCCGGTAAAGAGTGTATTCCGAACAGAAAGAACCATTAAAAATGTTCGGTCCGACCAGGAAACCAAGACGCCTATCGCGCCCGTCATGAGTGCGACTTTATTTATCGGTATTACGGTATATTATTATTTACCCACGTCATGAGATATATTATATCTACCTAATTTCATCAAAACACACTTAAAAACCTTTACATTTATAATATTTGTAAAAGTCCAATTACAAATGTACAAATAGCATGGAAATATTTAATTTTTATGAAAATAATATATATTTTTTGCATGAAATATGTATTAACATTTACACATAGGTACTATCAGATCAAAGCTTTTGGTTGCGAATATTATTGTCGGTTCGTATATTATACTTAATATTGAATATGAGGTATTAACACAACAAACATCAAATACGAGTACTTATGTACGTTTAACAATACATCCTTATACCGTACCATAATATAATAATAAATATAAGAGGTAATTGTACCAGGAAAAGATTAAGTAAAATTTTATTCGACTTCAACCTGAAATACTTAAAGCATATTCCTTCCTGGAACCCTGAGATTTGCATATTTTACAAAAAATAATGAAAAAATGCTAATAATATGAGTAGTTTGCTGATAAATAAATATTTACTTAGTTGTCCAGAGATATTTATTATTTATTGTTTGTCCCGAATGTTTAATTTGATTTTCGTTTACTCAATCGAAACATAAATCAGTAAAAAATTAATATTTAAAAAAAAATATGATAACATCACGTAGTTACATATGATTATTATTTTGATGTGGCCCCAAAGTAAGCAGCTTGAGCACAAATCTATATATATAAAACTCAAAGGTGACTGACTGACTGACTGACTGACATAGATAGATATCAACGCACAGCCCAAACCACTGGACAAATCGGGCTGAAATTTGGCATGCAGGTAAATGTTATGACGTAGGCATCCGCTAAGAAAGGATATCTCGATATTCCCTCGGGAACGGGAACCACGCGGGTGAAACCGCGGGCGCCCGCTAGTATTAATATACGTATGCACACACATCCAAAAACAGAACAAGAACAAAATGTTACTAGCCATGAACATGGGCAGTGGGGATCCTTTACTTACCAAACGCGCTTGTTCTAACATAAACAGATTTTTAGTAGTGGTAGAGCCATGCTGTTTTACAGTACCAATGGGCTGGCTCGTCCGGGGACGTACCACCCTCTCACATAATACCAGCGTGAAATAATAGTGACTACTATTGTGTTTCGTCTGGTTTGTGAGAGTGCCGGAGGGCCCACACCCCTATACTTCCTCATAAACCCCATTCCCATGCCTCTGACATAAAAAAACAAACCAACAGAATTTCTTTTGAGATTCATTTCCAGATCAAAATCTGAGTAGAATCACTGAGTGAAATCTTAACCGCGGGATAATCCATCTACCGACACAGAAACATATTAAATGAGTGTTATTACAGGAAAGTTAGCACTAACACTATCGAACAAATAAAAGTTTGAAGTAGCCTGATTGAGCGGCGTCTCGCTAACTTGATCCGGTTTACAAACAATACCGACTTCTTAGTTCAGCAAACATTGGAAGTTGGCGAAACTTCCACATCTTAAGGCCAGGCCATTCGTTACTGTTAGACTCTAATACTTTAATTAAACGTGAGTTATTTACGACCTCATGTTGTTAAATTGTTATTTTGTTTGAACGTACATTTAGATTCGATAGGTTTGTTTTCGTAAGTCATAAAATGGTAAAATAAATACCTACATTTTAATATAACATATTATGATATTCCTTTTTACATAATGGTAACCGATAGTAGGTAGATTCATTTCACGTCTCAATATCGTTTGTCAAAACTGTTCCAACAAATATTTTTTCATACCTTGCCTATCTATTTAAGACTGATTGTGTTTCACAAATGGATCCTAAGTGACTAAAAACACAACAACCCTTTTACTACTAGAACAGCTCAAGCAACGCATATTACATATTATGTATTTTTATTCAGAAACTTACACAGTAATATCACGCTAAAACTGTTTGAAACTCAAAACCATTTTTAAGTGTAAATTATGCCCTAAAACTAAGTAAATAGTTTTCTAACTGGCTTGTTTAGTAGCAGCTTATAGCTAAGTACGTTAAAGTCCGCCAGAACGCTGTTAGGTGCAAACTGCGCCGATGTTCGTCCGCCGGTGATTCACTGCGTCATTACTCTCGGCGCGGGTGATAGCGGACGCCGCTCTTTGCTTCGCAGAACACGCGCAGATTAACACCGACCATCGATTTTGAAATGGCTTTATCTAAGCACTAGAGACTAGCTGGGCCATTTATTATTGAACGTGTGTATTGGCATTCAGTGTTTCGTTTTAGGAAATTTAGGAGCAGTTCCAGCGATAGCAATAGTATGAGCAACATATTCCTATAAGTAGTCGATACACGTGTGGTAGCTGTATAATAAACAATTTTATTACTTCTGCACATAAATAGTTGTCTTCCTCTCAGAGTAATGTAACAATGTTTTCCAAATCATTTTAGTCAATTTATACTCGTGCTTTGTGAAGTTTAGAAATGGGCGACTAAATCGCGAGTGAAACTAGTTGTGTATAGAGATATTTTATCAAAATCTCCAACAAAATAACGTTATAGGAAACTGAATGCACTAAAATTCACAAAATTGCTTCCTAACCGGCATATTTAGTAACAGCTTTAAGTTTAGTACGTTAAAGTTCGCCAGAACGCTGTTAGGTGCAAACTGCGCCGGTGTTCGTCCGCCGGTGATACACTGCGTCATTACTCTCGGCGCGGGTGATAGCGGCCGCCGCTCTTTGCTTCGCAGAACACGCGCAGTTAACACCGACCATAGATTATGAAATGGGTTTATCTGAGCACTAAATGCAAGTGTTACTAACTGGGCCATTTATACTGAAATTTGACTTTTGTTGTTTGTTGTTTCGATTTTGGTGATTTAGTAGCAGCAGCAGTTCCAGTGATAGTATAAGTGTAAGTAAAATATTTTTATCGCCGATAATCGTGAAGCGGATTTATATTGGACGGTTTATAACACCGACCATCGATTATGAAATGGGTTTCTTATCACTCAATGCAAGTGTTACTGGACCATAAATATTGGAATTGGACGTTTATATCCCAATTTATTGGAACAAAATGCGAAATTTTACCGGGGTGAAAAACAAGTTGATTTCCAGTTCCCATATTATCCCATACCAAAAATCACGTTGAATGGTTTCTTCCTTGCGAAGTTCCAAATAATAAAACAAACAAATAAACTTCCGTATTTCTACATTACTATAGATTAGAGCTATATATAAACAAGATCCTAATTATAATAATTTGGTTTCAATTAACAAGTTTAACAACCCCACCATTTAAGCCACCTACCTTTTATTACAACTCTAAACTACCTATCTTAAATAGTGTTTAAACTGAACGATAACTTCCTCTTAACAGTGATATAATGTTTCACCGATGGTCGTGGTAACCGAGCATACATACATGCGGTTTTCATAGAGGGCGCTAGAGTGCTCAAGCCCAAAGGTCTAATTTAGGCACTTCAACTAACTTTGCTGCGCAATTTCGAGATATAACGTCAGTTTCCACTTGTGGAACGGCTAAAATCTCAAAGCCATACTAGTGCAATATTCATAATACTAGTATTTGTAAAATTGAGTCAAAATATTATTAACTGTGTAGAAAGGCTTATGAATCGATGTCACAACGACACATTTTTTTAACTACTTATATATATTTTTACACGTATTGAAAAATGTATGTTTAAACAAAGATATTTTTAAAGTGATACAGAATAAATTGTATTAAAAGGTTGATACACACTAATTTTTATAGTTATCACAGAAACTAAGTGTTATAGTAATGGATCACAAATAGCTGAACATTTGACATTTTCTAATTGCTATATTGGCAAGTTTTGCGGCAGACCGCAAGTCCTTGGCCTCAAATTTCGCGGCAGCGGGGCGGGAGCGGCAGTGGCGAGATGTTTTGTTTCTATACAAATGATGTTTTGGCTCTACCATGCTCAAAATAATAAACGAAACGAATTTAATCAATTTTGATTGATTAACCTATTTTAAAATAAGGTCAAAGTTTTCCTCGATCAGTTGTTATCGAGAATTGCATGCATACTGAGCGCTCTTACTTCGCTAACATCCTCGCCGAAAAGTGGTCAATCAGAAACTTTGGCAGTTCACAAGTGACGTGATAACTCGCTCATGCTTTCAATGAATCAAATAAGCAGGTGAACGGGTAATTTAACTTCTACCGATAAACAACGATATACGGAACGTGAGGACTATCTCAATTTTTATACTTTTGCACATAACATTTTGCTCAACGAAAAAGTAAACTAGTTTCTTATTTTTATAAAGTGCGTCATGTTTCTAGCATCCCAATGGATTTTTACGGTTTCACATTATACCCATAGTAAATAGTCAGAATAAAATAATATCTATATAAATAAAAATGAATTGCTGTTCGTTAGACTCGCTAAAACTCGAGAACGGCAGAACCGATTTGATTAATTTTAGTTTTAAAATATTTGTGGAAGTCTAGGTAAGGTTTAGACATTATTTAGATTTCTGTGGTTTAAACGATGAGAAAATATAGGAAAATTGCGAGGAAAATACTAAAGTAAGTGATACGAAGTTCACCGGGTTAGCTAGTGATTAAATCCAGTCATTGCCCATGGTCCACCTTCATAGTTCACCCAGGTGTACCAAGGGCAATTATTTTGCAAAATTGTAAACAATTAGTTAAACGTACTAGTAGTTGTACATTACGTATATTACCTATACCAAAACAGTTGATTAGCGCGAAACTGAGGTTTAGCAGAAAGCCTACAGATAATTTAATTTAACTCTAAATCAGCATAACACACGCCGTACAGACCAATTTGTGTAAATTGAGTAGGCGCGTTAGTTAAACCAGACTCGACTCTGGTTTCAGAGCTATAATTTATGGCCATGTTTGTCTTGCTACTAGAACATTGGATACCGTATTATTGATTTAAACTTGAAACTTGGTAACGAGGCAACTTGTGCTTATTGCGATAGGAGTTAAGTTGAATAACTTCACACGATTTGCTAGTGAGCAACAACAATCAACGTCTGTACTATACGCGCTTGTGCTATTTAGGTTACGTGTATGCGAATATTGTTTATTCTAGTTTGTAGTAGCAGTAATATAGCTAATGTGTCTACGTACGGACGGCAGGAGACCTTCCCTAATCTGTCAAAAAATCTCAATTGCAAGAGAACTCTATGTGAAGTGTGAAAGCTGAAAATTGGTAGTAGAAAAGAGAATACAAAACTTGCTATTGAATTTTTGGGCCCAAAAAAAATTAAGTTAATGTGCAGAGATGATGTATTCTACAAGAAAGACCATCAACTTTTATTATAATGACACCATGTCGCAAGGGGAAAAGTTATCATCCATAATCATTTATTATTTTTATATAAACATAAATAATTTACATTAACAATGACGTTCAATATACAACATTGAACGTGATTGCTTATTAAACATATTTTTTTTCACTAGGACCAATTTTGTCAACGCCATAATAAAAGTTAAAGGTGTTTATTGAATCTACTTCGTAGTCTTTGTCCCAAATCTGCACAACATTTTTTTTTTTTGGCCCAGTCTTTTGCATTGTCATTTGACAGATTTGGGTAGTCTGATGTGCTGGCGACTGTACGTAAGTTTAGCTAGTATTTCCCACAACGGATATTAATTAAAAAAAAATAATATAAAGAAAATACCTCCAAAAAAATTGTCTACCAGTCTAACCAGCGCAATTTATTTCCTCCTTCCTATGACATAGGGTCCTTCAAACGAGACGAGCGTTAAGAGGCACTTTTTGAGCCGGCAGAGTGAGGATGACGTCGCCTGAATCCTCACTGATGCTACGTCTCTTACGTTGCACCAGTTGTCTGGACTTTACACCCACTTAACATCAGGTGGAGTGGGGTTATTTGCCGGGCTAAGCCTAAAACAAAAAAAAAAAGATTTTGTTCATTTATCTTCTCTAAAAACCTGTACGAATATTTAGTCACCAGATGTAGAGACGAGATAGATATTTTTCACTAGCCGTACGCTTATTATGCACGTAATAAAAACCAAACAATTTTTTTTCATTTCACAATATCATATAAATATTAACTGTATATTTTTACAATTGAAATTGCGGCTATAGCAAACGATTTTAACGATTTTAAAAAATTTAAACACGTTTTTGTACACGAGCCTAAAAACCGTTCATTAAAGGAAAAAGACTGCCCCAAAAAATGTGATACGCAGCTAAAATTGCTAACGAGGGAACAATGTATTATTGGTTCAATCAGTTTTATACGAGAAAACGTCGACGTCAGAACGGGACGTTGTGGTCGAAAAGAGTAATAAAATAGGTAAATGTGAGGAGAAATCGGGCGTACGGATTTCTATTTGTCGATTGAAGGCCCATCAATTCTAAGGAAGTAAAAGTCTTCGATTTTGTTACCGAGCTGCAGTTTTTATGATTCTCGCAACTGAGGAGCAAATAAAATAGTTATATTTTAACGAAAAAATAACTAATAAGTCCTATGTTAAGAGAAATTTTTAAATCACCATTTTATAAATACCTATTTACGAGTGGTTTGGTGTACCTACATAATAAATAAAAATATTTTTGTTAAATTTATACAAATCTTGTCCCGATTTTGACATACACAACAACAGTAGATTAATTTAATTCAGTATGTACAATCGTTATGAAGTGAATTTAACCATAGTTGAATCATAATCAATTCACATATTTTCCAAAGAAAAGCTATCTTTACTAATATTATAAAGAGGAAAGATTTGATTGTTTGTTAGGGTACTTTTGATCCCGGAAATGTGGGGGAAGGGGTATATTTGAAAAAAGGAACGCGCGGGTGAAACCTCGGGCGGAAGGCTAGTTTGAAATAAAGCTTTTCCATTATGATACATTTCAAGTTAAATCCTAATTGTTCTCTGTACTCTGGGTACAATTACTGTCCTTTAACAGTTTAATCTTCTAGTTTTAATTGTTGTAGGGCCCTTTCCTTTCCAAGTGAATGTTTTATTTGAGAAAACCGAATGATTTTGATCGCCTCTTGGAACAGTGGTTAAGCCGCTCGGGTATAAAAACACGGAGGTCGTGAGTTCGATTCCCGCCTTGGGTCTGGTTAGTGGTAGGGCTTTTTCAAAAACCGACTGGCCAGGAACCTACAGGTGAAATCTGCCGCTATAACAGCTCTGGCTGTGTTCCGGCAATATTATTGTGGGTGCCAGTACACTTGAAATCAGATGTTCGAAGATCAGATGAGCCTTCAGTCTGGCAGCACATTGAGCGACGCTTCCTGATGAAGTGTCCCTCAATGGAATAGGCCGCAGTGGCCGCTCACCATCAGGTGGGCGTGGGCTGCTTGCCTGTCTGCCAACTGACCAAGTATAATAAAAATAACTTTGTTCATTTCAGTCTGAAAAAATATTGCAATAGCAAAAAAAAATTCAGCTGATTTTATCAACACAATAAAATAAATAGTACTCAGAAATAATGATACAATATTGAATATATTTTCTTTGCAGGCTCCTATTTATAATACATGTATTCAGCGCAAATCACTTATTGTGTTCCATATTTTATGATAAATCGTTATAAAACGAAGTACTGATACTTTTTTCCACGAAACGAAGTACTGATACTTTTTTCCACGTAAGGCTGCTGAGTTATTTTTACCCCCGATTTTATTTATTATGCAGATGACGCTAAAATCGGTTTACAAATTATTATAAAAATCTGCATAGCATTCGTAGAACGAGTCTATCTTTTGAATTATCAAAAGATAGACTCGTTAAGTATTAGCTGAACTAGCTTTTTATTTAAATAAAATTAACCCCTTTTTATCCTCTATAAGAGTATATTTTCTAAAAGTACTTTCTTAGTGCTCTCCTGCACTATCAAAATGAATCGTCGTGCAAAACTTCAAGCTTCTTTTTCACGTTTATTTGAACGCATATTATTATTATAAGGTAAATGTTACCAAAAATGTGTTATTAAACGTATGTTTCTTGCGCTAAAAGAAATATCTTACAGAACTTAAAGTGTAGTTTTAGAGCCATACTGTTTTACAGTACGAATGGGCCGGCTCGTCCGGGGAAGTATCACCTTCTCACATAACACCAGCGTGAAATAATAGTAACTACTATTTTGTTTCGTCTGGTTTGTGACAGTGCCGGAGGCCCACACACCCCCATACCCCCATAGGCCGGCAACGCATCAGCGATCCCTCTAGTGTTGCAGATGTCCATGGGCGGTAGTGATTGCTTACCATCAGGTGACCCGCTGGCTCGTTTGCCGCCTCCTGACATAAAAAAAAGAAAAACAGTAAATACAAAATTGATTCAAGTCAGCCATCGCAATCTATTTAGATTAGTTTTCTTAATCAGTCCTGAAATAGGTAGTCCTCTACTTAACTCAATTTGTATTCCAAACACTTGTACCGAATTATACCGTAGAAAAAAAGAGTTGTTAGGTCTGACTCCAACGTTTTAATTATGCCACGCTCCGCTAATTTCAGTTAAATACGTACAGTTACTGAGCTTTCTACTTTCCATTACGTACTATTAGTAGTCAAAACTAGGATTTACTGCTAATGTTGTTTAGATTGCGTAATTTTTAATAATATTAGGATTAACGACGCGTTTGATGCTTTCGGTATTACAAGCATACGAGTATAGGGTTACTAGCTTTCCGCATGCGGTTTCACACGCGCGTAATTTCTTTTTTCAAAATATCCCCCCCTTCCCCCACATTTCCGGCATTAAAAGTACCCTATATCACCCGGTGATAGTGTAGCTTTCCAACAGTGAAATTGTAGTTTCGTAGCCTATTCAATAAAAAAAAAAACAATCAAATTTTCCTCTTTATAATAGTAAGTATAGATTGGTAATGTGTACTGATCCTTTTAAGGGAATGTAGAGGAAGTCCCCAGCTAATTGACCCGTGAGAATGCAGTTGAAAAGCGAACCAATAAGAGATTTTTTTTTTGTTGTAAAGTAGCGGGCAGACAAGCTTTACCTCCGCTCAAAGACAATAAGCAACATTGGAGAAAATAGCAGTTTAGGCCTAAATAGTAGTTAGTTGATTGTTAAAATAGTTCGTTGAAACTTAGTCCGTAGTTGGTTGTAAGCGAAGTGAATGATGAATTCACTAGTACAAATTAGTTTCATTACAAAATTTTTAAGTGTTTAAAATCTATTCAATAAGTAAAATTACATTCCAATTTTGACAAAGAACGGTCCCATCTACAATAATAAAAATATCATCGAAGTACCAAAACACAATCCTGAAGAAAACCGGTGAGCGCATATGTAAAAATTGAATGTTCACGAAGCAAAAAGGAAGGCCGAGAAAATGGCTATCCAACATGTACCTCGAGGGACAGTTAAGACAAACTCATTGTTATTGAAAAACAACCTCTATCTCCGTTAAGATAGAACACAAAAGAGCACTCAACAGAGGTGTGGTCTTCATCAAAGAATGAAAAGGCCTTTCACCAACCGAAACGATCATATTTTTGAGTGAATCGTGTATTGAAGCGTATCATATTATCCTACCCTGTGGTGGCATTGAATAATGCCTTCGGGTAAAGAGTTCGGATCTGTAGTGAAGATTGTGATATAAAGCGTCCGTGATATTATATCGTGAAAGTTTCTATTGCTCTTCTTTTCTGAAACAGACGATATTGCAGTTGTTATTTGATTTCATGGATACTCGCTACTTGATTTTTAGCTTTGAAACAAAGTTGAGTGTAATGTACCTTACATTGCTACCGATATTGTAACAATTGAAATAAGGAACTACGGGAATTTTTACCGGAGACGCAAGAACAAAATGACGAAAACCCTATTATATTTATGTGGGAGCCAGTACACTTGAAATCAAAGGCTCGAAGATCAGATGAGTCTACAGTCTGGCAGCACATTGAGCGACGCTTCCTGGTGAAGTGTCCCTCAATGGAATAGGCCTCAGTGGCCGCTTACCATCAGGTGAGCTGCGTGTCTGTCTGCCAACTGACTAAGTATAAAAAAAATAATAATTATGATTTGGATTTACAACTATTTTGTTTACTATAACAGGTCATGTATCCAACCGATTTTTTATTTTTCTCGTAGCGTTATACCTATAAAGGAAATAAGCCTAACAAAGTTTCGTCCTTTGCATTGAAATCTAGTATAAGTAATACTCGAAGTATCACCGAAACTGTAACTTCAGTTCCGTGTTTTCCTTCTAAGAAAGGACATTTCTAAGCAATAAAAATGAAAGGGACCACCAGATTTGTAAACAGTCGTTAGGATGATGCCATTAACATTCTGAGGCGGTACAAGAGCTGCATAAACGTCAGACAGGCCATTTGCCACTAAAGATGTCTGCAGCTGTATTCTTTATGTTTTTCAACGGAACCACTTTAAATCAGTCGTTTCTACGATTGAACGTGTATCGATAGAGACAAAAGTGCTAGCTAACGTAGCTGAGATAAAATACTACAGGTACAGAACAAGGTAGATTAAATTTGTAAAAGAGAATGCTAAAAAAAACCCAAGCCCGGCGCAGAAGATGAGTATCTCAGAATATCAGTATAAATGTGTAATTAAATGCCATATATGTGGCGAATTCGAAAACGATGGCTAAATGAGAGAAATTGCTATTTATTTTCTGGCAGGGATTACTTTTTAAGATTATTTTGCTGTATTAAACTGTGTAATATCTCATCATGTTATTCATTCAGAATATCAGTATAAACGTGTAATAAAATGCCATATATGTGGCGAATTCGAAAACAATGGTTAAACGAGAGAAATTGCTATTTATTTTTTGGCAGGGGTTACCTTTTAAGATTATTTTGCTGTATTAAATTAACTATGTAATATCTCATCATATTATTCAGTTAATACGCTCCCTCATTCGTGTAGGTACTGAGATGATGATTGTCATCTCATCAGGTGTCGTATCCAATCACGACATGCGAGAAGTCGGACATACTATACATATACATTTTGTATAAAATAGATAGTTAGAGAAATGGGATTGTCGAATATTATTGTTCGTGTATACATGGAAAAAAGACACTGGGTTGTTGTGCTCATGTGTCATCACAATGTCAGTAATATTATTATTATCTTGGGTGGGCATGGGCAAGGCAACAGGGTAGTTTCGAACAACCCGCCATTTCTTTGCAAAATGTAACAATGGATTCAGAAAATGAGGATAACATTTAATAATGTACCTATGCTGTATCTATACTAATATTTAAATAGGAAAGATTTGATTGTTTGTTTGTATGTTTGTTTGTTTGTTTGTTTGAATTGAATAGGCTCCGAAACTACTGAACCGATTTGAATAATTCTTTCACTGTTGAAAAGCTACACTATCCCCAAATGCCTTATGGTACTATTGATCCCGAAAATATGGAGGGAAGGGGAGGATATTTGAAAAAAAAAGAAATAACGTGCGGGTGAAACCGCAGGCGGAAGGCTAGTCTGTAATTAATGTTTTATTTATCTGTAATAAATGATTTTTATGTGTATACATTTAATTTAATAAGTTAATAACTCACAATCAATAATGAGAAATAGATACTTAAAAATTACCCCTATAAAAAACAAGTAGCAATTTCTAGCATTAAGCCATCGTTTTCGATGATGCCAATTATACGGAATTTTCTTACTCATTTATACTAATAATATGTGATATAATTCATTTGCGCCGGGCCTGGGTTTTTTTCCCATACTAGGATAGCATTAAATTGTCCTTTACTTGTTGACTAACTGCAGGTTAAAAAATTAGAAATAAACGGACAATAGAAATACGCTTAAATGGTACATAATATTGTTGGTAATTGTACCCATGGTTTTTTACTAATTTTGTATAATATTTCTAACGTTTTTATTAGTTCAAATAAAAACATTAAAGATAAATAATAGCTTACGTGATGACAAAATGTATGAAATTTCAAAACAATAATATATAATTACTACAATAATTAAACATTTTTTAATTACAGAAGTAGCACTATCAATCCTTTGGTATCTCTAAGAGACAATGTTAAATTTTATCCCTCTAAATGTACCTTTTTAGTATAAAAATTAAACGTAGAGTTAGTTATCCCTTTCATGCCATTACAGGATCTTACCCAAAGCCCCTGCCCATCCAAAAAATCCATTAATTAACTGTCACGAACACTTCTGCCCTCGTCAGTACAAGACTATAAAAACGTTTAATGCCACACATGATCCATGCATTCCCGCATTAATGTCAAACCATCCCTCGTGTAGCTGTCAAAGTTTTTTTTCTCTCTCATAAAACGATCTCTTTGAGTGATTCCCCGAACATAAATAATTTCGTCCTCCAAGGGCAACTTCAAAAGGACATTGTTGTAACAACGTTTCAAAGTCTTCGTTATTACGGGGCTGTTTTGTCTAGGGCTATCGAATTTAAAAATATATACTTATGAAGTAAATGTTCAATTAAATTAACCTTTCGTTTGGGTAGCCTTTTGTCACAAAAAACATCTTACTAAATACTTGCGCGTGTAACTTCAAAACGACTGCCCCAAATTAGTTTTTTTCTTGTATTTGTAATTGTTAGTAGTAATGTTTGTTATTGTTAGTAGTAAAAATAATCTGTAGGTTGAGTACCTAAGCGAAGCTTATTATAAATAAATGATGGATACGGCCACAGATTACTAAATAGTTACATACTGTGACACAAGTCATTATATACATTTTAATTTTCTCTATGATTTTAATATTTCACTTTTCATTTCGTCATAGTTACAACAGTTGTATTACCCTTAATATGGTAGTTGCCAAATAGCGCCCACAATAATTTTAACCTTATGCTGTTTTAATACCGTTGAAAACTAATGAAAATGAGCCTTATAAAGGGTAATGTATACATAAAAGTCAAACAATCATTCCAATCGTAGACTAAACGGACAATAATTCACAGCGAGATCTACTTTTATTTTGTGTAGAGGAATAACATGACTTCAAAATTTATGGCTCTAGAGTAATTTGTATAGGCGGATTTCCACTGCGCCGATGAGCTGTATATCACGAAGAGTGTGAAGTCAATGTCCTGATTTTTAAGACAGTGATATCTGAAAAGTAATTTACGTGTAAATAAAAGATGATAATTATGTTATTTAACAAGTGACATTTTGGTCCAAATATGAAAGTGGTTGGCCAAAAAGACAATTGTGATTTTTCTAACATACTTAATTTGCTTAAGCATTATTAGGGCACAAAGATGTATCTCTGTTCTTGTAAATTATAATTATTGTTAATGGGATCTTGCATACACATACTTTCTTTCTCCTTGCTATTTGAACCATAGATATACGCCGATATTTTGAATATCAATTTCTCGCCTGTGAAGCGAAGCGACGCTTGAAAGCAGTCTTGTAAGTTGAAACCATTTGGTTACCAAAGCTTTTCTCATTATTACGCCCTCGCAAACACTATCATCATTACGATCAAATTCATGAGCTAGCAACCCTAATTTTATCTACTCTTTGATGCTGGATAAGTGTTGCCCATTAATAACGTTAGCCGAAACTAAAAGAAATTGCCACCCAGTCGAAAGAATAATTACGTAATTGGAACCAGACTTAAATTAATTATAGGAATGAAAGGAGCTATTTATTGCTCGACTTTTCTTTAATTATCAAAAATACGCTACGTCAAACTATACTTTATATCATTGAAACAATAATTATTTTCTGAATTCAAGATCAATTTACTGATATTTTCCATTTAATTATAATGTGCAGTGATCTTAACGTCTCAACTGAAATTAAAATCTATGCTAAGGACATTAAGCTGATAATTAATCACTGAAATCTGACAGATAAAAGTTATTACTTTGTTTATAAACGTGAATTCATAGGAATTAATTTCATTTAGGGTTAAGACAAGATAATATCTTCAAAATCACCTTTGAACAAATTACACAAACAAATCTTTTATTTTCATTAAGGAAATCTATTTCATTTCTCGTAAAAATACCTAAGTAAAGGTCGTTTTGAAATGGATACTACGGGCTCATTTTCCACTTTTAAGGTTCCGCAAATCAAGAAATACTTTTAATTTACATAATGTTTAGAATATAATATTGATTTAAAATTTTTTGCCGATAAAGAAAGTTTTAAATAAATGAAATAAAAACTTATTAAATACTATTACAGCAACAAAAATTAATAATGTTATATTTTGTTTGCTATTAATATCTTCATATAAGAGACAGTTGATTTTTCGGAAAAGTATAAATTCTTATTTATCGAAAATGCCGCTATACAAAATTTGGTCTAAAAATTGTTATTATTATACCAAAATGAGCATTTGACTGATGCCTTTTTCTTATAAATGTATAAAAATTATTTTCAATAAACTTCATAAAGTAAAGGTCTTAAATTAAATTAAAAACCTATTAATACTTTTCCTCTCGGGCTTGACATACTTTTTTCCTTATCTTTTCCTTCCTCGAAATTGAAACGTTCTCCAAAGGTTTTCCGCTATTCGGAATTAATTACTCGTCAAATGCAAAGTTTAATACCAGCTCAATCTTTTATATTATATAAAATATTTCATTACATTCATCGCTTTGTAATTAATTCTTTTCAAAAGTCGGACACCCGATTTTCGATTCTTTTTCTTTTTAAAGGATGAAAGTGGAAAGATCCTGCTGGAAAGACAGTACAACAAAAAACATTACCCTTTTTATGAATGAGCAAGCAAACGAACAATTTTGACATCAAATACTAATTGATCCCTATCGCCCATTGACACCCGCAATTTTTTTTCGACTAATCTACGAGCATAGACGTAATATAATATAGTAGCACTTGACCACAAAGTTGCCTGATTACACAGCAAAACTACTAGTATTATAATTATCTGTGGCAGCACTGTCTTTAGCGCGGCACTACCATATGACAATACGAAATTTCTTCTTCCATCAAGTGATTCAGCACAAAGCCGAATACAGCTCTTATCTTTTTCACTTTTAAATCGTGCGATCGGCTGAAAGAGCCTTTATTAGATTTGATGTAGGCATATTTTGACGTGAGAGAATGTAAGAAATCCACAAGAAATCAGTCTCCTAAATGCAAATCCTAAATCAGTTTCGTTTCAGCCTTCTAACATTGGTTCGCATAATTCTGTTGCTTGGTTGTGTGTATGCGCTTTTACGGTATAATAAAACAGTTACAAAATAACAGCATATAAAAATCAGTACGACAAATTCTACCTGCACGAATTATAAATGATAATACCAATCCCTCGCAGCGTGTGTCAAATCAACATTTCCTGTACTCCACAGCCCTCTTTGATTGAAAGAAATGACAACAAATGTTCCGTACCCCAATATCACATCAGGGTTGAATTTGGCTTTGAACAGCCCTGATTGGAAGCATCCATTCAATTCATGCATTTTTTTCTTCTATTTTTGTTTAAGCCCTTTGATTTGAGCGTTCTTGGTAGATAACTTGTTTGTCTTATACGGAACGTTACTTCTTGTCTCCGAGTTGTTTTTTGTTCAATTGTAGCTGAGATATTTGGTTATAAATCAATTATCGTGAAAAGACAATGGCGACAATATTCCCGGGTCTAAGTAGCTTGTGGCATGTGACTAGATTTTGAAGCATGCGGGAACTGAATTCGCAGCGTCTTGCCTAGTCTAGTTTGACTTCTGAACCATTGCACCAAATAAGTCGCCAGTCGCCACAGAACTAGTATCGTAACCGGAACCCTATGGGTCCAGAGTTGATACCTCATTTAATGAGGTATCAACTCTGGACTTATTAGCTGATTCTAATGTTTCACTTTATAGTTAAATATTTCCCATAACAATGGGATAATAAAATCCGAGCTGTATTCGAAAAGCTCAAGCAATTTGTACCATTCAGGAAAATACCGAGCAGCAACACTGCACTTAAATCAGTAGCTGAATGTGGCGGATGCAAACGTACAGACAGACAATTATTCTGTGTATCTAGACTATTGATCTCGAGATGTCCACACAGTTTAATTGCTGTTTAGGTCGCAAGCGAAGGTTACTTTACTAATAGCTTGGGCTGTGCTTCCACATAGACCTTAGTGTACTGTAGCTATTGTTGTTGGAAATCAACACCGTCTTTACAATCATTTAGAAATAGTGTTTGATAATCCTATTCCTCGAGTTCCATAGAGTAGCACGGTTACTAAAAAGCGAAAATGATGTCATAATCATTTATGTCAAAGCATAAGTTTCAATTGTACTTAATTCCGTTTAGATTATCGAAATATTGACTTGGTCTTTGAAGGTGGTAGCTAAACAGTAGGACTAAACGATTGAAGGTGGCTCAAAAATTTGACTAAGCAGTCTTAATACCAGTAAAACCTTTGGCAGCCCCCACGTTCTTGGGAATTTAGACACGAGTTGTCATCATCATTTCAGCCGAAAGACGTCCACTGCTGGACAAAGGCCCCCCCAAGGATCTCCAAACCGATCGGTCCTGCGCCACTCGCATCCAGTGGATTCCGGCGACCTTTATAGGATCATCGGTCCACCTTGTGGGAGGCCTACCACGGCTGCATTTCCCAGTACGTGGCCACCACTCGAGGACCTTTCCGGCCAAACGGCCGTCAGTCCTTCTTGCAATGTGCCCTACCCACTGCCACTTAAGGCTCGCAATTCTTCGATTCTTGACACGAGTTGTGTCACCACTAAAATCACAAGAGTTATCATCTATCAACTGTACATTATCGCTATATCAAGCAGCGACACTAAAAATATAACAATGCAGTGCAACGTAGACCTTAGTTGGAAGATTAATCGCCTAGGCGTGTCTTCATCGAGTTCACCTCTCATTACTCCGGGAACCTCCCGAACGGGACGCGTACACGCCACAGCATTACTGCTCACACAATGTGGTACAAGTTGCTTTTTAATATTATAAATAATCATATTATCAATAATGATTCTTCTACCAAAAAATAATTGTTTAGATGGTAGTAGGACTTTTTAGAGTGCGATTGGCTAGCTACCCTCGAAGGTGAAAACTGCCGCCATAAATGCCAGCACATTGGGCGATTCTTTGAGTCCCTCAATGGAGTAGGCCGCAGTGGCCACTTACCATCAGAAGACCTGCGTGACTGGCCGCCAAGAAAAAAAAAGTTGATGCTTTATGATGCAACTTCAGTTGGCAGCAAGCTGACAAACAAGAATATTATTATTATCCGATGCTCTATCCACTACGATAACTTATTGAAAAATACATTTGAACAACAAGAACATACAAACTCTCCTACTTTTTTCTTTTTACAGACGTATTTGTAACGAAATGTGGGGTGAAACACTATTTTTATTTAGCCGGCCAAATCGTATTTTCTCAAGGAACTAATAAGGGAGCAGAAACGCGTGGAATCTCTCATCAAGCCTCCTCCGCACTAAATGCCATCCAGTACGTGACAATGATTGATGATCGCGCCTTCACTAACATCACCTCTTGCTATTAGTGCCATGAGATTTCTCTTGTTTTAGCCAAAGATCAATTATTAACTTGACAGCCTATGGAACAAAGTTTAAAAAAATGTTTTAGCTAATTAGAGTAAACTGTTTTTGAGAATCATAGTTTCATGTATCGTCGTAAAAAAAATCTAAATTTTATGTTTAATAAGAAAGGACGAATCGGGTTTAATAATGGTAAGTGATCACCATCGAAGGAATGTACGCGTAAAAAAAAATAGTTTTTGGTCTTGGAAAGATTCCTTTTTTACCTGTAGTATTATTTTACTTGTAAAATTGATACACAGGGACGGGCCGGTAAACAGAACTGGCTGGGGGTTACTGGTTTGTCCCGGTAACAGACAAACTTCTTTCTTCTCGAGTCACGCACCATAGACTGCGGTAATGGCGCTTCATCGATTTTTCTCCAAAAAAATGTTTTGCATTATAATGAATAAGCTGGTAAAACTCTATATTTTATATTCTAGCCAATATAACTTGACATGATAACTAAAGCAACATTTATGCGAATTATACAATGAACTGCACAGAGAATAATGTGCCCTGCATCCAGTTTTGGCAAGCTTCGTCACATTTCATGCTCGCTGTAAATGTTGTTACGGTCAGTATTCGGGGTAATATCCAGCTCGCCAATTAAATAACTTCTGAATCAAGTTAGTATATTTTACTAATCGCTTTCGCTTATAACTTAGGCTTTAGTTATAGAGGAAAAATTTATTTACCGGTGTGCTTTTGGCGCAAAGTAAGGGTCTAGTATTTTGCCATTGTGATAAGTATAAAAACACATTTGAAACACACAGTTCATTAAAAAGTAAAAAAAATATCTTGAGAAAATATAATATTTTAGGGAAAGAATAAGTACCTACTTATGGACTTTATTATTTTTATAACCCATAAGTGTACCTACTTAAATATTGTTTTGAACCTTTGTTTCGTTTAATTTGTACCTTGCTATACTATTTATTAAAGTGCATACGCAGATTTACCTAAGTGCCACAGCTTAAGGGTATACAATGCTGACTTCTTTGATATTATTTTATTTTGAGGACTTAATAGTTGCGAAGTGGCGTTCTTCAATATAAAGTTTAAATAATCTACACGGCATAGAGTATAAGTTATACAATAGTTGTCAAAAGTGGGCTCAAAAAAAATCATATTCATTGAGTAACTAACGCGTCAATAACAGCTGTTTCTGGTATGAAATCTGATTGTAAAAGATTTTGTCCCAAGTAACTAGTGATAGTTACTATTTTTGAGAAAACTGTAAAGTTTTCTCAAAAATTTAAGTATTTTATTTTAAGTCATAATCTGGAGCGTTTTTGTACGAACAGTTCTGTATAGGTCAAACGCTTCCGCTTATGCCTTTCGCCCGTGCAACCGCATCCATCCGCTTGCCACGTGCGGCGTATTACGGCTCCGTATGAAATACGAGAGCATTCCCCGCCTATTTATAGCCAACACCCTTAATGACCCCTTGTTTGAGCAGTCCCTAGTGCAACGATAGTGTTTGAAGGGCAACAGATGTTTGTCTTGAGATTGCGGGAGAATCTTTCAACGTGCGCCAAATATGGACTTTGTAAATGTGTTTGAGTTATGAGTTCAATGTTATTCAATATTTTATGCTGAAATCAATTAGGTATGGGTTTTCAGCGACATAGAGAATGTATGAGATTAAAGATAAGACTATAGAACGCTACTGTTAGACGAATAATTGGTTCACTCGATTACGACATCACTATGGTCACCGCGTACGGTGACCCGCACTAGTCGGAGAGATTGACAGATAGATTTACCGCGCTTGCGATGTATAATGCCAAATATTGTAAAAGCATATTAAGTTGTAATTATCAAGAGAAATGCATTTATATTCCAACACTAATAAGACAGCTTTTATTCAGACTAAACTTCTTTTGTATGGTCAAAGCCTAATTGATGTGTACACTATTATCATCAATTTCCTTCAATTTTCTTTAAAATTACCTTGTTACATCTATTAATCCTAGTTTTATCTTAAAAATATTTGATTTGATGAAAGTATGGAGAAGGTGACATAATATATGATCTACGTAGGGGTGATCTGTAAAAGTTTAATATGTCTCTTTTAATAAAAACCTTAATATTTACAAGTACTAGTACTTATAAAGTAAAAGTAATATGAGTAGTAGTTAAATCTATCCATTCATCCTTAAGTAATAAGCGTTTTGCTTTAAACAATAAAATTGCGGTCGCAAACTGACTGGAGTTATCGGTTGTCCAATTTATTAGTAGGTTTATTGAGTGACACTCACATGGCTCAATATGATACTGCTTTTGTTCTCGAAAAACGAAACTTAAAATTAACCACGTTACCCTACAAAATAATGATGATTGACTGAACATTTGACGGCGTGTCGTGTCTGTTTCATCAAGTGTTAAATATGAGCTTATTTTTAGCCATAACCGAGCGCTGGTTAGAAATAAACGAGGTGACATCTCAATATTGTTTTAGGCGCCCCATTTGGTTTTCGCAGTAAACACTCAGTCTTTTTGCGTGGACATGATTAAGTGGCTTAGAAATGGGACGGTTGACGCAGCATGACACGCATGTTATGTCTGGTTCGTTTAGATATTCATTCTGACGTAGGTACTTACACATTGAAAGAAGATGAATTACTCACAGACATTATTTTAACTTTTGGTTGTAGACGCACATAGGTCATCCGATATCTATCCAAGGGTAGGGTTCTAGGTATTATTGCTGTCTTACAGAGCTCTCGTCTAAACGTCCAATTATTCAATTCGAGTATACTGGCTTCCAAATTAATATAGCACGAGCTATTGTTACATGAAACCACCTGCGGGTGGCACGGCTATTCGGAGTTTACGGAAGGCTGAACCACTGTTTCAAAGAGGCGGTCAAATATTGGTCTTTAGTTTCCATTCAGCGCCTATATGGTGTATTTGAAATATAATAGGAAAGGGCTTTGGGATTTACCTCATACACCTCGAAAAAAATTATGGATTTCGCAACACAAAGGCTCTATTTGAATAAGTGGTTTTGTTTTTCTGTTTACTTATTTATAGTATCTAATATCTACTTAAAGTATCTATTTTAATTTATAATTTTCTTCTTTTATATTTACTTACGTGACGTATACTCGTACTCTTATAGGATTACAAGAGTACGTAGTAGATATAATTATGTTGTTGTTTAGGGCCACATTAAAAGTGATAGATTTTACACGTAACCACAATCTTTATTTCTACTTAAGTATCTTCAAACTTCTTTCACTAAACATTATTAACTACATGGAACACCTAGAAACCTAATTCAGTTTTCCAAACACTGCCCGGCCATAGATTTCGGTCTCGTAGTCGAACTTAGTCGGACTATTTGCACCAGGTGTAAGTATCTGCCAACTTCGAGAACTTTGTTTTCATCGGATACTTAAATGAGTGTGATGTGGTCATCGTTGAGTCTATTATCGTGTTGATACCCATTTGTTGAAAAGGATTTAAATTGAGATCTACAAGCGCATAGTGAGTACTATTGTGTTTCGTCTGGTTTGTAAAAGGGCGGCAACGCATCAGCTCCCTCGATGGTACATGGGTGGCGGTGATTGCTTACCATCAGGCGACCAGTGGCTCGTATGCCGCCTCTGACATAAAATATAAATTAGTTTTATAATAAACATTTCATCATACTTAACCTTTATCATCGCATTGATAGTTCCACTTGCTTTATGAGACACTCATGGTTTCATGTCACCAAAGTTGTAAAATAAAAACATTTGGAAGGAAAATATTCTCCTCCAGAAAAATAAGACAAGTGAGATCGTTGCTGTGTGCGAGACTCGAGACTAAAACTTAAACAGTTACAAAATGGCCCCTGACGATTTAAACAATTTGGTTTTTGTTTCGATATCGAGCAGTTGAACTCATTGCTGCTTCTTAAACCTCTACCTTTTGTATATAAATTTCTTCAAACGTATAAGAAACATATTCTATCATCTCTGAAAGCAATTGAAATAAAAGACCTCTGTTAGTTACCTGTAGTGATTTTTTTCGCTTAATTATGTAACCACAAAGCAAAGCTTGATAAACAAGAAACAGTTATTTTTGTTTCATAACGACCCTATTCTCGGCATTTGCAATAAACGGTTTTGTGGTAAGATATTTATAGATCCTCTTAATGTACTCGAGTGGTTCTTGACACAACACAGGGGTAGTAAAGGGTAACTAATATCTTAAGGGTGCCGCCCACTTCATGTTTTTCTCGTAGTATGTATTTCGAAAATGTATATTTATAACGTAACATGTTCCCTTTGACCTTTAACGCATAAATAAATTGAACCTAAGAAATGCTAAGAAACTTCGAAAAGAGTAACATTAATATAATAATGAAGATTTTCAGAAAAATAGAGAACTGAGGGCCTAGATAAAGTTACATTTTGACAGCGATAGCGAAATTCGCTAACTTCAAACTGTATGGATTTGACAGGTGCCTTAGAATAGTCACGTGGTCATTCGATATTGAAAGTACGGGTCTTGACATTCGCTATTGCAAATTGAGCGATAACGAACGTCATTAAGTGCCGCTTGTCTATGGGGCAGAAGATGATTCGGGCCTCCGGTACTCAAACTTACCAAACTAAATGCAAGAGCAAAGCTAATCATACGTCAGTCATCTGTGATAGGTGATACTTTTGACCGCCTCCGTGGAACAGTGGCTAAGCTGCTCGGGTATAAAACCTGGAAGTCGTGGGTTCGATTCCCGCCTTGGGTCTGTTTGGTGGTAGAACTTTTTCATAGTCCAATTGGCTAGCTACCACAGGTGAAATCTGCCACTACAACAGCTCTGGCTGTGTTCCGGCAGTATTAATGTGGGAGCCAGTACACTTGAAACCAAATGCTCGAAGATCAGATGAGCCTACAGTCTCGCAGCACATTGAGCAACGTTTCTTGGTGAAGTGTCCCTCAGTGGAATAGGCCGCAGTGACACCTTACATTAGTGAACTAGTATAAAGAAAAAAACTTCCCCAGTTGAGCCGGCCCATTTCGACGGACAAACAAAAACTGTCTGTAGCATAACTCTCCGAAATTTTATTTTAGCGAAACGTCCCGTTTATCGAAAGATAATGAAAAAATTATAAAAACGAAGGTATAAAACATAGTGTCCCCCATCAATTTCGCTGTCATAAAGTTAATTAACAAGCTATCGGGACACGGCGGCTGTCTTTGTTAAATTGACGCCATTTGTATTCATTCAGCCGGCAGCTTACTGTTTATTATCTGTGCTACAGAGGATTATACAGCGCTGAACACTCGGCTATTATACACATTTTTATCTCGGACATTTATTATAAACAACACGTGTGTACGTAGTAGGGTTGACACATACTCTTCACGTTATGTCGGTGGAAAAATAGCAGAAAAAATTTACTTTAAAAGAGATGGAACTACATAAACTGCGTTTTTAATGGTCAAACAATAACATTGTAGTGGAACATGTTATCAAAATGTATTAAAATTTTATTCTGGTCTATTAAAGAAAATAATTATATTTAAACGCTGAGTAAGTTCAAAAAAGTCGTTGTAACGGACTTAAAAAAACGCTTTCTCTTATCTTAAATCCTTCATAATAATAATCATTTAAATACCAATGGTAGGAAAAAAAATTACGATTCATAGTTATTTTAATAAAGTCTAATCTTAATCTGCCAAAATTTCTTCATTATTAACTTCATGTTTTATTTATGTTCTTAGATTCCTATTTCAATAATTGAGACATTTAGGATAAATTTACATGCTGCTGACTAAACAAAAAAAGGTTTGAACAAATTGAGAACATTTTGAGGTAAACGAAAACCCCTAATTCCCGAGGCAACCCTACACCCGAGTGTGTGGTCTCACACATGACGAGATTGCCTGTAAAAGTATAATGTAAACAAACAGTAATTTTATCGACCTGCCTTTATAGCCGTTGTAATATTAATTACTGGTCCACTTACAAAAAAGCTTGCTAGCGAATTGTTATTAAAACGGCTTAGTAAGCTATAAAAATTGTTACCAGACGGATTCCGAAGTATTAACTGGGTAGTATAACAGAGTTTTAAGTGCGAGATTTAGATAAGACACTAGGATTAAGATTTTGTTGCTAAGAACCGTTACGTTTCGCAATCTATACTATCTATACGAATAATAATTATAAAGAGGAATGATTAAATTTGATTGTTTGTTTGTATTGAATAGGCTCCAAAACTACTAAACCGATTTGAATAATTCTTTCACTGTTGGAAAGCTACACTATCTCCGGGTGACATAGGTAGTGTCCTTTGATCCCGGAAATGTGTAAGGAGGGGAAGGATATTTGAACAAAGAAATTACGCGCGGGTAAAACCGCGAGCGGTATGCTAGTTTGGTTATAAAGTTTATTAGTAAAGTTGGTTAGTAAGATGAACTGAGGTAACAAAGGAACGATTCAGCGCGAAACTTAAAGGACAGTTTGAATTGTTGGATTGGGATTACTTGATAAAGCCTAAAGGCACGTCAGATCAAAATGCTGAGGTTGATGTAATCTTTAGAAGATAATGACAATAAAGAGAAGTTAGACATGAATATAATGTTAAAATGCTCGTGTTGTTTGTAATGTTTTTTTTGTTGTGATAAGAATTTTTTTTCAAACTAAAAAATTGAGACTGTATTAAATAATAAAAAGTGGAACTACGAGTATTTCTGAAAAACTATTATTTTTTTCAAAAATTTTATTCATAATAGCAATAAAGTATAAGCAATCCCTCTGGTGTTGCAGATGTCCGTGGGCGGCGGTGATTGCTTACCACCAGGCGACCCGCTAGCCCGTTTGCCGCCTCTGTTATAAAAAAAACGGTGTCGAAATCGTCAAATCAAACAAGAGTACGCCAATTAACGGTCACACGAATACCCTTGTCGACAAAAGTTATTTGCAAGGTCTAGCAAAATAGTTCCACGAAATATTCTAAACGTTCTGAAATTGCAGTAACTAACAAATTCTACCCGCAAATTCCTGTCGGCTGTGGTCGGACGATTCATACGTATCGCGGTATTCGCGGTAAGTTCCGCGGTTGGGAGATGAAAATTTAATTGATAGATTGTAGCCGATAGGTTCCTATAATTATGGACATAATAGTTTTGATCAATGAAAACTCAGTAGAAAGAGTACACAGTACGTTAGCTTCATACCTTGAACATTGAACATTGTTAACCTTTTCCCCGCCACGCTTTTTTCCGAAAATGGTGCCCCACACGCCACGACCATAAAAAAAATAATTCCAAAAAATTATTAGGTTATACTCAACTCATTCAGGCAAGTAAAAATACAAAGTTTCTTGATCCTGTTTTTTTGTCTGATATATCAGACATTGGCGTGGTGGGCACGAAAATGGTTTGTCTGATATATCAGACATTGGCGTTGAAAGGGTTAACATTAAAGACCTTCAAGAAACAAGCGTACTCTCTTTTAAAAGGCTGGCAACTCATCAGCGATCACTCTGGTGTTGTAGATGTCCATGGGCGGCGGCGGTATTTGCTTACCATCAGGCGACCCGCTGGCACGTTTGCCGCGTCTGGCATAAAAAAAAAGAAACGCACCGCGAACGGCTTGTATATGTATACGTGCGTCAGTGCAAATTGTTCCGTCTTTAAAGATCCCGTAACATTATAGCCATCCTTCAGTAAGAAGAATAATAAAAGGAAATAAACAGATAATATAAATCATAAATTGAGGAGGCTTCTTTAATTTTTAAACCATTCAACTCAAACGTAATCTCTTTCATTTATGGTCTCAGCTACTAAGGCAACAGACTTTCCTTGTTTGGATAAATATATAAGTACATCGTTGTATATACTTGTCACCGGGGATTATTAGCAGCTGAGCTTTTATATACGAATGATTCCCTGTAGGTGTATTCATCATTTTTGTAATTCATTTCTTTGTCTCGTTATTTCCCTTTCCCTAAGGAACCTACTGGCTAATGACTCGTTGTCGATTAATCATTTATTATTCATGCTGTTAGCATTATGGAAAGAAATATTTTCACATTTTTTTCGCATCCTACAATGGCTTGAGACAAAAACATACGACGATATTTTTATACCGCGTGTTTTTTTTTGTCGCGTATATTCTACATTTTAAAATTAAACCCGACGTTTCCGAAATAATTTATTCCACTTAAACTAGAAACTTTTAAAATAATGTCGATTGGGGTTTCCATTTAAGCAAATAATATGCCTGTGTTTGGAAACCCCGCTCTTCCGTAATAGGCAACGTTTACAAGAGTTACATTTTTTTTTATCAATTCATAAGCTTTCCTGAACACAAGAACTAAAACCAAATTCCTTCCACAGAACTCCTCCTCGGCACTCTTCGGACCCATCAAAAGGCGGCCTGCGACGAGGAGATGGTGACGCTCATCTGCCCTCGAGGCACCACCATCAGCATCCAAGTGGCGCAGTATGGCGCGTCAGCTTCTGCCAGTTCTTGCGCTTCAGAGCTGGCGGAATATCAGCCCGTTGCGGTAGAAGTGGTTGGGGATACGCAGTGCGCATGGCCTAGCCATTTGCAGGTTAGATGATTTTCTTGATTTTTTTTTATACTACATCAGTTGGCAGACAGACACGCAGCCCACCTGATGGTGAGCGGTCATTGCAGCCTATTTCATGGAGGGACACTTCACTAGGAAGCGTGGCTCAATGTAGTGCTGGTATTCGAGCTTTAAATTTCATGTGTTCTGGCTTTCACGTTAATACTGCCGGCACACAGCCAGAACTGTTATGGCGGCAGATTTCACCTGTAGGGGTGGTAGCTAGCCAGTCGGACTCTGAAAAAGTCCTACCACAAACGATTCCCACCTTGGGTCTGGTACCGCCAACCAGGTGGGCGGCTTGTCTGAGTGCCAAATGACGTGGTATAAAAAAAATACTTAGATGCTGTGTTTTTGTCAGTTTTCAAAAAATAAATTCCCTCCCTAATTTCCCTAATTTACCTGTCATTGGTGTCACACGACTGAGATGTCTAGTTAATCCAGAATAACCCCACAGCAAGCTTGTGTATATAGATATCCGAAAGCCCACTTTATGTCTGTTCCTATTACCCTGCTGATCAGTACCGATCGACATCATTGACGTCTGCATCTCGAGTGCCTAGTGTAAATAGACCTCCGGCTAATGGGACTATGAGTGCAGTTTTACACGGATCTGTCCCATTTGTGAAAGACTGTAGGGACAATTATTATCTATACTAATATTATAAAGATTTATTGTTTGTTTGTTTGTATTGAATAGGCTCCGAAACTACTGAACCGATTTGAATAACTCTTTAACTGTTGGAAAGCTACAGTTTCACCGGGGGGTGAACATATATTTTTGATCCCCGAAAAGTGGGGGAAGGGGGGGGGGATATTTAAAAAAAGAAATTACAATAAAATATTGTAACCACTCAATATTTTAGAGGCTAAGAAGAATAATTTGTATGTATATTTATAATCGTTACACAAACTATTCATACTATTCTTTTTTAATCTAGGACTGTCAATATCAGCTCCCATAAAACCATTGTTCAAATATGGCGTACACATAACACAGTAAAACTGGCACCCCCAGCGACGACGCAATAAAATCTGTCTGTCAAAACATCGACTATTGGCCCTCCACTAAAACCATGTCCCACAAACATGCAATCTGTAAACTCATTCCTCATGTTTACGAAGATTAGAGGGGGGTGACATAAAGATCGACAGTCGACCATAAAACCGCCTTATTGCCTAAACATATCAGAAAATGAGTCGTAAAAGCAAGCCCGAGAGAAACGACTATAAACATAACATCGCAACATGTTTGAAACTGTATGGCGTCTATGGATGCCGGGTGACCTATTAAGTATTATTATGTGCTATAGGAACTAATAATGCCGTCGTGAAATCGAATGGGAAAAATAACTGGCCGAACGTCGTCTGGCACCGCCGTCGTAATGATATTGGGCGCTTAAAGTAAAAATAGAAAAAAAGAACAATGCCCACGAGCCATACAACTTTTGGCTAACTGTGGACAGTAAAATAAATAAAAACTGAATTTTGCAATAAATAACTTTTGAATCAATTAAATTTTTGGTATAATTACTAGAAGTCCGCCAGCTCTTTTATTATTTCTATGATTTAAAGAAATTGTGCAATAATTATTGTCAGTGTTGCATTATGTTATGAATAAATGAAATATAATACCGATTATCGATGGTAGATTGCGATATTAATAATTAAAAGGAATTTTTTTTTACAGTTTTAGAAAAAGCCTTAAGGTTATTTTTGTAATAAATAATTAATTACATTATTATATTTATTGCAGAGTTGCATAATAATTATAAACAGTTAAAAAAGAGTTCAATCGAATAACAGGATTGACTCGATTACGAAATCGATTGTAATGTAATAATTAGATACTGACAACATTTTGTAAGGCGGAAGTGATTTATTAATTACACAATTTATTTAAATCACAAAAATATTTAACCCGGGGTGAGCACAGTGACAAAGTGTAACACCGAGTGTAGGGTTGGGTCAAGATGACCCGTTAAAAAAATTCATGTTTTTCCAATATACGACGGTGTTTTAAGAAAGTGTTGCTGTAATTTCATTTAATGACTATCATTTAAAGGGTTTTAAGTAAAAATAAACGGATTCATTAGAAAATATGTGAATAATGTAAATTAAAAGAAAGTAGTACGAAAAATCAACAAAATTTACATATTCTGTTTTATCGCAATAAAAAGTTAACAAAACATAAATGTTCTAAAAAAATACTAACCTAAGATGACACTTCTGTCAAATAACTTTATAATAACATATAATAACAAAAAATTTCAGTCATAAAAGGTATCATTTTCAGGCTCTCCTTTTGCACAATCGCCGCAGTATAACATTGCATGTTCAAGTACATATATATTTTTTACAGCTCGAACATAATTTATAAGTTTTTCTGTCTTTTTTGGCGGGATAGTCTTGATATCGTTTTATTACATTTGGTTTCTTTGTTGGTGGCTCCTCATCTGGTTCTCCTAATAAATCTCTTATTCTTTTACGCATCAGTCTTGGCAACCGAGCGACATTCTTACGAATGTGTAAATGCTCACGAACTGTTCGATTTTAGAGTCCAATCCTTCTAATATGGCTTAAATCCGCTATCATTCGCATTCCCCCCTGTTTATTTTGAAAATAAATCTTAAAATAAGGCAATAAACAATAAAAAACGTTTTGCAAAAATGGCGCGAAATTACTACATCGAGTGTATGGATGGGTCATATTGACCCTTTTGGTCGTTTGGCCATGTCTATCTCTGGGTGCTGGCGCAACCCGACTAAAAAGTGGTAAGAAACGAATAGGGGGGACTGTTAGCTTCAGCTACTGAGAAGTATAGCATCGTCGCACTATAGTTCTGTAAAATACACGCAATTTAAAATGGCGCGGGTCAATTTGACCCAACTGTGCGCTCCCCGGGTTAAAGATCTGGCGGAATTCTAGTAACTATCAAAAATCAAATTAATTTAGAAGTAATTTATTGCAAAATTCAGATTTTATTTATTTTACTGTCCACGGGTTGGCCAAAAATGGGCATTGTTCTTTGTCGAGCTGCCTGGATTACTAAAGACGCGAAAAAGATATAACTTTTTTACAAAGCAACACGTGTCGGTTTCTGGTATAATTATAAATTATCTCTTTATACTCTACAGTGTCGATTAATTTACTTAATGCCAAAGTCGTATATACTTGACAAGCCCCTGCGGACCCTGTGGCCCTGTACGTATGACTATGACTGGCGCATTTGGTAGTGACCCTACCCTATGCGCCAGAAGTTTCGGGTTCGAATCCCACCCAAGACAAATTATTTTTTTTCCGATTTGAATGTAATTTTATTTAAACACAATTATAGTTGTCTGATAAAGAATCCCAAAAATAAATTCAAGCTTGGCAAGCCCAAAAAGGCAACCTGTACGTTTCCCTATTAGTAAAAGTCTTAGAAAAAAATTAGAACAGGCAAACTAATGGAAGTTGGTAGTACTCGTTGTTGCAGACGGTGGTGGAGGCGTGCCAGAAGAAACGGCAATGCAAGTTCCACACGAGCCCCAAGGCGTTTGGGGTCGACCCGTGCCCAGGGTCCAGGAGGTTCGTCGAAGTCGCCTACAAGTGCCGTCCTTGTAAGTATATACTTTTAATCTTTTGATTTTACCCTAGATAGTTATAAATAGCTAATATGTTTGTTGGATCGTTAAAAATAGAGCTTCATTATTTGAACGGCGCTAACAAAAATTGATTCAAGTAAGAACAAATACTTTTATGAAAGAGGAAGGTAAACGAGCAAGTATGACCTAAATGGTAATTGATCACTACAGCCAATATTCACTTGCGACTACGGTTTCTTTGTTGCCAGTCTTCGTGATAATAATATGCAGGGTTGCGGGATGGGGAGAAGTGAGAAGAAGGTAGGATGCAAAGGCTTCTGCACTTTCACTCACTATAATAGCAAAGCTACCTAAAAGTAGAGTCCTGGCCGATAATAGAAAGAGCCCAAACATGTGAAATTACATAATGTCGTTTTTTCTTCAACAGATGAGTTCCGGAGTAAAGTTGGTTGTGAGAACGACGTCCTACACCTAAGCTGCAACCCACATTCAAGAGTAGCGATATACTCGGCCCAGTACGGCAGAACTGAGTACGATTCGATACAGTGTCCACAACCACGGGGCATGATGGAAGAAAGTAAGTGTCTATTAGTAAACCTAATAAAATTTGTCTTTTTTATGTTATTCGTCATCTTTTGATGGTTAGCGGCTACTACGATCTATTCTGTTCTGTTGAGGGACCCATAAACAGAAAGCTTCGCTTAACTGTACGTTAAATAACATTAATAAAATATCGTCAAAAACTTTGAAAGTAAACCTAGATAAGTGATCTTTTTAATGTTATTCGTCATCATCTGATGGTAAGCACCCACTGTGACCTATTATTCCATAAAAAGACACATGAATAGGAATCATCGCTCATTGGACTGCCTCGGTACACACAAGTGTATTAATTTTGCAGAATGCCTACTACGTATGTACGTATTAATTAAATTAAACAATAAACTATTGTAAGGTGTGTGTTGTAGGTATGTGTCTTTTTTATACTACAAAGGTAGGGCTCAAACTAACATCCCACCTAATCGTAGGCAGTGGTGGTCTGTGTTTGTATTTTTGTATGAATATACATATAATTATGTGTGTGTGTCTGTGTTTCGTTTTGTAATATAATGAATACAGCATCATAGTCGCCGGTATACAAGTCATTAATAGTTACTACAACTCCAGTAAGTCAACACAAGATGGACCATTATCAAGTTACATTGTGTAACTGGATAATGGTGCCAATCGCATAGACAATTGATTGCTACTTACACCTTTGATACTGACATCTCAGGTGTTACACGGTTTAGCACTACATGGCAGTAATTCTACTTGACTCAGTATGTGTTTTCATATGACCTGAATTAGTCATTGAATTTACCGTTTTTATGATTCAGATACAAATGCCCAGCGTAAATTGCAGATTGAGCTTTTAAATAGTTTTTAAATATATCTTTGCCTTGTTTTTTGTTTTCTTAGGCCTACCTTCAGCTTCATAATCAGGGGAAAATTCAGTCTTATTAATTCCTACTATTTCTTTTTTGTAAGTTGAAGCGTTTTCTTCCTTAAGGTTTTGTATCACACATACATACATAATTTAACTAAAAAGTTAGCTAGTCAATTGATTTACAGTAGTCATTTTACTGAACAATGGTGGTGAAAATAGTAGAATCTGTAGTGGTTGTGTTTTTAATGGGACTAAAATGGGAGTGGCAGTGTGTCCTCCTAAGCCAAATGATGCAAAAAATTTAGCCGTTCAATACCTGTTCCATTTTAGGACCAATAGGGAGAAAAACGTATGTAAAATAAGCAATTTTGGTATAGTACTCTGAACAGGTACAAAGAACTTCCGAGTAATATATTGGTGAGTCCATAAATATTTAAATTCAAAAGGTCTTCCAAAGAGACGGATCGTAAAAATAATAACAAGGCGGTCCTGTCCCGTTTAAAGAGACTCTTACAGAATTCTTATCAGTATATAAGTCTATTCTCTTTGTCACAACCACGATGCCAATTCAGTATACAGTCTGTTCCACATAAGTTGTCCTTTAGCCGCCATATTGGTACTACTGTTTTTCGATACTTTCAATCTGTTTTTTGACAGATTTACAAAGCGTAGGCAATGCTGCCAATATGGCGGCTAAAGGACAACTTATGTGGAACAGACTGTAGGTGCACAATATGTAGATAATTGTGTCAAGACGTTGAACAGTGTTGCCAAATTTTGATGCAAGTCTTGAACATCTTACAATTGAATTACTTAGTAATTCTAGTGACTGTGTTATATGCATTGGATACCAACTTGCATTTATAACATAGACGAGAATCGTGAAAAGTGTTTTAATTGAAAATAACAAGACATAATTTTCAAACGCAATACTCTGATGAGTTCGTAATAATTGGTCTGTCAGGGCATCTAAATGATGTCTCATTTGTTAGTTAAAAAAAAGATAGCATCGTTGATATTTTACAGATAAACGATCATGCACTTATCTGACTGCGGAGAAACTGACTCTACAAAATCTATACTAATATTATAAAGAGCAAAGATTTGATTGTTTGTTTGTTTGTATTGAATAGACTCCGAAACTACTGAACCGATTTTAATTATTCTTTCACTGTTGGAAAGCTACACTATCCCCGGATGGCATAGGGTACTTTTGATCCCGGAAGTGTGGGAGAAAGGGGGCGATATTTGAAAAAAGAAATTACGCGCGGATAAAACCGCGGGCGGAAGGCTAGTCTAAAATATAATAAATAGTATTCGAATTTTTGCAGAACTATTTCTTTTGATGATATTTATGTACTTCAGAATTACCATTAAGTATGAGAAATTGTCTGATATTTATTTATTGGTACTCCAATTGGTTCAAGGAGTAAAATACACATTTCCTAAACATAAATACCCAGAATCCGTAGCAATAACGGCAGCAATTCAGTAATAAAATTTGAATAGCTTTCTCGTCTTCAAGAAAAGTTTTTCATAGTGTTGGCTCAGACCGATCTGGACCTCGCAAGAACTCAGCAAATCTTGCACGTGTTGTTATAAATTGTACCGTTAAATCTATTGTGCGTACCTCTCGACACCAGCAAATTAGACTACGCTAACTCGAAATTTTGCAAATTTCACTTTTTTACACCATACTGCTTAATATAAGGAGTAGAATCTACCACATAAAATTCATATAGAAATTCTAAAAAATAACAAAGTTACAAATTAAAGAAAGCGCTAAGTAAATGTACTTTTTAAAATCACCCGACATAGACTACGCTAACACTGGTTGGAGGCGTCTTGTCGGGAATCGCGCCATAAGTATCCGAAAATTAAATATTTATATTCACGGGATTGGTGGTGATGCATTGATAAAAGTATTTATAAGTGAGTTAATCATAAAACAATAATGTCTCAATACCGAGCTCATTTATAGTGGAATTAAGCAAAAACAATTATTGCCAATTGACGACTCGTAAAGAAATAACTGAAAAGTCAAGTAGGAATGATGAGAGAGGTAAGTGTTGATATTGAATATTTACATTTGAAACGAATTAATGAATGCAAATACTTATATGTAGCCATAATAATAAATTAAGAAAAATTTAGGCGCTCGGCGTCTTGTTCGCGTAACACTACGCTATGTTTACTTAGCGTTGTTTCATTCGTTCAAATGCCGCGTACGTGTTCTAACACGTACAACTTAGCTTATCGTATAGTTCCGAAAATCGTTAGGTTAACTGATAATGTTATATTTTTAGGGTTTTATTGTCAAGTGCCAAATAATGAACAATTGAAATTTCATCCTGTCTGTCATAATGGCATAGAAATGGTCCAAAACGCCCAATTTTGTTGATTTGTTACTATTTTGAAAAGTTTTTAATTTTTTTATTGTTGTTAATGTAAGAATGTAATAAAATAGTAAATAGTTTTGACAGATGATTTATTTAGATTTCTGTGCAGATGATCGTAACAATTTGGAATGATACATTATAAATTAATTTATTAGCAGTAGAGGTTGCAATCGAATATTCGAATTATTTTAATCTTCATTCCAAATTTGTATTCGAATAGTAAATTAATACAAATTAGAATATACGAATACTACCAAAAAAGCTATGCCAACTAATTGTTGTTGGCAACACTGCTTGACGCCCTCCGACTGACTCCGGCCTACAGTGGTCCACATACAGAACCCTGAAAACTTCCAACCCGAATTAACGAATCGCTTTGCTAGCCTTGACAATTGCAATACGGTGGACGATATAAACGACAGGTTTGTAAAAACTGTCCACTCGGTGGGAATTGTATAGACCTCAGAAACTAAGTGATCACACTCTTTAACCTCATGGGCTCATGGCTGAGCGTTGTACTATGATGCTGCATACTCCTGATGACGCTGAGGCATATCAATAGCTCAATACACGGATTGATAAGTCTCTGCGACATGATATCTGAGACTTGAATACAAGTCGTATTACAGACGCGATAGAGCGGAATAAAGGTTCCAAAGCATTTAAAAGAGTCTTATCTATTGAGCTAAGTCAGCTGAGAAAGCTCACAACTGGAGACTGCTGATGGTGGCTCCAAAGTCTGAGGTTTTGCAGGAGATCGAGAGGTTCTATGGACAGCTTTATACCTCGGTGTCAAAACCTGTCAGTAACTTGGCTAAAGACCTAAGAGCCAAGCTTACCCGTCACTACACTAAAGACATTTTGGACATCAGTCTGTATGATGGCGCCGAATGAAAACGGTATTACTTCCGAGCTCCTGAAAGCAGGTAAAAAAACCCGTGCTGAAGTTACTTCAGAAGCTTTTTAACTTCGTCTTGCTCGGGAGTGTCACGCCACAGGCATGGATCAGATGTGTGGTAGTGCATCATATACAAGCTGTTTGAGAACTGCTTGTGCAAGGGTCATCACGAATCATCTCGCACGCAGATTTGCTGATTTCCAGCCAAACTAACAAGCCAGTTTCAGAAAAGTTGTGCTAAGCGTTTGTGGACTATGATAAGTCCTTTAATTCGATTGAGACATAGGTAAAGTTACAGGCTCTCTCTACTGTTAAAAATATAGTTCATAGCAATTAAACCGTACTATTGTTAAAAATATAGTTTTTAAAACAATAAAAATATAATTTAAGTAGTTTTTTGAAAATATTCGAATATACGAATAATATTTGAATATCACTGAAAAAATATTCGAACATTCGAAAAGAAAAATCATCGAATATTTGCAATCTCTAACTAACAGCCTACCCGGAGATGTTTTTCCAAATCGTATTTTATAGCTAATAGGTCCAGGGCTTGTGTACATATTTCCCTACTAAGTTGTTTCTACTACCTAGCAATAATAATGATTGGTTGTTATAGGTACCAAATAAATTAAAATATAAATGAAATAAATGTGTTTTTATATCATATTAGTATCTTCCTATACAAAATATATTTAAAATTACGTTAAACCAGGTGAATAAGCTAGCCAAGACGATAAAAAACTATGCTATGTGTAATTTTGCGCCATTTAATATGATTTACGTACTCATTACATTTTTCTGAAATACTAAGTTAACTCCTAAAAATATGATTTACATTTAATTATTTAACTTTGTATATCTTTAAGTTAATAATAAAGTTAATGTTTTCATAATTGTCATTCTTTATTTGTGCAATTTGTCCACAATTCTATTTAAAATTATTAGTATTATGATTTTGTACATTTCATACTAAAGTAAGCTAAGTATAAGTTGGCTTAATCTTTAAAGCATTACTTAATCAGGGTTTCTTGTGAACACTAAGCTAACTCGAGCTAAAACTTAAACTAATAATGATTATTAAAATTAATTAACAACATTCCCTTAAGCACTTAAAGATACGTAAGTGTATAAAATTTCAGAAAAATCTGTAGATAAATAAAAAAGTTATCACAAGTTTCCTTTCAATCCGCTCTGGTGTAAATATGACTTTTCTAAGTTAGCGTAGTCTTAATTGCTGGTGTCGCTCTATTGTATGTGTATTTATGAAAACATTTATGAAAACATAACCTTTTGACTAAAATCGTACACAATATACCATAGTAATAATATTACTTTCTTTTACTATGGAATATGACACCGTTTTCCTAAAATAAATTTATTGCTAACATTTATCACTGAAAACCGTCTCCAGTGAACTTTAACCATTTCCTGTAAGGAAACACACAGAAAAATGCGATGAATCAAATATGATATATAGGGTAATATCATTTACACATTTTCTTTGAAGTCCTGTCATCGTTAACATATTTTAACAATGTAAGATTTCATTTGTGTATTATAAAATATACATCAATTGATACCTGACATAATGTAGGTAGTTTGCAGTTATTTTTGTTCTGTTATGTTTGCCAAATACTTAAGCAAATAACTTCCACCTTTTAGTAGGTAGTCATTTAGTGTATACCAAAGCAACTTTGTAGTAATTAACTGGCCTTTACAGATGTCCACTAGAGAAACTGAGTGATCCCCAGATACCACATGAGGCTAGCTAGACCTGCGGCCGTGTGTGGGACTCGATACTTAAGCGTCCACTACCTACCAAACTCCCACGGTTTCCCCTTCACACCCGATTGGCACGAGTCGGTGCCAGCCTTGTGGCTATTGACCAACCCATCCCCGGACTTGGGAGGCCTCAAGTCAGGGTGGCGCCAAGGGAGGGCCGCCCGAGAAGCTAGGTGACCCTCAGACTTGGCTCGAGTGACCTGTGCAATGCGGGCGTTTGGGGAGCTACCCCCGCCTGCAGATAGAAGTAGTCACTGATAGAGTTTACATTAAATCTAAAATGGGTTACATAATGTAAATAAAAGCTAAAATTTCCTTTTTTATCGAAGTAGGACCGAAATTCTATCAATCCATTAGAAAACATATTACTGTCTAGACTCCCTTGAATACAATATTATGTACTTGAAGACCCTTATTTCGTACTTATAGAGCACTTAAACATATGTAGAATATTTTTAGACCGAATCAACAATTCTGATAAGTAAATTTTATTTCTGTGATAAAATTCAATAGTTTGATTTCGTGTTTTTTATTCAACTTCAATTGGCAGACAGGCACACAGCCCACCTGATGGTAAACGGTTACTGCGGCCTATTCCATTGAGGGACACTTCACCAGGAAGCGTCGCTCAATGTGCTGCCAGACTGTAGGCTCATCTGACCTTCGAGGCTTGATTTCAAATATACTGGTTCCCCAATTTATTAATATTGCCGGAACACAGCCAGAGCTGTTATGTTATGGTTCACCTGTGGGGGTGGTAGCTAGCCAGTCGGCCTCAGAAAAATCCCTACCACCATCCAGACCAAAGGCGGGAATCGAATCCATGACCTCCTGGTTATATACCCAAGCGGCTTAGCCACTGTTCCACGGAGGCGGTCTACGGTTTTTGGTCATTCGATCCATGTTTAATGTTGTATTTGGCGTTTTATTTATTAGGAATGTCCCTATCTGTATATTTATGATGTTAGGGGCTAAAATGTTTTGGGTCATCTTCCTTCAAGCAATAGCGAAACATGAATGACAAGGGCAAAAATATTTAACGAGGATAAAGTTCAAAATTATCCATTGATTTTAAAGGTTTGTTATGTTAATCAAAAAATAACACTAGAAGATGTCATATTGGCCTTGCAATTTTTTTTGAAAGTTTGGATTTTATACATATAACTATTTTTGTATTTCATAATGTTTTGATTTTCGTTTTTACAGCTTTACCAATGTAGTCGATGTGGTCCTGACGTCATTTCAGATCCTCTTTCCCACTGCAATAATTGTAAAAGCAAGCAAGCAAGAAATAATAATGTAAATGGAAAGTAAAATTAAATAAAAATCGTTGTAGGTATTAATGATTGTGCGTAACACCCTTCTGTAATACCTTTTTATATTGTGGTTGTATGTCATGGGGTGGGGGATTTCGTTAGGGAAAGGACGATGGTTAATTCATTGATGTAGACCTTTTGCTTGATTAGCCACTCGTCTTCGTATGTTGTCAATGATGGGTCAATGCTGGGTTCAGCGAGCATTCATTAGTGATTGTCACTACGAGTCAGGGTTTATGACTTTGAACCCTAGAGTACGTTATCTTTTTATTCTGTTTTAATATTTACAAATGTTATTTATATCTTGATATTAGAAAAACCTTACCTCGCCTCGTTGGTCTAATGGTTTAAGTACCGGGCCGGGATCTCGGGGTCCTGGGTTCAATTCCCGGGTCGAGCTAACTTTGTGTTGGTATTTTCGGACACAGCTCGGGTTTGTGATCACCAATCCGCATTTGGCAAGCTGAGATTAAGCCAATACCCATCATTGTAACGATAACTTGATTTCAAGGATGGAGGCCTTTACCCTGCAGTGGGACAAATAGGCTCATACTTTATTTTTTTACTTTATTAGAAAAACCTAATCAAATTGTTTGGTTAAACTTGTGATTCAAACCGAAGCTCCCTAACAGAGTAATTCGCTTAAAATGCGACCTACATACCAACTGCCACCCGGACTATAATTTTATTGATTCAAATGATGACTGACTCGTAAAACGCCATTAGCCGCTTTTATGGAACAGAAGTTAAGCTGATCATGCCAAACACCCGGAAGTCGTGGGTTCGATTCCTGCCTTAAGTGCGGTTGGTGATACGACTTTTTTAATCTAACTGGCTAGCTACCACTTCCACAGGTGAAATCTGACACATAAAACATTGCTTCCTGATTAAGACCTAAATTCAATTGGATTTGTGGCTGGTACCATCAGCTTGGCTACGTGCCCGTCTCCAAACTTAATTGACGAAAAAAACACATTAATATTCCTAAAATATTAATTTACTATCGAAGATAAGAGAAAGAAAGATACTCGAAAGAATATCGAACAAATAGTTTATGCACAAACAACAATAATATCCTGAGTAATGTTTACTTTACCGATTGATTTATCGCACCAATAAAACGAACTAACTGAAAGTAGGACAATAAAACCTTAAACATTAAATGTCATTTCCAATAAAAACAACATTACTGAAATTATTACAATGGCGATCGGTATAAAAAAATATAACGATGTTGGCGGTTTCGTCATAGGGAATCTTTTGGGGCAGGACATTATACGTATCCATTACAAATTGATTTGAAGTGAATTCCAAATCATATAGTTTGAAAGGCATGTTTTTTCACGGTATACATTGACATCATCTATTTTCATACTTTCCTCTTTCCTAAGGTTGACTGGAAGAGATCGCTGTTTAGCGATAAGTCCGCCTATATTGTACAGCTATTATATGTTACATGTTTGTCCTAAAGTGTTTTGTGCAATAAAGAGTATCTATCTATCTATCTATCAGTGTTGCATTAATGCTAACTAAACTTGTGTATTATTATTGTAACAAAAATGTAGACCTTTATCAGATCTTAGAAGTATTATTATATTTTATACTTAAAATTCTTAATAAAATCCGTCCTCAATACAGGCTTTACAATAGTCATTGACAAATTGCCATCCATTCCCGCTTCAGAAAATTTCCTTTTTTTGAGATTTCCGCTCGTTTTTTTTATTTTGACACCTTGTATTTTTTCTTGTCCCGTGTTATATTTTTTTTTAAATGCGGGTTAACAAAATGTGGGGAGCGTTACACTAAATAAGAAAAATTTTAAAATTACAATAACCTCGTAATAACTTCTATTCATCGAACTGGAAGAAATGCCGAAAGCGAAATGGAAAAATGTGTAGGTATTTACTTGTATAAAATATTTTATTTTATATAAAAATGGACTTTATTTGGATATTATAGATTGGAAGTTATGATAAGGATTCTATTTCATTACTAGCAATCTCGAAGTAATGGATTGTAACAGTTGAATTCAATTTGTTTTTCTCGTAAATTAACGAGCTGCTAATTTCCTTTCCTTTTCGATTGATGTAATTTTTCATAGACGTCTTTAAATGAGTAAATTCAGGCCAAAGCCTTCATTACAAACCGCCACAAAGGGACCTGACAAATTGTTTTCAATTCGCGTTTTTTGGTAAATTACCAAACTCCCACCGCTAATTTCACTGTGACATGCAAAACAGCATACACATTCCTCTTCTTGCTGCCGAATTTATTGCTATTTTATTCATGTGATTTTCTCCCGAGGCTATCATATTTCATTTTTCTTTTGAATAAGGACGCGAAATTCATCAATTCTCGTCACATGCTGTACGAGTCGCTAATTTACTGAGACGCTTTAGCATAATGGGTGTTTTGAATGCTGACAAAGGATTTCCTTGATATTTTCTCATTTTCGGTATGTTTTTTCTCTCGTTTCTCCTTTTAGTATAGTAGGGTTGACTGATTTTTCATTTATTTTATATTTATATTCAGGTTACCTACACATTTAATTTTTCTGTCCTCCTTCTAAAATTACCAACCATCCAAGTAAGTGTTTGGATGTACTTACCAATTTTAAATACGGGGATATTTACATACTTTTTAAATCGACTTTTTAGTAGACGGTTGTGTTTATTATGTATTACACAACTAATCATCATCTTTATTGATCACATTACAGACGATTAATCAAACACTACAACAAAACAATTTTAGTCCATAATTATAGCAAAGCCTCTATCATAATCAGGCCGCCACAAAAGGTATTCAGAAATAAATATTTATTAACGCTCCTCCGTAAAATAACAAACATCCCTAACATTGTGCACTAGCCTTATATGATTGTAATTAGCAAACGTGGCCCGAATTTCAAAAAAATAATCAGACATTTTAAAAGCTTTGTTTACACTTTAGTTAATCATTGGCGGACAAAAGAACAAGAAACAATTTCAGAATGACTTGCATGCAGCCATTGATTATATTAATTACAAAAATAACATTCTATATTATCTAGCTGACCTCATTCTTAATAAACCACGATAAATCACCACCACCCTCATTTCCGTCTACAGCGTTCTTTTCATCACATCCTAATGCATTATCTTTAATGACTAAATCACACACGATTACTCATCCACCGGAACAAAACGGTCATAATCGGAGTCCACAATCACAGCAAAGCCTCGATCATTACCGACGTCACAAAGGCCATTGACAAATTGTCCATTCACGCTCCTCCGTAAATTAACGCAACTCCCCAGCGCCGCTAATAATTTCGTTTTGACATGCAAAACAGCCTACACAGATCTCCGTATTGAATTTATCAAATTGGTTGCCGATTTATTCACGTCACATTTAGTAATTGGAGTCATTGGAAAGAAACGAGGTGTATTTCGTTTTGATGTTTTAAAAGGTAACGAAGTATTATTTGCTGTAGGTAAAATATTAGAAGTTGTTCAGTTACTCAAAATTGACAAGCCTAATCAGGTAGCTTTAGTAAAGTATTTAATAGAGCAAAATGGTTAACGATAATAATTTAGCAACGTTATTTTTGCAATTCTATCCTATAGAAAATGACAATTTAATGTATTAAGGAAGAAACTATACTTGTACGTATCTTTAGATCGTACGATTCTTTCTATTAGATCTTTAATAAAAATACATCAATGTAAGTATGTGTCCAAGAAACAAGATCAGAACAGCGACCAGACGAAAGGTAATTTCTGTTGTTCGTGTTATTTCATTAGGGCCCGCTAATATCCGTAAGAAATAGGGATTCATTTCCTTTGTGGGACTAAAGGAAGTTTCCCTCCCCTATCTGAAAGTAAATCTAATTGGTTTAGCTTTTTGTATGTGTCTGTTTGGTGTTGGGTCGTGGGGCGTTTCGCCCCACGAGTTATTCGACCCGCGGGGCGAATCGCCCAAGAGCTCTTTTTGAATGGGGCCATTCGACCCGCAGTGGTTACAGCGGGGCGAATTGCCCAAGTCATTTTTGAAATGGGTCGATTCGGACCACGGAGCGAAGCAACCCAATGCGCATTTTTTATGCCCAGCTTGACTCATATAAAAAAATTTAGGATTCCATTTATTTGTACAGACGAGTAGAAAAGTGGTTAGTGAAAATAAAAGATTCCGATAAAAATAAATTCCGGTAATAATCAAATTTATTTAAAAAATATATACAATTTAGAGGTGGCATAATTACAGATTCAGTACTTAACCGTCTTACTCACGGAATAGAAAAAAAAATCTATTCTGTGGTCTTACTTACCGCACGGGCGCTCCAGGTATTCTTTTGTTTATGTGCCAGGTAAGTTTACTTTAACAAAGAGTAAATTTTACCTGAGATTCTTGGAATGCATGTACGCGTTTATCGGCACCTTTTTGCACTTATTTTACATAATATTTTTATATACAATAATAATGCAGAGCAATAACACAAAAATGTACTCAATTGGCTTATGACATTTCTAACTTATAAATTATTTCGTTTGCTCTGTTATTTTGTGCACGGCTGTACTTTTAGAGATATGCAATAAAACTATATATTTTCGATCAAAATCATCCATCAAATAAGAGAGCTCTTTTATGCCCCACGGCGGGGCGAATCGACCCATTTCGAAAAGTTATTGGGCGTTTCGGTCCGCGGGGCGAAAGTGCCACTTCAAAAAGGGTCCTTGGGCGATTCGCCCCGCGGGTCGAATAGCTCGTGGGGCGAAACGCCCCACGACCCTTGGTGTTGTGGATTGCAGTGACAACATTCCTGTATAACAACTATTGGTATATGACACCTGTTTGATTTCTAACTGGAGCAAGTAGAATATTCTACAAACGCCAGAGCATAGTCTATTTTGGACACCCAACTCTTTGCAAAAGAAAATTAAATATGAACATTTTGAAATCGTGAAAATTAATAGATACATATCTGGACATATACAATTATAGATATAGGGCATTGTGGGACAGCTGACTGACGCAAAGAGAGATCAGGCGCAGTACCATTGCATTGGCTTAACGTGCTTTCCAACTTATAGATTCCGGAGTCTGACTGAGTATTATAAGTCACTTGGTAGTTGCTTTCAAGAGCGACCAACAACCCGCTGCACCATAGAAATAGTATTCTAGTTACTTATTGATTAATACTATATCTTTTGTCCACAGCTTGCCTCGAGCCATACGCCACAGAGACTGCCATGAGAGAATGCCACGGGAAGAGACGCTGCGTCCTCTCTGCCGACAGTAGCATGTTTGGCAAACCTTGTCGGACGGGCAGTCGGACGTATCTCAAAGTGGTTTACACATGTGGTAAGTCCTATTTAAATGTATGTTTGCCTAAATAATTTGTACTTCTCTCTCTAATGGATATAAGACATGCTCTCAAATAAGTTTGAGAGCATGTCATGCTACTCCTTACTCTTCTGAAAGTAACCTTTATAGCGTTTAAAACTTTAAGTCAACTGTAACCTAACGGGCTACGCTTGGCTTGCCAGTACTAAGACCACACATAGCATTCCTTGTATCCCATAATTCGTCGGAATCACTTCAACTATGTGGTCTGCTTGCCATTTCAGCTACTTACATGCATATGTTTTTTGTACCGAAACGAGTAATGAACCAGTTCACGTACCTTCTTAAAAAGAATTATTTCTGAAACAGTTATAATACTTGTATGTTTATCGGAAGAAATGGTTTCAATTAGAGAACTGTGCTTTCAAAAATAGTCTTTAAAATAAGGGCATACGGTTTTGCCGAAGAATTTCAGGGTTACGACTTGCTGTATCGACTGTAGCGTCAGTAAACTCGATATTTGAGGGAGACCTCAACTTGTTTACAGTCGCGGTTATCCTGAGAAACTTTTTTATCCACAACCGTAAAGTGAAGTCGTAATTTTGTTTATTGGGAAGAATGACGGTGATTTACTATGTTAGAGACACTCCATGCTAATAAAAGAGCGGGCGTTGACATAACTTTTACGTTCACCCTTCAAGGTCAAGTATTTTTACGACGGAAATGATTTTATTAGATGGTAAATTATGCAGGGTTATATAGACTTTGTCTATGATAAAGTATAGAGAATGAAGATTTATTGAATTCAGCCTTGGAAATGTCAATGTAGGGAGGGTGTATTTTTTCTCCGTTGCCATGAAATATGCAATAATATTCAAAGTCTACGCAAATGAAATCCACTCAAGGACAAAATGAAGTATGTGATAACTATTCATAGTGTGGTGTTTATCTTATGTCCACTTATGTCAATTATATTTCTAACAAGTCCAAAACATTACGGTTCTCAAAAAATATTAGTGTAACACAAGACTTTTAGAAATAAAGCCGTTTTTGATACAAGGTAAAAAAAAGTCTAAATTGTCTCTGGGAAGTTTAATTATGTAGACAGTAGGTGCACTTAAAAGTTTTGATTGTCAGAAGAGCCTTTAAATGACCAAACTGCTTGCAATGCGAAGGCAATGTGTGTGTTCATTAAAATTGGTTTCGCGACTTTTAATCAATAATTTTTTTTAAGTGGACTAATGGTTGGTTTTACTATTTTTGTATAAAAAAATTGTTTTAATCCGGCAATAACTACCTGAATCAAACAGTCATCGATTTACTTAATGTCACATAATATGGTAAAAACAAAACAACTCTCCTAACAATACTTCCTTTTACGTCAATTGCCAGAATTCTATTGTAACCAGCAGCCGTCGTAATAGGAGTGACAGCTGTCAATATAATACCTTTATTCCTACAAAAACAGTGAAAGGAAAATAGCAACATAATAACAAATGTACACTCTGTTTGCCGTAAGTTGTCCTTTAGCCGCTATATTGGCAGCATTGCCTACGCTTGGTAAATATGTCAAAAAACAGATTGAAAGTATTGAAAAACAAAAGTACCAATATAGCGGCTAGGGGACTTATGCTTCTGATCGTGAACGTAGTGTATGTGTAGGTTTGTACAATCACATCAACTTACGCTAATATGTCATAATTATGTCAATTTAAATATAAACCTAGGCGATGGGCATTAAGTTGGAAATCGGTTATGAGAATTTGACAGATTAGTTGTGTGACCGTACGTTTATTCTTACTGGTCTGTAGGTACAAGTTGTTACAGTACATTACAAGTCAAAGTTAGCGTTGGTATTTTCGAACCAATTTCGACCTAAAATAAATAAAAAGAAATTTACATAAAACTAATATGTAACAGTAATAAATTATATTGTTCCATTGTTTGTGTAACTACTTTGGATATTATTTTTGGTCATTTATTAATCAATTAAGAACACTCTGTTTTCATTTATAAGATTCATGTTAATACGAGTAGTGTCTAATAATATTTATCGACAGTAGAAGACTATGTTACATACTTAATGCCTCTTTTTCTCTGCTAAAGAGCTTTTTTGTTCTACAAATGCTGTTTTTACCTCAGTTACTCTATGCTGAAAATAAGTTTACAAAAACGGGAATAATTCGATGTTTCTTTCCCTCAGTATAGTTTTACTACCTTTAGCTATCTTATTCCTTATAAACAATTTAATATTTTAAGCTTTTTAATATCAAATTCAAATTGATTCCCAAGTAGATTTGGCAAACACGTGTCGTGTTATTATGATAAAATATCAGTCTCGTATCAACTTCGGAACCAGGAAAAATCTCGGTGGATCATTAATAATTTATAACCAACTGCCGACATTGGTCGCAATTCCGATCTGGTACTCGATATTACTCCGGCAAGATATTAAATGATCTAAAAGTAAACAGGGTGGCCCGAATTTCGTTAGCCGAATTAAGGTTAAGTTGGGTTATATAGGAAAAATAGAAAGAGAGAAAAAATGCTACTATGTCGTCACAATGATTAAGTCACTTGATATATTATCATTGTACTTATAAATAGTTTTTTTGGTAGAATTGATGTTTAGTGACTTCAATTTTTTTTAAATACTTCATAAATAAGTTTAGTGTATAATGCGAGTGCGCAAACTAAGTGCACTCCCTATTCCATCACTCTCATAAGTAAACGAAAACTCGGACACTATTATTATTTGACAAACTATAATAGTGTCCGAGTCTATAAACTGTCATTGTAACGAGGACTTAATTTCAATGATAAAGGCCAAAGGCACTGCAGTCGAACTTACTGGGTTTATAAAATTCATAATATAAGTTTATTAATGAAAAAAATGTTTCAATAATTACAATCGTCCTATGATAAAAAAATTAAGTTAAATTATTTTTGTGACGATTTTTCTTCGTACAAAACCAGTAGAACTAAAAACTTCAAATTGATACAACCATTTCGTCTATGGGTGAATACAGACAAAGCCTTCACACCCAAAGCTCTCTTTTTGTGCAATGTTAAAAATAGTACAAAAATGTTTCACCAAGCGTTTGATGGACTTTTTCGGTTTAACAGAAACAAAAACTGGTCTGAAAATTATTTATTTTTACCAACTACAAAAATAGTGAGTCACTGTAAAAAAGTTTTTATATATCTTTTTTTATATAGGATCAGTCAGTGATCAGAGTGCCTGATAGTAAGTGGCCACTACGGTACACTTTACCAGATGCTATCACACTGTAGGTGTATCTGATCTTTACGCTTTTGATTTCAAGTGACTCTGACATCAATATTGCCGGAAAACAGCCAGAGCTGTTATACAATTTTGTAGTGATAACAAAACCTGACACATCGACTGACCTCTATTGTAATATGGGAGTAGACTACACTCGGTGTATAGAAGTAGTCCCGGCATAATCTTCGTAAATGAAAGTGCCCCTAAAGCCTATAGGAGATACCCCATGCCAATCAGTCAAAAAGTTCTCCCGTCGTTTTTTCTTGTTTTTTATTATTTTGTTTTCGCATGCCGGTTGACGTCGAAGCTAATTTATTGGAGGCGGCCTGTTCAAAAATACTTTTGTTCCTCCCTTTTCCAAATGTTTGCGGTCTGTTTTCCGGCGACGAATATCGTAAACAGTACTCTGTGAAGTTTTTTAGCAGCCTTAATTTTAAATTTTTTGTCGTTTACAGCGGGAATTTGTTTTTAAAATGCTTTGCGGAGCATATTTTAATATATTTTATATTTAAATTAAAATTTAATGTTGGACATTTCAATCAAAACTTGGTATTTTGATTGAAATGTCCACCAACTTTATGCACCAATTGAGGAAGCTAAAAACACTTGAGTGCAATCTATATATATAAAACTCAAAGGTGACTGACTGACTGACTGACTAACTGACTGACTGACTGATATAGATAGCTATCAACGCACAGCCCAAACTACTGGACGGATCGGGCTGAAATTCGGCATGCAGGTAGATGTTATGACGTAGGCATCCGCTAAGAAAGGATATCTCGATATTCCCACGGGAACGGGAACCACGCGGGTAAAACCGCGGGCGCCCGCTAGTATTATATAAAAATGCAGCTCACTTGGTGAAGTCGCTTTTTAATAAACATCATCTAGCATTCACACACTGTGTACCAACCAGGACCTTTTTCATAAAGATACAAGATTATAAAACATCGCTGAATGGCCTTGGAGTTGTTTAATATCAAATAATTTTTTTGCTCTCACATTAATTTCAGAACAGCCAATTATATTTGAGTCGAGAGTACCAATCAAACGTTTTACCCTGAAATACTAAATGGACCGCCGAGTGTTTATTGCAAGTATTGTAAGCACCGTGCGCCGCTTTATAAGTCATTATTACTCACGTTTCTTTGTTCCTGAATCTTTGAAATAAAAAATCTTTGAGCCAAACGCAAGTGGCACAATTTATCGAAAGAAGCAACTGCCTCTTCAATACATTAAGCGATGTTTTATAAAGTCGTTGCCATTGATTGGTTTATACATTTCTGTTTTGCCAGTATATTATCCATTATACAACGATAAGTGGATTTTCATGATGAGGGCTTTTACCCTGCAAATGGATACTTTAAGGGGCTTAATATACTTTGTTTTGTTTTTGTTTTTCTCTTATACAGGGTGGCCCTGAAAATCGTGGATCAAACGAAACAGGGAGATAAAGGGGGTTATTACCGACATAAACCCCTCAACAGTATGACCTCACATCGACTCTACAAAAAATTAAAGCTATTTTTTGTTTTGAAAAAAATAATGCCTTATTTTGTAATCAAATGGCAAAATAATGAAAACAGATTGTTTTTTCTTTCTTTTTTTTGTGTTCAATTATTGTCAAAGAAAGCATCTTTACATAAAAAGTATCTTTACCACTGTGGGGACACAAATTCGTGAGTAATGGCAACTTTCTTAAAAGAAATTAAGTTTTACGAAAAATCGATTCCAACTTCAAAACAGTACTGTGAAAAAAAAATTTATGACCGACAAGTAACCCTGCATCAAAAAAATTAGCCTGTTTTATCACCATTTAAATGAGGTATAACACTTGGCTATTTTGTAGTTAACTTATTTTACAAAACTTGTTTATTGGCACCAAGTCTAACTTTCAATAAATTGAGCGATCAATAAAAATCGTTATTCGCGTTGATTATTTTCACTCTTATCAATCCTAGAGCTTTAACATTGGAATAAATACCCGGTATCTTTTGTCCTTTTCACACTCGGGTCGGGTACGTACCCGACTCGGGTCGTACATACGATCCATTGTTTTTTGGCTCAGGTACTTAGGTACCGCTTGCGCGTACGTTTGGCCCACCGCTCCCGGCGCGGCAGCGAATCAGTGACTCGCTACCGCTTGTTATTACGCACGTGTTCTGCCGGTTTGCTCTTCAACGTCTCCTGAACGGACTCGGATTTCTTGTCTAACTGTGATCTAAGCTTGCCATACGGACTGTGAGTCTTGCCAAACTGTGACCTAAGCTTTCCATTTGGACACTAATTCTTGCCTAACTGTGACCTACGCTACGCCAGATGGCCACTGTAAGAAGAGTGGAGTACAGCTGACTGTACTCCACTCTTCTTACAGTGGCCATTACAAAAGCCGTAGATGTAATGCATGTCAGCATACTCTCGCTGACGAGGGAAGGCTTCAAGAATCAGTGTCCGATTGGAAAGCTTAGGTCACAGTTTGGCAAGAAATCACACAGAGTCCGCATGGCAAGCTTAGGTCACAGTTTGGCAAGACTCACAGTCCGTATGGCAAGCTTAGATCACAGTTAGACAAGAAATCCGAGTCCGTTCAGGAGACGTTGAAGAGCAAACCGGCAGAACACGTGCGTAATAACAAGCGGTAGCGAGTCACTGATTCGCCGCCGCGGCGGGAGCGGTGGGCCAAACGTACGCGCAAGCGGTACCTAAGTACCTGAGCCAAAAAACAATGGATCGTATGTACGACCCGAGTCGGGTACGTACCCGACCCGAGTGTGAAAAGGACAAAAGATACCGGGTATTTATTCCAATGTTAAAGCTCTAGGATTGATAAGAGTGAAAATAATCAACGCGAATAACGATTTTTATTGATCGCTCAATTTATTGAAAGTTAGACTTGGCGCCAATAAACAAGTTTTGTAAAATAAGTTAACTACAAAATAGCCAAGTGTTATACCTCATTTAAATAGTAATAAAACAGGCTAATTTTTTTGATGCAGGGTCACTTGTCGGTCATACATTTTTTTTTCACAGTACTGTTTTGAAGTTGGAATTGATTTTTCGTAAAACTTAATTTCTTTTAAGAAAGTTGCCATTACTCACGAATTTGTGTCCCCACAGTGGTAAAGATACTTTTTATGTAAAGATGCTTTCTTTGACAATAATTGAACACAAAAAAAAGAAAGAAAAAACAATCTGTTTTCATTATTTTGCCATTTGATTACAAAATAAGGCATTATTTTTTTCAAAACAAAAAATAGCTTTAATTTTTTGTAGAGTCGATGTGAGGTCATACTGTTGAGGGGTTTATGTCGGTAATAACCCCCTTTATCTCCCTGTTTCATTTGATCCACGATTTTCAGGGCCACCCTGTATAATTTATAAATCATTTATAACATTGACAAGCCATCTGGTGTAATCTATATATATTAAACTCAAAGGTGACTGACTGACTGACTGACTGACTGACATAGATAGATATCAACGCACAGCCCAAACCACTGGACGGAAATCGGGCTGAAATTTTAAATGCAGGTAGATGTTATGACTGGGCATCCGCTAAGAAAGGATTTTGATCAATTCCCACGGGAACGGGAACCACGCGGGTGAAACCGCGGGCGGCCGGTAGTGGTTAAATAATCGGCTGCTACACCAAGAGGTCGCAAGTTCGATCCCCACACGTACAATCATTTGTGTGCATGAAAATGTCTGTTTATTTTCACCAGTCTGGGTCCTATAATCATGTACGTATTTACAAAAGGAAACAACGTATAAAATGTATCCGTTGTAGCATCCATAGTACACAGTACAACCTATGCTTAGTTTTGGGCTGGACAGTGCTGTGTAAATAGTGTTCAGATCTTTACTAATATTATAAAGTGGAAAAATTTGATTGTTTGTTTGTATTGAATAGGCTCCGAAACTACTTAACCACTTGGAAATTTCTTTAACTGTTGTCACTCGGGGATAGTGTAGCTTACAATAACCCCGGGTGACATAGGGTACTTCTGATCCCGGAAATGCGTCGGGAAGGCGGGATAATTGACTAAAGAAATTACGCGCGTGTGAAACCGCGGGCGGAAGGCCAGTATATTACATTTATTTATCATTATGTATTTATTTATTGTGCATATAAACAACGATATTTTATGATTAAGACCAAGTAAGCAGAATAAACAAGTGATACAATCCGACAACAAAATCGTTCAATTTACTTCGCGTAACTTGATTGTGTATCACGTTCTCTGAAACTACAATGTAAGTTCCTTTTCATTAATACGGGTTCGATCTAATATGGCTTCTCGATATCATCGCTCTGTCCTCGAGTGACCTCCGGGTCATGCAATTTAATCCAGTGATTTGTATCCAAGAATAGATTCCATTGATAGGGCTGGCGAAATAAACCGCATTCAGTTTGTGGTTAGTTTGATACACAATCAATCGCATTTAATAAATTTCAAATTGTCAATAAGAATAGAGAATAGCAAGTTTTTAGTTCTATTTCATTTTTAACTCCTATAAGTGTAAATTTTTTATAGTATCCTATTCTACCTCAATCTTTAAAAAATTTTCAAGAAATTATCAGAATAATATTTGATCAAAATTTTATTGATGAACATGACGGCTTTTTCTCAGTCGTCATCTCTGGGAGTAGGTAGGTATATGGGAAATAATTTTGTTAGTCTTTAGAAAAGAAGTGGTAATAAATGGAACTTAATTTTTCTAGTGTCTTTGTTACCGATGAAAAATTCTGGTTATAATTGCTAATATGAAATGTAAATAAAGTTAAATGTAATCAATTAGTCAAATAAAATTTAGTAACAATCATCATCATCATCAGCCTGTCGCAGTCCACTGCTGGACATGGCCTCTTGTCCAGCAGTGGACAAGAGGCCATGACAAAATAAAAAAGGAGGACAACAAAAAATATACTGGTCCCAACCCTCCATATAACACCAACTTACAAATGTGTCTCATTTTTCTCGGTAGCATTGTTCGGTTTTGCTTTCATCTACTCGGATTGCTTCCAGAGATTTTTGATTCATATCGATTTAGTCACAGTGTCGTAAGAATCACAAAGATCATTGAAGTGTTGCTACATTATTTTAGATATAGTGCTTCAATAAACTAGAATCTCGAGTATTACATGCGTTATTAAGCTGCGATAATAACTTAGGTACCTTCAGATGGCCAGTAAGTTGGAGCGCCGCCTTCGAGTTTTGAAAAAAAAAAGACTGTACAGTTGACCTAAATTAATGCTGAAAAAAGTTAACGCTAATTCTATTAATTTGAAAACTTATTTGACAACTGAAGTTTTTAATTACCTAGCCGTAATTGAAGACTGCCGTGTATTGCAGCTCTAAAATCCACTTCGGATCTCTGTGGAGTGCTCAAGTAAACTCATCGAAACGTAGACAAAGACTTAATGCGAAACGCTTGAGGTCTACAATCCAAATAGCACCTCACTCACAGCATACAAATTCGCCGTCTGTAAACTTTCCAAATAACCGTGCTAGCACCTGCCAATTCTTTGCCATTTGATTAGTTTTCAAGTAACTTCAATATAATGTAGAAACAAGATTAATTAAGTTTGAAGATTTAAACTACTTCTTCTCTGGCAGGTGTTGAAGATGATATAAACAAATGTATTTGTATTATTAAGCTTTCTGCATGCAGCTTATCTTGCATAGAATACGGCAGTATCTCCAAAAATGTGATATTATAATGGGATAAAAAGTATCCTGCCACTCTTCAGCTCTCAAACTATCTATATACTAGTTGATATCACGTAGCTGAAGGACGAAAAAGGTCATAACATTAGTATGGATTAATAATTCCTTAGAGACTGTTTCCTTCTCATTCATAGCCAAATCTTTTTTTCGAATGTTTTGTTCAAATCTAGTCAAGGTTCCATCATGACTTGACAAGCCCAAGAGCAACTGCCATTTGACCTACGTAAGTCTTAGTAGGGACCAGAGAAAAAATTTGGTCACAGCAACACACCCGTTCGACTTTGTTTTTTTCCTCACGATGTTCTCCGCCACAACTGAGCTTGTTCCCTATGCGCCAGGGGTCGTCGGTTCGAATTCCACCCAGGTTTCCGATGGGCCGATAAAAATAAAAGTCAGTATGCAGATTGTAACGCATTTACTTTTACAATTTGTTGACAACTAGTTTTAGAATATGAACATTTGTGTTTGTTTTGTGTCTGGATGTTTATTTGTATCTATTTATGTATGTATATATTTCTGGTACCTTCGTTGTTGCTGAAATCCATAACACAAGTGCTTACGCTACTTACTTTGGGGTCAGATCAATGTATGTGATGTTGTCCAATATTTATTTATTTATTTATATGAAACAAACGCTTGAAACCACTCAACTTCCAAAGCTCGTAGACAAACGCCCCTTAGGACTAAAATAGGTTATTAATTATTTCTGGTTTAGAAATGAAATTTGTTGCCTCCTCCGAATCAATTTAACGGAATCACTAATTGATGGAGACCTTTAATGACGCCGTACTTAATTATGCATAGTCAATTATCGTGGTGGAAACGCAAAATTAATAAACCGAGTTCGAGTCCAAAAGTATTTTAATTATTAAATTTCTCAGCACTGAAACTCAAGAAGTAACGAAGTTAATTGAATCTAATTTTTTGAAGTCAATCTCGAAGACCTTAGTGAACTAAATAGTTGTAGTTTGGCAGTGTTATTTGATTCGGTTTTTCGAGCAAAATCAACCTCTACTAATTCAAGTAATCACCAGTATAATAATAATAAACCTTCTATTTAATCTGATATGAATAGCTCGATGGTGCCTTTGGTAGTAATCCTACTAGGGCAAATATCATGTAATGATTAATATTCATTTTTTTCTATCTGAATATAGTCTAAGACCTTGTAGACACGTCATGCGTTACCTGAAGCAGAATCATGATGTCAGTCAAAATGAACTAGCATAGCTGGGGAGTAGCAGCAACTTTGCAATTATCCTTCGTCTGGTTAGTAATAGATAGTGCCGGAGGCCTGAACTCTCTTTTATCCCCTTCGATTTCTATCCGACTGACACAAGGATTCGTGCCCCATCCCCGTCTGGAAGGGCAGAGGTAGCTTCTAGCTATTCCAAAGCAACGTCACACTGGCTTTTTCCGTCATCAGTTGTCCTCCATCAATTACTCGTACATAAATTGCGGCGCCCCACTATAAAAGGTTCACATAAATCCCCATTGAGAAAAACGATTCAGTGTGCATTTTGTAGTGAGCAAAACACAACCCGCCGCGTCAAAGCATAGTACGTGCCTGAATGTTTGACGGCATTCACACAATAGTTCCGTGATTCGGGACCGGGCTTCGCAAATAAATCAAAAGATTTGTTTGTGACGTGATGGCTGAACTGAAAAGCGTATACGCTACGTAAAATAAATATAATGTGACATTCCACTAAGATACTATGGGCTCGAACAGGGTGAAATCATTCGATCGGACACCGATGTTGAGTGATCACTACACCGCTCTCGTACATCTGCCTTTATAGGCCCTCAATTACCTGTCTTTGGCAGAGAAGTACCAATTTCCAGCAACATGGCTTTACGACACATGTCATATTCCACGATTACCGAAAACCAGACATGCGAACTACATTTACCGCAACAATCCGTAGACGAATGAATTTGTATAGAAGATCCAGTCCATCCCGATTCGGGAATCGTTTCAGTATAGTCTCTGGACCGTGTGAAATATTCCGCTCGCTTGTGTCAAATCTAGGGCTGAATGTTTGAAGGCGCACACACAATAGTGTGTGATTCGGGGCTGGGTTAGCCTCTTGATTTATTTTGCTACGTAATGGCAAACTGCATGCAAACTAGGCTTATAAAGCAAGGAAATATGTATTCAGGAAAGGTGGACAGCCTCGTAAAATACCGAAACAGAGCGACGCTATTGTAGTATGGTCAATTATTTTTGATTTACGGAATGGAAGTTCACAATTGCATGATAATAATGGTTCCTTTCTGAACTTCAATGGCTTAACTCAATGATGAAATAATTGAGTGTGCTAGCACAAGTCACTGTTTATTCCTGGATTCTCACACTCGTAGGTCAATGAGATGGGTAGAGTAACTTTCTCGGATTTTCAATCATTAGGTACAGATCAATCTGTATTTGGAAGACGTGTGAGATTTATGACTCGATTAATACTCGTATTATGAGTTTTCCACATATTCAAAGAACAACCAGCCAACATATAAGCCTGTTATATGTTTTGTGAATACTCGTATATTTATAAACATTTAATACTCAGAAACACCCAGACCGATAAAAACAGATAAGATTTTTGTACACGAAGATGACTGTCGTGTTCATGTATAAAAAACATTTGACCCCTCAGGAATCGAATCCGTGACCTCTAATATATGACTTTTCAACTTTTACAGCAAATAGGTCGTCGGTATTACAAAACCAACTGTAAAAAAAACGATGACTAATTCTCCATCGTGTCCTTTTATTTTGAACCTTAAAATGTAGTCTCAAAAAAGTGGCGTAGGTAATGAGGCGTTTATTCAGGATAAGTACTTCTTTGATGGGCACTAAAGCACTATGCTTAAGCACCATTCTTACACACTAATGTATTTTATCGTCCTGGTAATAAATTATGTATATTCTAAGTCGGTACGGATGGGGAAGCGTAGTATTCGTAAAGATGCTTTGTGTGAAAATTAGTTGGCTTTTATTATTTAATAGCCCAAAACTCGGGTACGGTACTAGGTGACAAATATTAATATACACAGACTTATGGAAGCTGTAACATCGGATTGCAGACAACCGTTATTTCTGTCACACACTGCTACTATTTATAGCCCGACCAATAAAATAAAAAACCTCGCCATATTGCGGAAAAATATTGGAACTAATTTCTTCAAGTGGCAACAATCAAATAAAACACAATAAGATTTCATTCGCTATTGCTGTTTGTCAAAGTGTGATGTCAATTGTCAACCATGCCTTGTTACTATTGGATATTATGAGTTATTTGTGAGTATAACCATAGCAACCAAGTGTTGCCTTAACCATAGCTAATGTGGCGCCTCCAGAGCAGGTTTATTATTATTTTGGTCAGGCGATAAAATCATAGAGCTTAACTGGACAAGTTTCGCGACATATGATGTAACAAAAACAAATCTATACATATAACAAGACTGTTATCTTAATTTTTAGGTAAAAATACGAACCTTCGGCTCTTGCGGCTTGCCACGCATTGCAAATTTACCACACAAATACAAATACTAAACTGTTATTTCAGTGTATATAATTTATACCATTAAGCAGATACCTGTAATGCTTTTTAAAATATAAAAAAATATGTTATTTCTCTGTCTTAATACGTGTTTTGTTTTCGTTTATATTTAGGTAATGAACTTCTCTGAATTGACTAGGGAGTGAATATTCTCAGAAATATGCCGGTTTAGAAAGGTGAATCATTTATTTATAGAAAACGTGTAACTTAACACAGTCGTGTTAATTAAGTTTTAGTTCTGCTAATATAATTAGTTCCGTAATTGATCGTTATAATGGAAACCTTAAGATGTAAATGAAGATATTAAGTTGCGTGCTTATCCGCTAAGATCATTAACACTTAACTATCTACCCTTTTAAAGGAGATTGGTTTCAAGCCCCGTAACTGATGGCTAGCGTGAACTGCGACCGTGTATGAGACTCAAAACTGTGCTCAAAACTGCCCATCACCAACTGTGAGGAGTACCTACAGTACTAAAGTAGGAGCCCCCTTTTCCTCATCACCATGCTACTTAGCTCTTTATCTTTTTCCTCCATCTATAGTCTTCTTTTAGACCTCGGCCTCGAATTTCGCGGCATCGGGGCGGCAGCGGCGGCGCACGCAGACGCACTGCGGTCACCGCTTGACGCGGGCCGTCAAGAGCGGTACGATGCTGTCAAGCGGTGAACCGCAGTACGCCAGCGCGTGCTGCCGCTCCCGCTCCCGCCACGCTGTATTCGAGATATCGTACAAAACATCTGACCGCTGCATTCGAGGCCAAGGCCTCAAAGACGGGAATCATATTTGACAGGTGTCAAACTTGCTTGTCTGCCTCACTCTTTCATAAAAAAATCAATAAACTTACCCCACGATGTTTTCTTTTACCAGTCTGGGTGCATGCATATAAAATATCAACGGTACTAATGAGTATAGACAAACGAAACTATAGTTTTAACCGTCGACGCTGCTTTACTTTCCTGCAAAATATCATGTTCAAAGTTCAAAAGGAACTATTTCATGAAACTTTCTCAAAACTCAGAAACATTATTAGACATCATGTGTAGCAATTTCATATGTAATAAATTAATTACCTCGAAGACGTGCCCTGCACCGAGTATGAAGACTAATATAGTTATGTCCCGTACGAACTTCACAAAACTTACGTACGTTCCCATTTGTTCTACTCTAGAGTAAGAAGTAATGTCTTACCTTGGACCTGTAAGACGACAGTGTATAACTCATAACGTTTTCTTTGATGACAAGGTAATTTATCTTGTCACAGAATAAAAATGAGTAACAGACGGACCGCTCTCGCAATTATCAAAAATAATTTCCTAAACTTATTAGACTTAGGTACCTAAGTTTCCAGTTTAATAGGATTTGGGACTCACTCATAGGTTGCATAATGAATAGATTTTTTTTTGATATTGAGGATTGTCATTAAAGAACACTCGTACTTAAACAATTAAAGTATATACTTACACATCAGAAATCATAAATTTAGACAACCACACACGCACAAGCACATACTTGTCCACTTAATGATACACAACAGTTTCTACTGGCCTTCACATGGCGATATTATAAAACAACGTATAAGTGAGAGTATGAACCATAATTAAATTAGTTTCAATGGCAATCTAAACTTTCCCTCATAAAAGCTGAGAGGTTTAGCATTAGATCGAATGACTGGCACTTCTGAAGGATGGAAAATATGTACAGTGAAAATACCTATATCGCAAAAACACTACCCGTCTACGTCGACTAAAAATTTCAAAGTTAAATTGGTTTTTCAGGTCCTTTGTGTACCGAGTATTGTGTTGAACAAAGCATACATAGCACCTACAAAAGACAACAGACATTTATGTTTACGCGTCAGAAACAAAGTCTAAATTTGCACGTCAACAAAAGCGATTTCACTCAAATCGAGCAATAAAATATGTACATTGTAAGTCCAAACGTCAATGTAAAATATCTGTGATCAAGTCACGTTCTCCCGAAACGGTTCTTTGTCATAAAACGTCTGTTCGAAAATATCCTTAAGCTGAAGTGGCTTGAGATCTAAAATTAACATCCCTAAAGAGCGCACCCTTAATGAGCCACACAGTTAAGTATAGCACTTGAGTTGGGTTGGGTGGTGGATAATGGTTTTTGTTGTGTGTGTATTAAAGTGCATTATTTGTTGCAGTGCCGCGGACGGTCTTGAAGGAGAGATATGAGAGTGCGCCGGAGGAGGACGAGGTTGCTCACGACGTATCTGAAATTGAACACGAGGATGTTGGTGAGTGCTTTTTTAGCTAAAGAGGGGGTTTGGCCTTTAAAGTGGGGAGTGCTCGGCTGTTTTTATTCAATTTCCTAAGCTTTTTTTTTGTTTCCGAACATGAAAGTGCGCCTTGTTCGTGTTTTGTCGTCAACAAAATACAATTTTAAAGATTGTTTCGTTTTTTGTTTGTTTTGTGAACAGGATGTCCATAAGTTTCTTTCAAAACTGACATGAAAATTATTCCAATACAATTATTTTTGAAAAAAGAAAAGAAATTGTAATTGAATTCTGAAGCGATAGGTATCTTGTGATGTGAGGTTTACTATCCAGTTCAGATGCTATTTAGGATAATACCTTCTGGAGTTGTTTACGTGACAGTGATGACTGACCATGGAATTAATATTATCTATGTAACTATTAAGTCTATGTGACTGACACACACACTGACAAAATAATGCGTTGCCAACGTTACGGACATACGTAGTTGACATAATTTGTCGCTCAATCCTAAAAGGTATTAACCTAATAGCATTTGAATCGGATAGTACCAAATGTTGAGGAATCCAATAAGTACGTTTATACGTTCGTGTTCAACCGATTGTCCACCATTGAGGAAATACCTACACGATATTTATTTATGTTAATTTTTTGAAAACCTAATGCCTCAATTAAAAACAGTGATAAAATTAATGATATTTTTATATCAGAAATCAGAAATAGAACATAATTAAGTAATTCGAGTCGAAGTGTGTGGCAAACTTTAAATATTGACAAGTTTCAGTGATGAAAGAAACGACACAGTTTAGAATTACACAGTAGATAAGATACTCACAGCTTTACTAATTAGCCAAATGTCATCTTTACTATATAATTACTTAATAAATGAATTTTCAAGTTGCAGAATAAACTCATTGATGACTATCTGTAATATTCTCATTGAGTAAAATATTCAACCACGTATTTTTGTCCCCTCGAATTTATTCAAACAACTCAACGTCCTCAAGGTTGCTGACCCGGAACAAAACGGTACAATTCTAATAGATTTACAGTATGAACCGTCACGAACGTCTCCTAAAAGCTTCCACCCTAAGCCGTTTTTACACTGACAAAGCAAAGAAGCGAACTGACACCAAAGAAACAAATCCTTGTAGATTGCGCAAGTCCAAATTAAGAGTGGATTACGCAAATTTATCCTCCTGTACAAAAATCTTCGCAAAATTCAACCTTATTCCCTCTCCTTAAGTGGGAAATACACGTTTTCTTACACATGACTGTGCTGGCAGGGATAATAAACTGTCTTCCCTGGGAAGATAATTTTAATTCCGTTCTATACGCAAGATGTTATTAAGAGGAAATCCCGAATTCATTCGTAGTGTTCACTTGAGTAAGCTTGTTTGTATAAACAGAAGTGAGACAGGTCCCAGAGCGGTGTGTTTAGAATATGGAGGCGCGTATATAACTTAATCTAAAATGTTGTTTGGAGAAAATGTTTGCGTTAATTACAAGTACGTACGTAAATTGATTGCAAAACAAGATGACAATAATACTTAATTTTGGCCTAAAGGACTTCTAATAAAATATGATTAATCGACCTAGTCGGTGTAACGGTTGGGATGTCGGCTATTGTCACCAGAGGTCATTGCTTCGATCCCCGCACGGTTCGTTTGTGATTATTTATGCTTCTGCATACCAATGCTTAGTTGGAGTTTTTTTTTGATAGATCAGTGGGCTGGCAGGCACGCAACCAAACTGACGTTAAGCCGCCAATGCGGCCTTTTCCATTAAAGGACACTTTACCAGAAACCGTCACTCAATGTGCTGTTACACTATAGGCTTCTCTGATCTTTGAGCGTTTGGTTCAAGTGTACTGTAGGGGCTCCCACATTAATATTGTCGGAACACAGTGGAACTGCTGTAATGGAGGCAGATTTCACCTGTGGGGGTGGTAGCCAGCCAGTCGGACTGAAAAAGTCCTACCACCAACCATATATTAAAGGCATTATGAAAAGTAGAATAAATAAGACTTGATAATCTCAACTACCTCTTCTTACGTTTGAGCAGTTACCTACCTCGCTTTATCTTAAGTTAATATTTTTTTCGGAGGAGATGCGTTTATGCATCATAACCGCAGGCTAGCTAGACGTCCGGTCATGTGTGGAACTCGAGACTAAAGCGTCCACTGCCCACTAAACTGGACCCCTGGTTTCTCCTTCACAACCGATTGGGACGAGCCAGTGCCAGCCTTGTGGCTATTGACTAGCCCATCTTAAGTTATAAATATAATAGGTTTAAACCTAAGTAATTAATAAAATGAGTGTTTTCAGCATCTTTGTTTTGCAGACTTGTTAGTACTTCTCCAAGATTGTTTTCTTTGCTCAATGACGTACATCGAGACGGATCTATTGCTAGCAGTTCGGCGATTTCTTAAGCTCAACTTTGTTTATTTGCTCTTGTTTGGTTATTTGTTGGTACTTCGTGAAGATCCTTGTTTTGCCTCTACTTTACTTTATTTGCAGAACGATGTAACTTGTAGTAACATTAATAGATATATGTAAACCTGAGAGTAACAACAATCATAAATTATCTTGCTATTCGTGAAGTAAGTGAATAAATATTAGACAACATTACATTTGAAATCATTTGAAATCAGATTAATAAATTTTATTAATCTGATTTCAAATGAACTTGCTTAAGTTCATTTGAAATCAGATTACAGCCAAATTATTAAACATACTTTCATACTTAAATGCAAATAACCTGTTTCAGAACCAAACGTAAATGTTTGTCTTGAGTGGGATTCAGAGTCATGACCCAGTCTTTAGCTTCTTGTGAATGGCCTATGTGGATTGCTCCAGAAATTCTCGCTAAAGTTCATTTTTATAAATGGGAATCTGGCAGCTGGAAATGTTGTGCTGACATTTAACGTTACTAAAATGTTTTTATTGAAAATGAAAACAAAACTCTTTCTCTAAACGTTGTCGAGCTTCCCAGCTTCCCAAGGTTATTGACGATGCCGATGTTATTAAAACTCCTAAGACAATCAAAGCGAGAACGTTCCTTTTGAACTGACAGTTTTAATTGAAAGTTTTATTTGCCTCGGGTTTCTTTGGGCATTGATTTTCTTCGTCGATTTTAGGCCTAAGGACCTTTTCTTTTCAAGCTAGCTAATACTTCTTGGTAAAGTTAAATTTCATCCATAATAAGGTTTAGTCGACTGTGAGTTTTTCTTAATTAAAACTAGGAGAAACTTTTTTTTTCTGCTGGTAGCAATTTTAAAGTTAAAGCGTTATTATTAAATAAAACAGTGAACTTCAAAATTGAGTTAAAGAAGGTAGTTTTAGGCCTTTAGAGGCCGAAGATTGCTATTATTATCATCAACAGATCAATGTCACCTCTTAGCCGAATTATGGCTATATTCAATCTAGTTTTTCAATCAATCTATCAATATCAAAATGTTTTATGTCTGCGTATTCACATATTTTTATACGATAGTTAATATCACTATATCCATATACACATCATAAACATTTAATTAAAGAGCATTTCAGTATAATTATAAATAATATTTTATTGTAAAGCCTTTCCTTATAAAGTTGGTAAATTGTTTTTAATGTTTCAAATATAAGTATCCTGCCAAGCATTAAGCGCATGCCACCAGTGTCAAGTCAAAAATGGACACTAGTTCCATTATTTCGAATTTCATTTATAATGGAACTAATGATAAAAAAATATTAACAGTAGTTCCATCATGGAACTGAATGTTACTAGTGTCAAGTCAAAAATTGACACTAGTTCCATTAATTCAAATTTCAGTTATAATGAAACTAGTGATAAAAAAATTAACAGTAGTTCCATCATGGAACTGTATCATGGAGCTAGTGTCAACGAACCTTATTTCATGGTTTAGTGTCTTTAAAACGGGACCTGTGCCATTGCCCAGTGAGTACAAAAAGCGCCTTTAAGTAAACACTTGAAAGGGGCAGCCACTAAATATAACACTCTCAAACAAGGCTTCGAAACAGGCAAAGAGCCAACTGTGGATTCAGCCAAATCCTGTGGTATGTTTATAAAAACTTGCTAAGTCGATAGTATACAGTGAGGGATAAGATGAGAAACGTATTGAACAGAAGCAAGTTTTTTTTATGGTAGACAGAGCCAACTTGTGGTGAGCATCACCGCTACCCATTTATACGTGAATCACAGATGCGTTCTAGATTCTATCTATGTCTGTGGTTCCAGACCTTTAATATAGTTATAGAGATTGGCATAAATATCAAAAAAAAAAAACCTTACTTGATTTTTGCCATATTTATCTTTTATGGGCCTCATGTTCTAGTATAGTGTTTAATCATATAACTATTGTATTATATTAAATATGTTATTTTTTCAATGCATTGAATCACCATAACAGTAGACCATAACTCTACACAATAACACATAAGTCGAATAAACATGGCTAAAAAGATCGGTACATCCATAAATATTAACTTGAAAAAAAAATCATAGTCCGTACGAAACAACTACAACTGATTATACTTGGAAAGCAATCGAAACGCAAAACTTAATTGAATTGGAGCAAAACAAAGGCATTTCCGAGCTTCCGAGAATATTACAATTTATTATAACCTGATGGGTAGATTGTTTGTTGATTTCAAGATTTAGTATTAGATTTTAGACGTGAAACGTCGGACCTCATCGGATTTTTTTATGGCTCTGGATAGATATATTATATCTGGATAGATATACCTGAAGGTACAAAGACTTTATAACCTGATGGGTAGATTGTTTGTTGATTTCAAGATTTAGTATTAGATTTTAGACGTAAATCGTCGGACCTGATCGGATTTTTTATGGCTCTGGATAGATATATTATATCTGGATAGATATACCTGAAGGTACATAAACTTATAAAAAAGTCAGACCTCGAAGTATGTCAGAGGGCCAGGAAGCTTAGTTTGCTTGGTGTCAAATTGACAGACCGTATTCGCAACACAATCAGCTCCCGGACTTTGGTGACAGATGTCTCAAAGAAAGCTTCACTACTGAAGTGGGACTGGGCCTGTCACGTCTGCCGCATGCATGATTACCTTTGGGCCAAAATATCCACTGAGTGGAAACCTTCGAATAGGGTTCGACCTCGCGGTAGACCTTAATGGAGGTGGCGAGATGAGCAGCTTGACCCATTTAATACTAACTAGCACACAATTGCCCAAGACCGCGAAAAATGGAAGGAGGGTAGGGACGCCTTTGCACTGCAGTGGGACAATATAGGCTCCTAATAATAATTAAGATTTCTTTGTTTAGTAGATTAGTCTGCTGCTCCATTTTCACCATTCATTTCGTCTGCAGATGACTCCGGAGACCGATGGTGGGTGGAATCAGCTGTGCCTCCAGCACCGGCCGTAGCGGCAGTGCCACCACAGCGACCATCAGTGTCCACCAGCATCAACGCAACCAGCATCATCAGAGATCCCCCGGCTGCGTCGCCTCCAAGACACCACCTGGCGAAAGATGGTGAGCTGTGATTATGATCTTCGATCTCTCTTGTGCATCTGTTTTTTTATACTTAGTCCAGCAAATGACCCCACTCCACCTGATGTTAAGTGGAAGTGAAGTCCAGAAGCGATGAAAACTGGTGCACCGTATGTGATGTAGCATCAGTCATCCTCACTCTGCCGGCCTACAAAGTGCCTCTACACGCTTCGTTTGAAGCACCATATGTCATAGGAAGGAGGGAATAAATGCGCTGGTAGACTATTCCATTTGGAACTTTTTTCAGTCTGACATAAAGTTGTGAGTTAAAAGTATGGGGCAAAAGGTGTGACAGTATGTACCTATAGAGTGGAGTATTTACATGGTGGCGGAGTGGTTTTAAAAGTAGTCCTATACTGTATGTGTTTATATTTTATTATTTTAATATATCTGCTAAATATCAGCTTCAGGCACTGGAGTCGATCGATAAAAGGGCCAGGAAGCTCATCAACGATGACGAACTTTTTGACACCAAGTTACACAGCTTGGAACATCGGCGTCAGGTCGCATGCCTTTCGGTCTTTTACCGGATTCACTTCGGAGAGTGTGCTATGGAATTACATAACTTAATTCCCCCATCCCCTTTCCACCATAGGACAAGCAGACAAACTACACGACGCCATAAATATACTGTCGAGATCCCATTTATACGAACGGAGCGATTTGCGTCAACCTTCATCATGAGAACTGCAAAGCTGTGGAACTCATTGCCCGATTCTGTGTTTCCTATTGAGTATAATATCACGGTCTTCAAGTCGCGAGTTAATAGGTACCTTCTAGGCAAGCATGTAACAGCTTAGGCCGCATCAACGCTTTCCATCAGGTGTGATTGTGGTCAAATGCAAGCCTATAAATATATAAAAAATATATATATATAATTAAAGAATAGGTTTTACTTGCTTTAAAAACTTTAAAGCAATTTAGCTTTAAATATTTATCTTAAACAAATTGAATGCTTTAAGTTAACAGAATTGGAATTCTTTGTTAAATTTGTCCTGTCTTCTCATATCACCTGCCCTTTTGCAAGTACGTAAATAATACAAATTATTTTAGTTGTTATTCCTATTCTGTTTTATTTAAACAAAGCAGGAATTTGAGTAAAACAATCAAAGGTTTTCTCACACAATGGCTTCATGAGGAAGTGGAATCCCGAAGTTGAGTAAAGTTTGGGGATTTGACCTGATCCACTTAGCAGTTTGAATTGCCGAGGCAAAACAAGTTTAATGTAGTTTTGAATCTATTCCGCGCACGGGAGAATAAGTCACACGCTGTCATCCAGTTAAACAGAGGTATTTAAATTATATTGAAACTATTAAAATAAGCAAAGATTTATATCAAGACATTACATAAAAAAGTATGTACTAGATCTGGTTTAAATGCTATTAGGATACGACCTTTTGAATTTGCGTGACGCGACAGTGATGACTTACAAACACACAGATAAATAATGCGTTTCTTACGTTACCGACAAGCGCAGTTGACGACATTTTTCGCTCAATTCCAGAAATCCAGTTAAATTTATACAAACAATTTTCAGTTTTATGTCTATCGCATATAATCCTATTTCAATTGAGACTTTCAGACAAACTAAGATAGGTTGATCTGTTGACTGTACACATAATAAGAGAGTCGTAAAAGTTTCTTCAATTCAGTCTAGTAGATAAGCCCGCCCGTATAAAGTCGTGGGTTGTTTAAGCAAGCAAGATTATAAAGTAAAATCAAAACCTTAAGAGACGCTTGCGATGGTATTCCTTTATTTTCCTGGTTAAGTTTGCGTTGTTCCAAGTAGTTCAACTCTGCCTTGAACAAATCGGAGTTTAACTCTCGAATAAAACACAGTAGTTGGTTGATTTAAATTTAAAATTATTTTGTATTAAGACTATTTGTGAAATCAATGGAAACAAATATTACATGCTCGTTATACCCTATATAACCCTACTAGTAGAGAAAAAATATAAATATATTTTTTGTTGGCAAGTCCATTAATTAAATTCAGAGCGACCGACCTCTAGATTTGTAACTTTAAAAGATACAGATAGACTAATAGGATCACAGCTACACAGCCGTTATACTGTACAGGTTTTCTGATAGTGTTTTCCGTCAACGCCGAGCTAATGGTAAATACGTAAAAAAAATAGAGTGCCGACATTCGAACCTCACGCAGGTAAAACGACTCTTGAAACCAATTAGCTACACAGTTCCTCCTAATATAATGATAAATATATAATTTACTTCAATAATTATCCCTTCATTGTTGCTTAATTAAAACCTATTACGATATACAATTTATTAATTACACTGTAAACGTTGGAAGCAATATCTTATATTATTGTATAATATAAGATATTGCTTCCAACGTTACCTATAACGTTATATAACGTTAACGTAAACGTCGAATATAATTCAATATTCAAAGTGGAAGCATAATTACAAGTTCACGGAGACCTGATAATAATAATATTAAGTCATAATTTGAGTTATTAGACATCAAATTAAACAAAGGCAAGACGCTCATTTCCTATTATCGCCGTAATTTCCAGTTTTATACGACTTTGAATTTCTCTCGTCACTCAGTCTTAGGGGAAACGATTCCATGTCTTCTTCGTAAAGGCAACATAATGAGATAAGTTCATTTATGTAAATAAGTGTATTGCGTGGTTTTGTTTCATTTCAGTTGTTCATCTGTTTTCGGCCTTCAAAGAAAATGCTAAACTCAAATAAGCTTTATTTGCATAGGCTTTAGAATTCTTTGTAAAACGTCGAAATCTAATTTAGAAACTGTAAGAAAAGTGTCTAAATGTTGGCTATTTAGCGGTTTTACTATCTTTAGGAAGAATTTCCTACTACCAATTGCCTAAATAATAATTTGTGTAAAATTGAAACTGTTAAGAGTCTTGAGAGGCAGGATATTTATACAGTAAAATACAGGTTTTCGCAGGGATTTAGATTATTTCCATCGCCACGTGGGCAATGACTCATCTCTTTCGGATGTGAAAAGAAAATCAGAGAATTGACGAGCCATTTGGTGTAATGGTCGAGAAGTCGGCTATTACACTAGAGGTCGCGGGTTCGATCCCCGCACGGTACAAACATTTGTGTGCATGAACATGTCTGTTTGTATCGGTCTGGGTGTTTCTATGTATAATATGTATGTATTTACAAATAAAAAGTATATAAGTAATGTTTATCCGTTGCCTGGCACCCATAGCACAAGCTAATGCTTAGTTTGGGGCTAGATGGCGCTGTGTGAATAATGTCCCAAGATATTTATTTATTTAAACCACCACCAACTTGAACTACTATACGCTACTTCTACATATTTATTATTCTAGCCTCGTTGTATCAAATAGAAATAGGTTAATCCTCTAGCACCTCCAATACAAACCTCTTTTATCAAAACTCGATTAACCTTATTGAGCATATTCTGGATATAGCTCACCAGAAACAAAAAAAATGTAAGTAGTTCCAAAGTCATCGAAGCGCAACACGCGACGATCTTCACGGATCACAAGCCACTGGTGTACGCTTTCACGCAACGCCAAGAGTTCCAAGTCCCGCACATTGCTAGATGCCTCGAGCTCAAGCTTCCGAGTTAGGTACTTTTCTTTAGAGTGATGGGAGCTCCGGATACTGCTCTATCTGATGTAACGCATTCCCGCGTTGAAAAAGTTTAAGATTTTTGAAAGTAGTAATAATTTGACAAAAGTCTTCAAACAAATACAACTCGACTATCAATTTTTGCAATTGTACTTGGGTGCAGACTAAATTTAAAAGTACGATTAAGTCACTGCAAAAATTCCACAGAAGTAAAAAAAAAATGAATATACCTACTCGTAGGACCCAGATTATTTTCATTAATCTTGTAAGATCCGTTTTCATCTCATTTTAGGTAAAAAAATACTTAGATTAACCCACTTTCTGCTCCGCTGATCACAATTCTAAAATTAAGGTTACCTACCGTACTTCTTGAAGATAATTAAGTTAACAAGATCAAATAGTCAAGTACTGTCTCAGCCTTTTTCCAAATTATGATGAGCGCGGAAGTTCAACCCGCAAATTCAACTTTACAGAACAGTGAATGTGAAGATTTTACAGGCCCCGGCAAACTTCTTGAATATCGGTGGGGATTACGCAGAACATGAATTTTGAGACGCCTGCTCGCTATTGGTCAGAAGCATACCTCTGACCAATAGAAAGCGCGGGCGGTCGGTAGATTCGCGCGCGCTGTTGGTCACGCGAAAGTGCACATGCGCGAACTTTCCCCCTCTCCATCGACCGATGTTCCATAAGTTTGCCGGTACCTGTACCAATATATTTGATTTTCCAGTATTGTAGCCAATTTCGCCGCACATGTTAACTTCATTACACGTGTCCTGTTTAAGTTGTGCCGAGTTTATTTTTACCCCTCGGAGACGTTGCGACGTCTTGCCACAATTAAATTACAAGTAATACAAGAGTTTGGACTGTCTTCGTTGAGACAACACTAGAGACTTACTTTTATTTAATCTATTTCACTTGTCCACTTGTCGTTAACTTGTTATGTTATTGTAATACTTTGTATAGGTTGAAGTATGATCTTCCACTCGAATCAGGGCTCGTCTAGATAATTATCTCCACCTTAGTGCTTCTGAACTGTTGTGCTATGTTTCTGTTAGTGTGGTGATTGATAGCTCAATTAAGGAGATAATGATGATGGTAGCGGGATCTTTATTTTTACTGCCGAAGTATTTTTTCTTTTCAAATTATATACATGCTCGGCAAGCAAGCAAGCAAGCAAGAGCAGCGATAACCACTTAACGTCCTTGTCAGCCAAAGGATTGAACGCAACCCTTGTGTTATAAAAAATATCACACTTTAGAATCACATCTATTCTAAATAGTATCTTTTTATCTCAGCATTAATTTCTATTGTTTTCTTTGGATACATTGGTATAATTTTAAAAGCGAAATATTGATCTCAGCTTTATTTTAACCATCTAAGTAGGTTGTACTCGTAGTTCTCTCAGTTAATCACTCTAGTACTTATTATTAATAACGATTGTAGAGTATCATATTAAAATACGTGAAACTCTATTACTGTCAGAATTTGATCATAACGTGAATTTGGTGAATTACTTATCGGCTAAAAAGGATTTGTTACAAAAGTTCGTGATGTACATATTTTCCTAAAATTCTAACGTATTATTTTTGTCAACAGATCAATTTGACATGATGTACGTGTACATCATCGCCGCTGTTGCTGTCTCGCTCTTTCTCTGCATCATGGTCGGGGTGGTCCGATGTGTCGTCCACCGAAGAAACACTGAGCAGCCCAAAGGCCCCGACGTCTCCGCCACGACAGAAATCCCCAATGGCTTCAACGACAGCATATCAGAAGTGGATAACGATATCAACATCACCAGCTTATCTGGACCCGTCGACACGGTCGACTCGGGCCTCAAACCAGAGATACAGTTCACAAACGTCGCTCTCAGCCCCAAAATCAACAGATACGTTGGCAGACCAGTCCCCAACACGTATCCACACGTAAGCACCAACATGTACGGACAGGTCGCAGAGTATCCTATAGAGATGCCCCTCCGAACTATGCCCCATGGAACTCTCGGCCGAGGTGTCGCGGTCAAAACTCTTCCACGTGTACAAATGCAAAACGAAACGGACCCCAACACAAGGAGTTTATACCGATATTCGAATGCGCAGTACTACTTCGGGTGACAACAAGACAAAGCCCAGAGCTCAGACGTATCGAGGACTTACTGTTTCTAGTTCAGTCGTGTAGCAAAGTGTAAATAGTTCAGACTAGACAAGTTTGTAATGTCCTACTTTTAATACGGAAACTGTGATATTAATTGAAACTTTCCTATTGTAACGGGCCGTTTAGATTGTGGACACAGAAAGGTTATTGTTGCGGTTGCTGTTTTAAAGCAAGCTAGGGAGCTATTGAGGCATCTCTTGCTTGCATTTTGTTATGCGCGTCATAAGTTTCTTTTACCCAACGGATAGATCCAAAATCAGAATATTATTGAATGATAAGTAGGTTCTGTTCTGTAAAATTGTAATTACTACCATCAGACTTCTGCATTCTTTTACAAATAAAAATACCATCTCTTAAGTTCATGGAACGGGTCATGGAAGTCCCACGACTTCCATGTCCCGTTTTTCAACCCGACGACCCCACGGACCCCACTGTTCATTCCCTCCTTGGAGACCCAAATGGTAGCTAGCTGTGTTCCGGTAATTAGATGTGCGAATCCTATGCCTATTTGAAAAAAAAAAATGGAACATAAGTGGAGCCTAAAGAATAGCAGCACAATGACCGACGCTTCCTGTGCCCTTCATTAGAATAGGCCGCAGTGACTGCGCGCCCGTTAAAAAACTGCATATCTTTAAAAAATAAGAAATGAAAACTGCGACTACAAAGCCTCCGTCTTCAATTCACAGAAAAATAAAAATACAAAGGGGACAAATTAACATTAAATGGGTCCTGCGAATTAGTAGTTTACAATTGCATGAATCTGTTACCCGTCTTACAGCGACCTTTGTTTCAGAGTTACCGCTAACTATGGTAGTTAAAAGTTAGCGTCGCGAGTCGAATCGAGGTGAATTTTCCCTTTTGTTAGCGAACGGAGGCGGTGAATCGCGACTCGCTTTTTAAATCGTTTAATGATCTCTGAGCCCGTCAACTTTTTAACTGATCTACTAATGAACTTTTGTTTGACTTTTGTGTTTGGATCCACGCGGAATGCTAAAGAGGATTTGCTTTATAGAAAACGGGATTTGCAGGCTTTAGATATTTGTGACGGTTTTTAAAACTCTAGTGTGTTCAGATAGATACGACAAATAAATTGGTCGGCATTCAGTTCCAATAAAATGAATAAAGAGCCATTCGTAAAACACTGAGGGCTAGTTTTGACAATAACTTCGTGTTTTTGTCAATTCAAAAAAAAATATAATTTTAAATTCACTGTTATTTGACAGTGGAAAGTATGACGATGCCTAGTATTTGTTTAATTATTTTTACACTAAAAGCCCAACTCTTACACTACAACATAAGTATTTAAATTGAAACAGTTGTTCGGCCAATTTTACTGTTCTAAAAACATATTAAAATGCATGAACAGATTTTTGTTTATGTACAGATATAACGCGTTTAACGCGCCTTTGTCGGCCGAACTAATGAAATTCTACGCCCTAATTCTCAGTAACTATGTTTAATGGATGACCAAATTTTGAATTAACCTTTCTGCGTCCACAAATTCAGAATACCTTATAAGAGTTGACATGTGAAATAATTTATGATTGGTTGTATAATTAGTGTTATAGTTTTGACTTGAGTTTAATAACGGTGGTTTTATTATGATCGTGCTGTCTAGTTAATACGCCTAGAGGTTAAGTTATTAAATTATATTTGTATTTAATTTTAGACAGTAAACACGAATTAAATTTGGAAGTGCTGTCATAAAAGATAAATTCAATTGTCAAGGCTAAGGGTCGCCGTATACGAGACACAGAAACATATCGTTAGATTTCATACATTTTTCAATGGACTCGCTGCAGACTGTTTACTGGTGGCCGCCACAAACTATAATCTTTTAGTTTCAGGGTAGCTTTTGTGACCTGTAAGCGGCGACACTTAGGCCTTGTCCAGGAAGACGAATTCTTCGCGAATCTATACGCGCAAACACAAAACGCGCGTTGGCGAGGTACTATGGCATAATATACGGTCAACAGCACATCACGTTAAACACTTGCAGTTCGATAATAGCACTTATGCCCCCGACATAAGAGTGGTACAAAGTCCAAAGTGTATAGTTTGACGTGCTTTTAACTGTACCTACGCTATGTATTAGCGTTTCGATTCGCGCGTTAAAATCGCCGTCTTGGACAAGGCCTTATATTCCACATTATGTAAGAGGCACTAACTTGCATTCGTCACTATGGCTATCGGCGATATATAGCAACTTTTACTGTTAAATTAAAGTATACATTGAGCGATGCTCGATAATAAAAGGTCGCAACTCAAATTATAATCACTGCTTGTTTTTCCACAACGCATCAGTATGCTTCCATATTATTTTGTGTTCACTGAACTTCATGATTGTAATAATGTTGGAACTGATGGTTTAAAGATCTGCGACCAGTACAAGATGACAATCAGTGATGCTTCTCAATGGAGCTTCTTGAAATGTGGTAGTTGGTCACCATTAGATGGGCTAAGTGTATGTCTGTCTAACTCAATTTGTAAAATAATAACGAAAGATTGTTGAATTTACTTTTGTTTATATTTTTTATGTAAAATATATGTTAAGTATCTCTAGGTTCGTCTAAGAATGGTGATGACACGATCAATGAACATAATGTTTTCTAAATGACTGACTGTAATGCCTATCCAAATCACATTAGTTAATATTTTTTAATTATAAAAATAATCTGTGTACAGATAAATTTTTATGTCGTACATTGATTTAATAAAGTAAATGCACGAAATGTTGTTTATTTTTTTATTCCTTGTTGGACATAGTTAATATAATATTTAAAAGGTTAGTTGTTTATAACAAATTCTGTATGTAGGTATATTTGGCAGAAGACATGATAGCAGAATTAGAAAAATAAGACATATCGAGAACTGAGATGTGACATCCTAACTCTGCTTAGCAAAATGTAGTGTCTTGGGAATCATGGGTGGTGAACTTGAATGAACACCCATTTTACCCGAGAAGACTCTGGAAACAGCGAATTTGGTGATATTATGTGAGCAGTCGTGAAACTGATTTCAGATGAGACAATACTTTTTAGTTTTAACCCGTGGGAAATGCTACATACTCCCCGTCGGCGGTGGATAGTGTTGTGGGACTCCCAAGCCCTAGAAAGGGCCTCCTTCTTGTCTGACAGCGGTATTAAAGGAGACGGAAACGTATATTAGACCTTAGTCACAGGTGCCCACACATTAGCTCTGTCTCCCTCTTACATAAGGGAAAAATCGAAAAAGTTGAACTAATTCGAGTAAAGAAAACTGAACTGCAAACTAACTTAAGTATTTCCACTTTGCTCCGACTTACCATAGCGCTTACGACGTGATTTAAAATGTATAGCATTGTTTTCCACGTCTTTGCGCTTAGTACGTCACTGCATCCATTACCGCCGCAATACCTTATAAATAATTTAAGATCGTACTAGCTAAAAGGAGTTAAGCGTACACTTTTATTTAAGTGCAATTTTATGAACAGAAAAGATTACTTAATTGAGTTAGCAAAAGTCGACAAGCCATTTGGTGTAATGGTCGAGAAGTCGGCTATTACACCAGAGGTTGCGGGTTCGATCCCCGCACGGTACAAACATTTGTGTGCATGAACATGTCTGTTTGTATCGGTCTGGGTGTTTCTATGTGTAATATGTATGTATTTACAAAAGAAAAGTATATAAGTAATGTTTATCCGTTGTCTGGCATCCATAGCACAAGCTAATGCTTAGTTTGGGGCTAGATGGCGCTGTGTGAATAATGTCCAAGAAATATTTATTTATTTATTTATTTAAAAGTGGTAGTATACTGGTGGAATATTCGAAATATTTGAAGTTTTTTTTTGTACTAGGTCAGTTGGCAGACAGACACGCAGCCCACCTGATGGTAAGCGGCCACTGCGGCTTATTCCATTGAGGGACGCTTTACCTGGAAACGCCCCTCAATGTGCTGCTAGACTCTAGACTCATCTTACCTTCGAGCCTCTGATTTCAAGTGTACTGGCTCCCACATTAATATTGTCGGAACACAGTCAGAGCTGTTATGGCGGCAGATTTCACCTATGGGGGTGGTAGCTAGCCAGTCGGACTCTAAAAAGACCCTACCACCAACCAAAATAAATGGTATCATGATAATATCTAGAATTTAATGCTCCCTGGAATTTGAGTAGAAATATATCATTCCAGCTAGCTTCAGAATCAAACCCTCATCCATATCGAGAAATTGTAATAAAAATAATTGTCCTTTTTATTTTCCACTATCATAAACTGTCATACGTTAGAAAGATTACGGCGTGGGAAAAGCAGTAAAATGTGTCGCAACTATAAAACATACAGTTGGGCATTAATTCTCGTCGCATTGCGACGGATTTTTGTACAGTCATCGTCTAGAATGGTTTGTCACTTTTTAGTCTATTCTTACAACAAAACAATGACGTTGTTATAAAGTAAGGTAAAGATAAGAATTATACAGAAATGAAAAATAATTTGACATCATCATATAATTTTAGCCGAAAGACGTCAACTGCAATACCAATCAGTCCTCACGACTTTTTTTATGTCAGAGGCGGCAAACAAGCCCACGGGTCGCCTGATGGTAAGCAATCACTGCCGCCCAAGGACATCTGCAACAACTAAGTACAGAGCTCAACAACAAAATTTATTTTATTAACCCTTTCTAACCCGTCATTGTACTGCACTGTATAGTTTGATAACTTGATTGCGTTCACTGGATGGTCAATTTAGAAAAAACAAATTGTTTGCGCAATTTAAATGTTTGGAATCGTATGTTTTTTTTGGACGGCAATTTATACCATTTGGATGTTGGCCGTTCTATTGCGGGATTTGTTAGCGGGGATACCGAGCTCGATCATTATTATTTTAAAATTTAAATTCAGGCTTTTTAGAAAAACACGATTTTATTTTGCGGCGGTTTATTTTTATTAGATTTAGAATATTTCTATATTTGTATTGGAAACTAAATTATGTTCATTTGAAACATTCTGCTTTTTTGGAATACTTAGAATGTGTGTTTAGCAAAGCAAAGTATTTAATGTTTAATTTCAATACAAAGGTCTTCCTCCATCTTTAAAATTAGGTAGCTAATCGTCATGCTTGTTTTTATATTTATTCTTGTTCCTTAATAGACATAAAATATGAATATAATTATCATCTCCCATTACCAAGCAATGATAGTACAGTACAGTAACCAACAATGATCCATCTGTCAAAAAATCTCAATGAAAAAAGAGAATGAAATTAGACAGAAGTAGTATTTGACAGATTAGGTACGGTTGATAATATGCTAACTGTACTTTCAAAATATTGCAATCTTGAAATTTTAGAACTGTTATTTAAAATAATTACCTGACATAATGTGTTAACACTTGAGACACAAGACCTTAAAATACCAAGCTGAAAGTCTGTCACTAGGTATTACATAGTATAATAGCTATTATAATACTATAGTATGGCGTCAACGTTAAGAAAACCTTATAAAAAAGGTGACAGAATGAGTATTTTAAAATTAAAAACCCAAATTTCATAATTCACGTGACCTAAACCGGCAGCGAGGCGCGATGAATAAATAAAAAAACAGCAAAAAAAAGTTTAGGAATTTTTTCTACTTCGTTAGACACACTTTCTTCACATCTACATATTTAAATTAAAACTCCCCGTTGTCATGTTATTCAAAACTGGCGGTATGGACGTCGGCTTAATGAAATGTAAACAAAAAAATTCAGAACATGTTTGAAACGGTTTTGGGCGAACTGTCCCGTATACGTTGGGCCGCTGCTTTTTGGATAAAGTGTGTTTGTGAATCTTTATAATTTCATTTGGAAAGTTCCAAGTGCTTGGCAGGTAGAGCACTGCTTACTTTGGTATTAGGTAGATCCATCTATAGCCCGACCATTAAAATAAAAAAAAACTCACCATATTGCGGAAAAATATTGGAACTAATTTCTTCAAGTGGCAACAATCAAATAAAAAAACAATAAGATGTCATTCATTATTGCTGTCTGTCTAAGTGTGATGTCAGTTGGCAGCCAAATGTTGCTATAACCAAAGCTAAAGTGGCGCCTCCAGGGGAGGGCTTTTTATTTTCTTGGTCAGGCTATACATTGTGATGTTGTCCAATATTTAAGCTACAATCACTGTCGTATAAAGTTACTTTCAAATCTTCACTGTTAAACAAAATCAAAACAAAAGTTTGTGGAATTTTCGTAGTGGCTCAGGAATCAAGGATAACGTAACGGAACCCTAATAAAACGCGACTTTTTTTGTTAGCACAGTCATACAGGACCGATTTATTTTTGGGGGAAATTCTCTGCTCACATTCGTGATGGATGGCATTGTGCCCTCGTGTTTAATATGGGTAATTAATCGGCGTAATTACTCTACCGAATTGAGGCAAGAAGGTTTTCCGTATCTGCGTCCAGTCACCGTAAATTAGATTTGCTTGGCCTGCTCTTGCGTCAGAGGAATTAAGGAGTTACATGGCTTTATTAAATTAATGTGCGCGTGGCATGCCAAGGATAGCGCAAGATGGATAGAGGGAAAATTTCAGACACTAAGATATTCTGTAGAAAATGTGTAGTAATTTTCAAAATTTTAAAATTTAATTTTCTTTTTAATTTTTAAAGGGTGACGCTGCTGTTCTTATATCCATTAGAGACAAGTCTCGCAAACGAAGTTCATATGCATGTGGTTCAACTTTTGCGAATACGTCTTTCCAGCTCATGCCAGCCGCTGCAGCCTCTTTTTTGAGTAGACTTATTGTAAAGATTCCTTTCCCAAAATTTTATAGCTGGATTTATAGCTTTATATTATTATCGATTTTGAAAGGGAAAAATTGACAAAAGAAATTACTCGCGGGTGAAACCGCGAAGGCGACCGCTAGTTGTAAATACTCACATCATAATTATCATTTCAAATAAATTCATAAATAACTAGCGGGCGCTTGCGGTTTCACCCGCGTGGTTCCCGTTCCCGTGGGAATTGATCAAAATCCTTTATAAGCGGATGCCTACGTCATAACATCTACCTGCATGCCAAATTTCAGCCCGATCCGTCCAGTGGTTTGGGCTGTGCGTTGATATCTATCTATGTCAGTCAGTCAGTCTGACTGACTTAGATAGATATCAACGCACCTTTGAGTTTTATATAGATTATTTCTTACATTTACGAAATAAAATAATGAAAAGCACTTTGCTACTTATATTACATTGTCCTGGTCCGATTACGCAATTTAACATTAACATCGAAATAATTTATTGATCACCACTTGATTGGCAGAAATTGTGGTTGTGACTATTTCGACCGCAAGCAGATTTAACACAACGAACTGATTGGCTGGAAACAATAAGGTACAAAATTAAACACAACTTTATCGAGAGAGAATTTAAAGTTTGTATTATTTTTGGGGATTACCGAATAAACTGACCGTTAAATACATTATCGTTACACGACACTTCGTAAATATTGAAAAAGATGGAAAAGAGCTACAAGCTGAGTTTCTTGCCGGTGTCTGATTGGTTGAACATTTCTAACAGCTAGTTGTAGGTAAAGTTCACTTTTAATTATATTTATAATTGTCAGCATATTAAAATATGGAATCGTCACCACTAGACCATTGAAGTATTATACATTATTACTTATAATATTATATCATTAATCTGAATAATGTTAATAAATTCTAGTTTAAGACTAGAATTCATCAGTACCTACTTTTGTCTACATAAATAAAGGAATTGATTTCGATTGGTCTTTTTTCCGCAATGTGTTACGCACTTTCACTTATGATCAGGGGATGGTGATTTGTGGGACTCCCGTTGTTCTAAAACGGGTGCCGTTTACCGATGTCTTTTTTTTACTTTCTTTCATAGACCAACTTTTACATTTTTGTTCTTATTTTTTGTTATTATACTTACCTATCTTGCACGGAATTTTAAAATTATGAATCTCTTTAAGCAAGTTAAAAGTGGAGGAAATCTGTATTCCATGATAACAAACAGGAATAATTGTAAAGGTAAACAAAATTTCAAACTAAACTTTTGAGCATACAATTCCCAAAGTTGCAAAAGGAAAGTTCCACAAGACACGATATTTTTATGTTTGCACGTTAACAAAGTTAATTCACAACGTATTATATCAATCACAGTTCGCAAACATTTTGCCCTTCCTTGTCTTATAAAAGCATTTTCGTATGGACAGATGTCTGATTTTAACCGAGAAATTGTTTGAGTAAGGGCTACCTTTCAACCCTTCTCTAATCCTTTTCTGCCATCAATAACTCATTGGAAATATAATCGAATTTATTGACCTAATTCACAATATAAATGTCAGCTAACGTCAAAATCATTTGACTCAAGTAATTGTATCGCATTATTCGTTAATAATAATATTCTTCGTTAAACAATTCGTTATATATCAGCAAGTATTTTCTTTATAGTATTAAATAGGTATTTGACTTTTTTACCACAGCAACAATTATACATACTATCCTTGTTTCCAAAACAAGAAAAGTCAAGCCATTAGCCATCATTACCTTCACCTGTTTATCCAAAATGCAAACCGAGTTTTCCCTCACGTCGAAGCTACATTATAGATGCAGGTACTGTCCGCATATTGCGGTGGCTGGCCCGGGCAGAAATTTAATGATTTTTATTGGGCATGGGCACCCTTCCTGTAAGGTGGGACAGGAAAATTTACCTGCTCAAGGCCTGGACTCGTACAATAGCGTTATTCGACGTTTATTAGGTAGCACATTGGAAGTTACGGAGGTCGGTTCCGTTTAATATCGCCTGTTGACCGAAATAGGTCCCTATTCTTTGTGCTATTAGTGTATGATGGAAAAAATGGATTTTCGAGTTTTATGGGTTACGGTAATTGCAACCGGAGTAGTTTGAACTATCGTGGCGGTACGTTAGAATGGCGCAGTCATCTTGTATAGAATAGACTTGTAAAAATGATGTAATAAAAGGATATAGAAAAGTCAACATCATACCGAAAGTCGTCCACTGCTGGACATAGGCCTCCTCCAACGATTTGCAAACTGGCCGTTCCTGCGTCACCCATACCCAATGGAATATTCATTTCATAAAATGTTTACATTTAGTCATTTCGGGGTCGTCATTTTAAAAAGTAACTTACTAGCTACCATACTACGCCTACACCAGCCTATTAATGTCCCACTGCAGGGCAAAGGTCTCCATCCTTGAAATCAACTCATCGTTACAATGATAGATGATACGGGCTTAATAACCAAGCTTGCCAAATGCGGATTGGTGACCACAAACCCGAGTTGTGTCCGAAAAAATAAAAACGACACAAAGTTAGCTTGACCCAGGAATTAAACCCAGGACCCCGAGGAACAGGTACTTAAACCACTAGATCATCGAGGAGTTATAGTATTGTAAAAAACTTTTTTAAAATCCTATAGTAACAACAACCTAATTAATAATGACGGAAACAATTTCTTGGAAGCAAAGACTGAACCGAAGAATGGCAGAGTTCTGGAAGTTTTCATGAATCTTTCATAATTTTCAATTTAGTGAATAATAAAAATGGTGTCCTCCAAATTCGTCAACGAAATCCTTATAAATATTAATTAATATGAAGTGAAAATTAAGAGACTTCTTTTACTTTGTGATTTGCAGTAAAATTATAATTATATTTGTGGAGAATTTGTCGGCCTGTTAAGGGTGCGCAAGGGGAATGGCGGTCCGAACTTTGACTAATAAATAATAATAATACAAAAAAATATTAAAAGGCAAATTTAAAAAAAAACGTTTACTTTAGAAGGAGATGCATGACAACTATTATTTTAGACGTGTTTTCAAAAACAGTTATCGTAGTTATACATAGGTAACGATAAACACAAACTTAAACGAGGAAAATAAAAGATAAAACTACAAAGATTATTTATGTTTTTTTTAATTTTTGTATTTGCATTAAATAAGGAGTAGATAACCGTTAAAAACAATAGCCATAAGTTCAAAGAATTTTATTTTCATAAAAACTTAGTTCTTACGTTCTAATTAAAACATACATAGGCACTTTTATTAATCGTTGGCAATTGCTCCATAATAATAACCAGGTTTGTCAAATCTAGGATCATAGTCGAAGCGGACCCTGAGCTCCATACTGGATGCAATCGAGAAAACGCTGAGAAGATGATGATGACTTCGGCTGTTTAAAAAAACTTCGATCAATTTTCCTGCATAAGCCTCTAAAAAGGCCTACACCTGCCGGATACACTCGAAAACTTCTAAAAGGACACAAAAGAGGTTCTAGTTCGTTTTGTCAATTGCACCGATCTCGTTCGCCTTTGATTTTGCTTTAGTGCCTGCCTCATTCGGACGCCAGGGCGAAGTCGCCTTCTATCCAAACAGTTGTTATTAAAATGTATGGATGGGACCTACCTCTTTCAGCTGTAGTGTGTGTCACGGCTCCTTATATATTAACCGATACATTATAATTTAAAGGTAGTCATTATCTATACGGACGTTGCGCCTAAAACACAATCTTTTATTGTCTCCCTAAACCTGCCCATTGCACAGCGACGGTTTAGCAACATTGTCAGTTTTGACATTTCAATGGACACGGTAGCTGGAGACGTTGTCATGGTGTCCTAATAAAGAAGAACTTTTTTTATACTGAGTCAGTTTGCAGACAGGCACGTGAGGCACCTGATGGTAAGCGGCCACTGCGGCCTATTCCATTGAAGGACACTTCACCAGGAAGCGTCGCTCAATGTGCTGCCAGACTGTAGGCTCATCTGATCTTCGAGCCTTTAATTTCAAGTGTACTGGCTCCCTCATTAATACTGCCGGAACACAGTCAGAGCTATTATGGCAGCAGATTTCACCTGTAGGGGTGGTAGCTCAGTCAGACTCTGAAAGAGCCCTACCACCAACAAGACCCTAGGGGGGAATCAAACCTACCCGAGGGGTTTTATACCCGAGCGGCTTAGCCACTGTTCCACGGAGGCGGTCAAAACTCTAACTCATTTGGCACTGGTTAAGCAAGATCGCACATTTTGACATTTACATTACATACTAATTACTAACTGATAGGATGCAGTGGCGTAGCCAAGGCTTCCTTATAAGACAGGGTTGGAAGTCTGCAGTTTATAACTAGTTTTGCTCCCATCCTTTTCATGTGAAGTTGGTAATTCAGTTAATTGCTCATCCTGTCTGTTGCGTACTGGACGCCAAGTTTAAAGCGCTTCAGCAAGCCTATTAAATTCCTGTGGGATTAGCTAAAGGGCAGAAGGTCAGCAGATATCCCGCTAGTAATTCAGAAACAAGTTGGTCGTAGACATTTGATTTACATTTGTTACGAAGTGTTAGGCTTCAATATATGTCATTGGCACTTATGAAATGGAGGTGATATTATAATTATTATTCTTTGTTTAATTGAACACTTCTCTAATTTGTTGTTTCTACCTACGCTTAAAATCTTATACTGTCTTATTACATTTGAAATCAGAGGCTCGAAGATCAGATGAGTCTACAGTCTGGTAGCACAATGGAATAGATCGCAGTGGCCGCTTACCATCAAGTGGGCTGCGTGTCTGTCTACCAACTGACCCATTATAAAAAAAAAACTCAGTTCATTAATGAATTTCATTACTGATTTAGTCTAACAATGGAGAAGTCCACTATACGTATATAATTATGCACCTGTGATTGCTAGTAAGTACTGAAAACGAATTTATAAATAAGATGTTAGCTTCTAAACATTTCACAGCACATGATACAAAACTTTATAGGCTGCGAAAACGCAATGTAAGTCCCTCATAAAGAAACCTCAACGTAACACCTTCAGACCTCGTCCAAGTTAAAGTGGACTTAGGCTGACCACAACCGTTGCTTGGCAGATTACCGTCAGGCCGTGATAATTACGGAGTGGGCGCGAACACAAAATACGGCCGCAGAAGGTCGAGGTGTATTTTCGAGCTCCTTGTCTTTACCGCAAGCTTTCTGTGAGTGAATTGAAGCCCTAAAATAAGTTACATTATAGCTTTCTAAAAGTATACTGTTTTGTTTATTGTTGATATATTATTTAAATAACGAGTAAACGTAGTGTAGGACGCCCTTTAGGCTAGGTGGAGCGATGATATGGACAAGATGGCTGGCAGGAACTAGCCACACACATGTGTGGCCGAGGATCGATCAGCGTGGCGAGCATTTGGAGAGGCCTATGTCTAGCAGTGGACTGGTACGGGTTGATGATGAAGATAATGATAAGAAACATCCTAAATTTAACTAATAGCATAGTATAGCATAGTACAGCGCTTAGCTTCTATGTGAGCGATATTAGTAAGTATACATGCGTCGACCCACGCAACTCAAAAAAGCTGGACCCGATTGCACTGAGAAACGGTGCGTTTGTGTGAAGAAAAAAATACTGTGTACTTTTTCTTCCAAATATTTTGCAATTATTAAATGAATGTCAATAGCCTAATTTAGTTTTTATAAATTACGCAAATTGTCAGGTACTCAATCCAATCTCAATCGGGTGTCAAAATCAAAATCAAAATCAAAATATTCTTTATTCATGTAAACTTGTATCAAGTATTTATGAATCGTCAATTACAGAGTGACTCTACCACCGGTATCGGAATGCAGTCATCTGCCGAGAAGAACCGGCAAGAAACTCGACAGTTACTCTTTGGGCAGTGTGAAGGGGAAACCGGGTGAGTTTAGTGGGTAGTGGACGCTTTAGTCTCGAGTCCCACACATGGCCGCAGGTCTAGCTAGCCTGCGGTTACGGGGCATAATCGCATTCTCCTCCGAAAAAATAAAATAAAAAAAAAAGGCAACATGCTACATTACCCCGACCGACATACATACGTGGTAGGCAATTAAAATATTGGAAATTTACAATGTGTGTTATAGAAAATTAATTTTACTAAATGAATAAACCTAATTAATTTACATAGCACTCAACACAATCATGATACAAAATCAAAGAAATACACATTAATATAAAACCCTGTTATAAATATAATATCTACGATAATAGCTATTACCACAACCCACAGAAAGTTATGATACTTAGATCAATGACGTCAAAGATACGGTATCAGTCCCAAACATATTAATTATCGGGGATTTTACGACGGTCCCTTATTCTCGAAATGGAATGGGGACAGTAAATACAAATAGGGACCATTTAAATTACGGACGGGCGCGTTTATTGCGAAATCTCACCGCAGGGGTCACGGACGATCTTCCATGCATTCGGCCTTCGATTGGCCAATGTCGAGTCAATTTAATAGGTCACATTTTACTGTTCATCTATGCAAAGAAAAATATTCCATACGCTAAAGGAATAAAACTCAAGAAAACAACGCCAGTTCTTATAATACAATTATTCATTTAGAAAATTAGACTCTACTCGTGATGACTTAAGAGGAAAGACTAGGGCCGTTTTTCCATACAAACGTATTCCCCTGTTTCCTCCCTGGATAATGCCAGTAGAGAAATAGTTTTTTTTCCAAAAATCTATGACCACTATTTGCATGTCCGTATGTTTTCCTTTTTTTCATATATTAATAATTAAAAGAGTTATGAACCTTCAAAAACCTAAAAAAATGACCAGATTTTCCGCTGTGTTCAAACATCCAGAAAACAAAGAACAATGCCCATTTTTGGCCAACCCGTGGACAGTAAAATAAATAAAATCTGAATTTTGCAATAAATTACTTATAAATTAATTGGATTTTTGATAGTTACTAGAAGTCCGCCAGATCTTTAATTATTTTAATGATTTAAATAAATTGTGTAATTAATAAATCACTTCCGCCTTACAAAATGTTGTCAGTATCTAACATTACAATCGATTTCGTAATCGAGTCAATCCTGTTATTCTATTGAACTTTTTTTCTCTTTATAATTATTAAGCAACTCTGCAATAATCATTGTTACATTTTATTAATGTAATTACTTATTTATTACAAAAATAACCTTAAAGCTTTTTCTAAAACTGTAATAAAAATAATTCCTTTTAATTATTAATATCGCAATCTATATCGATAATCGGTATTATATTTTATTTATTCAAAATGCAACACTGGCAATTATTTTTGTCATTGACATCTTGACATTATGACAGTCAATCTTCATCATGAAGTGTCATTCGAAAGTTGTCAAAATACGAGGAAATAGTTTTCTCTGTCTACGGTGGTCTATGGAGGAAATCAAAAGCGAATGACATTTCATGATGACGATTGACTGACAATATCAGTCACTTAACGAAAAGAATAGTACCTACAGTCAAGAGCACGTCAGACGTAACACTTTGAACTTTGTACGACTCTTATGTCGGGGGCATAAGTGCTATTATCTAACTGCAAGTTTTAACCGTGATGTGCTGTTGACCGTACATATACGTCATTTTGTGCTGCGGAAATGATAATATTCATTGCACAATTTATTTAAATCATAAAAATAATAAAAGAGCTGGCAGACTTCTAGTAAATACCAAAAATTTAATTAATTAAAAAGTTATTTATTGCAAAATTCAGTTTTTATTTATTTTACTGTCCACAGTTAGCCAAAAGTTGTATGGCTTGTGGGCATTGTTCTTTAACTAGATTAAAAAAAAAAGAAAACATAGGAACACGGCCAAAGCCTTTCTTTAATTTTTCATAAAAAAAGTAGCTAAATCGGTCAAGTTTTGGAAAAGAAACCAGGGGACTACGAAACGTTGATTTTAAAGGTATTTTCGCTCCAAGCTGCAGTTGTCTCTATCGCGCTCGGCGTGGGATGTTCGGACACTGCGCGACAGCAATAGATTTTACAAATACCTATTTTTCAATTCTCTCGCCCTTAGTATTTTCTCTTAAGAAGCACATTTCTTTGCATAAATTAACGGTCAAATGTGGCCTATTAAAATGACTCGAGTGTAGCATGTTTGATCAAAGGGTGCGTTGTGAATTTAAAAACCGTAGCAGTAAAGAATTGTTGAGTGTATTAACATAAAAAGAAAAATTGTATAACTACAATTTAATAATTGAAATCTAATGAATGTAAAAACATTTTTCTGGCAACACAAAAAAAAAAAACTATACAGATGTTTCAGACCTTCAGTAAAATCGGTGCAGGTTGATATGATCCTTACTGTAAGTGTCTCTCAAAATAGATGCTGTGAAATGAAAAATGGAAATATTAGATGAATGTTGTAAATGTAGACGTTCATGTACAAGCATTAATATTCTCGTACAGACTTAAAATACTCCTTAGTATAAATCCTTACTATATGCAATATTCCATTTTTTTTTCTACGTCAGTTGGCAGGCAGGCACGCAGCCCACCTAATGGTTAGTAGTACCATAGTTGTAGCCACTGCGGCCTATTCCATTGAGGGACGCTTCACCTTGAAGCGTCACTCAATGTGCTGCCAGACTGTAGGCTCATCTGATCTTTGAGCCTCTCTCATCTGATCTTTGAGCCTTTCTCTCTCCTCTGATTTCAAGTGTACTGGCTCCCACATTATTTTCGGAACACTGCCAGAGCTGTAATGGCGGCAGATTTCACATGTGGGGGTGGTAGCTAGACTAGACAGTCGGACTCTGAAAAAGCCTTACCACCAACCAGACCCAAGGTGGGTATCGAACCCACGACCTCCGTGTTTTTATACCTTAGCCACTGTTCCACGAAGACGGTCCAATTTTCGAATTCTGCCTTTATTTATACGGGTTGAAATGGGAAATCCAATATTCTCTCAATGATAACAGTCTTTACCCAGGTGCATATAAAACAAAAGCCTAGGACCATTGAAGGCAAGTCTCTGTTCAAATTACACCTTTGTTCAGATATTCATATAGGAATGAGAGCAGAATTAATTCGAGAAGCTAGCTGTTATTATTAGTACAACTATTTGCATTTAAGATCGTGTAGCTTATTAGACTTTATCACATAACTATGAATTGTTTATGCGTTACACATAAAAATCAAAACGTTAGAAATATTTTAAATGATAAGGTTGATGATTCATGCTTTTACGAAAATATACCACATTATTTTAACAACGCAAAGCAACTTCTGCTTCTTGCAACTAGTAAGACAAAATTTCGTAGTTTTGACAAAGGCCGAACAAAACGACAAAACAGTCTACAACCGGTTTCCCAACAACGAAACTAATAAGAAAACAGGGTTTCACCTCCAGGCACTCTGCCAAGCGTTTCGAAGCTGAGAGCAGGTGTCTTCTTACACTGGTCGGTTTATATAATAGCCCGCAGAACTAAGGAGTGGTCGCTAAGAGCTGTAAATTAAAAACTGTAAGTTGACACCTGATGCAAAAAGGACAGCGGAGTATTTCATCTACTTTACCCCGTCGTTACTTTGGCTTACGTAACTAATAATAACCTTTGTTGTCATTTTGTTTGAAAAAATATTTTTTATGCTGCTGAAGTTTTGAAAAAGCAATATTTTCAAACGCGCTATCAAAGTGGTCTATTGAAAGCGCCGCGAATTCTTCAAATCCAAGTGTTTTTATTACATTTTCTTGATGGCGCGTATTCACAATCATGTACTTCGAATTTATGCATAATCACTATAAATGTTCACTCCAAAAGATTTTACGGTGCAAATAGCATTTGTGCTTGACACGATTGTAAATGCTTTTATCTACATCCATACCATAATATGTCTATTTTATATTCAGGAGCGATAAGCAAACGCCCTACATTTAGATATAAGTATCTGTGGCTGCATAGAAATGTTTACATTTTAGTGTCGGTAACCGATACTTAATTTCGTTCAAATTTCGAACGTCTTCTTTAAAAGTAAAAATTAATAGGTTTTTTCGATTATCGAATTAGTCGATTAGTAATTTTATGTTCCATTCCTATACATTTAATTCGATGCTGAAATTATAACAATCGATTTGAGAATCGAAATCAACTCGAGTATAGATTGTTTATGGATTTTAAAAACTACAAACGTCAGTCATTATGTCAGTGATTCTAATGACCCTCATTATGCAGCAGTCACATAAATAACTAATTGGAGTCCGACAAGGAGCCGTTTTGGGTTTCTCTTTATTTCTCATTTAAACTTATATTATAAAGAGGAAAGACTTGATTGCTGTTTGTTTGTATTGACTAAGCTCCGAAACTACTTAATCGTGCTGTAAGACAGCATGGCTCTACCACATTTACAATTATCTGGATTGATGCCGCATGTATTTGGTAATAACCCTGCATTATTAATACAGGAAATCCCGCCCTGCAAAAACATGCCGGTGCTGAACATTTGTGTCCTTTTGGTGGTAGAAATATTTACTTGTATAAGATAACTGTATTTGTAGTACCTTTTTTGATTCAAATACCCATAACACAAGTGCTTTCGTAACTTATGTTAGGTTCAGATTAATAATAAATATTTATGTGATGTTGTTCAATATTTACTGTCAAATTTCTACAACCTATTTTTAGCTTTATTTCCTTCAAATAGAGTTCTCTTTCAATTGAGATTTTTTGACAGATTAGGGTAGGTTGATCTGCTGCCGTCCGTACTTTAGCATGTAATTTTAAAAAACTATATGACCATAAATAATTATGTTCATAATACGTTAATTTTGTTGCCATAACATAGGTATGACTAAACTAACATACTATAATAAATCAATAGGTTATGCTCCGAGTAACAATATTAGATCTCCTTGTTAGAAGCCATGACCTCAGGGTCTGGACAAGCCCCAAGTCGGGCTGAGTATGTATCGGATTGAACATAGCTTTAGTTTGTAATCGCCTTCCCAAATGTTAGCGAGCGTATTAATTAAGTCAATTCTCAACTTCGTCAAGATGTTACGAGTAAGTCTTTAATTATGGATAGCTTTAGTTCATAGATATTTGAAGGCTGATATTAAAGTATTTTAGTCTAGGTACCATGCAAATATAATTTTAAAAAAAATTCACTTTATGTTTTTAATACCTGCATTTTTACGTTAAAGTGACAACCGCTTTAGGTTAAAGTACCTAAAAGTTTTGAGACTCTAAGAAGGTAGCGATGTAGGTAGAAACTTACCCAGAGACTTAATTACGCGCCGGCAACACCGCAAATACAACTAGTAATTTCTATTTCAACCAACCTAAATATAGTCCCAAATCTGCTCATAACACTATTATTATAACCAACTTACATATTATAATTCGTGCGAAATAACCCAACATCTGTTGTACCGTATTATTTTGCATGCCATTGTTCTAAGTCCTAAATTATAATGCCCAACTAAGTCTGCGCGCCCTTAGGGCGGGTTTGATTCAGACTGTCTTCATTACAAATTCACTCGGCCGTCCCAACGGAACTTTGCAACTACGGGACTATGTGGGCGATGTTTTGTGAATCTGCTTGGTTCGCAAACACTCTGGTATAGATATAGCGTCAGCAACTAAATAACGCACTTTATCCCTAGCACACATTCAACGACTAAGTTTTAAAACTTAGGATGGCAAAAAATCAACAAAGCAAATAAAAAAACATAAACATAAAAAAGACTGAATACGTCAGAGCGACAATAATTTAAGTTATTTAACTACACATATTATGTATATTTTTCAATGTTGTTAAGACTTAAGGCTATAATATTATTTTCTCTTATTTCACAATACACATTGAGCACACGTCATACCCTGTATGCGAGCTCAATACTTTAACTTTGCCTACAATGAAATGACTTTTAAAATCAAAATCAATGAATTATGTAGTTTTCAAAGGTGCTGTTACAAATCGATAATAATTTGTCAATTTTCTAGAAAGTCTCTACCACCGATTTACGAGTAAATAGGGGAACACCGACAGAACGAGAAGAACTGACAAAAAAGCGATAGTTACTAATGTACATATAGTTAGTGCTTAGCTGTTTCTATTGCTAACGTTACTACATAGGTATATTCTTAGTGATGTCTACTGTAAACTCATTTCGATAAAGGGCAACTTAGCAAACCATCACTGGCTTATTTAACCTTCTTTCCGCCTACGAAAATGCCTACGTGTTTCAACTTTGACTGTTTGGGGCACGTCTCTATTATATAACAAACTAGTTAGATATTTGGTTGTGATTTTATACCTTATAGAAGTTGAAAAAGTACTTAAACAATATTTGCGTAACTAAAATGGTAATTTCGGGTAAAAACGGGTTTAATTTATACCTCGGATCTGGTTGATGGTAAGACTTTTGGTAGGACATCGACAGAGCACCACTCCGACGAATTAAATTGATCGCCATAACAGTTCCGGATTTGATGAATTTAAGAAGATTTGAAATAAAAAGCTACACGTAATTACACACAAACACAACACTATCGATTGTTTGGCAACACAACCACAAATTATCTTTCACTAAAAATTTTGTCAAATACTTATGTCTACTCCGGTCTTCCATATCTCTGCATACATTATAAAACGCTGCTTTGGCCAACCTTTTGTCTCCGTAACAATGGTTTAAGCAACCACGCCAATGGTCATTAAAGTCTGTCATATAATGGCGTTCTGCCAAATTCCTCCCCTTCCGAGTCTTAACGCTAACTCAATAATTATCCCGAAACGTCCTATAATATCTCTTCCACAAAAGTTTAGAATGTAGGCAATAATAAAAGTTTAATGGAAATGAGTCTTATTTCAGAGATTAGGAAATGATTTATTGTTTATGTTTTTATTGCAAATACTGTCCGGAAATAAAACATTACTCTTGTACAACTTTTGAAGATACATCATTTTAAACTTGGAAGATAATTTTGATTAGATTTACAAATTACGAGTATGATCATTAATCTTCCAATTATATTATTTTACCTTTTAAAAATTCTTTCATAATTGTATGTCTGGGATGTATTGTCTGAGATTAGAAGTTTAGTTAAAGATGGGACATGGGAAGTTGTTAAGAAACCACACGATCGAATTGTTGTTGGATGTCGATATGTGCTGACTTCAAAGCTAAATGTTGATAAAACGGAGAAATAGAAAGCAAGATTAGTTGCAAAAGGATACAGTCAATTTCACTCTATCTACTATATAATTGTGCGATCTGTTATTACCTACCCCCAACAGGTGGTCTATAATTAATGTTGTGGGTAACAAGACATTCTAAAACATTCTCACTTTAAATATTCGTACGTCTCATTGACCTCCTCTGTGGTGCAGTGGCCAAGCCGCTCGGGTATAAAACCTATGGAGTAGCTATTCAGTCAGACTCCGAAAAAGTCGTACCACCAACCAGACCAAAAGGAATCGGAATTTCAGACCAATAGAGAATGAATTACTGTTTCATGTAGACAGTCTAAATAAGCAAACATTTTGATTTCCATCCATATCGATATAGTCTAACACGACTGACCTTTTATAGATAATGTGTTTTAAAACTCCCCGTGTGTTATATTGAGTAATAATAAAATAAACGTGAAACATTCTGAGCGACACATGCCTCGATGCAAACAGAATATAATATTAAGTATGGAACTCACTGACCTCCATTATACAAGTAATGGAGGTCAGTGATGGAACTTCATGTAACCGTATTTATGTATTTGTGTAAGATTTTACGTGATGTCACTATCAAATAAGGGTTCTACTTGAGACTTAATGACTTCTTGGGTTTAAATACCCTCTGTAGCTGGCAATGAAACTAGCAATGACTACCAGGCCACCGCCTGAGACCAGGATTCGTGCATCGTAGATAGAAGCGCCCTCGTTCCTCCATCCCGCTGATCCCCGCCTGGAAGGGTTGAGTTAGCCTTGACCTCTTCGACCAAACAACAAATTGCATTGTGACTTGGCTTGGGCAGTATGTCACACCGGTCCATTCAACCGGTTGCAATATAATATAGCCGCTTTTGCCTGTTATATCAATAAGTATCACGATGAGATCTATGGGAAAACAAGAGGTAGTTGCAATCAGAGGACTTCCTCTTTTCACAAACCGGTTAAGTATAACAGTTCCCCACTTGGACCGCCGTCCTTTAACTCCACAAAGGTTCCTCGAAACGAAAATAACGAGATAGGAATAATTTCCTGTAAAAACAAAACTGTTGGTATTTATGATTGGGTTCAGGATTTCATTGGGAATAAATTCTTTGTTTATTTTATTAATAACGAATATATTGTTTTACTGAGGTCGGTGGATTGGTTTTAAGTGGACTTTTTTGAATATTTATAAGATTAGATTTGGTTAATGATGCTTTAGTCTCCCACATTCGTCACGTTTTAGTATTTATTATTATAATTATTTTTGTCAGCCCATAATATCCCACAGCTGAGCAAAGGCCTCCCCCAACTTCCTCCAATTTTTCCTCTGCATGGCTACACTTTGCCAATCCCCACACTGGCGGTCTTAATCATCCCGCCACCGTTTTCTGGGCCTGCCTCGCAATCGTCGCCCATCCACTGGCTGCCTTCAGTTATTTTCTTAGCCCATCTTTCCGGGTGCATCCGGCAACCGTGTCCAGCCCAATCCCACTTGAGCTTTGCGGCTTTTTTGCCCACGTCCGCGATGCCAGTTTTTGAGCGTATGGTGGTATTTCTTATTCTATCGCTTCGTTTTATGCGTAGAATACTCCGCTCCATCGGTTCAAATCGGTCCAGTACTTTCGGAGCCTATTACAAACAAACAAACAAACAATCAAATCTTTCCTCTATACATATACGAGTAATATAAGTGTAAATGTACACAGTTTCTGATTAATGTTACTCGCTTACCTAAGTGTGTAGCAAACCACAGAATCTAAAAAGTCGAACAACTGTTCCTCGGAGGCGGGCTAGATAGAGCGGTTGTGGCATAAATCCCAAAGGAAACTTTGTGACAGATAAAGCAAAAACTCATTTTATATTCTAGACTAGATTGCGAGCGAGTCTATGTGGAATTCGGATTCAGCATAGGTGAAGTTTATCCTATTGCATTTACTTGCAATAGGAAATTACTTACTCTGAGGTACAAAAGTTAGACAAAAGTTAGTGATTTACAAGTATCACTGCCAGTCTTTTAACAAAGCTGCCAGTAAATATGAAATTCGTCTGTGGTTTGATATTTCATTTTTATGCAAAAGTGCTAGATAAAACATAACTTATTTGCATGCCTCAGGAACTAAACCCAGGACCACGAGACTATTACTGGGTACTTAAAATCAATAGACCAAAGAGTTTAATTTAATTATTTTTTTCTTGTTTCACACTGACCTTTTAAAATGTGCCCCAAATTGGTCAGATGCTGATTCTTTAAAAACATTTTACCTCTTTTTTAATAATTTGCAAGTTCCTGCGTGCATAGGTCCGTTGAAAATATTTTTATTGGTAAAAAAATGCGCATTATAGCGACTTTGTAAAAAAATTACATTCAACGTAAAAAAATAAAAAAAAAATATTATAGAGATATAAGAACCGATCGTCTGTACCCTTATTCCTTAGAACCCTTTCGTTTCTGAGCATATTATATACCTTGAATGAATTCCTTCAACATCCCTACTATTTAGTAAATGTCCACGCCGTCTCGCATTTCCCCAGAGTCCTAATTTTACTTCGAGTGCAGACGCGATCGTCACATATTTATGGTTAAAAAGTAAAATGCAACTGCAATTGCAACCACGAGCCACCGACGGTATAAATAGGATTAGCTGCATATTATACAACGGTCTAAGTGGCCGCGATGGGCACACTCAACTAAGGGTGGTGGCACACGGGCTTCACTGTGTAGCGCTGCGTCGACTGTGCGTTGACCTTTCGTCGTTTTTTCATATAAATCTGAACGACATACTACACAATGCCACAGAATATTATAATTGACAATGCGTTGAGATGACGGACGGCGACGCAACACACGCGCAACGCAAAGGAGAGGAGAGAGACGAGGTGGGGAATGGAGCTGCGTTGAAACGAATGTCTGAGATTATGCGCAAACACGTCATTACCCATCCAAACAATGATTGAGAGTAATAAAGTAGTGTATTCTTGTTCCTTCAACTTGCTTTTCGTAGGATTTTTTTTTTGTCCTATAATGGCTCGAAATTCTTTGCTCTTTCAAAGAATTTCGAGCCATTATTATGACAAAAAACAACATCACGACACCGCCAGAAGAAGACAGGCGCCGTATTACTTGCCCTCGACTGTAAAGACCCACGCTCGCTTGGCCACTCTAACCAAGAAACAATTGAAATGCTTCAACCCTAGTAAGCGTCCACAGTAATTGGGTGTTGGTAAGCTTATCGTCGCATTAAATGAAGTCTTAAAAACAGCACTCCCCTATCCACAACAAATATGCAAGTCGCTACCAAAGAAAACTTCAATTTCTCTCACATTTTACGAAAGCCGAACAAACCGATTGGAACTGTCTCCTGTCAGTTCTCAATGTTGACTTGCATTTTATCTCACATTCCCTCTAAAACAGTGATTTATTATTTTCCATTTGCTTTTCGACAGCCCCTTGTCGCCGTACGAAAGTACTTGCGCGTAATCCTTGAACGTTGGTTGGAGCGATTTCTTTCGGTTTTCCGGGAAAATTCGCTAATAATGCGGGTTACATATTTGGGCGTCTTTGCCCTAAGAAAGAGATTGGATTGAGCTTATGCTTTTGTGCAGTAGTTTTATTTTTAATTTATTCTTTAGTTGCGATACTGGCTCCCATCGACGTAACAACTTTCGGGTAAATAACGCATCGTGCAAACAAATAATCGACTAGTTGTCATCGATGAATTGTAATTCTACGAAACTTTTTTCGAAATGGAATAGTGAACCCCTCTCCAACTATTAAATTATTTTTGACTTCCTCCGTGTTGCAGTACCTACTGTAAAGTGACGGCTGCTCCAGGAGTCCTGGGTTCAAATTCCGGAACAAAACGAACATTTGTGATTGGGTTATACTGTTCGTAAAATACTTAGTCAGATTCCGGATTTTGACCGTATAGCTTGACCGGTTACTACCGTCAAAGGTTTATAAAAAAACTGTTACAAATTCAGGAAAAATATTTTATAATCTAGAATTTCAATGCAACAACTATAATATTTTCTAATAGGAAATACTCACAATATGGTGAAATTAAAATATCTGAGGAATTACTGAGAATGGTATAGGTATCTACTGAGAAAAGTTAAGCGGCAATTCCACTAAAACAAACATAAAGATGGAATACTATGTATAAGTACATTTACCTAACTATTTCGATCTCAATGAACAAGACCTGTGGTTATTCATACATCCATTGGTTTTCTGACTAATACAGCACAATGTGACAAACATTGTGTTACATCCTGACATACTGACCTCATTAATTCTTCAATACGACCATTATTAACCATTAACTGTTTAAGTTCTTTACTCAATCTGACATTGACCAGCAGTGAATGCGGTCAAAAATGTAAAAGGTATTTCTTGCAACTGTCCTGAACAATTTATATCCAAAGAAAACAAGTGCAGCAATGTATCAGAAGGGGGTTAGTCACAAGTGCCTGAACAATGGCTCAGTCGACATCGCACCGTTTTATTGAAGCTATGATTGTTTTATTGGTATATTATTCTTACGACGTGAGTATTTCTGTTCGTGTTATTTTACGCTACTTTCTAATACTAGTAAATCATAATACTTCCTTCAGATGCTACCAAGGGCGCCATCATTGGAAAAGAAATCATAATTATTTTAGTTAAAGTCCTTATTTAGGTTTGATAAAAATAGGTAATTTTGTAGTATTTAACTTTATAGTATGTACCTACTTACGATAATAAAATGAAATGAAATATTTATTTCACAACTTTCCCTGTATTATAGGATATTGTTGGCATATCGTTGCACTTATTTTAATAAATAATTAGACGTTTTATTATATTATTAGACGTTAATCAAACACAATTTTGCGGACCTGTTGAGGAAAAACATAATATTTCTTGTTATATCAATTTGACGCTAACCATAAAATAACAACAAATGTTAAAAAAATATTGTGACCAAAATTAAAAGATGTAACGCTCCTATTTTCAACATTGACGATTTCATTGGCTGTTGGCACGGTGGCTTAAAATGGGATTAGTTCACGACCAAGATCCTCAATCTGTAGTTTGATTCCCAAGGCAAGCATGGGTTATATAACGATTACTACCTCAGCAAATCTGCAAAGTAAAATTAAATATGGTGACAAATGACTTAAAAGCATGACTTTTAATGGAATATCAATGGATTGATTTTATGACCCTGTTGCGCACTGTGTCTATTGATCTACTGTTGTAATACATTGTAGTTTCAAATTTAATCTATTAAGCCCGTCTAGAAAATTAAGTGCCTAAGGCTAGCTTTACACTACAGTTTAAAACTATCTGAGTTGCATTATAGCTAAGGTTCGGGATATTTAGGAACAGTCTCGTTCCTCCCTTTTTATCAGTGAACTGGATGAGAGTGGATTTTTGTTTGAGCGCAGGACCCAGGACCGTTCAAATGCCACCTTTACAAGATCTAAGAGTCCGGCACCAGAAACACAAGCTGACTTAATACACACACATAATGAATCATAATGATTTTATAATACCAACTCACTTGCTCCATATTCATTCAAAAGTTTTGTCTAAGGGTGTTACCACAGACCAATCGATCGACTGCAGATCGACGAGTTCGGTCAACGTCGATGGATCTGGTTGATCGTCTAGTATGGGTAAGAATATCGATCGACGTCGAATTATCCATTCTATCGTCGAATGATGCCGTCGATCGACGATCGATCGATTGGTCTGGTAACACCCTTACATTTTAATTGGTCCAAATGACCCTGAAAGTCCTCTTGCTTGTGAACACATAGTTGCCCATACTAGCCTAGGTACTGTTAGTACAGCCTTATAGTCCAGGAAACATTAGAGACCTATTTGCCGGACTATTAGTCGCACAGCAGTGAACTCAATTAGTAAATTAATAGGTTCGACATTCGATATTGACATAGGTATATACAACGATCGTGCAAACGTCAATGTGGGTCGTAGTTTAATTTCCGCATATCCAGTTAATTTAAAAGTAATTTTATACGCTTTGAATATAGACTACGTTTTTCTGTTTATACATCTCTTATTACGTCTACTGTGATCGACGCACGGCGCATCATATGGTTGGCCTCTTTCTGCGAAGAAGTGATATTTGTACCCTAATTTTGTAGTCTAAAAACTCTTAATAAATAAAGAGGTTTGTATCTCATTAAACATCTATCTATATTTAAAAAACTCAAATGTGACTGACTGACTGACATAGATATAACAAAGTTTTACCACTTGCACACGCTGTTCAGTCGTGAAACTTGGCATGGTGATTTGGCATAGGTGGCTGAATGATGGACGGAAGATTTGACAAATGTCACCAGGACAGGATGGTCGGCACAGGCCGCCAAAATCTACCCGTCCTTATTGAAAAACCCTATAATTTAATGGACGGATTAAAAGCAATGAGTCCAGGTTAAATCGAATGAATAACTAAACAACTTGTGAACTTCTATTTATAGCCGTTTTTTTTTTTCTCTTTTTAGGGTTCCGTAGCCAAATGGCAAAAAACGGAACCCTTATGGATTCGTCATGTCTGTCTGTCTGTCTGTCTGTCTGTCTGTCTGTCCGTCCGTATGTCACAGCCACTTTTTACCGAAACTATAAGAGCGTTTATGTTGAAAATTAGTAAGTAGATGTATTCTGTGAACCGCATTAAGATTTTCATACAAAAATAGAAAAATAATAATAAATTTTGGGGGCTCTTCATACTAAGAACTGAAACTCAAAAAATTTTTTTTCTTCAAACCCTTACGTGTGGTGTATCTATAGATAGGTCTTTAAAAATGATAATAAGGTTTCTTATATCATTTTTTTCTAAACGGAATAGTTTGCGCGAGAGACACTTCCAAAGTGATAAAATGTTGGTCACCCCCCCTCTAACTTCTAAAATAAGAGAACGATAAAACTAAAAAAAATATATGATGTACATTACCATGCAAACTTCCATTGAAAATTGGTTTGAACGAGATCAAGTAATTAGTTTTTTTTTTTAAACGTCATAAATCGTAAACCGCAATTTTCCTCTCATTCAATCAACTCAAATATAAAAACGTCGATCAAACTTACAAAGAACTACAAGAACTTTTATATTATGATGATACTTGCTGCTACGGAACCCTTCATGGGCGAGTCCGACTCGCACTTGGCCGGTTTTTTATAAATACTTCAAATGGCAAACAGTGAACGACCCGTTTTTTTGAGGTGCCCTTCACCAAGAAAGTTATGCAATGCTGCCTTAATTAGATAATTATATTATCTTCAAGTCTATTAATTTATGTGTATGTACTGTCTTTGAATCTCACTCGCTCACTGGCTCTTCAACTATCGTTCCCATATAATGTATCTAACAAATTGAAAATTAAAACATAATATTTTACAGGATTCGTGACATAATAACAATTTTCATCGCTTTTTTACAACGGAATGATGCCATAAAACCCGGTGAAGATCGCTTTCGTGTCGATTTAATGAAGCAATGCTCGACGAAAATAAAAATATCCATGAAATGTACGGGAATAAAATCGTATCGTGTCGCGTTTGATTTTTGTTAGCTTACATGAACGAAATGATGTCTTAAATTATGATTTTGTGTGCTTTCTTTACTTATTGAGTTGTGGTAAGTAGCCGAATTTCAAACGCCATGTGAGGTCGATTCTAAAAATTTCAATGGAGAGGGCGATGCTTGGAGTCTCCCTGCGTGATCGCATCAGAAATGATGAGATCCGCAGAAGGACCAAGGTCACCGACATTGCCCGAAGAATTGCGAGCCTTAAGTGGCAGTGGGCAGGACACATTGCAAGGAGGACTGACGGCCGTTGGGGCGGAAAGGTCCTCGAGTGGTGGCCACGTACCGGGAAACGCAGCCGTGGTAGGCCTCCCACAAGGTGGACCGATGATCTCATAAAGATCGCCGGAATCCACTGGATGCGGGTGGCGCAGGACCGATCGGTTTGGAGATCCTTGGGGGAGGCCTATGTCCAGCAGTGGACGTCATTTGGCTGAAATGATGATGATGATTTAATTATTTTATTGTTTATTAAACATTGTCAGGACAGGCTGATAAATCTCATTTTTTTGTGTGAACTCAGAGAAAGCAGCTAGTTTTTTAGTTATCAAAATATTGGCTAATTATATGTAATACGGGTTTTCAGAACTTATAAAACTACGTTTTTTAAAGGTTTGAGTTAATTTAGGCAATGTTTCGATTTTGCGATTGATTGGAATTCGAAAGAACAGAGAAACTGATATATTTTTCTTTTAAATAAAAAGAGTTCACATATTTTCTGTCTATTTCCAAAGACTCGAGGGATGCCCAAGTTTTTCCGGCTCGGCAAATCGGTCCATTGAGATTTTATTATAGAGTTATCTTCCCATTGGTACTGCTACTTTGTTTTTGTATCCCATTTCAATGGTTACGTGTTTATTCTCTAATACCTCTGTATTATTTTTCTTTTTGTTGGAAGGATTACTGTCTAAATATTTATCCTCTTTTTCCGCAATGATAAAACAATATGATAATATTGCTTTGAGAAATACGTACGAGTATATAGAAAATTATGAAGTTATCTTGATATGTGAAATTTATTCAATCGATTTTGAACATTAATCCTGTTTTTCAAAACAGAATCCTTCGAAAAAATAAACTTGACACATATATTTTTTTCAAGAGTGCTTAAAACATATTACTATCAAGTAACGCCCAGGCACTTTGATAAGAATGTAATAAGATGTATCAGAGCCTGTTTATAAGCTCTTTCACATACTTCAAGTCACGTAACAAGCAAGTACATAAAATGCGATAGACTTTATAAAGTTCCTCTACTCGCTATAACCTGCAAGCTTCTCGATCATATTGCGAAGAATCTGAAACAGGTAAGACGATCCTAAGTCTTACAGTGTTTTATACTGTCTTAAGAAGATTCTAGCTTGCTATTATTTACTACATAGACGTGATAATTGTTAGTTTTGAGAATATTTTTAGAGAGACAGAGGCAAACATCTGATATAAGTGTTATTTTCGTTATGCCTTATCGTTTTGCGATATCCGCTTCACCCGCGAGTAATTGTTAATTATCCCCCTCCTTCCCCGTACATTTCCGGGATCAAAAGTACCCTTTGTCACCCAGGGATAGTGAAGCTTTCCAACAGTGAAAGAAGTTTCCAAATCGGTCTAGTAGTTTCGGAGACTTTTCAATGATGAAAGGAATGTTTTTATGCCCCATAACCGCAGGCTAGCTAGCCCTGCGGCCGTGTGTGGGACTCGAGACTAAAGCATCCACTACCCACTAAACTCCCCCGGTTTCCTCTTAACACCCGATTGGGACGAGCCGGTGCCAGCCTTGTGGCTATTGACCAGCCCGTCCTTGGGTACCCCGACTTGAGGGCAACCCGAGAAACGAGGTGACCTCTAGACTTGGCTCGGGCGACCTGTGCAATGCGGGCGACCATGGTCCAATCTACCATTTTATCTGCTAGGTAGCTAGCAGCTTGCTCGTAGTACAGTGGTTAAGTTACTTGTGTCTAAAAGCCCCAAAGATGTGGGTTTAACTTTTACCACTGTCAGATTAGTTCTTCATAAACTATCAGTCAGATAACACAGATGTTGTCTCTTAACATTTTCGCAAAGAGAAGACAGTGTAATTTTTATCTAAAAGACAAAGTATCTAAGCTGGCTCTAAACAAAAAAAAAAACCCACAAAATATGTTCCCTTGTTGCCATGGCAACAGAACCCTTCACCACGTGTCCCTACGCACTTGTCAGGTTATTCCTACCCGAGATCGAAGCATAATGTCGGAAATTGGAAAACATGTTTCACCTATGAGATTGAGGATACGAAAATATATTATGTATGCGTGTAGGTTTACTATGGAACCTTCAGAATAGACGTGTTTTTCTTAAAGTAAATTTGACTAAAATAACAAAGTTCTCTTCTGTTATAATAATATTAATGTTTCGTGGCTGAATTACGGGTACAGTAGATTTTTATATTAAACTTCTACGTAATATAATAATGCTATCCGTTGAATACGAAAAATGGTTCAAAGGAACAGAACAGTAATCTTCACGATAATATTTTTAAGCTTGTTATGTTCTGGCCCTAAGAATGCGTAATAAGGAGAAAATAATGAAGTAAAAATCATCAATTAATGAAAACTTCCAGCTATAAGACTGGTTTAAGGGAGAATTTCCTAAAAAAAACTGGCCTGCTATATAACTGATAAATAAGCTCGTGATTTAATATCACAAATTATCTGTCAGATAAATAAATGATTGCAATGTTTTCCTAAATTAATTCTATTTATATTCAAGCCTTTCCAGTTTACTCAAATTTTGTTGGTTGTACTATTTCTATTCATAGTAAATAGTACAGAAAAACTTAACCAAACCTCCAGAGTTTAGGTTTTTACAAGGATAGGAACGCACACGGACTGAGATAGACACGTAAAAATAAACGTGTGCATGTGAGATTTATAACCTTACTTTTTGGCGTCGTTTTGTTCAGGTCAAAATTCACGGTTTTTCTTTATTTGTACTAACAAAACGCTTTGCATTTGTTTTACTTTTATTTATTTTATGGAAGAGAAACAAACGAGTGTGACAACTGATAGTAAAGAATAATGTTCATGGACAGAAAATAATACATAGAGGGAGTGGAAAGGGCTGTATAGAATTTGGATGGTGATCTCATCATTTGCATCATTGACGAGCCATTTGGTGTTATGGTCGAGAAGTCGGCTTTTACACCAGAGTTCGCGGGTTCAATCCCCGCACGGTACAAACATTTGTGTGCATGATCATGTCTGTTTGTATCGGTCTGGGCGTTTCTATGTATAATATGTATGTATTTACAAAAAAGTAAATAAGTTAGTTTATCCGTTGTCTGGCACCCATTACCACAAGCTAATGCTTAGTTTGGGGCTAGATGGCGCTGGGTGAATAATGTCCAGTGATATTTATTTATTTTTTATAATTGAGTTGGCCATTGCGCTCAAAAAAATCTTTGTTTAACTTTCATGCTAAAAAAATTATAGGTACTCTTAAAATAACTTCTACCCAACTAGTAACGGTGTTTCTAACGGGTTAACATTAATTGTTTACATAGGCAAACAATGAATGTTAACCCGTTGTCTGGCAGCCATAATACAAGTGCTCTCTTAGTTCTTTTATAACGCTGTGTAAATAATGTCTAGAAATTAATTAGGAACAAAATCTATTAGCAGATTAAATTATTGGCTACAACGTTGATTTTATATTATTTACAAGTACTAATTTTATCCCTGAATCTGTATTTATGTTGTTTGTAAACAAAAAGCATAATTCAGCATTCTAAAACAAAAAGTTCAAGTGAAAGCAACCTTTAATAGCCAATACTCCTTAAAATTAAGGGCAAGCCATCAAAATTCCCAGACCCATAATAGGCACCCACAATATTTGATGCCACACAAAGGACATCGGCAGAAATGGGCTCGATCTTAAGCGTTCGTTCCACTATTCAAAATATAATTAATATTCGTTACAAGATTTTTTATATTTAAATTCAATTTTAATTAATATTTTTACCCCGGGATATAAATATAATCTAATAAATGAAAATACTATTGGTTTTGTAGTGCATCCGGTGTGTTATGTGCATAGTGCATAGTACGTCCGGTAGAATAATAATAATGTTGCTAGTTAAGATACTTAAATACTGATTTTCCGATCAGATCCCATACAAATGACAGCTTATAATAGAGGCACGATAATTTTCTGAAAAAATTATGGCAACGGAAAAGTAAAAAAAAAATCAAATGTCATACAACGTCTGTCAATCATTCGTTTCTGTTTGTTTTGAACATAAACTTAATATATATAACTAGACTGTGCTCTCGTGGCTAAAAAACGAGCCGAGCGAAACCGTCAGACAGAGCAGCTTGTCCCTTTCTAATAGGGTGACAATAAGATTTGGATAAGTGAGACAAATTCAAACATGCAATCTGCGGATCTGCCTAATAATAGTATTTTTTAGTAATTCATGTTAAAATATTTGTGGTTAAAATTTTCCAACTTCTGTGAATGGGTATTATATTTCGAGTTTCTGCGTGTTTCCACTTATTTACACACACGTAAAATAAACATTATATTGTGTTTCAAGAAATAAGCCCTCTAACGTCAAGCTAATATGTAATAACGTAAAGCTAATATTATGCTAATATGTTTTTTACCATAGTGATAGAGAAATTGTCAATTTTTGGGGGTAAGGGTGAATCGTAAAATAAATAATTTAAATATGTGGGACAAGTGGATTATTCCCGACTGCCCCTACCAAATCTACCCCAGTCGAAACTTTTTAGTTTCGAAAATAATTTAGGTTCCGTCTGTTGTTTGTTTGCCTATTGGTTTGAAGTAAAAAAACAAGTGCAAGCGATTTCCAACCTTATTGACATTTACATTGAACGAAAAAAAAACCAAATATATAATTGTAGATTAATACATTGTAAAAATTACATTAAAAGACAAGCGTTAAATTAAGTTTTTGGTCAGGCAAAATTGTTGCCCAAAAACATTTCATAAACTGACATTATGAAAGAACGAGGTACGCCTCCGTCCTTGCCATAGACCTAGAATTCATGGTCACTCTAACTATGAATGAACTGTCATTGCGTGTTGGCAATGTGAAAGAAAGAGACAAGCTACCCCGTATTGATATCTTTCTCGTCTCGGATTTGCCTCGCGTAAGGCACAAGCAAATATATACTTTAATGCGTTAGGATAGTGTTCATTTTCTAAAATGCAATTTTTTGAAGATATCATTCCGGTTACATAGATAATATTAATTCCATGGTTTTGAATAACATATTATGTGAATAATTTTGTTTTGTCGTTATTGTTGGAATGCTTGGTTTAATATTTGACGACTTTCGCTACGTTTAAATGACGGTTTCAGCTAAAACAAACGACCTAAGCTTTTCTTAAAACGGATCCAGTGAACTCGACAATTGGGGTTATTTTTGTAGAAATCAAAATCATCCTATAACTATTTTTTCCCAGGGAGTGGATTTATAAATTGTAGTGTATTTGGAATATTACTTCATTTTCTACATAATAATAGTAAATCGGTAAGTGTAATTCATAAAAAATCAAGGCCCAACGTTCTATGGATGTTCGCCCGTGTCCTTTACTTTATGGCTTTTGAAACATCGACAGCTATTCCTGACATAATAGATAATTTTGTTTAAAAAGAATAGTTTATATTACAACGGATCAAAGCTCAAAATTGCATGGCACCGACACTTGGGAATCACGACCGTAATTTGTAGAGAATGTATTCTATTTCAATTTATTACTGTTATTTTTTCAGTAATGCGAGCATCTGTGTTGATCTTTTAACACAGATATAGGTAGCTATTTTTATTTCTAAATATGTTTTACAGGTTTATAATTATCCAATATCTTGTCTATTCTAAGCCATTTTAGCAGTAATTTTCTAAAAAGCACTAATGAATGCAACAGGCAGTTAAAAATAATAAGTAATTTTAAATGACTGTATTTTTGACATGCTTATCTTTTTTTATTATTTTAATTTTTCTTAATTAATGTTTTGCTATTATCGAATTTTATATATTTTGTATGCCGATAGGCAAAATCTTAAACGCTATTTTTGCTTCGAAAACCAACAACCTTGCTGTATTACCAAAGGAAAACGGTGGTCAGATCCAAATAAAGGTAAAGTACCTACATAATGTTGTGGTACAGTTCTTCGTTGAATCAAGTCAAAGTATTTATTTTGCAATTTGATTTACAATGAAATTCTTTTGCACGTCAAATCTTTTTTATCCTACCAGCACTTCGACGTAAATCATGGCCTGTTGAGAAGAAGTGCCGCAACAAACTCAAAAGATGATAGCGTTTTTTTTAAATAAATATGCATTTTATAAATTAGTACAATAAATAAGCATATGAGTAGATGTCCAGAGAAGCAAATCTGTTTCATGTCAAAAAAAATCAATTTCTTGTCATTTGAGTAATCTTCTACTTTATAGAATACATCACATTACATTCCATAGGTATATTACACTACGCTAAAAAAAAGCAGTCGATGCTTTCACGTCGTCTGAAACTAAATCCACTACACCCAAGCGTATAAATTTCTATAAAAATACGACGAAACTCGAACCCGACGCTCTCGATCACTGGACGTTGTAAATAAAGAATAACCCCAAATAACACACCATGCAAAAAAGAGCTCTAGGGTCAATACAATAATGACACTTTTAGCAAATCTCGTGTGATACCTGCAAATGAATTGAATGTTCCCATTTGGCAAGTCACTACGTCCCATGCTTCAGTTTAGGATACGCTAGTGTCGTGACTCGTGAAAGCATTAGTAAACTCATCCATCTCTCTAAACCCATAGGTTTCAAGAGTTTTGCGCAGGTTTTTTTTTCAAAGGGTAAGCTGTTTCGTTTCTTTGTAACATATTCGTAGGTATTAAAAAAATATGTTTATTTGGTCTGGCACTTATAATGCAAGCAATGCTTAGTTCATGGATAGACGGCGCTGTTTGAATAATGTTCAGGGATTATTTATTTCTTTATTCTCTTTTATATTTTCCAAGGTTAGATATTTTGTTTTTTTAATACCCAACCATTGGTTCGGGTATCCCGAAAAAATAAACCGATTGCAGAGAATTTAAAAAAAAATTCTATACACTGAGATTTGAGAAACATACATTGATTTTTTGCCTAAAGTAAATGTGATAAGAAACATCATTCAAAACTTTATTTTTAATCAAAAGAAGATACCGAAGCAGCAATAAACGTCAGAACTCGCTTGATTTGTCCGCAAACATTTAAATCAATCGCTCCAAATCCTTGTATTTCCTCCTAGAGCCACTACACTCGGATCACTTTCTCCATTCAATGTAGTGTAAATTAAATTACGCCCGAAATACAATTTTCCTCTCGTACAAAGAGAAACTTCGCAAAATACACGGCTCCAGGAAGAAATGTTACGAGCCGTTTGCGCGTTCTTGGCACTTTCGTTTGTTTTGTTAACTGGCTGATTGTTAAACAATAATTACAAATTTTGGGTTCAGTACCCATTAAATGAATGAGATGGACTATTTGTGACGTTTTGTTGTGGACCTTGTAAAGTATTCGGCCTGTATTTTGCAATATGGATGGGACAAAACCACAAAAAAATATGCTCTTTTATCCAAACAATCTTAAATAAATTACACCAAAATCTGTTTGCGTAAAAATCCAGCCATCTTGTTATTTTATTTTCTAATATATTTAATGAATATAGAAGCAATATTATTAGCAAAGGTAAGCTGTAAATAAATAAATAAAAAATCACTGCTGGGACACAGGCCTTATCTCAATTATTGTGAGATAGTGTGGGTCATCATCACAAATGTCCTACTTCATTAATTTCAATAAAACTTGTCTATATACTAAAAAGAAATTAAAATTCAACAGACAATTTTTAAAAATTTATAATAAGCAGTAGCTTAATAAAAATTAACCTACTGCCTCTAAATTCTTAAGTGGGCATAAACAATATTCGCTATAGATGTTTTCGTAATAAAGGAAACAAAAGAAAAATGCGTAAGTACAAACATCGAATAATAACACAAAAGCACATTACAGTTTCAGGCATAACCAAAAAAATGCTGGCTCAGTCTTTGACCTATCAAGTCATCGTTCTTCATTGACAACAAGTCTTGGCAGGGCACGCCGTCAAAGAATAAACATGGTATAGAAGGTTATTTGCGTGTGGCAATAAATTTAATACATCTATTTAATACACAGAAGATACCACAAATAAACAAACAAACATCTTAACAAAGAACGCAAATGGGCATCGCAATAATGATTGTCCTGGGAAAGATTCGAACCCATAACCTCGTCATGACTATTCACGCCACTTTCCCTTCACTCCCAAACAGGGACGGATGAGCTGATTACCTCGTGGCGATTTACCGACCAATCAACAAATTAAACCAGCCACTAACAATGTTGTTGTGGTCCTAAGGCATCCCGCTGGTGCAGAGGGCCCCAACAAGTTTTATCCAAGCCGGCCGGTCCCGCGCGATTCTTCGAGCGTCTTCCCATTTGAGTTCTTCCTTCCTGAGCTCCTTGTCCACCGATCTCTTCCACGTGTGTACTGGCCGTCCGCGTTTTCGCCTACCCTCCGGTTGCCACTCAAATGCGGTTTCAGCAGCATTACCATCTTCCCTACGGAGAGTGTGGCCAATCCACTTCCATTTCCGCAAGAAATTGCCACTAACAATAGTCCAGTTTAATCCCTGTAATATTTTTGTGAAAGTACAAATAGTTGTAATTAACTCATGGTGGCGTCTTATGTATTGATAGAAGTACATTGTAGTAGTTCGAAAAAACAACTACCTAATTTAGAATGTGTTTACTCTTTGCCCGCAAGAAGTCAAGGGCAGCATTTATAGGCAAATAATTTCCGAGAGTCCATCATTAAAATTTGGCAGCCTGCCGAAGACGGCTGACGTCGAAACGTACATCCCTCATTTCTCTCGTGTCAATAGTTCACGCTTCATAACTTTTTTATTATTGGACCTCGTAAGAGGGAAAATGCTTCGGCAGACACCAAAGTCATTTGAGTCCTTTCTATTCAGTCCATAATTCCGTATCTATTTAGGAAACGACTTCGCGATTGTATACCCGTCGATTCGTTTTATTTTGATTACTGTGAATGACGGATACCTTTATAAGGCGCCTGTTTGTTGTTTTTCTTTTAATACTGGCTTGATGTAATTTAGTTAGGCTATTAGGTTATTTTATACTTTTTTATAAAAGGAATGCAAATGGGATTGGACCCACCCATGTACACTATTAGAGCTGCCTGCCTTTGAGAAAATAATATTGGGAACAGGGAGGGCTATTTGAGGGGGGTCCCTCGGTTTCTCGCTTAACAAACCAAAAGAAAGAGTAAAGCTACTTCTCATACTATTAGAATATTATCTTAAATTATCGTTCGCTTGGGACGAAACTTATTGATGATTGAACTTGCACTGTAGCAGCATTGCGCGACGCTTCCTGATTAAATGTCCTTTTATTTTATATAATACTAGCGGCCGCCCGCGGTTTCACCCGCGTGGTTCCCGTGGGAATCAAAATCCTTTCTTTTTTAAGATGTATTCTGCTATTCGGGACGGAAACAAATCCAACAAATCAAAAACCATGGCAATCGGTCCAGCCGTTCTCGAGTTATAAGTGTTGTAACAAACACGACTTTCTTTTATAGAAGCAGTCAGGATGACCTCATTCCATCTGATGGTAAGCGGAAGTGATATCCTGAATATAATAAGCCGCAGTGGCCAATAATCATTAGTAGGACTGCGTACCTGTTTGTCAACTGAAAAAGCGTAAAAAAACAGTCTGTGCTCTGTAAGATTTATCACCTTATTTTTTCACCTGTCTATAGCATTTTCAACCGGAACTGGGATCACTATTTATCAAGACAGAGTAATATCCAGCCGTTTTGTTAAACCACCCCCTGTTGGTAACAAAAGCTTGCATAGATCGATTCTTCCGACGTGCCGAAAGAAAAACTGTTTGGATGCGTCCTTTTTATCTATTTACAAAATATTTCTACCAGCTATTATTCATTGCTTATGTGTTTGTAAATATATATTAACTTAAGTTCTGATAATATAATCTATTGCTATCCTAGTCCAACTATTCTACTAACTACTTTTTTTAGACTATTTCAACTTTTTGGCAGCATCCGACGTTCGACCCCCCTTTTTTTCCCAGAGGATAATGCGTTTAGGCACCAAGCTAGCTAGACCTGCGGCCATATGTAAGACTCGAGACTAAAGCATCCCGCTAGCCACCTAACTCCCCAGATTTTCCCTTTCTATGCAATTGCCTCGAACGGTATCAGCCTAGTGGCTATTTATTTACCAGCCCAATGTTCGGAAGAATTTCATTGTAGGTATATCAAATTGCAAAAAAATACTTCGGCTCTTATGGGAGTTTGTGACACCAAAGGCATAACTTACTTACAATTTCAAGGTAAAACATAACATAATAGCGAAACACATAAACAAAACTTTTATAAGACACTCCATTTGCATAAAAACATAATATTCTCATTTTGTCGCGAACAATATTATAGAATCTATTATTCACTGTGTTAAGTAAATTGCTTCAGACAATGCTGCAGAATATTATCCAGAGAGACATCTGTCAACTAAAAATTAAGCAAAATAGCTAAAGAGGATTAAAGTTCTAGCAACAGCGGCATCCTGTATTTATGCTCCTATAAAAAAGTCTGTTTCAGAACAATAGTGGATGTATAGTGTAGCAAAGACTTCGAAATAGAAAGGTTTTCCCACGCATTATGTACTGGCAATAATGTGTAGATAATCGGTCTCGAATTTTGCGGGCAGCGGGGCGGCCAGCGGCAGCGGCGAGATGTTTTGTATGGAATCCCATTGACCTGTTCTCGAATACAGCGGGGCGGGAGCGTGAGCGGCAGCGCAAGTAGGCGCACTGCGGTTCACCGCTTGACAGCATCGTACCGCTCTTGACGGCCCGCGTCAAGCGGTGACCGAAGGGCGCCTGCGTGCGCGCCGCCGCGGCCGCTGCCCCGGAATTCGAGGCCGAGGCCTAATGGTTTTGACTTGAATCCTCTCTGAAGGCAAGGAGGTCGGTTGCAATGTCACAATATTAAATTGCCGACACTTGATCTTGGTGCAAGGGTGACTAGAATAATACAATGCGCTTGAAAAATGCATGAATTATCAATAATATCAGACAACTTTTGCCTTTTAGATCAATTTTTGTACATATAGGTATCAGAGGCGGCAAACATCTGCAACACCAGAAGGATCGCTGATGCGTTGCCGGCCTTATAAGGGGGGTGTGGGCCTCCGGCACTCTCACAAACCAGACGAAACACAATAGAGTAGTCACTATTATTTCAAGCTGGTGTTATGTGAGAGAGTGGTACTTCCCCAGACGAGCCGGCCCATTCGTACTGTAAAACAGCATTTCTCTACCACTGCCATTACAATAGGCTATGTTTGATAAAACATAAATGCTCGCAAAATTCGCTTTGTTATGATACGTGCCTCGACGCAGACCTTCATCAAAGTAAACCATGCTGAAATCACTGAAAATAAACAAGTAATTGTACCTATTATGTGAAGTTCATTATAAACAAAGCTCGTACGAATATAATGAAACAGTCCCACCATTTCATTTTCGTTAAAAACTTCAAAGCGGATTACGATAATTTTAACAAAGGAAATATTCAATAACCTGCTCCATTTTTCTGTCAACGTAGGTATTATTTTACCGTAGTAGAGTACATGATGTTTTGCTTAGCTCTTTTATTTTTATGCATAAGAGACTTTATAAAGTCTCTCATTATAAGAGGACTTCTTCTTATTAGGTATAATGAGATAGGACTCCGTGTGTAAGGACAACCGACAAAGGATGTTGTCCCCTCTCACAAGGGCAACTCCTCAGATGGGTCTGATTTCTTAAAAAAGTGCATTAATTGCGTAAGCATGATCTGGAGAAAAATACGCATTGTCTCAGCCAATGTATGCTGAGGATTGTGCCGTATTCATTCATATTTGCAAAGGCACAAGGATACCCATTAAACCTCAGAGCTTCTCTAGTTTTTTTTTTACCCGGGGAATACGAAAAATGACTTCACTGTAATCTATAGTAATATTACAAAGAGGAAAGATTTAATTGTTTGTTTGTATTGAATAGGCTCTGAAACTACTGAACCGATTTTAATAATTCTTTCACTGTTGGAAAGCAGTGAAAAATGATTAAAATCGGTTACACTATCACTAGTGAACATATGCTACTTTTGATCCCGGAAATGTGGAGGGAAAGGGAGGATACTTCTCCAGACGAGCGGCTAATTCGTATAGATAAATCAACTAATTCATAACCATTAAAAATACAGATAGATTGTATTATGAAGCAGAATTGTAGAAGAACTGATTACATAAAAAATACATTTTGATCATAGTTACAGCAGCGCTGGTATTCTGGCAGAAACTTTATAAGTGCAGTGCAATGCAGGTGGTTATTGGCAGTTTTAATGAAAGCGGCATAGCGTCTTCTGTAACGCAATTCAGCTACCACATAAGTGATATTTAAGACAAATCTGCGTTTTTCGCTGCTCTGGTAGTATGAAAGATACCTCACTGTTTTCAACTCGTTTGTGGATGTCTTAGTTTTGGTTTGTTTTATTCATTTCGGCGTGAAGGCGTGTCGGTTTCGCAGTAATTACTTAAAATGCTGTTGTCTTGGTCCCGTACCATGGAATTAAGTAATCCAACTGTATTCTTGGAAATAATGTAGTGTCATTGTTTTATTCCACAATATTTTCTTCGTAATGTTCAGTTGTGGCGCGATAAAAATACAACTCTTTTCACTTATTCTCTCACAACGATTAATTTTCTCGTATTACAATTATAATCATTGAATCCTGATTAAACACATTTTCCCTTTCTCGTGTTCCGAAAAGTACCAAAATTACTAGTTGGGAGAAAGTGAAAGCGATAGTCCGGTAGTCCAGTCAACGAAGCCTTAACTTTGCCATTTTAGAGGAAAAGCTGAAACCGGTGCCAAAATTTTCGTTAATGACTCTGTAATAACATACAAAAAATGCAGGGTCAGGAGTCACCGGGGTCATAGGAAAAAAAAATGTAAAAGAGTGAAAAAATTTATTTTTCCTAAAAATCTCGAAAACTAACAGAAAAATGAGAAAAAGTTTCAGACAAAAGTCGTAGAAAATTACTTTGTCTACAAAAAATGTTCTTATCAATTTGCGCGTATCGCGCACCGTTTCCTAGGAAATCGCGTACAAAGTGCGAAAATTCGCACAAACAATGTTTTTCATTTAAATATAATTTTTACAAATTTTTCTATTAAAAATTATTTTTATGCATTCTACGATATCCCCAAAGAGATTTCCGTCTTATTTTTATTAATTTGGTTCTACATCAATATGTGCACTTTGTACTCGATTTTCTAGCAAACGGTGCGCGATACGCGTAATCGATAATAATCTTTTCTGTAGACAAAGTAATTCTCTACAACTTTTGTCTAAAACTTTTTCTCATATCTCTTTTAGTTATCGAGATTTTTGGGAAAAAGTCATTTTTTCACTCTTTTCCAATTTTTTTTCGTTTGACCCCGGTGACTCACGACCCTGCATTTTTTGTATGTAATTACGGGGTCATTAAGAAAAATTTTGGCACCGGTTTCAGCTTTTCCTCTAAAATGGCAAAGTTAAGGCTTCGTTGACTGGACATGTAATTGCTGGAAATTCTAATTCTTATTTTCTGCAACGAGACTTTTTAAGCTGAGGTCAAATTCGGTTATTTCAGCCTCAAAAGGTGACTATGACTTGATTTTAATGATGGGAAGTTTGCTCTACAGCGAGTCATTAAACAGAATACTTTACTTTCTGAATGATCACGACATCAAACCAATTCTGTTGTTAGTCCGAGAAAATAACAGAATATAATGCTGTTCTTACAATAGTAGAGGGCGAGCTGTCTGTTAATTACGGCCGGAAGTGTCGCAGGCGTGAATCACGTCTCGACAACGTGGTCTGGTTGTCTCGTTAGCAGCGAACCAAGGCAAGCTTTAAAGCATAGTAGAAAGAAAAAAAGAAAGTACGTTATCTCTGTACAAACGTACCGCGCAATGTGTACGCCATAGTATCTATGCGTCGCCGCACGCACACTCAAATTATATCTCGACCCGTTTTGCTAAAAGTGCCCTAAGACACCCTAATACCGCGTTTACATTCAGCCATTTCCGTTGCTGCTTGCCTTGCCGTACATATTTCCCCGTATATTGATGTGGCAACGTCAGCGGAAATGAGTGTTTACATTGCCGCTTCATATGTATTATAAATTCGACTCTGGGCCATGGATAACGTGGAAATTGTCGCAGCGTCGGCGCTCTGCCTTTTAAGTTTAATTAATTATTTAAATGTTTTAAAAAAAAATTGGATTCAAAAGAGACGTCGTCGTCAGAGGAGATGGTGGATGATAGCAATTCATCGTAATAGAACAATAAGTATTTTTAAAGATATTAAACGACTGAACGAGAGAGCAACATGTAAACACACGTTGCCGCTCGCATTGCCGCGCTTTGATGTCCGCTAGAAAAACCGCCAAATGGGGGATAGCCGGGCAATGCGAACGGCAACGTCAAGGCAATGGAAATGACCTGTTTACATTCTCGCGTTTCCCAGTTTATTCCCCATGTTGCCGCGGCAATGGGCTGAATGTAAACGCGGTATAAGACCCTAATAGTAGGCATTTTGGGAATTGGGCTGGAGAGAACCTACTGTATACTCTTTCTACTACTCGTATGTTTAAGGCGAAGTATTTTAGAGCGCGCAAACAAATTATGGAATGGTGGCGCCCCGCGTGTCATTCAACTAATTAAGAGAAACAGGTCCATATAAAACTATGTAAAAATTCAGTTTATTTAATAAGAAATACGATATGGAATTTTCATTTAGTCTGAATGTATTATTCCGCTTTTCGGCCCATACCTTGCCTTAATATTGCATTGCTGTAGTAATTGATTGAAAGTTCTCATGATAAAATTTCCGCGTAAAATCCAAACAAACAATCCAGTATGACTATTTCATATTTTGTAACAAAAATAGTAAACAGTGTCCCTTTGGTTTCACTTTCTCTTGATCCCGTGAAAACTCCTAGTTTGTGTATAAAAACGTATATTATTCTTATTTTGCAACCAATTTAGTCACTTTCTCTGCTCACCTCAAAAGCTCTGACCCATCTGATTACCATGCCTTTATTGCAGACACGATGAAGCCAAAAGGAGGGTAATGGTCTCCCTGTCGAAGTAAAGTACCGTCATTAGCCAGAGCTCTCTTAATGTGAACCGACGATATTTATTTTGTAAACAGAACTGTTATTGTTTTTCCCTGACAGAGCTTTTCGGAGACTACCTTTGAGCAATGTCTCAGACGGTATAAAACCTCCGTAATGTAAATAATTAATAAACAACTGCCTTCGTTTTATAAAATTGATCAAAGGATTCAAACTGCTTTCGTCTCTCGCAGCTGAAACGCTGTTACAAAAATACTAACACCCTGTTGCAGAAAGCTCCATTAAAGTTAATGCTTCATTAAATCTAATGCTGTCACTTTTCGTTGTCATGAAATAAAAAGTGGCAGCAACAGCTTTAATGACACATTAACTTTTCTGCAACTGAGCATAAGAGTATTATTTTGTCCAATATCATAGTATACTATAATGTCCTCCTAGCCAATCCACGCCTACGGCGGCCAATCTTGACGATCAGGAAAGGCAACAACGCAGTATATATTATAGTGCACAGTGCAAGTGAGTGCGCAAGCACAGGTGCATTCCCTATTCCCTCAGTCTCATAACACGGTGGGACAGCAGTCTGACACGACCGAAGAGTTCAGGCACAGGACCAACGACTTAAAGTGCCTTCCGAAGCAAGAAATCATCATTCCTTTCAGACATTTAGGTGATTCAAGCCTGCAATGTGCAATTCAATTAGGACATAATGATTATATTAGTACAATAAATAAGCATATGAGTAGATGTCCAGAGAATCAAATCTGTTTCATGTCCACAAAGTCTTGTCATTTAAGTAATCTTCAACTTTATAGAATACATCACATTACATTCTATAGATATATTATATCACTACGCTAAAAAAAAAACTAGGAAGGATGTAATATTAATAGTCTACAAGTGAGTGTGCCAGCACAGGTGCACTTTCTGCTCCCTCACTAATATTGCCAGTCTGACACGATCAAAAAGAGTTCAGGTGTAGGACCAACGACTTTTCGACTTCTCCGAGGCAAGAGAGTGCTTTACTCCCTTAACTTCGAGACAAATTAATCACATAAATAAAAGATTGGCAGAACAAAGTTTTTTACTCTGGAAATATTTTTCTCATAATAAGGATAACAACATAATGAACGTTCTACTAAATAACTCAATCTTACCTATGTACATTGTTTGAAGTAGGCTGTGCTATCTGATTCAGACAATTATCTTTATTTGTTGGTTTTCCCTATTGTTTGTGGTAAATAAATACAGACAAAGGGTTTTCCGTAAGTCAACAGAACATCTCCGATAATAATAACTGACAGCCAGATTCTGGATTTTTTTATCTGCTAGCTTTCTACAGCTAAAAGAGAATGCTAAAGTATGAACTTTATGACGTCATTTAGATACCAATAGATGGCGCTACGTGTTTTTTGCATCGCGGAGATTTATGATTATATAGGTAACGATGCCGGAATCAACTGGATGCGGGTGGCGCAGGACCGATCGGTTTGGAGATCCTTGGGGGAGGCCTATGTCCAGCAGTGGACGTCGTTTGGCTGAAATGATGATGATGATGAGGTAACGATGTAGTTCTTGGTTTTAGCCGTAAGTGTATAGAAACGTATAACATGTGATTTGGTTGTCGGTCTGGCTTTACTGTTTTAAACAATGAGAAAACTAGCTTTTCTGTGTAGGCCAACTTTAATTAGCCCATACCTATAGGTCGGATTACAGTCGCTCCAGTAGGGCTAGCAAGGATAACATCGAGAAGTGAGAAGTATTGGTAATTCGATTAAATTTTGTACTTAATTGAATTACAAATACTTAATGGGTGCCAGATAATAGATAAGCATTACTTACCTTTATACTTTTTTTTTGTAAATATTATACAAAGAAACACCCAGATCGATACAAACAGACACTTTCATGCACACAAATGATCGTACCGTGCGGCGATCGAACCCGCGACCTCTTGGTGTAATACCTGACTTCTCAACCAACACCAAATGGCTCGTAAAAAGTTAACGTTGTTCCGTATGACCGCTCTTTGTTCCAACAACTAGATTTCCATTGTTTAAAAATACACGGCTCCTAAATTCACACCACTTTGTATAAGCTGCGCTCTCGAGTGTTACTTCTGTCAAGTTAAAGCGCAAAAGAGCGACAAAACTATAAAACTTTCAATGAATTTTAAAATCAACAGTGAGAAATGGTTTTAAGTTCGTTTTGTTCCTTTTAGGTATCCCTCGTTCCTTGTTTGGTTCCTTTTTAAATCATTCATTTTCTTTATGATTTTCCTGCTTTACTTTTAACAATTTGGTGTAATGTTTAAGAGGTCAGTTACACCAGACGTTGCGGGTTCGATTCCCATGAGAGAATCAGTTTTGTGTATAAACATGTCCGTTTCATGTTCATGCACATGAGTTGTTACCCACAATTACCAGTTGTAAGTATTTTATATTAATTTGTCAGAAAATCAACTTTTCCCCATTTCAGAATCAGGCGTAATGAAAATACGATCGCTCAATAAATAACAAAATGCAGGAAGCACTATAATCGGGTTAATGTACCGAGTTATTCGGTTTATTTTCCCAAGTAAAACATTGCGTCTAATGACATTTATCTCAGATTTATTACTGGTATGGAATATACTCTGTAGGAAGCAGTTCCACGATGATGGCTGACATGTTTTGAAGCATTTTAGAGTTCTGCAGCCAAATATCAAAAACGGAAGCGCAATAAATCATCCCTAGCCGTCCGAATGTCGTAGCCAATTTACCCAGGAACTAAGTGGTTTGAATTTACTAAATGTAATGGTACTCTCTCTAATTCGTATTTGTGTATTGATAAAATGAATATTATTAATATTCTTTTTAAATATGCTATTATCTCGTATACGTTAACAAAAGCTCAACGATACAGAACACAAATATATTCAAAAACAGATTAGACAAATATTTAACTGGAAGGAGTTAGCCCATTAGGTGGAGCTAATAAGATACAGGCTATCATCAGTGTTTTAACTGCCTGTCTGTCAATAAATAAATAAATAAAATAAAAAAGATATCTTGGTATTTGTTTCAGCATTTTTAATTGAAGTAATTTATCAGATTATTTAATACTAGCCTCCCGCCCGCGGTTTCACCCACGCGTTATTGCTTTTTTCAAATATCCCTTCCCCCCCACATTTCCGGGATAAAAAGTACCCTATGTCACCCGAAGATAGTGTAGCCTTCTACAGTAAAATAATTATTCAAATCGGTACAGTAGTTTTGGAGCCTTTTCAATACAAACAAACAAACAATCAAATCTTTCCTCTTTAAAATATTAGTATAAATACAACTTCAGGGCAAAGCCGTCCATTGTTGGAATAAAGTCATTGTCGTATTAATCAAACCGGAGCTGTGTGACAACAAACACAATGTGTTCGACAAACTTAAACAATTTGCAAGATCCGGTAATAAAAATCTAATCCATTCAACCATCGAAGCTTTAAAGCAAAACAATATTTGGTCGGATGATGGATGATTATGTTATTAATAAGCAACCACTACATAATCCAGTAATTTTTTCACTGCAATAAATTAATTTAATTTGATCTATTGGATAATGAATCGTTTTATCCGCATTACCATTGTCAGACGTTCAAATCCGGCTAATAAAACATGCAAGTGTTTGATAAATATTTATGATGTTTATATCAATGCACCTATTAACATGATTACCGTTTATTGTATAAATCATAGTAGAAACTAATTTGAGTTTGTTCACTAGGTCGACTTTCAAAATAATAATTATTTTTTGTTTTCGCGTCCACGGATAAGCTAAGCTGCTCAAGAAATTAAACCTTATTGTAGCTTTTATTTATACATTTTATAAAATCACAAACACTGCATATATCACAAACAGACACTTATATTTAATTACTCCCAAAAGAGAAATTGCGTTAACAAAAACTGGTTAATTTTGCTAACTATCACAGTAGAACTTCTTATGAAAACGACTCGGAACGTCGAAGAACCACAAGTGCAAAGTCATGTTTAAGATTCCCTGCTTAAAATAAACTTCATTCTCGGCATATCACATGCCCACGTGACACAGACTGGGTACATGTGTACCAGGCCTAATTTCAGAACAAATGTATTTAGCCAAGTTTAAAGCTTCGTACACACGTATGCTTGCATCATTAGGTATTTTTCAAATATCTGCATCATGCAAATAAGTTTGTATACCTACACCTAGTTTTCTTATCTTCAGAGCATTAGTTGCCAGTCAGTTTAAGCTATTGTGGTGAACTTAAACTACGCAAAGATCAAGTTAGCGCTTACAACAAAACAACGCATGCTGTCAAATGGTGCTATACGAACGACTTTAAAATGGAATCCAGCATCTCGCATGCAAAGTAATTGTGACCCGATAGCAAAATGTAGATGATAGAGTCTAAAAAAAGAAAAATAAAATAATTTTGATCTGCAAATCCCTTTAAGTTCGTTTTATTTAAAGCGGTTAAGTTGAATAGGGGCACACTATACGAAGATTTGATGTTAAATAAATATGAATTATGAATCATAATAACTTGTATATTTTAGTCTGTTTTAATCTCATACAAGTGCGCTCTCAAACGATGTAACGAAAGTCCGGTAATCCGTACTTTCATTTCGGCCGCGCGAAGTTGTGCAAATTAGTAAAGCAAGCGAAAACATGGAAAATGCAATCTGCAAATGTATTTTATATTTCATAATAAATTAAATAGTTTTCTCGTAGTACGACGACCGTCCAAAAGATATGAAAGTAGCATTAAATTGAAAATAATGATAGGTACCACGGGTCAGTCAAGTAATTATTAAATTTTGTTTATCTTGCTAAAGTCATGTTCAACTCATTTTTGTGGTTAATCAAATTAATTACCACAGAGTTTCTGCCGTATTAATAATGGTAATTATGGATGTTTTTATATAATTTCATATCTCTTAATCTTTCAGTTAAAAATTGTTTTTATGCCAAGATGTGTTCCCGACTTAACTTTCTTGCCTGAATAATTGAAGTTGCCCGTAAGCAGAACTTAACACGTTGTTCGCGTTAATATTTTTGCTGCATCTTTTATTCAGACGGAAAACCACAATTTTCCTACGCACGTTTGCGATCACAGTATTACAGAAAAAGGAGAAGCATTGTTAAAGAAAATATACTAAGGTACGATAATTTTAGAAGAATGATGATAGTAGAGATATTTTCAAACGATGCTCTCTGTCTCTGTTCCTCCGAGCGTTTTATGTCATTCTACTCGTTTGCACCATGCATGTTCGAGAATGTAGCAAGTTCAGTCATTACATTGATTTTACCTACATTGGAACAACTGTCATTTCACCTCCGTAAGGCCTCGGCCTCGAATTTCGCGGCAGCGGGGCAGCAGGGGGAGCGGCGGCTAACGCAGGCGCACTGCGGTCATCGCTTGACGCGGGCCGTCACGAGCGGTACTTGTGGGTACGATGCTGTCAAGCAGTGATCAGCAGTGCGCCTGCGTGCGCTGCCACTGCCGCTGCCGCCCCGCTGCCCGCGAAATTCAAGGCCGACGCCTAAGCCTTATAAGGCCTATTGGTTTATATAATACTGCAGCCATACACTTTATGTTCTATTATGGTTTTCAAATGTTCTATTTTAACATCTAAGATTGTATGGCACGAAGTTTGTAACATTATTTATTTGTTCAAATAACTTTCCCAAACTCTTGTGCCAGTAGTTTCCATGTGCATAATCCCTAATACTCGTTGTGGTATGCGCATAAAACGGTTGATATCTGTAACCAAGTGCACTAAGCCTAGCCTAGCCCCAGACTGCATGCCGGCGACCACAGACTAAACAGATGCGGTTGCGGACAAAAATAGATTTGCAACATCTGTATGCGGATAAAGTGGCTAGAGTACATGAGGTGAATTAACACACATAATTATGCTTATTCAGAGGCAAAAAATCAAATTATATCTGTATCTGTGATGTCCAGGTTAAATGATGGGCACTGGCTTAATCACCACGCTTGCCAAATGCGGATTGGTAATCACAAACCCGAGCGGTGTCCGAAAAAACCGACACAAAGTAAGATCGACCCGGGAATTGAACCCAGGACCCCGAGTCTCGGCCCGGTACTTAAACTACTAGACCATCGAGGCGTTATTTTGAATCCTACGTCAAAAAAAGAGTAAGACATTTCGAGGATGCGCAGGTCGAGAGTTTCCCGACAATACTGCGCAAAAAAGCAGGTTCACAGCCGCAATAGTGTTTTGGATGTCATAGCCAACCGTGGTGACTGTCCACTGATTGGTAAACTTATTGTTAGGATTAAGTCACTTGTAACCTACTTTAATTTTTGAATTGTACTAACATAGGATATAAGCTCTTGTAACTAACACTCTGGATCTTGTTGTCTAATTAATAAATGTTTTTATTTATTGATTTATTTCTAGCGAAATTGCCAACAAGGCGTGAAAACTCAAAAAAAAATATAAAACAGCTAATTGCTACGACCTTTATTTTTAATTTCTAGACGCACTATCGATGTAACTTTCTCGTACCTGCAGTTGCTCAAATACTTTTTAGTAAAAAGTTCTTTTTATTAAAAATACTTTTAGCAAACTCTCCCAATGTTCCACTGCATACTTAACCAATTTATAGCTGGATGATTTTAATTATTTCATAACTTTATAATTTTTTTTGTGAATGTCAAATTAGGGTTGACCTAAACTTATCTTCTCGATCTAAACGAAATTGTTAATGTAGATTGTGTTTAATTTAATTTTATCATAAAATAAAACCAAAATATATGATAGAATTAATGGATAAGAGACGTGATTAGTTGAAAATAATGTCCTTTGTACACAGACTAAAAACAAAAGTAGACTTGCGATATCTTGCTTTCTATAAGGAATGATGTGTCCACGATGTGCAACGCCACACCAGTACGTAGTGGTGAATATTAAAACTAAGTGGTGATATGCCAAAGCATGCTAAGCACTGCTTCTTAACATTTGTCCAATAGTAGGTGGCAGCAATTCTAATTAAGATACTTTTGCCAGGAAGTCCAGGGACCGACTAAGGTAAAAAAGTAAAGTAAAGTACAGGTACCGGTTTTTGGTACAGCGCCTTCTCTTATTCTATTTAATCCTTTTCTTGTCCTTATTAAATCATCTTCATCAAAATGTAGAGAGCATATTTTTGAATATTTTGTTGGTGACCAATCTTTGCGGTTAATGGAAATGAGCCACCTATTTTTAGGGAAATTTCGGAGGGAAATCTAGGGAAGGAAATGTTTTCATGTCAAAACCCGTAATAAAAGGGAAATGCCAGAAAGCCATAGTAACTTAGGCCCAGAATGCGCAACATATTCAATAACATGAATGAACTCTAAATATTCGTACTTGATTTTTCGCTATTTTCTTTTTTCAGTATAAGTTAGGAAAAACATTTATATATACTTGATTAAGTATTTCAACGATTTTTTCCTTTACATGTCATTTCTGATGTCTGTTTAAAATAGTTGCTATAAATAAGACATTGGTCCGAAACAGTTTATTTTTATACTGTTAAATAATATTATTAGAGACCAATAATTTTTTTGTTTTTTCCAACTTATACTTAAAAAAGTAACTATAGCGAACAATCAAGTACGAATATTTAGATTTCATTCATGATTGTAATCATGAATGACACATTACATTTCAATGTTGTGGTTTTTTATTTTATTCCTGAGTACGGCCCCTACAAAAATAGACATTCTACTTGACACTAGATGGCAGTAGTAGTAGTAAAATATATATTTTTACTTTGTCATGTCAAATACTGACAGATGTTGACTTATTTTCATCTATCAATTGGAATATTCTTTAAACAATTCATTTAAGAAAACAATAAAAAAACTTACGAGCGGAAAGATATTTTGACTCCATTTATCCACTCATACGTCCACTGTAACCACAGTTACAGAGACCATATACCTCAGGACAGTCCGTGTAACTACAGTTACATTTTTAAGAATTCGCGCCCGCCGATTGTTTTTTTCTTTTTCTTATCGCTGTGGATGTTTATAGTCTGTAGTGTTGCTGGTTTTTGACGCTCTATGATATGTACCACACCTTATTTCAAGTGGAACATAACTTCGGCTCATGGCTACAAAAAAAATAAATTGTCAAGTTGCTTGTTGTTTTTGTGGATCAGTGCGCGAGTGACTCCAGCTATTTTATTCGAGAAATCAGGCCGTAAGTAATAAAATATTATTGTTTTGTATATCAAAATATTTATAATCTTACATATTTTCATATTTTATAATATTATGTGCGATTCCAGACAGTTTTTAAGTAAAAATTTGGATTAAAAATAGGTCGGTGACTCTGTGTTTTTATTAGTGAATAATTGGAAGATCTAAAAAAGTTCTTATATTATATCGTAATTAAATGTTTTAATATGAAAACTTATTAATATTATAGCCTGGTTATTACCATACTTTCTTGAAATATTCCATATTTCATTCTGGATTAGACAATTTACCATACGTGAACTTCGATTTGACAGATCATGTAGCTTTAGTTTTTATTTTATTTGTAATATTTTTAAGATGATTTATAATGGGATTTTGGTTCCAAATGAAAGGTCATTAAATTACCTAAAACCCAAAATTGTTTTAATATTGTAAATGTCAAAAATATCTAATAAAAAAAAATATTTAAATTGAAAACTAGGACAAAATTAGCATTTCTTAAAGTTCACTGTAAGATCATTAATAGAATATAATGTTAAAATCAAACATAACTATTGCCTAAAAATCGTCAACTAATGAGCCTTTCATTAGTATTTTTCATTTTGCGATATTTGAGTTATTTACTGAGTAATAAGCATTTATTTAGCATACGTCTCCTATCGATTTTATTTTGCGCGTATCACGTGACTCGCGGACTGTCCTGACAACCTAGCGAAACGCGCGCGGACGTTTGAGTGGTTATGTGTTTTCTATCTTTTGGGTAGCTTTTACAGCCGACGACGCAACACTTCATTTCAATGGGAATACACAATGCCGTAACACAATGTACGTTCGTAGTGAAATCTGAACGCGTACTGATTCCAGCGCCATCTAGCGTGGAGTGTCTAGGACTACAACGTTCTACTCTTTTAAATTTTTGTCGGAGGAGGACACCTAGCATATGCCCCCTCTTCTATTGTTATTTCTCTATGCCTTTGTATGACGACGGATTACATCAACACGCTTTTTTTTATAGTAACTTTATTGGCTTAACTTAGCCTGATGGTAAGCAAAAGGAGAACCCAAATTACCATGGCGATTCTATCCGTTGGCATCGCAGTACTGGCCCGCAAGGTGCTTCTTCACGCTTCGTTTATAGAAACCCATGTTATACTTCAATACTTAGAGCCAGTTCTAATGCTGTCAGATAAGACTCAGACTTTTTTGTTTCTCGAAACAAGAAGACAGTATCGCCGCTATCTGGCAGATAAAATAATTATCCAAAATTATCTATCACTGGTGATACTGACAATCTTCGTAACAAAGAAACAAAATATGTAGGTCACACAGCGCAACTTTGTGAAACAAAAACAATCATTATCTTCCACATTGGCGAATGTTTTGGTGGAATCAGACGACCGATTCTGAATTTTCGTAAACTTTGAACGTTATAAATCACAATTTGGAAAGTTTGTTAATGACTTCCCGGTTCGGGTCTTGGACGGATTCCAACAAGAGATCTTGTGAACTATAATAATTTGTGGAAAGCACCGCTTTGCGAAGGTGTTAACGTCAACCAGTCGGACAGGGCTTCAGCTATCTACGAGTTGTACCTATGTAAAACAACATTGAGCAAGAAAGAAATAGGTTTTATAATAAATATAAATAAATATCTCTGGACATTATTCACACAGCGCCATCTAGCCCCAAACTAAGCATTAGCTTGTGCTATGGGTGCTAGACAACGGATAAATAATAATCATTTGCATCTAGCTCGTTTGCCTTCCTCATTTATAAAAAAAAACTGTAGCTTAGCGAGTCTGGTAGGTCTGATTGGTAAACGCTTTATTTAATGTCCGACTGCCTAACGATCATTTAAAATTATTAAATTATAGGTATGTACTAAAATTAAATAGTACTAAACTTTTGCTACATATTTCTGGCCGCTTACTTTTTTTTTGTAATTGGATATCGCACCGCATGCATTTCATGATTATGCATATTGGGCAGTGTGTGTCTCACACACGGCCACAAGGTGCATAGTCGGGACTAAAAAATAAATAATAATAAATGATAAAATAATAAACGATGCCATAATAAAAATATCTCTGGACATTATTCACACAGCGCCATCTAAGCTAGTCCTAAATTAAGCATTAAGGCTGTGTAGTTCCGCAGATGCCGCGCGTATGGTTTTTAAAAGCCACCTGAGACATACAAACCAGTGTTTTCAATTCTAAAAAAAATATATGTATCAGTTAAGGATCTGATCTAGTTAAAATCGCATTCAATTACATGTTTTCATAAACTTCACTCGATAGAAAAAAATCCCAAAGTTACCCCTTTTTTTAACGATTTTCGTATTTTATGTCTAAGCTCCTGCCAATTAACATTTGAATTTTCACTCAATTATAGCCACTAAATATTTACAGATAAATTCGCAGAGTTTGACTTGATAAAATTAGTGTCTCGTTTACTATGTTTAAAAAACTACGAAATGTGCGAGCGCGGCGCCATATTTGGACGTCGCATAATACAGACCTACAAACTTATCTGTTCCGGTGGCCAAAATTGGAACTACGTGAAATACAATGCAAAAACGATATTTAATGACAGTTCTAAATAGACAGTAGCGACGCCGCCATACATATTATACATAAAAACACCCAGTCCGATTCAAACTGACATGATCATGCACACAAATGTTTGTACCGGGCGGGGATCGCACCCACGACCCCTGGTCTTCTATATAGCCGACTTCTCGACTATTACATCAAATGGCTTGTCAGCTAAAGCATTCCACTACCCGCTAAATTGCCCCGGTTTCCCCTTCACACCTGAAAAGGCAAGACTCGGTGCCGACCTTGTGGCAAATAGCCTGACCTGTGTGTCAAATATCAAAATATACATCGATATATTATCACTTCCCTAAATTGGGTGAGAACAAATAAGGAACCTCTCTTAATCATCTTGTCAGGTAATTTCAAGACGAAAATCAATGTAAACATGCCTTAAAGTTTAAGCTTCGCAGAATAGATTGATAGCGCGACGTAAGGCCCTACCCTCGTCATAGCTTCATATTCTAATCACTATTTCCTGACGTGTGGAGGCCGAAAGGAAATCATGAAGAGCTTTAACTAAGATTAACGGGCATCAAACTTCAAAATGTTTTCTAAGTTCAAACATAAAGCATTCCAATAGCTGGTGCATAATAAAAGCTTCATGATAGCAACCGGCACATTTACAAAAAACGCGAAAAGGACTCATAAAATTGCAGCTCGAATTCTTGATTATGAAAGTAACTTGCGTTAAACTACTTGCTTTTATTCACTCAGTTCTTGAAAGCGCTATTAAAATGTGCAGTCAATTTTTTCCTCATTTCAGTCATTCTTCATTTTTCGTTGACGTCTGTGGCGTTATCGGCAAATTTAATGAAACTGGTGTCATTACAGTTTTTATTTTAAAAGTAAAACCCGTGTTTGACTGACTCATTGCAATATAATTGATATCACTGTCGTGAGTACCAAACACATTAGCTGACTATTCCACGATAGCATCATCAATTAAGGAGTTAATGAAATACTCTCTTTAAGAGACTAGCGGTCGCCTCCACGGTTTCACCCCGCGTAGTTATTTTTTTCAATTATCTCCCCCTTCCCCCACATTTCCGGAATCAAAAGTACCTACCCTTTGTCACCTGGGAATAGTGTAGCTTCCCAAGAGTGAAAGAATTTTTTAAATCGGTTCAGTTGTTTTTGAGCCTATTCAATAGAAACAAACAATCAAATATTTCCTCCTACTAATGTTAGTATATAGATAACTCAAAAACTATTTCCAATATCGTCTGAATTTAGACGAGGCCACATTAAATAATCAAATAATCATTGAACTCGATAAACACTCAGTAAAAAGTTATAAAATAACACTCACAAAAAAGTATAGTTGAATCTATTCAAAGTTCTCAAGAACCTTCTTTTATTTTGGAGTTGGTTAATGATCTGCCAAACTACTTTGAAATCGTGTGCACGACGTCAAAACTTAGGCCTTGGCCTCGAATTTCGCGACAGCGGGAGCGGCGGCGCACGCAGATGCACTGCGGTCACAGCTTGACGCGGGCCGTCAAGAGTGGTACGATGCTGTCAAGCGGTGAACCGCGGTGCGCCTGCATGCGCCACCGCTCCCGCTTCCGCCCTGTTGTGTTCGAGAACGGGTCTATGGGACTCCATACAAAACATTTCGCCGCTACCGCTCCTGCTGCCGTTGCCGCCCCGCTGCCGCGAAATTCAAGGCCGAGGCCTTAAACATGCTAACTGCTCCACTGAGATAAAATGTATGTCCTGCTGTACTTTATTTATCACAGCATAAAAACTTCCAAGCAAAACTATAACTTTACATCTCAACACACTGCCAGCACATTTTAAAGTTCATAAAAATGCATATTATAACAGCATTTCTCTTCAGTAAATCTTCAATGCGGTGGCCACTTAAGGCGCACCACTTGGAAAACTATTATTTCCATCGTGCCAGCCATCACAGTCATTTAAAATACAAATTTCATTTTCTCCGAGTCGTAATAAATATGCTGAGATACTATTCTACTCCTCTGACGTTCCCCGTGACTTAGATTTACAACATTGCAGTGTGGGAAGGTATTTGTAGTTAAATTCACGGAGCGCCGGTGTTGCCAGAATTCACCTGTGTATTGCCTCTGTGTAAGTAAGCGCTGTTTTTTTGCATGTTTTTTTTGTAGGAATTGGCTTACCACTCCCATCGGTATATTCTGCTGCTATACTTGTTTTGCCCGTGTTCAGGGAATTTTGATGTGGGAGATTGGAAATGCCTGGCGATGTCTAAGTGGAACAGTTTTTACAAGGGATTGTGGCTCTTTAACGTTTACGAGTTTCGTAGAGAACTGAAAGTAAAAAAAATCATTAGCACTAAAAAATTAATAGAGATTTCTTTATGATCAGAGGAAGCTGATCCAAGCACTTTCAAGCTATTGAGTCGCGGCAAAAAAATTTATTGATAATTTTCTTATTCCCGCACTATATTGCAGGTTTTTAAAGTCATTTTTACTTTGTTCAAAAGTAAGTAGGTAATCAAGTGTAACTTAATAAGTAATAAACTGAGACCGGATCTTGCAACACTCCGTGTCCGCAAATGGGCGGATTCGTAAAGTTATGTATGTGACACGTAGTTTATCAAAGAGAACTTTGCTTTTTACGATTGCCGCTTGTAATTTATCACCATTTGTGAGCTATTCAAACGCTAAGCTTCAGATTTCAAGAAAGGGTTCGTCTGTTCTTTCGGAATCTTTTTCCTAAACTTCTAGGTCTCTATAGATGATATTACGAGTAGGTAGATAAATACACGGCATTATCAATAGCAGAAGTTATTTTACAAAGGAAATTAAAGACAAGTTGAAAATAAAATACTGGATGGTTCATTGCTATACGAGTACTTGAATTAATAATTTATTATAAGCCAAATAATAAACAAACAAATGTTAGTCAAGAAATAAGGCGTTTGGTGTAATGATAGAGACTATTACACAATAAAAAATCATTTTTGTGCATGTTTTTTTTTGTATATTATTATGTGTAATTAAATTTATATATTTACAAAAAAAAAACGTATGCAAGTAATATTTATCCATTTTCCACCGCCCATAGTAGAATCTTTGCTTATTTTGGAGCCAGTATCGTTGTGTAAATAAAGTTATTTATAATTATATATATTAATTTTAAAAAATCCAATAATTGTTTAGAATATTAATTATTAAAGTCACGTTCCCTCGTCATAACCCAGAATCACAACCATTAAACCAAAAAGATCATTTTAAATAAAAGCTATTAATAAGTATGTACAACGAATTAAATATTTGGTAAAAAAAATAACTATTTCCTGCCCCAATACCAACAGAAAATTATTATGAGTTTTACATACGGCGTTAACCTTCCAACAACCCAAATAAAACTTACCGAAGAAAAATAACCCACTCCGCTGTTACGTCTGTCGAAATAACACAGCTATTTGCATATTTGCCATATTTTTCTTCCTCTGTAGGCACCCGACAATACCAACACAGATATCGTTTATCCCCTACTCGTGTATCCACACGGCGAGATAAAGCGAGCTATCCGGATTTTAACCTTTTAAAAACGAACTCCATTGCATAATAAAAAAAAGATGCTTATAAGCCAAAAATAACGAGTGACGAGAGTGATTTAAAGTTGTGATTAAAAAAATATTAATAAAACCGAAGAAACCACAATGAAGCCATACATTTAAAAGTTATTACTACATAATAATATATGACATCATTAGTATTTACGAAATTATATTATGATTTTTACAACCACCTGTTAAAATAATGTCACCAAATATCAGTCTTTTATGACGTAAACATGGGTTTGAAATTATGTTTTAAAAAACAGCTTAACAGACAGAAAATAAAACTTTTGCCGGCTGTTCTAACAATAAAATAAATGGGTTTTTTGAAGTATGATTATCAAAAACAAATGCTGAAATGTAGAACTGGCGGCGAATATTAGTTTGAAGTAAACCACAAACAAAACTTTATACTTCATAATATTATTTAATTAGAATTATTATTCATGTTAGAAAAAAAATCTCAAGTCGGTAAATACTGTAAATTTCATACATTTTTAGAGTAAAAATTTCTTTTGACCATTCAATTTAAACGTTCGAACCATTTTTTCCATTTTCTCACCGGCTAGTTTGCAATTGTTTAACAAAATAACCTTAAATAATCTTTGATGGCCAGTTAAAATAGAAATAGCATCAGTGAAGTTGAATTCCTTACTAAGTAAGTGTTTCAGTTAGCTTTGAGGAATGCTGTTTCTTTATGAAAGAAGGCACTAAAGGAATTTGTTTGAGAAATTGCAGAATTGATTACAAAGGATAACCTAGTTGATTAAACTTTTCCCATATCTTCAAGTGTTTATAAAGATGAAAATATTCTGGATATTCTGAGAAAGATGAGAAGGTAGAAATACATTATTTCACAAAAGAACAGCGATCTAAAAAAACTGGTAGTAACTTACCGATTAAGTCCACTTCACACTTTCTGTCTTAATAAAATATAAAAAAATTAATACTACTTTTTTGTAAATACAACCGTAGAACCAGCAGCCTCTTCTATTGTGGTGTATTTTTTTAATGACAGTTATGTCTTTCAATACCTTTTATTTCGTTGAATAGAACCTCATGAGGTATTTTTAATAGTTTTAAAGGTTACGCCGACGCCACTTCTTTTATTTTGATTTTAAAGACATTATTCTGTTAATGCTTTTCCAAAACATATAACACCGATAAAGTTGTTTATGATTCTATCGATACGTTCAAAACGCTTAGCATAACATAGGAAATGTAAAGGGCTGAAAGCGCTTTGCTCGAATATCTGTTTCCTGCCAAATAATCTTCAGGGTCTTTAACGATCGAAGAGGAAGGTTTAGGTAATCTAAGTCATATTAGAGAATAGAAAACGTAGGTAGATTCTGAATTTATTCGTTACCTCCCTAGACATTTTCTATTAGTAGACATTTTTCCTAAAATCTTTTAATCGGAACGAAGTTAATTTATTAACGGAGCGGGAGCAGGAGCGGCAGAGCACGCAGGCGCACTGAGGATCATCGCTTGACAGCATCGTACCGCTCTTGACGGCCCGCGTCAAGCGGTAACCACAGTGCGCCTGCGTGCGCCGCCGCTGTTGCACCTGCCCCGCTGCCGCGAAATTCGAGGCCGAGGCCTTAGGCACTCTCACTCACACTCAATTAATAGCAACTACTACTAACACGTAAGTCTACTATAAGAGGGTGATACTTCTCCGATTGACAGAAAGTAACTGTCGGCAGCATGGCTCTACCACACTTTCTAAATATACTACATTATTATAATAATTTACATACCGCACCATAATTGCACAATTGGATTTACAACAGCCATTTCAAGTAGGGAATGCTTCTCTCGTTAGCGTTGCTTTATTATTCTTCCACCAAGTGAGCTCTTTTGACTTTTGGACCTTCCAAGTGTATGTTGCAGGACTTAGTAGGTTCTTCACAATTCTGGTAACCCTATTTCCGACCCTTCAAACTATCTTATGAGCGTACCCTTTATTGACATTGAATACATAGACCTTTTCCATGATTGTGCTGTCCTATGATGCCACCTATACTAAATTCTCTATCTTACAACCTCTAGCCGCAATGTCTTTCCGGGCGACAAGGTTCGCCAAATTAAGAAACTGTCCAATAAATTCTTCCGATATCACCCCGAGTGCATTTGTTTGGATCCGAGTGTGGAAAGGGATGATTAAAGTTATTGTAAACCCTATTTTCATTAATGATTTTAATGAAATTGAATTTGAATAAACATAGCCTGTTTTAACCATCACAGAAAAACAGCACGTGATTTCTTTTTTTACTATCACAAAACAATACAATTTAAATGTGTTGAGGAGAGATAATTGTTTGCCAAAATGTTGTAGTACCTACACTGTATAAAATTTTACCATCAATATTTTTAAGGCAAATAATTTTAATGGATTGGTTATTTTTTGTATAATACAAACGCAGTTCCAATTTATTAATTATGAAATGGAATTTTAAATATTGTTGTAGTGTAAATAAAATAAGTTCGAAGTACTGGATCGGTTCGTTTTTTAATTTGAATTTTAAAAAAACCGGCCAAGTGCGACTCGGACTCGCCCATGAAGGGTTCCGTAGCAGCAAGTATCATCATAATATAAAAGTTCTTGTAGTTCTTTGTTGATCGATGTTTTTATATTTGAGTTGATTGAATGAGAGGAAAATTGCTGTTTACGATTTATGACGTATTAAAAAAAACTAATTACTTCATCTCGTTCGAACCAATTTTCAATGGATGTTTGCATAGTAATGTACAGTCAACAGCACGTCAGACGTAACACTTTGGACTTTGTACCGCTCTTATGTCGAGGGCATAAGCGCTATTATCGAACTGCAAGTGTATACCGTGATGTGCTGTTGACTGTACATAAATTTTTTTTTTAGTTTTATTATTCTTTTATTTTAGAAGTTTCAGGGGGGTACCAACATTTTACCACTTTGGAAGTGTCTCTCGCGCAAACTATTCAGTTGAGAAAAAAATGATACAAGAAACCTTATTATCATTTTATATTATATATCCCACACGTAAGAGTCTAATGAAAAAAAAAATGAGTTTCAGTTCTAAGTATGGGGAGCACCCAATTTTTTTTTTCTATTTTTGTATGAAAATCTTAATGCGGTTCACAGAATACATCTATTTATCAATTTTCAACAGTATAGCTCTTATAGTTTCGGTAAAAAGTGGCTGTGACATACGGACGGACGGACAGACATACAGACAGACAGACATGTCGAATCTATAATAAGGGTTCCGTTTTTTGCCATTTGGCTACGGAACCCTAAAAACATGGTCTGTGCAGCAAACCCATAATTGTTAGTTTGGCAAGATGTTTTACAATCAAAGTAGCCTAAATCGTATTTCGAATGGTGGAGTGGCACCAATCGGAAGAACTACCCACAAGAGTGATAACATTTTGCAAATCGACAAAGTTTCAATCCTCATAAACTTAACCTCCTTTATCTCAACACTCAAGGTCTGTGGGACATGCCGACACCACGAGGTATCGTCGCGTCTTATTGCAGATCTTGGGAACTTTAATCAGATGCGTGTGAAAAATAGACGTGATTTGTACACGTCCGGACAGAATGCGACCACCCTTCCGCTAAGTTTTTGCGGACATCGCGACCCACGACCAACCCGTTCGGCAAAAGTGGAAAGTGCTGAATAATTCCTGTCGATAACTTTAACTCGGCGGAACTATGTATTTTTGGAGTTTGCACTTTTGCCGGCCCGCGTTTTTGGGTCAAGTCGAATGACAAATTTTGCGACAGCGAATTGGGTATCGTTTTTAGTGGATAACTAAATTACGGCTAGACAAATGAGCCACCATAAACACGAGCTACGAGTATATTTGAAAATTATAATACAAATACAAATTTTTCCCGACCGGAAATTGGACCCAAAAACCACGGAAGATCGTGACACAATTCTTAAAACAAAGACCATCGAGGAATATGAAAACTGCCGCCAATACGAAAGAACGAAGTATTCTTCGTTCAGTTTTATTCAGTTTTATACCCTGGTCTGGCGATGGTGGTGATATCTACTTAAATAAATGATTCGCCAATAAGTCCCAATGATATCATTATATTTCATCGGAAAAGGTCAAAATAGCCTCCAATATGTCATTGAGTGATGCTTTCTGGTAGTGTCCTTCGATTGCTTAGGCCGCAGATGCCGCTTACCATCAGAAAGGTTGTCTGCTAACTGAAGTAGTATAAGTTAGACCGCCTCCGTGGAACAGTGGCTAAGCCGCTCAGGTATAAAAACACGGAGGTCGTGGGTTCGATTCCCACCTTGGGTCTGGTTGGTGGTAGGACTGTTTCCGACTGGCTAGCTACCCCCCAGGTGAAATCTGCCGCCATAACAGCTTTGGCTGTGTTCCGGCAAAATTAATGTGGGAGCCAGCACACTTGAAATCAGAGGCTCGAAAATTGAGCGACGCTTCCAGGGGAAGCGTCCTTCAATGGAATCAATGGAATAGGCCGCAGTGGTCGCTTACCATTACGTGGGCTGCGTGCCTGGCTACCAACTGACCTAGTATAAAAAGGATATTGTTCGCATTTTTCCATCACTGTATGTCAGATTGTTTAAGATTGAAGCCCCGAATGCAGATACGTGGTGATTTATTGTCACTTTTTCTTGTTATAATAAACAACAATAGCTCTGTCGTTTGCGTGATAAATTCTAAGTTCTAGCTCCATTTTAGACTTAGGTCTTTCGACGATACAACCAGCATTTAATGATTATAGAAACCTTGTCCCGTTAACAAACACAACATAAAACAATAATCTGATTTCGTTTTAGTATTATGAAGTCAATCGCGCACATCAGGGATGTTACAGATATAAAATTTCGGATACAGATTGGATTTATACCGGATACGAATACTGTTACGGATATGAAATTATTTCGGATATCCTAAAGTTTCAGTTTTGTTACGGAGCTCCCTAAAATCTTTAACGCACATAATATTTTGACAATTGATTTTTATTAATTTTGTTAAAATAAGTTCACACGTTTTTTATTTGATGAAAAACTGTTTTATGAATCAATAATCACTGAAACATTAAACCTATAATTACAATTTATTAAGAAGTTCAAATTGCTAAGAAACAAAACTGAATATTATAATAAGCCTCTCTTAATAAATTCAGCCTTATTTTAATTAAAATCAAAAAAAGTTACATTTTACGCTGTTAAATTACCAAGGAGTTCCAGGACAAAACTTAACTTGTCTCTTTTACAAAGGTAAGTGACTGGAAAATCACACAAAATCAAAAAGTTTTGCTACTTAATTTAACATCATTACTTAAGAACCTGAGTAACTTCGTAAAATCTAATTTCAGGCTTAAAATTAATCATTAAATTATGACCCAAAACATTGTAACGACTTTGAAAACAACCGTTCTAGTGTCATAAACAAACTTTGTTTTGTTTACTTTCCTTTGGCCCCTGTGGTGCCGAACTCTTTGGAACAGTAGTTCAAATAAACAATACATTGACTTCCAAAACCAATTATTTCGCTGTGGGTGCATAGTTTATTGTTTGGCGAGTTACTGCTTTTGTCTAGAGATCTCAACGGGTACAATTAGCTAGAGTAATATAGGCTTCTGTTAATATGTTTCATCGTCAAGTTATGTCCTAAGGGCGTCTCAGCGTGTCAAATTACAAAAGATGCCTGCATCAAATTACAATCAACATTGGAATTACAGACAGGCAAGACTCACTTCAGCACTTATCATATTGGATAAACTTACGAAAATCTTTCTTTGCTACTGTGCTATTGAAGGAAAGAACGATTTTCGTAAATTAGATAAACCAGGACGTATCATGTCCTGGTTTATTTAATTTGGCAATTTCAAAACAATGGATGACACGAAATTTTGGCGAAGCAAGCATGAAAAGGCGTGTTCCAAAAAAAAATCCTCAAAATATCATCTCGCTCCCCCTACATTGAACATTTTAAGGAGATTGTTTCTCTTCCCCTACAATTTGTCAAGAGAATCGGACCATCAGAGTCTGATTACTTTCACGCGTTTCCTCAATATACAATCTGTGCTTACACATTCCAATTTTGGATTTTTCGATAGAATACTTCCTTCAAGGGATCTGTGTTGTTAGTGTTCTAGGGTTATGTTCACTTAAGGATTATAAAGACAGCAGCATGGCTAACCAATCTGTGTCTATCCATAATACTATGTATGTATAAATTATATAAAATTATATATTTTGCTAGTAACAATTCCATGGTTGTCAGTCGTACGTATGTATGTGGAAGTGTGTATTAAGATGTAAGACACTTTTTCAACGCTTGTATGTACATACAAGTGTAAGTCATATTCGAACGTACGGAACGAATCACGTACGGCAATTTTCTTTGCTTATTATGTTATTAAGGCCACGTACCGGCAAGCGAGCCAGGGGACGGCCACCTACGAGATGGACAGACGAGTTCGCGAGGATAGCTGGTTCACAATCTTTTTTTCGGTGTAGAATGCGTCGAACTATAACCGCAGCCTCGGTAGACCTGCGGCCTTGTGTAGGACTCGAGACTAAAGCGTCCACTACCCACTAAACTCCCCCAGTTTCCCCGTCACATCCGATTGGGACGAGCCGGTGGGCTGCAACTGCAACTAGTGTAAGTTGCAGGTCACTTCTGATCAGACATTGTGGAAATCGATAGTGTAAGTCTAGTTTCAGCAGTCAACATCTTATTGCTGATGATATGATGACGATGTCACTTATTTTGAAACTGTTTCTTACGTTTTTGAACCTAATTTCAAAACTAAGTAAATTGGTTCTCGATTTCTGAGTTTCCTGTTTTTAATTTATTCCTTTAAGTTCAGCGGCACTTGTTATTTTGGTTACGGAAGGAAGTTCCACCGTACAGACAACTACATTTAATTTAATAAAAAGTGAAAATATTCAAATGTGGCTGTTAATGTCCGATATCTCGGGGTCCTAGGTTCAACTTCCGGGTCGAGCTAACTTTGTGTCGGGTTTTTCGGACACAGCTCGGGTTTGTGATTACCCGCATTTGGCAAGCGTGGTGCTTTAGCCAGTACCCATCATTGAACGATAACTTGATTTCACGGATGGATGCCTTTGTCTAACTTAACGCCCTCTATCTAACTCAATTAAGATTCAATATGTGCTGATACATTTTCTGTGTTATAAGATGTTCCTTTAAGAGTTGATCATCTTCCTCTAAGCTATGTAGATCAACTTTGCTCGGAGAACATGGTCCAATGTACAGTCAAAAGCACGTCAGACTATACACTCTGGACTTTGTACCACTCTTATGTCGGGGGCATAAGTGCTATTATCGAACTGCAGGTGTTTACCGTGATGTGCTGTTGACTGTACATACTATTTATTTGGTGTGTCATAATATTAAATTTCTCCCGGGAGACAATTACTTTGCTTTCGCGTAGCAGGATTCCATACCGATAGGTTTAGTAGTGGTAGAGGTATGCTGTTTTACAGTACGAATGGGCCGGCTCGTCCGGGGAAGTACCACTCTCTCACATAACACCAGCGTGATTAATAGTGACTACTGTTGTGTTTTGTCTGGTTTGTGAGAGTGCTGGAGGCCCACAACCCCCTTAAAAAGGCCGAGAATGCATCAGCGATCTCTCTGGTGTTGCAGATGATGGGCGGCGGTGATTGCTTACCATCAGGCGACCCGCTGCCGGATCGTTTGCCGCCTCTGACATAAAAAAAAACTATTTGGAACAGTGGGTAATCGCCTTCTGACATCAGTTTGTAGTACTTCTTTATGGCGAGCAGACCCCCGATGTTGGTTAATCAAGTTAAAGGTATCACAGGCACTTTTACCGGTTGAAATGTTAACTCGTTTTTTCTATGGACTGTAGAAAGTATGTACCCGGGACGAAAGAATAATTAATGTTCGGAAGTTCATTAAAAATTGCATTAATGTACCGGATGGCAGTATCGCTATCGGTGAATGCGGTGGTGGCAGTAATAATGGGAAATCGATTGAAGCCAGTCTCCGGGATCCGCACTCAAACAAAGTAAGATAACAATGACAAGCAAATTGTTTTAACGTTTTCCTTGGCGATAAACTTTTTTGTTTTGTAATTATTATAGGAACTGTGGTAGCAGAGGTTTGTTAAACGTAATTTTACCAGAATATTAGTAGATTTTTTTTATAAAAAAAGAGCGTACCTTTTTTACAATAATTTTTCTCGACCAGGGAATCGAACGCTCGACCCCAAGATCATGGCCTGGTATGTATACTGCTAGACTATCAAGACTTTTTTACTTTTTTCCAGAACTTTTATTAAATGAGTAACTAAACATTTATATATTACATCACGCCATGTGAATACGAGTATAGTGTCCAGGAATATTTATAAATATCAACCATATTTAATTTATCTTGGTAATACATATGCTATGCACATTTATTGTTGTATTTTGTAGGCAAGCAAGTGTATTAAAAGTTCTTATGAAAATTTTTGATATTAAAGTTTATAAAGGGTAGGGAATAGAAGTGCGTCATTTTCTGTTTAGGATATAAAATTATTTTTCATTGGCCGTTAGTACGCAACTACAGATCCCTAAAAAGGGTGTTCACAGCCCTTCACGACTCATCCAGTCGTCGCAGTGGTTATGAAAATTATTCGGTCCATTTAACCCTCTACTTACTTCAGTCGGTTCGTTTATGACCTTAATAGCGCATGAGGTGACGATAGATATGGTGATGTTAAGAAAAACAATGTAAACGATCGACAAAAACATATTCTAATCTTGAAATATTCTAAAATGTATGTTTCAGGATTGAAAATTTATTTGAAAACTGTATGTAAAAAATAAAATAATATTCTTAAAATAAGTGGTATAAGATACTCATTGATTAATATTATTATAGACGCAGATAAACAATGTAATGTAACATACCTCTTTCATAAAACTTCAAAACGTCAAACTAACTAGTTCAATAGATGGTGCCCTAAGTACTTTACATATAGGTAGTATAACAATAATCTGATTGTACCTATAAGTATCCTTCATACATTTTGAACTTTGTCTAACAAAATAGTCTAACAGTCTAACATTGTCTCTAGATCGCTCTAAAGATGCTTCTATGAGTTAGGACATCTTCGATCATCTAATATTTAATTGCTTAACGCTAACTCAACACTATTAAATTAAGCGCACCACGCCTCGTGCTTTTACGAAGTACCTAAGACACGTTGTGGGGTCCACCGATATCGTATGTAGTATCGTAAAATACACGAAATATTCAACGTTGGACGGTTTATTCCTGCTCACCACCACAGACCTCTTCCTCACTCGACGACGTGTTACAATATATAAAATTAATTAAAAAAATTAAATGGATCGTTGAAGTGTTATACTATCTTTGGATATCTCCAATTAAGTAACTCCTTTTTGTTGTGTTTAATATTTTTCGGGGCAAGGTCTAATGTTTTTAGCAAAGCCGAGGCAGATAATTATTAGTACCGCATAAAAATCCTACGTAATACAGCTCAATTTTTCTTGCTTCATCCAAAATCTTTTTCATAGTACTTTTAATTAGGTTTTCTTCTTGTAAACCAAACATTTTATTTCCTTCATCGAATAAAAAAATATATTTGATTCTTATTTCATTTTATAGTAGCGTGAGCTCCTGTACTACTACTGGTAGGTACCTAACGATGTTTTAAATTTAAGCCCGCATTATGATGTTCGCGTACACAAGTAAACTGAATTAAAATCGTTTAAACCTTACGCGTGGTGCTTTTTAAATAAAAGTCGTGAGTAATGGTCGGATTAACCTTCAGTTTAACGTCCTCGCGTTAATATTATTAAAGTCAGTGTATATTTTACCGTGAAGTTGTGGAGTTTGCTATTGTTATTTATAATTGACCTGGTTTTAAATAAAGCGTCATAAATTAAAAATATTAAATTTAAAGTTAACATTTTGCCACTTTTTTCCAATGACCAAGCAATAATAGTATACCAATAAAACGTGTGGTATCATTTATTATTGTTAAAGGTTTTTGCAACACATTACAAGAAATGTATGATGATTGTTTTGAAGTAAGCAGGCATTTTGAATAAAATATGCAGCTATTGTGCATTTTGACGTTATTTATTATAAATTACACCATTCGCATTATATAAAATTAGTGTTGCCCAAATGCAAGAACAAGACGAGACTTAACCAGTCTTGGTCTTGGTCTTGCGCCAATACACCTGGTCTTGGTCTTGGTCTTGGTCTTGCGCTCCCAGTCTTGGTCTTGGTCTTGGTCTTGCAGCAAGAGTCTTGCAAGTCTTGCAATTACCTATTAGTCTATTACTATTTATTAAAGTTTACTTTAAATCTTAGAAAAACGTATTAGAATTGGAACATTGTGAGCTTGAATTAACATAGCCATAGTAAAGATCAAGCAGATTAATAAATAACTGAAGATTTGATAAGAAATTCGAAAAATCAACTGACCTATATGTCGTTTTCCATGGAAGTAACTGTTTCTTAATAAACATTTATGATTTATAAGCTTACATTTGCTAAAACATGTAAAAAAACAAATTAATTACAATAACTTGACTGTATTTTAAAGAACAATACTTATCTGTCTTACCATTTTATCCTAATCATAATACTACTTGCGTGATCAGTATAATGTATTCATTTTCATTCTAAGCACTCTGAAACTTATTTATTCTTTGGAACACCTGTAGGTACTCTTAAAATTCGAAATTATTTTGCATGAGTATACCTACGCCCTATGGCGGCAATCAAATAGTGTCAAATGTTATGATTTCGGCGTGGCGGCAACGATTGTTTTAGATTTCAAAAGAAGCCGCCGGCGCGTGTATCGTAACCATGTACTTCCGAAAAGGGGTTAGTAGTCGATTCGCACGAAAATAATTCGCACGAAAGTGCGAATCGACAACTTTCAAAAATAACATTATTTTTAGTAGTCGATTCGCCCGAACGAATTTTAATCGCGTGCGAGTCGACCCCTTTAAGAATTGATAGTAGGCGATTCGCACTTTTGCAATATTATGTGCATAAAAAAAAAAAGTACAGTCGTGTACAGGAAATCTTTATAATAATATTAACCTATTCGCTGTCTATATACCTTACAGCATACAGAATCAATTAAATTTCAAATGTTATATTTTTTCGGACAGGGAACATGTTAAATTATAAACTAATATCATTAAGCGTTAAATTATATTTGATAACTTTAATATTAAAATGACACCAAAAATTAGAAACGAATATGTATAAACGTATTACGTAAAGCATGTAATAAATAGCGCTCTCACGCTTATTACACTGCAGGGTGCGGGGTGCAACGAAATACCCTGCTCCTCACCCCCCTAGCTGTTAGCTAGAAGCACGGCGGCAATAAGCCGACCAAAGCTCAAGTCGGTATCATTTGGTTTCTATGACTCATCAAATAAGTATGTATGTCCGGGGCGAGAGCTCTGATCAAAACAATGTACCTCTCTTACAAACTAAAAGTAATTATCTCACTCGCTGGCGCGAATATTAAAAAAAGAAATTGTACCTACGTGAATAAATAAAATGTTATGATAAAGTTATCAAAGTATTCGTATAAGTTGTAAAAAAGAACAGACAAGCAATACATATTCATTTTGTTGGGGACTGAAGGAAACACAGGTTTTTTCCAAGAAGGTTCCTCCTTTATTCTTCTTCTTAATCCTATCTTGATGGTCGTACACAAAGGAATGATTTTTCGACTAACCTAACCCATATCGTTGAAGTACCTCGGAGCAATACCTTAAAGAGAGCCCCGTTAAACTTACACAATTTCGCTTGCATTTTCACTATGCAAGTTGACATTATTTGCTTATTTCTATAATTTTTCTAATTAGAATATACATGTATCTTACATCGTTCTAAAGTTCGCGTTAATTCTAATTAGTAAACATAACTTAAATATTGATTACAACAATTTTTCTTATTAGAATCTTATCTCTACGTAAAAAGTTCTTACAAAACTATGATTCTTACACATTCTATGCTTAATACCTATTACAGTTCTTACGTAACTAATTGGATTTATATTTATTTCACTTATGTATTTACAATAAATCCTACGTAACAAAATAAAATTTAACCTAGTATAAGCATAAATTGAGATTTTGTCTCCGCTGTCCTTAACACGTTTCTAATTTTTGGTGTCATTTTAATTTTAAAGTTATCAATTATAATTTAACGCTTAATGATATTAGTTTATAATTTAACATGTTTCCGTCCGAAAAAAATATAACATTTGAAAGGGTTTCCGCCAAAGCCCATAGAAAAAAACCCCAGCCCCGGCGCAAAAGAATTGTATCTCAGATTTAAGATAATTATTAGTAGAAACAATATCAAGTGTCACTATTTCCTGATTCGGTGGCTAACATGGTTATTTTGCCCAGAGAAGTTTCATAGGCGCTACATGCAAACTTGACACTTTTTAGAAAAAACTTCATGTTACTGTACTAATTGACATTGAATTGGCAAAAAAATAATAAAACACACATATATACCCTAGTACATAATGATGTTACTGAGTTTATTGTTGTTATATTGTGTTTCTGTGTTGTTTGAGGGACATGTTTAATGTTTATATCGAATGTAATTTATATAGTAAAACAAAAAATAATATATTCTGCTAGTTTATCATCTTCTTATTTAATTGTGTGAGGTATATATAGGTCCTAATGTTATTATTTGGTGTACCAAGAGAGATAAATAAAAACACTATCATTTTTTTAAGTGTTTATTGTATAACGGCATTTTATACGCGTACCTATTATATTAATTTTTTTGCAAATACCCACACGTTTGTGTTGTTAATGAGTGAATTAATACAGTTAAATGAAGTTTTTCAAAATATGGAATATGTATAGGTACATTGTATTACATATGTGATAATGTGTTTATATCATGTATTTTATTCATTTTTTGCCAATTCAATGTCAATTAGTACAGTAAAATGAAGTTTTTCCTAAAAAGTGTCATGTTTGCATTTAGCGCCTATGAAACTTCTCTGGGAAAAAAAAACATGTTAGCCACCGAATCAGGAAATAGTGACACCTGATATTGTTTCTACTAATAATTATCTAAAATCTGAGATACAATTTTTTTGCGCCGGGACTGGGGCTATTTTGGCGGATACCCTTTAATTGATTCTGTATGCTGTAAGATATATAGACAAGGAATATGTTAATAATATTATAAATATTATAAAGATTTCCTGTACACGACTGTACTTTGGTTGTTTTTTATGCACATTACTGCAAAAGTGCGAATCGCCTACTATCAATTCTTAAAGGGGTCGACTCGCACGCGATTAAAATTCGTTCGGGCGAATCGACTACTAAAAATAATATTATTTTTGAAAGTTGTCGATTCGCACTTTAGTGCGAATTATTTTCGTGCGAATCGACTACTAACCCCCGAAAAGCGGCAAATTTCTTTGAGAAGTAAGTACAAAACCTTTGATGCCGCATTATCAAAGTGCCGATGGTTAAAACATAACTATGCATGCACTCAGTTTGATTTTAATAGATTTTTTTTATTCGCTATGTTTATGGTATTAGTCGTAATGCGCATAGGTCCAGTTTTTCATATTCTTTGATACAGTTTTTTGCGTCTCATAGAATTCCTAAGCGTACCTACCTATACACCGAACTGTTACACCTAACTACTCAGTGAAATAGCGCTAAGTCCTAGCTGCAAGACGCAAGAGTCTTGCAGGCTATGTCTTGTTCTTGCTCAAGTCTTGCAAGGTCAGTCTTGGTCTTGGTCTTGCTAAAAATACGCGGTCTTGTTCTTGGTCTTGGTCTTGCAAAAACGCAAGAACAAGACCAAGACTGCAAGACCAAGACTGAATTTGGGCAACACTATATAAAATCAGTGTTATTACAAAAATAATTAAATGGAAGTAAATAAAAGTCTGCCTCTACGAGAAGGATTTACAGTAAAGAACTGTTAAGAGGTACGATTACCTTTGCTTAATGTTCTTTATACACAGTGAAAATCAATGCACCTAAAATGAAAAACTCGAAAGCCTAGTGTGTAGCTACCTTGGTAAATTTTTTGCTTAAGAATCTCAAATGAATAGGCCGCTGTGGCCGCTTTTTTTATATCACATCAGTTGGCAGACAGACACGCAGCCCACCTGATGGTAAGCGGTCACTGCGGCCTATTCCATTGAGGGACACTTCATCAAGAAGCGTCGCTCAATGTGCTGCCAGACTGTAGGCTCATCTGATCTTCGAGCCTTTGATTTCAAGTGTACTGACTTCCACATCAATATTGCCGGAACACAGCCAGAGCTGTTATGGCGGCAGATTTCACCTGTGGGGGTAGCTAGCCAGTCGGACTCTGAAAAAGTCCTACCACCAACCAAAGCTTGACTATCGGTTGGGAATTGCGCAGAACACGATTTTTGACATGCCTGCGCGCTATTGGTCAGAAGCATACCTCCGACCAATAGTGCGCGCGGGCGTCGAGAGATTCGCGCGCGCTATACCTAATAATGGGTCAGGCGCAAGTGCACATGCGCGAGTTTTCCCCCACTCCGTCGACTGATGGTCAAGAAGTTTGCCGGTACCTTTCTCTTTTTATCATTATTATTAAAAATTTCAACAAACAAACGTTTATTTGTTTTTTAATTTACATTTGAAATTCAAACCAATGGGTTCCTACTCAAAATAAATTTAATTTCTTTAAAATGGCCAATTTTATTGTCTCACCAAAAAGTAATGAAAGTTACACAACAACGTGATACTAATTAATTATACCTACAGATCATTAAACAAACACCTTTGACGATTTTCTAGAAAAGAGTTCCTCGTGATAATTTTAATAATAAAATATATAGTCTAATTAAAGTTATTGAAAACAATACTTTTATTACTGGTCAAACAAAAATAGGCAGGTACTTACAAAGTCATCATCATCATCATCATCAGCCTGTAACAGTCCACTGCTGGACATAGGCCTCTCCATATGCTCGCCACGCTGATCGATCCTCGGCCACTCGCATCCAGCTCCTGCCAGCCATCTTGCGCAGATCATCGCTCCACCTGGCCTGAGGGCGTCCTACACTACGTTTACCGAGACGCGGTCTCCACTCTAGAACCCGTTTACCCCAACGGTTATCGGTTCTACGGCTGATATGGCCAGCCCACTGCCACTTCAGCTGGCTAATCTGGCGAGCTATGTCGGTGACTTTGGTTCTCTGCCGAATCACATCATTTCGGATGCGATCCCGCAGAGAGACGCCGATCATAGCTCTTTCCATAGCCCGCTGAGCGACTTTAAACTTGTGGACTAGCCGTGCCGTAAGTGTCCACGTTTCGGCTCCGTATGTCAGTTACAAAACAAACAACAAAATATACCACAACAACAACAACAACAAAATATTATAACGTTTGCATTACAACTGTTTATTATACATTTTTTAAACACTTGTCTGTATTGAGTTGTTTGTAAACGTTTTTTGTTGCAATTTTATTTGTCATGCTTTGTCGCTTTTTGCTGTTATTCTATTTGTCCCTTCCCCCCACATTTCCGGGATCAAAGTACCCTATGTCACCCGGGGGTAGGGGGGTTTGAAAAGCTTCAAAGGGGAAAGAATTATTCAAATCGGTTCAGTAGTTTCAGAGCCTATTCAATTCAAACAAACAATCAAATCTTTCCTCTTTGTAAGTTTATGTAGATTGAAATGAAATCAATGCAATCATGATTTTTAGCGAAGGAAAAAGCATTTCTGCTCTGTGGCCACAAGTCAGCAACGTTTGAAGCCGTGTGTGGGGCTCGGGACTAAATACGTCCTACTTCCCACTAAATTCCCTCAGTTCCCCTTTCTAACCGAAACGGGGACAAAATATAGCAAACAAATTTTGTCTTAGCAGCGAATTTTATCCAGAAGGACATTTTTAAGAAGTTGCTTAAAAAAGAGAGAAAATAGTACTGAACACATACACAGTAAAATATATTAATTCGAAAGACAATGTTAACACAAGTGTTTCATTTACATAACACTATAATATAAAATGAAGCCCCGTGTAACAATTTAATTGTTTAAAATTCCTTTTTATCAGAAGGTGCCTTTAATATACTAAATACGAGTATATCTATGTACCTATATCTGTGCAAGCTGCAGAACAATAATTGTCAGTCCGTTGTCAGCTATCAAAACTGAACAACGTTTCAGTTGACACATAAGTATATTATGAAGTAAGTTTTTTTCTACAAAGTGGTGTTTTATATTTCGATAAGAAACTTCGTTATACAAAGTTAGTACAAGTATATTCTACAAGCAATAAATAAAATCCTAATGGTGTCGCATTAGGAAAAATTTCAGTTACCTACTTAAATCTAGTTAATAATTAAATTACTCACTAGATGTTGAGTTTGAATCACAACATAAAAGTTGTGGTTAAAATGATAAAATCTTCAGTAGAAAAATGTATTATTGTTCACATTATACACATAACGCATTTTTTTTATATAGAAATGTGGTCCAGGCTTATATGTGGCTAAGTTTGTTAGCAATGAACTTCTTCATTAAATATGTTATATTGTCATATAATAATTATTGTTTTTTTGCAATTTTAGTGAATCATGCCTGGCCCCGACTACAGGAGCTGCTCCTCAGACCTTTGCTGCTGCTATCCAGTACTTTGTAGCAAGTCAGTGTCTTCTAAATGAAGGATCATTTCCTGATGATCATGTGAAAGGTAAATATGTTTTCTTGCTTTTGGGAGATTTCTTTGATTATGCAGATGAAGATAGAGGTTCAATTTGCTACCACTCGTTTAAAATATTTACACATCAGATGAGCTAGTAACCCAACCATAGGGTAACATTTAAGCGAGACTCCCTGATGGCCAGTAACGCAATGGGGGTTACATTTAAACCTAAATAGAAATATTCTTTGAAACTAAATGTAACACAGTCAATATCTTTAAGTTAAGAAATATTTGATGAATATTAATTTGTAAATGGTTTTCATGCTTCCTTAGATGGCGCAACTTATGACTTTATCATCGTGGGAGGAGGTACAGCAGGTTGTATTCTTGCAAATCGACTAAGTGAGGTGGAGAAATGGAAAATACTTCTCATAGAAGCTGGCCTACCTCCGCCCATTGAAGGCTCTGTAAGCATCATTATATTTCGTTAAAATATCTTTTCTAATTGTACATAAACATAATAATTAAATAACACTCCTAAATTTAAAATATGGCGCTCTTGTTGCTGAAATCTCCTAACAACTTTTGACAACCTTAAAGTAGAGGACAGCTGACAGAAAATATAACGTTGTCGAACTTTAAACCACCTATTAAATAAATTGACCACTATTCCTCTGGAATTCTAGATATAAATCAACGACCTATAAATTGAAATACTGTTCTCACTAGGACAATTCTAAACCTGTCAAAAAAATTTGTTTCCAAACCACGTATTGTTTCTTTGTTTGTTTTATAGTTTTTCTCAGTATTTGATTCATACAAAATTTTAAACTACAACATTTTTTATTTTTAGATACCTGGACTCGACAAAGGAGAATTTTTTACGAAATATGATTGGCAGTACTATACACAGGATGACGGAAGAAAAAATAACGCGCATAAAAACGACTCTGTGTACTGGCCTAGAGGCAAGATGTTGGGAGGTAGTAGCAACATCAACGGCATGATATATATGAGAGGCAGTCCCTACGACTATCAAAATTGGTATAACCAAGGCAACAAAGATTGGCACCCCGATGTTGTAACACAATGTTTCAAAAAAGCAGAAAATCTTCAAGACCAAAGTTTATTAAAAGAACCAAGATATCGAAACTTTTATGGACGTAATGGTCTACTTGTTATTAATACGTTTAACAGTACATATAGGAATACGACTGAGAAAGTCTTACAATCATATAATGCAATGGGTTATAAGACAGTACCTGATTTAAATTATGCACATGTTATGGGATCCGGAATTGTTAGAGCTACGGCATTCAACGGTTGGCGGGCAAGTACAAGCTACGCTTATCTGAGACCTGCAAAAGATAGAAACAATTTAGACATTATAACGAATTCATTGGTTACAAAGGTTCTAATTAATGAAAACACAAAAGAAGCTTACGGCGTTAAAGTTGATAAAGACGGGAAAATCTTTAAATTCTTTGCATCTAAAGAAGTAGTTATATCGGCTGGTACTATAAATACTCCGCAACTGCTTATGCTATCAGGAATTGGACCAAAGCAACACTTGAAATCTAAAAATATACCATGTATAGTAGATCTCGATACTGTGGGCAAAAATCTTCAAGACCATTTAGTTATACCTATAACCATTTACGGTAATGAACCTGGAGAGGAAAGCGAAGCAGAAAATAATTTTGATGTCATAAAATACCTATACAATCGAACAGGTTATTTAGCACAAAACAGTTTTGCTGACATTTGTGCTTTCTACGCAAGAAATAAAAATGCTAAGTATCCTGAGTTTCAGAACCATCTTAATATAGTTAAACAGAATTCTCCAAAGGCTAGAAGATATGGTAGTTCAATTGCAAATTTCAAGGACGTCGTAACCGAATCAATGGTTCGTCAAAATACAAACCAATCTTTATACATTTTCTACTTAACAGTACTTCATCCTTATTCTAGGGGAAACATTTCACTTAAATCTTCAGATCCTAAAGAATACCCACTGATTTATCCCCATTACTTGACTGATGATAGAGATCTGAAAGCTGCAGTTGATGGTATAAATATGCTAACTAAAATAGTTGACACGAAGTATTTCAGATCTATCAATGGTCATGTTGGAAGATTGAGTTGGCCTGAATGTGATGTTTTGGAACTAGGTAGTGATGATTATTGGGCATGCATATGTAAGAACATGGTGACTTCAGTTTACCATCCAGTTGGAACAGCCAAAATGGGTGTAAATAATAAAACAGCTGTGGTTACCAGTACACTGAAAGTCCATGATGTTAAAAAGTTGCGTGTTGTAGACGCAAGCATAATGCCGACTATTACAAGTGGTAATACAAATGGACCAGTTATCATGATTGCAGAGAGAGGATCGGCTTTGATCAAACGAGATTATGGAATAAAGCCACAACCTAATGATCAATGCTATTGATGATATAATGTCACATAATAATAATCACATCATTCCTTCTTGCTTGATAGCTGCATAATGCGTTCAAATCTCATACACTGGAGTTTTGGGCTAGACGACGCTGTATGAATAATGTTGAAGGATATTTTTTTACACTATTGATTTTTTAAATATTTTTGCATTGGAATATTTTCATTACTACAAAAAAACGGTGTTGTAAACAATAATGACATATTAATTTTGTAATTAACTTGTTTTATTACCCTTCTATATTAGGAAAATACTTACCGTTGCCAATTATCGAGTTACAAAACAAACAACAGTTTCACAAACAAAATGTAATAAACCTTTTTTCCCGGTAAAACATTATTATAGTATCTGTTACCTCAATGTCTGAAATTATATTTCAATGTAAATAAAATGTAAGTGTGTCGGCTTTATTGGTTTAAGTGTAGGGCTAATGCCCTCATCATTTAATGCTACAATGTTAAGTACTGGTTTTATTGTATTGTATAAGTATTTCTTTTAATGTACTGTATTTTTTATACCACATCAGTTGGCAGACAGACTCGCAGCCCACCTGATGGTAAGCAGCCACTGCGGCCTATTCCATTGAGGGACACTTTATCAGAAAGCGTCAATCAATGAGTTGCCAGAATGTAGACTCCTCTGATCTTCTAGCCTTCAATTTCAAGTGTACTGGCTCCCACATTAATATTGCCGGAACACAGCCAGAGCTGTTATGGCGGCAGATTTCACCTGTGGGGGTGGTAGCTAGCCAGTCGTACCTACTCTGAAAAAGTCCTACCACTAACCAGACCAAAGGCGGGAATCGAACCCACGACCTCCGGGTTTTTATACCCGAGCGGCTTAGCCACTGTTCTACGAAGGCGGTCAAATATAATGTATTGTATTTTATTGGCTTAATCGCCACTCTTGTAAAATGTGGATTGGTGCTAACAAATCTTTTTAAATGGAGGCAGACTAATAATCATCTCTTGTCGTCTTAGATGGGATTCAAACACAACCCCATTTTGGACTCGAGGATTGCTTAGAGCCTGACATACTCCATTGTGGAAAAAAGCGGTGTGTGGTAATCCCGGTGCCCGCACAGCGCCTGCTCGATAGGACATAGTCAGTATCAAAATGCAATTAACCTTTTGAACGCTAAGCTACGAACGCACTGCTGGGCTATTCTTTATTGTGGAATGTAAGAATATCAGTAATCGTTTTAAACATATTTACTTTATTTATTTACTCAGAATTTTTGTCAAGTATAGACGACGTTGGCGCACAGGGCCCGCAGATGCTTGTCAAGTAAAGACGACTTTGGCGTCCAAAAGGATAAAAAACAAGGAGATTAATTCTTATTACTAACCTATCGTATATCAAATTAGCCCCAGGGTTAATTGGTAGATAGAGCATTGTGTTCGCCTTTTGTTCTCTTGTGTTGTGAAATAAAGAGTCAATTAATATTATCAAAATGTAAAGTAAGACTTTCCGATACATCAAATCTAATGTAATTTACATCAATTACACGCTCAATTAAATTTGCAGGAAATAAAAAATACACAAGTAAAATTTACATAGATAAGCCAACAACTGTTTAAATATGTCCGGACAAACATTTTATATAATAAATGCGAGAGCACTTGTGTATGTTTATCCGTTACCAGTCTATTATATTCATTGAAACGAAAATGTTAACTATATTATTACTCAATACTTACCTACATAATTTTATGAGTAGCCTGGTATACATTTTTAACCGGAAATGCGTTACGCACCGTCACTCTTCGTTCGGACAGTGGTGTATGGGACACCCGTTTGCCTTGGCGGTATCCACTGAACCCTAGGGTGCCTCGCCTTGCCTAATCTGCCGCCCCATAACAGATCGGTTGTGTTATAGAAATACTAATGTAGCCAAGATCAATAAGACATGCCCAGAGAGTGGCGGCACATTGCAATGCGTCTTGGTTAACTCTTAATCGTATAGACCATTGGCCGCTTATCATATAAATTGTGTGCTCAAAGTCACAAAGATAAATTACTACCTACTATTGTGCGAACGAGGCATAATGAAGTTTACTTTTAAAAGGTGAAATGCTTGTGTTTGTAGGAAGTGGTAATCAAACGTCAAAAGGCGAAAATTTTATTTTTAATTTCAATACAAATTTTACTAACGTAGCTTTCGTGGGAAGCCTTTTCAAGACCATCGTAATTTAAAGTAAACATTATAAGGAAGCCTATACAAATAACAAAAACAATTAATGATGGATATCAAAGATCGACCGACCGCCTGTACAAAAGGGAAAGTTTTCCATAGGGGAAATAACAAATTTAACAAAGTTTTCGGCAATCCATCTCTCTGAGGACAGGAATAGACCTTTATAATCCGACCTTTTAACAAACAATTAGGGTTTTAAACTGATATTTTGACATAATTAGTAGATGTAGATATTAGAAATGTTTAAGCGAAAAATGTGGAAGTCAGTACACTTAAATCGAAGGCTCAAAATATATATCGGTAGAGTCTACAGCGTAGCAGTACGCTAAGCGACGCTTCTTGGTAAAGTGTGCTTGTCGGTCTGCCAACTGCAATAACTTTTTTTTATAGAAGAGAAATCCTTTATGTATACCCCAGCAGCTTGGGGAACAGCTGAGGTTAATTATGTCATATTTGCCCTTTATCAGGACGTACTGACTGAAACTCCACTATAGCCTTCTCAAGCACAGGCTGGGGGGCCTGGTCGCTCTATGCAGAGATTCACATAATTATTGTCCCCCACCAGCAGCGCTCTGCCGCTTTAGTGCAGCGCTCCTCATGGCCTCCCCCGTTTCCTCATGACGTTTGGAGCGAGGCCACCTTACACTGCCGACATACTCAGGGATGCTTAAAAGGTACGAAGGTTCCCCACCCTTCGCACCAACAGGCATCTGGTCCCCGTTTGGATCCCCAAGAAGTAGGGTAAGAGGATTCTTTCTTCTTTCTTTCTTTCGGTGAAGGCACCCATTCACCCCTCCACAGGGCCGAACTGCAATAACTTAAAAAGGGGCAGGAAAAACAAATATCTGTCTGATTCGAGGAGCTTCCTCGTAATTTATCTCTTAAATGCCAATGATGCTGTCTTCTTTTTCCAAAATCATCGAAGAGATAGCATTATAGATATCTTATAACATCTAACATCGCTAAAACAGGCCCTAAGTTTTATACAATAATTAAGTCCGTATTAAAGGTGTAACTACTAATTCTCGGGCACAACGCCTCATTAGCGCGTTAATAATGCTTTAAAGTGCAAATGTATTCAAACCTGAATGTCCAGAACAGATTAGCGCGTAATTGTGGGAAATAATGAAAGAGCGTAGTTTGCGGGCACATGTCTCACATGCTATTCCGAGGCGATCATAGACTTAAAAAGGTGTTAGATAAGATAATAAAAGGATTGTTCCTAACGAACCACCTACCGACCACCTAGGTGGTCCGTTAGGAATATTATTTACTAACCAACCATAATATTATAAACTCGGAAATAGCCTTCGTTGGTACAGTGGTCTCGGGGTCCTGATCGAGCAAAATTCGTTTCACTTTTTTTTGGCGTAACTCGGGTTTGTTTTTGACTATCCGCCTATATTTGGCTATCGTTGTAGCGATAACTTCAGTTCGATGACACTTTTTTTAATCGGGCAAATGAATGTTTATTTAGTTTAGAGAAATTCATGTGCCCCTACAAAACAGCAGAAAGTCCTTACCTTTGTTATCTTTTTGTCCTTAGCCATGTTTTCAAGCCAATACGACATGAAATCAGTATTTGCCCATGGTCCCCCTTGATAGTTCACCCGGGTGTACCAAAAGCAATTATTTCTTCCCTTAGTTGAACCCAAGATAACTGGGTGTACCAGGGGCTTTTCTTTTCTCCCGTGGTTCACCTGTCGTGATATTTAGTTTTTTAGAATCCTTCAAAAAGCTAAATATATAATACTCGAATTATCTTAAAGGCCGGCCACAAACCTGTGATTAAGTATCCATAGGGAGTGTTGATAACTTACCATCAGGTGACGTATTAAGGCGATGAGGGAGTAGTTTAGTGGGTAAACCCCTGGGCCACTTATATCTTCGGCCCAGGACAATGCCCTTTTCAGGGCGTCAGGAGTCCCACAAACGAGCCTGTCACGGACGGACGGGGTTAAGGTACTCGTACGTAACGCACGCCCCGGGAAAAAAAGGAGCTCAGTGTACGTGCTCATTTGTCTCCTCTTACTTACTTACTTACTCCTGTGGCTCAGCGACCCAAAGTGTGTCTTGGCCTCCGATACAAGATACCGCCATCTGTCTCCTCTAACATAAAAAGAAAACCTTACCATTAGTTAAACTATCGTAGGACCTCGTCGCTTTATATCGCAAATGTAGTCAGATTACAACCTAATTGTGGGTAAAATAATCAAAGAGCGAGGTCTACAGTTCAACTAAACGTCTGATTTCCTATTCCGTGTCGGGACCGAGCTCAATTAAGTTGCACATTTAGAACCGTTACACATTTCTCTTTGCTGGTCAAAATTAGACCGCGGCATAGATTATTAGGGAAATAGCAGTAACATTTTACGGTTTATTTAAAAAAAGATTTTATACAGTGTCTTGACCTTGTACTGTTTGAATACTTATTTAGTGCAAACGTTGAAATGAAATGAAATGAAATGAAATTGTTTATTTCGGATAACAAATAATGGATCCATAGAAATGTTAGTAGCGCTTAATACCTAATGTTAGTGGAGTTTAAAATAGTCATTTGACCTGACATGCATGGACACCCAGTGTCGACAAAATGGGCTATCCATTTTGTTGGCAAGCACCCGCAGAAGAGTGTTCGAGCTGCCCCGGACTCGCCCCCACAGAAATGCTACACGCTTGCGTAGCACGGCTTGGAACCCATGGAAATAGCGGCTATTACACTAGAGACCAAGAGTTTGAATCCCCGTACGGTGCAAATATTTGTGTGTATGAACAAGTTACTTTGTTAGGCTGTTTCTATGTACAAAAAAGTAGAAAAATAATGTTTATCCGTACCTTTATAATTTTTTTCATCGTGAAAAAACAAACTTCAGAATATATTTCTGGAACATTAATAAAACCAAGAAAATTGGCAGCGATGACTTTTTCTCCAAAATATCCCACCTAAGATTAATTTAGCAAAGCTTTATAACGTAAAATCTCATTTCATCAGAATTCCATTTTTTACTCTTAAAGTTATAAAGAATTTTTTGCGTACCTATTTTCCCGAACACTACATAAAAACAAAATTGTAGGCAATTCTCTCCCAGACTACCACACGAAATGTTATTCATCTTAAATTCTATATTATTTACTTTTAGTGTATAATAAGTTGTAACGTGACCCTAAAAATCTATGGCCTAGCTGAAAAATTGCCTGTCACGGGCAGGAATCTGGTGACCATACGGGACAAAAGTGGAAAGGATTTTTCCATTAGACTATACAACACGAGAAAACTAAAACAACAAAAAATCTCCAATACACGATAGTTGAGAAATGTAATTACTGTTGGGGTTTGTAGTAAGTTGTAGTTTAGAGTGCTTGCGCCTACGGCGTAGGCTGTAGGCCCTACACTCAGTTCAGTGAAACTCAGTGTATTTATCATTTTAGATCCGTTCTTTCGTATATTTTTACAACGCCTTTTACGTTTTTATGTCATTTCAGATAGCAGAGAATACATCTAGGACTGATATGGCGGCAGATTTCACCAACAAACTCAGCAATAATAGTCTGACCTCCAACCAGCCCTAAGGCAGAAATCGAGTTTTTTACCCTAGCGGATACTAGCTGATCCACACAGGCGGTCAAACGGACGGTGCTGCAGGAATAATCCAAATACATCCAATTTTCCAAGGATGAAAAGATTGGAGACGGTTAGATAAAAGACTCTACCGTACCGTGTCGTGTAATGGAAAAGCATTCGTAGGGCGTTAACACGGATATTACGTTTTTAGCTACCCCATCAGTTCGCTATAATGAAACATAATTTCCCGGCGGGCCGCCTGCGGCAGACATGTAAAATGCGCAGTCGGACACACTTTTTTAACGTATAACAACCTCAACGGCTTTATTAAAGTTTGATCTTTCAATAGTCAGACGAATAATACAGGTTCTTTCAACCTTAATTATCTGTAAAGCTACAGAAAATGTATTTGAATTTTAAGAAATTAATGGCCAGCAGGGAAATTGCAGTAGTGAGCGAGCTTAGACTAAACCCATTCACACAACGATCTTATTTGATTTTAAAAAGCCCAGTTATTTCCTTAAAATACTGTTGGAATTATAAATACAGCACGCCAGGGCAGGGTATTAGTTTTTTATAATAACCGAAAAGCTTTAGCTCAGTCACACAGTGTTTTTATCCCATAGAACTATTTTTTTTTTTATGTCAGAGTCGACAAACAAGCCAGCGGGTCGACTGATGGTAATCATCGCCGCCCACGGACATCTGCAACACCAGAGGAATCGCTGATACATTTCCGGCCTTTTAAGGGGGGATGTGGGACTCCGGCACTCTCACAAACCAGACGAAACACAATAGTTATAGTCACTTACACGCTGTTATGTGAGAGGGTGGTACTTCCCCGGACGAGCCGGCCCATTCGTACCTACTGTAAAACAGCATGGCTCTACCACTACTATATAACAAATCCTGACAATACAATTAACAATCCACTACTATTAACAATCCAACAAGCTGATATTTAATTAATGATTTTTAATGTATTGATCGGTTTCTATTTTATGTTATGAACTATTTTTGTTGTGTTGAAGTAAATTTACAATTTTAATTGAACTGATTTGTACTTTAGTTTTATAATTTATTTATTGTAATGAAATTATTTATCATTTTAATGCATTCTATCTATCTATTCTATCTGCGGTCTATCGTTTTACTAAGGTAAATTTTTTGCTTTTAATGAAGTTTTAATTTGCTAATGTATTTTTATTTATCTGATTTTTCTTACTAAAGTTGATTGATAATTTTAATTAACTTGCATAATAATTTTATGTAAATGAATTTACTGTTTTAAATGAAGTTAGTGATGTTTTCAATTTGGTTAATTTTATAATTTTATTTATTTACTTATGATTTATTTATTTTATGATTTGAATTTAATGGATTATTTTTTTTAAATAGATATAAGTACTTATAATCTAAATTGTTAATAATTTACATATTAATAAAGCACCAGAGGCAAAAGTATGAAAATAGATTACATAAGTAGTTAATAAATTTGTATAATCTCATTTTAAGTAAAACTTGTAGTTTTTTATGAAAAAATAATGTCTTTAAACCTAAATCCAAGGTAAAAAGTAGCATTTATCACTCCCGGCTCCTAAATTATCTCCATGCCAGAAATGCCGTTGCTATGTGACGGCGTTGCAACAGGCCAATCAAAAACTATCATTTTTATTATCCCATAAGAACAGAATATTATTGCGGAATAAAATTGCATGTAGCGTTTTGCGTGGCTTAAAAACGTACAGCCAGAGTTTCTTTCGCGTATATAATATTATTAGAAATTAGATTGATATTTAGATATCATTAATCAAACCGCTTGTCGACTTCGTAAACTTATGTTTATTTTTAAAAATCTTCGTCAAGTCGCTGATCCAGGCCTGGTCAGAACAGTCTATATTGCTTTGTGTCAATCGGTCTTACTTTACTGCTTAACATCTTGGGGTGGTGCATGCAAGACTGTGTTGATGAAGCTCGAAAGAGCCCAAAGGGCTGTACTTAAGGTTTGTACCTTTAAACCCCTGCTGTCACCAACATATGATCTTTACCAATACTGTGAAGTCCTTTCCGTACGCCAACTGTTCATTCTTTTAACAATTTTAAAACAACACAACATATGCAAATATGACTCAACAATTACCACTTCCCGGCGAAACCACCTCGTAGCTCGTTCAACTCCCTTTAAAACGTGGTTTTCACACCGCTTCTTTTGTTTCCTGGGACCATTCTTATACAATAGATTGCATGAAAAACTGAACATCTTTCATCTCACAAAATTCGCCTGCAAATCTAAACTGATCAAATACTTACAAGCTTTGAATTACCCTGATACCGAGTGTTTACTCCTTCCTGACAGGTAAATTAAAATTTTCCGCTATTCCACTCACTAATACTTACTCACCCACACACACGCACACATACACACACACTCACGCACACACACACACGCACGCACGCACGAACACATACCCACCCACCCACACACACACTCACTCACACACATACACACACACACACACACACACACACACACACACACACACACACACACAAATAACAATAATTATTTAAGTTCTTTTTTGTATTTCCTTCTTTAAATTTCCTCACAAATTGTAATATTTTTCTTTCTAACCTTGTGCCATAATTACTGTTATACAACCGTCCCCATCCCGAGAGGAGAGAGCTGGTGCTCTGTAATACAGGCATCTAGCCTAGCTCAGACGCCAGTCTCTCACAATCTTATTTGTGTACCTAGTTCATACCTATTAGAATTAAGAAAGATTGTGGAGAAAATAAAGATATTTATTATTATTATTATTATTATTCTTCTGGCTTCAATAAAAGCATAAAAAAATACTTAAAAGCAGCAAAAACGAGAAAAGTAATGCGAAAATGCAATTAAATACAATTTTCTGGTAAATGCGTCGCCTCACAGCTGTCGTCTAAATGCACAAGCAATTCAAATCGCTTACAACTCGCGACAGAGTACATTTTTAACTTTCCTCCTCACCGCTAGTCTGGAGCTAAATTGCATCAAATCTGCAATATAACGCTGCCATTGCACCGGAGCTTGGAACCGGGATATAAATTTAAATGTTTGGAAGACGAGAAATATGAAATAAAGCTTGTATCTAAATGTCTTTGAAATGGAAACATAATTTAGCATGCGAATAAGATTTTTCATGTAAATAAAAACGCGATGGAAGAAAAAGTTAATAGAAGAGACAGGAAAGCCTCTAAATTATTTCGTATACGGAAAAGGTACTTTATATTTTTTTATCTCCATTTAGTAAAGAAATATGGAGTCTAGGTTGGCTTGAATGTTTTATACGTTAGCTTTTTAAAAATATGTAAACATGCGTATGAAAAGGGCATTTTCATTTAGTCATTCCAACAATAAAACATAGCATAATAATTATGGTTACAAGAATGTATCTGAGCACTCACCATTGGTTCTTTTTACCATTAGTTCGTTCACTCATATTGGTTCTGGAAATTTTCGTTTCTATAAAAACCGACCGTAGCATATATACATATATTTCGTTTCTGAGAAATACATATTACCTTCTAAGATCTCATGGGGCACAGTGAGTTCCCAAAACCGTATTCCTTGAAACGCTTAACGGTTAATATAATAAAAAAAAAAAAATATTTCCGACCTGGTAACTCAGATGATAAGCTGTCTAGCTCAGTAGTTGAGGCCCTAAGCATAATATTGCCAACTTACTCCTTGGCTTGGGATCAAAATCCCCCCAAGACCCTCGGGACCCCAGAGATGTTGGTTCAAAGGATAAGAAACCGACGCACTGTTTGAGCGACAGAGAGCAGCTGATGGAAGGCAGAAGTGTGATTCTCCACATTATAGTAACCTGGTCCCTAGCCTGCGTTCGAGGCGGCAACAGTGGAGTTTTAGTCAGTACACTCCACTCGGACTCGTATTTCGCGGCAGCGCGGGCTGGCAGCGGAACGGCGCACTGCGGTTACCGCTTGACGCGGCCATCAAGAGAATCGAGCGGTACGATGCTGTCAAGCGGCGATCCGCAGTGCGCCTGCCTGCGCTGCACGCTGGCGCTCCCGCTCCCGCCCCGCTGTATTCGAGAACGGGTCTATGGGATTCCATACAAAACATCTCGCCGCTGCCGCTCCCGTCCCGCTGCCGCGAAATTCGAGGCCGAGGCCTCAAGGACGATTTTGATTTGATTTCAACTTCTCCAAGTAGCAGGGGCACCCAAAAAGATTTTTTCGATATTAAAGCTGGGCTTCGGTTCATATACACCTGATTTTTGGCAGATTCAACAACAAAATGTCCTTTCACAGATCATAGATTACAAAAACGTCAAACTATGTACATCGGGAAACCTTTCGGAGTAAATATTATAAAGTAGTATTACAGTTCCTGAATAAATTAGGGTAAAGGCTCAAATGTTGACCTTTCGCGGGCCGGAGGGTCCGTATTCATATAATCACCAAGATTAAAATCTGTCTAGAAAATTCAGAGGGATCAATTCCTAAGGCCGTGAAGTAACATTTTTCACGTGAAAAGGGTAGCTTCAGACTGGATTTTCGAAATAAGATTTAACTTTGTATTTCATCAGCTGCCTCCCAATTTTTCCGGTTCGGTATTTATTTATTTTATGGACAATATTTAATGCAGTAAATCTCTCACATAATGTATTTTATGATGAGGTATAATAGTAGACATTTGAGATCCTAATTATCGCTGTTCATGATCGGAAGTGATCACTTACCATCAAATGTCATACTTGCTCATCTACTTTCCTTTATATTAAAAATCCTATAAAAGAAAAAAAAAAACATTTGCTCACTGAAGTAAACTGTTACAGTACAAATATAAAACATTATCTCGGAAAATAGCTTCGTTTTGAAAATAAGATAGACACAGACAAACTTAGCAAATGCTTTTGTTACGACAAAATTACACACTAGTGTTTGCAATCATGGTGAAACTTACAAAAACTAAAATACATTGTAATTATCCGAAAGACCCTAATATTTGGCGTAAACATTTGTTTAGGATTTCGTGAAGGAAACAATTAACTGATACTAAATAAAGTTCCCCCTTAATTTAATAGGGTTTGCTGATCTTTATCAAACAAATAAAAATAGACCTGGGATATTTTTACATGATGACGAGCCATTTGGTGTAATGGTCGAGAAGTCGGCTATTACACCAGAGGTCGCGGGTTCGATCCCCGCACGGTACAGACATTTGTGTGCATGAACCAACGAATTTAAATAAAGTATTTAATATCGTTGGCATGAACATGTCTGTTTGTATCGGTCTGGGTGTTTCTATGTATAATATGTATGTATTTACAAAAAAAAAAAGTATATAAGTAATGTTTATCCGTTGTCTGGCACCCATAGCACAAGCTAATGCTTAGTTTGGGGCTAGATGGCGCTGTGTGAATAATGTCCAGAAATATTTATGTATTTATTTATTTATTTAGTTATTTATTAATCAAGCAAATCGTATCAAATCTATAATAATGATAAATTATATTACTGTAACTTCTGCTGGCGCCTATATTGACATTATTATTTTTATTGATTCAAATATTTTGTAGTGACATAATTGTCTTATTACGTAGATCGTGGAACGCGACACTACGTGTTGTTTCCCAATAGGCTAGCTAGGCTCTATCACGATAAGTAGGTATGTATTTGTAGTGGAGGTTCTTAAGGGTCATTTCATACCATTGACGTCAAAGTGCTGTAAAAAAAATTATGACATGCAAAAGTGTACCAAAAATTCTCATTACAAAATAAATGATTTCATTTTATTTCTCTTCATAATTTCAATTTAACATATAATTGAAAACTAACTTACAACGAACTCGATTATAAAATTAACGTGCAAAATCTGCAAAATAAGTGCAAAAAAAGGCTGGAGTAAAAACCTCTCCGCCGCAGGGAATATTGACAACGAATAATGCGGTCTGGGAATAGGGAAGGCCCTGTTATTAAGTCCCGAGTTTGAGAATTTCGCGTTAATGTTGTGCTTGGATACTACGTAATAAAATATGAGGTTGTAATGGGGATTTTTCCATTCACAGTACTTCGCCGCTTATCATCATTGATATTTCTAATTATCCCCTTCTAACACTTTTATCTCTATGAATCTCTCTCTCTATTTTCCTATATATGAATCTCTCTTTATCTATATATTAATATATAAAACTCAAAGGTGACTGACTGACATAGATAGATATCAACGCACAGCCCAAACCACTGGACGGATCGGGCTGAAATTTGGCATGCAGGTAAATGTTATGACGTAGGCATCCGCTAAGAAAGGATTTTGAGCAATTCCCACGGGAACGGGAACCACGCGGGTGAAACTGCGGGCAGCCGGTTTTTTCTATAAGCTTTTTATCCCGAACCAGTACGCTTGCACCATGACCCTTCATTTGGCAAGTCCAGCTATTACATTGGAGCAACTGCCATCTGACCTCCGTAACCCAGGGGAACCAGACCAATTGGATCATGACTACACAGCCATTAGATTGTGCAGGTTCCCTCGATGTTTTCCATCTCCGCCGAGCACCAGACATTGGATAAATAAATCAAATTCGTTTGAACACCTTGCAGAATAATCAGAAACTGGCCATGTTATATTAAATGTAAGGTAAAAATACTAATGATAATCACACAGTTCAATTAAGTCTAAGGTATGAAAACTAATCTTATCGTAAAACCATTAAAATGATCGATGTAGAAGCTTGAAGCAATATCTTTTAGCAAATTAATCTGAACGCTCCAAGTTAATTAAAGGTATACGCTTTTTTGTCAGGTATACGCTGACAAAAACGATAGATAAAATCTATTGTTACATACCTACTACTAGTGATAGAAAAACAATTTCATTTAATTAACTTGACGCGTTCAGATTAATTTGCTGAAAGATGTTGCTTCAAGCTTCTACATCTATCATTTTAATGGAAAAACAACCACTAGGTTGTTTTTCCGCAGTAAAATGTATCTAAGTAGTACAATAGCTTAATGAACTTTTCTTTTTTGTCAAATCAAAAGAGTTACGATTGTGATAGACGAAACTCGAATCAACAGTACTAGCTTCGTCGAGGACAGTCATTTGCGGGGATCATTGCCCTTTGTGCTTATAAAAAAAAAAAAACAATATTTACTAACATTTGATTTCCATTATTCCTTCAAACTTAAAATAAAAAAAAACCCGATAAATATATTTTTTTTTAAATACTTGCGTACGTCGATAGTAAAGGTGAAGCGTTCTGCTGCGGGAAAACAACGACTAAAAAACCACGCGGTATAATGTTCAAATAATAAACATACTTAGTTTTCAAGAATGTTTATCCATTGTGATAGGTTGATGATGATAAGCTCTTTTCATGCCATCATCAAAATTATTTAAATTACAACCGCGTACCACACGTATAACTTTATATGTTTGATTTTCACGGAATTGTCTAACCTCAGTGTGGGTACGACCCAATTGAGTGAACTATTTCCAGTCTAGGGCAACCGGTCTATTTCAAACAACATGGGTTGAATCTAGAACAGAATAAGGTTAATTAAACCAATCGGGAACCAAATTAATAGTTAATCAAATAGGCATAACAATCGCAAAGCGGTAGTCATTTGTTGCCTTTCACTTCTAATTAATTTCTATTTTACCAATAAGAATAACATTTATTTTCCGGAGGAGAATGCGTTTATCACCATATCCGCAGGCTAGCTATACTTGCGGCCGTGGGTGGGACTCGAGACTAAAACGTCCACTACTTACTAAACTCCCCCGGTTTCTCCTTCATACGCGATTGGGACGAGCCGGTGCCAGCCTTATGGCTATTGACCAGCCCCTACCAATAAGAATAACTAATACTCGTTGTAGATGAACAAAAAATACTGTACCTACAAATTGATTCTCGTCGTAATTAGGTATAAGAAGCTTAAAATGCCTTAACTTGCGACAAATATAACATATTGACGAGCCATTTGGTGTAATGGTCGAGAAGTCGGCTATTACACCAGAGGTCGCGGGTTCGATCCCCGCACGGTACAAACATTTGTGTGCATGAACATGTCTGTTTGTATCGGTATGGGTGTTTCTATGTATAATATGTATGTATTTACAAAAAAAAAAGTATATAAGTAATGTTTATCCGTTGTCTGGCACCCATAGCACAAGCTAATGCTTAGTTTGGGGTTAGATGGCGCTGTGTGAATAATGTCCAGAGATATTTATTATTTATTTATTATATTCACATTTATACTAGGAAACACACAAAAAAAGAAATAACTAATAGCAGAAAAAGTTTCTGACTATTATATAAAAATGAGTATAATTAATAAAAAATAAAATTTAAAGAATACCTTACCTAGTGGCTTGTCAAATTTACCTGTAAATTGAACCCAAGACTTCTATCACAGTACTTAACCACTAGACCGACAAAGTAAGACGCAGTACAAGCAGTAAATAATATTTGAAAATGTTACTAAGATTTTACTTAAGGTAAAGGCGTCTATTACCGCGGTATTTCGGGGAAGTTTGACTGTAGAGTACAATATTGTGGAATAAGAACTGTCCTTGTCTAATAGGGATTTTTTGTAGCGTTTTATAGACCTTTAACTCTATACTTTCGCACTTTTTATGAATAAAGTTTGAAGCGTTATATTTATTTTAATTGTTTTTAGTCATGGCTGCTACGGCTTCTATTACCGAGGTATTGAATCTATTACCGCGGTATGGTGGCGCCTATTACCGAGGGTAGGAGAAAAAATTAAACTTTAATTTTATTAAATTTGTAAATCTGTCATAACCTTTGGTCACCCTAGGTTTTAATCAGTTGTTAAATTAATCTTAATATATAAACTCAAAGGTGACTGACTAACATAGATAGAAATCAACGCACAGCCCAAACCACTGGACGGATCGGGCTGAAATTTGGCATACAGACAGGTAGATGTTATGACGTAGCCATCCGCTAAGAAAGGATTTTGATCAATTCCCACAGGAATGGGAACCACGCGGGTGAAACCGCGGGCGCTCGCTTGTAACTAATAAAACCTTCTTCATATTACTGGCTGAAAACTGGTGATAATGATTACCCTGATAACGTCAATTAGTTATAGGTCATCATAACATGAAGAGACATCACAAACATGTCACGTGGTCTGGTCTGTAGGGTGACCATTAGATGAAAATGAGTAGGGATTGCCATTATTATTCTGTTTTAATTAATTAATGAGGCTGACTAATTTCGATTACCATTAGTGCTCCGTTTTGAGGTACTTTGGGTAGCTTCATCAGAAAACGTGGTTTCTGTCTACGACTCAGAAGTCACCCTGTATCCTGTAGTACAAATAAACATCCAGACACAGAACAAACACAAAGTCTTTGGTGGGATTCGAACCCACGAGCCCTAACACATAGGTCAGGGTCACTACAAAATGCACCAACAGGCAAACAAAAAAGAATGTATACATAATTAGTTCTTTAGTTACCTAGTAAGAAGTAAGTTTATCTATACAGTAACGAAACCCTTAATAATAATTTTACTTGGGTTATCAGTCGGTAATAGATTATATGGAAACTCTTATTCCGAGCCATTGACCCTCGGAATTAGATCCCCATAGAATCTATTACCGATGTATGCCGCGGTAATAGGAGAAGAATAGAATGTTCTAAAATGTAATTCCGACCCATAAAAAACTATTAAATTAATAAATTTTTGGTGCCAGTTCGCAAAAAGAGATTTCAATCTTTAAGGAAAACAGTATTTTACATCACTAGATATCCCGTATCATCAATTTTTTGACAAATTAATATTGCAATTTTTTCACGTCATTTTGGACACTCGCTACAAAAGTTGTCTTTCGATACGATAGTTTTTATAAAAATATAAAGGTTTCTACTGGACTTTGTATACATCGGAAATAGAATTTTAGTTTTAAGAGAATATGAGGAATGAAAAATATTTCATATTTCACTAAGATAATGATTTTAAATATTCTTAATAAAGCAATTATCTAGACCCTTAATATTTTCTATTACCGATGGTACCCTCGGTGATAGATGCCACCCCTAATTTTAGGCTCCTATTACCGCGGGTTTTTATAATTCATATTATTATGTATTTAGATATGATTTCACTATGAAAAGTATAAGACAATACGCTTAGATAAACACATAAACAAGTAAACAAAACTCGAAGTCAGTTAGACAGTGTATAACATTTAAAATTACGTAACAAAAATATGAGTGCACTAGCATGATTTGCTCCGTTTTTGTATGGAAACCGCCTGCTCCTGCGCTTCCGTCGCACAAACTGTTTTTTTTTATCCGTTTGCTTATAGGCATGCTCACTGGCACCCGTTGGCACGATGCAAAATACTACAAGCTACAACTTGTCCCAAACGGGATTTTGCTAAAGTTGCTGCTATTAATATAAAACGCGAAAATATCGAATACCTCGGTAATAGGCGCCGATTTTGCGTACCGCGGCCATAGGCGCCTTTACCTTAGTATAGGCAGACGAAAGGTGATCTCGGTATCGCAACCTCTAGTTAACCACCCGAATACCCGATAAATTCACCAGCCACTAATCACGTGGACATTCTGGGCCGAAACGACCCGCCGTATCTCATTAATTAAATCGTGATATTTTACCGAAGTTGCCAGGCCCTTAAGCCCGATATAGCTGAGCGTTCAAAAGATCCCCTCGTTTGTACTCGGCCTGCGTCACGGTAAGACCTCTTGCATACAATTTCGCGGGAGCGGGAGCGGCAGTGCACGCAGGCGCACTCCGTTCACCGCTTGACGCGGACTGTCACGAACGGTGCGATGCTGTCAAGCGGTGACCGCAGCGCGCCTGTGTGCGCTTCCGCTCCCGCTGTGTTCGAGAACGGGTCTATGAGATCCCAAACAAAACATCTCTCCGCTTCCGCTCCCGCCCCGCTTCCGCGAAATTCTAGGCAGAGGCCTTAATGGTTGAGTGGGCGCACCACGCCTTCATTACACGGATTGGATAATCGCGGAATGTCTGTTAAATTAGAATTAAACCTTGTCCCGATCCTTTAGGTGAGTTAGGGATGACCTAATTAATTTTAGCGTGCCATTAGTACGCTGTTTTACAGAGATAAATTACTTTCTTTGTGCGAATGGAGGTTACGTTTTATGTATTGAAAGGTCATCTTTTCTGGTTATGACTAAATTAGATTAAACTTTATTCTATCTCTACATGGACTACATGACACCTTTAATGAGTGCAGTAAATTAAAAAGTAAATCAGCCTAACACCTAATCCATCCATCTGAAATAACGTAATATTTTTAAGCAATGCATGATCGGTAACTGATTCAATAGCTAAGTTAGCTACATTACTTACTGAATTACTCGTGGAACGCAACGCTTCATAAGAAACTCGACAAAAACTGTTATCGTTTCTCAAATAGACTTCTCCATTAAGAAACATTACTGAGAGAGGAACTTGATGGATCGCCAACTGATTCACCTCTCGAGAGGAGTGTTCCCGTGACAAACGTGGGATTAGGACCTTTAATTTATTACTGCAGAAAACGAGGAGCCTTTGTGTGGGAAGAACGACTTCATTGTGTTGTGACTGCAATGGTTTGATATACTCCGATAGTGTCCCATCGGAGAGCTTGGGCAGTTGAGAAGGGGTAAATTTGAGCGAGCGTTTGTTTACTATTTTTTTCGGAATGGAACGTGACTGTGCAGCTGTTTTGCTAGGTAGCCATTATCCTTTTTGACCCAGTATAAAATTTGTCGAATACCGGATCATGGTACAGTCGACAACACATCAGACTCATTCAATTACTTACGAAGTACTTGTAACTCAATGATCAGACTACCCTAATCTGACAAATTTCTACAACCAATTTTCAGCTTTATTAAATTCACATAGAGTTATTTTTCAATTGAGAATTTTTGACAGATTAGGGTTGGTTTATCTGCTGCCGTCCGTACAAGAATACCCGGGCCAGATCGTGGCAAACGCTCGGATAAAGAGAAAAAAAAACAAAGTTTTATTTTATATCTCATCACCCAAAAATAAGTTTCTGTGGATCTGCTAGCCAGTACCCAATGCACTATGTAACCATCGTGTTAAATTTTCATTAAGATTTGGCAAATAATCATTTGGAATTTTTACACAATCGTTTCCGGGCCAACAATTACATTGGAACTGCTATCGCAATTTTCGTATGCTGTTTCAGTTAACAAATTTCCCTTCCCACCCTTGCTTTATCCTAGCAATAAAAAGACAACTATGGCAGTCCCACACATACATATGCAGCACAACATATATTAGGGCGTTTGTTTTTACAAGTATAGTACAAATACAAACAGTAGTTTATGTTCGAAACCAAAATAAGAACAATATATTCATTGACACTATTCCCACAGCGTCATCCTGTCCTAAACTAAGCTTATAGCTTCCTACTATGGATGCCAGATAACGGATAATCGTTACTTAAATACTTTTTTTAGTAAATACACATATATTTTATACACATAAACCGCCAGACCAGCATTTTTATTTTGTCAAGGTTATTTATTTATTTAATTGTGGCACATAAAGAACACAAAGTCTGCGTAAAATTAAGTATAGTAGTAGTTTGATATAATCATTATAAATTAAAATTTTTGTATTTTAATATAAAGTCTTCAATAAATTATGTGATCCATATTTTGTTGTTTGAGAGCTCCTGGGTGCAATCAGCTCTGGAATGTCATCATCAATCTGAAATTGATAAGCGTATTAATTGTGCACCAATATTTGTGCTGGTGACTTGATTTCAGAGATGGAAGCCTGTCCAATATGCCGATCCTTTTTCTACTTTTGAATTAAAAACATTAACAGCAGTAGTAGTGTAGCAGTAATAGTGTAGCACATTGAGTGACTTCTCCTGGCTGCTATCTATCCTCTCCTGAATAGACCGCAGAGGCCACTTACCCATCAGGTGAAGTGCGTGCCTACCTGCCAACTGACCTAGTAAAGGGTTTTTCAAAAGGACGGGTAGATTTTGGAGGCCCGTGGCAGCCATCCTGTCCCAGTGACATTTGTCAAATCTTCCGTCCATCATTCAGCCACCCATGCAAAATCACCATGGCAAGTTACACAACTGAACAGCGACGAACGACGAACAGCAACGTGCAAGTGGAAACTTTGTTATCAAAATGAGTGTTCGTTGGTGCAAACATTGTGCATTGCGCCCATGTGGCATCCGCTGTGTAGCAGTGTGGCACGTGGCGCCATCCTGCTGGAACCACATGTTGTCTAGGTCCATATGGTTCCATTAGGGCCATAAGAAATTGGTTATCATCGTTCTGTAGCGCTCACCGTTGACGATGACCGCTTCGCCAACGTCGTTTTCGAAAAATTACGCAAAGTTTGCACTTTTTTGATAACAAAGTTTTACCACTTGCACGCGCTGTTCAGTCGTGTAACTTGCCATGGTGATTTGGCATGGGTGGCTGAATGATGGACGGAAGATTTGACAAATGTCACCGGGCCAGGATGGCCGCCACAGGGCGCCAAAATCTACCCGTCCTTATTGAAAAACCCTTTATAAAAAAATAATATTTGTTTCTCTTTGAATCTACTTTTCTAGATTTTACTATGGCATAAGAAGCAATGACTGCTGTTTACGATGGGCATACGCGCCGATGCCAAATGGGCTCATGAAAAAGAGATCCCCAGTTCGAGGGATATGTAAATGATTTTTTTTATTCATACAGGACCGGTGATGATTAAATGGGTATTGTTCGGGACATGGTCTTTTTGGGGGATTTGTCATCCAGGGTGTTATTGGACTGATTTATGTCGAGATAGTACATATTCGTTGCGCGTAAAAAACATAAAGGATTGCTGCAATTTGATTTCACTGCATTTGACGACCGTTTTTTTTGTAATGCTTGGAGTTGGTCGATTACACCAGAGGTTGCAGGTCTTATCCCAGCAGGGTACAAAAATTTGTGTGTATGACTTTTTTTTGTAACAGTCCGGATGTTTCTATGTATAAAATAAGTAATAATTAATTATCCGTTGTCTGTTACCAATAGCTATATTGGTGAAAGATTACTATTTTTTATCACTCACCCTTTTAGAATCCATGTTAAGAACTTTACGCGATCTATCCATCAGAGGTCAAGTAGACAAAGCCTTATACATAAGCTTATAACTCAGACTTGTATTAAAATATTTTCTGTCAACCCAATATTTAAATTGCCGCCAAAACTTCGACCCCGAGAACTTTCTCAATATGGCTGACAATATGGCGAACAATTTTAATAATCCGTCAATGGAGGGGACGCGCTCGCAATTTTTTCATAGCTTTGTCGATAAAAGCCCGGTGACTGACGTTTTTATTGTACTTTTTATTTTAGGTCATTAGGCGAAGGCCAGTATGTTGGAGAGATAAATTAGTTTCAAACGATTTTGGCATTTTCCACTAGTAAGGCATCTTAATGTTGTTTTGTTTAATATCATCATCACTTATGATGATAATGTAATATAATTTAAATAAATGTACCAAAGTTTTAATGTAATAAAAAACAGATGTCGCCGGTTTGAAGTACTGTATAAACAATGTGCATGAATATGTCTACTTCTGGCTATCATGGTCCCAGCTATACGTGATTTCTTTTTTTTGGACTAGAATGCTTTTAACTATTTACAGCTGCGTGTGCGATACAGGACTTAAGCGTCCAACTGCACACTAAACTCTCCGTTTATCCTTCTCATCCTTCTCACCCAAATAGGACGAGCTGGTTGGTGCAGACACGACTATCTTCAAATACCCAGCCTGATGCGGTTGGCCGGGTTGGTGCCTAAGAAATCTATAGATAGACATTTAAAATTTACATAATTTTTAAAATTATACATTATCATCATCAGCATCATCAGCCTGTTGCAGTCCACTGCTAGACATAGGCCTACACTACGTTTACTAAGACGCGGTCTCCATATTAAAGTATACGTACTTGTTTAATTGCCATGCTTGCCAAATATAATGTAACTCATCGTAAAGCTACACAGCCGTTTGATTAGCTCATATTGTTGGATAAACTAATCAATAAGAACACTACGCACTCCACTAGAAGTAAATAAGGGATACTTTACGAACACAAGGCATAAAACGAAATTGGGAGAGATCAATCAGTCAGCATTATTCTCTATTTATAGGGCAGGCGTCTAGTTGTCTGGTTACACATGTTCGTTCACTTGGAAAGGGATGACTATAAAGAACAAGGCTATAAATATTACGAGGAGCTATTTGTATTGGATGCAAGTGTGGCGATAGTATTTGGATAGTAAGTGACTCTTCAAGGCAATGGATTGGATCGACGTATCATAAAGTGTCTTTACACCCAATTCTGTTAGTTATCAAGGGCGTTTGATACACTTACTTTATTGTCTTAACATTATGTAGTTATTGCGCAAAAAATATTTATGTAGATACTGCTCAGACCAAATAAAAAACCAAGACGGAACCTCCCGAACAACGCACTGAAGCTAGTTTTTTGCATTCGATGTGTGCATGCCGGTGATGCCATGTGACCCTCGCGCTCTGTGATTGGCTGTGACAAGCACACACATGTAACAAAACTACGTCAGTTTTACGTCACGCTGTGTACATAATATACATCCGTGACGTAAACTGACGTATTTTTTTTGGCTTCAGTGCATTGTTCGGGAGGTTCCGTCTTGGTTTTTTATTTGGTCCGAGAGATACTGACTTTTGCGTATACAAGTTGTATGAATTCTGATAAGACATATGTAAATGAATAGCTTATATTATACTGACAGCGAAGCTGCTCCTAACCTTTTACGATTTTTTTTGTAAAACTAGATGCCAGAAATGTAGTTTGGTGCATAAAGAATAATTTAGATTTTTTTGTATACAGATTTTTAAGAAGCTAAATTACCACATGCAGATAAATAGGAACATTTTTTTCATACCATTTGATATCAAAAATAGAACAGCCGATCTAGAATGATGAATTTTAAAGAAATTTAAAAAAAATACTTTGTTTTTAGGCCTTTAAATTGTAAACCATTTTCTCAAAAAACCCAGAGTTTACTTGTATGACTTCATCATTATCATCATCAGCCTATTACAGCCCACTGCTGGACATAGGCCTCTCCAAATGTTCGCCACACAGATCGGCAACTTGTATAAATTATTAAACTAAAAATAAGACCAGTATATTTTAAATCAGAAACAAAATGTAACGACCAAAATTTTGTACCCGGGCCTAAAGGTCGCAAAGTTTGAGAAACTCTCAAGCACGTTTAGGAATGTGCGTGAATTTGAGAACGCTCGCCAGCCTCCGGTATTAAAAACGAGATTTTTGAAAATTCGCGACGTTTCTAGAATGTTCGAGAAAATCTTCGAGTGCTTGACAACCTTCAACAAAGGTTAGTTGATCTCAAAATGCTGTGTACAATTTAAAAAGTTATTATTTATGAAAATAATCACAGAATTTAATTATTTATTTTAATAATATAATATTTAATATAAAGATTTAGATATATTGTGACAACTGCTACTACATAATTGATAAAATATAATATACACTAATTATTTTATGTTTTCAGCAATTTAAGTAGATAAACGGTATTGGTATCAGTTTAAGGCCCTTTCATTGATCTTTATAAAATGCTGATCATAACTTTTAACCTCACTTAATTCTGTGTTAAAAGAAACAGGATGATTCCATATTTTTGCCCGTAAGTGTACTATCCGGATATTAGTAATTGAAAATATTTCACACTAACAGCTTCGTCGGATTTCCAGTTTCTAATCTCTAGAGATAAGGAAAAGTGCCGAGAAGCCCTGTCAGAGTAACATGCAGTTCCGGTTCAATTCCCATGCGAACACATTTCTGCTCCTCTACTGTGGTTTATAATTGGAATGCTCACTGAACTTGATAATGAATGGGACAGCAAGCGTCTTATTTATATGATATACTAAATATATATGACTACCTCTGATTGTGATTGCCTCGATAGCGCAATGATCGTAGTTTGCACTAAAAGTCAACGGCTTTGTGGCACCTGTACCTAATACTTGATTAAGAAATATAACAAAGATACCATGCATAAATAGCAAGAAAATTCATACATTAACAACATTCACTACGCTCCACAATACTCTTTATACTTAGTGACAATTTCACGGAAACTGTCATAGTAACTGTCGGACACATTGCAAGGAGGACTGACGGCCGTTGGGGCGGAAAGGTCCTCGAGTGGTGGCCACGTACCAGGAAACGCAGCCGTGGTAGGCCTTCCACAAGGTGGACCGATGATCTCATAAAGATCGCCGGAATCCACTGGATGAAGAAATTTCTCTGTTCCGTGGGTTTGGAGATCCTTGGGGGAGGCCTATGTCCAGCAGTGGACGTCATTTGGCTGAAATGATGATGACGATGATGTCATAGCATCTGCTTCTGTGAATTACAGATCGTTACGGTGCTAATGAAGATTATTGAAATGGGCACCGAACTAATTAACATTCGTAATCAGCAATATTGTTAAGCGGAATGTTAAGCATTTATTAGTAAGATTAATTAGTTTACAATAACAGATCTGTATGATGTATGGGATGGATATTTAAGCGCAATGGATGAGAAATCATTCAGGTGGGCAAAAATGTAACAATTATACTAGCGGCATGCTATGATGGCCGTTTTGACATATTACAATACATGGTTTATAAAACGCTTTCGCACTTTTTATATCAACTATCTGCTTTGCAGTAGTTTATGTGCTGTTTTAAATTTTAAAGCCGTTTTTAAACCGCTGTTTTGTGCTTTATTATACTGTAAAACCATGTATTGTAATAATGTCAAAACGGCCATCATAGCGTGCCGCTAGTATAATGTCCCTTTTAATGTCCCACTACAGGGCAAAGGCCTCCATCTTTAAAATGAAGTCATCGCTACCAAAATAGGTACTGGCTGAATCACCACGTTTGTCAAATGCAGTTTGGTGATCACAAACCCAAGATGCGTCCCACAAAATTGACTAAAAGTGTGCTCGACCCGGGAATTGATACCAGGACGCCGAGATCACAGCCAGGTTCTTAGACCACTTAACCAACGAGAGCAAAACTGTACAAATACTTATATTATACGAGTATTACTACTCGATTTTGCTACACGGCGTTAAATATTTACTGTGTTCACAATAACCCGAATCTAGACAGTTAAACGTTAAGGGTTGTTATCACAACCCATAATAATTAACTTGATTTCGTTTTCCTAATTCGCCAGAATCGTAATATTCGCCATTACTCTATTATCGCTAAACGATCTTCGTTAATCATTTAACAATATTATAGCCGGCTGGACGCTGGGGTCCAGTGTAATAGGTTTCAGTGAAAGAGAGAGTAAATAATATTATTATTGACCGCTAGGTTTGGTTTGTCTCTGAGGATCTGAACATCATGGGGTTTTATAATTGTCATGTCTCACAAACGCCCGCAGCCTTCTAGTCTGCGGTTACGGAGCCCAAACGCTACTCCTCCGAAAAAAATGTGTGACATCTGATGGTAAAACTTACCTTCCTATACCTTCGACTAGATTTAAGATGCGTTTCCCGCCTTTAAATGAATATGAAAAGATGGTGATGGGTAAGGGCTATGAAATTTACGGATGGGGGGAGGAAAGAGACGGAGAATTTGGGCCTTGGCACTCTCACTCACCAAAAGGAGCGCAATAGCTAAGCTCATCATCATCATCAGCCTATATACGTTCCTATTGCTGGCACACAGGCCTTATCTCAATTGTGAGATAGTGGGGGCCATACTCCACCACGCTGGCCTAGTGCGGGTTGGTGGAGGGGTGCATAAAGCAAGTGACCAACCTTAATGGCAAATGTTATCAAGCCGCCAAATGGCCTCTGACTAGGCTCAATCAAAGCTCATACGTTGATCTTTTGTTAGGGGGTGGTGCTTCCCCGTTCGAGCCGGCCCATTTTGACTGACAGACAATAACTGTTTTTAAATTACTCTTAAATTTGATGAATGATTTAGAAAGAGAAAAAGACATTACTTATTCTTACTGGCATCAACATGATTGTGGGTGTGGAGTAATTAGTATCGTGTCGAGCGAGTAATAAAGGGGCAATGCGGATAGTCCCTGATATCGGCGGTACGTGACTGCCGCGTCGAGTGCGTTGTAATGTAACTAACGTTTCATATAATTTGAACCTCTGCTTATAAGCGGCACAGAGTAATTGCTCGTTCTCAACAGAGTACGAGCAATTAGATGATATTTCTCATTGCGGGCTTGTAATATACCGATGAATTGTGATAAAAAACACGATTCATAATTAAACGCATTATTGCATATAAGCAATTCGTGGAAGTCCAAGGAAGGTTTAAATGATGCGAAAATATGAAAAAATTGCGAGGAAAATACTAAAATCAACAATTTTCTTTCCCAACACAAACTGTTTTTAAACGAAGTGATACGAAGTTAACCGGGTCAGCTAGTTTTTTTTTTTAAATCTTTGGTCATTGTTTTGATTTTTATTCAGTGATTAAATTAGTGTTCTTTTACGTATATTTTATACACAGATTGTGCAAATTACGAATTAATAGAGATAATCGAATTTACTACACGAGTGATTTCGACACTGTTGAACGAATTGATATTACCTACCTCATACATTCACTTTGATGAGATATTTTGCACTAAGTAGGTATATCAAAACAGACAGAGTATTATTGGCGAAACAATAGCTGCAACGCTTACAAGTGCCTTATTAATCTACCAAGATGTATGAACAGTTGTATAAACACTGATCGTCTTCCGCTGTACAGTCAATTAAACATTTTGTATTGAAAAATTGTTACTCACAATGCAATTAATTATTAAGAACCAACAAGAGTTTCCAGTGAAGGCCGTTTAGAGATGGATTTTTCTTGAGGCCTCTCAAGTCGGGGTACCCGGGGATGGGCTGGTCAATAGCTAACGCTGGCACCGGCTCGTCCCAATCGGGTGTGAAGGGGAACCGGGGGAGTTTAGTCGGTAGTGGACGCTTTAGCCTCGAGTCCCACACACGGCCGCAGGTTTAGCTACCCTGTGGTTATGGTGCATAAACGCATTCTCCTCCGTAAAAAAAAGGTTAATTAATACTTTTTTTATGTTTTCTACCCAAATTATTTTTTAATATTATAATAGTTTGCACTTGTAAATTCTTTTCTAGATACCGTACGTTTTGTAGGAGCACGAGAAAACATAAAACACAAAGAAACTCACATTTTTAAGGTACTCGTGGGATCAATCCATGCTTTTATTGTTAAAATAAAAAAAACGAAATTCTCTCGTTTTTTTTATTCCAGAGGCGGCAAACGAGCCAGCGTGTCGCCTGATGGGTAAGCAATCACCGCCGTCCATGGACATCTGCAACACCAGAGGGATCGCTGATGCGTTGCTGCCTTTTAAGAGAGAGTACGATCGTTTCTTGAAGGTCTCTCTGTCACGCTTTCACAAAAATCGACACTTTATAATTTGGAACCTAAATTATGCATGGGCAGAGCTAATATTATCTGCATATCTAGAATTACACTTCACATGTGGTTGACTGTAATCACGCCGCGTGTATGGCGTGACGCAGCTAATTAATTGTCGACCGCATCCGTGACGTCACAACGTTTCAATATGCGACCATAGATTAAATAATAATTGGCCGACTCTATGAGGACTAGAATTGGTTTGAATTTATGTTTCCAATCAGCGGTCGTTAGTTAGCATGATTTAATGAAATTAATAGAATTGTTATGTCGTGATTAATATAGATTTGAATAATGTAATGCGTATTTGGTTTATTTTAATTGTAATATTATCATTTTGCTGGCATCAAAATTGAAAGGTTAAACATCAATCAGGATGGTCTAATAACCATCCTGTTTGATGTTAACCTTTCAATTATTTCTATACAATTTAAAAAGAAACTAAAAAATAAAACAGTAACGTGTTAATACACGTTACTTTTTTATTTTTTAGTTTCTTTTTAAATTGTATAGCTACTTATTTGAAAGACATGAAAACATAAAACAAACTATGTTCGTAGACAATTTTATAATGGGAAAAATCTTCATATGTATCAGACAAATATACTTTTGTGTACCTATGTAATTTTATATACTAATTAAAGGTAATATCCTAAAGAATATCCTCAATTTTCAACGTTTTTGGTCAATTTGCAAGTGCCTGCTAAAGCTAAAGTGCTTTATTGTAATGAATAGGTATGCCCATCTAAAAATTTCTCATTAGAGCAGCGACACGTTAAAAATGGATGAAAGAAAATATAGTTTTTACTTTACATTCTATTAATAACGAAAAAAACATTTTGCCCTGACCTGAATAATAGTTCAGTACAGCAAAGACTCAGTTTAAGCGGTCCCCATTTGTATAATGATTGAAAACAAACATTTATTTACTCTGTGTTCCATAATTTATTCAATCAGAAATACCCATTTTCTTCCAAATCAAATGCCTACATTAAAACGTTTGAAGGCTTTATATCAACTGTACGCACATTAGTATGTAAGGCTCCTATATAAGCTTAGGTCATTAAACGGTGTAGGCGGTAGCTCTATCAAAGCCATTATAAAGGAGATACACCGCTTTTTGCCTGAACAAGGGGATCGTTAACGTGACAAAAAGAATACGGGTCAGGCGGTATCCACCGATTTTCTCACCCAAGTGAACACATTACTTGTATGTGTATATCGGAAAAACAAGGTTTATTTTTTAATGTTTGCTTTAAAAAGTGTTTTTTTTTTTTACAAAAAGGAGGGAAACTAGCAAACGGGTTACCTGATCGTTAATGAATATTTGCAGCACCAAAAGCATCGCATTAGGTCCGTAAGGTAAGCATAATAATTATGTACGCTCCTTTCTTAAAGGTCATTATTTAGGCCATATCTTTTCTGAAACACTGCTGCAGATATTCATGCCAAAACTTGCTTATGCGTGGCAAGAATTGAATTGGAACTTATACTTTACTAAACTAAATCTGATGGGAATCATTGACTGACTACTCAGGACATTATGGCATCCTTGAACTCTGGTGCACTCCCTATTTTACAGAGAATGTACCTAAAAGGTATGACACGACCAAAGAGTGATAAGATGCAGGATCAACACGCCTTATGCTTTCCAAAAGACGAGTTTATTAATTATTTATTTAATTGATTCGTTATTGCGTGGGGTGTTGACTTCAACTGAAAGTTGTGGGTTTATTGTTTGTTATTCTGCGAACAGTAAAGCAATAAAAACTTTACCTGACCAAATGCCTCGTCAAATTCAAAGTTCAAATTGTTTATTATTTTGGTAATGTGGTTTTCAGCTGAGATTCAAAACCGGGGGTGTTTCGTGGGTAGTCGGACGATCGTATTCATTCCCAAGTCTCACATATTATAGCCACAGGTCTAGTTAGCAAGTATCGTGCATAAAAGCATTCTCATTTTGGTTTTCAGCTGAGATTCAAAACCGGGGGTGTTTCGTGGGTAGTCGGACGATCGTATTCATTCCCAAGTCTCACATATTATAGCCACAGGTCTAGTTAGCAAGTATGGTGCATAAAAGCATTGTAATTTTGGTTTTCAGCTGAGATTCAAAACCAGGGGTGTTTCGTGGGTAGTCGGACGATCGTATTCATTCCCGAGTCTCACATATTATACTCGTAGCCACAGGTCTTGTTAGCGAGTATGGTGCATAAAAGCATTCTCATTTTGGAATACACCGTTGGTTCGTTTCGTTCGTTCACACCAAACTCATTGTCCGCCGCCGACTGTGAGTAAGCTCACTGTAAGTATGCAAGCGTATAGTCGGTTCGGTGTGAACGACAAGTTATGTATAGGTATATGGAAAAGCGATAAACTTTACGTATTTTATGCGCGCTCACAGTCAGCGGCTGACAATACGTTTGCTATGAACGATGCCGAAAACCTAAAGAAGAAGGACCCATAATATTTTAATTAAACTAGCCTTCCGCCCGCGGTTTCACCCGCGCGTAATTTCTTTTTCCAAATGACCTTCCACCAAAAAAAAAATATATATAAAAATGTTAAAGTGTGAAATCTAATTTCATTACATTATTTACTAAAATTACAGTTATTGTTAAACAATTCAACATTAAAATTTCATGCACTCGTTACTCAGAGTACGTAATTTACATTGGCGTATGCAAACCGAATGTTTGTTTCAACCCTGATTCCGAATCCGCTGTTACGATACCCAAGAGACATTTTGCCGAAGTTTACCTACAGTATCGCTCTTCTGGTATATGACTCCACATTTGCCCGGAAATAATTAACCTTAATCATAGTAAAAAGAGACAAGCGACGCTTCCTGATGAAGAGTCAGAGACGCTTCCTCAAAGAATTTGATGTGAAAAATAAGATACATTTTATATACTTATTTTCTCTCAATACATACTAATTTAGCAGGCTAAGAGATAAATTAATCTTGTTGCGAGCGTGATCTCAATTCAGTGGGCGTTAATTCGTAAATGTAACTTCAAGTCTATTCCAATTACCTTAGCTCTTGGAGAAGTAGGTGTAAAATTACCTTCATTTTTTAACACTTAAACTAAATTGAGGATATATTTTTCATTAGTAATTCTTGTTTCTCTTATTAACACCACCAGAATTCGGTAATCTTTCTTCGGTAGTATCTCGTATGAGTGTAAAGAAAATGGGAATTTACTTGTGTTTGTGTACTAACACATTTGCTATAATTATGCTATACATTGTTTAGTACTATTAAATACTATTATATTCTGTGACATTGTGCATAACGAGAGTATCTGCCGTCTAATGAATTACTGAAGTACAAAATTTTCCATCATAGCAATCATTTTGACACACAACACTCGGAAGCATTGCCATCTGACCTCCGTAACCCTTACAAAGGAAACCAGACCTACTTGGAACATACATAGTCAGCTTTAATTATATTTTCGTTATTCTTCTGACGAATCTTATGAGAAAGTAGGTGTTGAATATTTAAAATTAGCAGGAATATCAGGAGGACCTCGCATCCGTCGTAGTTATTTTTAGTAGTGGTAGGTAGAGCCATGCTGTTTTACAGAACGAATGAGCCGGCTCGTCCGGGGAAGTACCACCCTCTCACATAACACCAGCGTGAAATAACAGTGATTACTATTGTGTTTCGTCTAGTTTGTAAGAGTGCCGGAGCCCCCCCCCCCCCTCTAAAAGGTCGGCAATGCATCAGCGATCTCTCTGGTATTGCAGATGTCCATGGGCGGCGGTGATGGCTTACCATCAGGCAACCCGCTGGCTCGTTTGCCGCCTCTGACAAAAAAGCCACAGATTTTTACTAAATACCCAAAATTCACCTATGGATTTATTTATTTAATTTTCCTAATCTGACGAAATCTTATGAGAAAGTAGGTGTTGAAAGTGACAACATTAGCAGGAATATCCCCTGCCATAGCCGGGAGTGGGTAGTTCTATTGACCTCGCATCCTACCGCTTACATAAACAATGAGATCCCATTTATCAAATGCTGTACCTACCCTGCCTTTGACAAGCTATTTTTAATGGCCCGATACTCTGCTATTGTTCACAACGGTATCTTTATGGTGTTTTGTGTTTATGGAGTAGTCTTATTTTGAGTTATGGGGTATCTCTGGACATGGAACAAAAAATATGAGGATATAGCGCTATTGTTGTTTTGTATTTTTTCCTATAGTTTTGCATATTTTTTCTGAAATATAACACAAATAAGTCCCATTTGAATTATTACTGTCTAATAATAAAAGTTTCTTGTAAATTTAATTCGCTTGAAAAACTAAGTATAGAAAAATAAGGAAAACATACTATTAAGAATATTTTCGCTCTTACTTTTTCTGTTGGTAGTGGCTACTTCTTTACATCTATATTAAACGCGGCTTTAAAATAACCACATTAATCATGGCGTCGGTAAAGTCAACTGGGATTGTATTCCGAGTTCTAAGCTCTCAGCAAAGTGTTCTTAACTTTGTCAAGTGCTAAGAGTATATTTGATAAATTAAAAAAGGTGGATTTTCTTTCAAAGCTCAAGGACTATTAGGGGCTGAGTACTTTGAGAGATTAAGAGTTGTTAGGCAGTTAAGGCTATTTTTGTGATTATATCAGACATTAAGTAGTCAGCTAGAACAGTATAACGTTACGTTTGTCTGATAACTTGACTGTTATGTAGTGCAAAGGCTAATTTCCGGGTTCGGTAACCTTTCTTTTTATTTGTAAGTTCCGTCCGGGTTGTATGTGCCATTTAGTAAGTTTTATTCGGGTTGTATGTGCCATTTATGTGTAGCCAATAGGTGCCGTTATTAAATAACCTAGCCTTCCGCTCGCGGTTTCACCTAAGCGTTTTTTTTTTAAATATCCCCCCTTTCCCCACATTTCCGGGTTCAAAAGTACCTACCCTGTGTCACCCGGGGATAGTAGCTTTTCAATAGTAAAATAACCTATTCAAATCGGCTTAGTAGTTTCGAAGCCTATTCGAAACAAAACCTTTCCTCTTTATAATATTATTATTTATTTTTATATTATGTAAAAAACACTATATTATATAAAGTTTAAAGAATCGTGAGGGGTTCGATCCTTAGGCTCTTAATTTTTTTCTGGTATAATAATATACTTGTAAGAATTTTATATTGCATTTGTGGCAATTGACTAGCCCATCCCCAAAACAGCTATGAAAACGACTTCATACAAAAGTAATTAAAACTGGAAGAAATAATGGAAGAATCTAAATTAAAGTGGTTCAACCATTTGCTTTTTGCTACTTTATGGAATAACATGAAACACTCGTGCTTTTGTTGGCAAAAAAAAGATAATGAAAGAAAAGTTTGCGCTAATATCGAGTTGATTACTTATCTAATATGAATCCGCGATTTAAATCCATGGCCATAGAGTTCCAGGGTATATTGAATAACATAACATACATTCTTGCTTGCGCAGATACAGATTTATGGTTTACTGGCAAAATATTTAGGCTAATGCATTATTTTAATGTTAAGTACACATTACATAAATGTTTATATTCATAATAAATAAAAAGTAAAGTAAAGTATCAGCCTATTAATGTCCCACTGCAGGGCAAAGGCCTCCATCCTTGAAATCAAGTTATCGCTACAATGATGGGTATTGGCTTAATCACCACGCTTGCCAAATGCGGATTGGTGATCACAAACCCGAGCTGTGCCCGAAAAATCCGACACAAAGTTAGCTCGACCCGGGAATTGAACCCAGGACCCCGAGATCTTGGCCCGGTACTTAAACCACTAGACCATGGAGGCGTGAAATAATAAATAAATATAATAAAAAATAACCGCCTTGGCGTCTTTCCATTCTATACAATGCCAGAACGCAGCCATAGGAAACTGCTCGAGTATATATTGTAAATAACTTTTTTACTAAGTTCTTCCAATCCATACAAGAGCAGTACGCAAATAATCGCGTATACTTCTTAGTAACGAACAAGTTTTTCTTGTTCCATAATCTACAGCGCCAGTGCGCATACGGACTAATCGTGTATATGTCGCGCAGGCAATTTGTTTTATTCCGCCATTTACATACGGCGTACTGAGAGTAAGTAAAAAAAAACACATCGGAGGCGGAAAGCGACTCGGATGGATATAGGTTAGAAGGCTAAGGCGGGAGCGAAGCGAAGCGGAGCTCCCGCCTTGGCCTTCGTGGTTATTTTTTTTTAAACCTGAAAAAAAAATTGATACAAAAAATAGAATACTAGCAGGCCGGCCTTCAACAACCACCGCGACAAAAAATGGAAAAAGGAAACACGACCTAGCATTTAACTTAATAATATTAATAATGCTCGTTGAAAAGAACTTTTTAATCAAAATAATTTTAATTAAGTAATTGTTTTGTAGTTATTTCTACCTAATAAAGTTAAAATAAAATTCATATATTACTAAAAAAACAAGACTGAACACTTGTCAAGTGTAAGTAAGTTTGTAGTATACATAGTTTGGAACAAAGACGCGAGAATCCACGATACAAACTATACACGACCAGTACGCAAAATTCGTGTATGCATTGTAATAACAGAGTTAAAAACAGCATTACAATATATACTCGAGCAGTTTCCTATGGCTGCGTTCTGGCCTTGTATAGAATGGAAAGACGCACCGCCTTGTTGGTCTAGTGGTTTAAGTACCTGGTGTGATCGCAATGTAATGTCAGCAGCACACCATCATATCCCATCGTAATCGTATTCCCGATTGCACCCAGTATGGAGCTCAGGGTCTACTCCGATTATGATCCTAGATTGGCAAGCCTAGTTATTGCAATGGAGCGATTGCCATCTGACCTCCGTAACCCTTACAAGGAAAACCAGACCTACTTGGAACATAGTCGGGACCAACGGCTTAACGTGCCCTCTGAAGGACGGAATCATCATTCTTTTCAGACATTCAGGTAATTAAAGCCTGCAATGTCCTAACCAAACTTGAAATATTCACACAAAGTGATGCTCCCGCGGGATTCGAACCCACGACCTCCGGGTATTAGAGCCAAACGCTCTAACCACTGTACTACGGAGGCAATCACCCTTGTACTAGTATTAGCGATATTTTCGCAAATGTTTTCTTTGATAATATTTTTATTAGATCAGAGCTGATATAATAATCATATTTATTTGATATAAATAAAAATAATTAGAGGGCATGTCGTTCGATGTATAAATATCGAAGACCATATTATGTGATGAAATCGGAGGGTGTTTACGTAAACAAATATAATCACAAGTAAACAAAAATATGGAAAGTTTTACCGATAATTATCTAAAAATAGTTACATCTCTTCAGTTTATTGGTTTACCCGATAAAGATCTTGGTGACTTAGGTTCGATTCTCGGGTTAGGCAGAATTTATTCATACTAGGTAGTCGTCATTTTCTTGCGGGAAAGCGTGATAATGCGCCAATGCGGACTTGATGCTTCGTGGCATTTTTTACCAGTCGACCTTCTTAGATGTAGTAAACATGACATTCCTTTATCTTCATTTTCTCTGTCTACGTCTCACAAATTCCTGCTCTGACTGTCGGCACAGAATATCTATAATAGTACTGTCGGAGTCGAAATAAAAAACCAGTCAATCTTTATGCCAAGCAGAATGAAATGGTATATTAAGCAAATAACAAGGAAATAATATACACAAAATAAAAAACAAAAATACATGACAAATAAAATATTTACCTACAGAACATACTTTAAGTGAGCTCTACAATTTTAAACTTCTTACAATATTTGAAACATTGAGCTAACCAATTTTGTATCCAGAAACTTGTAGCTGCACTAATTCCCTAGTCCAAGCACACAGTAATTAATTTTAAAAACCTAGTCACAACATTAAACCTAGGTAATTAGTTTTACCCTTAAGGCCAGTTGGACCAAGTTGCAGAGTCGTCAAAAGCCCATCTGACTTTTACAGCAATCAAATGTCATCAACAGAATAATAAGTTGCCATTTACCAAAGTTAGCAAGCTTGTCTAATTTAGATTTGCAAATTAAAACTTAAGGTCTACTCAAAAATAACTTAATTCAAATAATGAAGTTAATGGTTTATTTTTTAATTATTTCTATTAATAAGAAGATTAATATTAATAAGCATTATAAATCATCATCAGCCCACAATAGTTTACTGCTGAACAAGGCACAATGGCACTTATTGGGTTACGTTCGGCATGTCGTACAGGTGCCGGCAAACTTCTTGACCATCTGTCGACGGAATTGGGAAAAGTTCGCGCATGTGCAAATGACAAGTAGCGCGCGCGCAGCTCGCAAAATTCGCGTTCTGCGCCACCCGATTTCAAGATGTTTGCCGGGAACTGTATCAAGCTTCTGCCGGTGAACTTTCGAACATCAGTACTCAACCTAGCTGGAGGACGTCCTAAACATAACTGCCCTGGTCAGTAGATCACAGATACTTAAACTTAGTAATAGGTCTAGTGACTATCCAGTCATTTCATTATACTAAACACAGAAAATTTAATTTTAGGGTGGATCTTCAGAAAAGTGCTCTTCGCGTAATTTCCACGGCATTTTTGAAATCGCTAAATTATGGTGTATTGCACAAATATTCCGAAAGCTTGTGCAAATTTAAACAACATATCAAAATTCGCCACGTACGGGATCTATACTTTTGCTAAAAAAAAATGGAGAAAATTGGCGGTCCATGGAAATTACAATAAAGGCCATGGAAATTACCCAGCAGATTAAATTTAGCTAAAAACCATGTTAAATATGAAATTAAGCTGTCATATTAGTTAGTTAGGGTAGTATAAAGATCTACATTGTATTAAAACAATATTTAGCAAAAATAGTAGCTTTATTTCAAAACTTACTTATGATACTCAAAGTAGGAACATGAAAGTGATAAAACTGTTATCAATTAACTTTCTTATACATTAAAATTGTTCCCATAACATTACACTCATGGATAAACATAATAGTAAACATAAAAAATAACAAATTGATTTTTTATAAAATAAGTCTTTTCATCAATCAGTTTAAGTCTTCAATTTAATTGTTGAATTTCTTTAAAAGCGTTGCTTAGCTTGAACTATGAGAAAGTCTTTGATTCAATCGAGACCTAGGCAGTACTCCAGTCTTAAAAAAAGGTGCCAAGTGGACTACATGTATATCTATGTATTGAGGTACTTATACCAAAACGCTGCATATCGGTTCGATTGCAAAACCAGACAGAGCTCAAATCCTATCCAACTAGAGCGAGGTGACAGGGAGACGTAATTTCTAAACTGTTCACTGCTGTGCTGGAGGATATTTTCAAGCCTCTGGATTGGCAAGGATTCTGTATTAACATCAATGGCGAGTACCTTACACAGCTACGCTTTGCCGACGATGTAGTTCTTATGGCCGAGACCATGGTGGATCTGAACACAATGCTCGAAGATCTTAGTAACGTTTCCATAAGAGTTGGTCTTAAAATGAATATGGACACGAAGAAAATTATGTCGAACGTCTATGTTGCACCTGCTCCAGTTAGCATTGGAAACGTTACGCTTGAAGTTGTTGACCATTATGTTTACCTGGACAGGCAGTTCAGCTAGGTAAGTCCAACTTTGAGAAAGATATCCCTTGACGAATCCAGCTCGGATGAGCAGCGTTCGGGAAGCTACGGAATATATTCGCATCCAACATACCTCAGTGCCTCAAGACGAAAGTCTTTGAACAGTGTGCGTTGCCAGTGATAACATATGGAAGCGAAACTTGGTCATTCACTATGGGTCTCATAAGAAGCCTCAAGGTCACACATTGGGCAATGAAGAGAGTTATGCTTGGTGTTTCTTTGTGCGATAGAGTCAAAAATGAGGAGATTCGCAAAAGAATGTAGGTAACCGACATAGCTCGAAGAGTTGCTCAGTTAAAGTGATAGTCCTCCTCGAGTCGATTCCTCAGTGCTGGGGGTCGTGATCTCTTTACCTACTGATGCTGGAGCGGGACAATTTTCTCATTAATAATAGATCTCCACCTGTGGCGATCCTCCGCGACATGTAGGGCGTCGGCCACATTGGAGTTGAGGGTGGTGCGGATCTGATCGGACCAACGGATCGGATAAAGTGATAGTAGGCGGGACACATATCCCGCAGAACCGATGGCCGTTGGGGTGGAAAGGTTTTGCAATGGTGTCTTTCAGTTTGACCGCGCACTGGAAGACTTTCAGTGGGAAGGCCCTTCACTAGCTGGACTGACGACCTTGCCAAGGCCGCCGGAAACCGCGGGATGTGCGTGGCGCAAGGACCGATCAGTGTGGAGATCCTTGGGGGATGCCTATACCCAGCAGTGGGTGTCGTATGATTGATGATGATGAACTTAAAAGAAACAAGGTAATTTCCATGGGCCTTACGTAACTTCCATGGTGTTTTATCCACGGAAATTACACCATGGAAATTACAAAAAAACATATATTTTGAAATAACTTTTCATTGAAAAGATATAACCAGCTAGTTTTTTACTGTCCATCAACATTAAGGAGCTAGGTATTTCACCTCAAAACCCATTTACTAAAAGTAGTACAATTACATTGAAAAAATGTGACACGGGAATGCCGGAAAACTGGGAACCAAAATTTTTAAAATTGAAGAACGTACTCCAGCATCCAAAGCGCGGGAACCAGCGACATGGCCACCTCACCTGCTAGCTGCGGGGTAACTGACAATTCGAATACATCTATCAGGGTTCGCCTACGCCTGGCCAGCCCTGAGCAGTGCCCCTCGAAAGGCGCGCCGCGAAAATCTTGCTAAGCGTGTGACATATATACTTATGACCATAAAATCAAAAGTTTCCTTCCAATTAACTTAAAATTTGACCAGTATGTAAACTGATTTATCTATTTTAAATGTGTGTAGAAAACTGGTTAAAAACGTGAGTGGTTTTAAAAATATGTGCGTTTGTTCAGAAGTCGGCGTTCGTGTGACACGTAAAAAACGTGCAAAATTCACCGGATTTGAGGTGTTGATGGTGAATTACTCAGATCTTCGTAGTTTTTAATCAAAGAAATATATATGACCTGATGCTTAATGAAATGAATAAACGTTGTAATAATAGTTTTTATCGTAATAATTTATTTTAATAGGAGATATGAGTCTGTGACACTCTGAAAATGCTTTTCCAAGAAGTAGCCTTTACCTAAAACGTGCACTTGTTTTAGCAACCCGTTTACTCGGTGCAACACAGCCTTATTAGAGAAATAAGCCGTGTGTTTTTACAGTTTTGGCACGGAACCCACCTTGACCGGATGGTGATAAGGCACGACGCCAATCAAGTGGAACATAGCCACACAATGCAGGAAAATAGAAAATGCGGGTATGTGAGTTCGTATGCAGTTGTTTTAGACCCTACCATGGGAATTGAATAAAAAATCGTTTTACTACACTAAATGGCAAGTGTAGAAGAGGATTAAAATACATATTATTATACAAACTATGTCATAGTAATAATAATATGTCATAAATATTAATGTGGGAGCCAGTACACTTGAAATCAAAGGCTCGAAGATCAGATACAGTCTGGCAGCACAATGGGCGATGCTTTTTGGTGAAGTGTCCCTCAATGGAACAGGCCGCAGTGGCTGCTTACCATCAGGTGGGCTGCGTGTCTGTCTGCCAAGTGACTTAGTATAAAAAAAAATTAAAAATCTCGCCTCGATGGTTCAGTGGTTAAATTACCGAGTCGTAACGAGTAAGGACCCTAAAATCACAGAGCCACAATGATAGGTTAATCACGCTCATTCGTAATAAAATGCTCAAATGATTTGTAATTCGTGACAAAATTATTAAATAATTGATTTCTACTTGTCTCTCAAGACCAGTGCATATTAATTGGTTATCCAAACAATAAGTTTACATTTTAAAAGCTACATTGCCAGTTTTTTTTTTAAATTTAACTTAAATGAATCAAATTGACCAGCTATGTTCGCATAATATGAACACGGGTGAGTTCAATTGGGCATGATTGCAATTAATTTAGATTTCATTGCGCTATGCCAATTAATATGAACGTTCATGACAAATAGTCTGCCAAATTAAACTGACCGATATGAGTATGGAAAACAGATTGATAAAGTTGGCTATGATCAAAAACATAGGCTAATGATTTCAGTTTACTAATAGTGGTGTCTGAATTGGCGTATTATTGCAGTAAATATTTTGGCAAAATTAGTTACGTTTTGATGTCGGCTAACCTCAGGGCTTGACCAATTAATAATAAGACAGGGCATCATTTGAAAAATGTGACTAATATTAAAAAGTGGTTTAATAGATTCTACTCGTTAATTTCAGGTTTTGTGAATTTAACGTAACACGTTGTATATACCTATCTTGCATACAGATACTTTCAACAGAAAATATATCAGCTGTGTTCCATTACAAGAGTACAGTAAAGTAAAAGGAAAATCTCATCTCCGCCAAATAACTTCACTCGCCCAATGAACGTAATCCTACTGTCTTCTAAATCGTTCCCCTCCGAATCCACATCGCTCCATTACACTTGCCGGGTACAGACGTCGTTTCCACTTTTAATGACTTTTCCATCTCAGTTCAAACTTGTTTATCATTAAAAGTTTTATTTATCAGACAAACACCCATCGTGTTCGCTACGTCTTAAACAACTGTGCGACGAGCGGAAACTTGCAAGGCTTCGGCAGTGTTTGGCTGCATACAGTTTTATAACAACGTGGGACGCAGGCAACCAAATGGAAGGTGTTCCTTTTAACGATGTGATTATAGAGCTGTTGTGTAAGCGTTCAAATTGGCTTGCTCTCGTGTTGTGTTGGTTTGGATATTTTAGAGCTGCGACTGGTTATATAGAATCTTAAAGGCCGGCAACGTATTTGTTACTCCTCTGGTGTTGCGGGTATTTATGGGCGACGGTGATTGCTAACCATCAGGTGACCCACTTGCTCGTTGCCTCGCTATATATTACAAAAAAAAATATCTTAGTAGTTTTATGCTAGTTCTACTTTATACTGTCGTCCTAGCCGACATCGGACTATTGTGAACCAATCACACAGGATACCTAAGTATGTTTATTAGTGTATAAAAGTGAATGTGCTATTTTTGTATTGTATTTTATGACTCTCATAGCACGGCGGAACAGCAGTCTGTCACGGCAAAAGAAAGATCAGGCGCAGGACCTTAGAGTATACATTATGTATACTCTAAGCGCAGGACCAATGGCTTGACGTGCTTTCTGACTCACAGGGATGTTTTTCACCGCCAACCGAGGAACGGAGAACTTTATCATTATTATTCTTACGTTCCGATGAGAGCTTTAGAAATAAACAGAAGAAGAATTCTATCAGGAGCAAAGTCCATGAGAATATTCCTATAGTCGAATCATTTTAATAGGCCACATTTTGACAGTTGATTTATGCAAAGAAAACTGCTACTTATATGTACATCAGGAGTAGTCTAATTTTCTAAATAAATAATTGTATTTAATAAGAACTGATGTTGTTTTCTTGAGTTTTATTCCTTTAGCGTAAGGTATATTTTCTTTGCATAAATGAATTGTCAAATGTGACCTATTAAAATTAATCATAAAACACACATATTTTCTATCTGAGTCAATCTAAAGTTGTAGTTGCCTTTCCTTAGATCTTTTGCAACGTTGCTACCAACTTCGCCATTAAAACAATACAAATTATATCGATAACACCGAAAACTGTCCTGTCTGAAATTATACACATAATATTACGTTCAGTCTTGAACAACTGCGCAACTTGAACAAAAACTTGCCTCGCTTTGATAATGTTTCGCTGCATACAGGTTTATAACAACTCGGAACGCAGTTAGTCGAATAGAACAGTTGTTTTAAGGATTGCATGAGCATTTGCTGTAACTACGTGTAACTTGATTTTCATTGTCTTTGTGAAATTTGCATTTTTGGAACATGGTGACCGACTCAGTATACCTGTTGTAGTATGAATGCTGTTAGAAAAATTATTACAGTCAATTTGGTGTCGGTACATGAACAAGTTTGTTTGTACTTTTCTGGGTGTTAAATATGCTCCCCTCCGAGGAGCCTTGTCGCGGTGGAAGGGCTTAGTAGACAGGTAGGTAGCATTAAATTGCCCACCGGTTAATTAAGTGCAGCCAAGACTGTCTGAGAAGCCTGAGACACTAGGGGAACCGAATGTGTGGTCGCAGTCTACTCCACAGGTAAGCCCCATTTTATTTTAATTTCAGGAAAACCGTTTATTTCTCATCGCCATAATCTAAACGTCGCGGCGTCGGTTCAACACAACCTGACTTCCAGCCCATTGTTAATTGATCCCGCCACTGGCAACGTTTGCGGGACCAAAGGAGCCGTTAAAACTAATCGTCGGTCGTTTACAACGTATCTGCTCCGGTTTCTGCGTAGATTACAAATTGTAATCGCAGTAGAAAGATGTTTTTCTTCATTCCTGTTACAGAAATGGTTATTAAATAGAACTAGATGGTGTATTTTTTATTGTTTACATTTGGTTGTGATAATATTACATTTGTGCTAGATTGGGTTATCAGTTTATCATAGACATAATTATCAACAGCACAAAGGGATTCTTTGTCGTAATTCCCCATCTTAAATAATTATTAAGTAGGCTCCAGGTGTGCAAATTCCGCCATTTCTTCTACAAAATGTTGAAAATAATTATCAATCTAGAAGTCCAGTAGAAGACAAAAGCCGTTGGAAGTCGGAAATAATGTTTTGTTAATTAAGAAGCTTAATGTTAACGAATTTCAGTGCCAGCGAATCGCGTCGGCAATTAAAACTTGTTCCAGCTTATAAATTGTAAATGATTACTTTTTTGACACAATAAATTGTCACGGTATAACAATAAATACTTTTGATTCTAAGCTTGGAAGGAAATGGCGCGTTAAATTAGAAAAACTCATAGGATCCGCCGAAATTCGAACAATGAACCTCACGACTGGGAAGATTTAACAGGGCCTGAAAAATTCTGATGGCAGATAATATCACCAGCATATTGACGCATTAATTAAAATCGAAGTCGTTACGATAGGCGCGTCCGACCGAACGAACGAGTAAACACCGTTCGATTTAAGCACCCGGATCGTTTCCCACTATTGACAGAGCTCAATACTACGCTAATGGATGGATGACTTAATTACAATCACGTGGACGTGTCGATGTTTAATTATGCTTGTTAACAGAAGGTGATATGACGATGACAATAAAATGTGAGATTTTTTATTTATATGGCCACTGTACAGTTTCACTACAGATGCGTTCGTGCATGATAATTTATTAATCACATTTAGCCTAACCCAGAAAATAAAAAAAACCGGCCAAGTGCGAGTCGGACTCGCCCATGAAGGGTTCCGTAGCAGCAAGTATCATCATAATATAAAAGTTCTTGTAGTTCTTTGTAAGTTTGATCGACGTTTTTATATTTGAGTTGATTGAATGAGAGGAAAATTGCGGTTTACGATTTATGACGTTTTAAAAAAAAACTAATTACTTGATCTCGTTCAAACCAATTTTCAATGGAAGTTTGCATGGTAATGTACATCATATATATTTTTTAGTTTTATCGTTCTCTCATTTTAGAAGTTAGAGGGGGGGTGACCAACATTTTACCACTTTGGAAGTGTCTCTCGCGCAAACTATTCCGTTTAGAAAAAAATGATATAAGAAACCTTATTATCATTTTTAAAGACCTATCTATAGATACCCCACACGTAAGGGTTTGAAGAAAATATTTTTTTTGAGTTTCAGTTCTAAGTATGGGAAGTCCCAAAAATTTATAAACTAATCACTTGATCTCGTTCAAACCAATTTTCAATGGAAGTTTGCATAATAATGTACATCATATATTTTTTTTAGATTTATCGTTCTATTATTTTAGAAGTTACAGGGGGGGGGACCAACATTTTACCACTTTGGAAGTGTCTCTCGCGCAAACTATTCAGTTTAGAAAAAAATGATATAAGAAACCTTATTATCATTTTAAAAGACCTATCCATAGATACCCCACACGTAAGGATTGGATGAAAAATTTTTTTTTGAGTTTCAGTTCTTAGTATGGAGAGCCCCCAAAATTTATTATTATTTTTCTATTTTTGTATAAAAATCTTAATGCGGTTCACAGAATGCATCTACTTACTAATTTTCAACAGTATAGCTCTTATAGTTTCGGTAAAAAGTGGCTGTGACATACGGACGGACAGACAGACAGACAGACAGACATGACGAATCCATAAGGGTTCCGTTTTTTGCCATTTGGCTACGGAACCCTAAAAACCTGCTCTAGAGGCGCCACATTAAGTAGGTAAGGTTATAGCAACACTTGGTTGCTATTGTTATACTCACAAATATCTCACAATATCCAATAATCACACTTTGATAAATAGCAATAATGAATGACATCTTATTGTTTTTTTATTTGATGGTTGCCACTTGAAGAAATTAGTTCGCTTTATGATAATATCCTCAGATATTACAGACATATTGAGCCTAAGCACACACAACACAAGCAAGGTTATATGCAAAGTAAATTCTGGTTACACCATTTTCAGAACATTTCATCTTGATCTACTCACTACACTTGCACCAGATGTGTTTTAGGCATCTTAATTTGGAAGACTGTAAAAGCACCTACATTAAAGGTTAACTACAAGTAAGGCCTTGGCCTCGAATTTCGCGGCAGCGGGAGCGGTGGCGCACGCAGGCGCAATGCAGTCACCGCTTGACGCGGGCCGTCATGAGCGGTGCGATGCTGACAAGCGGTTATCTGCAGTGCGCCTGTGTGCATTACCGCTCACGCTCACTAGTGATAGCTGTCATACGTATCGAGCTATTTTGGGAATACTATAGATACGGTACCTTAAGTATAAACAACTTGTAAGCTTGTAACCCACTTTTGAAAAATAAATGAACGCATGAAATAATGAAAATTAACAGCTTCGGTCTTAATTTTTTCTGTTAATTTTACGCAGATAAATCGTCGCTTTTAACCACATCACAAAAATAGGTGAAATCCTAATAAAATAAACGAGATAAAAGCGAACACATCCCCGTGTTTGCCCTGGAATCGGCCACGAGTTATTTTGCTCACAACACGCGTAAAAACTACATTTCACAACGAAACGTAACAATCTTCTCAGGAAAGAATAACTTGCATTCATAACTCGGTGTTTTATTTCCAACTTTGAAATGTTTAAAACAAGCCTTCTTAGAGAATTTATAATGGGTAGTCAGTGTAATAAAGGTGCGTTTTTAAACAAGTTTGAAGACTTATGCCTGGAGATGTGAAATTTTAAACGCTGAAATAATTATGCATTATTTATTCGTTTCCTGGCGGTTGTAGTTGCAAAAATAATGTCTTTATAATGTCACCATTAGGGGTCGTTACTTTTACGGTTTTGTTTTAATGGAAGAGACACATATGATTAATAATGTTGGATAACTTCACATACATTGTGCTAGCCCCAAAGTAGCTGAGCCCTTGTGATATAAGTATCTGTCACAAACGAAGGTACCATACATATATTACTGTTTGTCCAGGGCGGGATTCGACCCACAACCTCTAGCATATAGGACCCGGGCAGGGCACTTGGTGCGCTAAATAAGCCATCGTGCCAGTCTAGCCAAGTTTAAAGACTCCGCAGAGTGAATCAAAGTACTTCCATTATTATTTCGAAACGGGAAGGTGCCGAATCGGGAATAAACCATTTATTATTTTAACAAAGTTTATTTAATTTGACAGATTTCTCGAATGAAACGGACGCGTTATAACTCAAGAAATCACTCCTGTTCAATTAATTTACTTCTGAGTATTACGCCACCGTGTGATACACATCAATCTTCTACCGCGTAGAAGCGTCCCCCGAGCTCAAAGAAAGGAATACATTCAGAAAAATCTGCTAAGTCAATATTTGCAAGGCGACTGAAAAGTTATCTCGGGGAGAGCGTAAAGGGTTATTCATACAAGGAAATGAGGTCAATATAATGCGTTATAACCACTTTGCATCAGGCTCGTATATAGAAAGCCATGTTTCAAGTATTAAGATTTTATAAATAAATTATAATATTATATGTCTATTTATAACAAAAAAGTTGCATAAACAAAGAAACAGGTGGAAAAAATATATCAAAATATTTTTTCCAAAATTATTTAAATTTTTTTTTTATTATTTTCAACGTTCACGTGTCCTCTTTATGTACCTTTATGGAATAAATTAACTTGATTCTTGATTCTTTACTGTTTTATTTACTATAAATACTAAAAAACGCTTTTCTTTCTTATTTGATGATGTTGAGTAATGTTTATGTGTGTTTACGCTCGTGTAAACCGAGCCTATCTAAAGAAATCAATTCACGTCTTGTCGGATGTTTTCCGATAGAACAAATAATGTAATATGAAACCACTTTGGTTTTTATAGGATACGTTCGGAAGACGAATTTAAAAACATTTTTTTACTCGCATTTTCGGAAGTATTTACCAACTTTCTAGATGGAAAGTTTGTTGTGAAGGGTCCTAGATGTTTGAGAAGGATGTTTTGAACATAAAAAGAGGGAAGTTTTTAACATGGCGAGTGGAAGTTGTACCTTTGTTATCCCTCGGGGTCCGTGTTGTCTTTGAGGTCGAAACTCTGTGAAAACCAATCTGCCAATAAGTTTTAGTAAAAGAGTGGTGAAAAGAGTGGTGTGATGAATCCTAGAGCTAAGAGATGTAAGAAAACATTGACAATCCGATTTTATACAGGACTAGCCTTCGCACGCGGCTCCGCCCGCGTGAACTATAGGACGTTATTCAGCGAAAATATATTTATTAATTGTAGCCGATGTGTTATTCTAATGTAATTAAAATCCATTCAGTAGTTTTTACGTGAAAGAGTTACAAACATCCATCTATACTTACAAACATTCGCGTTTATAATATTAGTAGGATACTTAGAACAAACCGCCATTTCTCGCTCTTCATGCATTTTATATCTCTTAAATAAACAGAGAATTCAGCCTATTTAATTTCCCACTGCAGGGCAAAGGTTATCATCGCTAGCTTAATAAGAAACCCAAGCTGTGTTCGCAAAAGTGCAATCCGTGATTTTTTTTTTATAAGGAAGAAGTCACGATGACCTCACTCCATCTAAGCAGGCCTTCAGGGTGAGGGTGACTAGCTCAATGGGTACTATGTTCTATTGAGCCAGTCAACCTTATATTTGGCCCTTACTTCCGCTTACCATCAGGTGGAGTGAGGTAATACTGACTGCTTCCATATAAAAAAACTCTACCTGATGGTAAGCGGATGTAAGGTCCAAATATAAGGTTGACTGGCTAAATAGAACATAGTACCCATTGAGCCAGTCACCCTCACCCTGAAGGCCTGCTGATGCCGCTTCACGCCCCGCCTAAAACACCCAGGATTATAAGAGAAAGGAAACACGTGAGCTGGAAGGGCATTCCATGACTTAATGGCACGGGGTAAAAAAGAGGAACCATACCTCTTGGTACGGGCCATCAGTGTCTGGATGGTATGCGGATGGCAACGCAGTCCGGCGCGTATTGTTCGTGGAATAACGTTGGAATTGAACCCAGGACCCTATTATTATAGGATTTTTTTTTTCGGAGGAGATTGCGTTTATGCACCATAACCGCTGGCTAGCTAAACCTGCGGCCGTGTGTGGGACTCGAGACTAAAGCGTCCACTACCCACTAAACTCCCCCGGTTCCCCTTCACACCCGATTGGGACAAGCCGGTGCAAGCGTTAGCTATTATTGACCAGCCCAGCCCATTCCCGGGAACCCAGGACCCCTAGATCACTACCAGGTACATACAGTATACAAACCACTTGAATATTGAGGTGTAAACAATGAGATTAAAGAACGCATTCCTGTTTGAGCCGGATCTTTAATAAAGTTTTACTCGTAGTACCTATAGCCGGAAAACCCCAAAAATTTCCCCGGCAGATTAAAACGCTTGCATTCTTGCTGCATTTACAAAATACTTGTCTGATAGCCAAAACCTTTCGCACGCAAACAATTTATTACTCCTGTGTCTAGCGGGAAATTCGCGTCCGGTGCACGTCCGTTTTTAAGCCAAATATTTTGTAAGATGGAAAAATGCTTCGATAGTTTTTAAAATTATTGTGGCGGGACTAACTACGTCCTATGCTACTTTATTTTACTGTCGCGGATGTACGAGGATTTTTTATTACTTTTATGCTGTCATATAATTTGTTTTGAACTGCTTTGAACCAACATTGACGCAAATACATTGAAAAGTACCATCGTATAAAAAAATCTAAAAAGAAATTTAACAACATTGTATGCCGTAAAGCTACCATGACTGCTCTGAAATATTTTATAAATTTTCTGGAAGAATAAAGTAAGAAAAATGAAAAAGGCATCAAGTAATTAGTTTCACAGAGTTCAGAGAAAGAGGAACAAAATAAATTTAATCGGGTCAGGCCTGCACGAAAGAATTAAAAACTTTAAGTAAAATACAACGGATGTTCCAGGAATTTTAAATAATAATATACTTACCTGCGATATTTTCCTGGACTTAAAATACCAGTGAGATTCTAGTGCAGTTTAAACATAAATAAAGTATGCGACCTAGGTCGGTGCCCTGCGGAACGCCCGAGAGGTTTGTCCCGGCGCCAGCGTTTTTTATGTTTTACTTCTTTCGGTTTCAATCCGGGTAAGATTTTCAGTTAGGCCCCATTTACTCATAAGACTTTTTATAACGTCTGTCACTTTGACTGTGTTATGGTGTTCATGTAGAAGCTTTACATGAAATCTGAAGGTTAAATATCAAAGCAGTCAACAAATCTACGATCGTCAGTATATGTTAGACTTTCCAAAAGGCTTCTAACGAAACAAGCCGAATCCATAGAATAATGATCCTGACATTCAATTTCAACTTCCATGGACGTAGGTACAACACCCACATTAAAATATTTTTGGCCATGAAACTCCTTCAAAGTAACTAGTTAGCTTCAACGCCGAAAGATATACTAACAATTTATATCAGTGAGACTCTAGTGCCACTTCAACATAAGTAAGGGACCTAGGTCAGTGCCCTGCAGAACGCCCGAGTAGTTTGTTTCGGTGCCAACCATGGCAGAAGGGTCTGTTTTAATATCACTACAGAGCAGTGGGCAGACAGGCACGCAGCCCACTGATGGTAAGCAGGAATTTCGGCCTATTCTACTGTAGGATACTTATCCAGGAACAATCGCTTAATGTGCTGCCATCCTACTAATATTATAATCCTACTAATATTATAAATGCGAAAGTCTGGATGTTTGGATGTTTAGATGTTTGGATGTTTGTTCCTCAATCACGCCTAAACGGCTGAACGGATATGAGATGAAATTTGGCACACGTATAGTTTATAACCCGGAATAGGACGTGGGCTATAAAATTCCTACGGGAAACGTCTTATTCCCGCGGAAATATCAATTTTGAAACTACTGAACCGATTTGAATAATTCTTTCACTGTTGGAAAGCTACACTATCAGCGGTGAACATAGGGTACTTTTGATCCTGGAAATGTGGCGGGAAGGGGGGATATTTGAAAAAGATATTACGCGCGGGTGAAACCGCGGGCGGAAGGCTAGTACTACATATAAGGCTTCTCTGATCTTCAAGCCTTTAATTTTAAGTGACAAATCTACTGATTTACTCATCATTCAGTTTTCATGTGCAGTCAACCGGTTTCAACACTTAATCTTGAGGATTTCCACTTGCACACACACAGATACAAAATAAACATATTTTTTATGTATTTTTGGTTGTAAATATGACTTTATTAGTAGTCTGCCATCATGGCTAATTAAATAGCTGTGTGTTGAGTTCCTATAATATTTATATTACAAACACTTCTTTATTCACAAACTTAAGGTAAAAAATCTCAATCAAATGGATATTAAAAATTTGGAAAAACCGATACAAAAAGAATTTATCTAGAAACGTAACTTTACGTAAAAATTCTTTGAAATATGACACATAAATCTTCCTGGAGCCAAAATTAACACGTAAAATAATACGTTGGCAAAAGTGAAACAGAACGCGCCACGTTGTAATAAGATTGCGAATATCTGTAAAATAAGAGGGTTTATTTTGTAACAGTATATTTCTTTAATGCGCAAGCATTTTCGTTTGGCCCTTATTTCGTACTCAGGTCTCAATTTACTAAGGGAAATCCTCATTGTGCCTCAAGCCCTTCAAATGAAACTATTTTTGTCCTAGACGGAGTATTTCGAGAAAAATACTTTTTGATTGATTTTATCATTAAGTGTGACCAGATTTGCCTTCGCCAATTTAGTATAGAAAAGAGAATCGAAAATACGTATTTTTTTATGAAAGAGAGCACCTGATTGTTAGTAATTATTACTACCAGCCAGAAACCGCTACCGCTCTAAGAAAATTATATCGAGGATAACGGAAGGGCTACATGGTGGACGTATAAAATAGGGGGAAAAGAAGGCCTCACGCCTCAGACGCAGTCATACTCACCAAACGAAACTTAATCCCAAAGTCACTTTTCACTACTCAATCTTCTGTAAACCGGGTGGTGTGGTGAAACCGGCCCATTTCAACTGACACACAAAAATAGTTAATATGTTATAAAAACGCAATCATAAGTAGCCAGCAAAGTGAATATCAAATATCACAGTTTCTTAAACATTATGAAAAGATTATTTATGTATTTCCATAAAAAACTCAATAGACACGACCGTTTATCATAATAGGAATGAATGCTATTTCTGGGTGAGATTTGAAATAAAATATCGAACGATTTGTTATCATTATCCACAACTTTTATCGTATCGGTTTTTTGAACGCCATTTACCACAGACCTGTAGGATCAATTGGGTCGGGATTTGACTTCCAATCTTACTATACCTATGTTATGTCAACACATTGGCAGGATATTTGTTTTGTTGATGGTTGATGCAGGTTTTCCCAATAATTTTGGAGTGGCAGAGCCATGCGGTTTTACGACGTCTCGTCCGGGGAGGTACCACACGCTCAATTAACACCAGCGTAAAATAATAGTGACTACTATTTGTGTTTCGTCTGGTTTGTGAGATTGCCGAAGGCCCACACCCCCATACCCTCATAGGCCGGCTGCGCATCAGCGATCCCTCTGGTGTTGCAGATGTCCATGGGTGGCGGTGATTGCTTACCAACAGGCGACCCGCTGGCTCGTTTGCCGCCTATGACATAAAAAAAAACATTCTGCATCACCATCGAGCTAGTAGTCCACAATTAAAGAATACATAAGAACGCGCCAAGATTCAAGCTTTGGTCTCTTCTACCATAGTCTTGTATACAGCTTCAAAGTCATAAGTTCATAACTCTCCACTACTATTATCTACAGTGTACTATTACAACAGTGGGTATCTGGACTTTCAGTAATGAATAAAGCTATCAAACAGTAATTGTGTAGTTGATATACGAGATACAGTCGAGGTATTATTGGTGAAGGTAAAACTTCTCAACTATTCCTTAAGTTATGTGCAAGGGTAGTGTTGTACTGAAAGTTGCACTATCGACTATAAAAGAGCAATGGAATAAAAATGTCGCACTGAAAACTTATTTCACCGTTAATAATTAATTTTCTGATAATTCCACCTCCGTGGAACAGTGGCTACGCCGCGTCAAGGTATAAAAAAAAAAACTTGGAGGTCGTGGGTTCGATTCCCGCCTTGGGTCTGGTTGGTGGTAGGGCTTTTCCAGAGTCAGACTGGCTAGCTACCACCCCCACAGGTGAAATCTGCCGCCATAACAGCTCTGGCTGTGTTCCGGCAATATTAATGTGGGAGCCAGAGTTCACTTGAAATCAAAGGCTCGAAGATCAGATAAGCCTACAGTCTGGCAACACATTGAGCGACGCTTCCTGGTGAAGTGTCCCTCAATGGAATAGGCCGCAGTGACCACTAACCATCAGGTGGGCTGCGTGCCTACCTGCCAACTGAACTAGTATGAAAAAAACTCGCGATACTTTAGAGTCTGTCTCTTAAGTCAATTTTCAAAAAAAGAAACAGCATTGGCCTTAAGTCTTAACTTTCAATTCCAAAAATGTTTTGTATCGTTGATACACAGACAGATAAAAAAGTTTTGATCACCAATAAAGATACCTATAGAGGTATTGCCATCCAACTTTTAACAGTCTTTAGGCCAGTGTAGGAAACATGCTACACAATTATTTTTTTCGTACAAGTGAGCCTCGAAGAGCTTTGTGAGATTGCGTACAGTAAGTTATACATCAACCTACCGTGTTGTCAAATTGTTCACAACCATTTATAGCTTAATGTCTATTGCACCTATTTCTATTTTAATTGAGTCTTTTAAGCAGATAAAGGATAGGTTGTTCTGTATTGGTCGTACTGTACTGTACGCTAACATTTCATCGAGTTTAGTTCCTAGTATCATTGAACTACAATTACTTGTACTCAATGTCTAGTATCGAGGTATCCATATACCTACTGTACGTCAATGACCATTATAGTTAAGCTTACTGCGAAACCATCACAGCTATCGATAGTTCGCTAAGCATCACTAACTCAAATTATGTAGATTTGGGGAGTTCTGATAGTAGAATACTTTGGAATGAAGAGCCAACGTCGTGATGTCTAAAGTTTCTCGGAGACGAATAAGAAAACGCCATTCAAGATAACTTCTCGTTGTTTTTAAGTGTCGGGAACTTTCCTCTACACGTGTCTAGTTAGGAGATAAAATACGTTGAGAGAATTTAGTTTATGTTGGAACTACGAATGAATGTTATTTTAATTAGTTTTGTATTTTTGTTCTACAGCTTATCTCGTCGTAACGGTATTGCCTTTATAAATTTTATTGTAGGTATGATTTTAAAAATTGAGAACAAGCGCGCAAGCGTGCGTTAATTAAAGAATATTAAGACGAATTTGTAAAAAACTTTTTAAAATAAGAAATTCAACCAGTAACGGTTGATTATTTTATTTTCTGGATTTTTTAAACTACAATGGTGTAAGTACAACCCGTAGTCTACCTGATGGTAAGTGGTACTTTGTTGAAGTTCACTGCGGAAATTCATTGATTTATCGTGTTTAAAAGAGTCTCAGATTTTTAATCTTCGATGTTAAAAACAAAGAATAATTATAAAGTGAACGCATAATATTATTTACCAAATACTATACATCCGCTTACCATTAGGTAGGCTGCGTTTCTGTCTGCCAACTGACTTGGTATAAAAAAATAATCCACCAGCAAAGCCGAGACTTCTCGTTTGGTGGTTGTCCTACAAAGTCGGTCTTTAACACCGCAAAACCAAATGGCTTTCTTCATCAAGTTCTTGTCCAAGGAGCTATAAAGAGCCAGTTAGGTCAGGAGTAAACAAACGCTATATCTGTATCACTTCCTCATCCCGAAGGTATCGTTTAGCCCTGCTGTAATCACGTTACCGACCGTAAAACGTTTTACGGGCCACCGCAAACAAATTAACCCATTTTATTGCTAATAAATTGGGACGATAAACATTGCATGTATCTATAGATTATTTTGGGGGAGTCTTATCTTTGAGAATATGTGCGGTGTTTTTATTTGGATACTCGTGGTGAGGGGTATAAAGGTAAAGTCATATTCTAATGAGCATGCTCGTATAAACTCGCAAACACACAACCATCAATCCTGCTCTATTACTCAGAATAGCTGCAAAATGGATCTTCTGATTAAAGCAAAGACAATATACGCTCAGCGGTAGTCCATTCCAGTGACTGCGTTAGGGTCAATAGACTATTTGGCGACACAATCACCTAGATTCCAGTATTCACGAGTCTTCCAGCTTTGTGGCCAGTAATAAATTAGTCCGTGAATCCTGGATTACGGATCACTAAAGCCAGAGATATATGAGGCTTGTTTTTTCCGGTGTTAACGGTAAGTAGTTGCTAGTTAGCTGGCTCTGCATATAGTATCTATATTTGTCTTAGATTCTGCTATTTGGCTGCCTCCGTGGTGAAGTGGCCAGTAAGGTCGCACTACGAGAATATTACATTTGCCTTGCTCTAAATACTAAGATTTTCGTATGTAAACTCCACATAAACAAAAAAATGCATATTTTTTTTTATTTCCGCAACATAAGTGCTTATGCTACTGACTATAAGAACAGTTTCACAATAAGAATTAAACGTACATAAAAAAGGTTAATTTTATCATGGCTGCAAAAACACGTGACTGAAATAGTAAAAAAATATATATTTTTTACGGAACATAAGGTTGAAACATGTAAGGATATTTTCGTACAACTGACAAAAAGCACGTGTTCAGAGTCCAGACATGTATTTACGTAGCGAGAACGTGTTACACACAAATTTCGGCAAAAACCCAAATCCCAAATGTTACGAGGTAATAGAATAGTGGACCTTAGATTACAATGTCAACTCTGTGTCACACTGCTATGGAGTTTGGCGCGGGAACTGTTCTTATAGCAAACTGACTGCAATGACGTGTCGCGGGTGATGCAATTAAACAACGTTCACTTATGATGTCAAGACTATAATGAATAATAAATGCTTACAATTAATACTTATATACTAACTTATATCTAGCTAATGTGGGTGAGGTTACGCACACACTACACTGTTGATTAATGATATTGACTTGTAAAGACATCAAATTTTTGTGGTAATAGTCTGTAGTAATAGGTGAAACCCGTACGAAAAAAGATATCTTTTTGAAATGTACCTAACGGTGTTATGTTTGTGGCTGATAAGGAAACTTTTTGACTTAAGATCGTATCGTAAAACGAGGGAAATCTCGATTCGTCTTACTTATTGCATGATTAATAGCCTAATTAGGTGTTTACCAAAGATTTGCCATTGCAATATCATTCAGAACTAGAAAAGGCCATCAATTTATTCAACTCTCTCCGTCGTTACTGCGTTATACACGTAGTACGTCAGATAAATTATTTTCTTTAACCAATGGTTATTTTGAAACAGATTAATGAAAATGTCTCAATTACAGACTATCCTTGTGGCTAAATAAAAAAATCTCAAATGCATAAACTTGTAAATTCCAAATAAATACCGTTCCCTAACCCAGTCGCGCGTGTGTGAGTCCCCAAGTAGTCGCCGCAGCAAACCCGCAATCCTAAGCAGTGCTATTAAGATAACAACGGTCTATCCTCGGCGATGCCCAATAATGCGGCCTAAGTGATTGTGGCGAGCGAGCGGAGCGGAGCGGGTGACTCGCAGTTCCGGACAGGCGCAGCCGTGGGCGTGTCTCAATTATATGGACATTATTGGACATCATATAGGTGTAACATAAACAATGACCGTCTCCGCGGAATAGTGGGGAAGTCATTTAAAACTCGAAGATCTTGAATTCGATTCCTGCCTTTGGTTGGCAGGACTTTCGCAGAGTGGGCTGGTCAATTATAGCCATAAACAACGGCTCGTCCCAATTTGAATGTGAAGGGGAAACCGGGTGAGTAAGGTAGTGGACGCTTTAGTCTCGAGCCCCACACGGCCGCAGGTCTAGCTAGCCTGCGGTTATGACGCATAAACGCATTCTCCTCCGGAAAAAAAGGACTTTCGCAGAGTGAAATCTGCCGCCATAACCGCTCTGGCCGTGTTCCGGCAATACGAATGTGAAAGGCCACGTACACTTGAAATCAAAGGCTGAAAAATCAGAAGAGCCTACATAGTGGCAACATTTTCTGGCTAACGAGTATCTCAATGGAATAGGCCGCATCCACTGCAATTACCACTTACCATCAGGATTATTTTAAGAAGGATTTGTTGTTTTGTTCTGTATTTAATATAGTAAATTATTGAAAATAATAAATAATTCTTCAACTACGAAAGATAAAAAAATGCTATGACTAAAGTAATTCTTATAAATTAAAAAAAGAAGTAAAAAGACAAGTTGTTGGCCGAAATATGTTTAGTAACTTAATAAAAGACCTTTTATTACCAGAATAAAAACGCTCTTGGCTACATATTCTCAGCAGAAATACAAAGTACTTCCACCGAAAACAAATTGTTTAAGCACTGACTTTAACTCTATAGAGGGAATATATTCCCTACAATGTACAGGTTTATTTCCCCAAGAACCGCCTCCGTCAATGTTCTTTTTTAACCTAAATTTTCTTCACATTGTCTTTGCCTTAATATTTATCGAGGCATTTGCGGAGGTCTGTACTTTCTCCGCCCCACCGCTCCTTGATTTACAACAATCTCTTATAAAATGCGAAATAAATTCTAAGGATTTACGGGAAAGAAAATTTCCTCTTATGTATATTACAATAAGAGGGAAAATTCCTTGAGTTGTTTGCAAGATGGGTGCTGGTTGGCAAGTGATATATTATTTCTTATGCTACAAAGTATTCATCATGTCTTGCTCTGTAGGTTTTATTAGTTTGAACTGTAATGATCTAGCGTACTTAATGAAATGTCGTCTTTTTGCAACAGAACTTTATACAAACTAAACGCGATAAATTTATTTTGTAGCACACGTATACAACATACAGCTTGGTGTTTTGATCGAGTTATAATACTCGTAATATAGTGATCACATCACAAGTCAATCTTATACATAATTATGTATATGTGTGTAATAATGCAACGTGAAAGTCGTAAATTAAAAGATTAAAAAAATCCTTTTTATGGTCGCTTTGGTTTCTTCACATCCACGAATGGCGTATTATATTTATCAAAATATCTTTTGACAGATCTGTCCCCCGCCATGTTCTTCATCACGCAAGTTTCAATTTCTTCTATCAAAACTAATGTCGATGGGCTGGAAATTAAAAAAAATATTTTGCATTATTTATTTATTTATAGTGTCATCAGACAGCATGTTCTGGATATTACTTGACAGTAACAAAAACCATATTGGTAATTATTATAAAATAGTATCTTTATTAATATCACGAACGATGATTTAGAGAATTATTGCATAATTTCCCAAAAAAAAGTCTGTTATTTTTATTAAAGGTTTTTCTGCGTGTCAATAAATTGTTATTCTAGAAAAAGTTAAATTCATCTCTGTTGCTGGGTGGGATTCGAACAATACCAGCACTCTATAAATCTCAACATCTCATTTAAAAAGCATATTATTATACGTAATGTTTATGTTTTATTTGGCACAGAATATAATTATAATAGTACAAAAACGATGCTTTGTTTTGGGCGGACGACCCCGTGTGAATAGTGTCCAAGAATATATATTTTTTAATAAACTTTAACAGACAGACAACAATAGTTGTATGTTGTATGTATAATCATTTTTATGTCAAAGGCGGCAAACGAGCCAGCGGGTCGCCTGATGGTAAGCAATCGCCGCCGCCCATGGACATCTGCAACACCAAAGGGATCGCTGATGCGTTGCCCGCCTTTTAAGGGGGTTGTGGGCCTCCGGCACTCTTACAAGCCAGACGAAACACAATAGTAGTCACTATTATTTCACGCTGATGTGAGAGGGATGGTTCTATCTCGGACGAGCCGGCCCATTCGTATTGTAAAACAGCATGGCTCTACCACTACAAAATTAAATGTTATTTTGTAAACCGTCCGTTCCATTTCATTATCAGTTCAGATATGAACCAAGACTGGTCAACATAGCAACTCATGTATGCCTATTCCATTATGCAATATGAAGGCAGTTACTACCGGAGTAAGTCCACATGGCATCGAATAATTATTATGCTAATATGTGCATCCGTTGGCAGGTAGGTACCTTGTGCAATCTGCGACCGTTAACAGGCTCCTAACTTTGATGAAAATGTGTTAGTCTGATGCATGCACGTCTACATGTCCCTAGTGGGGAAACATCAAATGTATGCAATATTAATACAAATCAGTGTGTGGCACTTTGAATTTGTCGCTGTTATTAGTACCGAACTGGGATCTCGAGTTTCTGGGTATTTAACATAGCTTGTATTTATGTTAACTAATACGCAAATGCGTATTAATATCAATGCAAGGTAAGCCAGCGTGGTAATTTAGCTAATACATACCAATCTTTGTGACTAAGGGCCGGTATTTCAATGTAACCTTATCTTATTGCTTAAGTTAAGTATAACATTTAAGATAAGTATTACTTTTGACAGGTAAAAGTGTATGACTTTAGTGCCGCTTAACTTTAATCCTATAATGAAATACACTTAAGTCATACTTATTATCAATCCCGGATTAAGATCAAGATAAGTATATATTGAAATACCGGCCCTTAATCTCATAAGGAGGTCTTTACCCTACAGTGGAATATCTTTCAACCACAGATTTCAACACAAATTAGTAATTCGGTACCAAGCCTAAAACCTGATACCAATATACCTAAATTGACATGTTTATTTGATAAGTAGATCAAAAGAAACGATACTTTTAGCAAGAGAAAAAGATGGATACAATGCAAATGCTTGGCTAAATGTCATCTTTTGCAAATACAAAACCTACTAATTGCAGTTAAAAAAAGGCTCACTGTTGCCACTGCAATATAATATCCGCCCGAAACAGTCCACTGCTGGACATAGGCCTCCCCAAATGCTCACCACGCTGATCCTCAGCCACTCGCATCCAAACCCTGCCAGCCATCTTGCGCAGATCATCGTTTACCAAGACGCGGTCTCCACTCTAGAACCCGTTTACCCTAACGGTTATCGGTTATTTTTGACTTTGACTTGACTTTTGATATGGCCAGCCCACTGCCACTTCAGATAGCTAATCCGGCGAGACCGGTGAAGTTTATTTTTATTCTTAAGAAATATAACCATCCAAAAATAATCCCCACAAAAACAAAGGAAAATTGAGAAAGAAACAAAAAGCACGCAAACTTCACAAAATAATGTGAATACATCAAAAACATAATAAAAATTTGTACCTCCTACAATTCACATCTGTCTGACGTATAAGGAAAGTTAAGTCAAGTATGAAGGTATTTCAATAGCATAGATTTGACACAAAAGAAAGATTACCCTATAAAGAAATGGTAACCTTTTGTAAAAGTATATTTGAAACCTTTTTCCATGGCAAAAAAGAGTGAATGAATAATAAGAATGAAAGGAAACGGTTGTAAAGATGTTACCGTCAAAAACGTAATGAAGTAACTGATATGCGACATCATATTTGATGTGACAAAGAAATATGCAAATGCATGTTTATTACAAAAATAAAAGCAGTGACTATGTATTATATATTGAATTGAAACATGAGTGGTACAATTGACAGACAGACAAACAGCTCACCTAATGATAAATGGCTACTGCGGCCTATTCCATCAAAGGACACTTGATCAGAAAGCGTCACTTAGTGTGCTGACACTTTAGAGGCTCATCTGATCTTTAAGCCTTTGATTTCAACTGGCTTCTAAATTAATACTGACGGAACACAGAGCTGTTTTGGCGGCAGATTTCACCTGCGGTGGTAGCTAGCCAGTCGGACTCTGAAAAAGTCCTACCCCCAACCAGACCCAAGGCGGAAATCCGTCAAATCCTTCTATAGTATACACGAAGAAAGACTTATTGCTTTTGAAATATGATGTATATGACAACAACTATAATGATTTCGTTATAAATTAGTAAGAGGTCATGTACGCATAGTGAAAATAAAATGTATAGAGCGTGAAGATTATTTGGTATTATACTAACAAGTACCGTAATTTTTATATTCCTTCGTAATTTAAGTATCACGGAGAACGCCTGAACTTTTGGAGTGAGTACTGAAAATCCTCTTTTAACTAAATTTAACTAGAGGTAGAAACGTTCCTCATGCCTTGAGCAAATGGGGAGACAGGGGGAGGGTCGGACCTCCAGCGTTCGTATTTAACAAACGAAGCGCAATAACTAAGCTACTACAAGTCGGACTTCGGTAAAAGGGTAGTACTTCCCCGGTCATGACGGTTACATAATACAATAATATTCTGCAGTATGGCTCTAACACACAATTATTAAAATGATGTTTTTCTTTTTAGTTATTATCATTTTTTTGATAAGCGCGAAGAGCAAGATCCCGGCAAGTGACCGTCCGTGACAAAGCTAGTACTATTGATTCGAGCTTCGTCTATCACAATCGTAGAACTTTTGATTTTACAAAAAAAAACTTCAATAATGTTTTGTACTACTTAGATAGAATCATTTTAATGCGGGAAAACAACGACTAAAATGTCACGCAGTATAAACGTTTGTGCTGAGTGGGAATCGAACCCACAACCATGCGCCAGTGCGCATAGAACAGGCTTAATATAAATTAGTAATATAGAGTAGTAATCACAAAATAAAGTTACGACAGCTTGAGACTATAACTTAGTACTATTATATATTCTGTGCTATAACTCTGTAGGCACGTTACCTTATTCTAACCATGTTCATGTTGTCCAGAAAAGTTATCGTATTGTTGTATTCCGCAGATGTTCTGGAGATCAATACCTGAAAACAAATAAAGGTATGCTAAAAAAGGTAGATAAAATATTATATAAAAAATGGCATGACCTTAGCGGAGGGTCATTTAATGAAGGCTTAATTACGCTTGACAGATACGAATTGAGAGATGTTTAAATTTGACTCAAAAAATATGCCCGACCCTGGATTTGCACCAAGGAATTGACGGGCACTTACCACTAGACCATCGACGCGCTAATACTTTGGTATTTCATTAAAATAATTGTACTCATACTCGCACATTCTCTCAGATGGCAAGTACTGAAGAGAAATACGTGAGAGTTCAACGTATAGTCATGTTGAAAGCTAATATTTTCCGATGTCGACCTCCACACTTAATGTCATAAAAACGTACGTGCACTATTACTAGAGAAAAATATGAGAAAATAATATTACCGTAAACAGAATCAGAAGAGAAAATGTTTTGGTCATTGTACGTGATCTCGAGTTACTGATTTTACTCTCGATGTTAATTCAATTTTATTGGTATTTTACGACCCCTAGCAGTCTCCATAGTTGCATTTCTACTCATAAAACAAAATCCAGCTACTGAATAAAGTTTATTACTGTGTCGGTTTATTTTAAATGAAATCAGATATTTCGCGAGCCGTCAATTTCAAGTTTTATTGTCGGGATACAATTTTCATTCTGATGTATTCTCTTGATGCGTCGATTAACTTTTTGTGGAGGGTTATTTAAATTGTTTGTAATAATTATTTTATCACTCATTTCAACACTGAGGTTTCATGTACCGTTTTAATATATTTATTACACTACGCTCACGTACTATAAGGAAAATACCTACGCCTTGCCTACGCCATATTTTTCAATAATTTTATATTATGCATTAAATATTTAAAAAAATATTTAACCTTAAACATAAAAAATTAAATTAGGGTACAAATGGCTCACTTAACGCTAAAAGCATTCTCTACCAGTCAACCTTTGGGGAAAACGAAATGCTTTATTGCTACTGTTTCCTTTAATACTATAATTTTAAAAGTTTATAAATATGTATGCAATAAGTATACTTAACAATGTCAACCACCTATACCAGTCAAATGTGTTTACAAAACAGGCCTTTACTAGCTTTATTTATTTCCAAATGTAACAGCAGGTGCACACGGCACCTGTGTAAGCTAGCGTCTAGACACGGCCCCGCACTTACCGTGTATCCCTCGGCGCCGAGTAAACACTAACACGGCGCGCCGAGTGCTCGGTAACGAGGTGGACGTTGAGGCTTAAACCATTTGTTACGACGAGAGTGGGTGCTGCGAGCAAACATGTTGAATACTGTTTCGGGTCCTCTCAGTGTTTCGTTTCTCGATTATGGTTCAATTATATTATTATGGTCCGGTCAGCATTGTTTAGGTAAAAATCATGTCATATACTTACTACGTTACTTAATACGTTTCCTGTTTATTATGACTTTTCTGCATAGTTCAGAATATTTATTACTATTCTATTCTAAATGTTAATCTCAAATACATTATTTCCATTCAAATGATTAGCAAAAGAAACCATTGTTTGCAATATTTATTTGTAATAATGTAAGAGCAGTTGCAGGCGGCACTGTATACGCTAGCGTCTAGACACGGCCCTGCACTTACCGTGTATCCCTCGGCGCCGAGTAAACACTAACACGGCGCGCCGAGTGAACACTAACACGGCGCGCGTGTTTTGTGAGCCCATTTCGGCTTGTGTATAATTTTATTTTCATCATTTTCCAAGGTGTCTCACCGTATGTTTGTTACTTAAGCATATGAAACTTCCAGGAAAACATTATGTTGATTTGTTTTGATATTCCTTAACCTACACTCAAAGTAAAATCTTGTTTTGACCGAAAAATAAACTATGAATTTTAAGTTATGAACAGGTAAGAATAAATCAAAATAATGTGTCCTTCTTTTTTCTAAAATGATGATTGTTTTATGGATATATAATTAGTTTTATTCTTTTACGTGAAGAGAAAGAAATTGACCAATTATCACAAAATGCCCAAAAAAAATGTAAAATTAAATTTTGTTTCCTAATAATTATGAGGGCTGGCCCCATAACGAGGCTCTCTCTTTTATAAATTAAAAAAAAACGAAGTCAGCATTTTTGTTATTGCCGCAAACTCAACTGTGACTGAAAACTGGCCATAAATAAATTAACACTAGACATTATTTTAAAAATAATATCGCAAATGTTAATAATATCGTCACCTCTGTACCTATGTAAGGCAATTTTTACTAGTCTTTCTTAGTCGCATTAGCAGGTAAAGTTTTACAATGATTTTGATCCTATAAAATGGGTGGCATTATAGCGCGAAACAAAACGTGATGGTGCGTAGATCCATCGGATTGGAGCATCGTCTGATGAATAACATCAAATAAGCTTGCTTATGCGAAATGGGACAGGCTATTAGAACACTTTTAGGAAGAATTAGGGGAACAGTCACGTGCAATAAGTTGTACAAACACATTTAAAAAGGATAGGGTATATAATATTTGAATGCGTTAGTTATAATGTGCCGCGTTTTGAAAACACTTGTTTAAATTACATGAAAATGGCAATCCTTATAAACAGAAGTGTGTTGCCTACAATACAAGACTTTGTATTTTTAAAAATCGAAAGTCACGTTTCCACTACATCTTAGGGTGGTACCACACGGGCGTTGTCTGTGCGTTGCGTTAGCGCTGCGTCGACAGAACGGTGACGTTCCGTCGTTCTACATAGTTTAAATCTGAACGACATGCCACATGATGGGTTGAATGAAACGCGAGGCGACGCAACGCACCCGTAACGCAAAGGAGAGGAAAGAGACGAGGTGGGGAGTGGAACTGCGTTGAACGACGGAGCGGCAGCGCAGTATTCAATAGCACAATAGCAGCGTTCATGTGGCAGTCACTGCATTGAAGTTCTCACTGCGTTCGCGGGGGTCCCCCTATCGTATAATTCTACACCAAAATACCTAGGTGTTACATTGGACCGCTCTCTAACATACGCCTCAAACCTTATTAAACTGGGAAAGAAATTGCAAACCCGTAACAACATTCTCCATAGGCTCGCGGGCACCACATGGGGTACCAGTGCAGATGTTCTGCGAACTACCGGGCTTAGTCTGGTTTACTCGGCGGCGGAATACTGTGCGCCAGTCTGGCTTAATAGTGCACACACGCGCCACGTTGATGTTCAGCTCAACGAGGCGATGCGTTGCGTGTCAGGGACAATAAAGTCAACACCACTTCCATGGCTACCCGTGCTAAGCCATATTGCCCCTATACACCTACGGAGACAGCATGCACTGCTTCGTGAAACGGAAAAGATCCTGAGGAATCCAGCCTTACCAGTTTACCAGGAACTGGTTGACCCTCCTACGCAGAGACTCAAATCCCGGCGCCCGCCACTCGCAGATGCTCTGCTACTAAGGGAATCTCACCTCACTATTGCAGACAGATGGAGGCATGAGTGGGCCACCCAATACATGGGCCCCAGCGAAGTAACAATAGATCCCTTCGCTAAACTGCCGGGTTTTTCACTCCCACGAGGAGACTGGTGCCTCCTCAACAGGCTAAGAACGGGACACGGCCGATGTAACGAGTACCAGCACAGGTGTGGCTGGAGAGACTCCCCGGCGTGTACATGCGGAGCCCCAATACAAAGCATGGCGCACATTATCGGGGACTGCCCTATGTTTAAATTTGACGGCCGACCTGCAGACCTGTTCTCTCTTACTGATGACGCCATCCAATGGATCAAGAATTTAAAATTGGCACTTTAGAACGACGGACCCGAAAGCCATACGAATAAATAAATAAACTGCATTGAAATAATAATTGCGATGCGACACTTGCGAAGACACAGCACAACGCCCGTGCGGCACCACTCTAAAGACATCGTTAGTGCGCACGACTAAACCTCTTTACTTTGAATGCCATTATCGCCGTTTTAGTGAAATAAGTCAAGTAAATTCTGATTTACCGTCCACATCTAACATTAAAGTGTGGAAAGCTTGGAAATAACTATCATTTAAAGTATCGGACGCGTCACAAACGCATTCTGAAAATGGCTGTGCATTTCTGCGAAAAAAGAGCGTCATTAAAACTCCCGGCGCGGGATAATGATGACGATCAACGGCACAATGACAGTATTCAGTGGGGTTTATGAATCTGACTGTGACGATAAATCTTTAAAAGACTCTCTTAAAAATTGACATATTTTATAAATAAAGGTGAAAATAACTACAACCTTGCTTGCGGCTTAATTTTCCTTTTGTCCGTAATAAAGGTCATATATTTATGTAAAATTATAAATAAAGCTATTTACTAGTTTTTCTTGAAAGTTTTTCGGTAATGCGAATTATATTATATTCCTAGTTTTCGCCTGCGACTTCGACCGCGTGGTATGATGATAAAAGTCAAATGATATAGGGTCAGTTAGGATCAAAACTCATAAACTACAGAGTTGAGCCGTATGTTCTACAAATCGATAAAATAATAATAATGGTCGCTAATTATCGACTGGAAGAACATACAGCTAAACTCTGTAGTTTATGAGTTATGATGTTAGTGTTCCTCTTCCACCAGTGTTCCTCTTACCTTATCTTACCCTACCTATTTATGAAATTATATTAGTGTAAAGTAGAGTCCGACCGAAACTGGTTTTCTGGCCGAAACCGAAACCGTAACCGAATGTTCGGCCGTGGCTTCAGTTTCGGCCGAAACCGAAACCGAAACCGAAACTCACGTGGTCAGGTATAAAATTCCTTAAATACTGAAATTTGGTGCTTTTTACCCATTATCCTGCATTAATTGGGACATGAAATGGAATCACAGTATATTAATTTTGTTGTAATCATTAATTTAATACTAGACTTCCGCCAAAACCCTTTTTAGTGGGAACTTAAACATGATGTTTAAAGTTTTGTTTACAAAGAACTCCTGTAAACAAAATTTCAAACACCTTTTTAACTCCCATGGGGTTCAAATAAAAACACCTTCTATGCGGATGACGAGTGATACTTCTTTCACCGATCATGCAAATGTTTCTAACGCACATGTGACAGAATGTCGGAACGGACTTGTGTCTCAGATGGTGACTTTCTTAAAAGAGGTCTCCTCTTGGGGACGTCTTAACCTGGTCCAATTTAACCCGAAAAAGACACAAGTCTGTGCGTTTACCACAAAAAAAAACCGAATTTGTCGTTTCCCTCGATTTTGAGAGCACTCGTCTTGTTATAAAACCGAGCATTGGGATTCTCGGCGTCGACATCTCGAGAGACGTTCAATTTCGTGATTATCTGGAAGAAAAAGCTAAGCTTGCCACAAAAAAACTAGGTGTCCTAGGTAAAGCAATGTGGTATTTTACTCCGACTCATCGCTTACAACTCTATGAAGCCCAAGTTCGGCCTCACATGGAGTACTGCTGCCATCTCTGGGCCGACACCACAGTACCAACTTCTTCCTTTTGATCGTATCCAACGTCGAGCAACCCGGATTGTCAGTGCCGAAAGTCTTGCCGGTTGCTTAGATTCTCTGGCATTGCGTAGAGACATTGCGTCCCTGTGCGTCTTTTACAGCCTATATCTTGGGGAGTGTTCCGAGGAATTATTTGATTTGATTCCTGTTGCTAAATTTTACCACCGTACTACCCGCCACAAAAGCAGTTTCATCCAAACCACCTGGACGAGTGGCGATCAACTACCATACGTTTCCGCAGACATTTTCTGCCGCGAACGACTGTTCTATGGAACCAGCTTCCCGCAGTGTTTTCAAACCAATGCGAAATGAAGAAGCGAGCATATTCCACCCTTAAAGGCGGGCAACGCGCCTGCGACCCCACGGAGGTTTTGGGTGCTTATGGGCGGCGATGATCACTTACCATCAGGTGACCTACTTGCTCGTTTGCCCCCCCCCCCCTCCCTATAATATAAAAAAAACCTTTTTATTTGAAACTGACACCAAACTAAAAATATACTTCCCAAATTTCAAGACTGTAACTTTTAAAATGACGAAGTTTCATACAAACTTCCAACCCTCTTTTTACCCCCTTGGGAGTGAATTGCCAAAAACCCCTTAGTAGTGGGAACTTACGCATTATAAAGAATCCTTGTACAAATTTTCAAGTTCCTGGGTCTTGTAGTTTAGGCTGGGCGTTGACTGTCAGTCAGTCAGTCAGTCCATTCCCTTTTTTGTATATATAGAAGATAATATAAAAAATATTAATAATGTTTTTATTTATTTTTTCAAATTAAGTTCTCATAGCAAAATGTTTATCAGTTATCAATAATCGAATCACTAATTGTTACTGTATAACACACTGACTATGTTGTATTGCTAAAGAGATATCCGAACGGCGTACAACAATTCCCAAACAGGTTTGCGAGCGACCGCCAAAGCGTTGCCGCGAGAAACGAAGTTAGGCGAGCGTGCACGACAACTTCCGAAATCAGTTTCGGTTTCGGCAAAAGTTTCGGCCATTTTTGGCCGAAACCGAAACTGCAGCCGAAACTTGATTTTTGGCCGAAACTCGGCCGAAACCGAAACCGAAACCGAACCTTCGGTCGGACTCTAGTGTAAAGTCACTACATAGTATAAAACAAAGTCGCTTTCTCTGTCCCTATGTCCCTTTGTACGCTTAAATCTTTGAAACTACGCAACGGATTGTGATGCGGTTTTTTTTATTAGATAGACTGATTCAAGAGGAAGGTTTATATGTATAATACATGCATAATATAGTAGAGAAACACTGATTATTTTATAGGTTTTTAATTTAAGGTCGTAAATAAACACATTTTTTTGCGCTTACATTGCAAACGCTGGCTGAACCCTACGAGATAGATCAAAATAATGTACTACGGTATTGTTCACCTTAAAAAGGTTTACAAAAAAGTCCGCGATGGTATATGTCTATCTATTAGGGATAACCCACAATAACCATTTTTATCCTTTACTAATGAGAAAATAAGGGCATATTTACGAAAAAGCGATTTTGAGCAATACAGTATTAATCCTTATCCAATTAAGTACCTTAAATAAATTGTGCATGTAATATAGATCAATATGGCCCTTTACAGCATGCAATTTAAATGAATATTTTTGAAGATATTACAGATTTAAAATGCAGGGACATAGCGGTTGCGGCGGTACCGACCGGCCGGGGGGCGCATGGATGATGGATGAACGTTTGTTACACGTAAAAACTACTGAATTGATTTTAATGAAACTTTACAATAATATAGCTTATACATTAGAATAACTCATAGGCTACAATTTACAAGATATTCCCGCGGGATAACGTCCTATAGTTCACGCGGGCGAAGCCGCGGGCGAAAGGCTAGTTTCATATAAATCCGAAAAATAGTTTTTGCATAAAAGTTATGCTTAGGTCGTAAACAGGCACTCCCGCAAAACCTGACCTGAAAAGGAATAGAAGTAGTTCACAAAAAAAGACAAATGTTACAGTAAGATTGGTTCTCCTACTTTCAAGTGTGAAATAATGTTATCTCACGAAATTTTGAACCTGAATACTTTGACATTAAATCTCCAAAATTCCGGACGCTAGCATTATAATTTATAGGTTGTTTGCATAGTAGTTGAGTTATAGCAATAGATTTCCGTGTCATTTAAGTCTGGTGTCAGTGATGAATTATGATACACGACTCTGGAAACTATGCATAATCTAAATTACCTTTACGATAGTTTATTGCATTTAACCATTACATAAGCACAGGTTTATATAACAATTGTTATCGCTTAGATGCAAGAGAAAAAATGTAGGTACACAAGAAAACAATTGACACCCAATATTTTTAAAATAGAACACAAGTCATTATCGTGCTTTTTCTTATTTTTAAAAAGTAAAACTTCGAGAAGTTTTTACTGCTCTTTAGAAGTGACATAAAAAAAAGAAACTATCACAACACAATACGCCTGGCTTTGTAACGGCCATCGATATTAATTCCATGGTAACGGCACACTATAATAACCCAGGGCATTATAAAAATGTCATGGCTTCAGCAAAAGAATTCCAATGCAAATATTGGTCCAAATAAAGTAGTTATATTAAATCATTGAATACAGTAAAATAACGTTTATTCCGCCTAGTCCGATTAGTAGTTCGATCGTCGAACTGTTCGGACATTTTTTTTCCAAATAGTTCGACTGGAGGATCGAACTATTCGGAAACGCGTTTATAATGTTAAATCGATGAAAATTGAACTACAAGAATCGAGAATATCTTTCATACAACAATAACAAAACAAGTTTTTTATTTCTTTTTATCAAATAGCCGTGTCAGTGTCTGATTTAAAACATGCTGTGCCTGTTGACAATCTTTTTTTTGGTGGAGGGGAATGCAATTAGGCACCATAACTCGCCTGGGGTAGGCGAGCCGTATATCGGACTCGTGAAATTCCATGCGCCAGTCAATAGAAAGACTGGCGTGACGGACATTTGTGTGACACATTTTTTTTATTTTTATACTACTTACGAGTACATCGGTTGCCAGACAGACACGCTGCCCACCTGATGATAAGCGGCCACTTAAGCCTATTTCATTGAGGGACACTCTATCAGGGAGCGTCGTTTAATGTGCTGCCACACTGTATGCTTATTTGATTTTCGAGCCTTTCGTTTCAAATGTCCAGTACTTTTGAAACCAAAGGCTACCACATTAATATTGCCGGAACACAGCTAGAGTCTTATGACGGCAGATTTCACCAGTAGTAGCTAGCCAGTGGAAGTCCTACCTACTACCAACCAGACCTTTTTTTTTTTCGTAGGAGAATGCGTTTAGGCACCATAACCGCAGGCTAGCTAGACCCGCGGCCGTGTGTGGAGCTCGAGACTTAAATGTCCACTACCCACTAAACTCCCCCGGTTTCCCCTTCACACCCAATTGGGACGAGCCGGTGCCAGCCTTGTGGCTATTGACCAGCCCATCCCTGGGTACTACCAACCAGACCTATGCCGCGAATCGAACCCACGACCTTTGTGTTTTCCCCGAGCGACTGAGCCATTGTTCCACGCATGCAACACAGGGCACAACACAAGCCTAATGCTGTCAAATTACTATTAATAGTAAGCGTCTGTTTTAAATTATTCGAATTAAAGTCCACTCAGAATTCATTAGTTTGCTAACCAAAACATTATCGAGAGTTAAACAAACCCCTTCCAACTTTAATATAAGATGTTTACATCGCTTTACTTGCTCCGGACCGATTGCCAATTTCCTCTCCAATTACTCAATCGGATCTCAACTTGTGAAATAAATTAAAGGCCTGGCACAGCTGAAGCTAAGGCGCGTTTTATTTCGTATTTGCACGTAATGATTGACCGGGATTAGTGGAACTACTTTGTTGAAGGAATCCTTTAAATTATCTCGCAAATGTTTTCCTTGCTCCGGATACTTTTATGTCAATGACGACCGATTTGAACACGGTAAAGCATTTTAGTTGTAGTGGTGGAGCCATGCTGCTGTTTTACAGTACCTACGAATGGTCCGGCTCGTCAGGGGAAGCGCCACTCTCTAGCGTTAAATATAATAGTGACTACTATTGTGTTTCGTCTGGTTTGTGGGAGTGACCGAGGTCCATAATTTATTTGTTTTTAAATATATTATAATATATTTTGTGGCATCTTTGTTGTGTGTCGTGTTTTAGTACGCCACCAAAGCAATAATAAGTTTTTATAATAATATGGTCATTATTATTATATTGTAGTTATTATTAACCGAAATTTATAATTTTTACGTAGACTTTTTTTCAATTAGAAATGCATTTACCTTTCAAACAATAGAACGATAATTAAGAAAAAAACATAATATGTTTCTTTTTATAACCTTTATAAAAAAGAAAAACAAAAAATATTTAAACAGAATTTTTCAATCTAAACCTGTTAAAACGGTATTTTGATTGATTTCGGTCCGGATAGGTGATCTTACTAATATTATAAAGGTGAAAGTTTGTATGTTTGTTACTCTTTCACACAAAAACTACTGGATGGATTTTAATGAAACTGTACAATATTATAGCTTATACATCAGAATAACACATAGGCTACATTTTATAAAGATATTCCCGCGGGATAACGTCCTATAGTTCACGCGGGCGAAGCCGCGGGCGGAAGGCTAGTATTTCCATAAATATGGAATTTTTAAAACGGTAAAATATTTTATAACAGCATTTTCAAATAACACTAACGCCGCTTTTAAATCTGTGGATTACCAACTTCCTTTAGTAAAATAGTGGTTACTGTTTCCAACGTTTTCAAGTTTAAGCAACACGAACACAGAGACACTAAATAAGACTTACGACGTACATGCTCGACCTAGTTTCAGCAAGATCCCGCGATTCGTTCGAGGAAAGCCTCTTGGTGGCTCAACGCAAGGGGAGATTAAGTGAACTTATTGCCTATTTAAAAGAACTGCAATAGATAATACACATTAATTCATTAGTTCCGGACAACAATTATGTAACTGTTTTTAAAAATTGACAAAAGATTTATTTACTTTAAGTTCATTGCACAACATAGGGCACAAAAGCGACCATTCATTTGCAAAACTCATCCGAATTATTTTACCTCCCCATTCATCCGTAACTATATGCCCTACTCATCCAAAAACTGAATTATAATTATATTCACCCCCCCTTAGAAGGCCGGCAACGCATTAGCGATCCATCTGGTGTTGCAGATGTCCATGGGCGGCGGTGATTGCTTACCATCGGGTGAGCCGCAGCCTCGTTTTCCGCCTCTGACATAAAAAAAACTAGTAAATTATTGGTGAGTACTGTTTTCATTAAAGGGTATTCTATTGAGCGATTGGTGGTGTAGGGTTGTGTACAGGGCAAAAATTCCAAGGGCCGATCGTCCACTCGATGGATAGATCTAATTATATGTTCCACGCAACTAAGGCGAAAATGTAGAGACATTGCCGAGAGACCAACGAGGAAGAACCATGTATGAATATACGTACTCCCAACCTCTTACGCCATTGGAATAACGACCGATCTTTCAAGTGTACAACAGAGATTTGAGAGAGACTGTTTTCTACGTTTTCAAGTTGAAGCAACACAGTGACATTAAACAAGATTTACTACGTACGGTCAACGGCACATCACGGTAAACACTTGCAGTTCGATAATAGCACGTATGCCCCCGACATAAGAGTGGTACAAAGTCCAAAGTGTATAGTCTGACGTACAAGAAACCAAACAGATAGACGCTTGACCTAGTTTCTGAAGAGAACCTGCAAATCGTTCGGTTGAGAAAAACCTCTCGGAGGCTATGCACGGTGAGATTAACTGAATCTAATGCCTAGCCAGTGGCAAAAAACAGATGTCAGATAATTTGGTTTCCGGATTTGACGACCCATTTAGTGTAATGGTTGAGAAGTCGGCTATTATAGGCCTCGGCCTGGAATTTCACGGACGCGACAGTGGCGAGATGTTTTGTATGGAATCCTATAGCATCCTATAGCACGCAGGCGCCCCCGCTCCCGCTTCCGCGAAATTTGAGGCCGAGGCCTAAGACATTGGCTGCGGGCTCGATCCCACACGGTACCAAACATTTGTGTGCATAAAAAAGTCTGTTTGTATAGGTCTGGGTGATGGGTCTATGTAAGTATGTATTTACAAAATAAAATATAAGTTAACATCCATAGCAGCAACTATGCTTAGTTTGGGGTTAGACAGCGCTGTGTGAATAGTATCCAGAGATATTTAGATATTATACATGCTAATTGCTTAGGCCGTTAACATAAGGGTTTTAGCAGCGTGGCGTGGTCTTCGGTCGTGCCAGACTACTGTCCTACTGTGTTCTAAGTGTGAGAAAGACGTAGTGCATCCGTGGTTACGTATTCACTTGTACAATATATTCTTCATAGTTGTTAGATCGTAAAAATTGGCCGCTACAGCCGACATTATAATATTGGGTAGGTTCACTAGTTCGCGTCCATACTTATTTAAATATTATTAATCCGTACTATACTATATGGACGCGAATCGGCGAACTTACCTATATGTGTTAGCTTCGTCGTTTGCTCGAAAGACTACATTGAACTCCATGAACTCTAGCCAGGATAACTCCAACTTTTACTCGGATGACCAACACACACATGACCCAGTTCCACGCATTTGCAGTTTCCGTTCGTAGAATTAAGGATCGGATTGAATTAGAAATGTTATAAACTTACTTTGACATCAGTCTGTGTTTAACTTAGTTTTCTATATTAAAACTTTACTTAGTTGGATATCTATTTCACGTTGTAAACAAGATGATAGTGGGTTTCTTATATATGACGCGTTGGTGTGTTAGAGAGTGCAACATGAAAATAATTTTTTTTCTTGTGGACAACTGTTTTTAATACCCTATCTAAGGGCACGGGAGTGCCCCCGCCAAGACTAGCCAAGCAAAGCGACACGCAAGGGCACTACATTCCTTTTCTCGAAATAGTTTTTAGTTTAGACCACTTTATAATAAAGGTCCATTCAATCAAGCCTTCTTTATTGAAATCAAGCCATTGCTCTAATGGCAGGTACTGGCTCAATCACTTCGCTTGCCAAATCTGCTTAATGCACAAGTTTTGCTTTACCAGGGACGTTGGACCCAGAGCTCACGCCCAAGAAGGACCAACTCATTTATTTCCTGAAATGCTATTAATAAACTTGCATGGCAGCATGGCTCACCCGAACTCGTGAAATAAAACATCTATTTTTTAGCTTTTAAAATAAAATAAGACTATAATTACATAGAACACACAATTTTTTTTGCATATCTGGACCTACGCTAGGATGGAAGTAGGTACATGGTTCCAAACCGTCTCAGACTATGTCATTTTTTATTTATGAAAGAAGAAGGTAAACGTGCACCTGTGACAACTGATAGTAAGGTACTATTACCCACACCTCAGTCTGAAGATAGATACAAACACGATTTGTATCATCCGACAGATCGTGACATTGTCTTGATCGTGACAAGACGTCGCCGTACCGTGTGTGTCGGCTTTGAGACGTGAAATTAAGAAATTTCTCCAGAATCCGGATAAATCGGATCAATCGGGCCACGAGGCGTGTCTAGTGTTAAATTTGAATCTACGACGTACGCTAATACTATCAGATCCACTCAAGTGCACAGAGATGCAAATAGTTTCGTCATCTATCAACGCAGCGGTGTGAATCCAAACATGTATCTTACGCGCGAGCGAGCGATCTCAATTTTCCAGCTTGATAAAGTTCCATAAGTCCGCAAAACCCTATTCCTTTGTAATCCGTCACCTGATAAATTCAATATCGTCTTAAAACGCTTTGATAAACGCCCCCGTAAACGACGAATCAACGAAAATCGCTTCCCATTTGCGCGGCGCTTGGAAAATTGAAAAATAAAACGGGATCTCCTCAGAGGCGCCAAAAACGGTTTAGCTAAAGAGCTATTTATAAAAGTGACCGGTTCCGTTTGCTGTACATTTTCTTTGACAGCGAACTAACAAAGGGGCAGCTGTTCGGCGATAGAGCTCGCTTTGTGCGATCCGCTTGAAAAACACCAGGGCGCAAATAGCTTGACGGGCACTTCGTTTATGCCTATGTAACTACTACTACATTATAATCTTACCTTTAAAATTTAGTTTTATAACATACCTCCATACGTTCTACTTCGCTATATATCAAGTGTGTATAATAAAAAACCGAGAAAAACGTATGATAGACTCGAGCCAAATCGAAAAACGTTCCTTTTTACATTTCGGTGGCACGCACTCACTTAGATCACCAAACGCAGACCGTAAATTAATCTGGATAGCCTTTTGTCAATTTGGAAGAAATTTAGGACACACTTCGTTTATGCCTATGTAACTACTACTACATTATAATCTTACCTTTTAAAATATAGTTTTATGAGTTGGTAGCCCGTTCAGTTAATGATTTTCAAAAATTCAAAAGTGTCGTAATACATTTTATCGGTTAAAGCTGAAAGTAACAACACAAGTGCTTTAGCTACTTACTTACTTTGGGGTCAGATCAATGTGATGTTATCCGATATTTATTATTTATTTATTTTACAGAGTAAAGTAATAAACGTGAAATAAAAAACTAATGCAATTTTGCAATGAAGAATATTTTTCTCTGTCACGTTATGTATTTAAACATAATGATATAAAATTATTGCGATCAGTTTTGTGTTCATTACATAACATAAAAGGAAGATTGGGTTAACTTGTGGTTTGGATCCTTTGTGCTTCACTACGTCCATCATAATTTCCTGAGCGCCCGGTCAAATTAGCCCGGTCTAACCAGGTTACTTTTGACCCATGATTTGGCAAGTCTGCTTATTTCATTGAAGACCACCTCAAACGGTGACAGAGCAGGACGGAACCAGACCTTTTTTGACTCTTCGAATGTAAAGGGGAAATCGAGTGTAGACGAGTAAAACCTCCTCCTCGCAATTAAAGATAAAAATAAAATATAGCGCGGAAAATATGAACCGTACCGAAGTTCCGAACTCTGCTCGTCAATTGATTTCGTGTGCAAATTATCTCTCACTTCGGAGCACGTCACGCAAACAGTGTTGTATAATGTAATTTTATAAAATTATAGCGGTCGCCCTCGTGGTTTCACCCGCGCGTAATTTCCTTTTTCAACTATCCCCCCCCCCCTCCCCCATCAAAGTATCCTATATCCGTCTCCTGGTTTTCAGCCAAATCGGTTCATCCGTTCTTGAGTTATTAATAGTGTCACTAACACCACTTTCTTTTATATACAATAGATTATAATATAGGTGACCTTTTCGTTTGAAGTTTTATTTACGCATAAGTACGTCACCATATCTCGCCGCCCGTCTTAATGCACGCCGTTACACCGGAGAAAGGGTAATTTAGAAAGGACACATTGCAAATCTCGTTACCGGCTAGTAATAAAACAGAGTGCGTTTCAAAAAATTTATCATTTATAAAGTAAAAAAAATAATAAATAATAATTAAATTGCTGTTAAAAGAGTGACAACATATTTAGCATGCCGCCACAGAAATATGCACCTAATTCCTGCTACTCAGAGTTATAACTCACGCTTTAGTATATCTTTTTGCTAAGCGCGCGCTTGTCGCTAAGTGATATATTGACCTGAACATGTTGCTATCAATTTGAAGAATGCGAAGTTGCAGAATGCAGAATATTCTTGCTTTTTCTATAGCTAGTGTTGTCAAGGAGAGGTCATTAAATAATTTATTATCGATAAGGAATAAATTGGGAGTCAACGAGTCAGCAAGTTCGTCGGCAATAGTTTAACGTATCCACCACGTGTTTTAGAGCAGAGCAGAGTACTAGGTCCTGTAGCTCTCTGCATAGCTTTCTATGTTGAATAAACTTATGTTATACCTAATACTACGTAGAATTAGTCATATAGGCAAAATAGTAGAATTGCACATAATTATAATACAATGGAACAGGAAAACAAAATAAATCAGAAGAATGTAGCGCATGACCAACAAGTGCTGTTTCAGTAAATATAAGTTGGGTATCCACGAAAAAAAAAAAATATTTTTAATGCATTATACATTTTTCGCACACATGGTGGGCGAAAATGCGCTGATGAAGAGAGAAGAGAGACACCTTTTTCATGATGACATACATCATACAGTACTCAACTCAATAAATCAACTTGTCCCTGGACAAGTAAAATTGACCATGTTATAGTAATTTAATTTCATCGATACTATAATCATATCGGTAACAAACTCGACAACACTAATTGCAAGGCTATTAATTCTCATTCTCTGTTATGAGACGAGGTTTATCGCATTTTTGAATGCAGTAAGCGTTGCATTTTCTTCCGATAAAAAATGCAGGCGGAATTCTGTTTAGATGCACTAGCGAAAGATTGCACACGACCTATTCATTTTTGCTCTGGCAATCTCGCTACAATTTCGTATCAAGCGCTGTTAAAGCGAAACTCTTAATTTTTTTGTTGAGACAAATAAGATATTTTTTTTTCGTTGAATAGGTACTCTATATGACTTTATAGGGGAGACCGGGGTTGGAAGTCACATTTTTTTTATTTTGCACGTATTTCTCCAACTATCTTGTTTAGACTTGACATTTTTATATCAATAGATAGTGTAATTAATCTAGTTTTTAAGAAACGAAAGAATTTTTATCTAATGTAACGTTTCGTGAAAATATATTCGTTTTTCGTGAAGAAGAGAAGTGTGACTTCTAACCCCGGGTCAGGGATGGTTGTCACAGTATTTGGGGTAAGTAGTCACATAATTAAAGTGAGGGCAGTTTACAAAATTAAACACTAATCATAATTAATTAATCATTTTATTAGAAAATATAAATTTTGTATTGTATGTATATGTACGAAAGAATAACTAAAAATTAGTAACTTAGTGAGATTACAGGATCAGCCAGAATATTCAGAATCACAATTTTGGCATAATGTAATTGGGTAGTCCAGGTGTGCATGCTTCGTGAGCTCAAAGTTTGTAATCTTGGCACTGGATCCAAACTTCTCTAGACTAGCTAGCAGAGTAGGGCGACAAGCAGACTAAGCGATAATCTTCCTCCTCTTTCTCGTCTTCTTCATCGTCAACAAATTTCTTCTTTTTATATCCTTTAGTTACCTTTTCTATCCTTTCTTCTCACTCAACACACGTTTAGATACTATTTTTCCTTTGCTTCTTCTATCTTGTTCCTTCTTTTTCTCTTCTAAGTAAGTCTTTTCCGGTGTATCAGTTAGGATTGCTGATTTTCCTTTTTTTTGCCTGCTCGCTGTGACATAATAATAATAATAATATAACGTTTATTTTGAGCAACACAATTACAAGTAATTACTGGCTCATATCATAAATGGCATGTTAAAGCTGAAACAAATAAGGAGAAAATTTTAGGCTGGTCGTTACATGTGACAACCAGCCCAAAAGTTCCTGTGACAACTTGCCCCAGTACACGTTTTAGAAAAGTAACGTCCAAAGCAAATACCCCTTAAAAGGTTTTGAAAAAACTATATCTCACTATCATAGAAGACATATCTCTCACCATAAAACACATTAAATGTTTATTAATATAGAAAGTTTAAGTATACTTACGAGACTCGATCCGGGAACACAAAAATTTACTTTTGATGTCCAAAAAAAATAAACGTGCGTGTCACCGTCACAGCATGGCGGAGCGGACTGACGTGAGGTAGGGTGGGAGGTGTTGCTATCCCGCTCCTACGACGCAATTCAATGTATACATTCACTCGTTCGATTCTCTGTTATGGCCACTGAGACAACCAACCCGTGAGACAACCATACCCGGTCTCCCCTACTCTTACTAGTTGTATTTTTAATAAAAACGAGAAATATTGTGAAAATTCTAGTTATACTGGTAAGAATGCATAAATGGATGTGTCAATGAGAGTGTAAGAGCTCTCCTTACGGCCGGTTCACACATGTCTCCGTTTTACTGTTCCGTTTTATCGTGTACGTTTTTTTTCGTCGATGGCGTATGTAGTTGAATGAGCGACTTCACACATGGCACAGTATTCTGTATACAGTAATACATACGCCATCGACGAAATAAACGCACACGATAAAACGGTACAGTAAAACGGAGACATGTGTGAACCGGCCGTTACACACACCACCCCTGCTTCCCCTCCCTGTGCCATAAATATTTTCGAAGACGGGCAATTCATTTTACACCACCCGCCACATATGTTCATGAGCGGTGGTGACCACTTATTGTATGTACATCGAGGACACCCGCGCGTGATCACCCTTAAGGCTAAAATCCTGTGCAGTATTTTCACGTTTACAAGCGCCGCTCCTAAGAAGTCACGATGCGCGTGCACGGTATATTTTTCCAAAAGTGATCACGCGCGGGAGACCGCGATCGTACCAACAAGCATCATTCTTGCCCTTTTCTTCTCTTTCTTCTTTATTTACTCTTTCATAAAAATTTGCTAACGGAAGTAAAGTTCAGGACAAATTGGCGCAGCTAATTTAATTTTTCCGGGAAAAAGCTGTCTTGTGCCCCCGCAGTTTTTCTCTGATTAAATTTTGTTAGTATTAATTTTCCAAATACAAGTTACAGTATGGATTTCCCAAGAGGCGTGATAAAAAATAATTGAATACTCCAGCCGTAACCATTCAATTCAGACTTCAGATTGAAGTTGAATTTCCTGACAGAAAACACCAATATACCTACTTTTACTTTTTTACACTACTGAAATGTACGGCCCGCCTGGTAGTAAGCATTTAACGTCCGTCGCTTGTGGACCTTTGTGACTCCAAAAGCTGCCATGGGTCTGGTTGGTGGTAGGGCTTTTTCAGAGTCCGACTTGCTAATTCACCAGTAGATTTCACTCACAGGTGAAATCTGAAGCCACAACAGTTCTGGCCGTGTTCCGACAATATAAGGAGCCAGTACACTTGAAATCAAAGGCAAAGTACATTTGATGGAAATTATTTAAATAATAAACAAATATCTCTGGTCAATATCTAAGCGGACCCCGACACTAGGCTGGGAAATCGCTAGGACGAAGAAGAAATAAATATCTGTGGACATTATTCACACAGCGCCATCTGACCCCAAACTAAGCATTAGCTTGTACTATGGGTGCCAGACACCGGATAAACATTACTTAAATACTTTTTTTTGTAAATACATACATATTATACATAGAAACACCCTGACCGATACAAACAGACAAATGTTCATGCACACAAATGTTTGTACCGTGCGGGAATCGAACCCGCGGCCTCTGGTGTGATAGCCGACTTCTCGACCATTACACCAAAAGGCTTGTCAATTTAAATTACAAAGTTGGCCATTGTTATCGTTATAAGCAAAAAAGAAGGTTCTTCCCGCTACCAACACCATGCCCTTCACAATTGAGCTCTGGACGCCTTCTTACTCACAAAAACAGAGCACATCAATTATTATGAAGTTCTACTTTACTGTGGTCTTCTGGAAGATGGAAGTAGTTATACTTTCCCAGTTGAGCGACTCATTCGAGTGGAAGATCCAATAAGCCCAGGTTCATTATCTTAATTGCAAGAACTAACTTTAAAATAGCTAATAGCAGAATAGTTCACTAAATCACTAACAATTTATTCAAAATGCTAACGTTCATATCCAAGAACACACCTACCTAGATAAATGAAACTGCTAAGCGAACTAAAGTAATAAAGCAATTAGCCGATATCGATTTAAAAACGACGACACAGCTCACACATCGCACGAAAGAAATAATATTTGCGTTACACTGAAGATATTTCAAAGCAGTAATGAATAGTGTTATGCAATAGGCGTCAGTACGCAGCGTTTGAATCCATCTCTCGTGACGATACTAAAGCATTTATATTATGATAGAGACTAATGAAACGTGCTCAGGTGACGACATTTCATCTTCTAAATGTATTAAATACTGTTGACCCCAATAGACAGCAGTGCGCCTCGCAAACGTATTAATTTATACAATCAACAGAAACGTAGTACCCATATATTATTGTCAGCAGATCTCAAACTATTGCGAATGGGCCCCAATGCAACCATTTGTTAATTATGATTCCTTACATTTCTGATTTCTCTCTATCTTTTACACATTTTTATTTTATGAGGAATATATCATACTTTATTGAGTGGTGAAAGAAATAGGCCAATGAAGAAAATGTAATACATGGTGATAGAAAATGTTCACCAGATGGAATAATAGTTACGGTTTTGGCTTAAAGATATTGTTTGGATCCAAATATACTTTTTATAGAACATGAATGCCAGGAGTGACGAAGTAAAAAGTTTAAAAGTTTTACGTTACCAATAAAACCAACTCAACAATACCTATAGTCTGAATTTGTTAACGTTACTGTACCCAGCTTCAAACTACATACTTCAACGCAACTTAACTATAAAATTAAACTTGCGACACTCAAGACCAAATCTTGTTGTAAACTTTCATCGAATTTACCGACCTAGCACAAAGCACTCTGGGACACTTGATCGCACCTGTTGACAACCGCTGAGTACAACCACTGAGTTATTTTATAGTAAAACAGTACACAGTATGTGATCTTCATACAAACGCACGGCACGCGGCTTGTATGTGTGCGCCATCAGTACCTATCTATCTGTCGCTGCACACACACTCAGACAAAATCTGAAATGTGATTAATAAATAAATATCTTTATATATATATTAATTACACAGCGCCATCTAGCTTTCCAACAGTGAAAGAATTATTCAAAACAAACACACAAACAAACAATCAAATCTTTCCTCTTAATATTATATATTAGTATAGATCATCTCCATCATGGAACTGAATGGTACTAGCGTCAACTCAAAAATTGACACTAGTTCCATTATTTCGAATTTCGACAATAATGGAACTAATGTTAAGAAAATATTAACAGTAGTTCCATCATGGAACTTAAATGGTACTAGCGTCAACTCAAAAGTTGACGCAAGTTCCATTATTTCAAATTTCGAAAATAATGGAACTAGTGATAAAAAAAATTAACAGTAGTTCCATCATGGAACTAGTGTCAACGAACCAATTTTTTTTTCATTGTTCAGTTTTTTTTCATAACACTTCGGTTGGCAGACAGGCTCGCAACCCGCCTAATGATAAGCGGCCAATGCAACTTATTTCAATGAAGGATAGTTCATCTATCCTATTTTCAGAGTTGGATGCCCTCCAGTAATTGTTAAGAAGTCAGCTATTGTTCTAACAATAAAAAAGTCTTCATCATATCCGTCACTTCATCGTCCTTTTTAGAGTGTATGAGTCACACACCCACAACCCTCCGTCTCCAACAAAGGATGACGGTTCGTAACGCATTTCCCTTACACATCATAAAATATTTATATCAACAGACAAAAATATAACATCTTAGGAAACGTTGTTGATCCAGTATTGTGTTGTTTTTTTAATTAGCTAAAATGCGCACTCAAATAACGTTGCGCCAAGTTCCATTAGCGCGAGTAAACTGTCACATGGAATCCTCCTATCTATGTGCCCGAGAGGCCCATGGACAAAAATATATAAAAATATGGGTGTGACCCTCGTGCTGGGGGAGTTAAAAAAAGAAATAAAAGATGCGATGCAGTTGAACAAATACTTTTAATTCTCCCACACACACTGAGGGTAGTACAAATAAATTTCTAGAAAAATCTAGCTCATTCGACAGGGGTCGTAAACATAGGTTCTAACTTTGGGGTGTTGCAAAGATAATTTGGGGCTAAAAGATAACCACTAATAAGGGAATACCACCATGAATACTATTAATTATGTGTTGTAAAAGAAACTATTGAAATGTTGCACCGACCTGCTACTCCTGGCTATTGCCAGATCATTCCTTGTTTATAAACACATACAGCTTTTCTGGTCCGACGTCTGTCCCACGGGCGCCGTCGGAACCGGCCTTACGCAATTAAATATTTTGAAGATAATAAATATTTTGAATAAAATCTTGAATATAATGTTTGAATATAATTAATATCCCACCGCTGAAAAGAAACAATTCCAAGGTTAGCGGCGGAAACAAAACCAGGAGAACACGTGGACACCATGAAACATGCAAAGGAGGGGGCCCTACCAGCTCTGTCCCAGGACTCCATTTGGAACTCCTCGCGACGAAGATATGCGGCCTCCCGCCACCCAAGAAACACCATCACGGCAACCCGAAAGATGTCGGTTCACAAGAGGAACGCCACTTTCAACCAAACAGAAATCGCCGAATAAATAAAATCCTTCGGTTGACTTACCAGGAGGATGCGGACAAACACAGAACCACTGGATCTGCCATTTAGGCAAGCAAATATAAAGATTATATGAAATTCAATTCATAACGCCCTTCTCGGGCCCATCTTCGAAAAAAGTCAAAGTAACCGGTAGACAGCGTGACCAACTCAAACTCCGACAGCCACCAGCCGATCCCAACTCTACCAAACAAAACGTCTACCAAAAATCAGAATCAATTTAGAAAATAAAAGAACTAGTTTACCCTTGAAGAACACTGACTTCTAAAACATTTAAAAATATAATTAAACTAATAAACATTTGAAAAACATAAATATGAATTCCATTCGACTCCCAACCATGCGTCACACACTCAGCAAATTTCACACCAACAACAAACCCGTTATTTCACCTGCCACACCGAACATGAGACTTGCATTTCTGATCGAACGGGCGCCGCGATTGGTTGAATTGCCAATATTGCCATACATGGAAAAAAATATGAATAGGAGAATTTGTACAACGTTACAAAACAAACAAGTTTTCGCGCTCCCCTGGCGGATCTGTCCTTAACCCAATTATAAAATATCGCCTTGCATAAAGATTTACTGTTATTTATTTTTACAGGTATAATAATGGTTCCTTTGTATATCACATATCCAAAATTATATTTTTTTGTGAATTTTTTTATATACCACATTAGTTGGCATACAGACACTCAGCCCACCTGATTGTAAGCGGCCACTACGGCCTATTCCATTGAGGGACACTTAACCGGAAAGCGTCGCTCAATTTGGTGCCAGACTGTAGGCTCATCTGATCTTTGAGCCTTTGATTTCAAGTGTGGAGCAAGTCCACATTTATTTCTCCTGTGGTAGCTAGCCAGACGGGCTAGCGGCGTAAGGCGGGAATCGAACCCACGACCTCCGGGTTTTATATACCCGAGCGGCTTAGCCACTGTTCCACGGAGGCATCAAAAATGTGTCTGCTTATCATTGTGGTAGAAAGCGGGGAAACGTCTACAAGTCCGAGATCCAAATATGGCTCCAGGTCTCACTTGACTAACCTACGGTTAAGGTGCTCAACCCCATTTTCTTCCGCACAAAAAAAGGGTAAGCAGTCCACAATAACCTTTGCTGACCCATGTAACCAGACTACAATTCACAACACAAAAAAAATTGAAAGCATTACTGTCGAAGCTTTTTTTCATTGTTCGACTGCCGTCTTGTTTATTAAACAAACGGAACATTATCATTTCCAATCCAATGCTCTAATTGAAATTGTAAAAAAATGACCCTCGTCGTTTTCGCCAATTATTTCTGTTCAGATTGTCATTATTTCTCTTTGGCGTCTGAGAAACCGAACAGCTGTAGCTGTTAAGATTGTATTCCAAATGTACTGAAGAAGACTATGCAACTTAGAAGTGACATAATTGCTTTGAGGGCTGATTTAGAGTGTGTACTAGCAGAGGTTGCTGGTTCGATGTCCACACATTTTTTGTTTTTTTTTTTTATAATGTTGCTTATTTTGTCTGCAGCCAGCACTGGAATTATCGGTTCTTCCGTAACTTCAGATCCAAATGGTCATCGTACAAGTAAGATTTTATAAATAATGATGCTGCATTTAGTTTTTGTGTAATGACAAAAGAAACAGCATCTAAGTTACTAGCCCTTATTCTCGGTGGCACAAAATTTTCTTTAAATTTTAGTTTTTCAGAAAGAAGTGTCGTTTATTTTGTCTGTAGCCAGCACAGTTATTATCAGTTCTAATGCATGTCCGTAACTTAAAGTTCCGAATGGTAAAGATCGTAAAAGCATCGTTTAAACGCGACGATCATTTGGCAGCGTCCGCGCATCGACGACGATTTTGTGTCTATTGCCGTTCTCGTAACTCACGCTAAATAGACCGTTTCCTAATAGCCTAAGCTGCTTTTATATTTAAAACTAAAAAAGCAAAGTTGATAGTGTTCTAACTATCTTAGTACACTAGAAACAGAGCAGAGTTTATGTGGTACCTAGAGCCATGCTGTTTTACAGTTACGAATGGGCCGGCTCGTCCGGGGAAGTACCACCCTCTCACATAACACCAGCGTGAAATAATACTGAGTACTATTGTGTTTCGTCTGGTTTGTGAGAGTGCCGGAGACCCACACCCCCATAATAGGCCGGCAACGCATCAGCGATCCCTCTGGTGTTTCAGGTGTCCATTGGCGGCGGGGATCGCTTACCATCAGGCGACCCGCTGGCTCGTTTGCCGCCTCTGACATAAAAAAGAGCAGATACTTATAGATGGTGTAATGGTAGAAAATTTGGCTATCACACGATTTCGATCCCTGCACAGTACGCAGTAGCGTAACGATGGGGGGCGGGGGGGCGGTCCGCCCCGGGCGGTACTTTTTAGGGGGCGGCAAAATTTCCTGGAGGAGCAAAAAAAAAAAAGAAAAATAGGGGCGGCAGAATTGTAAAAATGGGCGGCAGAATCGTCTTCCGCCCCGGGCGGCAGACACCCACCCTACGCCACTGACAGTACGTATCTGTTTGTATCCGTCTGGGTATAATATGTATGTATTTACAAAAGAAAGTTTAAAAGTAATGTTAATCCGCTATCTAGCATCATAGTACAAGCTATGCTTAGTTTGAGGCTAGATAGCATTTTGTGAATAATGTCAAATGATCTAAATTAACAGAACTCAAGCTATACGAGCAATCCTCTATGTCGTTAGTAAACGAGAAAGGTCCTAATCAAATAAAAACATAATGGAATCCTAACAAGAGACGAGCGCAAACAATTAAAACCGAGCTAGAGGTCTAAAATCAACTAAGGTACGGACGACAGCAGATCAACCTACCCCAATCAGTCAAAAAGTCTCAATTGAAAAAGAGCTCTATGTAAAGTAAATAAAGCTGAAAATTGATTGTAGAAATTTGAAAGATTGGGGTAGTCTGATGTGCTGTTGACTGTACACTTAATTTATGCTAACACAAGAGCTCACTAAAAGGGTTTTGTCATTAGTGTGTCATATCTCGCAATCTTTATAACCCACTTTAAAAATAGTACAAAATGCTGTTTTAGACATAAAACTGACCTAATGCATCCTCGCTCGCTTTCAATTCACATTAAACTCTTTATTGTTTAGGAGCAGTTGCGATGAGAACTCGACGAGATGACGAAAGAAAATGAGTATAATAACAAATTTATATCAAAATGCAGGTCTAAAATAGGTTCCTATATTAAAACGATAAGCCAAACTCGAAGGGTTATTAACTCATAATATTACGAGCTGCCCTGATTAGGAAGGAAGATCTCGGTATGCTATGCACCGCTTGAGGACGTTATCTTAGTTACCAGAAGGACATAGGCGTCTGTTGGGCACTGTGGGGTTTAGTGGGTATACCTACCCCTCGGGTAGGAGAGTCTCACATAACCCTCTGACGGGTGGTGTTGTCGCTTCTCGCCAGCACCATCTGGCCAAGGGTATGCGTAACGCTTTCCCCACAATAAAAAAAAGGACATACCTAATTTAAACAAGGTCTCGATTTTGGTTTTACTTTGAATTCTTATGGAACAAAATATAATATGCCGATCTTACTAACGTATAGACAGATGGGTTTTAAAAATTTGACCTCAACGTATACGTAAAAATGCTCTGAGATAGATTATTAAGGTACACAAAATATAGGATGGCATCAGTATAATAATGTTTGGGCTATACATTGATTCCCAATTTCCCAAGTCAGGCAGCTCCATTCACATGTATATATATTATCACAATTGTCGGCACATATTTGCAGAAACCCTATCGTGGTTCGGTAACGGCATTTCGCTAAATAGGGACGACGTGTGCGCCCAACGGCCCCGCATAATATATGTCGCAGTGAAACTCGCAACTGCGGTATTGACCGCGCATATTGGCACTACTAACAAAGTGCGTGCAAAGGTCATTCGTTAATTGCGAGGGCACCTCTACTTGCACGAGACGGATCTCTGCCCCAGTCAGATGAGAAGAGACCAGTTCTCCCAGCAATTTCCATCGTCCCTCGCAAGGGTGGAATTTGTAGGGCTATGCGCTTGCCGATGGTACTAATGGACGTCAAGGCTCGTCCACGTTTTCTCACGATACTATGGGGTAAGTGGGTAAGCGCGTATCCCATTCAGGGCACTGGTAGTCCCACAATTAACCCTTCGCCCCCACGGAAGGTGACGGCCCGTAATGTATCCCCGAGAAACAAAAAATCATGCGTTGGTTCTGTTGAAAACTTTTGCAATTACGTATGATATAAAAAGTGCGCAAGCACAGACGCACTCGGACGCACGTTCGGAGAAAGATTCAATTAATCTCAATTATAAGGACCACCGTAGGGTTTCCAATACCTTGACTTATCTAGACATTGACTTCCAGACAGTGAAAGTCAAAGTCAAAGTCAAAGTCAAAGTATTTATTTTGCAATTTGATTTACCAAGAAATTCTTTTGCACGTCATAAACTTTTTTTCCTACCAGCACTTCGACGTGAATGAATGAATGGCCTGCTGTTGAGAAGAAGTGCCGCAAGAAACTCAACAGTTACATAATGATAGCCTTTTTTAAACCATTTTGTGTTGTACAATAAAAACTTAATAATAATATAATGTCAAATTAATAACAATATAATGTCAACTTAATAATAATATAATAAGTACAGTAAATAAGCATAAGAGTAGATGTGCAGAGAAACAAATGTGTTTCATGTCCACAGAGTCTTGTCATTTAAGTAATCTTCTACTTTATAGTAACCTTTCCTCATGAGGTAATCTTTAATTATGACTTTAAATTTATTTAAAGGTAATTCTACAAGACGTTGTGGTACTTTGTTAAATAGTTTAATGCTCAGTACAACAAATGACTTTCCTGTTTTATGAAGCCTGACATTAGGAACGGCAAGTCTGTGCTTATTCCTTGTGTTAAATTTGTGACAGTCGGATTTTTTTGGAAAATTATTGTAATTCCATTTACATGTATATGTTATCACAATTGCTTAAATCCTATCGTGGTTCGGCAACGACAGATCGCTAAATGGGACGACGTGTGCGTTCAATGGTCCCGCATTATGTGTCGCAGTGAAACTCGCAACTGTCGTTAATGCGCCGAGAAACTGCCTGAGATGTCGCACTTAAGCCATATGAGCTGATTTGCATAGGTCGCACGTTAGTTCAGTTGGGAGATTCATGTAATTTGATTCTTGGGACTTGAACATACTTCAAATTATTATCTGGAATCAACGCTATAATTGTATTACGAAATCAGAAGGTTAGTAAATAAATAAGATTTTAGTGTCTGCTTGTTCTGGTTTTTTCCTTCTTTGACGCCACAAAGTTCGCTGCGCCACAATGAAACTGTGCGTGGACAACGTTTTCAGTGTGGGCATAATTTGCTACAGGCTATGTTTTGTCTCAGAAAATATATGTAATACTTTCTCGTAGAAAAACGTCGTACAGTTCACGGAAGTGAAACCGTCGGCGGAAAGAAAATACAACATATAAATAAATAAAGACCTTTTTTAGATGTTTCTGTTGATGATTGAATTAACTAGTTACTTTAAGAATTGACGCATTTCAACCTGAACCAGCGACGCATAGGTAAAAAAATACATATACAAATACGTATCACGTACATTATTATTATTCAGATCGGGCTTGGCTGGGAACTTTTTCCTTTCATCGTGTACACATTTGCCCGACCAAATTACTTTAGACGATCCGCCCGATCCAAGTTCGCATTTTTTGCCTATCGAAAAACTTTTCAGTCATTAGACCCGGTTTAAAAGTCTTCGGTTCTATTGTGGCCCGTGAAAGTGTGACGTCATTCGGTTTTAATGCGATAGTTTGGCTGAATCACGGAGCCTATATTCGTAGAAGTAAGAGGGTTGCATGTAGAATTTATGGGCGTCGTTTTGAAAACGAAAATCATGAATCTCTAACTTTAAAGAGATCGAGTGTGTTCCTTGCCCTCCCTCTTTCCCATCTCCATACTTGTTCACCTTCCCTCTTCTTCTACTTGTTTATTCTTTCGAAGGTGGACAAGACATTTCATACCTAGTCAGGGGTCATATGTTCGTATGCCTTCCGCTTTCATTAAAAATAAACAACCATCAGACAAGTGTGTCAATAAATACTTATGAGCTTTGCTGTTCCGACCGATTCATTCACCGAAAACTGCGTTGACACTGAGCCAAAATGCATTCAGGTTAGCGGACCAATTTCGATCGACGAGTTAAATCGAGTTGAACAAAATCTTATTGATTGCGTCTTATCATTATTCATTCGATATATTACTGCTTAATGTGCTGCCACCATGTCGCCTCCTCTGATCTTCAAGCCATTAATTTAAATAAGCTATTGGCTTTCTTTATTCCATGGGCCGCCAGGTGGTAAGCACTTACCTACGCCCCTATAGACGCTTTAACAAAAGAAAGGCAGACTGCTGAGTTTCTTACGGAATTTCTTCTCAACAAGCCCAGGCCTTAAATCCATGGTTTTAAAAATGCGTTTAAAATAAAGCAAAAGTATTTTATTGGATCTATTGGCAGGATTAATTATTTCATAAGTCCAAGATGAATATTAAAGAGCATTTATATAAACAAGAAGTTTCAATATTACATAAATACGCCACCAAGCTACCCTTACGTAAATATTTAGCGAACTGAATAGAAAACGCAAATTTCTCCAACCCTATCCCGAAACAAGTGACGAATGATGAACGTAATCGGGCGGTCCCATTCATAGAGCAAGAGTTGCGAGTTCAAATTAATATCACAAAACAATGGACTGTCCAAAAACAAAAAAGGCGGAATATCAAATTAATTTCCTTAGGCCCCGTTTCCACTCGGTGAATGTGACTTAGCATTGTTTGTATTTTGTTCTAAAAACAGTAAGGGCCAGCTTTAACACCGCTAGATATCAAGCTGGGCGTGTGTCTTTAAAAAACTGACATAAATTAAAACAGTTCAGATATCTTACTGATAAAAATTATACACTCACCGGCAATAAAACTTGGCCACTGGGCTTTTTTCATAACAATAAACCGAACTCAACGCTCCATACTACGATGTATGGAGCGTTGAGTTCAGTTTACTGTTTTTCCTTTTTGAGAAAATTGAGCGGATTTGGCAATTTTTAAAACTATGATTCGACAAATGGGCGTTTGGCCTCTCCATTGACGTAATAATCATTGCACAGCTGCAAATAGTTTTCTATCTATGAGACGCTAAAGTGACCATGTTTGTATGAAAAAAGCCCAGTGGCCAGGTTTTATTGCCGGTGAGTTTATTAGAACTGTGGTGAAACTGACTTTAAATATTATGTGTAGCGTTCTTGTCATAATAGTAGATCTTATCTTTATTAGGTCTTAATGTTTTTAAGGGGCAAGATTTTCCTCTGAGCTAAATAGACTGTGCTCGAGTCCCTGGCCTTAAGTATTGTTATTCTTATAAAGTATATAATGGCCAGCAAACGACACTCACTGTCGCTCAAGCATTAATAATACTTTAGGATCAGTAGTAGTAGTGCCATGGACTGGTCAACCGGCTCGTCCCAATCGGGTGCGAAGGGGAACCGGGGGAGTTTAGTGGGTAGTGGACGATTTAGTCCCGAGTCCCACACACGGCCGCAAGTCTAGCTAGCCTGCGGTTATGGTGCATAAACGCATTCTCCTCCGAAAAAAAAAAAAAAAAGTGGGCTTAATTCCATGATAGGACAAATAATAATGTGATAGACATATTTTGGCCCGCCACTCCTGGCCAGATGGCAAAAAAATCCTGGCCATATCAAAAGCGCCAACAATTCAGTCAAAATATTGAAATACAAGCTGTATTGTACAATTAACGTAATTTCTGCCCAATTAAAGAATAATTACGAATGATGTAGGTACAGAAATCATTATTTACACACATATAGAAATGTATTCGTTTCAATTACGTTTCATCTAAGAATAATTAATACTCGTTCATATTGAATTGGCCCACTCGCAATTTTTCCTTTGATCATGATTAGAGAATTTTCCATAATAAACATGCTTGTTTATACGAGTACCTTTTGGCAATTTAAAATGGCCGTTCTGATTGAAATTGTTTTTGGTTTCTTATTTTAACAACAAAAGTTTGTTCGTTACTAACAATTTAGGTAACTATCAAGGTAAGGCTTGAATCTCTCATTCTTTTATTACCAATGCGAGATTGGCGGTGAGATGAGGTTGTCAACAGTTAAATATTAAATACACATAATATTGAACAACCAACCCAAATCTGACCCTAAAAAAAGGTGGTGTAAATACTTATCTCAAGGGTATCAAAATCAATGAAGGTAGCACAAATATTATATTGATGCTTGGCAGTCCACAACTGTACCTACGCTTTTTTCGCAATTCCATTGTCATCAGCGATGTTTCTGAACCGATACGTACGTATTGCCTTCGTTAAAGGCCGGTAGCGCAGTTGTGTTTCCTCCATTGTTGCAGATATAATATTACAGTAGGCAATGGTCACTTATCATGCCGCATGCTCGTCTGCCAGATATTTAATAAAAAAATTATACAGCGTGGAATTTTAGTCGTTGTTTTCCCGCAGTAAAATGATTTTATCTTAGTAGTAAAATAGACTAATAAAGTTCTTTTTTTAGTCCAATCAAAAGGTTTCGATTATGATAGACGAAACTCGAACCAATAGTACCTACTAGCTGCATCACGGACGGTCACCGGCTGGGGTCATTGCCCTTCGCGTTTATCATAAAAAATATTATTTACTATTTACTCACATTTGTTTTCCATTTACCCATCAAAATTTAAAAAAAAAAAAGTTAAAAAAATTCAAAAAAAAATTCAAAATAATTATGTACTTGCATAAATCGATAGTACTATTGAAGATGAAGCGTTTTGCTGCGGGAAAACAACGACTAAAAAAACACGCAGTATATACTCAAACAAAAATTAACACCCAGACATGGGACAAACACAAACTTCAACAAATGAATGTACTAAACAGGACTAAATAGTCATACAACTAACACGAAATAATTTTAAAATATAATACAATAAAACTTAGTTTATCATAAATAGCGCATTTTCATTTTGTTTCCACGACTTTACAATCCTTTATTACGGGCGAAGGATATCCTAGGGAATATTGAACGTCTAATCACTCTACTCCAAGATGGATGCCCGATGAAGAACTGGAATTAACGCTTGTCTTTCTCTTGGGACTTTAATTGAATTTACCCGACTGCAACATTTGCTGTTGGGCCGGGAAACTAGCGTTTTAATGCTTACTAGCGGCCGCCCGCGGTTTCACCCGCGTGGTTCCCGTTCCCGTGGGAATTGATCAAAATCCTTTCTTTTTTAAGATGTATTCTGCTATTCGGGACGGAAACAAATCCAACAAATCAAAAACTATGGCAATCGGTCCAGTTGTTCTCGAGTTATAAGTGTTGTAACAAACACGACTTTCTTTTATATATATATACTAGCCTTCCGCCCGCGGCTTCGCCCGCGTGAACTATAGGACGTTATCCCGCGGGAATATCTTGTAAATTGTAGCCTATGTGTTATTCTGATGTTTAAGCTATATTATTGTAAAGTTTCATTAAAATCAATTCAGTATTTTTTACGTGAAAGAGTAACAAACGTTCATCCATCATCCATGCGCCCCCCGGCCGCCGGTCAGTACCGCCGCAACCGCTATGTCCCTGCATTTTAAATCTGTAATATCTTCAAAAGTATTCATTTAAATTGCATGCTGTAAAGAGCCATATTGATCTATATTACATGTACAATTTATTTAAGGTACTTAATTGGATAAGGATTAACACTGTATTGCAAAAAATCGCTTTTTCGTAAATATGCCCTTATTTTCTCATTAGTAAAGGATAAAAATGGTTATTGTGGGTTATCCCTAATAGATAGACATATATCATCGCGGACTTTTTTGTAAACCGTTTTAAGGTGAACAATACCGTAGTACATTATTTTGATCTATCTCGTAGGGTTCAGCCAGCGTTTGCAATGTAAGCGCAAAAAAATGTGTTTATTTACGACCTTAAATTAAAAACCTCTAAAATTATCAGTGTTTCTCAACTATATTATGCATGTATTATACATATAAACCTTCCTCTTGAATCATTCTATCTATCAAAAAAAACCGCATCAAAATCCGTTGCGTAGTTTCAAAGATTTAAGCATACAAAGGGACATAGGGACAGAGAAAGCGACTTTGTTTTATACTATGTAGTGATATAGATTACAGTTAAAAGCACGTCAGACTATACACTTCGGACTTTGTACCACTCTTATGTCGGGGGCATAAGTGCTATTATCGAACTGCAAGTGTTAACCGTGATGTGCCATTGACCGCACTTTCATTTTGAACAGATTATAAGGAGCAAGCCAGGTCTATAATTAGGACAAGGTTATAGGAAAAGTTTTGGTCAAGATCCATCGATTTCTGGTTCGTCCCTTTCGGGTGTGAATGGAAAAACCGGAGAAGTTTAGTGGGTAGTGAGACAAACGTCTTTAGTCCGGAGTTCCATACAACCCAGGGGGGTTTAGGCCTTCGGCACTCTTACTCACCTAACGGAGTTCAAAAAGCATAGCTGTTACAATATGTAGTCAATCATGTCTGTAGGTGGGTGGTGCTATCCCGGTCGAGCCGGCTCATTTCGACTGACAAACAGGGACTATCAGCAGCATGGCTCTACCACTTTAAAACTAATTTCTTGGCCTATCTCGGAATCGTCGTCCAGCCACTACTACCTAATCAGCGCATAACACTTCGCTACAATGCGATTTAAAAGGAACTAATACCAGATTTGACACTGTATTTCCTCAGTTGTGGTAGCCAAAATACGTTATATCCTAAATTAGAGGACTTAACGTGCCATTTACAAAGCTTCGATGTGATTGCTAATCGTGGTCACGAACGTGGCCAAAGCAAATAGCCTAACCAAACTTGCATTTCCACATTTTGAAAGCATCTCTGTTGCATATAAAGTCTATGCTATCATCACTAGTTTCTTTAAAACACTACTATCAGATTCAAATGCTATTAGGATAATACCTTTTGCAATTGAGCGAAAAATTACGTCAACTGCGTGATGACTTACACAGATATTATTTTGTGTTGCTAACGCTCTACGGACAAGCGCAGTTGACGTCATTTTTCGCTCCATTCCAAAAGGTATATTATCCTAATAGCATCTGAACCGGATAGTACATACACAATGTTTCATTGTGCACTTCTGATCTAATCTGGGGTGTAAGCTCCTACTCTCGTAAGGTGATGGCAGAAAATCAGTGTGTTGGCCTCCCTGGTGAATGTTACACTGAGCCTTGACCTATTCGTGCTACGGCACGTGTGTACAGAATCATAAATTTTTGTAATGTTTGTTTATTTCTGTTTTTTATTTATTATTATATGCAATTATTTGCCGTTCTGAATAATCAATGCATCTATTTATACAACGTGTTATATTAAATACGCAAAACCTCAAACACCCCAAACGATTGTTTTTTCAATTGACCTAACAGTGAAGGAAAAAACACCATTTGAAAAATTTCAAAGGTTTTATGAGCGTAGTTTCACTGGCAATTCCGATCGTTCCTTGCGTCTGCGACGACGCGCTTTGTCGAGGGACGAGCCGGTAGGCATGGTTCTCGTATCTTTCCTCTCCTTTAGGTATATTGAGCGCGCGGTGCATCTAAGCAAAGCATTCACATGCTCTAATAAGGGGATTATAGTAGACAATAGCCACTACTATCTACTATAATCCGCTTCTTCTCAAATGGATAGCGCTGTCAGTCAGAAGTTATAAACAACTTACATATTTCATAAACAGTCTTCAAATTCCTAAGTCTTATTGTCTAAGGACAACTCCTAAACATTTATCAGATGCCAGTCTTTTTGACAGCTCGAATTATCTTCAAAATGTTTTCTGTTTACGTAGCGATAAATTAAAGTGACATTTATGGCACATTATCTTATTACTCGCAATTTGCTCAGATATACGACGTGTTCATATTTTACGTTTAGATACGGAAATAACGAATTACTTGAAAGATTTTTTTTATGGCTACCTTCAAGTGCACCCGGGGATGAGCCGGTCAATCGCCACCAGGCGGGCACCGGCTTGTCCTCTTCGGGTGTGAAGGGGAACCGGGGGAGATTAGTGGGTAGTGGGACACTTGGGTCCCGAGTCCCACACACGGCCGCTGGTCTCGCTAGCTTGCGGTTAAGATACAATAAACGCATTCATTCTCCTTCGAAAAAAAAATGGCTACCTTCAAGTGTTATGATCACAGTAAGTTTAGGATGGCTGAGAATCCCAGCTTAGACACCGAGGGTTGACTCGGTCAATCGTCACAAGACTTGCTAAGAAGACGTAATATGATTGAGTACAGGTCCCGGCAAACATGTTGACTATCGGGTGGTGACTGCGAAGAACTCAAATTTTGACATGCCTGCGTTCGCTATTGATCAGAAGCATACCTCTTGACCAATAGCGCGCGCAGGCGTCCGGGAAATTCGCGCGCGCTATTGGTCACGCGCAGTGCACATGCGTCAACTTTCCTCCTTTCCGTCGACCGATGGTTAACAAGTTAGCCGGTACCAATATGCAGGGGAAACTGGAGAAGTTTAGTGGGTAATGGGACGCTCTATAGTATCTAGCATAAAAAACATTAGCCTTACTTATGTGCCATTTTAAGCCAATTGAAATCACGCCATGCATCTTTACAATGATAGTAACGAGTAGAATAGTAAAGTAGTTTCTCTATCGCCACGGTTGCCAAAGGCGGATTGGTTATCGGCTAAGTTCAAAAATACTAATCAAATTTTGCTCAACCTGAGAGTCGAATGTTAGACACCGAGATTATGACGTCTAGATCCTTATATCCTACACCAACGAAGCGCTTAATGCAAATCTTTAGAAGTACTTTCAAAAGTAGATATTGAGAGAACTGTTGATAAATGTCGTGAAATAGGAAAATGCTCTATATTTAAAGTTTGAAAAATGGTTCTGAACTAGGTCATAGCGATCACCTATTGTTAACTTTAGTATCCCAAACAGGTTTCACTTCTGTGCTGATAGAGGGAGCCATGTGGTATACGGTATGCTGCAGTTAATATTTCGTAGCGTAGACGACCGCAACAGAAAGTTTTTTCTGTTCCGTGGTTATGTATATTCGTATTGATTTTCAAGCTTAAAAAAAGATTACCACTAACCTGACCATAAACGTGTATGTTTAATAAGTTGTACCTAAGAAAAGCGAATAAGTGATTCAAAGTAAGCCGACGTAGAAACCAACTCGAAGTCAATACAAATTACACAGAATTCCAACTCAAACTTCACATAACTAAAATTCATATGAATTCACAAGTTTTCCGTGTACGGCAGGAAGGTTCGTAATGTGATACCCAACATAAAAACTTTTTTAATCTCATTTATATTCATAAGGTTGTATGAGGCCATTCATGAATATAATACGTCGAATTCACGTGAGGTTCACAGAGGAATCAAAATTTATGGGCAGATCATTTTAATGGAAACACTTTCTATCGGGTCGGTGAGTGGAGTGCTTACGATGAACGCTTGAGATAAGTGTATTATGGCGATCAATAGGTTAGCTAAGACCACTATTTTTATAGAGGGTTACGAAAAACACAGTCGAACAACGGACTGCTATTTTTTTGGATTAAAATTTAGGCAACTTGAATTGAAAGAAAGCTTCGATACTAGAACTACTAGAAGCATCAATCAAGTTTTTTAATTAGTTCACATTTGATTTTCACATAGTAAAATAAAGAATCTAGCGAATTAGATTTTGTCTTACTGGCTAATCAAAGTAATATCAAGGTCCTGGATTCAATTCTCGGGTCGAGCAAAACTTGTGTCGGTTTTTTCCAACACAGCGTACCCTTAGAATGAAAGTGACCTAACTCAAAATTTGTGTAATTCTCGATTTTTCCATAAACTGACCTTAAAAAGCATTAATCCTGTAAAGAAAAAGTGACCTATTTTCTAAGTATAACAAATGAGTTTATACGCGAATTTTGAGTTAGGTCACTTTCATTCTAAGGGTGTTTGCAAGTCAGCTCGTGTATGCCTAATGCGGGTTTTTAAGCTACGAGTAGCATGGTGATTGAACCAAAACGTGTAGTAGCGATGACTTAAATTCAATAATAATGGCATTTGCCCTTCCCTGGGATATTCATGGGACATTCATACGTATATAGAAAAAATACTTTAATCATATTATACTGGTGCAAAAAATAGGAACAAAGGTTTTTCTGTAACTAAAACTATGCTGAGCGGTGTTTTAGTGTTTCGCATTCAAGCCATAAATATTAAACTAAAATAAACAACGTTAATCCGAGCTTATGCATGAATTACATCTAGGTGTATTACCAAAACAGTTTTCTATACTTAATAATATTATTATAAGGAGGAAAGATTTGATTGTTTGTTTGTATTGAATAGGCTCCGAAACTACTGAAGCGATTTGAAAAATTCTTTCACTGTTGGAAAGCTACACTATCCCCGGGTGACATAGGGTACTTTTTCCCGGAAATGTGGGGGGAAGGGGGGGATAATTAATTAATTTCCCTGTTTAAAATTGTATAATGTTAAATTTCTTTTTTTAGCTATGTCATAGTCTTCGTCACTTATGTAATGATTTAATGTTGGAAACTATTTGGCATATGTATCAACCAAATTTGTAACTTAGTCATAAGAAAGATAAAAAGCTGTATGTTTCTTTAATAAATAAATAAATAAAATAAATAAATAAATAATTGAAAAAAGAAATTACGCGTGGGCGAAACCGCGTAGGCGGCCGCGTATAAAAAATAAAATGAGTCGGTAGCAGCTCTAAATAATATTTATCTACATCCATACCATAATATGTCTTTTTATATTCAGGAGCGATGAGCAAACGCCCTACATTTAGATATAAGTATCTGTGGCTGCATTGAAATGTTTACATTTTAGTGTCGGTAACCGATACTTTTATTACGTTCAAATTTCGAACGTCTTCTTTAAAAGTAAAAATTAATAGGTTTTTTCGATTATCGAATTAGTCGATTAGTAATTTTATGTTCCATTCCTATACATTTAATTCGATGCAGAAATTATAACAATCGATTTGAGAATCGAAATCAACTCGAGTCTAGATTGTTTATGGATTTTAAAAACTACAAACGTCAGTCATTATGACAGTACTAACTTTTACATCCAGATTATGTTGGTAACTAGGGCGTTTGTTCATCGATCCTGACTATAAAATAGACATATTATCATATGAATGAAGATAAAGTTATGTATGTGACTGTACATAATTAGTCATTAAAATACTCATATCGCACCTTTGGTAGAACAAGGGCACAACTGTCAAAAATTGGCAAAATGAGTTAAGTATACAGAAATGCTTTAAAATGCACCTTCTAACTGAAGGGACAAAGACACACGTTTAATTCCTTCAAAAAACCGCCAGAGCGCACAAGCGGCGTTGTCTTTCTGGGGCCATTTTCTTACTCCGTTGGCGCGACAAAGTCTCATTGGTCATTTGTGGCATCGGCGGGGAGAGATGTAGTCGTCACTTGGAGCGCTAACGCCGTAAAGTTAAATATGCCCTTTGATGTTTTTGATTTCTGGAGTGACAAGGCCACATTTGTCACACTTATGCCCTGTTTATGATTTAAAAATTTGGAGGACAAAGCCGTTCAGACATTTGTGCCGTTGTCTGTCCAAGATTTGTTTTATTCCTAGGAATACCTAGGAAGACCTAGGTCTTAAAATTATTTTTATATGTAAAGTTAATTTAAGTTTTTTACTGGTATCTTATTTAAACCTATTTTTATGTGTGATTCCAAACAGTTTTAAGAAAGAATAATACCAGTTTAAGTAAAACCTTTGTTACTAAAGGATTGTTTAAAATTTTATTAAAAAATAGTTTTTCTGTTAGGTTTTTTGTTAGGTTTATGTTCCTTTTATTTTGATATTATTCTCTTATAATAATATTTTTTATTGTACTATTTTTAAGCGATTCTAAAGATATTTTCTAATGACCATAAGATTTCAGATTTTTGACGAAATGTGACGACTGATTACTAAGTTTTGATGTTTTTTTTGTAAAAAGTTACTGTGAAATGTTTAATGTATAAAAAAATACAACATTTACGCAAAAAACACGGTGTTTTTAGTCAAAAACGATGCCAAATTAAAGCTTAAATATGGTCACATTTACAAAATATTTTACTTATTGGTGGAACAAGGGCACAATTGTACACCTATGATAGAAAAAATTTTTTTTACAAAAAAACTACTGGTTTTTAATTATTGTAAACCACGCACTTAAAAAGAATATAGTATATAGTTTATGTCATGCAAAGGAGAATAACTTTAGTATGATATTGATAGAGCTAGGCCACATTCAATACAAAAAATATCTTAAAATGGCTCTCCTGTAAAATCGCAAAAGGTGCAGTTCTGCCCTTGTTCTACCAAAGGTGCGATATTGTGATTCTTTTATGAAACTCACTTCGTTCGTTTCATAAAACCACATTCGTATTTTAATGACCCTCATTATGCAGCAGTCACATAAATAACTATTGTAATAAACCATCTTTTGTAATATATTTTAATTAAAATCGCTTACTTAGTGGCTTATTCTTTAGTGAGAATAGAACGATAGCCATTGCGGTAGACTTACAAATGTAATGTGGCTAAGAAGCTCCATAAACTTCTGTAGATGTGAAATGCTAAGTAATAATATTTATGCGAGTAGGTACCCTCTAAGGGTTAGGATAAAGCACTATAATTTAGCCGCTATTACATCTATACTATGTAATATTATAAAAAGGAAAGTTTTCATTGTTTGTTTTTTTTGTTTGTTTGTATTGAATAGGCTCCGGAATTAATGAACCGATTTGAATAATTTTTTCACTGTTGGAAAGCTACACTTTCCCCGGGTGACATAGGGTACTTTTAAACTGTATGTTTTAACGACCTCGAACAAAAAAGGAAAAAAACAAGGCGCCTCCATATAAATGTATATTTATTGTTATATGTCATGTAGGTGGCAAACACCATACGTGTGATTTCCCTTCAATTAACAGTCTCGGCAACGCATCAATGATGATTATGGTGTTGCTTAAATCTATAGTCACTTATCGCGGGCAGGACATAGAGACAAAAAGAATTCAAGATCTGTATCTATCTAATGGAATCATAATAGGTATTTCTTGTGTATCGCGCAAGAAGTATTATAATTCTATTAGATAGAAATCGTTGTTCATCGCCGTATGTCGCATCGCATTACAATACCGTTTGTCAGTAATGAAGCATAAAACTTGACGTGCTTAGATCTGAAACAAGTAATTTATTCTAAGTTGACGTGCATCAACAAAATCAAAGGTAGACAAACTCTCACCATTTCAATATTATCTTTATTATAATCGATACCCACCCAAGATTTATAGGATGACCTAAAATGAAATTAATAATCGATTTAAATAACATAAAATACCTACTTTGGTATGTAAAATGCTAATCTTCAAAGTTCTGCGGCTCGGTTTAAAGAAATTACTCCAAGGCAATCCAATTTCAAATAAGTTGTAGGATTCCGAAGTACACGTCAAGCCTCAGGCATTATCAAGTTTACATATAAATTCGCATTAATATCTAAAGCAATGAGGTCTTTAAAGATCTCTCTTTATAGTCTTGTCTTTTTTAAATCTTATAATATCTGTTTTAACCTCATGGAATTGAGAAATGTCAACCGACTCATGTACTGTAAGGCCTCGGCCTCGAATTTCGCGGCAGCGGGGCGGCGCACGCAGGCGCACTGCGGTCACCGCTTGAAGCGGGCCGTCAAAAGCGGTACGATGCTGTCAAGTTGATCCGCAGTTGATCTGCAGTGCACCTACGTGCGCTACCGCTCCCGCTCCCGCCCCGCTGTATTCGAGAACGGGTCTATGGGATTCCATACAAAACATCTCGCCGCCGCTGCCGCCCCGCTGCCTGAAATTCGAGACCGAGGCCTAATAAATAGGCTATTCACTGGCTGTCATTTACAACGTACCTAAATGAAATCTGCGGCTTTAATAGATTTCAGTGTTACAGAACATTGAACGACGCTTCCCAGTTAAGAGTCCCTTAACTTCCCTAGTCACTGTAAAACCATTCCAAAAACACTAACTCTTTACTGACTAAATTAATTTGTTTTAGCTTTTAGTTGTTATTCAAACCTCTTTGTTTAGAGAAAACTGCATCACGGCAACATGCTTCCTAGTAAGTAAATATTAATTCGAATTGAATAAACCGTAGCGATTCTGAAAGGCTGAATATACTAATCGAATTCAATAAAAAGTATTACAAGATAAAACGTTTACAAAATTCGATTCTTTGAAATCGCTTCAAACGTAGTTTCTTGGAATACAAAAGCTATTCAATATTGTTATGAGAACTGTACAAAGTTCGTTCGATCAAAGATATTTATTCGCACGAAGTGGAAGGCATTGAACTAAAGAAATGAAAAGCGTAAGAATTTCGAATCACAATAAACAATCGTTAGACCAGACTGTTTTGACAGTTGTATTAAAGAACGCAATCAACTCCAATAATAGAGAAATCCCACGTGAAATTGGTTGCACAGCATTAAACTCTAATTTTGTAGGTACCTATATTAAATAGTTAATTGTAAGTACGTGCCAAAATGGAATTGGTATCTTTTTTCTTTTTATTAAGTCTAAACGTAAGTGTGAGTCACCTCCTAGGGTGAGTGGAAGGTGGGAAGGGGTAGGTAAAAAATGGTCAAGACACTGTCCACCTTTTTTTTCGGAGGAGAATGCATTTATGCACCATAACCGCAGGATAGCTAGACCTGCAGCACTGTCAGGCCATTTACTTATAAATTATGCGTTGTTACACGTCTTGTGTTTAGGCCTTAGAAAGAAGAAAAGGGCAAGGAATTTTTAATCCTAAAATAGAATAATTCATAATTATAGGTAAGCTGAAATAATTATAAATGCAATTCTTGCTGGATCCACAAAGAAAACTAAACATTCCACTAACAAAACATAAGTAGGAAAAACGAAACCAAACCGCATTTGTAACGCCATCTTTTTGTCTGTCAACTTTTATCCAAAAATCCTTCCGGATAATTAGACAGCATAATTTTTTAGGGTCTCAGAGAAAGGAAGAAAAATTATGTTAATATCCCAGTTATACAGTAATAAATAGATAAATAATAAATAGATATTCCTGGACACTATACACACAGCGCCATCTAGCATGTGCTATGGGTGTCAGACAACGGATAAACATTACTTATATACTTTTTTTTGTAAATACATACATTTTATACATACAGTCTGTTCCATATAAGAAGTCCTTTAGCCGTTATATTGGTAGTATTGTTTTTCAATACATTCAATCTGTTTTTTGACAGATTTACAAAGCGTAGGCAATGCTGCCAATATAGCGGCTAAAGGACAACTTATGTGGAACAGACGATACACCCGGACCGATACAACAGACATGGATCGAACCCGCGGCCTCTGGTGTATTTAGCCGACTACTCGACTTTACACCAAATGGCTCGTCGCAATGGAATAAAACATTGCCTTTTTTATCGTGGCAAAAACATTATTGTATAAAGAATATTAGAACGATAATAGAACTAGCGGACGCCTTGGGCGTGAATTTATAAGGCAATTTTAAGCAAGATAAGGCATTAGAACCTTGAGTGTCACTTCAGAATAGCAAGACGAAGCGAGTTTCTCTGAAAGATTTTGTGCCATTCTTTCTGATATCTAGGGAATAATTACGTTTAATAACAGTATTAATTTAATTGTATGAGCCGAGATTTCACGTTTTAACCCATTACGTATGTCACTGAATTTAAGTGACACCAAGAAAATAACCCAAAAAGCATTCATCAAGTAAGGATAACAGCAAGTTAAATATAAAATTAGTAATTACTAGTATTAATATTTATGATGATTGTCGCTAAAATATTTAATCAAATGGCAAATAATTTTTTGTGACAAAATATTTTATCGCCCGTTAATTTGTTAGTCGCCCCAAAAATGATTAGCCGTCAACAAATATAAATTATATTTACAAAATATAATATAGCAAAAACTCAGCATATACATAGAGATCAAAGGTATAACCGCATTTTCACGCTCACGCCGGTCGCAGTCACCGCAATTTTTGCTCAAAAATGCAGAAATATTTTATTAATATAAAAGTATTTAATTTTTAAAATTGCTGCAATATTCACATATTCGTGTCATATAATTTGCATATAATATACATTGTGAAAATTGCATTGACCGCCTCCGTGGAACAGTGGCTAAGCCGCTCAGGTATAAAAACCCGGAGGGCGTGGGTTCGATTCCCGCTCGCCTTGGGTCTGGTTGGTGGAAGGACTTTTTCAGAGTCCGACTGGCTAGCTACCACCCCCACAGGTGAAATCTCCGCCATAACAGCTCTAGTTGTGTTCCGGCAATATTAATGTGGGAGCCAAAACACTTGAAATCAAAGGCTAGAAGATCAGATGAGCCTAGAGTCTGGCAGCACATTGGTGGTGAAGTGCACCTCAATGGACTAGGCCGCAGTGGCCGCTTATCATCTCAGGTGGGCTGCGTGCCTGTCTGTCAACTGAAGTAGTATAAAAATATAATATATAATTTAGAATTGTTTGAAAACATTGGTTACTGTTTTGTATCTGATAATAGTATTATTAAGTACCGGGCAGAGATCTCGGGTCGGGGTTGCGCTCTTTTCTAGAAGAATTAAAAGTCGTATCGATATCGGTTCGGAAATACCTATGTATAAAGAGTTTCATATTATTTTGGTCATGCGTGATAAAAAAATTCGTGAAAAGCGCACAGTTGTGGACTGCCAAGCATCAGTATGATGATATGGGCACACAGAAATCTGTAATTATGATTGTGAGAAAATTAAATATTATTCTTATAGATAAAACGACGCTCAGATCAGAGCTGATCTGAGAAACGACGTGTTCCTCTGAGGCTGGCGAGCCGATCTTTATGTCGGTCAAAAAACACAGTATTGATTCCATCATTTACATTCAGTTAAATTCAGTAATTACAATCTTTTACAAAGAAAGTTTACAACAGTGTTAACAAATGGCGCTACTGGTATAATACATATTTTGATGCAAACTAATATACCAGTATTCTAATTGGAATAATAATCACATAACGCTAACCACATCATTAAAATCAATTTGAACACCTAATATAAACAAGATAAATTTAGAAATACGTTACCCTCACAATAAAGCGTTTAAACTAACGGAATTCTCGGCCAACTGATTTGTTAGTCCATTGTCGAAGGCACAATGGCGGTCACAGTGACCCCCGCTAAACACTTGAATAGTATCAGGCGCATTACTAACCCTTCTCTTAACCGATTGTTTGGGATCATTGTCTACTAAAAGGTTATTAATTATCTTGGTTCAAGTTTCTTGTTTTCTCTTTTATTATGAAAGCTGACCTATAAAGTGAAAATATAACTACTTTAGATTTATATACTACTAGCGATCGCCTCCGCGGTTTCACCCGCGCGTAATTTCTTTTGTCAAGTATCCCCCCCTTCTCCCACATTTCCGGGATCATAAGCACCATAGGTCACCCGGAGATAGTATAGCTTTCCAACAGTAAAAAAATTCAAATCGGTTTAGTAATTTCGGAGCCTATTCAATACAAACAAACAATCAATCTTTCCTCTTTATAATATTAGTATAGATAGATGTATCCTTTATATACACACACTACTAATAGTCAAAGATATTTATTTATTTAAGGATATAAAAATAACAGGAAAGTGCTTTCATATAATGATTGGCTTTATAATTTCCATCACACGCTGCGCCGATATCAAACCGCCAGACTTTAAGCAATGGGTAATAAATAACTTCACGTTTCCATTTTCCAAGCGGTTTCTTGAATTCTAGAACATTGAGTATCTTTTTATTTTCTGTTTGTTCATAAAATCGCTAGTGAGAGTAGTAAAACACACGTATGCTTCATCTTTCGTGATTAGTCTAAGTGTTTTCTTTGAATTCATTATACTCACTATAGCTCATTATAGCCTTCCATATGACGCATTTGGTAGTGACCCTGCTATATGCGTCAGGGGTCGTAGATTGGTAAGCCACTCGGAACAAATATTCATGTGATGAACATTTCAATCCAATGGGTTATCAGCAATAGTCGCTTCAACTAATTTTTGTTAACTAGACTTGCCAAATCCACAAAATGATAATAGAAAGACTGAAAAAATTATCTCACCTCAGATTTTAATTTTTAGGTCAGGTCAATTCATGTGATGTTGACTATATGAAACAATAAAGTTTGCAAAAGGGTTCCGTGTTGACAAAGCACTAATAAAGAGGTTTCTGATATTTCCACGATTACTACTTAATATAATAAACTCGCGATATATTTCTTTCTACATTTTAAAATTAACCCGACGTTTCGACCAATTTTCAATAGTCATTAGTCAATAGACATTCCGAATTATTAATTTTGAATTCCGAGCGTATTTTTCTGATTGTAAAGACTTTAGATCAAAACAGAAACTGTACGAGAAAGATCTTTGCTCGTGATTATACCAAACCTTGAGAAAACTTAGTATAGTAGGTACAAAGACTTACAGGCGAGGTTAAAGAAAAAGAAAGAAAAAACATTTATTGACCATACACAAAAATACAAAACGAAAAATACAAAAATTGGAATATGTACACGCAAAATTATAAACAATTAAATAAAGTACAGATTATAGGCATAGACAAAAAATAGAAGGGTAAAAATATACTTTGTAATCCTATGCATTAGGTAACAGAGTTTATAGTCCTACTTACGACCCTTCTCAAAAAAACTCAACCGAAGCTTAAACCTAGTTGGCTGATATACAAATTCAAAGATTCCCAAAACCCCACAATAAACCTTTCCGTCCTTGGAAGGAAAATAACATATTCTTATTTAAGCAGAACAAGGGGAAAATAAACTTTTAAAACAACTACTAAATTCAGCGGAGTACGTTGCCCAAACACCGTCCGCAAAAAAGGCAAAGTAAGTATTCCCCTTAGTCCAAATTAGAATAGGATTACGGAACAAGTGATTCGTTTTATTCAAACACCGGTAGGGTTGGTGCTCGCTCGGATTACGGGAAAGAGGTTTTTTTGCTGACGGTACGTAATCAACTGAACTTAACGTATCGATCGATGGTGAAATGAATTCAGTCGACGTTAAAATGTTTAAAGATAATATAAATATCAAGATCCTAACTATAAATGTACCTAAATAATGATGATTTATTAGAAGAAGTATTAGCCTATAAATGACAACTGTTTGGCAAATGCCCCTTTCATTTATATAATACCAAGTATTTTTTATAATGACCACGTTATTTAACTACTTTGCTTTTTTTATGTTAGAGGGAGGCAACGAGCAGGCGGGTCACCTGATGGTAAGCAATCACCGCCGCCCATAAATACCCGCAACACCAGAGGAGTCACAAGTACGTTGCCGGCCTTTATGAAAGAGATATGCTCGTCTCTTGAAGATTGCCATGTCATATCGGTCCGGAATTACCGCTGCAGGGAGCTGGTTCCACAGTTTGGTCGTACGTGGTATGAAGTTTCGAGTGAAACGTATGGTAGTAGATTGCCACTCGTCAAGGTGATGAGAGAGAAACTTCAGTTTGTGACGAGTTGTACGGTGATGAAACCCTGCAGCAGGTATAAGTCCGAACAATTCCTCCGAACACTCCCCATGGTACATGCGGTAGAGAACGCACAGAGATGCTACTTCTCTCCACAACGCTAAGGGATGGAGCTTAGCGGAAAGACTCTCGGCGCCGACAATTCGATCGAATCGACGTTGAACGCGGTCAAGTCAATTAAGGCAGTTGGAGATGAAATAGCACCAGTGTTGTGCTATCTGATAAATCTATCCTTCACTTGTGGCGTGTTCCCGGATGTCCTAAAAAAATCGGTCGTCAAACCTGTACTAAAAAAGGGCGACAAGTTCTGCGCTAATAATTACAGGCCCATCTGTTTGATACCCATATGGTCCAAGATTTTCGAAAAGGCTATGCATGCTAGGATAACTTCCTTCATCAACAAGCATAACCTTATCAAGTGTGAGCAAAACGGCTTCCAAAAAGGAAAATCAACTACATTGGCTGCGTTCACTCTGGTGGATAAGATCATAGAATACGTTGACAAGCGTATCCCAGTGACCGCTATATTTTTCGATATGACCAGCGCATTTGACTTTGTCTTGCACGAACTACTGCTTCATAAATGTGAAAATTACGGTATCAGAGGATTAGCAAATGACTGGATCAAATCCTATCTTCACAACAGAACACAATATGTGGAGATCCAAAGTCAGGACCAAAACAAAATAATTAACACTCACAAATCGACTGCCAAGATAAATAGTTCCGGAGTGCCCCAGGGCAGCATCCTGGGGCCTCTATTTTTCCTAATCTATATAAACGACCTGCCAAACATCACAAACTATCCGTGTGTATTGTTTGCTGATGATGTCTCTGTGGTGATACCATGCACCCAACTAAACGATTACAACACAGAAATAACACAAACAGTCGAATCGGTCGTAGAATGGCTAGAGAACAACAACCTCAAAGTAAATATATCCAAGACAAAATACATTCAATTTATAAATAAAAATGGACTTAAAAACGACATTACTATCACACATGACAACGAAGACATAATAGAAACAAATGAAATAACTTTTTTAGGAATAACACTTGACGACAAGTGCACATGGGAGAACCATATAAACAAATTGACTAAGCAGACTAACTCTTATGCATATGCGCTTTGGAAACTTGGGAAAAGTGCTAGTAGGGCAACAGCGCTACAAGCCTATCATGGGAATGTTTGTTCGATTCTAAGATACGGTATAGTGTTGTGGGGCAACTCATGCCACATAAATAAACTCTTTATTGCCCAAAAGTCTTGCATTCGATCCATTTTTGATGTCGACAGTTTGGTATCGTGTAGGCCTCTTTTCAAAGAGTTAAAAGTTCTAACGGTCCCTTGCTTGTACATATACGAGATGTGTGTCTTTGTGAAAACAAATCCCGGTCTATTTAAGTGCCTATATGATGTCCCTCGCATTTACAGCTGCAGGCATCCAAATAAACTGCTAATGCCACTCATGAAAACAGCCATGCGTTCAAACAACAGCCGTTCAATGGCCATTAAAATATTTAATAAGCTTCCTAGCGACATTAGCAACTTACCACTAAAACGATTTAAATACCAACTTAAAGCGTGGCTTATCAGAAATTGTTTTTATAGTGTAAGCGAATATTTGACCACAAAACCTAACAATTACGTATAATTAAATAGCATTTAATGTGTAGGTATTTATGTTATTGACATGATAATTATTTGATCCCAATGTGTATTTTATTCTGTGCTGCTCATGTTTAATAATTCTAATGTCTATTTGATTGTTTAATTTTAATGTTTATTTCAATGTTTGCATGCCCGATCGGGTGAATGTGCTGTGTACTTAGCAATAATAGTTCCACCTATAAATGTACCACATTCTGGCGAAATAAAATTATTTCTATTTCTATTTCAAGTGGAAGAAGTTGATACTGCGGTGGCCCGGCCCTAAAGTAAGAACAGTATTCCATATGGGGCCTTACTTGCGCCTTGTAGAGTTGAAGACGATGAGCCGGGGTGAAATACTGTCTCGCTCTACCGAGGACACCTAACTTTTGTGAAGCCAACTTGGCCTTATCTTCCAGATGACCGCGGAATTGGACATCACTCGATATGTTAAAGCCGAGAATCCCAATACATATATATATTTTATTTATCACAATCCTAATAAAATAAATTATATCAAACTAAGTTAATCTAAGACTTTAGACGCAGGTTTTCATGGGAGACAGTCATCACTTTACCATTTGATGTCACACCTGCTCGTTTGACTTCCTAAAAAAACTTGCCATCATTCAAAATTTACTTGACATCAAGTAATACACTTGACTTCGCAGACAGAAATGTAGCGTCATTTCTATCTGCAAACTCAAGATGTATAGTAAAATTTAAATAATGCAAAAAATATCTGTCTAAAAGTCGAATGATAGACATAAATGATCCCATTTTCTGTTCAAAACTAGGCATCCCGCGGAAAAGGCACTATTAATATCCTCTTCTGAATTGCAAACGACACGTCATCATTTGCATCTCAATTTCGCCCATTATAACCGGTGTGGGCAGTGGGCTATTGGGGAAAAATCATCCGTTGCCCGTAGATTTATGAAAAGGAAATGTTGGCCCCAAAAATGGGGCTATTATGCCCATTATCACGTTCTTTTAAAGCCGATAGCTTAGAATAGGCGGTCACTTGATTGATTTTAAAAGTTTATTATAAAATTAAATTAAATAATACCTAATCTTTAAGCATTCTTTACAATATTTACTTGTAATTTATAGGTACTTATATACTTAATATTATAAAGAGAAAATATTTGAGAAACTCGGGTATCGGGACTTTATTTATCTAAACTTAATCACCTAAGTGTAAGAACTCGGAGTTTGTGGTTTTTTTGGTGGTGTCAGCCTATTTAATGTTACAATGAAAGGCCTTAATCATTTAGAAACTTAAGTCATCATCAAGCTTGGTGACTAATCGGAAATTTTAGGTCCGACTGAAGATTTGTGATTGGGTTTTACTGTTCGAAAAATTCACCCCCGCTATGGAAAGCACCACAGAACAAGAATGTTTTTTCGAAAGCACGTAAAGCTGTTGGCCCTGCACCTGGTCTCGCTTCAGTCGTGCCAGGCTGGCTGTCCTACCGTGCTATGGGAGTAAGGAAAAGGGTCACTGACTTGTGCTCTATAATATCGGATTATTCACCAACTCGACACGAGAGAACTGGAGTTATACTCGACACGAGAGAACTGGACACTGTCTGTCTGGTTGGTGCAACTCATTTGTATCATTTATTACTTCGTCATCTCGACACGCAAAGATTTTACGCGTGTCCACTTCGGGAAACTTAAAATAAATCACTGTTATGTTTTCGTCAACTGTACACACGTTTGAATTTTACAAGAACACATGGTAAAGTACAGTCACGTAGATTAATGTCACGCAAATAGTGCTACCATCGGCATCGTCTAACTATAAACGTCCCACCAATCTTTGTAAACTCATCGGAAATAAAACCTGGCCACTAAGCTCTTTTCATACAAACGTGGTCACTTTAGCGTCTCATAGATAGAAAACTATTTGCAGCTGTGCAATTATTATTACGTCAATGGAGAGGCCAAAAGCCCGATTAACAAATCACAATAATAATATGGATATTGGTAATATGTATTTGGTAGTAGGGGATGTATTTTGTTAGATTTTTTTTCATAGATTTACAAAATAACAAATTGTAGCCACAGAATACCTTATTACAAGGACTACTACAGCCTTGCCGAACAAGAGGACATTATTTGATAATATTTTCGTTTACTCAGAATAGCTTAACTCTAGTAGTTGACTGCTCAACTATTGCACCAAACCCGTTAGCATTGATGACTTTTGTTGTTTAAACTGTTCACAAACATTTACTTTGTTCACTCAAACTCGACAAACCCGACTAGGTCAGTTGAAAATTTAAATTAACGACGTCTGTTTCACCTCACCTATCTCAATTTTAGACTTAGAATAAGTATTGTCTTCCTATTAATATTTCCTGTTAGGCAAATACCATTGAAATCATTCATTGTTACATTAATGGACTTCGATTTTACCTACAGATTTTAGACATTTGAATACAATACAATACTCCTTCAAATAGTCCGCTCGATTGTATCTCAGAATCGTTATTACATTTTCTGAATATCGGCGGATTTAATCCCAAATCGCGTTGATTTAATTAAAGGCCGGGCCTGTGCTTAAATAATGTTAATATACCTATAGCTCGCATTGAGTTGTCGTGTATATTGTACCTCCAGTCGAGCTGACTGTGATTGGATAGACATTACAAGACAATTTAGGTTCGGTATCCGTAGAATAAGGTTTAGATACATAATAGTCTGCAGAAAATTGTATCTCAGAATCCTTGTCATAGTTTTTATTATTTGGATTTAATCCTGAAATGGCGCCGTAGGCAATAATAAAAAGTGGTGTTTGTTATTTACACCAACAATAAAAGAAATAACAAATAAAAACAGACTTCAAACGAAAAATGCCTTGTAATTTTAAGCAGTGTTATTTTTGGAGTCGGTTCTAATGTAGATTTTAAGTTATGTGAATCTCTTTCACAACGACAATTACTCAATAAAGATGTCGTCAATAAAGAAATCAATTAAATACACTTCATTTGGGATAACTTAAAAACTACTTGTCGGATTTTTCATTTAAAAAATCATTACCTAATAAAAAGTTGTGAGCAACACATAAGAAAAACATACAGTAGAATTAAAAACCATATTTTTTGTAGTCAGTTACCTTCATTTGCGTGATGTCTAATTTTTTTGCTTTTTTCATTAAAAAGCAGTCTATGTGTGTGCAATTTTAAGCTCGGAACAGATTCCTCAGAAAATACTATGAAAATAATTAATCTTTTGTATAAGCTTGTTGGATTTAATCAAAGGTCCAGTACAATGTGCTTGAATGATGTTAATATACCCGTAGCATCGAGTGGGCGCGTATATTGCTCCAGCCGGGCGGACGGTGATTGGATAGATCTTACAAGGCAATTTAGGTTTTGATGCCTATCCGTATAGAATACGGCTTAGGTGACACTTATGCTCTATTTCTGTAACGTTATTGCAAAAATCTTATGTATGGAACAATGTCTTTGCGTAATTCTTGTCGACGCTGCTGGCCGCTAGTTTTATCAAACTTGTTAAAGTGTCCCTCAATGGAATAGGCCGCAGTGACCGCTTACCATCAGGTGGGCTGCACGCATGTCTGCTAACTGACGTGGTATAAAAAAACGTAACCGACAGACAAAGTTCCTGGCGCAATTATAAATTAGTACGACTGTGTTCTGATTTCTTATTTCTTTTAGCATTCTAGTCACAGCTGTACGAATATTATTTGCTTCACTTAAATACGTTAGGATTGCAGTCGCCTCCGCGGTTTCACCCGGGCGTAGTTCTTTCTGTCAATTATCCCCGCCTTCCCCCCACAGTCCCGGGATCAAAAGTACCATACCATATGTCACCCGGGGATAGTGTAGCTTCCCAATAGTGAAAGAATTTTTCAAATCGGTTCAGTAGTTTCGGAGCCTATTCAATACAAACAAACAAACAATGCTTAGTCACACTCACCGAAAAAGGACCCAGAAAAACACAGTGACCAAAACATCCTTCTTTCCAACTTCTTTCCTTTTGAAGTAACGGTATTCTGACACCACAATCAAAAACAAAATACAATTTTATCTTACCTACGCAACGGCACTTTTCTGGCTGCAAAAGTCAAAAAGAAACCCGTCTACGTTCTAAGATTCACTTTAATTCCTGCAATCTTTTCCCTGGAGAGTACCTGCTCCTGAATCCATCTCACAGCCCACAACCCGGTAGGAACAGAGAATATTAAAATAACACTAAAGTACATACACGTACGGAATCGTATTTTTCTAACCGGCAACGAGTAAATGTTTGCCTTTCCTTGTAAAGTTTATTTATGTAATTTCTGCTGCCAGTTGTTACAACACTCGGTAGAACAATTTTTGCGATTGTGGAAGTGATTTGGTTTAAGTAGATATTGTTAGAAATTCGGTGATATTGAAATAATTAATATTTTATTTCATTTAAAAGAATTTCTTCTTCTTTGAGCTGGTAGGACTTTTACAATTTTTTGTTTTGGAATAAGCCGCAGTGACTTAAACTTCAGGTGGGCTGCGAAGATGCCTGTTTTCTAAATGACCCAGCATAAAAGAAATCTCGACTTGAAGAAGACGGCTGGTGTAAGTTGAATGCTGATTGCACAGGACCGAGATGGTTAGCGCTCTTTGGGGGAAGCCTACGTTCGGCAGTGGACGGCAATTGGCTGATTGATTGAAAAGAAATCTGGTTGGTCCGACAGATAAAATCTGCCAAAGCAGCTCTGGCGGTGTTCATGCAATTGAAGGAGCCAGTACACTTAAAACGGCAGATTCGAAGATAAGAGGAGCCTACATGAGAAAGCAAAAAAATAAATACAGTCCACTAATTAAACCCCGTCCGTTTTGGGACACTCAAGCAGTCATATGACTTCCAAAACTCATTAAAAACCATTGATGAAGATATCCCATATTCAGTGGCAACAATAACAACAATGTATTCCTTATACATATAGCATAAACCCTTGACAAACGCACATTACAGGCAAGACTTCGAGCAAGCCTGCGCTCGATCGAACTGAATCGCTTCGGCGAGCTAGGATGATCCGCTCGTAAAATATTGCTCCACACTTTATGGTGACGCCCTTACATAAATAATAATGAGTAGGTGAGACGCCTTCTGTTGTAAAACGACGGATTCATCGAAATATTCAACAAGATTGTGTTTTGTGTTTCAAATCGGCCGGGCTCTTCAGACCCACATAATAATGGGCTATTCCACTTATCCCACCTAGCCATCCCACCTGGGTGGGAAAAGTGGATTTTTATTCCACTTTTCCCATCCGGGTGGGATAAGAGGAATATAAGAATTATGTAGTGGCCAAGTGGTTCTCTCAATAAATAAAAAAGTTACATCATAGCATAACGCCTCCTTGGTCTAGTGGTTTAAGCACTTGGCGATTTGGGTTCAATTTACGAGTCGAGCAAAAGAATCATGCCCACTCTCCATACATTGATTGACCTGTCAACGACTTTTTTTAGAGACCGCGTCTATTTACAACTAGTGTAGTTCAAGATCAGTTTTCGCTTAAAATATGATAATAACTAATCATTTTTTCATTTGGAGGCCAGGAAAATGTGTTATATAAATAATAAGATTTGAGGTTATAACAGCTGTTAAACCTCGCGATATTTCTCAGCAGTTTAGCGATGTTAATGTAAATAAATTTGCACTTTCTTCAGCTAATGACTGACGAACTGTTAGTATTAAATGTGCACTTTCTTCAGATAATGACTGACGAACGTTTTGCCGTAGTAAGTGAAACGAAATGTAACAAGTCTTCATACATCGGTCCGAATCGCACTGTCATAAATTATATTATTTTTGTAGAAACGTAACACAAGACGTCTTCATACATCGGTCCGAATCGCACTGTCATATTTTTTTTGTAGAACTCTTATGAGAAAAAAAAATAGTCTCCGTTTTTTTTTCCTGGCCCTATTTTAAGATTTAATCACAAAAAATTCATTTGTTTTGATATTTCACATCACTAGACGCGTTATTTAATTTTTGGGTCAAAAGTGGATATGATTCTTTGTGCCAGTTTCTTCGAACACCATATAGAAAATAGACCGGAAAATATATTTATCTACCAGGATTTGTACTATTACCGTATAAATATTGTACACATCATTTAAACTTATTATAATAATATTATGAATACAAAATTGTACGACTCACATATGGGCTGGTCAATAGCCACAAGACTGGCACCGGCAAGTCCCAATCGGGTGTGAAGGGGAAACCGGGGAAGTATAGTAAGTAAGTTTAGTGGGAGGTGGACGCTTTAGTCTCGATTCCCACACACGGACGCAGGTCTAGCTGGCCTACTGTTTTGCAGCATAAACGTAGTCTCCTCCCAAAAAAATAGATTTATGCGTACGAAATCGGAAGAGGGACACTAAACACCAACAATCACTTACTCTTGACTTAACGCAGCCTCGTTTGCCGTAGAATTATTGCCCACTTTTCTTGTTTAATATTTGCGTGTAAATTTATAACACGACCTATGAAAAAATTCCATGCCTGCTTCTTTTCATTCGCCGTTTCCAAAACTAATTCCACTGAAATATGGAGCAACATTTTTTAAAGAAGGCCTTTGTTCCGCTTACATCGAAAATTGCGAGGCTCAAACCATTTTTGCAGTTGATCTCTATGTGTATTTTATTAAGGTAGGTATAAAATAAATGAGAGCGAACCGCAGGTGGTCCGACGAGCACTCGCTTGGGATCCATAGTCCTTGATTGAACAGATCACAGCGAATTCCATTCTGATAATCATTGTATTCTACCGCAGTCCCTTGGTGAGCAACGTCGCAGGCTCCAAACGAAGATTACGGCGAAACTGTGTTCCGTCTGAATCATTTGTTTCCCTTTTAACTACGGATCTAGAACAGAGATCGCTACATTTTCAGTAAGTAGTACCTATTGTAACTTATGGACTTTTATTTAACGTTTCAAAGCGAATCATGTTTAAATGCTTTTCATGAGTTTGAATTATTTATTTAAATACTAGCTTTCCGCCCACGGCTTCACCCGCGCGTAATTTCTTTTTTCAAATATCCCGCGGGATTGAGACGTTTTCCGTAGGAATTTTATAGCCTATGTCCAGTGCCAGCTGGACACTGAAAAAGCCCTACCACTAACCAGACCAAGATGGAAATCGAACCGACTACATAAAACCTACGTTTTAGATCCAGAAACTCAAGGTTGCCACCGGAGGTTACTGAGAATTTATTACCCCAACTTCTACTTTATGCTAAAGGCGGCAAACGAGCCAACGTGTCGCCTAATGGTAAGCAATCACTGCCGCCCATAGACATATGCGACACCAGAGGGATCGCTGATTCGTAGCCGGCCTTTGTAGAGAAAGAACGCTCGTTTCTTAAAGGTCTTTAAGTCGTAACCGTCAGGAAATTCTCCTGCAGTGAGATTGTTCCACAACTGTAGTTCGAAGTAAAGAAGTACAAATATTGGTTTGAAGACAACTACGCTTTGCATCTCCTCGATTTTTCAACGTACGGATCACTAAAACATCTAGATAGAGCCGTCACCCAGTCGATTCGACGGTATTCCTTCATTCAGACAGCCGGCATATTCCACCGCAATCAGACGACAAATGAAGACCGGAATAAGGGCGGGGTATTTGCATACACTTAACCTTTGACGGTGAGCGAGCGCCGCGTCTGTCGATTAAGGTCTTTGTTTTCAAGTTATGCTTATTTTATTTAGATTTGGATTATGCAGATTCTGAGGGAAATGAAGAATGTACCTTATAGCTGGATTATTTGCGATAACTTTCGCTTTTGTCTTTATGAACGTAGTTTATACGTTTCTACGGTAGAGTGAGTGATTAGGTGTGTCAGCCAATCTTTTTTTTAGATGTCCGTCAGATGAACGCGTAGTCTAAATCTTCCCGTGTATTGATAAATCGTTTGGTGTCTTGCCAGAATGGCTGGCAGGCCCAGAACTGTTAATTGTTTCATAAACACAAACTATTACCTACTTGGTTGTATTACTTTGAACCCGACAAACTATAAAACAAATTAATAATGACGGCCTTTAGGACTCTGAATACAACGACCTTAATAAATAAAATAAATAAAAATCGTTTATTTCGGACAGGGTCCATATAGTGTTAGTAACAATAATCTTACAAGCTATGTCAACAATAATCTTACAAGCAAAACACGAGTAAAAAGTCTCCGGTATACCTGGTTTGATCCTTGAATGTGACCAACTTCCTTTTGTAGTAATTTTGCCTCTCTCAACACTCACGTTTCCAATGACTACCAATTAAGTTGGTTAAGAAGTCTACTATGTAAAGTATTAAATGACCCACTAGGACAGGCACCTCTGAGTTAAATAGTCGACACACTTTTTTTCATGTCAGAGGCGGCAAACGAGCTAGCGGGTCGCCTGATGGTAAGCAATGCAATCACCGCCGCCCATGGACATTTGCGACACCAGAGGGATCGCTGATGCGATGCCGGCTTTTTAAGGGGGGGTGTGGGCCTCCGGCACTCTCACAAACCAGACGAAACACAATAGTAGGTAGTCACTATTATTTCACGCTGGTGTTATGAGAGAGGACAGGGTGGTACTTCCCCGGGCGAGCCGGTCCATTCGTACTGTAAAACAGCATGGCTCTACCACTACCAAACTTATTGCTTTTATAATCACGCTTGTCAAATGCGAATTGCTGATCTCCAGCCCGAGCAGTGTCCGAATATTCCAATTTCCAACACTTTTTGTTGTTCAATGTACTGTGAATGATAGATTTCTTGGACCAAAAATTTGTTTTAACTTTAAAAAAAGAGTTGTCGCTCGGTTTCACACAAACAAAACATCGTGTTTCCCTTTCATCCTTTCAATGTAATCTTTTAAAAGTAAAGTATTTACAATAGCCTACCTCCTTTCATCGTTTCCAAATCAAATTGCTTTTGCGAAATATCGAATATTCGCGAAATGTACTGTTCTTTTGTAAATCGTAACATCAATGACATGTTGACATGAAGCTCAGAAATATTACAATATTTACAATAAACAATAACTTACCTCTTTGTGGAGTTGATGACGCGTTATTTTCTTTCAAAGAACATAAATTGCCAGTAAATAGTGGCATTACATGGTAATATTTGTTGAAGAAACAAAAATTGTACCATTCTAGTTTATTCTTATTTGATTTATACATAAATCGACGTTTAACGTTTTACGTTGAGGGGAATTTTTTTATGAAAGAGGAAGAAGAGCGGTCAAATGTGACAAATGATAACATTTGAGGCCTTTGTTGTGCAGTGGGATTTCAAAATCCCACTGCACGACAAAGGCCTAGCATCATTAAAATCAAGTCATATCACAATAGGTATTGGCTAAACCGCCACGCTTGCCTAATGTGGATTGGTGCAAAAAAAATCCAACTTCTGTTCGAAAAAATCGACGAATAATTTTACCCATCCTGGGAATCGAATCTAGGACCCAGAGATCATGGACCGGTTCTTAAACTGGACTATCGAGGCACTTAATAGAAAATACAAACTATAACCAAACCAAAAACATAAAATTACACTTACTTAGTGTTACAAAAACCCAACAACAACAACAAACAACAACACGAAATGATGAATTATATAATATATACTTATAAACTTTAACGTTTTTATCGGGGTGTTCTCACAGTCGGGATGTTGGTAAAGCACAATATTTCAAGCGCAAATATTGAAAGCGTTATGTGCACACGGTTTAAATAAATAATCGTGCGCCACCGCCATATTTTTACAACTTTTTTTATTATTTATTTCACAGTACGCGAGTTTTTACGCCGTGCGTGACACCGACCTGCCTCTTTTAGTTGGTTTTAAGCTTTACAACTTACAGTATTGTATTTTCTGGTCAGGTCATAAAAATTTTGGCAGGTCTTATGCTGCATTTGATAGCAAATCTGGCCTATGCGCGTAGCTTTTAATACCACCCTAGCGGTCTCGCGGTTTCACCCGCGAGTAATTTCCTTTTTCAACTATCCCCCCCTATCCCTAATAAAAAGTATCCTATGTCCGTCTTCTGGTTCTAAGCTATCTCTCCACCAATTTCCAGCCAAATCGGTTTATCCGTTCTTGAGTTATAACTGGCCAAAACCTGGATCATGGTCCAATGTGCGTACCCCTGACTAGGTCGGGACACTGAAACGAATGCTCGAAGAAACATCTGGTCAAACATCCATGAGTCACAAGCACGTCGCAACACATACGAACAAGATGAACAAAGCCCGCAAACCACGGTACCTCCGACTTTGTATTCAATCGCGAACGCCTTGAAGAATGGCGTCGGAACAAATAAAAGAAGCGTGTAATGTGATTTAGTACAACCCCTATCAAGGGCTAGGATCGCGGTCCAGCCAAACCCGGACGATAAATAATACCTTCTGTATCTCTCGGAAATAACCGGAATAAATATGTACCTTTTACGACGTTGCCTTATTACTTTACATTCTGTTTTGTTTTCGGGTTTCGTGTTTGGAAATCAAAGGGTTCAGAATTTTCGTGTTTAGTCTATACCAATAAGTACATCGTAGTAATCGCATAAATTGTCTGAAAGGACAATGCAAAAGAATGGCCGAAAAAAATGTTTTGCAGATTTAGGACATAGACTACGAAGAAGATCCAATAAACATCTAACTTTTATTATGTCGTCGACTGAATTGGCCCTACTGAAAAAAATATGTTTATTATGTTCATTATTTGTGGTTTATATAAAAATAATAAATTATTATGAATACATCTCATCACTGCACATTAACTTACATTTTTTGGGCCCAAGAACAATGGCAAGTTTTGCATTCTCCTTTAAGTCTTTTATTATGACAAAAAATAACAAAACACATGTCAGGGCAGAAATAAAATAAATAACATGGTTCCACAGCTCCTTGAACTATTAAATATATTAAATCATCATCAACATTAATTGCAATATTTTTGTAACACTCCTAAGCATCACATGACGTAAATATTTAAGGTTTGAACAGTTTAAAAATAAAACAAAAGCAGTGGACCTTTTCTACGCAGAAACAGCGGATCACGTTTCAAAGCCAAGGCTTCCACATTTTTAATGAAGCACGTTTTAATGATAATGATACATTAGCGAAATTATTAATAATAATGACATAATATACCCTTACATCCGGCCTCTGCTTTTCTCGTTAATGTTTTGTTCTTTAACTTATTTTGTTTGTTTTGCAATTTTTTGCACAATCGGTAACCTCAAATCTATTATAAATAAAAATAAATTGATGTTCGTTAGTCTCGCTAAAACTCGAGATCGGCTGAACCGATTTGACTAATTTTAGTCTTGAAATATTTGTGGAAGTCCAGGAAAGGTTTAAACGATGAGAAAATATGGAAAAATTGCGAGGAAAATACTAAAAACAACAATTTTATTTTTCCGTACAAACTGTTCTTAGGTACCAGTCAAACGAAGTGATACGAAGCTCACCGGGTCAGCTAGTAAAAAATAAATAATATTGATTTTTACTTTTTGTTACAAGCTAGATTTAGGATACAAGTTAAATATTCAAGTAAATGTGTAAGTAATTATTCATAAAAATTGCAATTATTTAGACTTACAAAAAATATGGAGGAATCAGACTCACCAAAATCATAACCGCAGTCTAACGACACCTCGTGTAAGCTAGCAACTAAACTCCCCCGGCTTGCTAGATTTTGAATCAATTTTCTTAAAGTATAACAACGTAAATCGAAGAAAAATACTAATCAATGGTACTAGCTAGTCAATAGTACAACTGACCCATCGCCGGTTGGTTTCCTTTTTACACCTGGAAGGGACGAGCCTATGCCCACCTTGTGGCAATTCACCAGCCAATAACTTCTCTACTCAATGGAAACCAGCTGTATTTCAAAATTTTGAACATAATGAAGTTTTAAATGTTAACTCCAAACTTTTTTACCGTACGTATTTCAATTCAAGTGGAAGCGTGTAAAACGTCGCAGGTTTATTAAGAACCGTGCCGCCCGGGCGCCATTTTTCACCGCACCAATTTGTCGTCACACTACAAAATTGTCTACAGCGTCGCACGGAACGTTTAAGCCTCGTTTACACTTAATCGGCTCTTGTAATGAGGCTCTTATAATGTCGTGGCTTTTAAGTTATTTTTTATGAATTTATATTTTAGATTATGCTTGCTTAGACGAGATTCATAATTTATCGAAAGAAAAATGGAGAAGGGAAATATTTTATCTGGTAACGCCTCTTAATTGTTATATTTTAGTAATGACCCTAAACTACCATTACCATAGGTAAAATCTGCTGCCATGACAGCTAACAGCACTTGAAACCAAATGCACAAAGATCAGAGGAGCGTACAGTGTAGCAGTACATGAGCGATTCTTCCTGGTCAGAAATCAGGCTGCGTGCTTGTCTGTCTACTGATATAGTATTTTTTTTATTAAACTTCCAGTTTCATTCACGCCGAATAAGTATACAGACGCCTTAACTCCAAGTGCGGGCTACATTTTTTACGGTCTGAATTAAAACTGCCGGTGCAGCGACCAGTTTTAGCGGTTAAAACAGTAATTACTCCGATGGCAGCAGTTTTGCATGTAATGAATACATCGAGCGGACCGCTTAGTTTAATCTCCGATGTGTGGTTGGAACGTTTTAGGTTTTACCGTCAGGCCACGGAATCTATGCTTTGTAATTAGAGCCATGTGATTGTGGGAAGTTTGTTCGACAAAAGTTAGAAGTGATGTTCGTAAATGTGATAAGCGAACTGTATGTGACTTTCAAGTGTAAGTGACGAAAATATCTTTGGACATCCTTTTCTTTTTTCTCGGAGGAGAATGCCTAAAATCCCCCGGTTTTTCCTTCACACCCGATTGAGACGAGCCGGTGCCAGCCTTGTGGCTATTGACCAGCCCATCCCCGAGTACCCCGACTTGAGAGGCCTCAAGTCAGGGTGGTGGCGCCTAGGGCCACCCGAAAAATCTTTGGACATCCTACTAATATTTATAAACGCGAAAGTTTGGAAGTATGGATGGTTAGATGTTTGTTCTCACTTAAAAACTACTGAATGGATTTTCATAAAAAAATACAATAATATATCTTATATAACAGAATAATAAATAGCGGGATAAAGTCCTTTAGTCCACGCGGGCGAAGCCGCGGGCGTAAGGCTAGTTCACATAAGGCCGTCTGGCTCCAAACATAGCATAGCTTGTACTATTGGTGCCAGACAACGGATGATAGACATATTATACACAAAAAGACCCAGACCGATACAAACACACATTTTCACGCACATAAATGATTATACCATGCGATAATCGTAGCCACGACCTCGGGTGTAATAGTGAACAACTCTGCAAAAAATGTGATTTGAAAGAGTGAGTTATTTTATGATAGCGGGGGCGGTCCTTCTGTCATTCTGTTTTATTTTATATACTTAGTGAACTCTGACTAGCTATATTTTATGTCATAGCTTCGGCTCAAACAATAGGTACCTGAATCTTGCATAGTCCGCACATAATAATCGAACTAACCGCTGAGTTTTGTTTAATCCGCAAACATGTGGTCGGGTTTAATGCGTTAGGTTTACTATATGCCGCTGGGATAATCTGGGATTGGGTGAAATCTGCCCGTATCTATGGTAGGCACTATAGTTTCATAACGTTTCATGATGATATAAACAAATTAATTAATACTTGCTCCCGTGCGCTACTTCGCCCGGTTTACAAATAACACAAAAATTATAGTTTTGTTTTGATTTATGACACGAGTAGTATAAGCTACATTTTATTATTCTAAAGTTTCATCTACATCCATTCAGCATCCAATTCCATCCATACAAACATACTCACAACTTTTGCTTTTAAATAAAACTAGCTTCTTCCCACGGATTCGCCCGCATGGTATATTGATAAACTTTTTATCATTTTTATCATCTGGATATAATATTTATGGATTCGTACCGGGAGACGCTGCCGTGATAAATCTCGGAACGATAATCTCATCAGTAGCGCAGGACTAGGTATTTGGAGATCCTTGAGGACCATTTGACCATATAACATTTTGAAGACGAGAGGCCCTAGACAAGCGGCACTTACGACGATCGTTATCGCTCAATTTGCGACAGCGAATGTCAAAACCCGTACTTTCAATATCGATTGACCACGTGACTTTTCTAAGGCACCTGTCAAATCCATGCAATTTGAAGTAAGCGAATTTCGCAATCGCTGTCAAAATGTTACTTTGTCTAGGCTCCCAGGACCATTTGGAGATCCTTGAGGGAGGCCTGTGTCCAGCAGTGCACGTATTTCGACTGACATGATAAAAATTAGGACCTGTGTTTGTGGGGATAGATAAATGGATATTTGTTACTCTCTGAGCGCAATAACTACTGAACGATTGATATGAAACTGTACAGTAAGTTTAACACATCCTCTGTGCTCACTTCTGCTTTTTTCATCAACATACCACGCGATCAAACCCGCAGAAGCTAGTGATGTACATGTCCAAACGTGTTTATGAAAGCAAAGAATTTATTCCCAGCTACATTCCCGTTGCTTACCACGTTAGCATCAAGCATACTTCGTTTTGAAGGAAATCGCTCGCTGAGAGTGAAAATATTTGCATGCGGTGTTTGTACATGCATATTTTATGCGGACGGCGAGCGCGGGCGATATACTTGTTGGGCATCCTATGCTATTTCCATCCCATGTTTCAGAAGTGGATGGTAAAGTAATGTTGCACTTTCATGGAGTTGATTGTTTAAATCTCAACTTGACGTTATTCCACTTTTCCTTATCGGGTGGTCCGTTTAATGGAGCATTGTGAAGTTTTCCTCAATGGATCGGTCATTTATAATAAAATGATAATAAAATGTATACCTACCATACCTAGAGGTACGTCAGAAATCATAAATTTCAAATAAAAATTATTGTTACAAGATACAACAGCATTGATATCTGACAGATGAATAACGGGGAACTAATATCAAACTACTTAGTAGTAATTATTTAAAACAGAAATCCTGTTTTGTCGCACATAATCGATTTATGACTACTAATTTGGCACTGACTTATAAAAGCATTTTATTTCTACGAATGGCGTTTAGGTACTTAAAATAGAATAAAGGCACATAAAGGCTTATGAGATCAAAAACTTTCGGTTTTCGCGAACTGTTGGCGCCAGATACGCACATTATATTACACACAAGAAAAGGAATGGAAAACAATTTTGATTACTTCCAATAATTACTTTTACTTTCTATATATGAACGGTAATAATAAATAAGGCCACGTCACACAAAGCACTGTTCTAAAAGTAACAATTAATAGCAAAAACTGAAAAAAAAACAATCAGAATAAACTAGCACTACGTTTCATTGAACGACGCTGTATTGAAGATCTACTGCAGTGACATCAAATATAAGTTACTAAATATGCGACACTTATCCCTTCAAAACAATAAAAAAAATATTAATCCTATTTTGTTGTATTCGAAAGTTGGAACCGGGTTTAACGGCCTGAAGGTACAGGTGCACCACTGCCTGCATTGCACAAATTCCTGTCACAGTCAAATAGAAATGTCCCACCACCAAAGTCTTATAGAGCGTGTCTATTCTCTTTCCGGATGTAAAAGGCCATCTGTTTCTCTTGACACCCAATTTGACAAGGAGGACCCCGGAGTATGATCCATCACACCACCTATTCCGCGGGTTTAAAAAGTAAACATGTCAAACAAATGTCCCTTCATCAAAACGTCAGTCCTTTCTTGACAATTAACAGATAACAGGGTAAAACTACAATGTCGCACGGAACAAAACAGAACTTAGTTGACTTTCCTGACACGCGCCTGCGAGCACGTGCCTTTGTCATAGAGCGGCCTTTACCCTCTGCTGACCTAGAAAGGTAACACTCGCTAAGACAACACCTGGGACGAATCTGCTAGACAAGGGGACAGAGGCCAAGACCTTTTAATGGCTGCGATTGATGTCGTGAAATGTTCGGCCCACTATAAATCACTTGTTGTAACTAGACTGCGAATATTCGTATAGAGTTATAAGCTAGTTGGATGCTGTATGAAACTTTGTCGTCACTACAATCAAGTGTAGCATGACATTTTTTGGTAAGATTCGAAAATACAACCGTTGATGTGTTCTTGCACCAGACCTTGCTAAAACATAAACCTTACCTTACTAACTGAAAGTTATTTTATCTTTAGGGTAACTTTTACTGAGATCATAATCTTAAGAGAAATATACCACCGGTGGGACGAAGCTTGGTGGGACGAACGGGAATGAACCAAAAAATTGTATTATGGTAATTACTGATGTCGTAAATGCTCGTATCATAGTCTGTCTTCAATTAGGTGAGTATTTTAAAGTAGATACTCATAGTTGAATATTGTTTCATTTGATGGTATTATGCAGTGGCCGCTTACCATCAGGTCGACTGCCTGCCTCTGATCTAGTAAAAAAATCTCAAAAAATACTGCTAGCCCTTGCACTATGTTCTGATTACGTTCTGAAAATACAAAACGCCAAAGAAAACGCGAAGTAATGATCAACATCCTTGGAAGGTCCATTCTACGGCAGTAATCGGAGCTTTGCTCACTGTTGAGTTATTCTATTCTATTCAATCCCATTTTCCTTTCAACTAAGATATTGGAACCGAGTCTGAAGGTATATCGATTTTGAAAGTTAAAAAACCTTTTTAAACGGACTTTTTTGTACTTCTGTAATTTTCTCCTATTTTTTATGAATGAAACGTGTGTTTTATATACGTATAATATTTACGAGATTGAACTCCTGGTTGGTCTCGGGGTCCAGGGTTCGATTCCCAGGTCGAGGTAAAGTGTGGGTTTTTTTTATGTCAGAGGCGGCAAACGAGCCAGCGGTTCTCCTGATGGTTACCAATCATCGCCGCTCATTGACATCTGCAACACCAGACAGCTCGTTTATATAGCTAGCATAGCTTTTTCAGACATACTTCGGGTTTGTGATCACCAATCCGCATTTGACAAGCGTAGTGTTAAACCAGTACCTATCATTGTAGCGATGACTTATTGTCAATTATGAAGACCTTTGCCCTTCAGAGCACTCATTAAAAAAACAAAATCTAAATCTAATTTTTAATTTATGAAAACCATAGATTAATAAAATTGTAATAATTTATAAAATAAAATAACAATGCGAGGTAAAATAACAATGTTACTGATTCTAGGAATAATGTTTCCAGTTTCGAATAAAGCTTTAGTTTATAATAACAAACTCGTGTTTGGAAAGCACTATTAAGATCATTATTTTGATTATATGTTTTGTATTTTATTTTATTAATTCTCGTATATAAGTAATTATTCACATTGTACTGACTATCGAAATGTGCTACATACGACAGACTGACGACTTAAACGTAAGACTGCAGGCAAGAAGTGCATTGGGCTGGTCAATGGCCACAAGGCTGGCACCGGCTCGTCCCAATTTAGATGTGAAGGGGAAAGCGGGGAAGTTTAGTGGGTAGTGGACGCTTTAGTCTCGCGTCCCACACACTTCCGTAGGTCTAATTAGCCCGCGGTTATGGTGCAAAAACGCATTCTCCTCCGCAAAAAATAACAAAAAGTGCATATGTCAACAACGGCTCCAAGACTCTTTACACGCATGTCCCTGAGATACCCAATCAGATACGTGATCCTGATTCACGCTGGCAAAGTAATTTTAAATTTACTCTACATAGAATTATATGTACATATGTACAACACCAAGATATTCCCTGGGCTAGCTCGAAGGAAGATTTTCCGTTTTCGTTGACGTCATGATAAGTGACTGTCATACGTTACACATTCTCTAATAATATGATGATGTGCATTTTGTGACCTGAAAGAACGTCGGCTTATATTCGTTGGGCCATTTTGGTATTCCATAACAGCGGCAGCAGTAGCTGTTCAGTGATGCATCGTGTGGAATCGTGTGAAAACCTGCACAATTAAATGGATATGTAGCTAACCTAGTCTATTTCTCATTTTAAGAGACGTAGGTCGAGCACAAATCGCGAAAAAAAAAAACAAAGTAATCTAAACTTGTTTTTTGTGTCATGGTGGAAGCACACTCTAACATGATCGTGATAAAATGGTTGTAAACAGAATGAGATCCTTAAATCAGATAAATCAAACCAAATTACCTACAACCCTGTTAAGTAGACATCCTTAAGGCAAAAACACGAATCCTCCCTTTAACAAACAAATCCTACGAGTAACAGCGTAATAAATTCAGAGACAAATAAAAAATAGTGCCGTCCACCGCTCAGATTAGATCATCAAAACAGTCCATCAGGTAAAGGAAACAATACCAACAATACCTTTATGTACCACTAAACCCAGCAATAACTGAAATTGAGCAATCCACCTGCAAAATTACTGGAATTTTATTTTCAAGATCCTAATAAAATTATGCTATGTAGCACTATAAACCGTTTATCGGCACTGAGTCGTCCATCTGTCGGATTGAGGTTTACGGGACATGTTATTCATTTATACCAGTGTTTCTTAAACTTTAACCTTGCCCCTGACTTGGGAACTGGGTCTTGCAACTGATCTCTCTTTCATTTTAATTTAATTTTTGACGTGACAACGTCTTATAAATTGGTTTGCCGGGTGACACTTCAAGAAACTGCGTTACGCTGCGCTCACGTTATGCGCTCACAATGAGAGCGAGTGAGAGGCACGCGTCCCGCCTAAGAGCGAGAGAGACAGACATAAAAAGTCGTTGTCACGTAAAACTTTCGCCCGTATACCGACTTTACAGGCAACCAATTTTAATTATTATAATTTGTGACATGTACAATTTGACGTTCATATGTGCTAAATTTAATAAATGATCTTTATTCTTGATCATATTTTCGTGCTATTTAATTAGTTGAGGCTCAGTTCATCAGATAGTATTATTCAAATGCACTGGCACCCAAGTTTCTCCTTTCAACGTTGAGCTCTTTTTAAAGTTTACTGGCCCCTCTTTTTTTCCGAAAAATACACAGCCATTACAGCGGCCGTTTTTCTATGGATATGGTAGCTAGCAAAGCGAAACCTGAAAAAAACTGATAAAAAAAATATTGACACCCTTTTGATGCAATCTGAAATCATTTAAAGAGCAGTTTTTCGCAATACAATAATTATCTAAGTTACAAGAAATTAAGATTTAACCCCATAGAGCCCTTTAGGAGACAAACAGACCACACTTTGAGTGACACTGGCATATACTAATGTAATTTACTCATCCTGTCAGTAAAGAATTGTCGTTGGTATATTGCCATACCCGCTCTGAAGTAGGTATAACTAACAGATTTTTAATAAATGCCAATCTTATTTATTTATTCATCGAAAGTAGAATTACGTGTCATTGTGTACACGACATAATCTAATCGACACCGACTCCAAAAAAGGTGTAATTTTTTTTTACTATTTTTTGCATTTTAGTATATTTGTTTTCCTGAGTCAAAACAGAACTTCACAAAAACTAAAGCCAGGTACTAAAACTTATTCATGTACGAAAGAGTATTGTGAGTATTGTGACATTACATAGCTCTGTCAGTAATGTGGGTCTTAATTTGCTCAACGCTTCAACAATCACTTGACGAAGCCAGTCTTTCGTCAGACTAAGGAGCAAATGGCCTGTTGCGGCGACCGTGGCTAATGGACAAATACTTATTGCATTGTTTAGGAACAGACAGGTCTTGTACGGCTTAGGACAAAGACTTGGGTTAATACGTTTATCGACTTTAATCTAGTTCACATTTATTCTTTACTTGCTTCCCGCCCGCGGTTTTACCCAAGCGTAATTTATTTTTTCAAATATCCCGCGGTTATGAGGCGTTCCCCGTAGGAATTTTATAGCCTATGTCCTAATCCGGGCTATAAACTATACGTGTGCCAAATTTCATCTAAATCCGTTCAGCCGTTTAGGCGTGATTGAGTAACAAACACCCAAACATCCAAACATCCAGCATTTATAATATAAGTAGGGTTTCACTCCAGTTGGCAAATAAGCACGCAGCCTACCTTATGATTAGCGGCTACTGCGGCATTTTCCATTGAGAAATACCCGATCAGGAAGCATCGCTTAATAAGCTGCTGCTACAACAAAATTTATTTCAATATTTATCTAAACTACATTTTTTCTCTTGTAGTTACTGACTAGAAAGACGATCTCGTAGCAACTCGTAGCCACAACTATACATATTCGTAGTCCATACTACTCGTAGCAGATGTCTGGCAGTTGTACAATCCATATTCGTAGCAGTAGGTACCATTAAACCGGTAGTGTAACAGATCTTACGACAATTAAAATTAAGTTATCGTTACGATAAAAAAGGCTTAGTCCTTGCCAAGTTCGTGATGGCGATCACAAATACGAACTGTATTCAACAAATGGGAAAAAAAATTGCTCGATCCGATAATTGTGCCCTTGATGCAATTTTCCTAAGAGGTTGGAGGAGGTAGTCCGACATTTTTTTAATTTTTTTATACTAGATCAATTGGCAGAGGCACGCAGCCCACCTGATGTTAAGCAGTCACTGCGGCCTATTTCATTGAGGGACACTTCACCAGGAAGCGTCGCTCAATTCTGCCAGACTGTAGTCTCATCCTATCTTCGGGCCGTTGATTTTAAGTGAACTGCCACACATTTAATAATTTTTTACTGAATACAATAATACAGCCAAAAGCAATATTATGTATAACGATAAATTTTGATAAATTTAGATTTAATTTAGATAATTTCCCCGTGAAAAAGAAGTGTGTCAAGCAATTCTGTGTTTCGGGGAAAGGGCACTGAAGCTAGTAAAATTACTGGGTCATATTCTGAGACCTAATAACTGTCGTCTCGGTGTAGCGGGCGCAGGGCGTTGCCAGACAGATACTGCTTACTGTTTGGCACTGAACTGTCTAACGGCAGACGTGGCGTTTACCATCAGGTGTCCGATCCGCTCGTCTTGTTACACATAGCAATAAAAAAAATGCGCTCAGAAACTATTTACTAAACGAGCAGTTTCCGCGGGAAGCAAAGTTTTTACTGCAGCTCAGAGCGATGGATAATCTAGCAGATACCAAGTCATCAATCGACAAAGATAGAGGGTTTAAAACTGGAAGACTTTTAATTTTACGGTTGCCATTTAGTTCGACCCCGAGTTCCACGATCGTTAAAAGCATCGTTAAAACTTCTCCGTGATTTTTATAATATCTTTTATTATCGTTGCGATGGGGATTTTTAAAGTTTTGCCACTAATAAATCTTATAGAGGCGTAATGTAGTTTGGCGGGGCTTAGCTTTGTAGGAAATGCGGCGTCGAGCGTATATCCTTGTTTGGGGGAATTTTGTTCTCATTGCAAACTTTGTTGAGGTTCAAAAAATTTGAGCTTGTTTCACGGCTGTCAGATAAATTACAGATAATTTAATTATCAGATAAATGCTGCCTTGTATCTGTTTCCAAAAATATCATTGTTATCTGTCAAATAAATTAATTAATATTTTGGTAGTGGTGAAACTAACCTTTTTTGTTTGATTTTATTATTATTAACTACGGATGATGCTGTCCAAGCTTAAGACTAATTTTCCAATCCTGGGTAAATTAAAAAAAATTGAACTGATTAAAAACTTTAAAAATCATTTCCAAGGGCTCTGTAAGTATCAAGCCTATTAATGTCCCACTGCAGGGCAAAGGCCTCCATCCTTGAAATCAAGTTATCGCTACAATGATGGGTATCTTGCCAAATGCGGATTGGTGATCACAAACCCGAGCTGTGTCCAAAAAAACCGACACAAAAATAGCTCGATCCGGGATTTGAACATCTTAAACCACTAGACCATCGAGGCGTGCCTTTATTGACTGCAAAAATAGAAATTCATTTAAATAATATTTACTTACATTCAAAGACATTACAAGCACAAAGGCTTTTTAATTACGAACTGTCTAATATTTCTGAGAATACCTACGTCTCGAAAGCAAATAAGTTTTTATCTTCATAGAAAAACTGCCTGTGATTTCACATAGAAGCATGTCGAAGTGCCTGGCAGAATGAAGACTACGTATTTCCCTAGACAAATAGCTCGCATCTTTGCATACCGACTTTATTTCATTGGGCATTCATAAGACTTCTAAATAAAGACGGAAAATACTTCAAGAAAATGCTCGGAATATTTGAACGTAAACAAATTCAGCAACAAGATTAAAGTTGGAACATAAATAGCTTAGAATTAATTAAAAATGATAATATCCTCCTAGCTGAGTTTCAGCTTCGGCGATGTAGGTATATTGTAGTGCACAAGAGGGTGTGCAAGCATACCCTATTCCCTATTATATCATTAATCATCTAAAAGAATACAACAAAAACATTATTTAAACACAAGTAAAAAAAAATATAATATTCATTATATTTGTATATAATGAATATTAGGCATCTTCTGGGCAAGCTCGCTTCATCGTAGATCCCATCTCTGCTCTAGAGCAAGATTGGGGTCAAGAGCAAGCCCATTCAGAATAAAAAAAAAAAATTGTAGTATTTCATCTCATATAAATAGTTCATCATCAAAAAAAGTCATCATCTTTTATAAACACCAAACTCTTGTCATAAAAAAACATAACTCTCTTTTTAATGTCTCAATGTCGATTGTATCAAATAGCAAACAGCAACAATACTTTCAGTCTTTACCAACCCTATTATATTCTAATGAAAATAAAACCTCCATCAGTATTTCTGAACCTTACTGACCAGATAAAATAAGAAATTATTTTGATACCAATAAGGTCTCGGCCTCGAATTTCGCGGCAGCGGGACGGAAGCGGCAGCGGCGGCGAACGCATGTGCACTTTGGTCACCGTTTGACGCGGGCCGTCAAGATCGGTACGATGCTGTCTAGCGGTGACCCGCAGCGGCAGCAAACGCACGCGGCGTTTGCTGCCGCTCCCGCTCCGCTGTATTCGAGAACAGGTCTATGGGATTCCATACAAAACATCTCGCCGCTGCCGCTACCGCTGTAGACCCCGCCCCGCTGCCTGCGAAATTTGAGGCCTCGGCCTCAAATTTCGCTGGCAGCGAGGCGGGTGCTACAGCGCTCGCCTAAGAAGAGCGGGGAAAAGGCGTGACTGTATGTAGATAAGAGACGTTTACTCCTACAAAAACTAAAAATAAATATGTCAAAGACATGTTTTATACTAACCCAATTTAGATTTTAAACACTTGGACGATTATACCCGTCCTTTTAAATGAGGATCTTTTGATCTACACATCACATTTGCGTTTCCGTCAGAGCTATCTATTTAAAGACTAATCCATTTAACTCTGGATCAAAGGCTTAATCCCAGTTTAGAAGCATCTGAAGTTAAGGAAATAACTTACTTTAACACACATAAAGCTTCTATTAAGAAGTTGAGCTCGTTTAATATCATCAGAATAATTTTATGTGAAGGATTCGCGATTATAGAGCCTGTTTCACCACTGACAAATATTTCGTGATTTGTGAAAAATTTACAATAGATGGCATTTAAGTATTAATAAAAATAAATTATAATAATTTCAATTTTAATATATTTTAATATTTAATTTTAATTTTGTTTTTAATTAATTTTAATTTAATTAAATTTTAATTTTGATTTTGATATTTTAATTTTGTATATGATTTTAATGTGAATTTTGATTTTGATTTTGGATATTTATAAATTGTTTTGATTTTGATTTTTATGTTGATGTTAATTTTGATTTTAATTTTGATTTTGGATATTTAAATTTGAATTGTACTTACATAGTTTTTAAGCTATAATTGTTACTACCACTATATGGACTCTGATTCAAAATAAACATAATTTATTTTATTTATTTATTTAAGATAAAGCCTTTTATAAAAAAAAAACCAAAATAAGGAGTGTCTGTGGACTGTAGAGAATAAAAGGGGGGTTGAATTTAGGGATAAGTTAATATAATAGAATAATTTACAGAATAAAATATATAACATTTTAAGATTATTTTATTTTTGACTAGCGGCCGCCTCCGCGGTTTCACCCGCGCATAATTTCTTTTTTCAAATATCCCCCCTTCCCCCACATTTCCGGGATAAAAAGCAAAAATAGTATAGTTATAGTGTAGCTTTCCAAGTTTTCCAACAGTTCAATAGTTTCGGAGCCTATTCAATACAAACAAACAATCAAATTTAATATTAGTATAGAAAAACAGACGAAATTATAGCCTTATAAGGTTATTGCGATCTCAAAGCATATGTGTATCCAAGAAAGATATTAATTTCATAAATAGATATGACATTAATTTTAGACTCAAAGGTGAAGACAATATTACACAAATATTAGCCAATTAAAGAAAATGGAATTCTAATTCTATGTCTTACGCCATTTGGTTCACATTGTAACTTTACACAATTTTTCAGGTATATCTTTGTTCCAGTGCTGTGAATAATACCGGAGTATATCAATAAAATTAATTATGTGATAAGTTCTTAAATTTTAATGATTCTTGAATCATTAGTAATTTCTCCATTGATTCAAGTTTAGGGAAAGTAAAAAGGAGGAAATGAGGGATTTTAATGTCTTCGTCCTGAATCATTCGCCATTTCTCTATTGGTGTAAGGGAAAGTTTAGGCAGTTGATTCCGTTGCGTACCTATACTTTGCAGAGGGAGTGAAAATAAATTGCCTTTGAAAACTTCCTCAATAAAATTCAAATGTTCATCGAGTTAGAATAGAATAGATACATTTTAAGCCGGTAAGTATTAAAGGCTCGAAGATCGGAAGAGAACGGAAACAAAATTTTCTCTACATGAGCAACATTTTCGAGTTAAAGTAAAGGTACGAACCGGCTATTTGTCGGTCCATATACCTAATTACGTATCTTAATCGGATCTGCAGTCACAGAGCGGGTTAAACGGTCTGTAACTGGACTAGGGTCTACTGATGTGGTGCTCTCTGCTAGAGACTGTGCCACTCTGCTTTTGAGTAAATACTCGTAGTACCATCGGGAACATGAGTCATCACAATTTTTCATGTTTTCTATCTCTTTCTCCGAGCGTTTTGACTTAATCTTATTAGGGTCATTACCTTCTGTGTTTCGGGGAAAGGGCACTGAAACTAGTGAAATTACTGGGTATATGAGACCTAATAACAGTCGTCTCGGCGTAGCGGGCGCAGGGCATTGCCAGACAGTAACTGCTTAGTTACTGTTTGCCACTGAACTGTCTAAGGCCAGACGTGGCGCTTACCATCAGGTGTACGGTCTGCTCGTCTTGTTACACATTGCAATAAAAAAACATTGGAGCGACTGCTGTCTGACCTTTTTTTAAATACGTTACGAACCGTCATTCTCAGTCGGAGGAAAAGGTGGTTTGTTAGACGCCCTTATCCTAGAAAGGGCGGAGTTTATCCACTTAGCCCTGGGATGCTTCTCCTTGCCTGTAGGTGATTGCGGAAGAGGGGCAGAACCTTTTTAAGAAAATTTCCCTATTTGAAAATTCTAAATAGTTATATAATCAAAATGAGAATATTTTTCAATTTCAATTGCTTCGTTGGCAACCTTAGTGGTTGCCAACGAAGCAATTGAAATTGAAAAATACGCGCAACGCGACGCAACGTGTTTTATTGATTTATTTTACTTGACTGTTATTGCGTCAAATATTATACAATACAAAGCAACTAAGACAATGGCTCATAAAATAATCATTTCTTAGCAAGATCTCGCAGCTCCTTTCCATCCATTGTGTTGAGGTTTGTACGGTTTGCGCGTAAGGCTATGAATGTCTTTATGTGTGGCTCACAGAACTCAGACACTAGATTAACTGAGCAGTTAATAAAATAGACTACTAATATTGTGTTTTGTCTAGTTTGTGAGAGTGCCGGAGGCCCACACCCCCGAAAGGCCGGCAACGCATCAGCGATCCCTCTGGTGTTGCAGATGTCCATGGGCGGCGGTGATTGCTTACCATCAGGCGACCAGCTGAAACGACTGCCGCCTCTGATATAAAAAAAATTATAAGTATTTATATTATGTCTACGTCACATTTGTTTCAATATAGAATGATTACAAGTGGAGACAGTTAAGACAAGTTTTCATTTCAATTTTTAAGAAAAATTGTCTTAAGTTTAATATTTTAAGAAATGAAATTTTTATTATGCCCTCTTGTTAAAAATAACATTTTTTTTTTGTGAATGTCTTAATTATGTTAAAATATGCATGTACATTGTACATACAGGTTACCATTGAATTTTACCTTATAGTTTTTGACGATTCATGAGTGCTTTGTATATGATTACATTTTATGATTCAAATTATGTTGATCCATAAAAAAATATTTACTTGAAAAATGGCAGTAGCTGAATGAAGGAAACTTCAGGAATGTTAAAGGAAAAACATCTTGCTATGAATGGGAAAAGCACAGATAAACTACTGATAAATCTAGGCTTTCTTTTAACTTTTGAATGCATGAATTAAATCAATATCTCTCTGGTCATTATTCACACAGCGCCATCTAGCCCCAAACTAAGCATTAACTTGTGCTAGGGGCACTGATTACTAAATAGTTACTAACGTTACTGTTCTATGGGTGCCAGACAACGGATAAACATTACTTACATACTTTTTTGTACGGTTGAGTAGTTTCGACGCCTATTCAATACAAACAAACAAATCTTTCCTCTTTATATTAATATTAATTCCTATAATATTAATTAGTATAAATAAAACATTTCTTCATACTCCTAATCCTTCTCGTAATTCCGATTTGCAAAGCCCTTAAATCAAAGTGATAAATACCTATATAATTAGTACGAGAAGCCCTCAGCTTTCAAAAAGAAGGTTATAGATTATACAAAATAAAACGAAACTCGATTAACGGTTAGGTCAATATGGACAATGAACAACGCTCGTAAATTAGGATTAGGGTCTAAGACTGGATCCTAAACTAAAATTTCACATACCATTTACATAGATTCTGATTGAGTAAAGTGATGTTACAGTTGATTCACAAAGTTATACTTAATCTATCGATAAACCCGACTGATCCGTCCGACTGGCTAGCTACCACCCCACAGGTGAAACCTGCCACCATAACAGCTCTGACTGTGTTCCCGCAATATTAATGTGGGCCGAGTACACTTAAAATCAGGGGCTCGCAGATCAGATGAGTCTACAGTCTGGCAGCACATTGAGGGACGCTTCCAGGTTAAGCGTCTCTACATGGAATAGGCCGCAGTGGCCAGTGAATTTTACTAATATTTCCCTATTATTATATAAAAAAAAGGATTTTAAGGGTATGGCGAACGAATCTTCTATGCTCAACTCAGTTTATGGTCAACACGATAGTTCGCAACACTACAGAGGTCTAGTAATGGTGTAGTCAAAATATTATAACTTCGTTAATCTATAACCGATATCGATACTTCCGCATCACTACCCAGATCCGGGGCGAGTTATGTTAATGCCCCCAATTGCCTTATCGCCGGCTGAACCGATCTTAATGTGGATCTTTGAAATGGCGCTCTTGGTATACACTCCAACTTCGTAATTAACTGCTGGTCAATAATTCGACTGTATCAATTACTGTAGGTTACGAATTTACTAAACCAGCGAAGTCTATTAATATTGTATTTCATTTTTTTATACCACATCAGTTGGCAGACAGACACGCAGCCCACCTGATGGTAAGCGGCCACTAAGGCCTATTCCATTGAGAGACACTTCACCAGAAAGCGGAACCTACTTCTCTATTATTTGAGAAAAGGCCACTGTGGCCACTATCAGGTGGGTCTGACAACTAAAATGCTATATAAAAAAAGAGTTAAAATAGTATACAACTTGAAAATTCTCTCAAAGAATCAAACCCAACAAATAAACTAAAAAAAGCACTTGCAGAGTTGTCTCTCGAGCTTCTGAAAGCTAAATCCCCACGCTTTGTAAAAGTTTAGGCTTCGATATACTAAGCCCTGTCTTAGTTTGTGCGCGAAACCTAAAGGTTTGTGGATTCAAAGCTTTCAACTAAGTTTTTAAGGCCTCGGCCTCGAATTTCGCGGCGTGCAGGAGCGGGAGCGGCGGGATGTTTTGTATGGAATCCAATAGTCGATCAAAATCGAAGTAAATAAATAAGTCCAGTCTATTCGGTTTTATACCAAAATTGAAGTAAAAAACATACGAGTATGTACGTATCTCCAATAAACTTAACTTCATGTTTTAAAAAAGATGCTCACCTTTTTTGCAAAAGAAAAAATTAAAAATCCTTATGAAATAAATTAAAGTAGTACAGAAACGAGTTCTTTCAAGTGTTTTTCACTTCCAACAGTGCCGGAAAACTCACTCTAAATAAACTTTCATCTTTTTCGTTTAAAGCAAACTATGACAAACTAGAGGGGTTTTTTAAATTAATTTTGTCTGCTAGTTGGTTTTCCAAAGGAATAAATTACCCAGTTCCGTTAGCTAACAAAAGTTTTCACCGTTTTTATACGACTTTATTGTGCAAAGGTTCACCGGTGTAAAAACACGGAGACCGACAGGAAGGCATAATGGGATGGGACGCCTTTTAATTCTGTTCTCGTTTTCTATGAAACGATATAATGACAATAAAGTTTACACTATTACACTATAAAGTTAAATTACACAACGTCTCGATGGTCATCAACTCTTCCCATTCAGTGCTGTAAATAAAAAACAGAATTTATTATACAACGTGTTATGTTAAACACGCAAAACCTCAGACACCCCAAATGATTTTTAATTCAATTTACCTAATTGTGAAGACAAAAACAACATTTAACAAAATTAAAAGGTTTTACGAGCTGTTTTAGTTTTACTGACAATTCTGATCGTTTTGTGCGTCTGCAACGACGCCACAGAACATAGCGTCGAGGGACAAGTCGATAGGTTAGGTATAGTTTTGCGTACGTGATGACTTTCCCCCCCGATGGGCCATCACCTTGTCGCGGTGGGGGGGCTTAGTAGCCGGGTGGGCTCCGGTGAACTAAGAGTGGCCAAGTGGGCGGACCGTCGAAACAGACAGGTCTGCCTGCGACGCAAGGGGAGCGGACAGTATCCATTACTGTCTGCTCAGCGCGCCCGCAGGCGCGTGGTGGGGAGGAGGGGGGCCGCGGTGCGCAACTGGTTGGAGGGGGCCGGTGTTACGTTGCCGTTCCCCCCTGCGCATCGGCGGCCCAAGCGGGGCCACACCGCAGGTTGTGGCATGGCGAAGGTACAGGGGGCCAGTAGGCCCCCCATGTCGGGCGGTAGCTGCCAAGTGCTGCTCCCCACCCTCCATAGCGGAGGGTGCGAGGGATCCGCTGGTAGTGTCACAGATGCAAGGCTATGCCGATTCTGTGACACCACCATTAAGGCGCCTGATGGGCACTGTGGGGTTTAGTGGGTATACCTACCCCTCGGGTAGGAGAGTCCCACATAACCCTCTGACGGGTGGTGTTGTCGCTTCTCGCCAGCACCACCTGGCCGAGGGTATGCGTAAAGCATTCCCCACAATAAAAAAAAACGTGATGACTTGCCCTATAAATAAACAGAAAGAGCAACATTTTTTTGAAACAAATATGGTAGACTCTACTCGTTATTCTGATCAAAATATTTTCAGATTTTGCGCATTTAACACAACACGTTGTATTTCCCAATGTAGTCAACATTTTAACGTGACTTCACGGTAAAACACCTCTCTGCCACTGATTTGAAATTCTGCGAGGTAGAATTCCCAAGCTATTCAGGTAATGCTTATACTTCGTATCACACACTTAGTCAACAACTACCTACCGTAAGATGTTCTTGGATCTTCGCTTTCGCAGTTTGCAAGTCATGTCTTGAATAAACCGTGTGCTTAAATTGCTTCTCAAAGGTTCCTACATTGAACCGAAAAGTAATGTAGTAAGTAGTAACATCCTGTTATAAGTATAGTGACTTATGCAAATATGGGTTTGTTTTTAAACATGTATTGAACTATGTATTTCGTCAATAGCCACAACGCTGGCACCGGCTCGTCCCAATCGGATGTGAAGGGGAACCGGGGGAGTTTAGTGGACGCTTTAGTCTCGAGTCCCACACACGGCCGCAGGTCTAGCTAGCGTGCGGTTACTTCCGAAAAAAAGATATTTTAATGTGTGTAATTAAAAAAAGGACGTATTTTACGTTAACCTGTTGTCTGGCACAAAATCTGGCAAAAGGACAAACTTTTTTGTTATTTTTGAGACAAGATGGCTCTGTGTAGACAATGTCAAAAAAAAATTATTATTATTAATCAGATTTTTAAAACCAATCTCAGTTTTGTGATGTCTAATTTATATTTATTTGATTATCTCTGATATTTTGAAAAAAATAAACATTATTATATTTGTCGTTGTAATCATCCTGATCATCGATTGCCTGGAGGACTGCACAGATGTGGACAACTACAATGACAGGTTCGTGAAAGCTGTCGTTACGGTGGGGTCTAAATTTTTTGGACCTAGCCGTAATACAAAAAGTAAAAAAATCTCAGAGCCGACGTTAAAGCTGATGAAGGAAAGACGTGATATGGCTCTGCTATCTTCTGAAGATGCTTGTCGGCATAGGCGGCTCAACAGACAGATCTCCAAGTGCCTTACCCGCGACATACGCCGATTTAATACGGAATGTATTAAAGAGGCCATTGAGCGAAACAAAGGCTCTAAAGTGTTTGCCAGAGATCTGTCTCTTGGAGAGAGCTTGCTGACGAAGTTGAAGACAGAGGACGGTAGAGTCGTCTCGTCACGACCTGAGCTTTTGGCCGAGATCGAACACTTTTATGGGCAGCTTTACGCGACGACACGAACGCCTGTCATTGAGGCCACAGATCGTAGAGCCAAATTGACCCGACACTACACGGAAGATATTCCGGACATCAGCCTTTACGAGATTAGGGTAGCTCTGAAACAGCTTAAAAACAACAAGGCGCCGGGGGAGGACGGAGTTACAGCGGAGCTTCTAAAGGCAGGAGGCCGACCGGTCCTGAAAGCTCTCCAGAGGTTGTTCAACTCCGTTATTCTCGAGGGTAAAACGCCAACAGCATGGCACAGGGGCGTGGTGAAGCTGTTCTTCAAAAAGGGCGATAGGACGCAGCTGAAGAACTACAGACCCATCACGCTACTGAGTCATGTTTATAAGCTATTTTCTAGAGTTATAACGAATCGTCTCGTACGTAGGTTTGATGACTTCCAGCCTCCTGAACAAGCCGGATTCCGTAAAGGCTTTAGTACCATAGACCACATGCACACGCTGCGGCAGGTTATACAAAAGTCTGAAGAATATAATCTGCCATTATGCTTAGCGTTTGTTGACTATGAAAAAGCCTTTGATTCTGTCGAGACATGGGCCGTGCTTCGGTCACTCCAAAGGTGCCAAATAGACTACCGATACATACAAGTGTTGCAGTCGCTGTACGAAAACGCCACCATGTCAGTCCGCCTCCAGGACCAGAAAACAAAACCCATTCGGCTCAAGCGGGGTGTGAGACAGGGCGATGTTATATCGCCGAAACTGTTCACTACTCTGTTGGAGGACGTGTTTAAGCTTCTGGACTGGAGAGAACTTAGCATCAACATAAACGGCGAGTACATGACGCACCTTCGCTTCGCGGATGATATCGTAGTCATGGCTGAGTCATTGGAAGACCTAGGCACAATGCTCAACGATCTCAGTAGAGTGTCTCAACAAGTGGGTCTTAAAATGAACATGGAAAAGACGAAAATCATGTCGAACTCCCATGTCGTACCCACTCCTTTAAAAGTTGGGAACTCAACACTGGAAGTTGTGGACGAGTACATTTACCTGGGACAAAAAGTCCAACTTGGTAGGTCCAACTTCCAGAAAGAGGTCGATCGACGAATCCAACTCGGCTGGGCAGCGTTCGGGAAGCTTCGCAGCGTTTTCTCGGCCCGACTACCGCAGTGCCTCAAGACGAAAGTCTTTGATACGTGTGTGCTGCCAGTGATGACTTATGGAACGGAAACGTGGCCGCTTACAATGTGCCGCATAAAAAGGCTCAAAATCGCGCAAAGGGCAATGGAGAGGGCGATGCTTGGAGTCTCCCTGCGTGATCGCATCAGAAATGATGAGATCCGCAGAAGGACCAAGGTCACCGACATTGCCCGAAGAATTGCGAGCCTTAAGTGGCAGTGGGCAGGACACATTGCAAGGAGGACTGACGGCCGTTGGGGCGGAAAGGTCCTCGAGTGGTGGCCACGTACCGGGAAACGCAGCCGTGGTAGGCCTCCCACAAGGTGGACCGATGATCTCATAAAGATCGCCGGAATCCACTGGATGCGGGTGGCGCAGGACCGATCGGTTTGGAGATCCTTGGGGGAGGCCTATGTCCAGCAGTGGACGTCATTTGGCTGAAATGATGATGATGATGATGATGTAATCATCCTGAACGAGATGGATGTAGATCATTGACTCGTATATAGATCATGTATTTCTTTGCAAATTATATTTTATGTTTTAAACTTTTTATAATAGATCTAATTATTAATTCTGTGCTATTTATTTACAAATTAAATTATCCGCTAATTCAACGACATTACATGGATAAATTCAAACCCACAAACCGCATACCCCGATACGTTTAAAAGAATTTACTTTAGTATTTAGTACACTTGAAAGAACAATGCCCACGAGCCATACAAGTTTTGGCCAACTGTGGACAGTAAAATAAATAAAAACTGAATTTTGCAATAAATAACTTTTTAATTAATTAAATTTTTGGTATTTACTAGAAGTCCGCCAGCTCTTTTATTATTTTTATGATTTAAATACATTGTCCAATAAATATTATCATTTCCGCAGCACAAACTGACGTATTATGTACGGTCAACAGCACATCACGGTTAAAACTTGCAGTTCGATAATAGCACTTATGCCCCTGACATAAGAGTGGTACAAAGTTCAAAGTGTTACGTCTGACGTGCTCTTGACTGTACTATTCTTTTCGTTGAGTGACTGATATTGTCAGTCAATCGTCATCATGAAATGTCATTCGCTTTTGATTTCCTCCATAAACCACCCGTAGACAGAGAAAACTATTTCCTCGTATTTTGACAACTTTCGAATGACACTTCATGATGAAGATTGACTGTCATAATGTCAATGACAAAAATAATTGCCAGTGTTGCATTTTGAATAAATGAAATATAATACCGATTATTCGATACAGATTGCGATATTAATAAAATTAAAAGGAATTATTTTTATTACAGTTTTAGAAAAAGCTTTAAGGTTATTTTTGCAATAAATAAGTAATTACATTAATAAAATGTATCAATGATTATTGCAGAGATGCTTAATAATTATAAAGAGTAAAAAAAGTTCAATCGAATAACGGGATTGACTCGATTACGAAATCGATTGTAATGTTAGATACTGACAACATTTTGTAAGGCGGAAGTGATTTAATAATTACACAATTTATTTAAATCAGAAAAATAATTAAAGATCCGGCGGACTTCTAGTAACTATCAAAAATCAAATTAATTTAAAAGTAATTTATTGCAAAATTCAGGTTTTATTTATTTTACTGTCCACGGGTTGGCCAAAAATGGGCATTGTTCTTTAAGGCTCGAAGATCAGATGAGCTTTAGTCTGGCATGACACTGAGCGACGCTTCCTGATGAAGTGTCCCTCAATGGAATAGGTAGCAGTGACCGCTTACCATCAGGTATGCTGCGTGTCTGTCTGCCAACTGATGTAGTATAATTGTTTTAATAAAACTGTAATGCTCGTATGTACCTACGATACATAAAGCCGCATTATATTTCGAGTTTTTACACATGACAAACTCTACAACACAAGTTCCCCCAAGTGTAACAGTTTAAGCCAAAATCTATTCGAAATGAGTGCAGTGCATCCAAGGTAAACTTAATTTGCGGGCTCCCGCTATCGGCTTTGAGGGGAATCTTTGGCAATCTCTGCTTAAGGAACGTTAGGTTAATTGCCTTCCTAATATCGTCTCGCGTCGAACGGCAGCTAAACCTCAATTTGTTTAGGTAACTCGAAATACTTAGTTTAACCCTTTCAACGCCAATGTCTGATATATCAGACAAACCATTTTCGTGCCCACCACGCCAATGATATATCAGACAAAAAAACAGGATCAAGAAACGTTGTATTTTTACTTGCCTGATTGAGTTGAGTATAACTTAATAATTTTTTGGTTTTTTTTTTAATGGTCGTGGCGTTAGGTTAGGGGCACCATTTTCGGAAAAAAGCGTGGCGGGGAAAGGGTTAAGAACCTCATTTGGGAATAAACCTACACGTTCAGCTTCTAAGAATAGTGAGATAATAGTAATAATTTTCTTTTTCACACGAGAAACTAGGTGATTCCTATATCGCCATGTCTAAGCAGGACTAGGTTACTTTGTACGAGTACAATGCGAACAAGACACGCAAGTTGCATTTGGTAGTGACCCGGCTCGATACGCCATGAATCATAAGTTCGAATCTCATCGAGGACAAATATTTGATGCTAGCTATTTCTTTTTTCAAATATCCTCCCCCTCCCACCACATATCTGGGATCAAAAGTACCCTATGCCACCCGGGGATAGTGTAGCTTTCTAACTGTGAAAGAATTATTCAAATCGGTTTAGTAGTTTCGGAGCCGACACTAGTGACACTACCCTATTATTGAAATAACCATGTTATTGAAATTTTCCCAGCATAATATTTTATGAGTTTCATTTAATATTTTCACACTGATAATAATACTGCTATAATTAAATCGAAATCGCATATTATGTGAGGATTTCCTCTTAATAATGTGAATATTTTAATTTACAATGGAAAATCTGCCGTTAAAATAAGCATTTAGTTATTTTATACCCATTTTTATCAAATGGGTAAGCAAATATAACACCTAGTGGCAAGGGAATACTACTGCCCATGGACACCTGATGAGGGTTTCATCATGCCCGCATTTGAGAAAAGAATATAGAGGGAAAGCGAATTGCAAAGTAGCTTAATAGTAGGGCTGCTGCCCTACTGTAAGTGTAGTGTATGTGAATATGATACTTAAAAGAACGATCGTCTCATGCCCACACGCCGCTTACCTGGGTAGCGGCGAGTGGGGGCCTCTCCCTATAAAAGGGCATACAGCCCGCCCGCCGGGGCACTTCATTGGTGGACACGGAGCGGGACGGACGTGCGAGTGACGTCAGAGCAGTGAGCCGATATCATGTAATAAGCAAACAGTACATTTTGGCGACGAGTCCGTGAGTACCCAGTGTTTATGTTATTACTGAAAAATATTAAAACAGAAATACCCGTTAAAAAAAAAAAAAAAAAAAAGTCATAGCGAATGCTCATTAAATAAAAACAACTTTAAACGGATGAAAACTCGCGTATATGAGTAGTAACCGTGTAAATATCAGAAATCACTACATAGCAAATGCTAGTATTTTATTTGTTATAAGGTCATAAAATATTAAAGTAAATATGATTATTTAATTATTCTCAAGAATTGATAGAAAAATATATGATTAATGTTTCTGATCTTAAAATGTTTTTGTAATGGCGGCTATTTCCGGTACGGAGTTAATATATTCTTCAATGTTTGAGTAATCTGAAACTATAATAGATGTTCGATAAAAAATTAATAAAAATACAGAATAAAATCTATTATAATGCAATTTATATAATAATATTTTTTTTGTAAAATAATTTATTAACTAAAACGTACCTGAAGTACATTTTGCTTTGTATACTTTCCCGCCCGATAAGCGGTATTTAAACCAAGGGAATAAGTTGCGAATTCACTCTCGATTTGTGTGTGGCGTGTAATTACTCTCCGTTTACAATATATCGGTATCAAAGTTGCATAAATAATTAATTATCACATAGAATTGGAAGCGCAAGTTGTATAAAACATAAACGTAGTTATTTCTATGTTGCATAATTATGACGTATAAAAGTAATGAAAAACTGGAACACAATTTCAATTTTGTAGTTTGTGAGTAATCGATTAAGATTGGCTTCACGTATGTAAAAATAATTGGGTGTACAATTATAAAGAAGTACTAAATAACGAAGAAAGTTACAGTTACTGTTCAACTCCAGTCTCAATGCGCCGGTTTGAAAGACGGAATATTACAAAGTTATGTAAGCATAAACTGCGGGAGAGATCAAAGTCATGTAAACAAAAAGTTGCTGAAGCTTCCCCTGTCAACTTTCACTTCGTTTTGATCTAAACTGAACCTAACTCTTATCCCGAATAGGCCACCAACCTGCTAATTACTATGATATGGAACAAACTGTCGGTTGTCCATTGACTAAAATACATAATGTGAACTAGAACAATAAATAGTTCGAATTCCGTGTTTATTGCGGGTAAAGAAAAATTATACCACTGAATTTATTAAAATTAAAATGTAAATATTGCTTTGTAATTTAACAGTAAAATTACTATTACTACAAGTAAACCAGTATATTAATTTCTGGGGCGCGGCCCGGATTCGTTCAACTTTTAATAATACGGAATTGGAAAAAAAAAAAAAAAAAAAAAAAACATCAGTCATAGCATGGATGATGCCCGTGTTATGGCTAGATGTTGTCGGGTGACGCCCGTTGAAGTGTCATAACACGGATGATGCCCGTGTTGTGGTTTGATGTTGTCGGGTGACGCCCGTTGAAGTGTCATAACACGGATGATGCCCGTGTTGTGGTTTGATGTTGTCGGGTGACGCCCGTTGAAGTGTCATAACACGGATGATGCCCGTGTTGTGATTTGATGTTGCCGGGTGACGCCCGTTGAAGTGTCATAACACGAATGACGCCTGTTAAAGCGGCATAACGCGGGTAATACCCGGTTATGACTGCAAGTTCCGGGTGACGCCCGTTGAAGTGTCATAACACGAATGACGACCGTTAAAGCGGCATAACGCGGGTAATACCCGGTTATGACTGCAAGTTCCGGGTGACGCCCGTTGAATTGTCATAACACGAATGACGACCGTTAAAGCGGCATAACGCGGGTAATACCCGGTTATGACTGCAAGTTCCGGGTGACGCCCGTTGAAGTGTCATAACACGAATGACGACCGTTAAAGCGGCATAACGCGGGTAATGCCCGGTTATGACTGCAAGTTCCGGGTGACGCCCGTTGAATTGTCATAACACGAATGACGACCGTTAAAGCGGCATAACGCGGGTAATACCCGGTTATGACTGCAAGTTCCGGGTGACGCCCGTTGAAGTGTCATAACACGAATGACGACCGTTAAAGCGGCATAACGCGGGTAATACCCGGTTATGACTGCAAGTTCCGGGTGACGCCCGTTGAATTGTCATAACACGAATGACGCCCGTTAAAGCGGCATAACGCGGGTAATACCCGGTTATGACTGCATGTTCGCGGGTGACGCCCGTTAAAGCGGCATAACGCGGGTAATACCCGGTTATGACTGCAAGTTCCGGGTGACGCCCGTTGATTAACCATTGATATTTTATTTACAGGTGCCCGTTTTGTGGTTAGATGTTTTGCGATAGCGAAATTCAAGCTGTATCGCCGCGGAAAGTGAAGGGATGGGTGGCCATCCTGACCACATTTAGTGACATTTGTTTGAGTGTCTCCGTGTTTCGGAGGACACGTTGGGCTGTTGGTCCCAGCTAATATTTGATATATGTATGTACATAGATGTTGATCGTCGGGCTTGGGCGGAGGTCGTCGTTTGGCGTTTGGTCATTTGCGAAAGTGAATGTTGTTAAATACCTGTCAAGTTCAAGACTTTTGTGATAGTGGTTTAGTTTTGATAGACACAGATGTTTCCCCCGATGTAAGACCTCAACTTGATGCTATTACAGATAAATTTAACACCACTTTGCTTCCGGTATCCCTAATCACCGTGGCTAGACTAAACCTATGCAGATTGAATTAAGGGATCCAAATAAAACCGTTTGTCGACTGAAGAACGGAGTGTGGTACGCGAACGTATTGATGCCGCAGGCCGGTATAGTTCGCCTCAGTTTATCGCCGTTGCGAGCCCCATTCTCCTTGTAAAGGAAAATAATGGAAGTGATAGACTCTGTGTCGATTATCGAAAACTCAACGATAACACAGTTCCCGATAGGTTTCCGCTGTCCTTAATTTCCGATCAGATAGCTCGTTTGCATGGTGGGCTACTTCACTACTGTGTTAGTGCTGGCCACGACCGCTGAAGAAGCTCTTGAGGGTCTTTCAACTGTTCTTTCGATTCCTACTGAGAGGAAGTGTTCCTTCTTAAAACGGGAGGTAGAATACTTAGGATACGTTATCAGTAGTGGAGAGATAAGACCAAGATGATGTTCTTTTTCACGTTTTTCTGGACAAATACTTACGACAAATTATGTTCGATTATTGACATTTTCATTTTACTATCATTGATAGTTAACTTTTGTGTTACTTCTAGCTCTAGTATAATTGATTTTAATAAGATAGGCACGGGTGTTCCCATAGAGTCCAAGCCTAAACTTGTGAACCTACTAAAGGAGTTTCAGGAATATTCGTCTCTGGAACACCTTATGGTCACGCTTACGTGAACCCGTTAGAGATTCGACTAGTAGATACAAATAAGACCGTGTATCGTATGCCGTATAAGTGGAGTCCACAAGTACATGAAGTCGTTAGGAAAAATCACCCTTTTTTATTTGGTGCCCCTAAGCGTATCATTGCCGATCAGGGCCGGTGTTTTGCGAGTACTGTTTTCAAGGAGTTTTGTAAGTCTTATGGTATCACCTTGCATTTCATTGCTAGTGGTAACTCTTGTGCGAAAGGTCAGGTCAAACGGGTCATGAGCACTCTGAAAAAAAAAAAAAAAAAAAACGCCGACCGCTGTCGAGTCCAGCAAAGAGCGTCATGGCAAGATGCTCTCCCTGATGTTCAGCTTGCGTGGAGTTAGTTGTACCATCAACAGGGTCACTAAGTCAAGTCCCCTTGAACTGTTTATAGGAAAAGTTGCTAGGCCTTTGGAACTTCTTAACGATGAGCCTATCGTAGACACCGATGCTGTTCGCGAACAAGCTGTTACTAGCATGGATAAAAACTCTAGCTATGACAAGTCTCATATTGACAGCACAAAGGCGAAAGTTCAACGTTTTGCTGTAGGTGATTTTGTTCTTCTGCAGTATTTATCCACTGCCTGAGCCAGCGTGGCTGAGATCCAGTCCCAGAGAGAGAGAGACCATGGTTAACAGTGTTGGTAAACGGAGTACTTTACACTTAACTCTGAATTTTCGAGGGGTGTCTGTACCGGTTAGTGACCCCCTGAAGCTGCTGAGCGTAAAGGGCTTAATGCCTAGTGTCAAAATTATTTGTCCCTTTCTTCAACCTGGTTTCATAACTTCTAGCTGCATATGTTGGTGTGTAGTCGTAGCTTCGGTACAAACGAAGAGTGTGCGGCGCACATCCACTATGCAATCGATCTGTTTGCAGATAGTTTAGGACATCTCTTTTATCAATTTTGGAAAATATTAAATGACAATTATTGACTATTATATACTTTTGACATATTTATTTGTATGACATGAAAATTGATTGAAATGATTTAGATTGACATTGTGCCTAAGTATTATATTTTATTCTATTTTAATTTCAATTGTAATGTAATTTATACTTTTGACATATTTATTTGTATAACATGAAATTAATTGAAATGATTTTGATTGACGTTGTACTTATTATATTTATTTTAATTTCAATTGTAATATACGTTCTAATTTGATTTAATTTAATTTGTTAATTTAATTCAATTTAATTTAATTTGTAATGTCATTTATCTTTAAGCATTTTGGAATTAATTCTGTTAGCTTTAAGATGTTTGATAAATAAATAAATAAATAAGTCCAACAATACAACCTATTACTGGTTATGTGGTATCGCTGGTCAAGTGAAGTTTTTAAAATAATCGCTGATTAAGAGACTACAAGATCGTGCGGAACGTCACGGCCGCCACCAACACCATCGTGCAGTGGGCCTCCGTAGAGGAGTTGCGGCTTCGTACCGCGGACAACGAAGTCCGTAAGCTGAATGCGGCTCCAGAGGGAGTATCAGAAGTTTTGCCGCGAAGTCGAGGCCTTTAAGGCCATCCGATCAGAGGTTCCGTCCGGGCACATGCCCATGGATGTCGGCGTGTCTGAGGCGCCCACGGAGCAGTCCAGCATTGTGTCCCAGATCGGGGCCATGCTCGACGTCCGGTTCGAGGTGCTGGAGAAGGACGAGAGACTGCTCCTGCCAGTCCGGCCAGCGAGCTGTCGTCCACCTCTGCAGCGCGGCAGGCGGGGGATGACCTCGGAGGACACCTATGCCCCGCTCCTGACGAGGCCAAAGAGAAAGGCCGCTGCCCGAGCTGCGGTAGCGCAGCAGTCCGTCGCTGCATGGCAGGGAGGTTGTGGTTTATTCAGATTGAACACCAACGCGAGGACGCGTGACGCTGTCAGAATGGCCGTGTCGGAGAACGTCCACCTTGATGATTACAAGACCGTTAAAATTTCAATCCTATAATCGATTTGATTTCTTATTTTAGTTCCAACTCGATTGTAAAGATGGCGTGATAATCGTTACTTTTAGTTCTTTTTAACTGACAGTAACCGGAAGCCAGTGTAATTCCCTTTTAACTTCATGGTGGCAGCACTAGTACTAACTAGTAGTCACTAACCTAAAGTTTAAATTCTTTTTAATGGTAGTATTGGCTTGCCGGACGTCGTTAAAATTAATTAAAATAAGAAAGAGGACGTCCGTTCATTTTTGATTTTAATTTGAGGGGCAACACTATTGCATATCTAAACGGAAGTCAGTTTAGTTTCTTTTTTGAGAATATAACCCATTTTGCGGACATTCTATTTCCAATCACCGACGAGTGAATACATCCAGCGATATCACGCTCATCTCCATTTTGAAACGGAATTAGAACGAGAGATCTCCTGTTTAAACCGCAAACTCATGCAATTAATTCAAATTCATTAAAATAAGGAAGAGATGTAGTGTATGTGAATATGATACTTAAAAGAACGATCGTCTCATGCCCACACGCCGCTTACCTGGGTAGCGGCGAGTGGGGGCCTCTCCCTATAAAAGGGCATACAGCCCGCCCGCCGGGGCACTTCATTGGTGGACACGGAGCGGGACGGACGTGCGAGTGACGTCAGAGCAGTGAGCCGATATCATGTAATAAGCAAACAGTACAGTAAGTATTCGAAGAATTCGTTTATTAAAGACCTACCGGGCCAACGTGATTAAAAAAAAGATATAATAGAACAGATAATATAATAGACCAATGAAACTTATTTTGGCTGTGGCAGTTTATGACACACTTTATTTTTAAATAACAATATTATCCTGGTAGGTCTCCATTAAGGTGAACTCATGATATCATAAAAACCGCAGAAATAACCTAGCAGTAGGTTAGCGAACCGGACTGGTCGGTTTGGTAATCCATAGTAGAAGCCAATGTCCAGCATCTTTTGGCTAAAATGATGATGATGATATTTATGTTACACCAGAGGTCGCGGGTTCGATCCCCGCACGGTACAAACATTTGTGTGCATGAACGTCTCGTGCACAAACAGACATCTGTTTGTATCGTTCTGGGTGTTTCTATGTACATATAAATGTATGTATTTACAAAAAAGTATATAAGTAATGTTTATCCGTTGTCCGACACACCCATAGCATAAGCACTGCTTAGTTTGGGGCTAGATGACGCTGTGTGAATAATGACCAACCATAAAATTACATTTATATTATATCAAAATTTTATAAAGAACTCATCATTAAGTCACGTAAAAATAATTCCTCAAGAAATTAATAACTCCTCGACACATTTTTTAAATTCGAACGCGCACAGGTGCTTACTTTTAAACGAGCTCCATTGATTGGTACATTTTCAGTGAATATTATTAAAATAAGCTGTCGATAAAATAAGGCCATTACTATTCGGCGCATAAGTACCCAAATGCGGCGAAAATTGAGTTCATCGGAATATTTACCATGATCGTAGTAGAGTTCCCGGCGTTTCAGCCCTGTTGCAATCGCCATGATTATGCGTAAATTCGTTATGCCGCGAGTGGATGGTGAGAATGAAAATAGAGATTCTATTTTGTATAGATACAAATTTAATATTATTGTATACACATTTAACATTGCATTTCCTCTAATATGGTCGAGACTCGAGTATAATGATGGGTGGCACCTGATCACAAGTATGACACATACGTCATACAGTAGAACGCCGATTATCCGAAATAATTGGGACCGGGGTCAATTCGGATAATCGAAAATTTGGATAATCGGCCATAGACTGGTAATAAAGAAAAACGAACTGTCACATATAGACTGGTAATAAAGAAAAACGAACTGTCACATATAGAATAAACTTTATTATGTTTAACAAACACAGTTCTACATTAGGTAAGTAGTGCACTAAAGAAAGAGAGAGCATCAGCGCCGCGGCAGAATAATACGAAGAAACCCAGTGCGCTCACTTGAACTTTTTCATATTACGCTTAGGACCAACGAATTCGTTGCTTAGGACCGATTCGGATAATCGGCGTTCTACTGTACTTGTGATCAGGTGCCACATAAGGACTGGTCGGCTAGGACCCAAACTATTCTTGTTCGTATTCAATTTTCTTTTTTGTCTTTATTACAGAAAACAGTATAGTAACTATTTAATAATCTGTGGTATGACTTAGTAGAGATTCATTACTTTCAAAGTTAAAGTAATTATATTTTCAAAAACATTTGTTACTACAGATTGCACCCCGCCATCCGTGTAATCTCAAGGAAAAGATTCGGTAAAACTCTCTATTTTATTTTCAAATTATCTCTTTCCGTCCTATTTAATGGTGGAAGTCGTTTTTCTTAATTTATTGCCTTATTTAGGTTTGTATTATATAAGACCGACCGTTGCAGATTCTTTATGCAGTAAATTTTTTTTATACTAGATCAGTTGGCAGACAGGCACGCATGCCACCTGACATGGTAAGCGATCACTGCGACCTATTCCATTGAGGGACACTTCACCCGGAAGCGTCGGTCAATGTGCTGTCAGACTGTAGACTCATCTGATCTTCGAGCCTTTGATATCAAATGTACTGGCTCCCACATTCATATTGCCGGAACACAGCTGTTATGGAGCTGTTATTGCGGCAGATTTCACCTGTGGGGGTAGTACGTACTTACAACGTACTTTACACGGCAGCCGAATACATTCATTAACTCCAAAACCATCGGCCGGTATTGAGAATTGTTGTAGTGGACAAAAAACTTTAAGAAATTACAAAATTAATATCAATCCCGTGAACTTTAAAAACTTCCCCAACTCATCTTTTTCATCGCGTTGCATTCCTTCCTTGAGGAAAACACCTCATTTTCAAGTTACAACTGTTTTTCATGCGCGACAATAAAACGTTGATGTTACATCGCTGTTTTATCTTCCACATAAAATTTTCCAGCTTTATCTCGTGTTTCAGCTCCTTGAGGTTTTGAAAAACCAAACGGAATGTCTTATCTCAAAGGGTTAAGGTAGTAAAAACAAATAGGTACCACTTTTATTGTATGTCTTTAACTCGCAAATCTTTCAAATATACCATGCCAGATGAATGGCGGTCAAAAATGCACCATACATTTTAAATAAATAAAATATCTCTGGACATTATTCACACGGTGCCATCTAAACCCAAATTAAGCTATTGATTGTGCTATGGGTGCCAGACAAACGGATAAATATTGCTTAAATATTTTTTTGTAAATACATACTACATATTACACATAGAAACACCCAGACCGATACAAACAGACATGTTCATGAACCACAAATGTTTGTACCGTGCGGAGATCGAACCCGTGACCTCTGGTGTAATATGGTGGACTTCTCGACCATTACACCAAATGGCTCGTGTATTTAGACACTTTTTCCACATATAATATATTACTATTTTGCCACGTACGACTACAAATAACCAGATTCCTGCGGTTTTATTTTCAAACACATACCTAAGTGCTAATGCTAGTTTAGTAGTTTATGTACCTGGCCATAATCTCGGTAGAACTAACTTTTCAAGTGATGATCACTTACCTTATGGTGTTCTTCTTGCTTGCTTTTTTTTAAAGGTGCCACAGTACAAGATATGTACCAAACACAAAGTAAATGCAAAGTATTACATTAACGTTTGTTTTGAGTAGAATTTAAACTAGCAAACCTGTTGCGGGTAACACGATCACAAAGAGTTTTTTTTATTGTTTCTGGTAAGTTTTGTCCAGATTGTGCTCTGTTGATGCATTTGAGTGATTAATGGAGACGGTCAATTAAATAAGGTAAGAGTTGCACGCTCACAGGAGTTAGAACAATTTATTATCTTGTTGCTAGCTAAGTTCGTTCTTTACACTTCGCGAAATGAAGCCTAGTGCTGTACCGCTTACAATGGATCAGCCCATTCAGATCGCCTGCAATCAAAAACCAAACCAATAGCCACCAATAGCCGACCACGAGTCAAAGAGCGGTATAGACCGACAAACTTATCTGTTCCGGTGGCCAAAATTGGAACTACATACGCCGCCACCGGAACAGATAAGTTTGTCGATGTGTATTCAGATTTCGTCGGCGCGATGTCGCCTGCATTTCGAATGTTTCGCGTTCATTTTTAATATTGAGCCACTGGCCGACGTCATACCACCACTTCAAGCTCTTATGAAGCAACCATGCGAAAAACGGTTTTTATAGGGAGAGGCAAACAAGACGGTCAGATGACAGTTTGCGATCACTACTCGTGGTTACTAGGGTCGCCGTTAAAAGCATTTTCCGGCAAAAAAGGGGTCGCAGATGCCCGTCTTTAAGAAGAAAATATCGGTCGGTTTTTGCACGACCTCTCGGAGATCATGGCCCGGTACTTAAACCACTAGACCATTGGGATGTAATTAGTAAAGTATCCTTGCCTATTAACTTTAATATCTATAATTTGACGAGCCATTTGGTGTAATGGTCGAGAAGTCGGCTATTACACCAGAGGTCGCGGGTTCCATCCCCGCACGGTACAAACACTTGTATGCATGAACATGTCTGTTTGTATCGGTCTGGGTATTTCTATGTATAATATGTATGTAATTACAAAAAAAGTATATATTAAAATGTAATGTTTATCCGTTGTCTGGCACCCATAGCACAAGCTAATGCTTAGTTTAGGGCTAGATGGTGCTGTGAGAGATATTTATTTATTATTATTCATTTTATAATATTATATAAACTTTCTTTAGATGAGTACTTCAGGACAGATCGATGTATGTTATGTTGTCCGATATTTATCTATTACAAAACTCGATTAGTTATTGAATGTCACCGTGTGTCATAGAGAAATAAAACTCCTCCTATGCCGTGTGTCCACGCTAGTGCTCTGTATAATATGATAGCTAAGCCGCTGCTATGAATAGCAGCTTATAATGAAACTATGTTAGAACAATGCTTGTTTGTATTCCCGTCTTTGATATAGCTTTACTCAAATAGATTGTTGATAATAAAATATAAAGGATCGATTTAAACTTTCATCGTATTTAATAGCAACAGAGCAACAGGTTAAACCTCTGAAATGCCTCTTTTATTTAAAACAACCACAGAAAACAACGATGGCCTCATCGCGCATTTTCTGGTAACAGTTCACCAGAAACAAAAAATGTACAAACTTTTGTTTTTGTTTATATGCCTGGCCAGCAAGAAACACAAGCAACGACGAACGAAGTATTTATAGGAAGAAAAAAAAATCAATTTTTAAATTCGAATTAAGAATAAAATTAGGAACATTGAAATTTAGATTCCGATAATCCGGCGCGACAAAATTTAAGTCTAAAACGCTGACGCTATTATACATTCAGCATTAAAAACTTTTAATCTTTAAAGCCAGTCAACTTTACGCACCGATTTGGGATAAAATTATCCAAACCCAGCTCAAAATAGCGAATTATTTTATTATGAAAGGACAAATAATTTTCTCCCATTATTAAAATCTTCTCGAATGTTCCTCGTTTAAAATAGCTCCTCACAAAAGACTGGGAGGGATAATGATAAGAATTTCTGTTATTCGCCTTTCATAAAAGATTGTCCGGTAAATTTGAATTCGCTCGGTATTAGAAAGTAATAAACAGGTGAAAATGCCGGGAAAAAAGGTCATTTTTTGTTTAAAACGATACTATAAATGTCAATCTACTAGGAATTTAGATTCCGTTTAATAAACAACCACGCTCTCTTTTCAACAATCATAGGCATAATAACTTTAAGTTAAAAAGGACATTGTAGATTTAGGTCCACATGTGAAAGTTACCCAAAAAAACAAATATTCAATCGCTTTATTCTAATAAACTTTGTTGAAATGCTTAGGCGAACCGTCGAACCGTAGTTGATTAAGGCGATTAGAGACGTCAAAGTGGCGCCCTCATTGAATAAAAAATTATATCACATTGACACAAAGATTAAGGAATCCTTTGTTGCGTTTGTATAAAAAAAAGATAAAGATTTAAACGTTAATTAAACAGTACGTAACGATGTAGAAGCAATAATAGTGTCAATAACGACCGTTTAGGTACTTTTGGAAACTACAAGAAAAGTAACATATTTTAAGTGTTGTGTGATAATGTAAAATAACTTATACTATTTTTTACAAAGAACCATAGGATTCCTTAATCTTAATACAAATGATATGATTTTTATTCAATGAGGACTCCACTTTGACGACACTTATCGCCTTAAGATCCCTCCGCCTAAGCATTTGTTATGATGGTACCAAACCTGTAGCTCTACCTCTTCACAACATACTTTTAATAAATTTTGTGGGGATGTATTTTCATCAAAAGGCAATAAGATAAGATCGAGTCATTACTGTATGCTTCGTGTTTAAGACGCGACTTTATTAAGATAACACGTTATTGTTACCTCTCAACGCTTAGGCTTCCCCTAAGCTGCAAAATTCATCAAAGCACGCACGAATTGCCGTGTTCTGTAACTTGACTCTCACTTAAAACTTATGGAAGGCAATGTATATGTCGTGGCCATATCGTTGAATTGCTCACTTCATGAAATGCTCGACCATTTCGTGAACTGGTGAATGGTTGCATTTCATAATGTGGCCAACTCAATTTGGCCAGATCGTTAAATCGTCTACGTTTCACGATTTTGTCATCCACGTTTGGCCGGATCGTGAAAAAACAAAGTTGTCACAAATATTACAGAATGAAAAAAACCTATCGGAGGAAGAAATCGGCTCGGATGGATATAGGTTAGAAGGCTAAGGCGGGAGCTCTGCTCCCGCCTTAGCATTCGTGGTTATTTTTTTTTTATAAACCCGAAAGAAACTTTTAATTTGCCTCAAATCGATGATGTCCAAATTTACAGTGAAAACATTTAAAATAAAAAGTGTCAATTTAGCCACTGTGTCCGAACATGTCAAGTTACTTATTTTACATTCATTTTTAGTATTATTCCATTTATTCCGTCCGCGGCTCAGAACATATGGTCCGCGGCCGCCATCTTTTACACATAAACAAAGCGCTTGCAGCGCCTCTACCCGCACTTAATGTAACTATTTTACGATATTATCAAAATAATCTTGACCACATCATGAAGTAGTCGCCCGTATAGCTGCCCAAATCGAGAAACGATTTTCAATCATCGATCTGACCAAACCACATCATGATGTGGCCAATAGACAGTTGACCATTTTACGAAATGCAACCATTTCACGAAATGGTCTAGCATTTCATGAAATTATCAATTCTACGATATGGCTACGACATATATAATACTTTAAATACAATTTTAAAGTATTTCACCATAAACCATAATTATCTTGAAAACGAAGAAATATAACTAGTACCCAAATCCTTCTTTTTGGCAAAACTACAAATGGAAAAAACATGCCCATAGCTTTAAACCGAGAAATAAACACACGATATGTGTCGTAGTAGCCCATTTCTCAACAGTCGAGTCTTCCATTCAAAGAAAAAATTATAACCTAGACTGCAGCTTAGCACTCAAAAGTATTATTTTGGATAATAATCGTGCAAGCGCATCATTATACGAGTATACCCTATATAATGCATTTCCCACGATTTGATAAATTAATAAAATCGTGAATTGGCGCATGAAGATCAATCACTACCAAATGCGTCACCCATCCACTGTAATTTACCCTAAGGGTATTGAAACACGGGCGCAACGCAAAGGAGAGAAGAGAGACGAGGTAGGGAAGGGAGCTGCGTTGGACGACGGAGCGGCAGCGCAGTTATTATAGCTGCGTTGACGCAGCGCCGACATTAGCTGCGTTGAAATAATTGCGTTGCGACGACGCAGTGCAGCCGCAACGCACTGCTCGGAGAAAATCCGTACCTACCTCAAAATAATATAAATTAATGCAAACTTTCAGAATACGCCCTGAGCGTTCCTCATATAAATACAACCCGTACGAGTTCGTATATCGTTTGAGCACGTGCGTTTCCTGCCCCGCTGACTTATTGCCTTAATTATAAATACCTCGCCTCACACGTTTGCCTTAGCCTGGTTTCCAAATCTTATACAGTATTATGTGCTTCTATTTTCGGTAGCCTAGAATTGTTCCGAGTATATTTGCTCGTGTGCGAAGTGTGTGGAAAATAGAATAGAAAACCCACGCGGTAAGGTATTTTTTAGAGGTGCCATGCTTGCATAAGAGTAGAAGGCCGGCAATCCGAACACTTACTTGATGTAATAGTGTAATTTTTGTTTAATAATAAAAAATTGCAAATAACTAAAAAGTGTACTTATTTCTTCATTTCTTGAAAAAACCATTGAATTTCCATTACTTTAGGACCACAAATCAAACATTTAATACATTAACCTTTTCATCCTAATCAGCCCCTTGGGCATAAAAATACGTGTTACTTATTTTTTAACAGATTTTTTATTAGTATTATACCTTTTTAAAATCTCCATTAAGCTAGTAATTTATTTATGTAATGTGCAGCAGCAGGCCAGTACATTTTTTTTTTTCACCACTGAAGGCCAAAGATAAAGAAATTATTTTTGTTCATAAAAATAAAATAAAATAATTTATTTTTTCTCAAGTTTCCCTTAAAATAATTAAAAAAAAAAATTACAAGCGATGCTTATTTTGAGGCTAAATGGCGCTGTGTGGACAGTGTCCATGGATTTATTAATTTGTTTTTCTTTACAATGTTCTCTAAACAATAACAAAATATTACAGAAAACCCTTCCGTGAAGCAAATCTTGCGGTAATACGCGTGCAGTGCGAAGTGCAATTGCCTGCCAGCGACAACGCAATTGGCAGATTGCACTTTGTAAACACTGTTACCGTGTGACGTCTGTGCCCACGTGAGATTATCCAACGAAAGTGTTACGGCCGGTTCACACAATATGTCTCCGTTTTACTGTTCCGTTTTATCGTGTACTTTTTTTTTTCGTTGATAGCTGGCTAGTTGTATGAGCGACTTCACACATGGCACAGTATTCTGTATACAGTAATATATACGCCATCGACGAAAAAAACGTACACGATAAAACGGTACAGTAAAACGGAGACATGTGTGAACCGGCTGTTAGGTGTATCTGAATGTAAATGGAAAAATATTGCGACATCGTAGCGAGGCCGATATGTGACTTCTCCAGGAAAAACTGGAGAAACCAAAAAAAAGGCATGTCAAAGTTATGTTGAAAAAGAGTCCCCCAAATCTAGTTTAAAGTTCAATTTTGGACCACTGCTCGGGTTTATGATCCCTAATCTACACTTGACAAGCGTGGCGATTAAGCCAGTACTCATCACTGTTAGTAATGTGAAAATCAATTATTAAACTAGAGAAACCATTGTGCAATAAACTGTTTTGCCAAGAAATACAAAAGGCGTAGAATGTTCTGCATAATATAACAAACCATTTTAAAATAACGAACACCCTTCCCTACTTAGGTAGGTGTACAAAATCGCTCAGGAAACAAACTTTTCCGCGACAATAATTCAGCTTGTTCTCTCAGGCGCTCGGAACAAGTCGACGGTGTTCAGCCACGGAACATCGGAACATCGGAACACCGGAACATCGGAGGCATAGTAGATAGAATACACAGTATGTCATCTTCATAAACCGCGCCGTGTGCTGCTTTTAATTTTTTTTATGCAACATCATTTGGCAGTCAGGCACGCAGCCCACCTGATGGTATGACCGATTCCATTGAGGGACACATTACCAGGAAGCGTCGCTTAATGTGCTGCCAGAATGTAGGCTCATCTGCCCCTCTAGACAAGCGGCATTTATGACGTTCGTTATAGCTCAATTTGCGATAGCGAATGACAAATCCCATACTTTCAACACGTGACTTTTCTATGGCATCTGTCAAATCCATACAAATTGGACTTAGCCACAGCCGTGACACTCTCTGTACGTGAGAGTTCGAGCGCCAGCGACCTTGAGCCGAGCGTGTAAACGCTAGGGTTGCTACAGAAATGCTTACAAGAATCTAAGCCGAAATGGAATTTAGACTTGTGGCAAAGAAGATTACATAGTATGTTAGAAAATATAAACTTGTGCAAGGACATGTTAATGAAAGTAGGTTTGATATTTTATAATAAGTTTTTTTAATCTTTAAATCACTACATAGTATAAAACAAAGTCGCTTTCTCTGTCCCTATGTCCCTTTGTATGCTTAAATCTTTAAAACTACGCAACGGATTTTGATGCGGTATTTTTCATTAGATAGACTGATTTAAGAGGAAGGTTTATATGTATAATACATGCATAATATAGTAGAGAAACACTGATAATTTTAGAGGTTTTTAATTTAAGGTCGTAAATAATCGCATTTTTTGCGCTTACATTGCAAACGCTGGCTGAACCCTACGAGATAGATCAAAATAATGTACTAAACTATTGTACACCTTAAAAAGTTTTACAAAAAAGTCCGCGATGGTATATGTCTATCTCTTAGGGATAACCCACAATAACCATTTTCCTTTACTTATTACGATAAAATAATGGCTTATTTACGAAAAAGTGATTTTAAGCAATACATTATTAATCCTTAACCAATAAAGTACCATAAATAAATTGTGCATGATTTTGCATTGCGTAGTTAGTCCGTGCAATCAATCCGACGAGCGCCGAGCGAAGTATAACCCTTGGCCGAGGTATTCGGCAGACGGCGGCCCCACACACCGCGCGCCGCGCGCTCCCCCGCGCGACGCACACATAGCCCCGAGCAATTTTACGAGCACACATGCTTGAGTGTCGCTTCTTTACTTTAGTATATATTCTGTGACTTAGCGAAATTCGCCAGCTATGAAGCTATGTCATCTTGTCTGATCTGATCTTCAAGCGTTTGATTTTAAGCGTACTAGCTCCCAAATTAATATTGCCGGAACTCAGCCACAGCTGTTATGGCGGCAGATTACACCTAAGGGGGGTGGTAGCTAGCCAGTCGGACTCTGAAATAGCCCTACCAACCAGACCCAAAGCGGGAATCGAACCCCCGACCTCCGGGTTTTTATGCGGCTTAGCCACTGTTCCGCGGGGGCGGTTAAAAGCGGCGGTATGTGTGCGCCATAGTATCTATGCGTAGCTGCTGTGAAAATAATGTACTGTGAACTCTTTCTACTATGTCGAAGGGGACGCCCAAGCAAATCGCCGCGCCGTAGGATTCGTGTGAAAATGCATAATGCACCCGCTGGAACATTCCCGTCTTTTATGTATTGTCAGAGTCTCTGATTGAAGTGAATGCTCCGTAAGTACCTCCATTTGGTATCGATTTTCAATTCCAGAGAAGCGATTTACTTTCAATTTCGAAATATACTTGAAGTTGTTCTGTGTACAACCGAATCTCCATAGCTTTGACTGGTTTTATTCCAATTTGAGACATCTTCAAAGGACTTCAACTACTTATTCTACAATTATTATGCTGTCTGGTGAGAAAGTTAATCCTTATGAAAATAATAGTTTAAAAAAGAAATAATCTGACTGTCTAAGATATTTTCCGACGCTGAAGAGTCGCTCAAGGGATACTTGTGACTAGTGTGCATATGCGTTGCCGACCTTTGAGAAAAAAGAATATGGAGGGTAGGGGGAAAGGGGGAAACGTGAAATGGGTTGGCCTTTTCCACTTTCACTCACCAACAACGCGAAAAAGCAAAACTTCTGTTTACAACGTCGTCGCGTCGGTCTTCTGTGAGAAGGTGGGTAGGTGGATGATGATGGTGTCCTATAATTACTTGGATTTAAACAAACAATTTTTTATATAGTTGACATTTAATTAATACATCCGATGCTCTAAGGATAGTACCTTTTGGAAGTGAGTGAAAAATTAAGTCAACTGTGTGATGACACACACACACAGATTTTATTTGACTTTGCTAACGCTACGGACAAGCACAAACGCAGATGACGTAATTTTGTCGCCCCATTCCAAAAAGTACTATCCTGATAGCATCTAAACCAGATAGTACATTGAAACTTTACATTTTTCGACGCAAAATACATTTGTTAAAAATACGGATAGATGTTATGATAAAAGCATTACCGATTATTTTGTCGAGTATCCAATCATGTTGTAGAAACAAAAACGTTGAAAATAGTGGACGAATAAAAGCTTTGTTGCACGTTGTACCTCTGAAACGTGACAATGCAAGCAGAGTGCTGAGCAATGTTATATTATACATTCGATTCGAAAGGCTCACTCAACTGTATGTTTTAAAGTATCCATCCATGTATTAGTTTTGTTTCAGAGTAAAATATATTTTCGATTGTAAAATGTGGTTCCGTACCTATCTCGAATGAGAAAATACAGGAACTTTACAAGTTCACTTTGTTGTCTATCCATTCGTCTGTCTGACATTGAGTTTTAATTTATTCTCAGATCTACCGTCCTTTCAAGCTGTAAAAAAAACTTTTGAATTAAATTATTGTGGAAAGGGATAATATTAAGGTCGTTTATGCTAAAATTCGCATAGGGAATCAAAATTGATAAGGCTAAAGGTTCCTGTTGACCTATATAACTATGAAACTTGGCAAGTCACATCATTTTTTAATAAGAAGGATCAAGGAAAAAATAGAAAAATATACATTTTTAATTAAATTACAATTTATAGGGGTCAACATTTAAAATTAACACCGCTACAAGTGAGGTATCATGAAAGAGTTTTGTGCTTATTTCAAAACATACCTACTCTATATAAGTATTTTCACGATGCGTAAATTTTTATTTATAATAAAAAATAACTACCTATTTAGAACTTACGATTTTCTACGGAACCCTTGTAGAGCGAGTCCGACTCGTACTTTTCCAGTTATTTATGGATAAATGCCATTGCCCTTGTAGCGTACCTTAACCTTAAATTTCGTAGTCTCGCAAAGGGGTGGACATATACCCTCATATTTATTTTATTTTTGCATGTCTAGCCAAAGCATTAAAAGCTACCCACTTTGGGACAGGTTTGACTCAGACAGACTTTTTTGTGTACGTCTTATCGGCCATGCCCTGGCGGGCTAAGGTCTCGGGGTTCTGGGTTCCATTCCCGGGTCATTTGCTGGTTTTTCAGACACAGCTCACCAATTCGCACTTCGCAAGTGTGTTGATTGAGTCAGTCCCTATCTACGTAGAGATGACATGATTCCAATTACTTGATACAAATCCTAATTAAATGCATTTTTTTCATACCACATCAGTTGGCAGACAGACACGCAGCCCACCAGATGGTAAGCGGCCACTGCGGCCTATTCCATTGAGAGACACTTCACCAGGAAGCGGCGCTCAATGTGCTGCCAGACTGTAGGCTCATCTGGTCTTCGAGCCTTTGATTTCATGTGTACTGGCTCCCACATTAATACTGCCGGAACACAGCCAGGGCTGTTATGGCGGCAGATTTCACCTGTGGGGGTGGTAGCTAGTCGGACTGTGAAAAAGCCCTTCCACCAACCAGACCCAATGCGGGAATCGAACCCACGACCTCCGGGTTTATATACCTGAGCGGCTTAGCCACTGTTCCACGGAGGCGGTCATGCTGTTGAAATATTGTTGAATAAATAAAAAAAGAAATGCTGGTACTTTTAAGACTTAAAAGAATTAAGGGGCTTAGTTAAAATATTTTGTCTGTTGGACTGACAAAAAAAGAATCAAAATGTTAGTGCAGTAGTATAATCTCGGGGTCCTGGGTTCAATTCCCAGGTCGAGCAAGAAGAGCAAAACAAATGGTTTTATCCCACAGACGTGTTTCAAGTTGGTATCACAAATCACAAAGCTCGCGATTACGCAAGGCTGACTTATCGCTCGTGAATCCATTGTGGAAGTTCAAACCCCGCTTGAAAAGGCGCTCCGTTTGCAAACTTTCAGCGTGTGTCGGCGTTTTTATTGTGCTGCCAATCTTTCTATAATATCATATAATTTAACTTTCAAAGCTAAGCCAATATAATATTCACATGCGTCCATCTATGCTACGAGTAAGAAACTGTAACTCATTCTGTCTGTGTGTTGCGCTTTCATGCTTAAACCAATTTTGACAAAAGGTACGGTCAACGGCACATCACGGACCGGTAAACACTTGCAGTTCGATAATAGCACTTATGCCCCCGACATAAGAGTGGTACAAAGTCCAAAGTGAAGACTGACTTGCTTTTGACTGTACATACATAGGCTAGGCTTCAGAAGAGGCCATAGGCTACTTTTTATTACGCGATAATTCCCATGGGATAACAGCAATGGATTTATTTCATGTCGTAACGAAGTAACAGATCGATATGATTTTTGGTATGGTGACTATATCCCGGAAAAAATATATTGCAGGATAACGTTGTAAAGTCGTGGGTAAATATTTTAAGCTACAAATAAATGATACATAACAATGAAAAGCTGAATTTAAGAAAGTTTAAACTTTACGGTACAAAATATATCTGGAAATTGCGACACTGCACCTAATAGGTTTAAGAAATTATATTATGCAAGAAACGCTATCTCGTGTGAGTAGACTGGCTGAACTAGGTACTAGAGCGCATTAAGAGGAAATAAATTATCTAAACAGGGCACTTTCTAGCAGTTGGCTGAGACAGTTAGTGAGAAATAAGCAATCCAAAGTCTGGAACGGGGCTAAACTCTCTCGATCACTCCGAAGGTCGGGCATACAAAGATTTAAAAATTGTTTATAGGTCAGCAAAGTGGCGTTTTGTTAAAAGAAAGTCAGTAATAGGTACGTGTATTTTTTATTATTATTTTTGCAGAAAATCTTTTATCACCATAACTACAGTCTAACGAGACCTGCTGCCGTATGATGTTTAACCCCCTACACTCCGTTATTCATCAACTCGAGCTCTACAAAATAGTGGAGCAACATCATCGGAATAAAAATTGTAATTCTGTGATGTATCCGAGAGATGTGGTTTATTTTTGAATCCGTGAGTGTGGAAGTTTCACCGGTATTAAACCAATGCGGTGACTATCGGCGTCTTAAAAGATCGAATGCAAAATTTAATCGGACTAATGCACTCGGCCCGAGAATGCGACGATGCAACTTCCCCCGTCGTCGGGTACAGAATTTAAAATGTGCTTCGCAACTAGTTTAAACAGTTTTAAGTATAACATCGAGGAGTTTACGTGCTGAGAAAGAACGGACGTAAGACAGTTCGGAATCGTATTTTAAATCTCTCTCAGTTTGTATTTTTCGTTATCTTTCGTTGCGAAACAGGAGGATGTATTATTTATCAGTTTGGATATTTTGTTTGTTTGTTAAATCGTGAATTATATTTATCTACATCCATACCATAATATGTCTATTTTATATTCAGTAGCGATGAGCAAACGCCCTACATTTAGATATAAGTATCTGTGGCTGCATTGAAATGTTTACATTTTAGTGTCGGTAACCGATACTTAATTTCGTTCAAATTTCGAACGTCTTCTTTAAAAGTAAAAATTAATAGGTTTTTTCGATTATCGAATTAGTCGATTAGTAATTTTATGTTCCATTCCTATACATTTAATTCGATGCTGAAATTATAACAATCGATTTGAGAATCGAAATCAACTCGAGTCTAGATTGTTTATGGATTTTAAAAACTACAAACGTCAGTCATTATGTCAGTAGGTATACTAACTTTTACATACAGATTAAGTTGGTAAATAGGGCGTTTGCTCATCAATCCTGACTATAAAATAGACATATTATCGTATGAATGAAGATAAAGTTATGTATGTGACTGTACATAATTAGTCATTATGCAGCAGTCACATAAATAACTATTAAAGATTTCGTTACCTTGGTGAGACATCATTCTCATTAATTTAAGAGCCAGTACACTTGCAAGCAAAAGTTTATAAGAACAGAGAATCTTCTGAGGATCTTTTCAGCGAGCAGACGAGCACGCGGCACACCTAATGGTATGTGAGACCGCTGCTCATAGACATCTGTAAATAAAGAAAAGAATATCATAGAAATTATATCTGGTATAATAACAGCGAATGTTATAATAGGTAGACAGGTATTTACTTACCAAAACTGTATTAAAAATAATATTTCACTTTAATGCGAGGATACTCCCAAAGCTTTGAGTTCAATATCCTGTCAGTCTATCCGAGAAAAGGAATTTTTAGAAATAAAATTCACGTCTATTTTTCGATTATCCTCTTTTCTCCGCCGACTTACATGCAAATATCATCATAATCAATCATTTTGTCTCAGGGCATTTGATATTTAAATTCTCAACTACACCTTTCGTATATTCTTAAACCCGACAAACCCCCAGGGTTTAAAATATAAAAGTGGGGTTTTGTCCAAACTAAATTCCAACCGGACAGTAAGTGCTGACAACATAATTCCCTTTTTATTAAACCCCACACCTAAAAGTCTCTAATGGGTTGCGTTTTATTTAAATTTCAACCCATTCAAGAGTTGCTTATCGCCCCCCTACCCCCCACACCGATAAAGCGATGACATTATCTACGAAATTATTATGCGAAGTGCTGTGACACGGACAATAGAAATTGTTTAGACAATGTCAACACGGCGAATCATAAAACGACATGAAAGACTCTCATTTGAGAGTCACCCCTCGCTCTGCTGGGAGAGAAGAAAATTACAGAAGGATTAGGTAATAAAATTACCACCAAATTAAACGAACAAAGAAACATTCATACGATACGATGCTATCTATAATGACTTAGGTCTCGGCCAAGGACGTTTTTTTACGTCCTTGGTCTCGGCCTCAAATTACGCAAGCAGCGGGTCGGCAGCGGCAGCGGCGAGATGTTTTGTATGGAAGGAATCCCATAGACCCGTTCTCGAACACAGCAGGGTGGCAGGCGCGAGCGGCGGCGCACGCAGGCGGACTGCGGTTCTCCACTTGACAGCATCGTACCGCTCTTGATGGCCTGCGTGCGCCGCCACTCTCGCTGCCGCGAAATTCGAGGCCGAGGCCTTAGAGGATGAGGTAAGTGCTCAAACTATGGAAGATAACTTAAAAGTTTTCTTTTACCCAACCTATTATAAAAAATATAGGTGAGGTTGTAGGGAGATATAGGTGAATTATCCGGAAAATCACAACTATTTATGCGTCGTTCTTTAAAATAACTTTAAGTAGCTACAGAGAGAGATGTTCACAATAAATTCAAGTGAAGAAATAGTACAAATATGAGTAAGTATGATAAATTGTCAATCAATCCAAGTTCTAAACTTATTTAAAAAATAAGACTACCGTGAATTATACAAAGCGTCTTAAAGAAAAACGATAAAAAAAAATTATTAAGGGGTCCAAAATACCCCAAGCAACAGCCAAACTCATTCGACTAGGCATTCCAAACTGCCCGCCAACCTGCCCCTTCTGCGCCTCGCCACTCCATGACCCCGCTAAGGTTAAACCTCATTTACTCCATGTCAACGTGAAATACGGTAATGTCTTTCAGGATTTTACCGCTGGAAATTCGGGAGACGCGTATATTTTGAACAATCTAAACTGTTGCGTCATCAAACATGATTAATTATCTGTGTGATGCTAATTTTCAATAACAATGGACGTTGGGAGTGGCCGACGTAAGCGTGTATACTGGTTCGTTTGATGAAGTATCATTTAGGTTGCACGAGGTTACGTTGTTGTGTTTACCACCGTAGAACAATTAGTTTTACATTACCCTTGGGTCTGGTTAGTGGTTAGAGTTTTTGAATAATACTAGTGTTAAAAAAATCAAAGGAAACGCCACCTGTTAAAAAAAAATCTATTTGCACTTTTGAACACTTATTATAGGAACATACATTATACTTTATAAATAAAATAAAATAAAATAAATTTATTTCAGGCTTTGCCCATAATAATGTTAGTATACAAATGACTTAAAATCTATGTTAGTAAAAGAACAGTAACTTAATTAAGGTATTTGCCACCCGTTGGGGCACCGGGCACACGCACTTGTGCTTGAACCCAGTGCCGCAGCAGGGGGCTATCCAGCTTGTCGCTGAGCACGCTCAGGATGGTGTATTATGTGTGAGAGACATGACGCCGGGAACGAGACCAAAACGGAAGAGAACTAGAAAGAGGTGGAAAGATTTAGTATTGACGTACTACAAAACAGCTAGTCTGCCACCCCATAGGTAAAATCCTTTAGAAAACGCGATTTTGCAACATTGCTTAGTATTTGTTTTGCGCTTTTGACTGCCAGCGAGGAACAGCTCAAGTCACTTGGTTTAAATGGTTTCGATCTCCGCTTTGGGTCTACTCGTAGTTAAGCGCCATGACTTTTTGGAGTCAAACTGGCTAGCTACCACACTCGTAGGTGAAATCTGTAGTCATAATAGCTTCAGCTGAGTACCGGAAATAAAATAGAACTGAATGGCATAAAATAAGATAAAATTAGATGAGATGAGACGAGATGAAATAAAATAATTTAATCTTCTTAAATAAAAACTTTTGCGCGTCAACATTTTTTTTTTCATTTACTAATTCATTTTGGGGACCAGGCCACTTCACTTTCATACTATAGGCTCATTTCATGTTCTAGACTTTTAAAGCCTTTTCAATTAACACAGTGGCACACAGTCCTGTGACACATACAGAAAGCATCGCTCAATATACAGAACACTGTGTAGGCTGCCCTGATTAGTTGTTTTTCCTCTAGGAATTTCTATTAACATAGAGAGTATACCATTAGGTAGGTACTTAAGTATTGACAGGGAACGGATTAAACCCTTTTAAGGATCATGATTTTATACTACATTTTCATATTATATTCCATCGAGGTTAGAAATTAATTAATGAAATTTTAAACAATAACAAGACTGAAAATCCTAAACAAAACATTCCCTAAGCCGTACCCGATACAAAATAAACTTGCTAAATTTAATGAAAATAAAGATGTTAATTTTCACGTATCTGGAACACAGAGGTAAAAATCTGAATAAGATAAATTAACATGAAAATAAATTAAGTTTTGATTTCAGTGTTTTTTCTCCTTGTTCATTCAAATAAAATAAATACTTACCTATTATTATACTACTATTATTGGTCTGGTGATTAAGGTACCTGGACGTCGGCTCAGGGTTTTGGGTTTAATTTCAAAATTATCTAAAATAATATTATAAATAGGAAAGATTTGATTGTTTGTTTATTTGTTTGTTTGTATTGAATAGACTCTGAAACTACTGAACCGATTTGAATAATTCTTTCACTGTTGGAAAGCTACACTATCTCCAGTAAACATAGGGTACTTTTGATCCCGGAAATGTGGGGGGAAGGGGATATTTGAAAAAAGAAATTACGCGCGGGTGAAACCGCGGCGGGCTAGTAAAATTATATAAATTCTAATTGTATCACATTTTTTGAGCTTAACTCGGGTTTTTTATCACCATTTTGTATTTAGCAAGCGTGGTGATTAAACTCGTCACTATGATTATAACGATACCTTGATATAAATGATGTAGGCCTTAGCCATGTAGTGAAACTAAACAGGCTGATATAAAAATTTAAATGGTGCCATTTTGGACTACGGTCCCAAACGCCCCATCACTCGTATTTCTAAATCTGCTATCTGCTAGCTATCGAGCCAATGAAGTGTGAATATTATAGAAAAAATCAAACTAAAACGTACCAACTTTGAATGCATAACATTAGCATCAAGCGATCGAATTGGAATATTTAATCTCATGCATTTCCCATCCGATGTGACGAACATAGAATATTTTATAACTCCTGGCCTCGTTTTTATTTATAACATATTCCACACATCGTTATTACTGAGCAATATCCCGAAGCAACCTTTTTGAGGGTTAACTAGGGCATAGTAAAAAGAGTACACAGTATGTTTTTTTTAATAAACATTGCACCGCGCGCGGCTCGTATATCGACGATCCATTTGGTGTAATTGTCGAGAAGTCGGCTATTAGAAGAAAAAGAAAGAAGAAGGTATATATGTAATGTTTATCCGTTGTCTGGCACCCATAGCACAAGGTAACGCTTAGTTTGGTGCTTGATGGCGATGTCCTGTGATGCGCTGTGAATAATGTCCAGAAATTATTATAATAATATTTGCGCCATTAGTGTCTATAGATGCGTCGCCACACGCAAAAAATATTTTTCTCTGCACTGAGAAACGGGTCGAGATTCTGTTTGATTGGGTTAGGAGACATCTCGTCCCAGACCAAAACTGGGACCGAGCTCCATTTCCACTCTTTCTCATTTGATAGTGGGCAACTGAGCCCATCTTGATTCTGGTGTTAGGACGATTGTACCCCTGAAGATTGTGTGTTCGGCGATGCGTAGATAATATGGGACACACAAATACAAGCCGCGCGCGTTGCGGTATATAAAGATAACGTACTGTATACTATTTATACTATGAGTAAGAGTCAGCCCTCCCAGCTGGCCAAAGAATGTAAATTGATAGGAAGCCGTTGGGCCACAAATTGGAAGAATTAATATGAACCGAAGGGCGGGAATATAAAGATTTATGTTGCCCTTTTTGTATGTGCTCGACTTAAACGCATTATATATGAAGGGTGTCGAGTATTTGGCATAATATTTTTCTGCTTTTAAGTAACTCACATAAGGTAATGATTTCTAATATTTACACGGTTACTACTCATTAAAATAAAACAACTTTAAACGGATGAAAACTCGCGTATATTCTACATTTTGAAATTTAAACCCGACGTTTCGACTACTTTTCAGTAGCCGTGATCACGGTATGATGGGGATGCACAACAATCATAGAACAACCAGTTGAACCATGGGTAACTTTACTTCCCCGTGGCACAACCAGTTGGACATCGCAGTTGTACTGTACCACGGGTCAGGAGCGCTGTCATCTTCGTGTAAATTTATTACCTGAGGCTGTATTCTCTGATCTTTTAAAATTGCCTTGGCTAAATCCTAATCCTATAATTCTCCTCTGCATGCCTCAAACATTTTACCCAGTCATCTTTAGAAACGTTACCTATAGCTTCGTGTAGAAGGCTACGTTAAGACTTTATTTTTATTACGAAAAGAAATCGTAGAAAGATTTTTTATCTGACTGTACAAAATAGCTAATTATATCGCGGTGTCCGAATCGACAGTGAAAAAATATTAAAAATAAAAAGTGTCAATTCGGACACTGTGTCCGAATAAACTGTGTCCGAAACGACAGTTAGTCCCTATTCCAAACTAACTAACAGAGTTCACTGACATCTACTTATTATTACTAATTTAACGCCTCGCTCGCCTTTCTAATAAAACAAAATCTTATTCAACAAACAAAAGACACACATGTGGTAGAAAAAATGACGTGCAAAAGTATCTTTTATATATATATTTTTTTTCAGAAAAAAAGGATTTCATATTAGGCGTACAATATAATACAACTGCCGGGCCCTGAACTGATACCCCTAATAACTCCCACGAATGCGTGCAACGCGGCAATAGCTCGTTCGATAACCGTGTCATTGTGTCCACTCTATTCAATTGCCCGACAATATACGACGGATCGATACACCCTGTATATCAGTTTTTACACGTGAGTAAAAATCAAAAGAGAGCGGGCGCTTCGAAAAAAATCTGAGAAGCAATTTATTAAGCCTTGCAGAAGTAAGCGATTGTTCCACAAGTCCTTAGAAACTAAAAGGTTTTGGAGAGATTCCTTCTTGGGTTTGTCTCGAGACTTTTTCAGAGTCCGAACTGGCTAATTAACACAGGTAAAGTTTTTAGCACGGAGATGAAGAGTGATTATGCTGGTCTAGTGATGGTCAAAATAATGAGGCTATAAGTCTACCATGACCTTCACATAATCGAATTATATAACTGTATTGTAGCAATTATTATTCTATACTAATATTATAAAGAGAAAATATTTGTTTGTTTGTATTAAATAGGCTCCGAAACTACTGAACCGATTTGAAAAATTCTTTCACTGTTGGCAAGCTACACTATCCTCGGGTGACATAGGGTACTTTTATTCCTGGAAATGTGGGGGAAAGGGGGGATAATTGACAAAAGAAATTACGCGCGGGTGAAACCGCGCAGGCGGCCGCTAGTATATTTGTAAAGAAATTATATTTCTTTTCAATATATGTAACCTCATTCATTAGACGGTTCGAGGAATAAGAACTGTCACCGCTGTCATGGTATGACAGAGAAATGATAGATGGAAAAATATAATATGATTTTAATAAATTTGTTTAATATTAAATAATTTAAAAGGAAAAGGAATCTTATGTTAATCTATAAACTTAATTGTCGTTTTTCTATTTTAGGTAAGTCTTGTAAATAAACTTTAATATTATTTTGATTTATGTTATAAGTGTACTAATAAAATAAATTTTCTATTTTAGAACAACGCAAAGTTTATTATTTTAACGATCCCTAAAGAGATTGTCTTATAAAACGACAATTCTGGATTATATGAGATATGGAGAAACTACGGTTCAAATTCACAGTGTTGGGGTCATCAGACGGAAAAACTAACGTGATATGTATAACATCAATTGAGACACCGAACGGAGGTATTTTTGAGATCCCCGATGAATTAAAACCTGTAAGTAAACATACTACCCTTTTAGCTTCAGACGTATACACAAAAATAAAAAATTCTCTCAAAAGAAGACACCAATCACGGGAAGTATGGATCCCTTTAACTACAGAGTTGAGGAAAATATATCTAGATGAAGGTGAAAATCTGCAATTTGGAGATCAGTATTTAGAGGAGATTACCGGAGGAGCAATGCCTTCAAATATTCATACAAATCGCAATCCACCCGAAAACAAGAATATAGGGAATACTGCTGAAAAGTTTATTATAGAAAAGTTTTCACATAAGACATCAGGAGCTGATCAGTGGATTAATGAATTTGAAAATGAATGTGAAAGATTTGAGATTACAAGAGATCAAGAAAAAATAGAGATTTTAAAGTTTCTTATAGAAAAACAGTGTCTGGATTGGTACAGCAGTATGTTAATAAAATTTACTGTGAATGCTAAATGGACAACATGGAGAGACAACTTTTGTGAGACTTTTGGAAACAAAGGTTGGTCTCAAATAAAATATGCATTTACGTTCAAGTTTCAAACCGGGTCACTACTGGAATATGCAACAAAAAAAGAAAGACTCTTATTAGAAGTGAACAAAAACATCGACACACAAACAATGATAAACTTAATTGTTATGGGATTACCAGATTATATAATGGATAAAATTGATAATAAAGTAATAAAAACAACTGAAAACCTATACAATGAAATTGGAAAACATGAATATATATTTAATAAAAAGAATTTCAGCAAGAATAAAGGTAACAACAATGAGTATAAAGGGAAATTTGAAAAAATGAAGTCATGCAAAAATTGTGAAAACTTAAACAAAGGTATTCGGTTCCATCCTGAAGAAAAGTGTTGGTTTAAACAAACCGAGGAACGTAACTTTAGGAGAAATAGTAGTAAAACGGTAAACAATTCAATTATTGATGTTGAACTCAATTACAGTAATGCAAAAAACGAATAATAGCACCATTAATTAAAGTCAAACTATTACTAAATGGACAGTTGGAGATATTTGGGATATATGATTCAGGTTCTAATATTTCAATAATAAATTCAAAATTATTAAGACTTAAAGGAGAAACATATGATAAGTCTAAAAAGGATAAATTAATCACAATTAATGGCGCTAAAAATACTTTGGGTTTGACAACTATAAAAATAAAAATACTTGAAATCGAAGAAGAAGTGGATGTTTATATTATTGATGGAGAGGAATTTAAATACGATTTTCGGATTGGATTAGATATGATACAAAAATTTCACTTAGTTCAAGACGAAAAATTACAAATCACTCAAAAAATAACAAACACAGAATTAAGAGAAATAAAGGAAAATGAAATTGTGAAAGACGATAAAAAAAAAACAATAAATTTTAACGAGCATGTCAAACAGGAAGATTTTGATATAACCATGAAAAACTTGAATGATCATCAAAAGTCAGAAATATACAAATTGATAGACACTTACAAAGAAATATTTGCTAAGGATAAATACGATGTTGGTACAGTTCGAGGATATGAAGCACGGATTGACCTTTTAATTGATAAATATTGTAGTAAAAGGCCTTACAGATGTTCAATTGATGACAAAAAGGAAATAGAAGAGCAAGTTTCCAAGTTACTTGACAAAAACCTTATTGAGGAATCCTATAGTCCATTCGCAGCACCGGTAACTTTGGCTTTTAAAAAAGAAGATGGGAAAAAGTCTAGACTATGTATAGATTTTAGAGATTTAAATAAGTTAGTAGTACCTCAAGCGCAACCTTTCCCGTTAATCGACGACTTAGTTATTAAAACCAGAAATTCAAAATATTTCACAACTTTGGATATTAATTCAGCTTTTTGGTCCATACCGTTACGAATTGAAGATCGTCATAAAAGTGCCTTCGTTACACAAAACGGACATTATCAATGGACATGTCTTCCGTTTGGATTGAAGACATCTCCTGCAATATTTCAAAGGATATTAGGTAACATTTTAAGAAAGTATAACCTTACAAATTTTGCTGTTAACTACATAGATGATATCCTAATTTTTTCTAAAACTTTCTCAGACCATATAAATCATTTAACGCAATTGCTAGAAGCTATTAAAAAAGAGGGTTTTAGGTTAAAATTTACAAAATGTAATTTTGCCTCAGATTCAGTTAAGTATCTAGGTCATATAATACATAACAATACAGTAAGACCAATAAGAGATAATTTAGTTTCAATAAAAGATTTCCCAGTACCGAAAAATGTAAAAAATGTTAGACAATTTCTTGGGAAAATTAACTTCTATCATGAATATATTCCAAAAAGTGCTATTATGTTAGAACCTCTTCATTGTTTACTAAGGAAAAATCAAAAATTTATTTGGTCTACACAATGTCAAAAATCTTTTGATGACATAAAAAATTTATTATGCTCACAGCCAATTTTGGAAATTTTTGATCAGAATTTACCAATAAAAATTTACTCAGACGCATCTTTAGAAGGAATTGGGGCGGTGTTAAAACAAACTCAACCAAATGGAAAGGACAAGCCCGTTGCATACTTTTCAAGGAAATTAAATCAAGTTCAAAAGAAAAAAAAAGCAATTTACTTGGAATGTTTGGCTATTAAAGAAGCTATAAGATATTGGCAGTACTGGTTGATTGGTAAATCGTTTACAGTATATACAGATCATAAACCATTAGAAAATTTAAACATAAAGTCTAGGACGGATGATGAATTAGGAGATATGACGTATTATTTATCACAATATGATTTTAAAATTAAATACTCTCCGGGAAAAGATAATGTAGAAGCAGACTGTTTAAGCAGAAACCCAGTCTTGGACGCAGATAAAGATACAGATGAAAAATTAAGAATTGTAAATATGATAACATTAAAAGATATTATTACAGATCAAAAAAACAATGCAGAAATAGAAAAAAATAAATCTAAGTTAATATCAAAACACAACATTTACTATAAAAATGACCGTAAACGTGAGAAAATTATTTTATCAGAAGATTACAGTAAACAATTAATTAGAGACGTACATGAAAACATGTGTCATATAGGTGTTAGGCAAATGCAAAACAAAATAAGTGCATTGTATACAGCAAAAAATTTAACAACAAATATTAAAAAACATTGTAAAAATTGCGAGATTTGTATAAAAAATAAAACACGAGGACAGGATAGTTATGGCTTACTATCACATTTAGGGCCAGCTACAAAACCTTTCGAAATAGTTTCAATCGACACGATTGGAGGTTTTGGAGGTTCGCGATCAACTAAAAGATATTTACACCTTCTAGTGGATCATTTTACGCGCTATGCATATATTGTTACTTCAAAAACACAAAGTGCTAATGATTTCATAAAACTTGTCAATAAAGTTACAGACTCACATACAATTGAAATGCTTCTTACCGATCAATACCCGGGAATCAACTCTAAAGAATTTAAAACATTTTTAAATAAAAAATCAATACAAATGGTATTTACTGCAGTAAATGCCCCTTTTTCTAATGGTTTAAATGAACGCCTTAATCAGACTCTTGTAAACAAAATTAGATGTAAACTAAACGAACCCAATAATAAATATGCATGGACAACCATTGCTCATATCTGTACAGATAAATATAATAATACAGAACATACAGTAACTGGCTTCACACCAAAATATCTGTTAGATGGAACAAATGAATCCTTATTGCCAAATGAATTAAAGAAAGATAAAACGGAAGTTCAATGGGCTACTGATAGAAAAATTGCATTAGAAAATTCAATAAAGTCACATAATTACAATAAGAAAATATTTGATAAAAAAAGAAAACAACATTATTTTAATACGGGAGACTTAGTATATGTAGAGAATGGGAACAAACTAAATAGAAATAAACTAGATGAGTTGAAAATTGGTCCTTTTAAGATAAATGCGAAAATATCAAATTCAATATATAGAATTGATATAGGTCACAAGAAGTCAGAGTCAAATCTTTTTCACATAACAAAACTTATACCTGTACCAGTATAAGAGAATAATATAGTTTAGAAAATGTTATGATGTTATCTTAGTTCAATATATTAAAATAAATATCATATTTAGGTACGTATATATAAGATTGTAAAATATTAAAAATTTTAGAATAAAATTTTTTTTCGTTAGGGGGGAGATGTAAAGAAATTATATTTCTTTTCAATATATGTAACCTCATTCATTAGACGGTTCGAGGAATAAGAACTGTCACCGCTGTCATGGTATGACAGAGAAATGATAGATGGAAAAATATAATATGATTTTAATAAATTTGTTTAATATTAAATAATTTAAAAGGAAAAGGAATCTTATGTTAATCTATAAACTTAATTGTCGTTTTTCTATTTTAGGTAAGTCTTGTAAATAAACTTTAATATTATTTTGATTTATGTTATAAGTGTACTAATAAAATAAATTTTCTATTTTAGAACAACGCAAAGTTTATTATTTTAACGATCCCTAAAGAGATTGTCTTATATATTAATAAAATATATCATGGTACTTTGTATATCTGCTATATCGGTGTGCAGATAAGCACTCAGTCCATCTTGCTGCTAAGGTTCATTCCCGTTCGTCCCACCAAGCTTCGTCCCACCAGTGGGACGAACGGGAATTGAATAAAATATTTACTTTTTATTCCCGTTCGTCCCACCAGTAAGTTCAGTGGGACGAACGGGAAGTGAAAATAAGCATTCCCGTTCGTCCCACCAAATGTATTGGAAACAATTCCATTTAAGGACACTACTAGGAAACGCGCTCAATGTGCTGCCACACTGTAAGCTTATCTGATCTTCAAGCCTTTGATTTCAAGTACATACACTGGTTTCCACATTGCCGGAACATAGCCTGAGCTGTTATGGCGTCAGATTTCGCTGCTGCTTTACTATAATATTTTCCGGGTCTAGCAATGCAGCAACTAGGAAATATCAATACAGAATTCTTTAATAGACATTAAAATCTCTATAAAAACAGATCTATTATTTATCCTGTAGTTTTCTTGCACCTAATATTTTTTTTTGCATATTACGATAATCCATCGTTTTTATGTCACATCAAATCCGACATTTTAATATTCCAAGCATGCATTATTTTACAAAGCGAAAGGATTGTGAGGATTAATTGCTTGTTTCCATTAGTGTAATACTTGCAGTGGCCATTTTTTGCTTTTTTACTTTATTATAAATAAACAAGAGTTGTTTGCAGTACGTTAAGTGATTTGATCAACAATAAGCGTTATTAAACCTTTCATTATTATGATTGCCTCGATGTTATAGTGCATAGGTCGCACTTAGGTACGTAAGGAGATGAATTCCCGGTCCTAGTCTTTTTTTTATACTTGATTAACAAGCAGGATACAGAAATTTGGCGGAATTTCCCACACTAGCTCTCTAGTAGATAGAAACTCATCTGCCTGTTAACGTAGGACCGATCTAATGCGATTGTAATCACCGTCTTCATTAACATCAGAACCGCAATAAATCTCCAGGTGAACTGCGCTCGGCAGCCATTATCGAATGAGCTTGCGTTCACTCGTGGTTTAGGGTGCGAGTGAGAAGGGGTGTGCGAGAGAGGGACCCCAGGGATCTTTTTGTTAGGTGAATGGAGTAAAATACGTGAAGAAGGACCAGTTGATCGCCACAAGGCAGGGATCGGCTACTCCGTCAGTGTGAAAGGAAAACAGGAGTATTTAGTGGGCAGTTGAATCTTTAGCCGCCAGTCCCAGACACGGCCTCAGTTCTTGCTAGACTGAAGTTATAGTGGCAGAATGAGTCCTTCCGCTTACGAATAGTAAACCCAAGACTTTGAAGTCAAGTTTAAAGGGCTTCCACAGCCTATTCCATTCAGAATCACCTAACCAGAAAGCATTGCGTACATTTGCCGCGATAAAGAAGGCTTCATTATCTGAGGATTCAGGCGACTGGGACCAAATAAAACTGGGACCGCGGTCCCAGTTACCTGATAACATTTTTGAATCGGTCGACTGGGACCATATACCTAATTTCCTTTAATGTACAGTTAACAGAAAAATCAAGTTATAACTCAGGATTTTATTTTATTTAGTATTACGGTCAAGTATTTTTGAAGTGAAAACTTCTGACTACACTTTTTTTATGGGGAAAAAATGTTAAACTCGCGACAGATTAGTAAGATTGATTCGCCATGCTCGACGAAGTTATAGGCGCCCAGAAACACCAAAGAGAAGTCACACGGAATATCTAATGGCGGAGTAGAATTTCATGGAAATAAAAGCGAGTGATGCAAAACTTGTATTTGAAGTACCAGGCGCCCATAAGTACCGAAGAGTAATCACACGGAATATTTCATCCTAAAATGGCAGCGTGGTGAATAAAATTCATGTAAAATAAAAGCGAAGTGATGCAAAACTTCTTTTTGAAGTACCAGGCGCCCATAAACACCAAAGAGTAGATCGAAAATTCGTAAGACGGATGGAGAGTAGACAGGCGGTGCGGCGTTGTGTCAGTATGGATTTGTCATAAAAGTGACATTCGGTTGCTAAGTAACATTGTTATGAGGAGATGATTGCCATTGCAAATAAATATTACACCACGATATGTGCATCTTCTGACTTTATTATAAATATATAATAGGAGTAATGATGAGTACTTACTTTATGGTGTATAAAGTTAAGAGACATTAAGACTGATTTTTTATATTATTGTTTTGAGGAGATTTCTGTTGAATGTTTACTTAGAATTACTAGTTAAGTAGGCATATGAGCCAACGTGATTATTAAAACATAATTAAGACTGTTATACTGTTTAAGTAGGTAATACAAAAACTAACTTACCTTTGCAAAAATTAACTTTGTTTTATTTGTGACACCTTTTCTGCTAACTGTACTAAATCTTGTATTTCAACAATGGATTTGTGGTTAAAATTACGGGTGGTCCCACTCGCCTGACGAAATAAACAAATAAAAACTAATCAGGCAACTGGGACCGCGGTCCCAGTTATATAGTGGTCCCAGTCGCCTGAATCCTCCATTATCTGTCTGTTTCATAATTGGGTCCGGGCTCACATTCACATTAAAAAAATGCAGTTTTGCAATAGCGCCAGGTAAAAAAGTGACGTTAAAAACAGTTAAAAAGTAATAATATTCAATATTCATCGATATCAACTACTGGTAAAAAAATATCATTATTTTATAAAACAACATATTATTCTTATGTATCAGGAATTTGTTAACATTACCAAGCCTTACATACTAATACATCTTTGTCTCTACGGCCTACGGTCTACGGTCTCTAAAACCCGTTGAATAAATTTCATGGAAATGAAGTAAATTCCATAATTTCCTCACTGATTCACGGCCGTTAATCATTCCAAAGCGACTAGCCTGGAGGGCCACCGTTGTGGAATCGGCAACTTTACTTAACTTCTTCAAAACTGGCGCAATTCAGCCATTCCAGCCGCCGACGGCTTACCTAAGGGGAATTAATTTGAATCAAAAACTCAAAATCTTCAGGTAGATCTGTGAACTGAAATTAAAATGTTATTAAGAGAAAAATTATTCTTTCTTTCTTCGAGCGTTTTGTCTCGATCTTTTCACGCTACGTAACTACGTTTGCACCATGATCCAGTTATTACTAGCCCCAAAATAGTTATTACTAGCCCCAAACTAAAGCTTGTGCTATAGGTGCTAGACAACGGATAAACATCTATATATATAAAACTCAAAGGTGACTGACTGACTGACTGACATAGATATCTATCAACGCACAGCCCAAACCACTGGACGGATCGGGCTGAAATTTGGAATGCAGGTAGATGTTATGACGTAGGCATCCGCTAAGAAAGGATTTTGATCAATTCTCACGGGAACGGGAACCACGGGGGTGAAACCGCGGGCGCCCGCTAGTTACATACTAAGTAATATACTTTTTTTGTAAATACATACAAACAGACATGTTAAAGCACACAAATGTTTGTACCGTGCGGGATCGAACCCGCGATCTGTGGTGTAATAGCCGAATTCTCGAACAACAAATGGCTCGTCAACATTGGAGCGACTGCCATAAATGACCTCTGTAACTCCAATAGGGGAACTAAACCAATCGGCTCATAGCTACACTGTCATTCGACTGTGCAGGTTATCTCACGATATTTTTGGTCACTGCTGAATTAACACATACGGAACTCGAACCAACGGCCGCATGTAAAACGAAACTCTTTTCTTCTTCTTCATCCCAGCGTATTCCCGATTGCATCCAGTATATGGAGCTCAGGGTCCGCTTCGACTATGATCCTAGATTTGGCAAGACTGGTTATTACAATGGAGCGATTGCCATCTGACCTCCGTAACCCTACAAGGGGAAACCAGACCTACTTGGAACATAGTCGGGACCAACGGCTTAACGTGCCTTCCGAAGCACGGAATCATCATTCTTTTCAGACATTCAGGTGATTCAAGCCTGCAATGTCCTAACCAAACTGGAAACATTCACACAAAGTGATGCTCCCCGCGGGATTCAAACCCACGACCACCGTGTATTAGAGCCCAACGCTCTAACCACTGTACCACGGAGGCAGTTAAAACGAACGAAACTCTTTTATCATACGAAAATGTGCTTCGTTATTTATAATATTCACATACCAATGTATAAAAGCTATCTACAGGAAAAACCTCTGTACGGGTACCACCTAAGTAGGTAAGTATCCGAAACGTAATACCAAAATCCTTACAATTACGAAGGCGTAACTTACTAAAGCCCACGTTACGAAATTTACGTCTTTTGTTTCGCATCTCAAAACAAAAGCCTTCATTCGAATTCACTCGTTCATGGCGGGTCATCGTTACCCAATCTTGCCTTACATGGTGAATGGTGAGGGATCACATAGGTCCATATCTACAGACGCTTTGATATGGTTGTCAAAAAAGTAGAGATCTACCAAGTCGTCCTCGATCGAATTTTGACTATTAGCTTCGGCCAAAATAAGCCAAAAGTTTGACCGAAGCCGAAGGTTTCCATATAGACTTAGCACAATAAACGGCTGTATGTACATACTTTGTATGGTTCTTTTGATCGTAACATTATTTCGCTTTAACGTATTGGAATATTTCAAAATTATATTTATCCTCCCAAAGACGGATTGGATGAAATTTACAATCACTGTTAACTTACCTCATGGAATTTCCTAATTAAATTCAAAATATGTCAGCTTCAACGGGCCGGCAGGTGATGCCTAAACCGAAGCTATAGCTTCGGCGTCGAACATGATGCCTAACAAAGAACAAAGAGCTATACAAAGCTTTCTCAATAACTAGGTCCAATTATTTATCGCACAGCACTTCATTTAAGAAAATTACCCAAATAACAAAACACGTAACATATTCCACTAAAATGTCGGCAACCCTAAATGCCTTCGCATTTTATACCCAAATGATTCCTATTTAAACCCTCTTCCCCTATCATTTCAATGTCAACAGCCCACCGACACAGTAATAAAGCCTTATTGGAACTAAATTACTTTTACTATCACCCTTTCAAGATTCCGGGGTCTCAAAAGCCCGCGTATATCACATTACCCGGCTTACCCCCGTCAAACGAAATAAAAAGATATGTCCGAACGGCAGTAGGCCGGGCGTAATTACGAGGTAATCCAGTTACAAAGATGACAGCCTTGTTCCTTGATAAATGAGAACATGCGCCGTCTCACTCTATCCTACCGGTGTAGTGTTCCTCTCTTTGTTATTGCAGGTAATTAGAAAAGAGTAAAAATTGGGCGTATGCCTGGCTGCTATAGATTATTTCAGAGTTGAATGACGTTCAGTGGTTCTCAACTTTAACTAAGGCAGTAGTACGGCCCAGTGGGCGCTATGTTATAACTTACTTTCGGTGAAAATTTAATTGTCTATCAATTTCCTTGCCCGATGGCACGAAAAGAGGTTAACAAAGTATAACTCTAAGTCACATTTAAACAGGGTTGGCTATTATCAAGATAATTATTTTCTCTGATAATTATCTCATAATTATCCGATAATTATCTGATAATTATCCAACTCACATATCAAATAAAATTATATAAATTAAAGGTATTTTTGTTTTTTTACCACTATTTTTAGTTTTAATGCAGTCAAACTATGACCCTATTGGATTAAGTTTTCTAGGCATGCATAATGTTTTTCTTTTTTAGTTTCGCAGCGCACAAACTTTTCGTTCATAAAAAAAATAACAGTGAGAGGGGAATTCCCCTGTAGATGAATGACATTTGGCGTTCGTTTGGATGCATGTTCAATATTGTGACGAAAAAACATGCGTTTGGATTTGGATTTCAATTATTTTGTTTTGTTTGTAAAATAACAGTTACTCGTTATTATCAACGATAACTATCAAACGTAATTATCATGATAATTATCAACGATAATTATCTTGATAATTATCCAGTCCAACCCTGCATTTAAAAAAAGATTTTTTTTAAATGTGACCAAACTATTTTCAGGTTTTGCGCATTTAAAGTAACACGTTGAAGATCGACCGATCTTCAACTTCTGTGACACCATTTTACAGAAGACCAATCTATGAGTATTTTCACTAGTTTCCCCGATTGAGCATTTCCATTTCGACTGACGGACCGTCTAAAGCATTGCTCTGACTATATGTATGGCTCCAGCGATAATTAGGTCGCTTTTACCATCCAAACGATTGCCAGCCAGGTCACAGTCCTCAGTAATAAGTTAAGTTGGTCTGCAAACCGTAACTCATAACTCCACGTATAATGAAGAAAAACGCCATTCCGACTGAACATTTGTTAACGTTTCGGATAACGCAATATGCATGCGCAATGGCGCAAAAGGGCGGGACATGGAGCATTTTCGCCGGTTACGATCTAGTCGTGACCGCAGGAGCTCAATGGCGCTAAACATCTAAACAATGGCTATGCAGCGGTGATTGCACGGGTCGGTGCACTCACCTGCATCACTAGCATTATACATATTGCAGCGTCGTAATTAACATAGAATAGGTTTGTACCTACGCCAACGTATGTACTTAATTAAAATGAGCAGCACGACGCGTACGGTCACTGTTCTTAGAATAAACTTGAGGTATTAAAACTAAACAACCAGAGACTCTCAAACTTTTTGGTCACGTGCTTCGATCACCTACTTACTGCTGCCGATCCTTTTATGATTTTCGGTTCAAGAATGTTCTATATAAATTCTTCTTCTTCTTAGCGTGTCGATGGCTAAATTTTATTGGCCCAGAATTTATTTAAAACCAGTACAGATTTTTGTCTTAAATTATTATTTTGCTATAATTATTTTAACTTTGGAAGGCATATTGCGAGTAAAATGTTGACAATTTTTTTTTTCCGTTGTATTTTACAATTAAACAGCATGAATGAATTTATGTTAAAATGGTTAAAAAACATTATTTTTTAATTCCAACATACCGCAGAATTGCTACCAAATGCGCAATCGGGTCAGTGAAGCTGAGATAATACATTAGCATTATACGGGGCCATTATCCAACAAACCGTCCAGGTATGGTGTATGTCATATCAGTATTTTTATGTAGTACTGTCTGGTTCAAATGCTATTAGGATACCTTCTGGAGTTGCGTTACGCGACAGTGATGACTGACACACACACTGACAAAATAATGCATTGCTAACGTTACGGACAGGCGCATTTGACATCATTTGTCGCTTAATTCCAAAATGTATTATCCTAATAGCATTTGAATCGGATAGTACCGTCCAGGATATAATTCAGGCTGACGTTATTCCCTTACGAGCTTCGGAATTTCGGAACTGACATCTTGACATTTAACGTCGGCTGACTTACGTTGGATTTGTACGCAATAATCGTAGAAATAGCGGTTCATTGTATTTAGTAACTTTGTCTATGCCATTTTAACTTTTTTAACAAATTTTAAAAAAAGGAGTAGTTAACCAGGAGGCGGAGGCGTTTTTATTACTCTATGACCAGATACTAATTCCATGAGTTAACCTACTCGACTTCGACTGTATGACATTTCTTTCATTACTTTTACTGGGTGTATCGATTTTGATGAATAGATAGATAGATAGATACTCTTTATTGCACAAAACATAGGAAAACATGTAACATATTAAAGCTGATACAGGCGGACTTATCGCTAATAGCGATCTCATTCAGTCAACCTTAGGATAGAGGAAAGTATGAAAAATAAAAGTATGAATTTTTTATTTATTTTGGGAACATGTTAATGAGATTGAACCAGTATTATCCAGCTTATCCCAAATAAAGTGTATTTTATTGACTTCTCTGTTGAAGATGTGTTGTTAAGGAATGTGTCATTGCGCTTTTAACTGGTCTACTCGGATTCACACAAATGAAATTAGTTATCAAAGTATAGGTTCATTAAAACTTTAAAAAAATAAAATAAAAGTTGTTCAAACAAAAATAATTCTATTCGGTTATCCTGGGCATTATACTGGGATAAGAAGTAACTTAAGTCCTTTCTTATTTTTCAATTAAAGTACCATAATAGGTATCTTGCCCAGTGTCCACGCTACCCGAGAGTAAGGCTGCGTCCCCAATAGGCAAACTGTTAGCGGCAAACGGAGTGAGCCGCAAAGTGGAGAACTGAAATTTAAATTTCGAACTTCGCAACCGGTGTAGCTGGGAGGCGGCCGCTCACTGAGATAGGCGGCGCGCGAAGCGCTGCAAACTGCGTACAGTGAGAGCAAAACTAGCAAACTGTGGACACTTCATTTGTTATTTAGGGAAAGGTGTACTAAATCGATAAGCCGCAGACTGTCAAACTGTTCGTCCGCCGCTAACAGTTTGCCTACTGGGGACGTAGCCTAAACCTAAAAAACTCCTCCGCTTGTAGTGTGACCACAACGCCCAGAAACTAGCGCGACCATTCCTTGATACGACGAAATTTGAAAAAATTTGCTTATTGATTAACAAACCTGGCACATTTATAGCCCAACCATTAAAATAAAAAAACCTTACCATATTGCGGAAAAATATTGAAACTAATTTCTTATAGTGGAAACAATCAAATAAAAAATCAATAAGATGTCATTCATTATTGCTTTCTGTCAAAATCTGATGTCAATTATTATCAACCATGCCTTGTTATTTCTGAGTATAACCATAGCAACCAAGTGTTGCTATAACCATAGCTAATGTGGCGCCTCCAGAGCAGGTATTTTATTTTCTTGGTCAGGCTATAATTAGAAATCAGTGTTTAAACCACGTTTGAAACAAGTACGTATTTCAACTTTGTCAATTTTCAAATTCCACCGCAGCGAGGAAGGGTCGAGCAACTTTCCGGACGCTGTGGTCGCACACAAACGGGGGAGTTCCTTAGGTTTACCCTCAGGTAGCGTGGGCAGTGGGCACGGCACGTAATTACACGTTTTCGTTATTACATATTTATTGGATGAATAATATATTAGTTTTTTGAAGTGAAAACTTCTTTAGCGGCGTTGTACACTTTTTTTGTAATGGGTAAAAAATTAAAAAAACTCGCGTCAGGTGTCACGTGACTGATCGAAAATTCGTAAGACGGACACGTGTTACGAAGTGTGTGGAAAAAGTCTTAATTTGCGAAATTTTCCTAGGGGACGCTAGCATGGCAAATACCAAAATATTCATGTTTTCACCTCCGCCGGCACTCCCGGAGTGCAACCTATCGTTTTTTTCATTTATTTATTTCTTACCTAAAGTATACTTTAATAACGCCCCAATGGTCTAGCTAGTGGTTTAAGTACTGGTCCGAGATCTTGGGGTCCTGGGTTCAATTCCCGGGTTGAACTAACATTGTGTCATTTTTTTTTGGACACAGCTCCGGTTCGTGATCACCAATCCGCATTTGGCAAGCGTGGTGATTAAGCCAGTACCCATAATTGTAACGATAACTTGATTTGGTGTGGGAAATTAATAGGATGATACTTTTTTTTACTTTTTACCCAAAGTAATACTGGTCACAGGATTTAATTAATACTAAGAAATATTAATACTAAGAAATATAGCACAAGTTTCTGAAGACCTTTTTTGTACGGCTATTTGGTGTCATGGTTGAGAAATAGGCTATCAAATGTAGTAGGGGAGCCCACAATGCGAAATCTGTACTTACTCGAGCGTCATAGGGACCTATGGGTTGCGAAGCTCAGCGTTTCAGCATGTAACTGGGGTATCAATTTTTTACTAATCAGATACTTTATCCTTGACGGGTGATCATAATTATATATAGGGCTCATATAATTATGGTAAAAGTACTTAACCGGGTACAAGGTATTCCCCTGTATGGCTTAAGTAAATCCCGAAGTCCCCGCTTGGGCTCCCCTACTAATGCCTTTACTGATCATTCAAAACCTTAAGTCACATGCCTAACCTAAGTGTATTTTACGCACCATACTTTATCTCTCCACGGAACTAAACAAAGAAAATCTTTTGTTTTATCACAATTAATAAAAATGCAAAAAGCTTAGTCATTACTTTATAATCAATCAATCGATACTTCAGTTTTCAATTAAGCAGAGAAAAATTGAAAAGTGGGTAAATGCCTTCGGGAACGGGCGCGGCACGTAAGCATTGAAGTACAAGAGGTCACGACATATTTTTAAGATATGTAAAAATGAGAAATATTGATTGAAATCTTTCAGTTAAAAAACACAAAGATTCAACTACATTTCCAAGTCATATAATATTGTCGGATGGGTAATGGTCACATAGCGATCACCTTCCCTCTCCGGGTGTGAAGTGAAAACCGGAAAAATAAGTTTGAATTAAGTTTATGAAATAATAAAATAAATTCTTCAAAATTTTATTTGTATGTAAATGATGTTTTTGCAATTCGCAATTTAAAACTTATCGTTAAATCTTTTTAAGAATTTTCATCATTGGTTTATATCGTACGTAAAACCTCGTCGATCAACAACCGGAACGTAACTTAGAAATTTTAGGGACAATTCCTGATTTTACACAAGTGTTATAATTATTTTTTAATAGCAGCATCTGCCTTGGACCATTGTAATATTATTATCTTCTGCTTGGTATCAGGTAATTTTTTCGCGTTACCTCCTGTACTATAGTAAAACTGCTAACAAACAAACCAGCGGCATAATTAATTGTGTGGCCGTTATGAGAGGAGTTGGCCACTTTCACTGTAGAGGTAGGAAATTCTGTTACTGGTCGGTTGTACAAACAACCTGCTAAGTACAATCTGACCACTAAGGACGACTTACCTGAAACAAAAAGAAAACATGATTAAAGATTACCATATTGTGATAAGCGTGTAGGTACAAAAGCAAGCGAAAAACACACTTTAAAAAAAGATGTTGTTACAAATGTATTTATTGTTTTATCTGTTGTCTGGCACCCACATGATATTACAAGGAATGTATAAGCCGTCTCTCTATTGGGCTCTCAGTGAGCAACTGACAGTTTGCCTCTAGTTCACCTTTAGTTCCCGACCGACACGCCCACTCAGTCAGTCAGCGAACAGTCTGTCGCTTTGTCTGAGCTGGGGACACAGCTTTAGTTTTAGTGTCAACCCGGGGAACGAACCCGCGACCTTACGTATAATAAACGACTTCTCAACCATTACACCAAATCGGTCGACATGCAGTCTCTTACTGAACTCTCAGTTTCCCCTTCCTGCGCGAAAGGGACGAACTGGTGCGAGCCTTAATAAACAAATAAATAAATATCTCTGGACATTATTCACACAGCGCCACCTAGCCCCAAACTAAGCTTGTGCTATGGGTGCTAGACAATGGATAAACATTACTTATATACTTTTTTTTGGAAATACATACATATTATACATAGAAACACCCAGACCGATACAAACAGACATGTTCATGCACACAAATGTTTGTACCGGTCGGAGATCGAACCCGCGACCTTTGGTGTAATAGCCGACTTCTCGACCATTACACCAAATGGCTCGTCATCGCCTTATGGCGACAGACAAGCCAAGACCGAGTAATGATGGAGCTGTGGGTACACTTGACATTACGCTCGAAAATCAGATGAGCCTTTTTTATGGAGGGGAATGCTATTAGGCACCATAACTCGCCTGGGGAAGGCGAGCCGTGTGTGGGACTCGTGCAATTTCATGCCCCAGTCTTTATATAGACTGGTGCACGAAGGATACTCCACTAAACCCCCCCCCCCCCGCGCTCCTGCATCGCCGTCGGTGATGTCTCTGGGCTGGGACAGACCCTGACATCCAGAGACACCGCAGGAAAATCTAAGCCTACAGTATGGCAGATGGCAGCCATTTAAGCGACGCTTAAATTACCATCAGGTGCCTGTCTGCCAACTGATCTAGCATTTAAAAAAAGTCCGAGGACATTAATTATTTACTTATAATATTTCTGGGATGTCATATAATTAATCTCAAAAACTTTTAACGGAACTATCTTCAACTGCACAAGCCACCGCAGTTACGGCGCATCCCAAAGTTCCTGCTTACTCTATGTTTCAATTTGTGTTCTCACTTTTATCACTGCTCTGTACTGCAGCTTGTGCATTGTGTACAACTTTCAAATGGGTAAAGGAAACCGCGGGAAGTTTCAGTCACATTCATAGTTTAAATTTCAATTACCTCACTAAGCGAGAGGTAACTTCTTAAATAAATTGCAATGTTGCTACCTCTGAGCTCTGGTTGGTTTTAGGTGTGATGAAGTTTCTTGGAGTTACAGTACTAAGTACAGTTTATTAAGGATGTTTACTCTAGGATTTAGGTATTACTATTTTTACATAAATATAAAAATACTAGTGACTCGGCTCAATCCAGCAGGGATGTAGGTCTTGTAATTTAGTTATTTATTAAGGAAAATATCTACATATTGGAATTGAAAAAAATATTTTTTAATTTTTTGATAGGCTTTGCAACAGAAACTTTTATACAGCCAGCATTCACGTAAACTACAACTGGTATCTACCTCCTTAGTAACAAAACGCGATATTGATTCATTAATAAAAAATAAAAATAAAGATTTCTCTACGTTCCATATTTCTCTGATCCATCCAGTTCGAAACAAAACACAAAACTGCGCAACACCGTCCGTTCGAATCTGTGCAGTTAAAATGTTCAAATATTGAATGCAATCAAAACGGTGGCTCTTTATACGTAATTCACGAGGTCGATTTGAAGCCCGATGCGCGGAACGAGTCGATTTTACGGCTATTCCTCGATACAGTGGTGTTTAAGGCGAGTTCTTAGCGTAATCCAATCTTTTATTTATAACTTACGTCTAGAGAACAGTAGACATTTGACTTACACCGAAAGCTTATTTAACTCAAGCCTTTAAGCTTTTCCTAAGTTAGAACTACAGGATTAGTAAGCACACTACAGAATAATTTGTGTCATCATCATCATCAACCTATATACGTTCCCACTGCTGGGACACAGCCAGTGTGGGCCATACTCCACCACACGGGCCCAATGCGGGTTGGTGAAGGGGTGCGTAAGGCAAGTGACCAACCTTAATGTCAGATGGCCTCTGACTAGGCCTGACGACTTCTGTCGCAAGCATTTATATGATTCCGCCGTTTACATACGGCGTCGTCAGTTTAAAAACGCTTGCAGTTATGTATGTATATTGGCGAAGGCAATTTTTTTTTTCAGATTTAAAAAAATAACCACGAATGCCAAGGCAGAAGCTCCGCTTTGCTCCGCTCCCGCCTTAGCCTTCTAACCTATATCCATCCGAGTCGAGTTCGAGCACTGAAACGGCAAAATTAAGAAAAAACAGGAATAAAACTAAAAAAGTTAACAAATAAACATAACGGAATTCTCCTTAAAATAAAACAGAAAGCACAGAAATGTGTTTTTCCTTCATTTATTTGGGATGCCATAAAAATAAAAAACCGTTTACTTTGAAATAGCCTACCAAAGTAAATACACAAACTTTGTATAAGGAAAACGTTCTTAGTCAGAAAGATCAAAAACATGTTGCAGTCCATTAAAGATTCGAGTCACATTCGACCCTTTGGTCTTTTTTTTATACTAGTTCAGTTGGCAGACAGGCGCTCAGCCCACCTGATGGTAAGTGGCCACTGCAGCCTATTCCATTAAGGGACGCTTCGCTAGGAAGCGTCCCTCAATGTGCTGCCAGACTGTAGACTCATCTGATCTTCGAGCGTCTGATTTCAAGTGCTGGCTGTGTATTAATGTTGCCGGAACACAGCCACGGCTGTTATGTAATTTTATGGCGGCAGATTTCACCTGTGGGGTTGGTAGCTAGCCAGTCGGACTCTGAAAACCAACCAGACCCAAGGCGGGAATCGAACCGAGCGGCGGCTTAACCACTGCACTGTTCCACGGAGGCGGTCTGCAGGTCTAATTATTTATTTATCGGGTTTGATTACTGCGGGTGGAGTATGTTTCTTTATTAATTTTATTTAGGTATAACGAGTATCTCCTGCGAGACAGTTATCTCGTTTAACACCTACAACAAAATCCATACATCGTCAAAAGCATTCCAAAAGGAAGGTTAGTGTCAAGTAGGCGACCGACTGTAAATCTTTTGCTAAAACAAATTGCATGAAAAAACATGTTGCGCCGACCCTACTAGCGTGGGATAAGGGCAAGGAAATGATGATGATGAACACCTACAACAAAATATACAGTCAAATTAAAAACCTCCTTTCTTTAAATTCGTTGAAAAAAAGAGAGAAGTGAACACCAACAACATCAAAGATCAGAGAGCCCCTAAAGTACAGCAATGCAAAGTAAAATGAATGCACCAAGGTGAAGTTTTTGTGTTTGTTTAGCAAATTTTGTTTCTTTTAACCTTGCAATACTTTGTTCTACGTACTCATAATTTGCTTCCGGAGATACTTAACCATTTGAACGCCACGCAGGTGCTTGTCATGTAAAGGCGACTTTGGCGTCAAAAAGGTTAATACTTGTCGTGGCAGAGCTTACTATCAATCTCAGTTCAAACTACGGTGTGACCCGCAGTCCAATAGTACATAAGAAAAGTGTTCAATAAGCAGAAACACCACCAATTGGCGCGCGATGTAAAATGCAGTACCAATTCTAGGCACCGGCTACACCTGCCACTTTGGAATAACACAACACACAAGCATTGGGTATTTCTGAATTTTAAATTATCTTAGTAACCAGCCTTTTTCTTTTGCACCTTACAAACATTCCATAGGGGAGGATCATTGGTAGGTACTTAGGTAGTTTACAAAATAAGGATTTAACGAAAAAAAAACTGGCGAAAAAACTGAAATGCCAACAATAAATAAACCTTTTTTGTTGGCCTTGATAATGTAATCTTAAATAATTTTGAGTCAGCGCGTATAAAAACTATCGGTGTCCTTTTTTTCTATGGTCATGGCCATATATAACTCCAATAGATACTGACACAGGCAAAATGTGCATTCAAAGTCAATCTGGCTGTGGAATATTGAAAGCCACTATAACAAACAAACCTGCTTGTATGGTAGCACATTGAGTGATGCTGCGTGGTTAACCTTTTGAACGCCAAAGTCGTCCGTACTCGACAAGCACCTGCGCGGCGGGCCCTGTGCGCCAACGACGTATATACTTGACAAAAACCCTGCCTCTAAAAATACCTAACTATGCAAAAAAATATGTTTAAAACTATTTCTAGTATTTTTTCCTTACATTCGATTTAACACGCTCACTGCGGAGATCAATTTCACAAACTTTCCCGCAGTGCGATAGGAGGCCTATGTGCCTTAAATGTATCATTTTACTGGTGCGATTAAGGCCTATTGACCCCTTACCGACTTAATAACTTGAAATGCTATATTTATATTAAAAATCAAATAATAAGATAATAAAAATTAGATCGTCATGGAGCTGAAGAATCATGCTGTCTTATTCTGCGTTAGCCCGAAGATCTGACGTCGGAAAAGCCTTAAAATAAAGAAAATGTTTAGGAGGCACATTAAACATAGGAAAAAATACTAATAATATATTAAAAACACTTTTAAAAAACAAATTAAACATGTCTGTCATATAAACACTTCAAGCAAATTGATTATTTGCAGTTAACAAAGAAAAACAATAACAACAACTACAAACAGGTGCGGGAGGGGGTCGAAAAGCCTATCACAGCATAAGAGGTCTATAGGCCCCTTATCCGCACTGAATGATGATTTTTTTAATGTAGTGCTGTAAGGGGCCTAAAGACCTCTCGCCTATTTTATGGTATTTTTGAGTTCTAGATTAAAATAAAAACACAATAATATATTTATCTTTGTCATACATTAAGAAATCTACAAGCTGTGATGGCCTTCGCACCAGAGGGAGATCACAGTATTTTTCCCCGCACCGTACGATGAACGTACACATAGGAGGTCCTTAGGCCTCCTATCGCAGTGAGCGTGTTAAAAGAATAACCCATCTCTGGCGTACAGGACACGACACAGTGCGTTCGTAGCTTAGCGTTCAAAAGGTCAATTATTGTCCCTCAATGGAATATACTGTTGTAGCCGTTTACCATTTGCAGAGTAGCGTGCCTGATGCGACATAAAAATACATAAATTTTAGTTCTGATCTCAACGTAAATATTTCATGCCTGATTAAAAATTCTATTTATCACCAAAGTATTTTTAATTTTCAAAGATGCTCATAGACAATTACATTATCGTTTCGCTGCTGAAACTTTCGAGTATAATTTTCCCAGCCCAAATTATTAAAATCCAACAAAGTTTGGGATTCAATTTCAAACACTTTCACGTTTTATAGGGGCAAGGATTAAATTATTTAATTTCATAAAGGCTTAAGCATGAGTAACTGAAGTCACACTTGTATTCAGACGCCTGTGAAACTAAGGACTCTCATAATTTTAAGGCTCCTTCCTCACCGGATGGGAGAGGTTTCTGTACCGACAAATTACTTTTATTTTTATATCAGAGGCGGCAAAGGAGCCAGCGTGTCGCCTGATTGTAAACAATCACCGCCGCTCATGGACATCTGCAACACCAGAGGGATCGCTGATGCGTTACCAACCTTTTAAGAGGGGGCCTCCGGCACTCTCACAAACAAGACGAAACACCATAGAAGTAACTATTATTTCATGCTGGTGTTATGTGAGGGATTCCTAACCAAATATCACTTCTTGACTAGTTCGGTTACTTAATTATGTCATTTGTCATACATTAGTTAATAGCTAATGTACTATCGAGGACACCCGCGCGTGATCACCCTGGCTAAAATCCTGTGCAGTATTTTCACGTTTACAAGCGCCGCTCCTAAGAAGTCACGATGCGCGTGCACGGTATATTTTTCCAAAAGTGATCACGCGCGGGAGACCGCGATCGTACATAAAATGTCTTCCTAGCCTTTCTACTACAGCGAGCAACAATTACGATCAATAAGAAATAGTGCATAAGTGGTGCGCAAACACAGGTAGTGTACCTGCCCTATTTCCTCACCCTCATAGCACGGTGGAACAGCGGTCTGATACAACCTAAGATCAGGCGCAGGACCAACGGCTTTATACTTTTCAAAGCACAGGGGTCTTTCATACCGCCGACTTTGAGATTACCGATATTACTAAGTATTTTCCGAACAGAAAAACCATTTCCATTTCTGACGGGATTTTTGTCCAACAAATTATATGACATCGCCCTTTGGTGGATATTTTCGCTATTAGGAAAGAGCCGTATGTCGGTAAAGACTTTCGTGCATTTGCGATTTGTAAAGAATTTCTGCTGAAACGACTCGGTGAGGAAAGGAAGGTCTCATTTAATTGCATGTACTCCGTTTGCAATTTGTAAAGAATTTGTGCCAAAACGACTCGATGAGGAAGCTGTCATTTAATTACATGCACTCTGTAAATATTTAAATCTGTACATTATCTAAAAAACGAGACGAAAACACACCGGTCCTGTGAGCAAGGCACCTAAGTCATATTGCAGCAAGGGATGCCTGTTTAGTGTAATGTACTTGTAAAGACAGAGGTCGAGCAATATTAAAGGTCCTGACCTTCTTAATTGCGTGGCCTGAAATTTATTCTCCCCGATAGCTATCCACGGAATACATAAGTGTTATTGGGCCGTTTACCAGGATTACTCCTGTTAAGGACTTAATTACGGGAATTATTCGGATACTCGGGTCGCGGTATCTTGTGAAAATTCCTAACGGCCAGTTTTCAATGATCCTCGGGAAGTTTCGCGGACGGAACGCTTTGTTCGTTTTGGTTTGAAGTTTTTCGATTACGTGGCGTCCAGCACTCTTGGCGGACGTTGTATGACGTCTAAACTGCATCATACGTACAATCTATGTACACAGCTCAAGATTTGGTCGATATACAGTTGGAAGGAAAGATAACTAATTGATCGCATTAGAAGAGTTTTAAACTTATTATATACACGTCATAACGCACGCGGTCAATGCATTACTAGGATTTTATTCATATATTTTTATTAGGTACATTCTTATTATTTATTATATTGTAGACATGAAACACAAAATAAATCGCCAACTTGTATACAGTGCGCCAACGGAAAACAGACAAATGACACGTGAATGAAAATGACAATGAAAAAAACCTAATTTATTGTTCACTAGCACACGGATAGATAAAACCCGTTACATAAAGCAAACATAACAAAAAAGAATTAATTATCTCATGTGTCATATGTACTCATGGCGCATACACATTTCGGCGAAACATTTTTATTGTAATAGGTTTTAAATGTAAAAACAGTTACACGTTACAATAATCGAAAGATTTTCCAAGAACAATAATTTCCATTAATAGATAATTCGTAGAAATGAAGTAGAACGTAATTGGACAATAAACAAACCCACAATTTATTCACTTGGGATCGTTGAGTTGAGCCACAGAATATGGTTGAGCCCACAGCAGACATTTCTATCTATATCTGTGGTTGAGATAAGGAGAATGATAAATAGGACAAAAGAATATAAATACAAGTTTATACTCTCTTAACATTTCAAGTTAAGATAGTGTATAATGTTGAAAGATCCAACGCCCAGGTCTCTACAGAATACCAGCGTGACCTAGAATTTAAAAGTGCTCTAATTCTAGAAAGCAACGTCCCTTGGCAGAATTATAATTTGAAGAACCATTTGGTGTAATGGTCGAGAAGTAGGCTATTACACCAGAGGTCGCGGGTTCGATCCCCGCACGGTACAAACATATTTTGAGTGCATGAACATGTCTGTTAGAAGTCAGCTATTACACCAGAGGTCGCGGGTTCTATCCTCGCACGGTACAAACATTTGTGTGCATGAACATGTCTGTTTGGATCGGTCTGGTTATTTCTATGTATAATAGGTATATGTATGTATTTACGAAAAAAAAGTATATAGGTAAGTAATGTTTATCCGTTGTTGTCTGGCATCCATAGCACAAGCTAATGCTTATTACCTATATTATTATACCTATTTTATTTATTTGTAATAGCATTTATTTTTTATGTTTTGTTACTAAACTAATGTTTTTTTCTTTTTTAAACCGGACTGTTAGCTATTTCCCAACAGAAAACCGATATCTGAAGGTACCCTCCCTCTAGAATATAAAAATATCATTTTTGAATTGAATTAGATACTTAACCGCAAAAGATTCATTAGATATTTATTATTTAATAAATATCTAATGAATCTTTTGCGGCCAAGTATGATTTCATCATCTGATTGGAAACAATCGTCGCATGATTATGCATTTGAAAGATTAGCGTTCCCTATACCATATTCTATACATTTCTTACCTTATCAATCCGAAAGTCTCGCGAGCTCAGGATTTTCTGCATAGTCACGTAATGCCGGATTATAATAACACTCAGTATCAAACTCACTACTCACTCAGTTCATTGCAATAATGTCATATCACCGCGCACTATCACCACCAATCACTATCACTACATACGAGTTGTATAAAGCAAAGTCGCTTCCCGCTGTCTGTCCCTAGATACTACAGTCAACCTGGGTAACTTTGATTTTCAGGGTAACTTTGACAGAAAAGCCACAAAGAATTTTATTATTTTTACGATGTTGCCGTTGATGCGTAACATTAAATTTATTATTTTCGTGCAGTTAACAAACTTAGTAAATGAACTCTTAGAAAAAAAAAGAAGCTGTCAAACAAAGTAAATGTATAAAACGTTTCTAAAAACACCCCTCAAAACTGTGTTATTTTTTTAGGATTATGTCAATGTTACCCTGACGCTATAAAATGTACAATGCATACGATTTCTATGACAATTTTAATCTGTATCAAAGTTACCCTTATAGGGGTTATAACTTTGACACACAACAAATTGCCAGTTTTTGATGAATTGTGTGATTATTATATGCGTTAGATAACTTGATAGCATGGACATCAACTTGAAAGCACAGATTATGGAAACTCTTCTGTCTCATACTTAACACAGTAAAAGTTATCTAAAAAAATATAGTGATGATCTGTCAAAGTTACCCAGGTTGACTGTATGCTTAGCAATGCTTAGATCTACGGATTTCGATGTGTTTTTTAAAAAAGTTATAGTGATTCAAGAGGAAGGTTTATCCTATGTAGGTACAATTTATAGGTACATGCATAATATAGTAGAGAAACACCATTGCATCCGGGCGAAGCCAGGGCGGGTCGCTAGTTAAAAATAAATATTCAAAAATGCTAAATATGCCAATAGGGTAAATGTCATTGTCATTATTTTGAAATGTTGCTGTTTTATAAATCGTTAACAGATGTTTTTCAACGTACAATTTAGTTAAACATCAGCTGTTTATATGTTAACAAAATCTATTTTTTTTGTAATAAAACTTTATATAGACTATTATACTCTAATACCTTTTATCAATGGTAACAAGAAGTTTTTTTTTAACTTTTGATTCTAACCGTAGTGTCCAGGGATATGTAATATTTATTTCATGTTATTTTTTACGATTTATATGATTATTTCCTGGCAGCGCTAGTGTGCCGCAAAATCGCGCTCTTAACATTGTCCCCGTACTACCCGTACTGTTCCGTGGAACAGTTTAATACGAGAACCTTTCATAAACTCCTTCATACGGTATATCAAATTGGCGATACCCTCGGGCAGAAATGTTATTACTTCATTTAGTTTTATAAAGGTGCCATTAACTACCGCCATAGGCCGGGGTATAGCCGAAATGATCAAGTTAATATTCATGTTCAACTGACATATTCAGTTTGGAACTTGCGTATGGGCGATGAAATTTAATTCACGGGTCTTAATATATGCCGTTAAACCGGGTGAAATTGTTTTAGGTATTTCATTAGAGTTGTTCATTAGATGTAAGTGGACTCCTTTGTCTTAGTTTAGTGCTAATATTCTCGTTTTTCTTAAATGCTGTATAAATCTGGTGACATAAAAACCTCAGTTTTTTCGGCAACATTATTACAACATCGGGACATAACGCTCGGATAAAGAAAAAAATATATACTTATCATCATTATCATTATCATCAGCCTGTTACTGTCCACTGCTGGACATAGGCCTCTCCAAACGCTCGCCACGCTGATCTCTCTTCGGCTATTCGCATCCAGCTCCTGCCAGCCATCCTGCGCGGATCATCGCTCCACCTGGCCTGGTACTTAATGTTAGAAACTCTTTGATATTTGATTTTATTTTATGTTCAAAGAATTTCGTTTGTTTATATTATCAGTTTATTACACGTCACGACCATCAAACCAGCGCCTTAACTGACTTATTCCCCCTCTTTTATAGGATGTTTGTTTTATTATGACTTTAATAATAAATATATGTAAGTTCAAGCTAGCCAGTCCGGTTCAGCAGTTCTCAAAAGAATTAGTTAAGTCAGAACTCGAAGTCTGCCTTTTTTAGTATGGTTGAAGAATTACAGGACTTGAAGACAAGACTAGACTAGACTCTTAATCGCGAACCTCGCTCTTTGAGTTGTAAAGTTCTTTATTACGCCACAAGTCGGTATAGAGCTATTTTCCTTAATTGCGTTTTGTTTAAAATTACATAACGTTGGTTTTCTAGATAGGTACATGATTTGTTATTCACTAGGAATAAAATTATTAGACCAACTAAAAAGTTGTACCGTTGAGAAAGAAAAATAGTTGATCCGTTTCAGTTGGTCCGTTCAGTTGGTCAGATTGGAAGGACAGAAATAAAAGTAGTCTTACGCAGAGAAAAGAGCTTTGTCATTGCAGTCAAGGCATCGCACAAAAAAGTGGACTTGTCTCTACTAGTGGAGACACTGGTAGAGATAAGTGGACAAACCGGCTACAACGATAGGTACTGGCATAATCACCACGCTTGCCAAATCTGAGCTGTCTGTAAATACACACATGCTTGACCCGGAAATCTAACACAAGACCCCGAGGTCATAGCTAGATAAATTAACTAGACGTAGTGATAAATTTAAATATACATAAATAAAAATGAACTGCTGTTCGTTAGAACGGCCGAAACGATTTGACTAATTTTAGTCTTAAAATATTCGTGGAAGTCCAGGGAAAGTTTAAACGATGAGAAAATATGGAAAAATAACGAGGAAAATACTAAAAACGACAATTTTAGTTTCCCATACAAAGTTATACGAAGAATGGGAGACTACATTATAACGGTAGATAGGCAAAGCTTTCGCTAAAGCATCAGTGGAATAGACCGCGGTTGCCTTTTACCATCAGGTCAGCTACGTGTCTGTCTGCTAACTAACCAACTATTCAAGAAATAAATTCTTTTATGCATAATTTATTCTGTAATTAAGGTAAGTATTGTTAAGGTGATCTATTGGTAAAGAATAAACGCTTTCTTCATCCCCTCACGGTCTTCCGTTCCTCTCCCACGAACGGCGTGTCAAATCTGTCAAAATATCTGCGCACGGCTCGATCTCCGTCTGCGTGCATCCATACTATATCTTCAAGCTGCTGCATCAGTTCTATGGTGGAACTGCTCAATACAACCTCGTGGGTGAACCCGAAGAACGAAGACCGCTCCTCTTCTAAGACGTCCGACCTCTACAACAATATGTTTAGTCACACAAGTTCTCATCAAACGTTTCTGAGTTCTGTCTTCAATTAAAAAGAACCACTATTGTCTATTTACATTAATTAGGTAAAATACTATGTAAATCCGATTATTATTTGACGACTGAAGAAGGCTTTGCCCAAATACACACATCACCCCCCTTAAAACGCCGGCAATCCCTCTGGTGTTGCAGATGTCCATGGGCGACGGTGATCTTACCATCAGGCGACCCGCTGCGCGCTGGTTCGTTTGCCGCCTCTGACATGAAAAAAATCATAATTAAAAATGGGTAGGCCCTATTCAAATAATTAAACGCTGTCATTATTAGGCCACTTACTACACTTTTTCTCTGAGCTCTTTATCCTGATCTAACGACTACGATCGGACATCCGCAACCCTCAACAGAAAAATTAAACCAACAAGGGCGTCGCCAGCTTATGATTAAGGGGGGGGGGCAATGGGGCAATATTATTTAGGAGAAAAAATATGAACGCCGAGAGCATGAAGCGTTACCTCTTTGCGGCTAGCTATATTTGATCTCTAGGGGGGGGGGCAACTGCTTCCCCCCCTGCCCCCCCTTGGCGACGCCCTTGTAAACCAATTTGATTATGCCTGCTTAATATACGATCGCACATTCGTACCATAAACGCCACACACAGAAGTGGCGTTTGAAACCGAGTGCTTTCTCGGCTATCACAGCTTTCCACTAAATCATAGAGCCACGACTACACCATTGACAAAACGATCGTATATCGAAAACTAGAAACTCTATACACACCACACCAATAAATATTAAGAACAAAGCCAAAGCGATCCAATTGAGCGGCAAACGTAGTACCATTGTGTAAATTTAAACGTATTTCTAGGTAAACATTTTACTCCCATTCGTATTGCTAAATATTTAACGTTACAATAGTACGGGTAATATTTTGTATTGAATTCGATAAACTCACGTTGGGTTGCGTGCCTACGTAAAAGGTTTATTCGCAATTGATTCTTTACGTCTTATAAATGTTTTTACACGTGATTTCCGTCACGTGGAAAGGCGTGTGATTGTTGAGTGTTTCGATTCCTCCTCCGCACTTTCCTTTGAAAACACACTTCAAGAAATCATTATTAAGTTATGTTGAATATTCAATGTGTAGGTGTAGATATTTCCTCAAAATAGTCCTAAAGAAGATATTTCCTCGATTGTGTGGGTAGCTACTTACTTAAGGTTCAATTTGCCGGAGTAATAGCTGATTTTTTATAATAATATTGGCAGACCGGTTTAGCGCCACATGGTGAGCACCGGCTTGTTTCTTCCGGGTGTGAAGGGGATACTGGCAGCGTACCCAGCCTCACACACACAATCTAATTTCTCAGTAGTCTGCGGTTATAGTCCTTAAACGCATAAAAAATGTGTTATTTAAAATAATTTTATGCACGAGTATAGGTACCTACAGAGAGCCACGGATCAACCTTTTCGAGTCTGTCAAAATGTCTCACTTGAAATAGGTAGAGCAACAATCATTCAATAATCATTCAGTGGTACGACGAGGAATGACAATTCCTTGTCGTGCCACTGGTGGAACAAGTTGGTGGCACGACGAGGAATAAGCGGAACTATGCGATGCGATAGAAGCCGAAAATGGCTACAGGAATTTGACAGATTTGCTAAGGTTGATCTGAGGCTCAGTGTAAATAATAAAATTTTCCTTTGCCAGCCCTAGGACTTAGCACGCTTTTAGAAGCTTCGGCGTCGTCTCTGTTCCGTTTATTCACTTAAGTGTTTTAGGTCAATGGATCTACATGACTCTTCGCACTCTCAATGGATGTTTATGGTACAGTCAGCGCCAAAATGATCTGAGCATTAAAACCACAGAAATCGATCTATCTCTGTGATTAAAACCTACCAATAATATGAGATGATTTGACAAAAATCAATCTTAGCACAATACTTTTAGGTGTAAATCGTTTGTTGTCATTTGTTCTCAAACAACAAATGAAAATGCACCTTTATGTCTTGAGGTAAGGTTGATTTTTGTCAAACGTTCAGATATTTTTGAAATTTCGAAAAATTATGATCTCTGTAGCTTTATGAGCTACCAAGCTTGTTTTATTAGGTCATGGGTACATATTTTGGTTGGGCGCATCGCATATCTCATGATCATGTTCAGGTGAATAGCTTTTACGAGTATTATATTCTTATATTAAATACAACAAAAATGTGTATAACAAATTACATTTTATTTACATTAATAACAACAGTCGATTTTATAGCAAATGTGTTACAATATTTCCCAAATACAATTTATTGCATTGTGTTTAAAATAAAAATGTTGCAAGTCATTTTTTTTATTTGCATACTCACGAAGTAGGCAAAACATAAATAATTTAAATTACTTCAAAAATATTTTCCATAAACGAATACCTGTAAATGGCTAAGTAGTTATAATTTTAGTATATTTTACTAGTATTAATTGTTGTTGGTTTTCCAAAATAAATAGTGTAATTAAAAAAATTATACAATTTTGAAAATGTCACTAATAATATCCTGGTTATTAAATAATAATAGTTTGTATAAACTAGACCAAAGGTCAAAAGTTCGATCTGTATGATACCAGTGTAACAGAAATGATTTAAAACGTGCAAGCTCGTAAAATGACCCTTAGTGCAGTGCTTTAAGGTTAATTATATCAGAGCACCCTATTCTTTCTTTATTTTCTCAGGTCTTGATGTTGTCACGCTTCAGCTTTTACTGCCAGTAATGTGTTGGCATATTGAAACTCTGGGCTGTTTTCATACTCGGACATGTCCAGAGCTACCTCACAGCTTTCACGTACAACAGGCCGGGGGTCATTCAGATACCTGGAAGGAAAAATAAATAAATAACAATTTTAATATCTCAATAGCAAACAAATATTTGGCCCACTTGTCTGAATGAACTTATTAAAGAATATCATTCACACACTGATTATCGATTATTTTATTAATAAAGTATCAGCCTAATAATGTCCCACTGCAGGGCAAAGGCCTCCATCCTTGAAATCAAGTTATCGCTACAATGATATGTATTGTCTTAATCACCACGCTTGCCAATTGCGGATTGGTGAGCACAAACCCTAGCTGTGTCCGAAAAAACCGACACAAAGTTAGCTCGACCCGGGAATTGAACCCAGCACCCCAAGATCTTGGCCCTGTACTTATACTACAAGACCATTGAGGTGTTCTTATTTATCTTATCACTACATAGTATAAAACAAAGTCGCTTTCTCTGTCCCTATGTCCCTTTGTATGCTTAAATCTTTGAAACTACGCAACGGATTTTGATGCGGTTTTTTCATTAGATAGACTGATTCAAGAGGAAGGTTTATATGTATAATACATACATAATATAGTAGAGAAACAATGATAATTTTAGAGGTTTTTAATTTAAGGTCGTAAATAATCGCATTTTTTTGCGCTTACATTGCAAACGCTGGCTGAACCCTACGAGATAAATCAAAATAATGTACTACACTATTGTACACCTTAAAAAGTTTACAAAAAAGTCCGCGATGGTATATGTCTATCTCTTAGGGATAACCCACAATAACCATTTTCCTTTACTTATTACGATAAAATAATGGCTTATTTACGAAAAATTGATTTTAAGCAATACAGTATTAATCCTTATCCAATAAAGTACCATAAATAAATTGTGCATGTAATATAGATCAATATGGCCCTGTACATCATGTAATTTAAATGAATAGTTTCGAAGATATTACAGATTTAAAATGCAGGGACATAGCGGTTGCGGCGGTACCGGCCGGGGAGCGGATGGATGAACTTTTGTTATTCTTTCACGTAAAAACTACTAATTGATTTTAATGAAACTTTACAATAATAAAGGGTTAAAGAATATTTATTTCTCATAAGAAATCACATTTCACTTACATGAGAAAATATTAAAATATGTACACAGTATATAATATGAGCTAACAAACTAATAATTATATTCTAAACTTATATTTATCCTATATCTATTTTATCATTTTACCCTGTATCACCAATGACGAGACGAACTCTGATGCAGTTAATTTTTAAACAGTTGTGATAATATGTTATTTTTTGTTGGTCACTGGAAATAACAAGGCACACCATTACGCCAGATAAGCCTTTAGGAGCTTCCTAAACTCCTTAGTGTGTTTTGCAGCTTTGATACTTTCAGGCAATCCATTGTAAATTTGTGCACTCTCAAAAGTGATGTTCTTCTTTCCATAATTTGTTCGTGGAGGACGAAGTATCAAATTATTTGCGCTTCTCAGACGTTTTAGATGGACATATTCATTTTTAAGTTTGAATTTAATGTGAGAATGAATTTCCCCATTAATAATTTTCCTTATCAGTAAACAGGAGTAATATTCATAGGTTTTTTTAATGTTTATTAGCTTTGTTTCTTTATAAAGCTTCAATGTTGGTGTGAGGTAGTTATATTGGAATAGGGTTTTAATTAATTTATTTTGCGATGTTTGAACATCTTTGAGGTTAGTTTCAGCAGCTGAGCCCCAGATCTCGATGAGATAGTCTATGTGTGGCTTTGCCATGAAGTTATATATAGTGTGTCGTATGCTATGTGGAAGACATCGGGCTACTCCGCGTAGAGCACCAGTTAGAGACGTTAACTTGGCCCTGACTTTTTCAATATGAGGCCTCCAAGTCAAACGACTATCCAAGACCAAACCTAAGTATTTCTCCCGTTCTGATTTACTGATGGTAACATTGTTAATCTTTAGTGGCTCGAAATCTGGTATGACCTTGTTTTTGGCTGCAAAGATTACATAGTGTGTTTTTGCTACATTGATCGTAAGTAAATTGCATTGGAACCAAACATTAAGAAGATCAAGATCACTCTGGGCATCCTGAATGATTGATTCCATTTTGTCCCCAAAATAAAATAGACATGTGTCGTCGGCGTAAAGTGACAAGTCTCCCTTTAATTGCAGATTGCTAATGTTATTAAACAACAGAGGGCCTAAAATTGATCCTTGAGGGACACCGTATGACACATTTTCTGGTGGACTGCTGAAATTTGAAATTGTTACTATTTGTGACCGTGCTGTGAGATAAGATTCGAGTAATTTATGGGCATATCCCTCGACACCGATATCCCGAAGTTTATTTAAAAGAATTTTATGGCTCACTGTATCGAATGCTTTTCTCAAGTCTATGAATATCCCAAGAGAGACCTTTTTGCTGTCAATTTTTTTTTAATTTTAGTTACGATGTCAGCCGTAGCCGACAGAGTACTTGATTTTGATCTGAATCCGTACTGTTTGGGATAGAGATAATTTATCGATTTAAGGTATTCATCAAGGCGATTATAGATAATCTTTTCGAAAATCTTAGACAGCACTGGAAGCACCGATATCGGCCGATAGTTATTCGGATCTGATCTGGATCCCGATTTGAATATGGGAGTGACTTTTGCTCTTTTGAGATTACTAGGAAACACACCTTCTTCCAAACATTGATTTATACAGTTTTTTAGTTCGTAAGCAATATGTTTACTGACACATTTAATAGATTTTGCATTAATTTTGTCAGGACCAGAGCTAGTATTCGTTTGTAAATTATTTATTATTTTTATTATTTCGTCAGTTGTTACCGGTGTAAAAGAAGTTACACCAAAAGCATCTAGACTACGGTCAACTAACGCAACAGTGTTCGTCTTATCATTGTGATACTTACTCGGTATTGATTTTTCCAGGCGTGCTCCAATCGTAGCAAAGTACTCGTTGAAATATTTACAAATTTCACTTGTGTCTGTTAAAATGCGTGTTCCATCCTTCAGCATGGTGGTCGATGAGACTTCTTTAACTTTATTATGAGTTAGATTATTGATAAGGCTCCACATCTTTTTTGGATTGCTTTTACAGGTGGAGAATTGTTTCAGATAATAATCCTTCTTCATTTGTCTTATTTCCTCGGATACTAATTTCTTCTCAGTTAGAAACTGGTTTTTAATGTGTTCATTATTTGGATTTTTTTATATGTTTTATATAATAGATTCTTTTTGTTTATTTTCCCAATAATTTTTGCATTGATCCAGTCTTGTTTTGGTGGATTTAGAATTTTGATTTTAGTGCTTTTACATTCCCTTATCGTTTCAGAGAGTATATTTTCAAAACTACTGAAAGACTTGTTGTTTCTGCTTACCATATTCAGTTTCATCTGTTCGTGCAACCTTTTGTAATCTATGTGTTCGTATTTTATTTTTTGTTTTATTGGTGTTTGGTACTTATTAATTTGAAGAAGAATTTGCTTGTGATCTGACATGCAGGACTCTATAGTAGCCAGATGGAAGGTGTGCCCTTTCAAATTTGAACAAACAAACATGGTCTAATAGAGATTTTTTACTCATTGTTTCTCTAGTGCAGTGACTACTATTTACATTGTTAATTATTTGAAATCCATTTTCTTCAAGTGTGGTTTTATAATCATTCACTTCCTTGTCGGGATCCAATAAATCATAGTTAAAGTCACCAAAAACTACTGTTCGTTTTTTTCGGCTTAACTGTAGCGCATAGGTTTCCAAAAAACGCTTAGAATTAGTCCGACCAGGCTTGTATACCGCACCTATTTCGAGCGAAAATTTCTTAAGATATATCCAAAGGAAGTTGTTATCATCATCAGTCATTTCTTCACTCAGGCGGTGTTCGATTTGATTTGTTATAAAAATGGACACTCCACCTCCTATGGTGGCCCGTCTATAATGGTAGTAATGCGTATAACCTGGTATCTGAAGGCATTTCGCCTCTTCGTCTGATTTGATCCAAGATTCGGTTAGCACTATTCCATGGATGGGAGTCTTCAAGGCGTCAATTACACAGCAAAGTTCATCAAATTTACCGGGTTTGACAATGCTTCGAGCATTCGGGCTACAATTTACAAGATATTCCCGCGGGATAACGTCCTATAGTTCACGCGGGCGAAGCCGCGGGCGGAAGGCTAGTTTTATTAATAATTTAGAAATATTCCAGTACATTAGAAAACAACTCCTGCTTCTGTCAGCTTAATTTTTTTATGATACAATAAAAATAGCATTACAAATAAACCTTAGTTTTTTAAAACGAAGTAACCTAGTATTTTAAGTAACGCAACTATTTTTGTACAGAAAAATATTCTGTGGATTATATTTTGTACCTTTTCAAAACCTCTGTGCATTCTTCAGTGGCGATTGAACCCAAAGCTTCAGCAGCTTCATGTCGCACCATCTCATGTTCAGCGGTATCCTCTAGTCTCTTCTTCAAGAAAGGAACACTTCGTTCATCCTGCATCTGACCGAACACAAACGCCACCTCATGACGGAACAGGGCACTGGTCGCTTTGAAACCTGAAATGATTTAAATATAACATGAGTGAAATTATGGCTGGCACATACGTCATACTTGTGCTGCAGGTGCCACCTTTGGGCACTGGTCTTCCAGGGCTCACGGATTTTTCTCGATTATAGTCTCATTCTTATACTTTATACTGTATGGCTTGGTATTCTAAAACTAATCAGTAATTGTAACAAACAAATTGTAAACAAACATGGCGATGAAAAAGAGTAACTGTCGAGTTTCTTGCCGGTTCTTCTTGGCAGATGACTGCATTCCGAAGCCGGTGGTAGAGTCACTCTGTAATTGACGATTCATAAATACTTGATACAAGTTTACATGAATAAAGAATATTTTGATTTTGATTTTGAATACTTCTTTTCATAATCTTACACTGAAAAAATGCTGTAGAATTAAAAATTGAATTTTACAGATTCTGAGATTGAGGATAACTTTAGCTTTCCATGAGCCTTAAAAAATTATCATTGAAAAATTCTGTTATAAGATTAACCAATTGGTTGAACTTTAATAGATGAAGACTTTATACAACCATCTTGTTTTATCTTCTTATAATTAATTTTGTTTACATGTAAACTGCAAAGCATATAATTTAAAATGATTTTTACCGGGTGAGAGGCCCTACTGGTATAAGAAAATTAAAAGCTAGATGGTGCTAATTTTAGTCATGGATATTCATTATTTTTAACATACTTAGCATAAAATAATGTAAAGACGTGATGTGTAAAGAGTAGATGTAATTTAGATAGCAAAACTTAAGAGATATATACCTTCACCCAAAGCGTTTATACTTTCAGTAGTTGCCATATTTCTCAAACTGAACATTGCTCTGTATCGCTCATACAAAGGTTTAGACTCATCCATCAAAGTGTTCTTTAAACTCTCCACATTATCTTCACCACTCGGTGGTGCAGGATCTATTGAGCAGTACGGACTTTTTGTCAACTTTTCAGTTGCTCCATCATTGGCAACCCAATTGAGCCTTTGGAGAGCAATTTGGCATGTCTCCGCCACTTCAATAGCAGGATCATTTTGGTATTTCTCCAATAATTCTATTAGATTTGGGTCTCCAATAGCACCAAGTGCCTCTCCTGTAATTATAATAAGATAAGAATAATAATAATGCGTTATAATGTTATCGTGTAAAAAGTTAATTATAATAAACAGACAAAAATTATAATACATAATTCCTGTAATATGGCTAGTTAAAATATTTAATGATTTTAAAAGAATAACAATCATCCATTCACTTATCAACACAAACTTTGTCATTAATAAAATTATTAGAAAAGGAGAATATTAATTTATGACAGTGACTACAATTCTATGAGGAAGAGGTTAACAAGAAAATTCAATTATAACACTGAGTAATCAATGACTAATTGTTGAATCATACAGCAGACAGATTTTGCAATTTTCGGGAAGTAATTAATAGAAAAAATACAGACTAGGTAAAGTATTCTACTGTAAACGTGTTAAATAAATATCACAGTTACTTATATTAATCTGATACATCTACGAAACTAACCTGCCTCATGCCGAACGATTGGATCCTGATTTTTATCTTCCAAAACACTTCGCAGCACAGGTATTGCTCTCTTATCCAGCATTTGGCCTAAACAATACGCTAATTCATGTTTTAACAACACCGATTCATCTGTAAAGCACTCACTGATGCATTTTATAGATGTTTCGCCGCCTATGTTTCTAAGCGTAAATAACGCCCTGAAACGTTCTTTCATGGGTCGTACTGGGTCATTGAGAACTTTGCCAATATTTAAAAGTTCTTGCTCGCTAATATTTGCCATTGTTTGATAAATAAAACGTTTTTCTCACAGACTAGATAGAAGATAAATCAGACAACCGACTCACGTACTGTAAACATGGGCTTTACGGAAAAGGGGGCCAGTGATATATGACAGCTCTTTTTTTTTTAAATTGTGGTGGTGTCAAATGCAAAGGCATTCTATTCAAACAGCCACTTTATTTATTTTGGTGTATTATTTGCAGGATTACCCTATTTGAAATAAAAGGGAATTCATAATTTCATATACCCGATACATGAATTCCCTTTTATTTCAAATTTGAGCCAAAAAAGATCATTTTAAGAAGACTATTTAGGTGAAAAACAAAATAAAACAAGTTAATTACTTATTAATTGATTTATTTTTCAATTTCTTTTTGTAATAATTAATCCTTCTGTTGCATATTATTTGGTAATTTTCTCCTTTGTAAACACGTCAGTCCCTTTCAAAATGTTATTAATAGTATTCCTGTTGCATAAATCCATTTCTCACGAGTTTTATCATCAGTCGGAAATCTGGAAACAACAAATCGCTTGAAATTCCCTGAAATATGGGGTAATTTTGGGGAAATTTTTCCTTTCATTAGGCATCCGGAAATCGAATTATGAATCTACTAATTATTAATAAAATTTCAGTACATAGACATCTATGATAATTATTATGCTGGCTTCTGATGTAAATTTGTAATAATAAGCAATTATTTTACCGGTTTGCATGTCAGATGTTTTAGAGGTTATATTTAGAAATAATTTTGAGATATTTCCCATTTATCAAGTTTTTGATGATATAACTAATGATTTAGCGCAGAAACTTGGTTCCTGTGAGATTTGAGAAAGAAATTCGTGATCAAAATTTATAAAACAGTGTACTTACGTATGAAATGTAACACCCGCTTTTTCTCTTTGATTGTTGCTTTTGAAGCCAAATATTGAACACTCTACCATTTTGTATGCTAGACACAAACGTTCCACATTCGATTAAATCATATTAATTTAGGTAGTAATCCACAAAACCTTTAATTTCTTTGGCACTTTAATGATTTTTTTGCTCAGTTTGATTCAGTTTGATTTGAAGTTTGAACTCTTCTCTATTCTATTTCCTCTTACAGGAATCTCAATAAGACTATCTCACTCTGTCAAAGCATGTCAGCAGACCCTTAAGCGAGCTGGCGGGGGAGAGGGGTTACGACCACAGATTACGAAATGTCATCTGAGGTTGGCCCCCTGTACCACAGATATAACAAACGCACCAATTTTATTACTTTGAGTCAAACGGCCGTGGTTTTTCTATTTACACGATCTCGGACACGCGAGGCGAGGAGGCAGGCGATTTTTTTTTTGTCACTGTGACAGTTGCTGTCAAACTGACATTATGTTCGGATACACTTGAATTGATCTGGTCCGAAAACGTTATATTGATTGAACCCAATCACATAATTTTCTATTTACACGATCTCGGACACGCGAGGCGAGGAGGCAGGCGATTTTTTTTTTGTCACTGTGACAGTTGCTGTCAAACTGACATTATGTTCGGATACACTTGAATTGATCTGGTCCGAAAACGTTATATTGATTGAACCCAATCACATAATTCAATAATATTTATAAACCGACTTCAAAAAAAAGAGAAGCAAAAAAAAACTACCTAAAAAACTGAAAAGCAAAAAATAATTTGAATAAGACATTCATCAAATGCGCTTATTGTCTAAGCCTATTAATTAAATTGTATTTTGCGTGCTAGGTAGGTACCTACTAATCTGTTTGAAGTCGGTCACACACAGCAGATCCTTGTAACTATCGCCCTATTTCATTACTTTCAATATAATCTAAACTCCTTGAGAAGCTGGTAAACAGACAGTTAGTAAAGTTCTTGGAAAATAACTCTCTAATTCCGGAAAGGCAATATGGTTTTAGGCGCGGGAAATCTACTGAGGACGCGGTGTTGCTAATGTCTAATATTGTTTCTACCGCACTAGATCAAAACAAATGTTGCATCGGTGTGTTCGTTGATTTAGCAAAAGCTTTTGACACGGTGTCCATCCCTATCCTTATCAAAAAACTCAACAACTTTGGAATCAGAGGAGTTGCCCTAGACTGGTTTACTAGTTATCTAACGAACCGCAACCAATGTGTTAGGGTTGACTCGGTAATAAGTGACGAGATGCCTATCGATTTCGGTGTTCCGCAGGGCAGTATTCTTGGCCCTACGCTTTTTCTAATATACATGAGCGACATATTACAAGCCAAAATAGACAACTCGGACACAATTTGCTACGCCGACGACACAGTGTTGCTGTTTCAGGGATCAAACTGGGAAGAAACTTATAAAATAGCAGAAAGAGGCATGATTTGTGTATCGGGATGGTTGGAAAAAAATCTTCTCACCCTAAACGTGAGTAAGACAAAATACGTGGCTTTTCATAAGACGGGCGCTTCACAACCACCCTCACTGCCCTCACTGGCTTCTTTGAAGTTACATACATGTAGTGAAATAAATATACCCTACATTACGTGTAACTGTCCCCCTATTGACCGTTCCTTAAGCATTAAGTACTTAGGAGTAATAATAGACCAACACCTAAACTACAAAAATCACATTGCCAGCTTAGCTTCTAGGATACGGAAAACTGCTTTTGTTATGAGACATCTAAGACACTCGGCGCCGAGAGATACTCTCATTATGGTCTACAAAGCAATTTGCCAGTCCCTTCTCCTATATTGCATAAAGGTCTGGGGTGGGGCAAGTAAGTCCACAATGATTGAACTGGAAAGAGCCCAGAGATCGGTACTAAAGGTGATGCTCCGAAAACCATTCAGATTCTCTACTGATCTGCTCTACCAAGAAGCAAAGGTTTTGCGAGTGAGACAGCTTTTTATTGCTAGTGGTGTCGTATTTACTCACAGAGTTGCTCTGACATCTCCGGAGCATAAAACTCGGGTGGCGCGCCGCGTGTATAGGATTGCGGTTCCTCGCGTACGCAGTACTTTTGCCAAACGCCAGCCTCATATTGCCCTTCCACGGATTTACAATATGATGTGCCAAAAAATTTCCAATTTAAAAGAGCTGTCAGCCCGCGAAGCAAAGAAAGTTGTGGAAATGTGGCTTCTAAATTTGAACTACGCTGAAACAGAAAACCTTATTACCTGATTAACCTTCAAAAACCCTCACACACTCACGCTAGCACTCACACACACACCTTTACAACATACACACTCACATTAATGTACACTCCCGTTTACACACACACACACACACACACACACACACATGCCCACACATACACACTTAATGCTGTCATCTTTTCCTTTTTTCTTTTTTGTAAATTATGTAACGTTGTAATGTTGTTTGTTGGAGTTTTATTTTTAGAAATTTTGATGAAACCTGTTGACTGAGTTGCGTCCATCTGTTAATTGTATTTGTTAAATTATAGTCTGGATTTTGCGATACAAGCTTATGCTTAGTGCGAAATCCGCTAGATAATTGTACTAATTTTGTAAAGTGTTCTAGAAATAAACAAATTTATTATTATTATTATTATTATTATTATTTAAGTCTAATAGATACGAGGAAAACTGCCTAGCTGTGACAGCTGTGATTCAATGGTTAGAGCGTTGGGCTCTAAAACCCGGAAGTCATGGTTTTAAATCCCGCGGGCAGAGAGCATTACTTTGTGTGATTGTTTCCAGTTTGGTTCTTAGGACATTGCAGGCTTGAATCACCTTTTTTTCGGAGGAGAATGCGTTTTTTATGCACGATAACCGCAGGCTAGCTAGTCCCGCGGCCGTGTGTGGGTCTCGAGACTAAAGCGTCCACTACCCACTAAACTCCCCCGGTTTCCCCTTCACACCCGATTGGGACGAGCTGGTGCCAGCTTTGCTATTGACCAGCCCAGGCTTGAATCACCTGGTTGTCTGAAAAGAATAATGATTCCGTGCTTCGGAAGCCACGTTAAGCACTTGGTCCCGAGTCCCGACTATGTTCCAAGTAGGTCTGGTTTCCCTTGTAAGTGTTGCGCAGGACATAATGGCAATCACTCTATTTGTAATAACCAGTCTTGTCAAATCTAGGATCATGGTCGAAGTGGACCCTGAGCTCCATACTGGATGCAATCGGGAATACGCTGAGATGATGATGATGATGAGCTAAGAAGAAAAATGTAATAATATTTTACTTGGTAATAAAAATTATACCTAACTATGCCCTCTATTTGCTTTGCCCTGCAAGGCGTCACTTAAAGAGTAAATTTTTCACATTCCTTACACCTGAGACAAGAAGTCGTTTTAATAATAATTTTTATGTAAGTAAGTGGTGTAAGTGACAGAGAAAGAGATGCCCTTAAATCAATATTTATTGCTGGATACAATAATACATTAATAAACACGCTACTCGCTGTAAACAGGCAACGGAAAAAAATTTGAATCGTTTAATAACATAGTAACTCTTGCTACACTTTCTCAATAATTCGAGTTGAACATTTTGCTTTTCAATTAATATTTTGTGTCAAACGAATCTGAATAAGAATTAGATTTTTTTTCATCATAGTTTCTTTTTTCTTTCGAAATCGTAAAGAATTTGGATAAAGAAAATTCGAAAACCTTGTGTTTGTTCTCGAGTGGAACAAAAATATAATAAAGAAAATTAATTATTTTTGTTATGTAATGTATAAGGATAATATTATTATTATCCTTAAGTAATCGTTAACAAAAATAATCCAATTATTAGGTCCAAAATTTTTGATTCTCGATGTGTATCCGCCAACAATGAAGAATGGCGCGCTGTTAATAATGACATTGGAATTAGGCGCGAAAGTTCGAAAATTTCGCAGTTAATTAAATTTTTTAAACCCATTTAAACCTTATTATATTATTTATGATCGAATCAATACGCTAGAAACTTCATTTTTTACAAAATTAAAATTTACTTTTGGACAAAAACTATCTAATTATTATTTTAGCAAGGTAAGCAAATGTGAGCGAGTTTAGTTTGCTTGAGCGACCACGTTTTACCACGTTTAATTTGTTTTCGACATAACACTACTTATTTATTTACTTTTGTCACTTTACTTACTTCAGACGTGTGTTGTCTTAGTAAGTTTGTTCATACATTAGCAATGATTATAAACATAATATTATATTGACGGTTGTGTTACGGGAAAATAAATGTACATTTGTTTTTTTTCCATCTGGATGCCAATCGTTAACGTCCATCGACACAAACGGCCGTGTGATTGTTTCATCTCTCGATCCTTATCGCACGTTTTCAAGTTTCAATCTACTGAAGTACCAACTCATTTTGTGTAATAATTTTATAAGACATACGGTGAGTTCAATTTGTTTTTTTCTTCTTTACTAACCTAATCTATATAAATAAAAATGAATTTCTGTTCGTTAGTCTCGCTGAAAGTAGCTTATTATAGAACGGCTAAACCGATTTCACTAATTTTGGTCTTGAAACATTCGTGGAAGTCTAGGGAAAGTTTAAACGATGAGAAAATATGGAAAACTTGCGAGGAAAATACTAGAAACGACAAATTTATTTTTCTATACAAACTGTTCTAACCTGCTAAACGTTGATGTTCGTATAATTTGTAGTGAAGGAAGTGATACAAAGTTCAACGGGTCAGATTGTACTAATTAAATACAACCAAAAGTCAAAACAACTGCGACTTATTTCATTATTAGGCCTCAAGCAAATCCACAGATTTCAATAGTTTTTTTTTTATGTCTCACAAAACCATTTGCGTACATTTTAGACTTTAGTCTTCGTAACGTAATATCGTAATTGGTTGCATTGTAGTCTTGTGTTTATTTGGAAACTTTTTAGCGCACCGCAATAGTAGATACAACCCGAATAATGTACTAGTACACATGTATTTACTTTGTGAGTACACAGGTACACCTTTTTAATACTATTAGTACATGCAGCAGTCTATGTAATTTATTTTCGGCTTTATATTTAAACACGTTAAAATGTTAAATAAAAATTAAACGCGCATGGGAGTGTCATTTCCTACTAAAGCTTGAATAAATGGCGTATTTAAAATTGTCTTGTCCGGCTTGCGTCTACGTTTTCTATAATATATACCACTGCGCCATTTAGGTAGCACTTTTATGTAGACCAGTGTACTAATAGTCCGGAGTTAGCGTCCGCTAACGTTCTTTTAGTACAGTGTCGGGTACGTTACTTATTCGTACATCGTACATGTACTACACAAGATTATTGCATTGAACTAATGAAGACAGGCGTAACGCCTTCCGCGTATTGTGTTCAATTCATAAACAAAACTTTGAAACAGTAATGATATTAAATCATAACCGCATTTTTTTCGTGAGATAAAGCTATTGAGGAAATACCTATTCACCAATGGATAAAACAATTTACACAAATCTTACTTTATCGCAAAAACCATTAAGGTTGTTTTTCTTTTTGTGAATTCCGCCTACATTGCATCATTCAATTTTGTAACATATTTTTCTTTTATAATTTTGTGCAATAAAGAGTATAACTAAGTGAACATTTTGGAAAAAATCAGATCATCATCATCAAAATCAAAAATCAAAATCAAAATATTCTTTATTCATGTAAACTTGTATCAAGTATTTATGAATCGTCAATTACAGAGTGACTCTACCACCGGCTTCGGAATGCAGTCATCTGCCGAGAAGAACCGGCAAGAAACTCGACAGGTCGATCAGCCTATCTCAGTCCACTGCTGGACATAAAAATGCATCATACTTACGTGATACTTACTGACTTAGCAAGAATTGAACCTAAGACGGATTCACTTTGGGTGGCCGAATCACTGTTCCACAACACAAAGGCAATTTTAGTAGATTAAAATAAGGTCATGAACTTAAAATGTGTCAAAGATGGAGCGGTGTATTTTTTTCTAATAATAAATCATTTAGTATGTATATTATAACAAGTTTTGCGGAATATAATAAACTCATTAATAAACATTATTTAGGTACATTACATTTACCTGTATGTAGACGTAAAATACAAAAAATGACCCTGTTGCAGTAATGGTCAGCATGTGGAATCACCTATGGTGGGGAGGGGACCCAGACTTACAGGATGACGTCACAGGACTGTCAAAGCGAGACATCCATAACATTCAACGGAGCTGGGCAATCATGAATGCCGACCAAGAGAAATATGGGATGCAACTGTTCCTAAGGTAAGTCCGTGTCCTGGCACAGACTTGTGCAGGCTTTCAGATATTGGATTTACCAAAAAGTCCAGATCAGTCGCCACAAAGCGGACCGGTGCCCACTTGTAAGGCGGACTTGTCTCTTCCGGGTGTGAAGGGAAATCCGGGGGAGTTTTGTAGGTAGTGAGACGAACGTATTTTAGTTTTGAGTCCCAGCAATGCCGCGGGTCGCGCTAGCCTGGCGGTTATGGTACAGTCAACAGCACATCACGGTTAACACTTGCAGTTCGATAATAGCACTTAGGTATGCCCCCGACATAAGAGCGGTACAAAGTCCAAAGTGTTACGTCTGACGTGCTTTTGACTGTACATCGATGCATTTCTCCTCCGGAGTAAAGGACAAAGTGGCGCTTGTACAAAAAGCCCTGTCTTACATCAATATCATCAGCCTACCGCACACATATGACAACGATGATAATAGTCGACTTCTTCAAAAGCTTTTTATTCCAACAGGCTATTTCGCTTAGACCCGGCATCCCAGAAGTTCTTCAAGCTAATCCAGAATATGAAGGAAGACGAGATCATCAAGAGTTTCCAATTCAGAGCGCATGTGATCAACCTTATGAGTGCATTGAACATGGCGGTGGCTAACGTTCACCAACCAGAGGTGGTGATCGCGATGATGAACAAACTAGGCGACACTCATCACCAGAGGAAAGTGCAGAGGATACATTTCGACGTGAGTTTGCTACATAATAGATACAAAAAGAAAAGAATCAGCATATAAGTAGGTATATAATCTTACTACAGGGCAAAATGCTTCCATCATAAAAATCACAATTGGTACTGGCTTATTAACCCCTTAAAAGGCATAGGCAGCTTACATTTTACATTGACTTTCGCCGGTAGGTATACCAAGTGTTTCCAATTATGGTTAACCCTATTTTGCCACAGCCTTTATAGAGAACCAAGGTTCTTTAAAAAAAATTGCCAGTACGCTTCATTGTAACGATGTTTTTAAGGGTCCGGCCGTTATGCCCCCATTCCGGGTTGCCCCCGGCCGGTATGCTCCCACGGTTTAACGGCAAACTGGAACAATTTTTTTTTAAATGTGGGGGCATACCGGCCCGGGGCAACCCGGATTGGGGGCATAACGGCCGGACCTGTGTTTAATTCTACGACGGAGGCCTTTGACGTTGAATAGGGTGATACTTTATTTCAATATTAAGGTATTTCATTTTCTTTTTACCCAGGAAGTAAAAGCTGTTTTGGTAGATATCCTTCAGAACGACCTAAGATTAAAAGAACCCGTCATCACTTCTTGGGAGAAATTCGTCGACTTCATCTACAAACATATTTTTGTCAAACTCTGTAATACTTAGTATATTCAGTTTGATAGGCTTATATTAAAATTTATAGTTCTTTTAGCGGTCGCCTCTGCGATTTTTTTTTCAAACAACCAAATCTTTCCTCTTTATCTAATATATAAAACTCAAAGGTGACTGACTGACTGACATAGATATATCTATCAACGCACAGCCCAAACCACTGGACGGATCGTGCTGGAATTTGGCATGCAGGTAGATGTTATGACGTAGGCATCCGCTAAGAAAGGATTTTGATCAATTCCCACGGGAACGGGAACCACGCGGGTGAAACCGCGGGCGGCCGATAGTAATCTATATACAGGGTGGAATTTTGTAATGCCACCTGAAGGGGAAGTACTCTTAATACTGAAGATAGAAAGTTTTACTCAAAGAAAACATTCCTTTATTTTTGAAAAGAAAAAAACCTGCATTCAAAGATTTTTAAAAATTTGCTTGCCGCAACTTTGTAATACCACCTGAAGGGGAAGTACTCTTAATACTGTAGATAGAAAATTTTACTCAAAGAAAACATTCCCTTGTTTTTGAAAAGAAAGATAACTGCATTCAAAGATTTTTAAAAATTCGCTTGCCGCTCCCGGTAATCGAACCGACTAAAATCTGTAAAAGTTGCACCTTGTACTTTTATTGCATCGATCGTTAGAGACAATTATAAGGATAAAATCTCTCCAACAAAGTTCATAAATTAAATGAAAGGAAAACAATGAAAAAGTGCTTTAACTTGAGTTAACTTGACCCATTGAATCAATAATTTAGGATTTCATTGTTTTCCTTTCATTTAATTTATGAAGTTTGTTAGAGAGATTTCATCCTTATTGTTGACCCTAACGATCGATGCAACAAAAGTACAGGGTGCAACTTTTACAGATTTTAGTCGGTTCGATTACCGGGTGCAGCAAGCAAATTTTTAAAAATCTTTGAATGCAGTTTTCTTTCTTTTAAAAAATAAAGGAATGTTTTCTTTAAGTAAAATTTTCTATCTACAGTATTAAGAGTACTTCCCTTTCAGGTGGCATTACAAAATTCCACCCTGTATATAAAAGAAAGTCGTGTTTGTTACAACACTTATAACTCGAGAACGGCTGGACCGATTGCCATGGTTTTTGATTTGTTGGATTTGTTTCCGTCCCGAATAGCAGAATACATCTTAAAAAAGAAAGGATTTTGATCAATTCCCACGGGAACGGGAACCACGCGGGTGAAACCGCGGGCGGCCGCTAGTATTATAATAATTAAAAAAGAAAAGTTCACTACTCCAGGTATTGCATTCTCGAAAGATGGCAGTATCCTGTCCGAAGAATAAAAAAAATAGTCACGTTATATCCTACCGGTCCATTAGTATTCTATAAACTGTTGGCATCGCACAATGGCGACCACTAACAATGCCTCATTAGCAGATACTTATCGCCAATTATTGGGCGTGTGCCGGCCTAGCCTATGCGCGCCTGCGACATTTAATAGGCTGTCTATTCAAACTCTCTTAATACATAAAGGGTTGTTGTGTCAGACCAAAAATTAAATGATATAGGTACCTAGGCATTTTTATATTATATTTGGAGCAGTAGTTAACAATTTAGCATCTCTGTTAATAATAATTATTATTCCATGAAACATACACTGAAACAGTAGGTACATCTCCGAATAAAAAGATGGAATCGATGTCAGGAAAATTATAGTTTTAACATGGCGTTTCCGGGTAGGTTCTAAAATTTGGAAAACAGGACAAGACGCGTGAAAACCCCGGATTTAAGAGTCCGAAAGCCGGACATGTCAACAAGATCTTTTAAACATATTCAATGTAATAAAAAACATCGTGGTGTGCGTGTTTAACGGGCGGCCCAAATTTTTTTTTTATTTTTTTTTAAACTTGGTCTACAAATGAAACCTTCCCCGGTCGCTCCCCGGATGCCCTCTAAACTAGGACAAATCCGGTGAAACCCGGACGGATGGCAACCCTAATTCCGGTAAAGTACTGCCCTAGAATTCACAACTCTTTGTGTATGTTCTGAAACTTCTGAACAAATCAAATGCCCAATCAAGCTAATCATATAAATCTATATTGTTATTGTTCACTCATCTCCGGAAACAAACAGAGTAGGTAAGCTCGTTGCAAGTAATCTGTACCACACTTCAGGTAAGTTGTTAAGCCAAAGTGAATCCACGAACGATTAGTTAAACCCTGGTTCGGAAGATAAGCCGCTATTAATACCCGACTCGAAATGCTGGTAAGGCCGGATCACTTTATTTTACCCCTTGAAGCTTGGTTGATTTTTGCCGATTTTAAACCTTAAGCCCTAACAACAACTTATTATTTTCATGGTCAATTGAGATGAAATCAATTTTATTAATGGTTCAAAAGAAATAGCATTTATCTTATGTCCGTAGTTTGAAACGAAATCATCGTCACGAAAACTCCGACAGATATTTTTTAGTTGATCCTAGAATTGAGCCCTTAAATCACAGTCCTGCGCTTCAACCCTAGCCTAGAGCACTTGCCTATGGCCTGGGCTATCTAGGCAAAAAAAGACATTAAAAATAATGTGTATACATGTATAATGCAATAGTGATAATACGAGATGTATTATAATATAATATAATATTAATAATATTTATTGACAGTTTTATACAGTATACATTGAAGCTTAATCTTACGGCATCTGCACTAAGCATGAAGCTTGTATCGCAGGGGCCCTTAATAATTACTTAAAAAACTAATTACTATGAACACCGGCTCGAAGGTAACGGTAAAAAAAAATATATTGGACTATAGGAACATGATAACCAAATTGAAACAAAACATTGACATTGACAAAATACTAAAATAAAATAAAACAAACAATTAAGTGTAATTTTAATGAAAGCGTGTGTGTGTGCGTTTTGTATTATTATCACTATTGCATTATACCCACTTACGGCCAATTTGGTGTGATGGTTAAGAAGTCAGCTATAACAAAAGAAGTCGCGGGTTTGATCTCCGCACAGTACATACAGTTTTGTACATGAACGTTTATTGTATGTGTGCTCAAAATTCTAATAACTACAAAAAAGTATTAACCAATATAAACTGATACTTTACAAATCATAACAATATACCTACTAATGCCAATCTATCTAATAAGTATTTTCTAATAATATGTAATCTATAATGTAAAGATCGTATAATATTTGAAATAAATACAATTAAACAGATAATGTTACTTGTTTTTCTTTGTCAAATTTGTGGTGCAATAAAGAATATCTATCTATCTATCTATAATGTTTTAAAGCCGCATTATATTCCAAAGATAATAAATATTAGGTTCACAAACAAAAATTTCTTTCTCTGATCGTTTCGTCCCGATCACGTCAGGGTACCTACACTAGCACCATGATCCAGGACTTGTCAAGTCCTATAACCTATATCTGACCTCCGATACTCTTGGGGCTACTTCTTGGAAAAGCATTTTCGGAGTGTCACAGACTCATATCTCCTATTAAAATAAATTATTACGATAAAAACTATTATTACAACGTTTCTTCATTTCATTAAGCATCAGGTCATATAGATTTTTTTGATTAAAAACTACGAAGATCTGAGTAATTCACCATCAACACCTCAAATCCGGTGAATTTTGCACGTTTTTTACGTGTCACACGAGCGCCGACTTCTGAACAATCGCACATATTTTTAAAACCACCCACGTTTTTAACCAGTTTTCTACACACATTTAAAAAAGATAAATCAGTTTACATACTGGTCAAATTTTAAATTAATTGGAAGGATACTTTTGATTTTATGGTCATAAGTATTTATGTCACACGCTTAGCAAGATTTTCGCGGCGCGCCTTTCGAGGGGCACTGCTTAGGGCTGGCCAGGCGTAGGCGAACCCTGATAGGTGTATTTGAATCGTCAATTACCCCGCAGCTAGCAGGTGAGGTGGCCATGTCGCTAGTTCCCGCGCTTTGGATGCTGGAGTACGTTCTTCAATTTTAAAAATTTTGGTTCCCAGTTTTCCGGCATTCCCGTGTCACATTTTTTCAATGTAATTGTACTACTTTTGGTAAATGGGTTTTTAGGTAAAATACCTAGCTCCTTAATGTAGATGGACAGTAAAAAACTAGCTGGTTATATCTTTTCAATGAAAAGTTATTTCAAAATATATGTTTTTTTGTAATTTCCATGGTGTAGTTTCCATGGATAAAACACCATGGAAATTACGTAAGACCCATGGAAATTACCTTGTTTCTTTGAAGTTCATCATCATGAGCCATACGACGCTCACTGCTGGGTATAGGCATCCACCAAGGATCTCCACACTGATCGGTTCTTGCGCCACGCACATCCCGCGGTTTCCGGCGGCCTTGGCAAGGTCGTCAGTCCAGCTAGTAAAGGGCCTTCCCACTGAAAGTCTTCCAGTGCGCGGTCGCACTGAAAGACACCATTGCAGAACCTTTCCACCCCAACGGCCATCGGTTCTGCGGGATATGTGTCCCGCCCACTATCACTTTAACTGAGCAACTCTTTGAGCTATGTCGGTTACCTTCATTCTTCTGCGAATCTCCTAATTTTTGACTCTATCGCACAAAGAAACACCAAGCATAACTCTCTCCATTGCCAAATGTGTGACCTTGAGGCTTCTTATGAGACCCATAGTGAATGACCACGTTTCGCTTCCATATGTTATCACTGGCAACACACACTGTTCAAAGACTTTCGTCTTGAGGCACTGAGGTATGTTGGATGCGAATATGTTCCGTAGCTTCCCGAACGCTGCCCATCCGAGCTGGATTCGTCAAGAGATCTCTTTCTCGAAGTTGGACTTACCTAACTAACTGCCTGTCTAGGAAAAGATATGCATAGGCATGGTCAACAACTTCAAGCGTAACGTTTCCAATGTTAACTGGAGCGGATGCAACATGGACGTTCGACATAATTTTCGTGGTGTCCATATTCATTTTAAGACTAACTCTTATGGAAACGTTACTAAGATCTTCGAGCATTGTGTTCAGATCTACCATGGTCTCGGTCATGAGAACTACATCGTCGGCAAAACGTAGCTGTGTAAAAGCTCGCCATTGATGTTAATACAGAATCCTTGCCAATTCAGAGGCTTGAAATATCCTCCATCACAGCAGTGAACAGTTTAGAAATTACGTCTCCCTGTCACGTCGCTCTAGTTGGATAGGATTTGAGCTCTGGTTTTGCAATCGAACTGATATGCAGCGTTTTGGTATAAGTACCTCAATACGTCGATATACTAGTCGACTTGGCACCTTTTTAAAGACTGCAGCACTGCCTAGGTCTCGATTGAATCAAAGACTTTCTCATAGTTCAAGCTAAGCAACGCTTTTAAAGAATTTCAACACTTAAATTGAACACTTAAACTGATTGATGAAAAGACTTATTTCATGAAAATTCAATTTGTTATTTTTTATATTTACTATTATGTTTATCCATAAGTATCATGTTATGGGAACAATTTTAATGTATAAGAAAGTAAATTGATAACAGTTTTATCACTTTCATGTTCCTACTTTGAGTATGATAAGTAAGTTTTGAAATAAAGCTACTATTTTTGCTAAATATTGTTTTAATACAATGTAGATCTTTATACTACCCTAACTAACTAATATGACAGCTTAAATTCGTATTTGACATGGTGTTTAGCTAAATTTAATCTGCTGGGTAATTTCCATGGCCTTTATTGTAATTTCCATGGACCGCCAATTTTCTCCATTTTTTTTTAGCAAAAGTATAGATCCCGTACGTGGCGAATTTTGATATGTTGTTTAAATTTGCACAAGCTTTCGGAATATTTGTGCAGTTCATCATAATTTAGCGATTTCAAAAATGCCGTGGAAATTACGCGGAGAGCACTTTTCTGAAGATCCACCCTTGGCTGGAGAGCAAGATTTTCTAACGATGTTTTCCGTCACCACCGAGCTACTTGTAAATACACACATATGAAAATCCATAAGGCGCTCCGTCTCCTGCTTGCCATCGTAAGCCGACTGGTGTGGAACCCACGGGGGGCACAGGACTCTTCACCTCTGACTTGCCTTATTTAGCCGGCTAGAGTGAGGCGTTAGATTATGAGGCCTCTTCCTTCTGGATCAGTATCCCCACGTACTACCACAAAAGGACTGGCATTTTCCGTGATATTCTTTAATCAGTAGATGAGATGTAAATAATAATAATATGGACACTGAGCATTACTTGTCCCGTGCATAAAAGCCTTACCAAAATCCTGTCAGTGCGGGTATTGATATTGCCAGTCTAGTATTAACATACAGGATAGGCTGGAAGAATTACTCTTAATGTGAACTAAAATACATATATCTGTGATAAGTTATCCCTACTATTGTACTTATTTATCTGATCAACACATTGTCTCCTGTAGATAAATTATATTTTTTTTTTTATCATCAATCGAGAACACACGCAGCTATTACAAATTAATGTCAATTAAACGATTGTTATAAATAGATTTATGCGTAGACGATAAGCTGAAAGATTAAAATTGATAATAATGGGTCCTGGCCAAATTCTCGTAGCAACTGCTAATCTGATTAAAACAACTATGCAACACTTATAGTAGTACTATTACATAATATAGGTATTACATATATTTTGTGCTAATAGTGCAAAAGTGTTGAGGTAGGTAGGGCATTATAATTACCGATGCTCTCCAGTTTTCTCCTTCCGCCGGTGAAGGCAAGCGGGGCCTGCCCTGTAAGATACGGGCAAGTTATTTCTGGTAGTCATGTCAAACTAAATTATTTCTAATAATAATAAAAAAGTTATTTCTGGTAGTCATGTCAAATTTAGGGACGCTGCCGACGGCGATGCTGTTAACCGTGAACCTTCTCAAAAACACTTTGTGGTTTGGGGAAATACTCCAGGGAAAAGCTTTATTGTTCGTATGAGAATGCTTTTAAATGCAAAACCCCAGACCGAATAGGCCGTGTGTGGCACTCGCTTGGTTGTTTAATTGTCTACAACTGCACGCTTCTCTATCTTGAAATATCTTTATCAGGAAACGCTTAAATACCATAATTCCCCCAGTACGTTGTACTGGTATAATCTGTTCAATTGGTTCCAAGTATGCACAGTGTGGATACTTGAAACCTACACCACCACTCGAAAGTCGTGTTGGAGTAATTTCTAAACTCAATTTACCTACTTCAGCACTTGGAGTGCTACTTCAAAATAAATGTTTATTTATATTGACATTAGGAATAATCCAAAATATTAAAAGGTAAGACGTTAGTAAGAGCGTATCGTGTGTGGCGCTAAATCAGGAACTTTGATGTCTTTGCAACTTCTACTTCGAAGTTGTTAGGCTGTATAAAGGCTTACACTCGTCCACTCGGGCAACAAAAACTCGACCGTGAATATTTGCTTATCAAGTGTGAAATTAAAAAAAAGACTAATTAATAAACAATCTATGCAGCCGGCATAAGATATGGCGGGGTGAGAATCGGTGAGATGCTACCCCTTTAGGGTTTCAGTAGGGCGGGCGGCCGTAGTGTTCACCAGTAATAGAACGATCCGCGACCGCGGCGCGCGTGTCACCAGAACTTCGATATTCGCGCGAAATAACATCTCACTCACATTTTTGTTATTTGTAAGTATCTGTGATACACATCAAACAAATTGATAACAGGCCGCGCGCGATTTATTAACAAAATTCTAGTGTTGTTGACATTAACATTCACGTGTGTTATCGAATTAGTGACACTTATATCGATTCGTTATCGGTTTGATATTGTTTATTAATATTAAGAATTTCAATGGAACTCGTGTGCTGCTGTTAAATTTATTCAGTGATATATCGTGGCAGGTGTTTTGTTTCTACACGTGCTTTGAGCATTGCGTAGGTAGATACTTTTGTTGACATTCTCTTTCAACTAATTTATTTATACAAACGCAAGAATATGATATTTAGTGAACAATCCGACGTAGAACATTTGAATACCAACTGATTTTCTATAAGTTAACATGAAAATGTAATTTGTATAGACATTTTCTATTCTTTTTCGACTACCTATGACTCTACTTTTTAAACTATTAATAAATGACAATTATGTCAATTTATATTTATTTAAATAACTGTACATACACATTTTTATTGTAGATAACTGTGATACAATACAATGTCAGTTCAATATTTCAATTTATTTTTCAAGTTGACTCTACCGACCAATTTTGCAATATTATAAAGATGATATGATATAATATTATGACTAAATGTAAATCATATTTTGGAGAAATAGCTTTATTAATTATCTTATTTACGAGGTAGGTATCTTCCAAATCTACTTCTTTTGTTTACAGTAAAGTTCGTAAACGATGTGTTTTTACCTTTGTGCAACGAATCATCACTTAGTTTAATGTTCAAGTTATTAACCTCTACTAGTAGAACAATAGCGACATTAATTAAGTTTTATTGACACGAGTAGGTATGTTCAGTATTTCTATTGTACATATGGTTCGTTTTTATTTACTTACATGTATACTTTTGTAAGGTCAAAATACGCTGAACCTGTTACAAAATCTATTCAGTTCGATGAATAAACCTACAGTTTATCTTCCTATTTTTTCATAAATATATTTTTTATGTATCGGAGAAAGAAATATTATGCGTTATATGAGATACAATCACAATTAATAAGAAAATAAACAGATTTAGTTATAAAAGATTTTGGTAACCAATTGTTACGTGAAAAATAATATTTTTAAAGAATAATGTATTATATTCTTGATAAATTGCCGAACTATGAAGCGTTTCTTACTGCGCGGACGACGGGAAGGACGGGGTTTCTTTCAATACACAATATCTATAAATATGTGTTTCTTTATGTCTTGTATTAATTTATCTCTGGGCTAAGCAGAGAGGAATGCATGATTGTGGGTTGTTACCGACAAATAAAACGATCCGTATAAACTTTTCTTAGTTACAAACTACTTGTTTTAGGGGAGGAGGATTATTACTTATTCAGATATATGTACACACACAATAACACAAACATTGATACACACACATAAAACTTTAGTCAATCAAATATTTACGAAGTCAGAGAAAACAACAAAACAAATATTGTTTGTAACAACTCCATCCACTCTACCAACTAAACTAAAACTTTTGTAAAAGAGACATAACCCATCTGTCTCCCATAAACCCACTCTATATTCTCCCAAAAAAACTACGTTACGACAAAAAGAAAATAAAATACGCCAGCCCTTGACTCGTGGCTTGACGGCTGAACCCCCACTATCAATTAACCCCCGGCGTAGTTTTAAATTCACACCGCAAACCTCACGAGAGCTGGGCAAATTGGAGCGACGTGAAACTTTAAATTTACCGGTAAATGAGCGAGTTTTTCATTATTTTTGCGCCCAATTTTGTCCGCTTGTATAAATATGCCCGTTTGTAACCCTAAAATAATGAAATACTGGTACTAGTTATTCCTTTTGTGGTTATTACCAAACGCAAGTCATAGGTAGTCAAAACGTTTTCAAGTTATAGGCTACCAAAGAGTACTTATAAATCCTCAAAGATAAAAAGATTCTACCACCCGGCTACGGAATGCTGTCAGTCACTACAAAGAAAGGTTTATAGAATTGGTTTTTGACAACTTCATTCACATTTTTTCAAGCCACTTTACCAAACGTAGTTATGGGTGAATTGCCCAAGCAAAAAAATACACGGCTCAGCTGAGAACGGTAGTGCAATGTGCTGATTTTTAATTTTATATATTTTTTTTCAACAAAGTAAGTACTTCTCTACTTTGGCAAAAAAAATCATTGATTTATACCCTCTAATACAACAAAAAAAAAATACAAAGGGTCATTTTATCATCACGGTGCCTTGTCCCCAACCCAATTCCGCTCATAAAATACCTTCCCCTGCAAATACATTCGTAATAAGGATATAAATCGATTTAGTTATCATTACATTATAAAATGTTCGATCAAATAAAACTATTTTTGTTTGTTTAACTTCTATCTCATGGATTTGACAGGCAGTCAACTTTTGTCCCGAAACAAGTTATCATTTCAGAGGACAGTAAGTTTTAGTAGAATAGCAACGACAACACTGCGTTATTACGCCCCTCTCACCTTTCCTCACTTCGGATCAGCCCGGCTCAAGCTGTTGGTGCGATCGCACGAGTCCCAGCGTCTTGCGGTTTCCCGCCAAAAAAGTAAGTTTATCATTTCAGTATTATGGGGACAAAAATATTATCATTTCGGTGATTGTTATAACTCGTGCTAGATTCGTTTCATTTGTTTCAAAATTATGTATTCATTTCGCCGTAAGTACTGTTTTGTTTGAGTAGTGTTAATATTTTTAAATAATTTTATTTCGGAGTTTAATGTAGAAATAACCTCTAATCTCGGTGTTATCATTTCGGTGGATTCGGTGGACAGTTATACCAATTACAGTCCACTGAAATGATATTTATCACCGAAATGATAAAACCGTAAAGTTTTAGAGTTCCTTGGGTCAAATATAAAGTAATGGTTTTTCAATGTACTTTGTAATTTTACCTAGAGTGATTATTCGGGTGTATTTGTTGTGTAACAATTATCACATTATGATATAATATACATAATTATATCTATGTATGTATGTGTTAGTACTAGTGATGTTACGAATATTCGTATTCGCATTGGCATATTATCGCAAATTTTTGCATTATGTAATGGAAGAGAAGTCGGCTATTACACCAGAGGTCGCGGGTTCGATCCCCGCACGGTACAAACATTTTGTGTGCATGAGCATGTCTGTTTGTATCGGTCCGGGTGTTTCTATTATACAGTATGTATTAAAAAAAAAGCATATCCTCCTTATATTATAAACGCGAAAGTTTGTAAGTATGGATGGATGTTTGAAAGCTAATAATATGTTTAGTTATGGCTAGAGGACGCTGTGTGAATAATGTTCAGAGATATTTCTTATTTATTTCGTAATGGTATTCAATAAGTTAAGAAACCGGGGAAGTTAAGTGGGTAGTGGACGCTTTATTCTCGATTCCCACACACGGCCGCAGGTCTAGCTAGACCCCGACTTGAGAGGTTTGAGACCTCTCTTGTCGGGGTGGCACCTAGGGAGGGCCACCCGAGAAACAAGGTGACCTCCAGACTTGGCTCGGGCGACCTGTGCAATGCGGACGTTGGAGAGCTACCCCCGCCCGCAGGTCAACCCTCAGACCAGAGGAGGCGTGCTAAGTGAGCTCGCCTTTTCCGGTCCGGCCGTCTACGCCGGAGGGGAGCAGCGAGGGGGTTCCTCCTCGCGCTCCCGCTCCGCTTCCTCTGCTATAAAACTTCCTCGCAGAAGGAGGCGGCCGCCTCCCACGCACTCCTGTTGGCGACCATGGCACGAACCATGGTCGCCAACGGGAGGCGTCCACTGCCTAGCGCCGCGACGAGTTCGCGGCGCTCGTGTTGCCAGGCCGGGCGCTCGACAAGTGTGTGCTCGGCCGTGTCGGGTGCGTCGGGTGCGTACAGGTAGTGTCCGAAACTTCCGTGTGCGGACAAAACCTACGACAGGCGGTAGGTGAGGCAGCCGTGCCGGCGTTCCACCCACTTCCTCTACACTGGACCAATGGCCTCAATCGTCCAGTGGCCGGCACTTGGGGCTTGGAGAGCTTCCGCCCATTTGGCCAGAGCCTCTTCCCTGGCCTGGACACGACCCAGTGCTACCTTCTGCAAGCTGGGTCGTTCCCCCCCCCCTCCTCCTTGCCGCGACCCGGATTCGATGCACCTGAACTAAATTATACCTAGCATTGTTCTCTTAGTACAATAGGTAGATATTACCACCAAAAACATTTTCAATAAAATGTTGGCAAGAAAAAGACCATAATATGACTCGCACTCTCAAAAAGTTAACAGATCTCATGAAGAGCCAAGCTTCTTACTCTACGCGCCCTAATTCTACAAGGCCTTACTTCACAAACTCTACCTTAGGCAAAATAAGTAAAATAACAATTCATTCATATCATAATAAACATTATATTACACTAGCGGGCGCCCGCGGTTTCACCCGCGTGGTTCCTGTTCCCGTGGGAATTGATCAAAATCCTTTCTTAGCGGATGCCTACGTCATAACATCATCATAAATTTAAGCCCGATCCGTCCAGTGGTTTGGGCTGTGCGTTGATATCTATCTATGTCAGTCAGTCACCTTTGAGTTTTATATATTAAGATTTATATAATTTTTTGAGGTTATTGTAACCTGAAAGTATGCTAAATGTAATATCTAACTATAATTTAAAATAACTGTGTACTGTCCTGTCTCAGTATTTATCTAAAATTTGTGGAAATCAAACCTAACAAAGTACAGAACCCTGGCTGCTCGGCACGGTTGTTCTTAGCTGTATCATTTCGGTGGATTTATTTCATTTCTATCATTTCAGTGGTTATTTATATCATATCGGTGGACACTTATCATTTCAGTGGACTCTTAAAAATTCATCCTTAAATATTTATATAAGTATTGATGATATTGGATGACCACTCACGCACAATGTTAAAAATAGGCTAAAGTTTTATTTGTCACTAAAAATAAGAAGATAGCATTGAAACAAAAAAAGTCCGCGGAAATGATAAAAAAAATTCGGTTGTTGAAATTCACCCTTATATAGCTTTTGTTAGCTAAGACTACATACATGGTCCACCAGGATCCCCATAAACCATCGCTGTACTCTCCTAAAACCACTCTACGTTACGATAAAAAAAAAATACGCCGGCCCTTGACTCGCGGCTCGCCGGCTGAACCCCCACTATCAATTAACCTCCGGCGTAGTTTTAAATTCACACCGCAAACCTCACGAGAGCTGGGCAAATTAGAGCGACGTGGAACTTTAAATTTACCGGTAAATGAGCGAGTTTTACGTTCATTTGTACCAATATCATCAACACAGGTAAGTGTAGAAGTATCTTCATCAAGTATCTTAGTTTCAGGAAAAACAAATAACGATGACTTATAAATTAATATAAAAGAACATTATTAAGCTTTTAAAAGTTAACAATTGTTTAAAATAGTAAAATAGTATATAATATTAACATGTTAACGATAATCCGTTCTTCAGAAATTAGAATCGTGACAGTTAGGGATTATTCTGGAAATGGATGAGTATTAAAATTTAATAGTTTTCCATGTGCTTCCCTAACCTCCCTATGAAGTGAAAATTTCAATAAAAGAAAACGCGATGAGAACCGCTGTCAGAACACTTGTATACAATAAAAATACTTGACTACGAACCAATGAAAACAGGCCAATGAGTTTATTATCACCAACAGATGCATTGGGCCAAATAACACTGCACTACATATTTTCGCTCAGCTTTTGTTATTATTTTGTTATCGGGATGAACTGTTCAGCCTTTTAAGCAACAATTGGCAGATAGCCAGATGCAAAGTGGGTTTATCTATTGAGACTCTTTGCTTTAAACATAAAGCATCGTTCATAAATGATTCGGATAAGGATCAAATAGTATCTACGCTGCCATAAAGCAGGCCTTAGTAGTTTCAGTGAAATAGAGCATAGTGGACTGTTCACTCGAATGGAACCGCTCGTTTTTTTTTAAGTAAGAGGCGGCAAACGAGCCAGTGGGTCGCCTGATGGAAAGCAATTACCGTCGCTCATGGACAGCAACACCAGAGGGATCGCTGATGTGTTGCCGGCCTATGGAGGTATGGGAGATGTGGGCCTCCGGCACTCTCAAAAACCAAACGAAACACAATTGGTCACTATTACTTCACGCTGGTGTTATGTGAGAGGGTGGTACTTCCCCGGACAAGCCGGCCCATTCGTACTGTAAAACAGCATGGCTCTACCACTACAAAAGACCACAGTGAAGCAGCTCTTCATAACTGTAGTGCAACAACTAATATAAGTTGTGTCTGTGATTTTTTTTAAGTTGTGTCAATGATTTTTTTAAGTTGTGTCAATGATTTTTTTAAGTTGTGTCAGTGATTTTTTTAAGTTGTGTCAGTAATTTTTTTCTGTCAATGAGTAAGGTCTTCAGAGCTCTACTTAAGTCTGGCTTACCGCAGATAAGCCTCCATATTCTAGTGATTCTCGGAGTCCTAAGTTCCCGGGTCGGCAAAAAATTGTGTCAGATTTTTGTTTTTATAGTGTTACTGGCTCCTGCCAATAACACTTTTTGTTTAAATGTTACATTTCTATGTAGGTACCCCACTATCAATTAACCTCCACCCCAGAGCGCAGTTTTAAATTCACACCGCGAGTCATAAGTGGCGTCCGCGGCGAATTGAGTACCGGTATTGAATTTACCGGCACTCGTGTACCGGTATTTTATGGTCGGTAAACATCAGCTTTTATCGGTTGCCGTATAAAAATGAACGTGCAATTTGCTTGATAACTTTTATGGGAGTGGAATTTCATTTCATGAAAATTAACTGCAGCGAAGCTGTTTGGACAGTAAAGAGTATTTGAAACAAAATATTTCAGCAATGAAATGTTATGTAGGTAGCATATTATCTGCTTTTTATAAATATTTGGTCTAGAAATCTGAAAGAGTCTTTATTCTTATAGAATTTTTTTTTTTATATATATAAAGAGGCAGTCAGGATGACCTCACTCCACCTGATGGTAAGCGGAAGTGAGGTCCAAATGTAAGGTCGACTGGCTCAATAGATCATACCAATTGAGCCAGTCACCCTCACCCCGAAGGCCGACTTAGTCGTCAACTCGCGGACGCGAAACTCGCGGACATCCGCGAGTTGGCACCTTTCGATTTTACCTACTTTTTTCGTCGTCAACTCGCGCGATCATGAAATCTGACGTATTAATGTATAGTCAGCTACAAAAACGTTACAACAAATTCCTTATTAAAATAAGGCCAACTAAATATGTAATATATACTTTTTCTTAATGTAGGTATATAATGTGTAATATTACTTTAGTAATAAGGTTGATAATACGGATACTGGTATCATTGTACTAGGGCAACATAACCTTATTGGAGATGTATTTATTTGTCATGCATTTTTTTTTTTCATCTAGGTTATAAATACTGCAGCTTTAAATCTTTTTTTTTCTTCTATACGCTTGGTTCGTCTTAGTAATCAACTCGTAAAAAATCCTTAAAAAATTATTACATCTCCAATAAGGTCATGTTGCCCTAGTACATTGTAAATTATCCTTTGGTTTCAACCTGTTTTTATTTGACTGTACTTTATATAGACCCGCGAGTTGACGACAAAAAAAGTAGGTAAAATCGAAAGGTGCCAACTCGCGGACGTCCGCGAGTTTTGCGTCCGCGAGTTGACGACTAAGTCCGAAGGCCTGCATAGTTGCCGCTTCACGCCCCGCCTGAAAAGCCCAGGATTATAGGATTATTAGTCCTACTAAACATTATTAAAAGTGCAGAGATGTATAAGAATGGGTCAAAAAGGTCATTTTTCCATACATTTTATTCTTTTTTGATACCGCAGAGATAAAGTTTTAAAAGAAACGCCGGAATAAAGAAGGTAATTTTGTTTTTTGCCCTGGCCACTTTTGCTTTTTTAGATGTTTGCTGTATACATAAATGTTTATGAAAGTTAGGTTTAAATCGTCGTAAATTCCATTTCCACTGCTGGTCCCACCATGTTTGCGAAATAAAATTAAAAAAAAAAACATAGCCCAACAAAAAATAAATAAGTGCAGAACATTAAAAAGCAATGTCATGATGTAAAACTCTTGATATAAACTATTAGGTTACAGCACACAACACTACAGGAATGCGACCAAACTTATTAGGAATGAAAAATAATTACAGACTAAAATAATAATTATTTGACTGATTTGGTGTAATCCACGATACAAACATTTGTTTGCATGAACATATTGAACATATCTCTTTGTATCGGTCTGGGTGTCACTATGTATTAATATTTATTTATGTAAATAAATATCCTTTGTTATTTGACACATTTAAAGAAATTCCGCTGACACTATCCGTTACAGTTAAAGACAGTTCCAATATGTTCCTAATTTATCTGATGGAGCAGTATCTTTTGTAAACATTCAAACTCTAGAAACTTTTGCCAACGGTGAAACTGACCTAACTCGTTCACGTAATTATTAGTACCAACTCGTACATTTCATGTGAAAGGGCCTGCCCTGATTTGGGCAGAATACCTGTGCCGTTTCATTTCCGGGCCAATACGTGGAGCGCCGCTTCCTCCGTCGCACATCTCATCTCGACGAGTGTCATTTTAACTTGCCACTAGTGTTGTCTCGTAGTTATAATCTTAAAATAAATATTATATTTTGTGGTAAATTTTTTTTATACTACATCAGTCAAGCACGCTGCCCAACTGATGATAAGCGGCCACTGCGGTCTATTCCATTAAGGGACTTTTAACCAGGAAGAGTCGCTGAATGTAGTGCCACACTGTAGACTCCTTAGATTTTTGAACCTTTGATTTTAAGTATACTGGCTACCGCATTTATACCAGAACATAGCCAGAGCTGTTATGGCGACAGATTTCACCTGTTGGGGAGGTAGCTAGCCAGTCGGCCTCTGAGAAAGTCCTACCACCAACCAGACCCAACCCAAGGCGGAAATCGAACCCACGACCTTACTTTTTTTATACCCTAGCGGCTTAGCCACTGTTCCACGGAGGCGGTCAAAACGAACTACTTGGTTCACTTAAATTAAGTTTACAATCTTTTAAACTTCCCCATAATCAAGACCAACTTCATCACTGACAGATAAGTTCGTTATAGTTTATCTAAGTCTAATTTAACTTTTTAAGATTCTGTCTATTTTTTCAATCTTCAAAGAAAGAAAATAACGTCATGGTTCACATGGACCACGGAGTAGGTATTTAAGTCAGATCTTTTTGTTAAATCACGATTATTGGTTAAAATTATTGAACCAAACGCTTTATCGCTTAGAACAATAAAAAAACCAAGTCAATGTACAACACTAGTACATTCCCACGTACGGATGTTTGGGATTTCATAAGAAAAGTTTCTAAATACCCTACTTTATTTGTAGAGTTCCTCGAGAAGTTCGAGAGTAAAAATGATGAGGTGGGACAACTGACTGACAAGTTTTAGTATTCAAGAAGAATGCTGTTTATCTCCCGATATATCTATACTCCCGTTTTATTTAGCATTAAAAATTAAAACAAAGAACGAGTGGTCGTAAACTTTGACGTTTTGACAAACGGCGGCCACGATAAATACGCCCACTTAAAAATCACGTAATGTATGCATTTTAACATTGACATGCACTTTTTCATTTTGTCATATTATTCCGTTTTATGTTTGGAATCTCTGCTTCTTGAGATCTTTTATAGTGCAAGCTTTTTACGATGATTAGTTAATTCATAAAAAGTACCCTATGTCGGGGATAGTGTAGCTTTTCATCTGAATTTTCCAAATTGGTTTAGTCGTTTCGGAGCCTATTCAATACAAACAAAGAAACAGTTAAATCTTTCCTCTATATAATATTAAGTATAGATAGTAGCGGAACTTCAAACTTAGCGTACAAAGTGTACTAAGTTTTACACCTAAACCATTGTACGGATTTCGACGAAATATGGTACAGACGACAAAGGTATCGTCTGTACGTCCAATGTGTACGTACGATGCTAAGTTGCCATGGAATAAGAGAATTAAAGTGTTGCTGTTTCTTCTTCTTTTAAGTTACAATTGAGCAACGGATCAACATAATTTTTGGTATAAAGATAGTTTGGAAAATAATGTGTGACATAGGCTACTTTTTATTTTCGAATAATATCACATTCTTGCAGGATAACGGCGGCAAGCTAGTACAAAATAATATTAGTACCTACCTATTAGGTAATCACCGATAATTGATTTTATTTTTCAAGAAGTTCAAGTAACCTTCTACCGATCCTGTATAGAATGATATACCATACTCGTCTTGTTATTGTGTTTGCAAGTGGCCCAGTGTATACGATCGCATGAATAAAGGATGAGCTAAAGGATAAGTGGCGAGGTTGGCGCGGACTTCTGTGGAGCTATACATAAACAATCACACACGTGCATTATGCCGTAGGTATTCAAGGGTGGATTCAGAGGGTCATGGGGACAATGACCTGCCCTTGCAAGGGATTAGAAAGGGTTGCTGTTTTTTTATACACTTTTACGTGAAAGTTACCTAGCTTTAGTAAGCGAGCGCTTGATAGCTGTTCTACGTACTGATAAAAGATGGCGAGTGCGCTGAAACATTATGGAATCCTGCATCGCGAAAGCAGAGTCATCATTAGCATCATCAATATCGGCTGATGATGATAATGATGATGATGAGATTGGCTGACGATGATAATTCAGGATTCCATAATGTTTCGACGCACTCGCCATCTTTTATCATCATCATCATCGGCTGATCATGATGACTCTGCTTGCGTGTTGCATAAATTTAAAATGAGTTATCTTTTACAGGCTTTTAATAGTCCACTGCTGGACATAGGCCTCCTCTCCAAGCGCTGATCGATCCTCTGCTACTCGCACTGCGCAAGCAGAGTAATTGCACCCATTCGCGTAAATGTTTGTGTTACTAGCGTACTTCGACCGTTCACTCGCCATAAGGCGGGCGCCCCCGCGGGCCCTGGCTCGTCCCTATCAGGCATGGAGAAAAAACCGGGGGTGTTTAGTGGGTAGTGAGACTGTCATTTATTTGGTCCCGAGAACATAAACAACCACACATGCGTTATGTTGAAGGTATTCATAGTAGTGATGTAACGAATGTCGTATTTCGGACATTCGCGAATACGAATGCGAATGCGAATATCTGCTTACAACATTCGCGAATACGAATGCGAATGCGAATATTCAGTTTTTTTTTTTTAATTTGGCGCCATTTGTCTTTGGCTTGGTAACCTTGGCAGCAGGCCTGTTCGAACGAAGTGCGTTCCGTTTTGGATAAAACCTACCTGCGACAGGTGTCACAGTGACATTTCTAGAGACGTAGTTTCATCTAAAACAAATTGTAAAAAATCGATACGAAAGTAATCTACATTGCAAGATTGAGTACATACCTACCTTAAGAAATTGTTCTGATTTTTGAATCGCAAAACCATTTTGATTTTATACCCAAGATGAAATTTTAAATCAACTTTTTAGTATAGAATTTTGCGTTTAAAGTGATAAAACTATTTTATCGATATTTTACACCTTCCCAATCGATTATTAAGTGTAAGCGAAACATGACAACAATGACCATCTCTAAGTGGGTGTGGTCGGCCACTTTATTGCTGTCAATCCGATGACAGCTGTCAAAGATATCATCCTCAATGATTTCTTTACTAATACATATTATAAAACGCCTCGATGGTGTAGTGGTTTAAGTACCGGGCAAAGATCTCGGGGTCCTGGGTTCAATTCCCGGGTCGAGCTAACTTTGTGTCGGTTTTTTCGGACATAGCTCGGGTTTGTGATCACCAATCCGCATTTGGCAAGCGTGGTGATTAAGCCAATACCCATCATTGTAGCGATAACTTGATTTCAAGGATGGAGGCCTTTGCCCTGCAGTGGGACATTGATAGGCTGATACTACTACATACATATTATAAAAAGGAAAGATTTGACTGTTTGTTTGTATTGAATAGGCTCCGAAACTACTGAACCGATTTGAATAATTCTTTCACTATTGGAAAGCTACACTATTCCCGGGTGACATAGGGTACTTTTGATCCCGGAAATGTGGGGGGAAGGGGGGGATATTTATAAAAAGAAATTACGCACGTGTGAAACCGCGTGCGGAAGGCTAGTATAACATAAAGATACTCATTCGGTACAAAAGATTTATATAGGTATATCATAAGTTTTTGATCATCTTACATTCTGCATAAAATACGAACTCATGCAATTTTAAGGTGACACAAACAAAACAAGTAAATTTCGAATTTTCGAGGTTATTTTGTTTTATGAACCAACTATTACACCAAAAATTGTTTTTTTGTAATATTCGCAAAATATTCGCATTATTTTCGCGAATGCGAATACGAATGCGAATGTGTAAAAATATGCGAATATTCGCATATGCGAATGCGAATGCGAATATTCGTTACATCACTAATTCATAGTATATCAAGAGGGTAATGGGTACAACGGCCTGCCCTTTTGCAAGGGAATTAGAAGGGGTTGCTGTTTTTATACACGTTTACGACTTTACGTGAAAGACACAGATATAGTAAGCTAGCTGTGTTAGATACAAACAGATGACAGATGACGCTGTCTCTGAATCTCTATGAAATCCTGCATCACGCAAGCAATGTTATGACAAATCGGGGGAGTTTAGTGGGTAGTGGGACGAACGTCTTAAGTCCTGCGCCCAAACGTTATGTGATTATGATGACTAAAATCATTATAATGCTAAAAAAAACTTATTAGTTTGGAGCGACTGACATCGCTCTGACCTCTGTAACCTTATAATAACATTTAGACAAATTGGATGGACTGTGCAGTTTTTCTCGCAATGTTTTCCGCCAGTGATGAATTGTACAGCAATAATGAAAATATGTTTATTAGCTTCCGTGTAACCCTAAGTGTAATCACATCAATAATTACTATAGTTATAAAAAAAGTTTTATTCATTTCTTAAAAGTTTATTAAATAACAAATGAATATTAAATAAAAATAAATTTAAAATGAGTTATTAATTACGCTGATATTATGTGTAACTGCTAATATATTTCACAGAAACTACATATTAGATTTATGCAACATGCAATTTGCTCGTTAAAAGTTAGTTTATTAATGTAATTTATACCTACTGATCGGGTAGGGTGGGCTGTCAGAATGGACTCTCTGTATGTCTCTACCACACATACGGGATACCTATATTCTTGTATACCGGGTTTTTTAAGTCGTTGTTTTCCCGCAGCAGAACCTTTAGTAGTATAGATAGCCTGACCCCACATTAGCTATGGATAGCAACACTGTCTTGTTTGCTATGATTATTGGTCGGTTAACAATTGACATCACACTTTGACATCATATGTTTTTATTGGATTGTTGCCACTTGAAGAAATTAGTTCCAATAGTTTTCCGCACTATGGCGAGGTTTTTTATTTTACTAGGTGACCCTCAGTTTATTTTAATGGTCGGGCTATACTATCGATTTTTGCAAGGATTTTTTTTATTCTTTAACATATTTTTTAATTTTTCTATCCACAATTGGCAAGCGTGGTGATTATACCTGTACCCATCATTGTAGCGATGAGTTGATTTCAATGATGAAGATTGTCGTGCAGTGGAACACTAAATAGGCTTTACTTTTACTCGACGTAAATCAAAATCAAAAATACATTTATGCAATCACGGAAGCACTTACGAATCGTCAGAAACCAACGATATTAAATTCGTTGTCAGAAACTAAAATATTCAAGTTTAATAGTAGTTTACCTCAATACATATATATTTCGATATATAATATACTAATAAATATAAATACATATAATGCGACTCTACCACCGGTTCGGAATGTTGCTTCTTACCGAGAAGAAGGCTCCGGCAAGAAACTCGGCAGTTGCTCTTTTTCATCGGCATGATGCAATTTGTTAGTTACAATAAGATGTTTCCAAAAAAATGAAAGACAGTAAACGAACTACATACATACTTGTATAATGACTTTATTTCTGTACACCCAAAACTCGGTCGTCTGCGACCTTACCCTGGTCGCCTCGTAAAAAGTTAATCGTTTTAAGCGTTTTTAAAATGCCCGATAATTACGGACTTTAGGCATTATCCGCTGTTCACTCTTCTGAAAATATACGTGCGTGATTTGCTTGCGTAGACGTTACGAGCTTTTTTTTTCAAATATTTATAAACATTGTTTGAACCGAACCTCACACAGAATAGAACAGAGAAACCGCATAGATTTTTAAACTTATTAAAATTGCAAGAAATATCCAGAAAAGATGACAATCACTATGTATTGGAATGCGCGAATAAAAAAAAGAATATTTTACTTCAAGCACTAGCTAAGCTAAACTTTTGACCGCCTCTGGGGACAGTGGCTCGGATATAAAAACCCGGAGGACGTGGGTTCGATTTCCGCCTCGGGTCTGGTTGGTGGTATGACTTTGATAGCTACCGCAGGTGAAATCTGTCGCCATAACAACAGTTCTGGCTGTGTTCCGGAAATATTAATAGGTATGAGAGCCCTACACTTGAAATAAAAGCTCGAAGATCGGAGAAGCCTACAGCATGGCAGCACATTTGACTCTTCCTGGCTAAGAGTCCTCAATGGAATAAGCCGCAGTGGTCACTTACCATCAGGTGGGCTGCGCGCCAATTTTCCAACCAATTTTTCTTTTTTTTCGTAACTCTGAATATTCAATGTTACTGGTTTCCAAAGTTACACAAGCATAGCTTAGTTTGGGTTCCCCTGGTAACACTGAGATACGTCTTTTTCAACCTGTTTATTAAACTGTTTAATTTTTAAGGATTTTTGTGATCTATACTAATATTATAAATAGGAAAGATTTGATTGTTTGTTTGTTTGTTTGAATAGGCCCCGAAAATACTAAACCGATTTGAAAAATTCTTTAACTTTTCGATGAAAGAGGGGATATTTGAAAAAAAAAATACTTGATAACTATATAGACTGCGTAAATAGTCAAGATGAATGAAGAAACGTTATAGCAACGACCTTTCCAAAGAATAGGTACCTTGCCGGGTCACAGAAAACGCTAGGTAAAGACCTTCAGAAAAATTCGAAACGCTATGAAGCTATGAACTTTTAATTTACTTTTTATTACTGTCAAACTTTTGTGGCACTATTGCCAGTGCTACTTTAAAATAACAAAATAACCACGAAGGTTACATCAAATTAATAACCAGGCAGGTTAATATGTTTTTAAAATTTTTATGCTGGCTTAATTATTCAGAAAAAATCTATACATACGCCATTAAAGAAAAAAAGTACATATTTAATTTACTTTTTTATTGCTGTCAAATTTCAGAAGCATTGTAGCCAGTGCCTCTTTAAAATAAAGAAGTCAACGTCTTTCATGCAAAAATATAAAAAAAAAAAAAAAAAAAAAAAAAAAAAAACGTCTTTCATGGAATTAATATTATCTATGACGTCTTTTCAAAACTTTTTGATATTCCTTTATAAAAAGATTTGCTTTTTATTGCTGTCAAATTAATCGTTACTCTGATGCCAGTTACATTGAAAAAACCAAGCAGGTTATTATGCAATTTTTTATTTGATTCTGGCTAGATTCTTTAGAAAAAAATTATACGCCTTTAAAGCAAAAAGGAAAAAGACACAATTATTTTCTTTTTATTACTGTCAAAATCGAAATTATGCTGCTAGCGTTTTTAATGATCCAAAAAAGGTTGCATGTTATTTGAAAAGAATGATAATGAGATGAGAAGAGAATGTTATCAAACAAAATTATAATCTACTATGTACATACTAAAACTAAAATATTGTATTTTAATAGTCGAAACAGAATAAATATTTGGTCATCGAAACTACTGAACCGATTTGAAAAATTCTTTCATTGTTGGAAAGCTAAACTATTCTCGGGGGACATATTATGGTACTTTTTATCCCAAAAACGTGGGGGGAAGGGAAGGGACATTTGAAAAAAAAAAATTACGCGTGTGTGAAACCGCGGAGGCGGCCGCTAGTTTAAAATAAAAACATTTGGATTTTTTGATTTTTGATCTAGCATAAAAAATGCAAATACTTACCGTAAGATCCTTCGGTTTGGCCTGTTTGTGCCTGAAAGCAATTCCTTCACGTATATACTCGTCGAACTACATACAAACGCGTTCAGTTTGGTTTTTGTCTAGTAAACTATGTCCCAATTAAACCTAATTGGCGGCCCCGTCATAAAACGTATTTGATGTCATTACGGCCCATTCACACATGCTACTCCCACAGTGACAGGATGTCAAATATTTATATCGGAGTATAATTGCATTGTGCCACTTGACAGTTTGTTAGCAGTTGCTATTTTGGTCTCAGTTGACGTATTTGGATGATCTGCTAATTTTATTAAAAATAAATCATTATTTTGACGTAAATTAGGGTCAATGCTCCAAATAAATGAAGGTAACGATTATTAGATTTTTTTAGGTAAAATAAACACTTTTCGCTGTTATCTTGATGGTACGAAAAATATAAAAAGATCGAAAGAACTTTTTATTTTTTTGTACAATCTTTGAAGCCAAATTCGTTAGCTTCATCTAATCGATTATTGTATGCGTAGCGTTAATAATACCAATGACTTTTTATTATTATTAATAGCGGCTTCATGTTTCCACAGTCACTGCGACCAATTCTGATCTATTGTGAACGCCACTTAGATTACAGTTCCTCACCAAGCCCAACCTCTTCTACGAAGAGGAGGATATTCTTGGGGAGGATATCTTTAGCCTCGTCTGGTTGTAGAATGTGCTTCCCCAGAATAAGGCTACGTTTGTGCATCAATGGCTCGCAGTCCGTGAGTATATGCAGAGGTGTTTCGTCGCTAGTGTGACAGAATCTGCATTTCCTCGACTCGCGTAGACCCATTACAGTCATGTGCTTATTAAGACAACAGTGTCCTGTAATGGTTCTAACCATGATGCGTACCTGTCGCTTACTCAGTCCTAAGATCCGTTGCGAAGTTTTCGGATCAAAGGCTTTTGTAAGTGATTTTGCGTGTTTAAGTCCTGGCATACTAATGATACAAAAGTTGTTATTTACATATTATTATCGAGTATAAAAGTTGTGGCCGGCAGGTTGTGAAGATTGTTTGCAGGTTATCAATGTTTGTACTTATTTTAATCGATGTCTCTGGTCTCAGGTTTGTCCCTAAAAGAAAAATGTTTAAGATATTTTTATTTCCGCATCCCAAAGTGGACGGGAAAACATCTATAAGACAAGATCCAGAGAGGACACAGACTTTCGTTAAGTAATCCTATTCCTTTGCTCTGGCAAAGCAATGTTGTTATTCATTAATCCAAATAGGAAATGCCGACGGCGAAGACGGAAAGCGTCTACATACGAACGGAGTCAACTAAGGGTAGGAAGTATTAGGGCTGTCGCCGTGCCTATGTTTCATAAGATCTTATAAATCTATATACAGCGTGTTAGGTAACCCGAGGGACATATTTAAGGAGAGTGTTCAGAAACCAATTAGGAGTCCAATTCGCTATAAAAAATAAATCCTTCATTTTTTTGCATTTTCAATAATATGCATGAACTTTTTATGCCCCAAACTCAAATTGTACGCGAGAACAATAGGTCTACCCCTGAACGAGTGCACGAAATAGTTACTGTAAAAGGAAGAGTGCTCGCCAACGATATTAAAGTGCTCGCACGTTACGCGGTTTTTTTTTATATTATAGGGGGGCAAACGGGCAAGTGGGTCACCTGATGATAAGTGATCACCGCCGCCCATAAGCACCCGGCGGGACCCCCTTGGGGTCTCAGGCGCGTTGCCCGCCTTAAGAGACGACAGTAATTAGGTCTCATATACCCAGTAATTTCACTTGCTTCAGTGCCCTTTCCCCGAAACACAGAAATGCTTGACACACTTCTATTTCACGGGAAAATATCTGGCACTGCGGTGGTACCCACCTAGACGGCCCAGTACAGGAACCTACCACCTGGTAAAATTCATTTTCAGGAAAATTTCGACTAAGGTTATTGACAGATATTTACCAGAAATTTTATTGGTTTATACTTATTTCGTTATATGAAAGCATGAACTATTTGGGGTTTAAATATGTTCCTCGCATTTCCTGTCATTCTGTATATAAAAGCAAGTGGTATTAGTTACACTTTTTATGACTCAAGAATGGATGAACCGATTTGCCTGAAAATTGGTGGAGAGGTAGCTTAGAACCAGGAGACGGACACTTTGATGGGAGAAGGGGTTAAGAGGGGAGAGGGGGGGGATAGTTGAAAAAGGAAATTATGCGCAGGTGAAACCGCAAGGGCGACCGCTAGTATTATATAAATAAATATCTCTTGGACATTATTCACACAGCGACATCTAGCCCCAAACTAAGCATTCGCTTGTGATATGGGTGCCAGACAACGGATAAACATTTAGTCATATACTTTTTTTTTAAACATACATATTATACATAGAAACACACAGACCGATACGAACAGACGTGTTCATGCACACAAATGTTTGTACCGTGCGAGGATCGGATCCGATCAGACCTCTGGTGTAATAGCCGACTTCTCGACCATTACATCAAATGGCTCGTCATCTTACATGTGAGTGCTGAAAGTGGCCCTAACTTCAATCGACAACCTTAACTCGATCCAGTATGCCTCTCACGTGTACCATGATGGTCTAATTAAAATTTATACATGAAGACTGCCGCGTGCGAAGTGCGGCTTACGTAACACCTCGACCTAATAACACCGCCATTTCACCGCATCACTTTCGCAATCTGCTGAGCATTACCACTCTTCATTATACCTCTTGAAAGTTGACAAAAGATACAGATTCTATGTTATCTGGCAGAAAAAAATACTTAACTCTCTGTGGTGAAATTGGCCCAATTCATCATCTTATAATTAATCCCACCACCTCATTAGAATTTTCATCATCAAACATCTCATACAAACTTCAAAAGTCGATTCGTATCAAAAAGCGAACGGCTAAACACCAAACTAAAAACAAAAATACCACAAACGCATCTTTTAAATAAAATCTTAAAATTAGTCTTAAAATTCTCTGGAAATAAATCACCAGAGTTCAAAAAAAAAAAAAAAATTTACCACGGCAATGGATCCAGGTTTATGACTAAATAACTTTGAGAAAATGTTTTGTTGCTAAGCGCAAAAGGCAAGAACATTTGGACTAATTTGTCAATTTTAAATATTTTTTGAAGTCTGATGACTGTCTTTTTTGATCACCAATCCGCATTTATTAAACTTGGTGATAAAGCCAGTACACATTGCGATGTGTACTGGCTTTATTTCATCCATCCTTCAATACCGTTGCCCTGCAGTGGGTCATTAAATAGAATGATACTGATGACTGAATGATTTGAGGTTACTTAGATACTCTAACAAAAACACTTTCTTTTTTAGCAGTTGAGTACGTACGTACTCGCTTTAGGTATAACCCGATTAACACAGTTGATTTAAGACATTGGCCGTTTAATTTAATTTTCATAGCGAAGTTTAAAGAGTTCTTTGGCAGTCTTGCGCGAGAGCAATCAGCTTAATGTGTCCATTACAAAGCAGCGGCGAGGCTAGCCATTTAAAATTCTAATTGTTTCAATATTGGGATTGTTAATTAAATTGAGAGCGTAATTCCTTGTGAGTTATGGCGGTTGTTCGCGCCCCAAATTAATTGGGTTCGACCGATGGGTAATGACGCAGTGTAGATAACTGGAGACAGCAAGTTAAGTCCGCACGATACATAGATCCTTAACATTTAATTTTTTCACGAAGCAGAAGGCTTTTAAAGCAACATAACCGCAGGCTAGCGAGACTTGCAGATCGGTACACAAAAGAATGCTCCAATAAAGAAAAAATGGTGCCTAAAAGCTTTCTTCTCCATGAAAAAAAGTAAATCGCTAGTCAGACTTGCAGCCGTGTGTGGGGCTCGGGAATAAAAAAATGATTCGTCCCTCTACCTTTAAATTTCCCCTGTGTTAATATTGGTATTACATTATTACCTATTATAGTTAGGTATTGCAAAAAGTAAATAGAAATATTAGTCGACTTAGGTAATCACATCACTCTTGATTAAATGAATGTTGCATCATCTTGTGCACAATAGAAAATCAAACGACAAATGTGCTTTTATAAAGATTTTTCTTTCCTTTCCATTTAATTTTTTAATAAGCATGAGATCGAAAAAAGTAACTACGAGGATTCGTTCGTGTATTGACAGATTTGTAGATTTTCAATTGACTTCTAGTAATTTATCCTGTAACAATACAATGGTCGATTTCGCTTGAAATACACCACAAGGGTAGGTACAGACATGCATACGTATATTAAATAATATAGAGGTCATATACGATTATTACTTTTTTATACCACCAAGGTTGCCACACTGTCGACCATACCTTATGAATTTGCCCGACCTATTATGCCAGCAGAGACCTGTATAAAAACGAACCCACAACCTCCAGATTTCGAAAATGTTAAAATAAACAAATATACTTGAAATCAGGGGCTCGAAGATCAGATGAGTCTACAGTCTGGCAGCACATTGAGGGACGCTTCCAGGTGAAGCGTCCCTCAATATAATAGGCCGCAGTGGCCGCTTACCATCAGGTGGTATAAAAAAAATACTTTTTCATAGCTAGCGTAAGTTGCAGGATATAATCAGATGATCAGGCAGTTTTACTGGTAAATTTATACACTGTGGCGTGAAGTCAACCAATTTAATTGGAGTTCAATAATTGGGTTAACCCTGGAGGCCGCATGATTGAACGTCATTGCCGCGTCACTGTTGCTTTTTGGGCAGGTCACCTTAATATGAGGTTAATTAAAGGAAATGTTTCGCTAAATGCGTCATAAAAACTATACCTAACTATTATGTGGTACTAGCCGTCTGCCCGCGACTTCGCTCGCGTGGACTCTATGTCGTTATGCAGAAATGTAATATTTTTTAAAATAACAAATAGCTATCCCCGTACCAAATATCACATTAGTCCGTTGCGATCTGATAAAAGGACAAAAAAAAACTATTATTATTTATCTTAGTTTAGTAATTAATCAAAATGGGACAGTATTGTCCCGTAACAAAAAAAATTGTTTAGTAGGTAATTAATCAAATGGGACAGTATTATCCCGTAATAAAAGAAAAGCCTATGTCCTACGTCTTTGCCAAAATATATTATCAAAATCGGTAGCATGAACATAATATCTGTTTTTATCCATTTGGATGTTTCTATGAAATAAACATTCATTCATTTACATTTAAAAAAATCTTTAAGTTATATTTAAATCCGTTTTCTTCACAAAGTATAAGCTAACGTTTAGCAGGATAGCGCTATAAATACCTTTTTTTTTGTATAAAAATATTTTATTTTAAATAATTTCAACTTTATCGCAAACAAATAAATATCAATATATGTATTATGTAATTTCTAAGAAAAGGAAATTAGTAACTTAGTTTAGTAACGGGACAATTAATAATGAAACATTATAATAACTTGTTTTCTTATTCCGCTCAGCATTTCATTCCGTCCTAATTAACTATTAAACCAAACCCATCGCAAGTCTTAAACAATTTACATAATACTGGATACTGTTGGGACGATTACGGCGTATAAAAATATTTACACAGAGTACGATGCCTCCTCTAAGCGCCATTCCGAGTCAATATTGACTCTTCCTGCAGAGTACGAGCTCGGTGTCTGCCAACAGACGTCTAGTATGATTTATATGAAGGCATACTCAATTTTCCTTGGTGTAGGTTAATTTTGATTTCATTATATCAGTCAAAAGACCTGAGGCCCTAGACAAGCGGCACTTATGACGTTCTTTAACGCTCAATTTGTGATAGCGAATGTCAAAATCCCTACTTTTAATATCGATTGACCACGTGATATTTCTAAGGCACCTGTCAAATCCCACACAATTTGAAGTTGGCGAATTTCGCTATCGTTGTCAAAATGTTACTTTGTCTAGGCCCCACGTTAAGATGATGATGCGTAGGAATACCTAATGAAAAAAAAAAACGACGGGTTGCACTCCGGGAGTGCCGGCAGAAGTGAAAACCTGAATATTAACGTTGTGCATTTTTGATATGTATTTTGGAATGGTTAGGGATTTAATTGATTAGTAGAGGTATAAAAGTACTATCATTTATGTGGTAAAATACAATATTTATTTATTGCGCTATCGTACACAAACATGACAATATAAATTACATTAAAAAGTTTATCTCTCAAATGTAATCAGAAACTTTTTCAGACTTATCAGAAACTCCTTGCTGTGACACTGAAACGCCATGTAATAAACGATGATAAAATGATTGACAACCGTCAATGTCATACTTTTTTGATTGACAACTATTTATTTTCTAAACAACGAAAACAAAGTTTGGAATTTACAACTAATTGCATACGGGAATCTGCGGATAAACTTTTGAATTTGGAGCAATCGGCCAAGAAATGATTCCCTTTACAGAATCCGCAGACTCCCGAATCGTTAATAACACGAGTGGTGTTACAGTAATCAACATGTCGCTTTCGAGGATGTTCACTGGGAATTTGGGGTAACAAGCCAAACTGTGTGTGAGAACGAGCCTCTTGTCGCAGGAAATCAGACAGCATTTGCAACTTCATACGACCTGATGCATGCTCCGCAGCATAGCGGATCCAAAGACTGCGGAGAAGTGGTGTTAATTTCCACAAAATACTGTTATATAATTCCGGCGAATAAAGATATTCCACACTTTTTAAATGTTTTATTACGGCAAATAAATTTTGAATTTTGCAGGATATCAAATTAAGGTCTTTGTGGTCACTTTGTAGCATAGGAAGCATATAGGAAGCGACCGCACTGCGGCTATAATAGTAGAAGAGGTCACACTTGACAGTTCTTATGCAAAGAAAAATATACCTTACGCTAAAGGAATAAAACTCAAGAAAACAACATCAGTTCTTATTAATACAATTATTTACTCTACTCCTGATGTACATAAGAAGCACTTTTCTTTGCATAAATGAGCTGTCAAATTGAACAAAAAACCATTATTGTCTATAGACCGACAAACTATCTGTTCCGGTGGCGGCGTCGCTACTGTCTATTTAAAACTGTCATTAAATATCGTTTTTGCATTGCATTTCACGTAGTTCCAATTTTGGCCACCGGAACAGATAAGTTTGTAGAAAACACGTGTCCGGACTTCAAATTTTATATGGATTTTCGATCAGGTCACGTGACACATAAATCCTGACGCGAGTTTAACATTTTTTCCCCATACAAAAAAAGTGCACAACGCCGCTAAAGAAGTTTTCACTTCAAAAAACATTTATTATTTTTAATTATTTATGATAATGGAATCTTAAGGAGGCCAATCTTTACTTAACATATTTTTTGTGTTCACTCAAACCGTTTTAACTCATAAACATTTCAGACATAGCTCTTAAAAAAAGTGTCACAAAAACATTAAAGGCTGTTACCACAATCTAAGCAACGTTTGAATCTACTATGGCGCATAAACCACAGAGAAAAAATTTTCTTCAATACACACAGACACACACACTGTGATAGGAAATACCCAAAACAAAAACACGTCCATACACACAAATATTTTTGCTGTGTGGGAATTATTCCCTCAATTAGCTAAACCTTAACCTTATAATTATAAACTTTAAGTCACTTAATAGTTAATTTTATTGAAGTTAACACGAATTCGGTCTATAGGGTAAATGAAACTGGATACATATACACAATGCCTTTATACTGCGTGTTTTTTTAGTCGTTGATTTCCCGCAGCAGAATGCTTTACCTTCAGTAGTACTATCGATTTATGCTAGTAATTTTTTTTTTGAATTTTTTTTTTGAATTTTTTTTAAAACTTTTTTTGAATTTTTTTCTTAAATTATAGTGGGAAAATGGAAACTAAATGTGAGTAAATAGTAAATAATCATTTTTTTGATAAACGCGAAGGGCAATGACCCCGGCCGGTGACCGTTTGTGACGCAGCTAGTACTATTGGTTCGAGTTTCGTCTAACATAATCGTAAAATTTTTGATTAACCACTCAACGCCGAACCGGCACTCGGGTGCCGCATAACAATAGATTTTCTATTGTGTCTAGTAATCCGGGGCTAGAAGGATTAAACTAAAAAAAGAACTTTATTAATGTATTTTACTACTTAGATAGAATCATTTTACTGCGGGAAAACAACGACTAAAATTCCACGCTGTATAAAAAAAAATTTGAAGGAAAAGTGATACTCAATACATATATATCACGTTACGCAACCTTATCAATTGGACCACTCATTATCATCAAAATAAACATAATGTCTCTTTCATCAGCTGATTTCTTAACAGAAAAACTCCTGTTTACATATATGACTCCTTAATTACACAAATCACATGACTGGGTGATACAAATACAAACAGCGCGTGACCATCTGTACACATGTAATAAGCTGTTTAATGGAAATATCTAATTAAATACGGTTGAAAGCATGGTTTAGAGGATTTTAGCCTAAAGATATTGATAGAGAATTGGCCCCTTTCATTAAGGGAAATATTTCAGTGTATATCCAAAAAAGGCTGAAACGTGCACCAAAAAAAAAAACCAAAGGCACACGAAAGGTTAGCAATTAAATTTTTTGGGTGCTCGTTTCAGCCATTTTTGGTGTACGTTCAGCCTTTTTAACCGACTTCAAAAAAGGAGGAGGTTCTATGTTCGACTGTATGTATTTTTTTTTTTTTTTTTTTTTTTTTTTATGTATGTCCGTCGATTTCTCCGTCAATTGTGGACCGATTTAAATAATTCTTTTTTTATTTGAAAGTGCATAGTTCCGAGGTGGTCCCATTGTCACCATGTCAGGATCTGATGATGGGATCCCGGGAAAATCAAGGGCAAACCTCAAATTTTATAGGCGCACACTACGCGTTACTTGTGTTTTCTGAAGCCATTTAAGTTTTTGCGTCCTATAGACATCACTTTATGTTGATGAGCTGATGATGGAAGGTACAACTCCTTAACGGTTAGGAGTTAGGGGATAATTCTTTCAGTATTGTAAGAATATGTGAACCGTTATTTGTATTTCATGTACTTTTGCAGCTAAGCTGATGATGGAAGGTACAACTCCTTAACGGTTAGGAGTTAGGGGATAATTCTTTCAGTATTGTAAGAATATGTGGACCGTTAGTTGTATTTCATGTACTTTTGCAGCTAAGCTGATGATGGAAGGTACAACTATGATGATGGAAGCTAAAGGGTACGACTTCTTAATTCTTATGTCCCTCTTGCGGGCTGCATCTTTAGTTGGTCTACTGAATGGTGCTGAACACTTAATGAATACCTAATATTGTCAAATAATACAATTCTACTATTTTACTCGTATTTTCGTTATCAATATTATGAGAGAGTTTTACTCACTCCTACGTATTATTCACACTAAAAATAGAAAAATAAACAAACTTTTTAAAAAAAAAATTAAACCGACTTCAAAAAAAAAACAAAAAAAATACTACCTAAAAACACTGAAAAGCAAAAAATAATTTTAATAAGACATTCATCAAATGCGCTTATTGTCTAAGCCTATTAATAACATTAAATTGTATTTACGTGCTAGGTAGGTACCTACTAATCTGTTTGAAGTCGGTGCCAAGCCAAAGGTAATGAAAAATGATACATACCTAATAATTTATGTATTATACAGGGTTACAAATAATTCGCGGACGTAGGTACGTAGTCTGGGTACCTACTATTTGGCTTGGCACCGACTTCAAACAGATTAGTAGGTACCTACCTAGCACGTAAATACAATTTAATGTTATTAATAGGCTTAGACAATAAGCGCATTTGATGAATGTCTTATTAAAATTATTTTTTGCTTTTCAGTGTTTTTAGGTAGTATTTTTTTTGGTTTTTTTTTGAAGTCGGTTTAATTTTTTTTTTAAAAAGTTTTTTGGTGTACGGTTAAATACAAGCCTTTCATTAATATCTTAGGGGCCGTCAATGACGTTCAGGGGCTGTCCATTAATCACATGAGGCTCGAAAGGGGGGGGGGTCCATAAAAATCACGAAATATCATAAGGGGGGATGGAGGGTGTGGTAAATATCTCATTTTTAGCCGAGTTTCTAGCCAGTAGTAGTCTTACAAAAATTTATATTTGTTAATAAATCTTTTATATCACATTCAAAATATATAGGAATCAATTTTTGCTTATATATTTTAGTTTAAGAATAGATTTGACTATTAATAAGGGTATTATATTAAATAAGGAAATATTTGATTTTTCAAAACTTAAATGGTTGCATCAAGTAGGAAAAAATGTATCTGATGGCTAAGATGCATGACGTTGAACTACATAAAAGGAAGGCTCTCAACTGAAATTCAATCTAATCTACTAGTTTACCTTGTTGCAAATGTTTTCGTATATTAGATGAAACAGCAAATAGAGCGAAAAGCAAATATTTACCCGTATTTATCTCGCAAAGGAAACAAAAAGATAATTATCTCACAGTTCTAAAGCTTACAGTCTACTAAACCCCTTAAAGCTCTCTATAGCTTTTATATTGTTTAATGGTTATTTTATAAAAATATGACGATAATGATTTATTGCGTTATTTAAGTCTTAAAAATTAAACGTATCGTATCGTATATTCAATCTCATGCACTCAAAATTTTCTTATGTCATTTCATTCAAGAAATATATTTTTCATATAAGGGATCATGGTTAAATGCCATAATTGCTTGTCAACTCAATGGCTTGATTTGAATGATAGAGACCCATGGAGATCTTTGTCCTGCGGAGTCCTGCCACAATTATTATGAAGAGTACTGTAACAAAACAACAATAACAAATTAAGAAATACGGACTCTATATACAAGTTAAGAAAAAGTAACAGACAAACATCGCTACTCGTATTCATATAATCAACTAAAATGCGGAAGTAAAGACGCATGTTGGACACAATCATCAAAAGCATGTCGACATTAATTATAAAAACATTGTTTCAGTGTTCTTTTTTTTTTGTGTCAAGTGTTAAATTGTTTTTGTTGATTGTATTTAATCTATAGTTGATTGTAGGTATAAGGGAAAACACGTATTAGAAACTCGGCTTACTCTTTTTATCTGTTACCTGTTCATGCCTGATTTTGATCAAATTTTGATTCGAACATAAACTAGACCTTTGGAATGAGCATAGGTTTTTATCTCTGGGTGTTGTTGAGATTTCATTGAATAACAGAATCGGATATCGGATGCTTATTTATAATACCACTTTTTCTAATTTATTAGCATATTTTCAGTATTGTTTATAATTTTGTTTAAACCGATGTGAAATGAACACGTAACTATACGCTATACTGGACGATAGGCCTAAGCAAGATAAATTCTATTCTCTGTATCCTGAACACACGTCGAAATTAAAAACTACTGTAGCAAAACCACGAATCCAGTACGCCCTAGCCTCCTGAGAAGAAAACTTTACTCCTCTATTCAACGCGATCTTCATTAAGTTCTTTTGTAAGTGCCCTAGAATTACTAAGAAAAATTGGACTCTGTTTTTGATAAACCAAATATTATGTAAAATAGTTATTACATTGTTTGACTCTCGTGCAGTCTTGACAGTATAAATACAAATGTTTGCAAGTGTCATGTCAGTCCAGATAGTACTTTTCTGTTTGATGATTACACACAGGGTTCTGGTATACTCGTACTTACAAAATATAGAACTCGTGGTAAGTTTAATTAGTCTCTTAAGATATAGTCAGTCGAGTAGTCGAGAATGCTGCTCTTTGTGTATCTGTCTTCAATATTTCTCATGTTAACTGCGATTTTAGTTTTAAAGAAACCTAAGGGCTCACAAAAGGTAATAATTTAAATAAATCCACACTTTTTAGCATTAAACGCTCGCTGGTCACACACTACCTACCACAGTTGGTAGTAGGGCTTTTCAAATTCCGACTGACAAGCCCACACAGGTGAAATCTGGACTTTTTCAGTCAAACTGGCAAGACAGATAAAAAATCTTGCTTAGATTTGGCGGTCTTCCGGCAATTTCAAGTGGAGCCGGTACACTCGGTAGTCCGATAAAATAAGATCAAAGTTTATCTGTGACTCGTAAAGATAGGTCATTTCAATCCCAATCAGAGCTCGACGAGGACAGGCATAATCGTTTATCTGCTAATTTAGTTTTGTGTAAGTGTTTTTATAATCTTTTTTTATGTTTGAAGATGTTGACAAAATTTTCAAATTGTTTTTTTCCTTTTTCTGACTTGATAGGCATTAGATAGACACCCTGCGAAACTTGCTATCTAACTAGCTGTTTATAGGATGTTTATTTTAGTTGTTGATTCTAATATCAATAAGTAACATAAGTGCTTAAGAAACTTTTGTGGACAGATCTATGTCCCTTTGTTTCAGTAAAAAAAAAAATATTACTAAATCAAAAAGGAAAAAAAAAGCATTTATTTATAATGTTATTTTAAATATTGGAAACAGATATAAAAAAAATTAGAAAATAAATGTGTCTACCAAATATCGCCCATATGTCTTCCCTCAGACAAGAATGGGCAGTTGGCTAAGCTACATCTGGTGGGGCGGCGACCCGGACCTGGTGAACCCTGTCTCCGGGCTCACGAGGCGAGACATCTACGCCGTGCAGAAGTCCTGGGCGCCGGTCTACGCCAACTCCGTCGCCAATGGAACTGAACTTCTTAGGAGGTAAATGTTTTTTTTATATTTTTTTCCTCCCGCGGTGTTAGACAGGAACAAATCTTTACAGCCTGTAACTTGAATGAAGTGTGTTGAAGGAACTTTAAGTAATATAAAGGTATGGTAACCAACGAATTAATATCGTTGATGGTAACTGAAAACAACATTCCGAAGCCAGTAAGAGTCCAGAGTCACTCAGTGGCATTGATATTTGCCGATTTATGAGTGCGTTTTTGAAGCTTTCATCCTGGTATAACTATTTGACGATTCATAAGTGCACCTCTGAATTTTTCAACAATCTTTACTGATATTATAACATGTTAAACAGACGCCTATAGACTGGGTCTACAGACCGTTGTATTGGTTTGTTGTGGTCGTGTGGTAAAGCCACAGACAATTTCTATGTGTCAGTCGAAATGTGCGGGCATGACCTGGTGGGACTTACCACCCGTCTCACAGACGACCGATGTAAAAGTTGTAGCTTCGTATGGTGAGTGAAAGTGGCAGAGATGCTCACCCCACATAAAATCTTAGGAAAGAGAAATCTTAGGAAAGAACAGGTTTACCAGTTTTACTTCGTCGAATTTCATCGTACATTCGTGTATATTTTAACGGCATATTTCAATTGTTTTCTCAGACGGCATTGGCCGCCGCAGCTGACTTTGTCGTAAAACTAAAAGTGTCGCAGAATCAATATAGCACGGGTAGGACCGTGGACTGGAATTACATCTGATTTACTGCGTCGCGTCGCTATGACCGCCATGATTCAACACCAGCTTTATAGAATGAGGTCATGATCGATTTGCCATCGATTTCATCTGTTTTGTTCCTTAATGACTTTAAAGTAGGTACATACGCTGACCACACGGAGTATTTGATTTAATACATGACCAAATACATTTTAGTGCACAAGTGAGTATATGCAAGCACCTAGGTCAGTTTTATATTATTCTCGAACTAGCGCACCCTACGACCAAAATATATGGTTTTTAAATATGCCTACGACTCAATGGTATTAAGAGAGTGCATAGCCTATAAAACGTTATCTATAAGTTCAGCCATAAAACTATAATGCTGAACAAATTGGTTTTTCATAGTGTTCATAGTAAATATTGTGTGCTGTTTACCTTTGAAAGCCTAGAAATATAAATTGAATCTTTCAACCACACGTCGTGTTTTATAAACTATGACGATACGATATTATGTAACTTAGGTACAAATTAAATGAAATTACGAGAAAAACTTTGTGCTAACTTCAAAGGCACTGGAAGTTGATGGACTTATACTGATGGACGAGAAAAGCATTTCGTTGGCTAGTAGAAAAATCTCCCAAATTCGCTCAGAATCGCCACAGTAATAAAGTAGCAATCTGTTCGTAGCAAAATATCCGTAGAACTGGCGAGCTAAAATTTTTCATCAATTAACTATACAATCTGTTTGTTGTTGAGAACCAAAGACCGAAATAGCTCGCCGGATTAGCCAGCTGAAGTGGCAGTGGGTTGGCCATATCAGCCGTAGAACCGATAACCGTTAGGGTAAAAAGGTTCTAGAGTGGAGACCGCGTCTCGGCAAACGTAGTGTAGGACGCCCTCAAGCCAGGTGAAGCGATGATCTGCGCAAGATGGCTGGCAGGACCTGGATGCGAGTGGCCGAAGTGGCGAACATTTGGAGAGGCCTATGTCCAGCAGTGGCCTGTTACGGGCTGATGATGATGACAATCTGTTTGGTATTTGTTCAAGAACATCAAATACCTAATAATCACACTTCAGAGATTTTTACAAGCATCCAATAAATTAATCAGAATAGTACCAGAATATACCGGTATGTAAAGTGCGCACAGCAATAAAATGTAAATCAAAGTAGATTTTATTACACGTGCTGTTAACATTCCAACCGATCGTAAATACATAAATATACCCAGAGTTAGGTTCTTCGATATTATTATGTTGTGGTACAATGCGCTAATAACTTAGTAGTAGCATCGGTGAAATTCGTAAAACATTAAAATATGTACGTCTTTATATTTCTCTGTCAGTTAAGTAAGTCTCGACCTTACCGCATTTCATCCACGCAAATAAAAGAAAAGGGTACACTTGCAATTGCAATATTGTATTCTAATAATTTCATTTTCTAATTAAAATGTCAAATGTTTAGAGTTCCTTCACGACACAGAAATATTTACTAATAATATTAGTTCTGTGGTTCACGATGACTTGTCATTTACAATATCTTAGTAGGTCTTACAACGGAAAGTTTATGTTATTTGTTATCTATCCACTGAAAAGTTAGTAACGTGAAATTTCTTGAATGTTTAGCAGTTTTGAAAAGTATTCCAAAACGTGAAAGCTGATTTGCTTTATATCCTCATATTTCTTTATTTTCCCATCTTCTTTAGGGCAATACGGTTAATACGGTTATATTCAATGATTTGTATTGTTCTTTTGTTATTTATTTATCATGTTCACGTGGCTTCCAAATAAACCCAGTGTCACATATCCATCTCATTTGACAGAGTTTTCGGTAACAAATCTATTAAGGTGGATTTGGGATCTGAGCCTCGGAACTGCGGGAAAAAGACAAGATCGACAGGGTAAAGCCTCCCAAAAATGTCTGTTCGAATAATCATAAGAATAATTGCCTTCGGAAACATTTGTATAAATATCAAAATAAAAAAAACTTTCCAAACCAAGCAATCATTTTCGAGTAGGTAGGTATTTATGTCGTATTTTCGGGCTGTGACCGTGAATTGGAATCAGGATTAAAGACTAAATAATTTTCCCACTACCCACTAAAATGTTCCATATACAACCGAAAAGGGCGAGCCGGTGCCTGCTTTGTGGCGATTCCCTGGCCAGGCCAGTATGATTATTAAATCACTAGCGGCCGCCCCCTAATAATTTCTTTTTTCAATGTCCCTTCCCTTCCCCCCACATTTCCGGGAAAAAAGTACCCTATGTTGCCCGAGAATAGTTTAGCTTTCCAACAATGAAAGAATATTTCAAATCGGTTCTGTAGTTTCGATGACCAAATATTTATTGTGTTTCGACTATGTATTAAAATACTAATATTTTAGTCGATTATATTTTTTTTGTATCTCATTAATAATCTTTTCAAATAACATGCAACCTTTTTTGGATCATTAAAAACGCTAGCAGCATAATTTCCATTTTGACAGTATGAAAAGAAAATAATTGTTTCTTTTTTCTTTAAAGGCGTTTAGATTTTTTTCCTGAAGTATCTAGCCAGCATCAAATGAAAAATTTTCATATTAACCTGCTTGGTGTTTTCAATGTAACTGGCATCAGAGTTACGACTAATTTGACAGCAATAAAAAGCAAATCTTTTTTTAAAAGGAATATCAAAAAGTTTTGAAAAGACGTTGACCGTCTTTATTTTAAAGAGGCACTGGCAACAATGCTTCTGAAATTCACTGAAATTTGACAGCAATAAAAAGTTAATTTTTTTTTTTTCTTATGGTGTATAGATGTTTTCTGAATCATTTAGCCAGCATTAAATTCTTAAAAACATTAACCTGCTTGGTTATTAATCTGATGTAACCTTCGTGGTTTTTTTGTTATTTTAAAGTAGCACTGGCAATAGTGCCACAAAAGTTTGACAGTAATACAAAAGTAAATTAAAAGTTTTGTTTTTCTTTCAAAGTATGTAGCGTTTATAATTTTTTCTGAAGGGTTTTTCCTAGCGTTTTCTGTGACACTGTAGGCTAGGTATTCTTTGAAAAGGTCGTTGCTATTACGTTTCTTCATTCATCTCTTAACTATCTATTTACGCAGTCTATATAGTTATCAAGATATTTCTTTTCAAATATCCCCTCTTCCACACACATTTCCGAGATAAAAGTACCCTATGTTCACCGGGGATAGTGTACCTTTTTGTTTTGACATTATTCACACAGCGCCATCTAGCCCCAAACTAAGCATTAGCTTGTGCTATGGGTGCTAGACAACGGATAAACATTACTTATATATATATATATTGTTGTAAATGTATACATATATTATACATAGAAACACCCAGACCAATACAAACAGATATGTTCATATACACAAATGTTTGTACCGTGCGGGGATCGAACCCGCGACCTTTGGTGTAATAGCAGACTTCTCGACCATTACACCAAATGGCTCGTCGAATAGTTTAACTATTGGCATTTTATAGTTACACTCACATAATAAACTCGCCGAATAGTAGGCAATTCGTCGACAATGCCACAAAATACAATACAATTGAATAAATCCGTCCATCTGGCGGATGAATGTAAATTCAATTCGAATTCATAGCCCGCCGTGAATGCGATCCCAGTATTAGGGCTACCACTCCTATTCTTTTCCGTTCAGCATATCCTTGAACCAATAATTGGGTATATCCTTCAACTATATAACAGCCACTTGAGAAATTGGTTTTTATTGGTTTGATTCCCGCCTTGGGTCTGGTTGGTGGTAGGGCTTTTTCAGAGTCCGACTGGCTAGCTACCACCCCCACAGGTGAAATCTGCCGCCATAACAGCTCTGGCTGTGATAAAGACCTCTCTTCAAGCTCACTACTTTGCCCGATCCTCGGCTACTCGCATCCAGGTCATAACAGCCATTCTGCTCAAATCGTGACACAACGTTGCCTGAGAGCGTCATACACTACATATACCGATACGCGGTCTCTACTCCAGAACCCGTTTACCCCAGTTGCCGGTTCAACTGCTAATATGGCCAGCCCACTGCCACTTCCGCTAATCCGGTGAGCTATGTCGATGATTTTGGTTCTTTGCCATAGAAGGATTATCGATGTTTAACTCCTAATAACAATGGCGGCCCTGAAGGTCGCAATGCGTGCGATGTTCCCGCAGCTTCTGAAAGGTTTACTGCCGTGCCAGCCGCCCGCTGACTTGGAAATAATGCCGGGAGTCCCGTTTACTCACGGAATGCTCTATTTGTAATGTCACAGATTCTCCGCATTCCGAATAGTGTAGGTAGTAACATTATTAGCTCTCCTTTTATTGAGTATCCGGCGACAGCTGTTGGAAACGATAGCGTGAAAAGATTCGAAGTATAAAAACAATTTGACAGAAGATAGGCTTAGTTTATTTGGCCAAATGGTTTTCTTACTATGATAATAAGGTCAATTTAATTAATATAAATAACTTGGTAACAGTATTAAAATGTGCAACTAAGTAAATGGGTATAGTTTAGTTTTGTTGTCGATTTCGAGTAGGCTTTTTTCCAGAGGCCTATTTTTGTTTTGACTTATTTTTATGTGCAAATCATGTGCAAATATAGTTTCGATGCATATCAAATTTTTCATTTACTTAGTGTGTATGTATATTTCCAGTTATGTTAGACTACAGTTATTTTAACAACGCCACCTAAATCTTTCTGTGTACCTTTTTTTTCTCCGACTAGTTATGGAAAGTTATTTGGGTCACCATTTGCTACAGAATACAATGTAACATAACACTCAATCATTCAAACTAACATCTGGTAATAAATGCCCAGCACCAATAGAAAGTTCATGCCAAATTAACCTTTGATCAAGATATTTAAGCTCATGATGCAGTAAATAGATGTGATTGGATCGTTGCGTCATCTATTTATGCAGGGTTGCAGACTTTTGCAGCGTCCCACTGGCTACCCACCAACACCTTCACTTACCATCAGGTGACCCACTTGCTCGTATGCCCCTCTATAATATAAAAAAACACCCCAGGTGAAGTCACATTAGGCACATATTAAATAGGCCAACTTGACCCTTAGTTTGACCTGATCGCCTAGATACTTATTATTTAAATGGCAATTAAACAAACGATTTCGTTTTCGCAGGCTCTTCGCAACGTACCCATCCACGAAAGACTTCTTCAAAATGATCCGGAACCTTCCAGAAGACGAATACCCGCAGAACTTCCAGTTCAAAGCGCACGTCATCAACCTGATGACGTCATTAAACCTCGCCATAACCAACCTGCACCAGCCGGAGGTAGTCGCTGCAATGATGATGAAACTCGGCGAATCGCACAGGCGGAGACAGATCAAGGAACAAAACTTCCATGTAAGTTACGTAAAATGTCCCCTTTTTTGTGGAGAAGTGCACGAAGTACACTCACGAAGTAGGAAGCCTGTGACCATTGTGTGGAACTCGGAACTACATTATCCTACTACCACTAGACTCCTCGGTTACCGGTTACTGTCAGGTGGCTCAAGAATTTGCCTTTAAAAATAATCGTCACAAGACCTTTCCAGTCTACTCGTATGTTCTCAGAGCTCATTGAAAAATAAATTTTTTTTGATCACTGCATTATGCAAGGATGGCGATTAAGCCAGAAATCCACTACTACGATGACGCGTAATTAAATACAAAACCAACAACCATGTTTATTAAATCGAAAAGTATCAAATTCTCGGATAAGATTTCGAATTCCAAAAAAAAGGAACATAAATCAAATATTTATGATCCTAATTCATAAATATTTACTAGATTCAAGGATTTTTAGCTTAGAAAAGAATATTAAATATTATGACTAACAATCAACCCGTTTTCTAAATCGCAACCGGCTGAATGTCACAAACTTGTTTGCAAATAAGCCCAGACTATTTCCAGTCTATTGTTTCATCTCAAGGACTGACTGAACCACAGACTAAATATATGGACTGAACCTGTTTGTTCGCAGGAGTTGAAGAAAGTAATAGTGCAGATGTTTATCGATGTGCTGAATCTGGATGGGACCACCCTGGGATCTTGGAGCAAAACCGTGGACTTCTGGTACAAGCACATATTCGCCACTCTCAACGCCGAAGAGTCGAGATAACAGACGTAAAATATTGTTGATTTCGAGTGACGATGGTTGACCACGTGTTTCTGAACGGATTTTTGACTGGGTTGTCAAAACCCTGTGTGATTAAGAATGGGATGCTTTGGCCAAAAGGTCTCCAATTTTCAAAGATATTTCGAATGGCAAATGTATGTTAATAAGTTTTAAATTAAGTATTCATTTTCCATCATTTATATTCATTTCTATATGGTCTCAAAGTCAATTGGTTTAATTTGAGAAACAATTTAAAAAATGCTTTAGAACTTTATGATGAACTCCACAGTGGTGACACACAATTTAAATTAGAAATGGAAATCATGTAATATTTATGTTTATTGGATGCTAAGGAAACTGATGCCTTGACTTTAAATTCCACCAAAACAACGACCTCTAATAAAGTTCACAGCTCGGTATGACTGGGGTAGTTAAATATATCCTTAATGTCCTGCATATTCGTAGGTTATAAAAGACAGCCAATACAAAACTTTATCTTTAAATGTAAAAACAAAAGGTAGAACTGGGTCGCTCCCGAAAAATGGCCTGCCATTTCTCGTTACTAACTTACATATAACGTACCTACACGTATTTTACTACGAAAAAGTTATCTCTGCGAAGGAAAAACTATAGAAATAAAACCCACCACAAGCCTTATCCCATTACAGTCCACTTAGTAAGCAGGGCGAAGTTTAGTTCAGTGACAGTTTCACCTTAACGATAGTTTGAAAGACAAAGTTGTAAACTAGTCTTGTTGAGTAACTAATGGATACATTGCCAAAGTATGTATAGTTATTAAAACGGCAGGCGTCACTTTTCGTTGATAAAATACTGACGTGGATTTAAAACTAATCGACTATGAAAATGACATCAAGCAATCCCTCAATCTCTATACAATATTTGGTAAACACGGTTTGTAAATAGGTTTAATATCTGCAATTGATGTAACTTTTGCAGATAATACACAACTGTGTCTATTATAATTATTATAAATCATATAATATGGCTTCTACATAAATCTTAAGTGTTGGATCTCGAAATACCGAATCTGATATCGATAAGTGTTAGACAGACAGGATCAGTTAGTGATAAAGACAGATAAAAAATCTAATAAACCCTACTTCATTTCTTACTTTAAAAAAAATCGGTTTGTATTGTAACATCTACATATTTATTAAATTTAATTTTTATATCACATGGGGAAAGAATCGGTACCTAATTAAATTATTGAATCCATGATTTCCTATTAGCGTAATGTTTTATAAGGGCGTGTTCATAATTAAAAACTACCCAGTCAAATTCCTTATTTTCACGAAATAATAGTAATGTTGTGACCTAGTACAGTAAGTACAATGTCTGATTGTTTATTGCTCGCTAAAGCAATGGATTTTTTTTAATGTCAGACATAAAGTACATCGTAAAAATGTAAAACAATTTAGCTCTGTAATGAACAAGAGCACAAATGTACTCGTTTAGCGATATTTTAAATGGCTTTGCCGGATTCACTCTGTGTACATTTTTAGGTATCCCTGCAATTCGACCAATTTTCTATACCAAATATGTAGTAAGTAGGTGCTTTACAAAGTAGGCAATTGATTTTTTTAAATATATTTCAGTATATCCCGTTCAAAAATAACTTCGGTGATGACTTTTTTCATAAAAAAGTGCTTTTCGTTCTGGTGTTTTCTGAATCAGAATCTTGATCATGATTAGCGTAAAAGTATTTTTTAATCATGTAGGCATACCTACTGTTTACATGCACATAAATAAATTATTTTATTACTTGATTCTTAACGTGCTGACATTCTAAAATAGGAAGTTACAAAACCTTTGTGTAATTATCCATCCAGTACATATTTATACTTTTAATAGTTTATACTTATATTTTATACTTTTGAGCGGGCAATACTGTGCTTTAATTGTTTACCAAATATTTACTATAGCATTGTTTAATATTCCACACATAAAACTATATTACCAGTAGAATAAATAATTAAACCATTGTTATCTACGTATAGATGTATCATTTGAATAAATTGGTGTTGATTGATTTACGATTAGACACGAGTTGTTTACGCGCCGAACATTATATTTTTATACGCCCACATTGTATGTACAGTTGAATGGAAAAAGATACACTTTATTAGTTAGAATGAGTCGGTAACTTATGTTAAACCAAAGACATCGCAAAAAGGGCTTAACTATAGGTACTAACGGCACGCTATGATGGCCGTTTTGACATATTACAATACCTGGTTTTACAGTAGGATATTAGAGAAAATATAATAAAGCCCAAAACAACTATTTTGCGAAGTGCGAAAGCGTTTAAAAAACCATGTATTGTAATATGTCAAAACGGCCATCAAAGCGTGCCGCTTTTACGATGTTTTAACGAAGCCGTCTTGTTAAATCTTAACTATATTTTTTCAGACATAAATTACCGCAGATTGTTATAATTTTTCTGACTTACTTTTTTAAGGCATTTATTGTATTTCAATATTGTAATAATATTCTCATATGACTAATTTATTACCAGACTTGTTTTTAATATGACATTGTTTATTATACGAGTATAAATATTTAATGTATTTTCCAAATTCCTATGAGGCTGATCACAGCAGCCCTATAATGCATCATACTCGTAATTAGGTATGATATTTCACCTGCGTAGGTACATTTGATTTATCTAATCGTGACGTTTTTCAGTAAGGCTCCAATCCAAAGGTCTAAAATACAACGTCTCTTCTTTTTTTGTTCTAACTTTAAAAGACAAAAAATAAAACAGTAACTTTTAATTTTATAATAAAATGAAGTTACGAAACGAAATAAGGAGACACCATTTTAATTAGCGATCTGTTTTATGTTTAACTTGTAAGTAAGTATGTAAAATACTTAGCCAGGGGCACCCTGTAATACATTTTGTACACGACTGTAAACCCGGACCGCATTTTAAATACAATTTGATATTCAGACGACTCTTCCGTTAGTAGCGACGAGCGATTTATGTAAATAAATGTTCATATGAAATGTAAATAAAGCTGAGCATTTTTTAAGGTGTGTTTTATTTAAATGTTACCAAATCACATTGATTTGGTAAGTAAATTGGGTTTCAATTTAATACCGCGTTTACATTCAGCCCATTGCCGCGGCAACATGGGGAATAAACTGGGAAACGCGAGAATGTAAACAGGTCATTTCCATTGCCTTGACGTTGCCGTTCGCATTGCCCGGCTATCCCCCATTTGGCGGTTTTTCTAGCGGACATCAAAGCGCGGCAATGCGAGCGGCAACGTGTGTTTACATGTTGCTCTCTCGTTCAGTCGTTTAATATCTTTAAAAATACTTATTGTTCTATTACGACGAATTGCTATCATCCACCATCTCCTCTGACGACGACGTCTCTTTTGAATTCTATTTTTTTTAAAAACATTTAAATAATTAATTAAACTTAAAAGGCAGAGCGCCGACGCTGCGACAATTTCCACGTTATCCATGGCCCAGAGTCGAATTTAAAATACATATGAAGCGGCAATGTAAACACTCATTTCCGCTGCTGACGTTGCCACATCAATATACGGGGAACGGCAAGCAGCAACGGAAATGGCTGAATGTAAACGCGGTATAATATATATACGTGACTTAAAGGTAAAATGGCGAGTGTCGTATTATATAGGTATGTGTCACTTGATAAGTTTATCCCGTGAGTTTATCACTCTTTAATTCATATACCTACTACCCATTTTGCAATAGCTACTTAAGTCATCATTAAGACAGCCAACGTTTTTGTACAGTCAGCAGCACATCAAATTACCCTAATCTTTCAAATACCTACAACTTTCGTCCTCGCATAGTTCTTTTTCAATTGAGAATTTTTGACAGATTGGGGTAGGCTGATCTGCTCGTGACTGTAGATACTATCGAGGACGCGAGTGTCCTCGATAGTACATAAGTAAGAAAGAATTAATTAGTCTATTAATATCCCACTGCATGGGGAAAGCCTTCATCTTTGAAATCAAGTTATCGCTACAATGATGGGTACAGTAACGTTCTTGAGTTTTTTTTACTTTATTGAAGGAAATGAATTTAAACCACACCCTCGAACCACTATCACTAGGACGTGTGGGACTTATTAGACTCATCTATAAGATATAAATATTAATAGTAACTACTATACGGTTAAAATCTGCTAAAACCTGCCCGTCCCTATTACCTACATCGTATCAACATTATAAAGCATTGGATCGATCAATCGAATGATTCGTATTTAGGTGTAATCAATAACTAAACGATGCCTGTGCTCTTTAACGACTTTTCCAAGAAAACGACAATTCATTTCACATCACTTTGCCAAATAGAAATTGAAAATCGATATAATTGTAGGCAATTATTTCCACAACGTCGCGGCCTTTGTTTCGTTTCCCCTTCTCTCCAATTTCAGTGGTGGTCGTTGACCAGCATCATCCGATAAATTAGGTACTGGAAAATTATTTAGGATAATTTATTATCTACCTTTTTAATGTGACTTTTGTTGCCAGGCCGGCACGCAGACATCCTAATAGTAATAAAGTACTTGTGTATTTTGTTAGCGGAGAAAGCTTGCGTGGGACTGGGGAGTAAAGACGTTCATCCCACTTCGCTCTAAACTCCCCCAATTTTCCATTTCTACCCGAGAAGCAGGGCTAAAGACATTTATTTATTTATTTATAAAAACTTTATTGACCACACAGGTCGGGTACGAAAGGCGGACTTAACGCTAAAAGCATTCTCTACCAGTCAACCTTCATTCATACCTCTTCTCTCTAAGCTACCCTGGTTTTCCCTTACGACTCAAGAAGCAGACTTGTCTTGTCGATGCCCGCCTTGCGGCGATTGACCAGTCCTTTCCCTCCTACCCTAATATATACTTATACCTACCCAATAATAAATGTACCTACCTATATTTATCATGAAATAAAATGCTGCTAAAACATGGTAGGTGCCTAGTAAACACAAACTTCAAATAAGTACTATTTTAGATATGGTCTGGTTGCTATAATTTGTTTATACCTAAGTTGCCGGGCTCCTACAGATGATGTCGATAGGGCTTTATTTATAACGAGTTTTTCTAAACAATAATGCTTTGGCCTAAACAAGAGCGTTGCCAAAACTTGCTGATCATAATAAACTCACTTGTTATAAGTATCCAGCAGGTTTACGACGCATTTATAACGTCCAGTCGCCAGGTGGAACGTGTTTGGTTTGCTATGTTGTTGCTTGCACACCGTAAATTAGTCTTGGGACTTTGGGATTTCGATGTCCAACACTCAAAACGCGAACACAAACACAGAACATTTGTAATGTAAAAAGAACGAATTTATCGTTGTGTAAAAAGTACTTATTATTCGTATTCACCAATGCATTTGCAAGACTATGCTAACGTTTGGCAAATATAGGTCGGTACCTTCATTTTTTTTGTTGTTAAATAGTAAATACCCCCCCGGTACTTAGTATATTAAGTTCTGTGCCCCCGGGGGACAGTGCTAGAAGGGACAAAATTAAATGGGAATTTGTTTTTTTTTACTGACGATTCGACAACAAAGTCGCGGATGATGAGTAAGTATGATGACACTAATAAAAGAAAAAACTATCGATATCCCCATAATCATCTCAAAAAAATAGTAAGAAATAACTAATTAATTTTACTTCTGCTAAGGGTGAAAAACAGAGCTGTCGCTGTACTGTAAATACTGAAAGGTAATAATAGAAAAACAAAAACCTGTCGGAGGCGGAAATCGTCTCGAATTGATTTAACGTAGATCATCAAAACACTGCCCCTATAACCCATGGTCCAACGATTTGGACGGTGCAGTTGGACCATTGCCCCAGACTCAAATAAATTAATCAATATTAAAAAGCTAATTATATAATATTTATCTGACAGTAGAGACAGTACTGAACAGTTTCATTAATTCGAAGGTGTCCGAATCGTCAGAGAAAAAATATTAATGGGTGATTGTTAGTAAATCAATAAATCGGTATTTTTCCAATACAAGGCTGCATGTGTAAGCAGTACTTGTTTCAAGCTCTATTTGAAACTCTATGGTGGGTGATTCTTAGTAAATCAGTACCTAATCGCTATTTTTGTAACTAATATAAAGGCTGCAACATTTGGTGGTATGAAATCGGTCCTTCCTAATTTTTTAACATTGGAAATGTTTTTTCGATCGCGTTGGTAGGGGGCCAATTTCAGCGAAAGTGCGACATCGCTCTGGTGTCGTCAATTTTGGGGTAACGTAGGTAAACAAGGTGTCAAAAGACGCGTCTTGACGAGGTCTATAAGACGGTGAAATTTTTTTTTGAAAAAGTCAAAAACTTTTTCGAAAAAGTGCAAAAATCATGAAAAATGTTGTGATTTTTTACGGTCTTCTCAACTTGAATCAACAATTTCTCAAAAACGAAAAACGATAGAGACAAAATTAAAAAAAGGTATCGGGGTAATTAGTTGGGCTACAGTTTACAAAAAACCGGACCTCGCTATCTATAACCGTTTAGGTGGTAGTAGCGCCCTTTCTATCGGAGTTGTCCGGCGCGTGGACTGGTGAGTCACGTAAAGTATTGATAACGGTTGGCCCAACTAGCACCGTAGCGTTAAAAAGACTATCACATGAGTTGTATAAAGGTGTTCGTTGAGAATTAAATACTTCAGATTACCTGTAAAAGAGGCGTTACAGAGTCCTCTAACACCCTTATAACCGCGAAAAAGGCGACTTTGAGAGTAAAAGCTTTAGTTATGCGTATAAAGTGGTGATAGAGCGGTGTCATTGTTAGTTTGACTTGTTTTTGTACAAGCACTTTTTTTTTTGGAAATTGCAGCTTCACAGTGCAGCAGATGTAAACCATGAGAACTTATTTGTTTTATTTTCCATTCCAAATATCATTATCGATTGCGTGATGTACTGATGAAGCAAATATATTTTTTTGTCTTATACGGAGAATGAAAACTTACCTTAAGCCTTTTTTTTTTTATTTGTTACAAGATAAATTGTTTGACACATGAAGTAGAAAGTTCCTTCAAGTAAAAGACTATGTTCATTTTTTACATAGTTCGTCTTCTCGAACGTAAGAATAGCTGGCTTGGGTAATGCAGCTGATGATTCCACATCTGGCGGACGAAAGCGTGTGTGCAAAAGGCGAAAAAAACTGCGTAGTCCGCTTATAAAAAATAACGTTACTCGACGCGGCGGGTACCTGTTACTATTATAACCCTTGTGTATCTCTTGCGCAGAGATGTTTTCATTATAGTTCGCCCTATCTAAGTACATTTACAATGTACCAGAAGGTCGTGAAAGGCACGAGATCTGTGAATTTTTTTTATACTAGGTCAATTATTATTGGCAGACAGACACGCAGCCCACCTGATAGTAAGCGGCCACTGCGGCCTATTCCACCGAGAGACACTTCGCCTGAAAGCGTCGCTTGCAGCGGCTTGATGTGCTGCCTGTGAGGACTGTAGGCTCATCTGATCTTCCAGCCTCTGATTTCAAGTGTACTGGCTCCTACATTAATATATTGCCGGAACACAGCTAGAGCTGTTATGGCGGCAGATTTTACCTGTGGGGGTTGTAGCTAGCCAGTCGGACTCTTAAAAAGCCCTACCACTAACCAGACCTAAGGCGGGAATCGAACCCGCGACCTCCGTGTTTTCATACCCGAGCGGCTTAGCCACTGTTCCACGGAGGCGTTCCTATGGTTCTATCTGATGTGATAAGATAAGACCACGATACGATACGACCCAAGGGAACCTTAATTGAGGAAATAAATAAAACTCCCAAATTTTATTGATTTTTTATTTTTTTTACAATTAATCAGATAACATACATATCAAACCAGCCGAAGTATGGCTAAACCCATTTATTATCTAAACTTAAGAACAATACATGAAATTGATACCTCTCAAATTCACCTTACTTTAAATATATAGATATATTATAATATATGCATTCACTCTACATATAAATCTACAACCTACTTATTCATAATCTAAGTTTGCATAATAAATTCAAAGTAAATATGCCCAAAAGAAATATTGTTGAACTATGAATATACATATAACTTTTTGGCAATTAATTGAGTATCATTTCTGTGCATAGCAAAATTAATTTTCTTTAACATGTAACTTAGATCTTATTTATAAAGAGGCCACAAATATAACATGCGTTTCTGTCGTCAGTTCGATTACATAGGGACTTTTTGTTAAACATTATTTATTGCCTATACTATAAACATTACTCTTATCGAAATGTAAGAAAAATATCCTTACGCAATAACTGAATTAGTCTAGCAGTGCTGTGCAGTGAGAGTCGAGGGTCTACCGGTCGAGGACGAGCGGCGGCGGGCGGCGCGCTACCGATACGACCGATGCGACTGATGCGACCGACGCGACGGAGCGCGCCGCCCGCCCAGCCCCCTCGACCCGCCTCACCGTTGTGCGTACACATTGCGCTAACGATACGATACAATACAACACTTCACATAATGATCAAAACAACTATTTGTCGTCTACATAAAATTTTCTCCAAATGTTTATATTAAAATATGTCTACTTATTGTAACTTCTAATTAGTTACAGCCAACTTTACAAATAATTGATACATTAGACTCTCAAATAGATCTCTACTAACTATTTATTAATGGTAAAAATAAAGATAAAATACTTCTAAACATTGCATTTCAATCACATAAGGTTTAGTTTAATTATACAATAATAACATTTTTAAAACCCGAACATAAGTTTTACATGAACATTGATATCGTTGAGTTCTGGAATGGAAAATAGCACACTTAAATTCACTAACTGTTACACTTACATAATAATTATTGTTCTCCTGCTTTGTTTGTAAAATACATTGCTTTTAGGTAGTATCAGAAAAATAACAGGAAAATATATCGAATATCTGATAAAATTTACGATAAACACCCTTAAAGTAACTTAAACAGAAGTAAAGTGTGTACCAAATAACAGTGCAGTGCGTATGATAAGTACAGAGTCGATAAAATAATTTGATATAGGACACACTATGTGAGGTTATTGAATGAGGTAATACAGACAAGAGCTGGGGAACACCCGGCCGCCCGCGCCCGCGCACTCGACGCCGCCACCCAATGCCGATTGGAACCCGAACAAATTAACCCTCTAACTAATTTATATACCTACTAAATGATATGAAGTTGGTGCTATATCATCGAACATATCGAGTAAAAAAATATTTCACTGAATTTCGCTTACATATTATTTATATATGAAGGCACTTAAGCATACTTTAATTTATCAACGCAGCACGAAAGATTGTACAATTGACTAGTTGCGTAACGTGCCAGGGCGGCGGGGCGGGCGCCTCTACTACTCTATTATTTGGTACTGACGGCCGCGCGGACGCGTCGGAACATAGTGTACGAGGATGGTGTACAGATTGTTACAAATATTACTATTAAGGCAGCCGTTCATACATCATTTTACTATTACAAAATTACGCTCGCCTCCATAAAAGAGAGTAATAAGATTTACATACATTTTAGATATTAAAAATACAAATTTCCAAATAAATACCCAACAAAGTTAATTTGAATAAGAACAAAAGGAACACTACAGCAGCAATCAAATTGCAAACACATTTGTACTACATAAAAATAATACACAACCCTTTGCGCGAAAAGACTGAAAAGTTCAACTTTTAAAGTCATCGTGAAACTCGGGCCGGATTCCACGTCAGACTATTTTCCCTTACGTTTCAAAAGACTTACTGTGAGTATTAATAGCTGTATCTTTTGCAATCTCAAGGAAAAATATTCCTATGGCGCCTCCGTTTCACTTTCAGTTAATACTAGATCTTTAGAATAAATTTTCCCATCACAGAGTTTTGCACAGAAAACTTTTTTTTATTTTTTTGTTTTTTGTTTATTCATTTTTAGCCTATTGATATAAATATGACATAATTTAGTATCTGCCTATTATTTATTATATTAAGTTGTGTTCCAATACAAATATCAAGGAGAATTAATTATTAATTGGTGTAATGTGAGACGAGACAGCTTAAGTCTACACTAAACTTATCGATTACCTTTATCCTGATATTGTTATAATGAATACGTACATCAATGAAACACGCTTTATATAACTACGTTGTACTTTAACTCAAAGGTGGTACCAAAAATATTACTTTATTATTGTAACGCCAATCGCTTTAATATTTTAGAAAGATGTCACTCACTACAAAACTACAGGCATTCAATTTAGTTTCAATTATTATGTTAACTTAGGACTTTTTTATAAATATCAAACTTAACTCATATTTTGTGGAAATTACAGATATGAAAAATACAACAAAATAATTCGAATTAGAAATGTAGTAGATATGCAACGTTCAAGATCAAAATGTTTAAGAGAACATTTCCAGATGACATCGGTGGTATTGTAAAGTCTCTTGTCAGTCTGTGTGTAGATGTGCGGGTCATGCGATGCGGCACATGACTACATTGGATAGCTACTTCATAATGGTGGGGTTGAGTTACTAAAAGCTTGTTCGTATATTGTACAACTTAACAATGCTCATTGAATTTGTATTCAACTCGATGTTACATCACTAAAGTAAAAAAATATACGAAGCGGTAAGTCTAGTCACATATTATATTATGCGCCGACGGCAGTAGGAAACCTCTAATAAAATAAATATTCTCATCCGACTCACTGGATAATATTTAAAAATATTTTCTTAATCACAGATATCAGTCTGTCAAAATTTAAATTAAGTATATTTCAGAATTGGATTAGTCGTTCCTCACTTACTATGTTATTATTCAAGTACAATCAAGGTACAAAAGTGACTAATTTAAGAGCACAGAGTATTTATTGATTTTAGACGCCAATAGATATGGACATATTATTGAGAGGTTCGTCGTTTAGTGGAACAAATAATTTGGTCATTAGTACTACTACGTTACGTATATCGAATGAAGCGCGGTGACCTCGAGACCGGTGAGCTTCTCTTAGCGTACAAATGAACATTGAATATAAACAATTTCAAACAGGTACAACAGAGATCTAATGAAAGAATAATACGAATATAAACTAGTCATATTAGGATATGATCGTTAATTATTATTATTTATGCTCGATAACAAAGGCTTACTTTAAAGCGATGTTCGAATGCGAGAGAGACTAGAGAAGCAGTGTCGTGCAGTTAGCGAGCAGCACCTGGAGTCTACTGCATCAATTAACGTGGTGGGGGGTTGGCCTTGATACACATACATATATACATAACGCTACTAACTGTCGAATATGATGAATCAAATGCAACTTTACTGAATTCGTAACTAGCACAGAAGGTACGCCGGAGCGGCCGCGCGACTCACGCGTTGGGCGCCAACGTAAGGCCGGTGGCGCGTCCTTCGACCGTGTTCTAAGACAGCGCGACTGCCTCGCGACGCCCAACGCCCGAACCGCGCGACTATACGTTTACATAATAATAAAATATCGGTGTGCATATACTTTGAAACCGCTCACAGAGCTAACGGATAAATGGCGACTTACTGATCTATAATTACTATACATATAGCAGTTAAAAATATTCTCAGCAATCACATTTAGTTAAATTACCATATAGAGAATTTAGCTTAGTTCAACATTTTTATCAATGGCCCTCTGTTTACACGTAAAGTCACTCAGTTCATTTTTTTTTTACTTTGTATTTATCAGTTGTTTGTTGTTTATCAAGAACACCCTTTAACTTACAGCTATATACCAATAATACAAAAATCCATTCACTATAATTAAGGTAAATTTTAGATATTTAAACACTAAAATGTAAAATATGAAACATCCTAAATAAACTCTGATATTCCAATTTTAGGCATTAGCTCAATTAATTAAAATATACGCTTGAGTGACTATGATAAAAAGAGAAATAAATGCATTATTATAATACTACCCAACCATCCCTTGTAACAAGTCACAGGGTCCAAGCTGCTCGGGCGAACTATCATAACCTCTACACACTACGTCAAAAGCCTTCTTTATTTTATATTTGGTATTCACTTAATCGCACCACATAACAAGACTAGAGGAATGATTGCCTCTTGTGCCGACGTCGCATCACCACCACGATCCCTCATAAACAAGGAAGACTAGTTTCTTTGTAGATATCACCTAATGTGCTTCTATTGCAGGACGTCAACGTCGTCATAACGTACAAAAATATATATAAATAAAGACAACAAGCAAAAACTTTAATCTTATTAAAATTAAAAGGCCTTTCTGAATATTGTACTATCACTACATAATGTCATATAACTTCGTCATAATGATTTATGCGACGGCAAAAATTATTAACAATGGAAAAATGAGAATGTCTTTTAGTATGCGTTGAGTCAAACAGCTGTAAGTGTGCAGCAAGACACGATATCCATACATATTTGGTCCCTATATCTGAGATAGAAATAAGTAACGTGCGCCAGTTGAAGTACATTGCGTTCACATAATGCGAGATTGTGACACTTCACGCCGGAGGCAAGCCACAGAATCGCTTGTTGCTAAATAGGTCGACTCTTAAGCTCGATGCTTCGTTAAGTCGTTGTCAGTTGCAACAGCCATACAATAACAGACTTGACATTTATGCAATACAACAATTTAAAACGATGTGACAGTTCAAAATTAAATATAGGCGGCATACCCAACTCACTGAATACGTCGACCCACGGTATGGTCTCACAACGTTACAAGCTAAATGGGAGATTACAAAATAACTTTAGAATTTCACTCCACTCAATGGGCAAAGCGCTGTCGTAGCACACGAGGCGAGTATGTGAGCTTCACAAAGCCAGTTAACACTATCACTATCAAATTCTACAATTTGAACTCAGTCAAGTGATCACAGCAAACTACTCCTCTAAAATGTTAACATGTTGTCAATAGACAATCCTCGTTATCCTGGGCCACATACCGCTCCCCGGGCGCTACAGCCTTAATACAATTAAAAATTAAAATTAACAACAATATTATGAGCAAACTACTATTTGAATACTTGAGCTAAAATAACCAGAGCAGCTTGGATAGAACGACCTACGCAGCAGTCGTTTGATATTTTTTAAATGGCTCGCATTTGTACGATCAATAGTTTGATGTGATGTCAGAGATCGACGCAGATTATCTAAGAACATTAGTGGTCGTTAAATGGCATAGACATCGACTTTGGCATTCAAGTTATGGAATAGACACGAATTTGGATATGATCTCACGCGAATTATATACGAAACTGACTCAAAATAAAGCAACTAATTTTAAGTTACACGTTAATTCGGGTAAACTTCATGAAAAAACCAAAATAAATAGATAAAAATATTTACACATAGGTATATATAAAATGTTGATTGACGACATAACACTTACAATAAAAGTAAAACATAGCTAAGCTCATTTATGATTACACAAGGCGTGGGCGCGGGCCCCGCTGCACGCAGCCTTATATTGTCTACACCTAGTCACAGGCGCTCCGGTGCCTAGCGCACAATTCATTATAATACATTTTTGAAGGAAACGATTCACCTGCCATCGGTTACGGTAACGTACCACAGTTCATTGAGGCACAATCATTGGTTTCTTTTAATTGCTTTTCTTTTTTTTCTTTTTTTATGTTTTTTTTTTCTCTTTATTTTCTTACATTTACACCTATGATAATTATTATAATTAGGTACGTAAATTTACTCTAAATAACAGAAACAAGTTACGAAAAATGTTAAAAGTGAAAGCATGAAGCGTATTAAATCTTTTTTTTTTATGAATATAAATTTCACAATATATACATATTACGGTATAGATGTAGGTAATAAATATACAACAACATAATAATAACACAGACTAAATTGCACGTGGGCAATTGTGTGCAGGAAATAAGATGCAGTCATTGAACCGAGAGGAGATTCAGTTTCGCGGCGGCGATGGCTCTCGTCACAACCTAGAGCGCGCGACATGCCGTCACCCGCCACTCCTACGCCACTACACCACAACGCCTAAACATTATACCCATTATTAAGTACTGTAACCTTTAACTGACTAACATTTCAAGGCATATTACATTTTGTCTTTAATCTATGGACAACGTATTCTACAGGGCACTGGATCGTTATACTTTCCGTTACTCGGTTTGTCTAACTTTAAAAATGGAAAACTCTTATAAAAATTAATTTTTATAATGACATTTATTGCTGTATTAAATTCACATAATTTACCAGTAAACAACTGCGTCTGAGGCAACTCGAATATTGGTGTACGTGTGGACAGAATAATATCAGTTAAAAATTGTAACTCTTTTTTTATTTTATCACTTTATATCGAATAGATAAAAGAAACACCCTCACGTAAATTGAGCTTGACAACAATAGAATTGACATCGACCTGTTAGTAAGTGTGTACTATTGTTGTATAGACGTAGCACGAATGATATAGGAACATCAGATCAATAACCCGTACCACAAAAATAATTTTAAAACAATTTGGAAGAATCGTCATCAAGCACAGAGATGCAATCTGGTTCTAGACACCATTATCTTTGATACTCATTCTTTGGCAATCTAACACTATACGTCACGACAATATCTATACGTGATGGCCCCGCAGGCAGTGTATCTACGCCTTAGGTGGTACCGTTATAGACAGTCGCCGTGGACTTAAAACGAATTCTCGATGTTTTAAACTTCACTTTGACCGCCACTGTTACCGTCGTTAACGATTCGCAAAAAATAAGGCAACAAAGATTATGCAATTCATAGAGATAAATCGTTCGTCGGTCCCTATAGTAAGGTATAAGGTAGTAATGAGAAATGCTAATTTTTGTTTCTAAATGAACACATCATACATCGAAACATTTAATTAACTCTAGTACTACTACAGGTCCGAAGCGATCAAGAGTTCATAACGCACAATATATATATCCCAATATCGCGTTCTCCTAACTTAATTCATTAATTTGTGAAAGTTCTCGAGCGCGAGGCCCGACAAGGTACAGCGATTACTTATACACCTAACTTAGCACTAGTCGTTATGATTAATTGTAAGATCACTGGAAGATGCACGAAATACAGATATAATGTACATTAGTCATTCGCTTTGTGTGTCCGATCGTGAGGACCGTAAAGCGGTGGTGGGTCCGTCGTCGACGGTCGTGGGCCCGGGCCCGGAGTCTCTCGTCAGGGGGCCGGGCGAGGCGGGGGGGCAGCGACGCCGCGCCTACACCTCGCCTCGACACTTACCTAATCCCGTAATATATTGGTAATGATATATTTTGGCAGAGTATCTCTGTGGCACACCATTAATAAATTAAAAAGTAAATAAAAATGTAAATAAACTTTATCATAACGAACATTTACAAGTGCGATCGTTGCAATTAAATATCAATAGTATTCTTATCGAAACCTACGATAGGACTTAAGTGTATACTTATATCTACAATGATGTAATACCGACATGGAGCCTACGACTACAAGTATATTATTAACAGAATATCTAAAGCATATGTCACTTTGAATAACGTTCAAATTGAGCCTATAGAAAATACCACAAATCTTTTATTAAATAGATATTGATATGGCTAAATTTAAGTTAGAACTTTATTCTTACCTATACACAAAAGTGTAATATTTTACTGTCAATTATAGTACTTTTTAACACTTCTCACAAATGTATGTAATATAAAATGATAAAACAATTTTCAATTTAATAATATATTAGGTTACCCTTACATTAATCGTATAATCTAGATAATCGTTTCATATATTAAACATAAAGTGGCACTTGAATCACAAATACTGGAAAAAATTTGGGGAAACATCAGCAACGGCGGAGGCGGACCGCCGGCGACTCGCTCTACTTTGATACTCTCCAACAAAATAGATTATCCTTACATTAGGCAAGATAATTTACATCACAGGATTACTGGATTGCAAGGGAGCGCGCGTCCGCCGGCCGCGGCCGCGAGCCGTCCCGGCGGCAGCGCCACGTGTACGCGATTACTCTTTGTACTGTACATAATAGCTATGTATTTAGTAAGTTCACAACTCCGAAGTCGTAAAGGTAACCGGGCAGCCGCGGGCGCGCCTGAAATGCAACCGTGGCTCCGAGCGCCCGGCCGAGGCCGGGGCCGCTCGCTCCTAACGTATATTTGTATATACTCATTTCCACTTCAGACTATACAGCTTAAAAGGAATTTACCACTACAAGAATGCACTTCAAATCTCATAATTTTCAAATTTTGTTATCTTTATAAAAATTACAAACTAATTGTAAACATTTATTGTTAGTCTGCGAAATGCACTTACACATTTATTGCTGAATAAAATATCACTACTGGAAAACGAAAGGCTCATCACGAGTGAGAATTCAAAACAGAATAAATAATTAAAAATACATCAGTATGGATAAAACGAGAAAATAAAAACGAACACGAAAGAAACTCGGAACGCAACAGCTCGACGGGCGAAACAGCAACAGCCCTCGAGTGCAACAAAATAAATACACACTAAAATAAGGCCACGGGACGAGTGACTGAGGTAGCCCGCGACGCAACTACTCTACACCGATACCTACGATTATTTGGTAGATTTACAGGAGCGAACCGTGCGCGGTTCATCCGGCCAGGGCGCGCCGCGGAGGCCGGCCGGTCTCACCCGCCCGCCCCCGCCTCGCGCCCCTCTACTATATACTTCATATAACCTTCGATACTTTCTATGTCTGCCGTTGTATATGTATAATTCTTATGTACACTAAATAATCTACATGAACACTTACAACACAGTAGATAATAGTATTGTGGACAGTTGGCTACCGCGACCGCGTCGCGCCGCGTCCCGACGCGATGCGACGCGTCCGACACGATCTGACTAGGCGAATAAAATTAGTCTGTCCCCGTACGGGGGACGATAAAGCGTAATTACAACTAGACACCTAGGGCCGGCGCGGCCCGGCGTCGCTCGCGTCGCGGGACCGCGCCGAGCCGCAACCAATTGACACGGTAGGAGATTCCCGGAGCCGATCCGCGTCGCGAAGCAGACCGCTCGGCGCGACTGCCTACCCGGCCGGCACGAGGTCATCGACCCGCGGCCTCGCCGGAATCCCGCGCGGCGCAGCTCTTACCGTGGCATTCTCGCCGCTTAGATGGACTCGCCGCCGAGCAGGTCGGGCGGCAGGAACGAGTTGAGCGACGAGGGCGTGGCGCGCTGGTCGTGCTGGTCGGGCCACAGGCCGGGGAAGCCGCCCCACGAGTCCTTGCTGCCCTGCTGGCGCCAGGCGCCGCCGCCTCCCGACCCGAGGTGCTGCAGGATCATCTGCACCTCGGACTCGGCCGGCGACTCCGCGAAGATGGTCGTGTTGCTAAGCACGCAGTTGTTTAACGCCATCTGAGCCTAACGATCAATGCAATTTAGTTTAGTAAACATCAAAAACGTTATTTAAAAAAGTCTTAAATTAAATCATAAGCGAAGAATAGCAGATGTAATCTTTCTTACCTTAGCCGCCTCCTCGCGAGTCGAGTAGCGGGCGAGGGCGAGACCCTGGTTCAAGTACAAGTGGAAGTTCTGGAGGGGGCCATGCTGAATGCAAAGGGTCTTCAGAGTGGACCCGTCGATCTGCCAAAATAAAACATAAATTACAAATATGCTCTACATAATAACTATATACAAGAGATAATGCCGCGATGGTCTAGTGGTCTAAGCACCAGGCCAAGATTCCGGGGTTCTGGGTCCAATTCCCAATTTTTAAGATTAATAAAATTGGGGGTAGCCGTTCGTTAAAAAATATATCTGTAACCTGAGCCGTGAGGTTCTTGAGCAGCAGCCAAGTGGACGCCTGCCAGGAGGAGACGGGGCGCTGCTGCGCGTTGTGGTGCGGCCAGGGCTTGTTGAGGCCGGGCGGCGCGGGCCGCGGCTTGCCGGCCCACGTGTCGGCGGGCGGCTTGAGCGCGGCGGCCGCCGACGTGGCGGGCGGCGCGTAGCTCCAGGTGGACGAGGAGAGCGACCGCTCGCCGCCCGGAGGGGACGTCTTGCCGCCCAGCATGTCCGTGTCCTTGATCGCGGCCAGCGACAGAGGCGAGCGGACCACGGACCCGGGGGTCATCGCGGGGTCGTCTTCGACGTTCTTCATCTGGTTGCCCTGCAACGCGCAATGTGTTACTACGTCTCCCAGCATTTGTTTTTATAGCATCGTAAATTGTTGCTAAGAAAAAATAGAACTATATAATGCTATCTAGCGCAGTCCTAAAGCCTACCGTCTTAGCTCAATTCTAAGCACGGTGAAATGGTCTCACTAGATAAGTTGCGCGCCGTAAGTTGCTGACTTTTCGACTTTGACATAATCATGGACGCTTTGGCAAGCATGTTATTTGACTTCAAAAAAAGTTTGAATAGTTACCTTCCAGGGCTTGCCAGGCTCGAACTCTGGCACGAGGTCGTAGACGGGCTGGTGCGGCGGGTGCGTGGGCCAGGCCTCCTTGCCGTCGCCCACGTCGGCGCCGGTGTCGCCCCAGCCTTCCGCGCCGCGTCCCACTCCCCAAGTGCTAAAAGAAAGAAATGAATGCTTGCTTATTTTGGCTAACCTTTAAGTGAAGTTAACTTTTAAGCACATTAATTTATTGTTATGATGTATGAAATATGTCCCCCTTCCATAAACTTCGACTTCACCGATTCGATATTAAATCTGCATTGTAACAATGGACCAAAAAGGACAATCTTTTTTTTTGTCTCTGTAATTAGAGCTCCAGAAATAAGATAATATACAAAAGTATATCAATGTGTAGGTTGTTTTTCGCTAATTGCAAACAGGCTTGTGAAAAAATGGTAACAAAAACCTAGACAACAAAATGAGCAATACTCACGAGTCGGGCTGCAAGCCAAGCTGGTTCAGCTGAGGGCTGGTGGTAGACTTAGCTGTTCCAGGAGCACGGCTGAACTCAGATCCTTCACCATCCTTGTCCAGGGAAGGCAGCTTCCACTGATTCAATCGGGACTGCTGATTGCCACTTGCACCGTAAGCCTGCCAATTTGTATGGAATTGTAAATAAAATATAAATATTAATATGTATTTTCAATGTATCTGAAACACAAACTTCATATCGTGACACTGAATTTTTCTCTTGTATTTTCAACCATTGTTTAATTTTAATATGGCATTGTATGCATGCATCATCGGAAACAATATAAAAAACAATCATAATGCACAACAAAGTCTACCTTTTGTCTGTCGAGAAAAATAACCTTTCTTGAACTTCTAAAATGAATATATTCTATGACTCGTTATAAAAAAAAATTGAGGGTTTTTTTTGGTCAAATTACGATTATATATGATAGATAATGCTTAACAAGTGCACCTTTTTTAATATTATAAGGTGTAACTTACCGCTTGCGTGTCCTTCGAGATGCTAATATCATTGAAGTTGTTCTGCAGCTGAGAGAGCGGATCGTGGCTGGGCTTGAACAAGTCGGCGCCGCCAGCTTGTTGCTTCATGTACAACGCTTGCTGGTTTGCAATCTGGTTCTATTAACAAATAGAATAAAAATACATATATCATAATTCTTTCTATGAGTACTTTTGTTCAGACCTACAAAACATTAACTCTTTTTTTTATGCTATTTGGAAGGAACCGTCAACCTCATCGTATTCCATTGAGACACAACAGATAAGCGTCTTTCAATGTGATACTAGCAAACGACTAATTACACCTGTGGGGATTTTGTTTGCCGATTTTTATAGCTTTTCGCATAAATTATAAATGCTAACAGAATTCAATTAATCAGGCGATACTCCGCATTTAAATATCACAAAGCCAATAAAGTATATAAATTTAAAAATAAATAGTTTCTCATTGATACACTATCATTCAATTCAATGAAAAAACGCAACGAAATAAAATATCAACCACAATCTATTTGTATACACATTTTTATCTTGATATAAAGCAGTAAAAGATAACACGCTGTGTGGCGACGTTTTTAAGTGTTCTCGGTTTTTGTATAACCTGAAAAATGTATGTGTATGTGTATCTAAGTCATTCTTACCTGTAGTGCAGTAATTTGCTGCTTAGCTTTTGTAATCTGCACTGAGCACTGCAGCGCGAGAGTGGAGTTGCCTTTGGAGAGAGCCAGGGAGTGTTGTTGTACCAGTTGCTGGAGCACTTTGATCTAAAACAAGATAATACATTGAGATATGCCAAAAATAGACTGACAGATTTCTATCTTAGTTATTTTGTTTAATAAAACAGGTTTGATTTGCCTGCTATCGCACCTGGTGGTAAGTGATAAAGTGGCCTACGTTGTTACATGCTTGCTTAGAAGATACCCGTTAACACGCGACTAAAACACCCTCAAGTTGATTTTGTATTATGTACTTAGACATTGCAGTTATGCCGGAACCAGAAAATAGCTTACGTGAAATGCCCGATCTCGAATAATAACATCGATATCTGGATTGGTGAATCTAATTGTAAATATCAATCTTAATAAAATATTTAATTTTGTTAAGCCTTTCAACTATTCTTTCTACAATTTTGCCACATTTTATCAAAATAATTTATTGGACCAATCACCATTTAGTTCGACTAGGAACAGTTACAATCAGTTTCATATCTGCATAGCAATGTCGAAAAAATACATTAATGTAAACGACAGCATAATTGAATGATAAGTGGGTCTTTAAGGCAAATTACAAATTCCAGTTTACTTGACAGATGGGGCGGAACAAATTGGCAGGTTTATTTTAGAAGACTCTGAAATAATTAACCGTAGTCGTAAGATACGGACATACGAATGATAGATTGATGTTCGTTCTTGCCTTTAAATTATTGCTAACCATTTCGTTAATCCAGTGTCAGAAATATCCGCACCACTTAAGACCGGAAGACTGACGTAACCGCGATACTGTTATAATGCTTCGTATGAAAAATTAAACTTTTTAATAATGTACTTAGTTGTTTTCCTTTAATATTAAACAAAATAATAAAGTATAAATAAAGACAGCTCTGAGACACAAAAGAAAAGTTATGAATTTAATATTGACCTGGGACTAAAACTTGACATTATGCGAATTTGACGATTTGCGAAATTGACGATTTGCGAATTTGACAATTAGACAATTTGACAATTGGCGAATTTGACCGTTTGCGACCACTTTAAAAATATGCGTATTTGAAAAGGATGATGATGATTCACTGGAGGGTAGGCGATGGGCCCACGCGTCTTTTAGTTTTAAATCTTTTTATTTGTGATCTAGTGCAGTTTAGTGTTGAAAAGTGGTGTGATTTTCATTCAGTAAAGTGTAACGAAGTGTCATAAATAAGAAAATTGAAACAAATTGACTGAATGGACGGGTATTGCGTGTAGTGTGTCTCATCGGTAGATGAGACGCTCTTACCGCAATGGCGTCCATTCCCCCGTGACCTTGAGAGTATCCTCCAGTGTTTCCATGAAGCGTTAAAACATCTTAACACCAATGTTTTAACGCAAGAAGAAACTCCCATAATTACTTGACATTGGCAGAATCATCGCGCCGCAAACAGGCGCGGGATAGTCCATTAAAAAAAAAAAAAAAAAAGGATGATGATGACACAAGTTTTTATGAAATCTGGCCCCACCTCCAATAGCTATGTGTGTTACATCGCTGGATAGGTATTTTTGAGCTGAATAAAAGTTACTATGGCGCCAAGTTCCAAATCTTAGTCCGTTCAGAGTAATTCTTTATTAAAAATTGTAGTTTTAGCAGCAACCAATTAATAATATTTACTTGCTTTTCTGCACTGTATGCATGTTATGTAAATACTAACATACAGATCATTGAGTTAAAAACCTTTTTATCGGTCTCACTCGCACTCATTAGGTAGGTTTAACAGGACAATGAAACTGGTTAGCGGTACGGACGGCGGCGATAAATAAATGTTTATTATTAAAATATTTTAACATTGTTTTATTTTATAAATAAAGCATTTGTTAACGATAGCATATTTTGTTTAAGATCATCATTTTGTATAAAATAAAACATTTAACATTATTTTCGGATCCTGTAAAACTACTATGTTTAAAAAAAGAATAACTCTGAACGGACTAAGATTTGGAACTTGGCGCCATAGTAACTTTTATTCAGCTCAAAAATACCTATCCAGCGATGTAACACACATAGCTATTAGAGGGGTGGACCAGAATTGGCAGCCTCCTTTGCCCCTAAACGATTTCGACACCAAGCAGCGGCACCTGTGTAAAATTCAAAAGCATTTACTTACTTGCTGCAAAAGCTGGTTAAGAAGGACAAGCGTCTGAGGGGCCAATGGCTGGTTCAAAATCTGGTGGTTGAGATATCCGGCCGATACGGCCATCTGGATCTGTTGGACTAACATGCGAAGCTGCGCCGTGCTAGGCTGGCCGCTGTTGCCAGTTCCGCTGTAAAGAAACATCAAGTGTAAAGCGTTATAAACAACGAAATAGACGCAACAATATTTCATTGCTGACTTTTAAAAAAAAATTGTGGTTCACAATATATTTTTTTCACGTTTAAAATGAGGAAAATTTAGAGAGGACTTTTATTATAATTCGCTTCATCGAAACTCGTTTCTTCATCAATATTTTTAACCTGGAAAGTTGTTAGTAAAACTTGGTACCTAAGTTCTGACATGCTCAAATTACCTATTCGGATTGTATGAGTGCTGATGATGCACTGTCTGCGGAGGCGGCTGGTTGAGCAGCTTCTGCGCGACGGCGGGCGACACAGCCGGCACGTTGGGCGGCTGCTGGAAGGGCGCGTGGTGCGCGAACTGGTCATCCCGGCGCCAGCCGTCGCCGCGGCCTCCCGAGGACAGGAGCTCGAACGCCTCCTCAGCGTTCATGTCGCGGCTACGCAGTGCCGCTTCAGCCTCCTCCTTCTTGAATCCCATCTCCACCAAGAATCTGAACTGCTTGCTGTTCCAGATCATCTCCTTCGGAAGCTGCTTGCCGAGCGGGCCGGCTTGAGGAGGCTTCGGTCCGCCCCATTCGCCGATATCATCGGGCCAGCCTCCGCCGGGACCAGCGGGCTTAGGCTTGGGCACGGGCCACAGAGCAGGCCCTGATGGATCGGGCCAGGCCGAGCCGTCGCGCTCGGGCCATGTCGGCGCGTGAGGTTCCTCCCATGAGCCGTTGCGTTGAGGATGACTGCCCCATACAGCATCTGGCTTAGTAGGGGTGGGGGGAATGCGTTGAGGAGCCGGTGGACCCTGAGCCGCCCCGCGACCCGCCATGCCGGCCATTCCCGCGCGCTGAGCCCACAGCGACGTGCCGTCGTCGAACCCTCCCGCGACGCCTCCGCGGCGAGCGGCAGGGGGCGAGGGCTCCTCCCACCCGGAAGCTTTGATCGTGTCCTTTGGACCCTGCCGATAGAAGCTTACGTTCATTCACAAAAAATATATGTACATTTTCATTTATGCCAAGATTATAATCGTTATTATTTGTAAGATAAAAGTGCTACATTACCTGGGCACCCCACTGGTTAACGGCGCCCGTGGGCATCATCTTGTTCGGACCTCCACCGTGCTGATGATGTTGACTCCACATGTCGCCATTGAGACGACCCGAGATTCCCCCTCGCAGATCATGACGAGGATCGGTCGGTTGCTGGCGCGGATCGGCTGAGCGACCGTGAGGGTCGATACGCGGGTCTCCTCCGCGAGGTGGTTCGCCCCAGGCGTTCCAGTCGTCCTTCTTGGGGACTCCCCACTGTTGAGCATGCTGGGGCGGGCCGGCTGGCCACTGCTGCGGCGGCGGTGGACCGGTCCACACGTTGGCCGAATCAGCGGCATCGTCGTCTTCACCCCAAGTGCCGCCGATGTTCGTCGTGGGTGTGTGCCCCCAGGGGGTCTTCGCAGCCGGTTGTGGAGGCGGCAGCCCTCCGTTTCTGAGATTAGCCTCCCACAGATCAGTTCCGAGAAAAGCACCATTGTTGATGCTAGGTTTCCAAGCTGGTGGTCCGCCGGCAGTTGGCTCCACCTTTGCGCCTGGTTCAGGAGTTCCAGGTACATCCCAGTTAGTCTCTTGATTCACATGTTGCTATAAATAAAATTGAAAGATGTAGATACTTATACTTTTTTTTACAATGTATTCTATGTTATAGGTACTGAATATTAAACTTACGCCGCCCCATCCGTCTTGGCTGAAAAGAGCCTCCCTCATAGAATTGATTTCGATCTTTGCTGAAGAAGTGCTGTTGACATTATTTCCATTGCCGTTTGCAGCCGAAGGCCCATTGGTATTCGCGGCGGGATTAGAAGGATTCGCTCCTCCGTTATTGCCATTTCCCGAATTGTTCGTGCCTAAGGAAAACATATCAATCATTTCAAAACATTGGTCAAGAGAATACTAATAGAGATTGCACAAATAGATGCAATTATGCATTAGTCATACCATTGCTTGCAGGCGCACCATTGTTGTTGGATTGCGAGTTGTTCATGTTCGGTGGAGAGCTCTGCCAGTTCTGACCTGAAGCCGCACTAGTCGGCGGCATTTGATTCCCATTGGCCTTATTGCTGTTCACTGCAAGAAACAATCCCAACTCTCACAACACATAGATCACCTAGGCAAAACGCAAAATTCTATAAATCAAGGACGTAAAAAACGTCCTTGCTATAAATATCACATTTTTGTTACGAAAATTGGTTAACGAATAATTATGACAAGCAACAACAAGTTTTCTAATGATGACTAAGTGGTGCCTTAATTGTTCGGTTTGGAACTTACTGTCGGCTTGGGAAGTAGGCGGCCGTTGAGCCGTGTTATTCCATTGTTGAGTATTGTTAGATGCATTATTTGTTTGGCCACTGGAGTTGCCGCCCCAATTCCCACCTACCAAAAAAAAAAGTTAAAATGTAAACAAATTATTTACATTTCTGTCTATTCTTTAATCAATATAGTAAATAAAAAAAAATACTTTAACCCTAAAATACTTAAAGCATTATATTTGGAATTTTATAAGAAATATCATTGGCATAATATTGTACACTACTAGCCAGTCCTAAATATTTATTCATTATACCCAAGTATTAGAGTCATAAATGAACAAAACTCAACAATGCTATGGCAAATAGAAATTGTAAAATATCAAGAAATTGTCATTGTGTATCATTAAATTATTTAGTATCTCTCGCTGCACGACGAAGAAGTTACATCGATATTCCCGATTAGGTTCACGCCACACGTAATAATTATTATATGAAAATAGAGATATAATCTACGATGCAAATCATTGGATATTTTGAAGTCATTTTGTTAATTACCACAATTACAAATTATATCGGCGAGACTTCTCAGTCGCACGCAACCTTAACTTATGTAAAGGCATAAATTGAAAACACACCGTTTTTTATAAGATTAACCCTCGACATGTCTTTCGTAGGTTAATACGTGTTGCACACCAAGAGCTATGCTAATATAGAAGTTTAGCTTAACTTACATAGCTCACGCAGATTTTCATACATTGTGTTGTGTGTAAGAGGGCCAGCACGGACAAGATCGCCAAGCCATAAAACTAATGCGCGAAAGATATTTATTTTATTACAAAAGTACAAAAACCGCATCAGCTATGCCAGCTGAGCTGAAACTTAGCTTAGCCTTCTTGACATGCAACCAAGCCATTGGTTCCATTTGCTACAAATAGAATTTGTAAACTGACACCAGATTAAAAATGAGTAAAAAAAAACATTACATTATAGCAGTAGTATAAAAGTCAAAATTGAACCCACAGTTAAAATGTTACTATGTTTGAAAAAGTCTTTTATAAAAATAGAAATAATGGCCAAGGAAGATTCGCGTCGATGGAGCTCGGGACAATGCGCGAAAAAAATCCACTAAGGTAGATATTCCACACAAGGCATACACATCCCAACCGATATTACAACGTCACGTTATGATCATGCATGTACATTATTTAATAACAGTTGTAACTGTTCAATTCGAACCCTTAAAAATTAATTTTGATCATCCATTAATAATAATCTAATGAGTAATAATTTGTTGCCGTATTTGCAAGATAATTTATAATCTGCAGTTTTTACAGGATTACTGCACATCGTATTTTTATATTAAAAGTCTAATCTTAAAAAAAACAAGTAATGATCTTTGTATTTACCTGCAGGTTTGTTTTCTTAAATTTTGAACTAAAAGTCCAGTCTATTATGTTGTACTTTATTACAACATTTAAACTCAATAGCATAAACGATTCAGATTACTTTATTTCTTCAATTAGAACCAGTTTGTCTTTCGAATACTTAAAGAAAAACAATTTTATTATACCATGATAAAATTAAATGAAGTAATAAATTGAGCTAAAAATGTTTTAGAACAATAAACAAGTTAATTTACAATCCTGAAGGAGTACAGTAATCGTTGCATAGCGTCACCAGACATGTCAAGGGTTAAGCTCCAAGTTGAGGAAATCGGTGGGGCAATGTTAATGCATTCTTTGCAACGAACGCAAAAGCTAACCAGCTATGATGGGTGACCAACATTTTGACACCAATTTTCCTCCGTACATTAATTATATTAAATCGACAACCATAAAAATGGTATTCGTTAAAAAACAAGACAAGTCAGATGCTCCAAGACGGCTTGAAACACTGATAAATGTAAAATGACGACTCTTTATTCCAGTGGTTTAAATACCAGATTGTTATCTCAGTCCTGGGTGCCAAGGTCGGGCACCACAACTCGGATTTGTGAACTCCAATACTCATGGGAAAGGATCACACGCTTGTCGTCAGACACGCAAGTGGTCAGATACGCATTTTGTCAGAATACGCAAGTCAACAGCAATCGCGACGCGTTAGATTCGCATTTTGTCAGATTCGCAACTCGTCAGATTTGCAATTCGTCAAGTACGCAACTCGACAGACACGCAACTGGACAGATACGCATCTCGTGATCTCTTCAGATACGCAACGGAACTGAAATTTTTAATTTTAACAAGTGTTAAAATTACTTAAAATTTTGATTAGGATGGTGCCCGATACAAGCACAATAAATAATAAAAAAAAAATACACTGAAATACTTGATTATAATAGTAATTACGTTCGTGTACATAAGTACTGGATATTTCAGAACTAAAAAAAGATAACATATTAAAAAAATTTTTTTTTAGAAAAATAAAAATGTTTGCAAATAAAACTGTTTTATTTATCTAATTTCTTGTTTATATCGGTCTGGATGTTATTCACAAATATCTGAAGAGATGCGTATCTGTCCAGGTGCGTGTCTATCGAGCTGCGTATTTGACGAATTGCAAATCTGACGAGTTGCGAATCTGAAAACTCGCGTCCCCATCGACTAGTCTGACGAAAGTATTTGAGTTCACAACACATTTAAGCCGCAACCGAACATTGTAACAATGACATCACAAGCCAAAAGGATCTTGAAAGTTACTTTTTTTTGCGGAGGAAAATTCGTTGAAGCACTATAACCGCAGGCTAGCAAGACCTGCGGCCATGTGTGGGGGCTGAGGACTGTTTTGTTATCCACTAAACTCTAAGATTTCACTACACAACCGAAGCGGGACGAAACGATGTCCACCGTGTGGCGATTGGCCTGCCCATCTGTGCCTACACCTGCAAAAGGATAATCATGGGGGGTACGTACCGTTATTGTTGGAGGCAGGTGGGCTGCCCCAGCCCGTGCTGGCGTTGAGCGAGCTCTCGCCGCCGCCGCGCAGGCGCAGCCGCCGCGGCACGCCCCAGCTGTCCACTTCACCGGCCAGGCTCTTCAGCATCGCCTCTTCATGCCTACTGAGTTCCAACATCCCGTCCAACGTGAGATCACCGTTTGCGAATACTTTCAAAGCTGACTCGGAGCTCGCTGCTCCAATACCAACTTCATTATTGTCATGGTATGTTCTTGCAGACTTGTCGTAATCAGTAATCATTCGAGTTTTCGTTTTGCATATCATATCACGAGCAGACTTTTCGTTTATTAGTTGCGTCTCGCAAGGCTCATCTCGTATAATACAAACTGAGGATTTAAAAGCGTAATCAGACTTGTTCATATACTCTGGCGCTCCAAACGCCATCTTATACTTTAAGTTAAAGCTACTGAAATATGGGTCACTGTATGAGATACCCTGGACTGTTATGGCGTTAATCTTTAAAGGAATGCAGTAGTTAGGCGTATCGCCAATCATTTGGTTTTGTTGGATACTATCAACAAATTCTACATCATAAATATTATTATCTACCATTTTTACACTAACTCGCTGACTTTCATTCTTCTTATAGACTCGCTCAAAAGCACCAAATTTATTTGTGTTCACCACCAATGTCACGGTGGAGTTATTACATTGCATTGGTTCGGTAACAGTATCAATATTGGAGTAACAATTATCCTTAATTAGACGTGGAACACATAATATTACAGAAACATTAGACATCAGACAATTATTATAAATAGAATAATTTTCTACAATATCCACCTAGTATTATACTTATGTTCACAGATTGCATATTGTTTCAATTATAGACTAAGTAACAATGGTTCGTAGTGATGCAGTCAATTAAGCAGGTAGCAGTGTTTAATGCCTCTATGGCAGAGGGCAGGATGAGATCACCGCTGGAAGCTGCTGCGGACTCGCCTCTTAGCCCCGAGTGGCCCAGCCCTAGAACAACACAGAAGACACTAGATAGATAAACGCAAACAGCAACACCCCCCATAATATACCACAGCCAGCTTCTGTGGTAAAATAATTTATTAGCATAATGGCTATATTACAAGCTAAATGTGATGAGAACTAAAGGTCAATAGTACACTAAAACACCTGTCAATAGAACTAGAAAATGTCAATTCATGGTATTGAATCTAGGTACATAATATAATAATAACTTAATAAATAATAATAATAACTTCCAATATACTACCTAGATAATTAAAACTATTGAATTTAAATCCTTCAATGTTGAAACTTTGGAAAAGATCATGCAAAATATGCTTATGAGCATTATAATTTTGTTTTATGCTCTAAGTGTAAATGTTTTTTTTTTTAGAAAAAACAAGTAATCTACTTTGGAAAAATAATTTACAATAAATTGAAAAAATGTGTTTCATTTTTTTATATATCAAGTCATAGAATAAATTGAATTACTATGTACTGCAACCTGGACCAAAAAAATGTTTTGGGATTCATTTTAATTAACTGAATTTTTAGTGGAAAATAATATTTTGGGATTTATTCTAATAAACTAACTGAATTTTTAGAATCAGAACCATTAGTGGAATGATATACCAAAACAAAAGTGACAAGATAGAATACTAATTTATTTTGGCTGTTTTACATGCCAATCTTTTGCAATACCTCCCAAACCATTAACATGCTAATATGATTTGCACTGCCTGTATTTTTGTAGTTTTGTAAAAAGCACACAGTGTAACATATTGGTAAAATTGATGTAATCATATTTTTTATTTTATTGAGAAAAGCTTCCATTCTGGATCATGGGCTATCATTATTAGGGTCAAAACTCACCTTATAGGACGGACGAGAGGCTGAGCTGTATATCACAGATAATGCGGGCTCGGCAGATCCTTTAGCAGCTTTGCAGTCAGCTCGTACGTTTTAGATTATCTGCAGGGACAAAGAAACCCCATTTCATGGACACTTCTTACGCAAATATCGAGATCTATGGGCGCGTCACAGATGTGATACTTGCCAAGACCTGACCTAGTCTTGCATTAAAATAAAATCGTATCAGTAATTTTACTTTGTTTTTGAGGTTATCTCAAGGACTACGTTCATATTAGCCTAGAACGACATTGGACATCCAATAAGTAAGCACCTAAGGCACCATCATTAAATTATTTGCGCCGCGTCGATGCGATAAGGACACATAATTAACATTTATAAATAAGATTGAAATCAAACTAAGACTGCGACTCTTTGGTAGGTACGCCATTCGATGAACGGAATGTCGAACGCACAAGTACTTACGGCCACACCAAGACGAAAAGAGTAAAACGATTCCACAATTTTCACATTTCTATAAAAACCAATATTCTTTTCTTACACCCAGGTAGGTAGGTACATATCTACTTATGTATTTGTGTATTTCGGCCTTGAGTCTCGACGACTCGATGTTGAATATCTACAGGCTCGTATACATATTATTATATCTATGCTCTACCATCCACAGTACCTATCTATATCTAGAGTGAAAGTTAGCACGACCTATATCACAGAAATGAAGCAGTTATTTTTGCAACCAAATATCTTTAAAGACGCACAAACACTTATTAAAAAGGATAATTACAAAACATTGACAAAAATTTTCTATTTTGCTAGCGAAAATACAAAAAATCTTACGTGACACGACCGAGCACAACGGTGTTATATTACTAGAGGGAATGAGACGGAAGATCAAGCATGTTGCTGACGTTCAACTTATTAGAGCGAGACAAAAGATACGCCTGAGAAAGCGATGCCATAAATGCTCAAAACGATCGTCAACCACATCAAACCCTATTTTCTAAAAAGTAATGATTTGAGATACATACCTTGGGTTTTGTATAGTTGTTGGCACATTAACTTTTAGAGATTTATACAAAATCACAATCCCAAACCCCCGAGAACACGGCTTCGACGGCTGGATGGAATGATTTCGTCGTCGGGGTTCGCACGAAAAGCTACTAAACGCTCCTATTCGAGATGTAGGTTGCCATCATAAGAATATTAACTGACTTGCGCCGTTTTGTCGTGGTCGGGTAATAGCAATTTTCTATATACATCTATAAAATTGTATGTACAGTATGTATTATCTATAGAGCTGCTCGGCACCTATCTATAGCATTGTATTATAGGTACGTGTAATATACCGTACGATTACATAGTTAGGTACCTATCATCTACTTACTTATTTTTGTACAGCTTGGTTACAGTAAACATCTATCTTCTAAGCTTTAGCTATAAGTAAACCTATGTACCTATCTGGCATTATTATTGTTCGGCTAACATTTCATTACTGTCTTGTCAACAAAAATCATGGTGTTGCGGTACTGCGTAGTTTGACAGTTATCGCGCAGAACAATAACGTCTACCAAACTATTCCTATTATCTGGTATCTACTTGTGTAACCGTTGTGGCAATGTAATGTCGGTACACCAGCAATGTCCTTCCTTTACCATTTAATGATGGATCAGCCTTACTTACTTTACGGAGCAGCAATATCGTTAAATACACTGACTTCTGAAGTTAATCGCTTGGTAATAAATGTAGGCACCTAGTTGATAATACTTATTAATCTTAATATTAAAATATAGCGCAGACTTTTTAAATCAAAATTTTACTACTGAAAGCAAGGACGTTAAAAAAAAAGTTTTTTTACGTCCTTGACTGAAAGGTTTCCGATCTGATTACACGATTTACTTACGCAGCCATTTCACAACTTTTCCGTTATTAAATACTTAAATTGTATGTAAAAGTAATGTATGTTGTATAAGTATAGGGAAAAGCTTGCTTTTACTCTGAAACAATACAGATACCTATTTACAATCCCTCTTTTACTGTAAGGAAATATCCCTATTTTACTCTCAGACAGACCAAATAATGGTCTGAGATTTTACTTCTGTGTTTTACCTACCCAATAAGTATTAGATAGCTCGATAGATACCTACTTACTTACTAACAAAATTATAAATATTACTGTGCCTACTCCGTGGTACAGTGGTTAGAGTGTTGGGCTCTAATACCCGGAGGTCGTGGGTTCGAATCCCGCGGGGAACATCACTTTGTGTGAATGTTTCCAGTTTGGTTAGGACATTGCAGGCTTGAATCACCTGAATGTCTGAAAACAATGATGATTCCGTGCTTCGGAAGGCACGTTAAGCCGTTGGTCCCGACTATGTCCCAAGTAGGTTTGGTTTCCCTTGTAAGGGTTACGGAGGTCAGATGGCAATCGCTCCATTGTAATAACCAGGCTTGTCAAATCTAGGATCATAGTCGAAGCGGACCCTGAGCTCCATACTGGATGCAATCGGGAATACGCTAGGATGAAGAAGAAGAAGCCTACTACATATGTAAGTACTTATAAAACTTTTTTAATAATTTTTTTTTGTTGTTTTTCAACGCAACCTTCGAAATTCCTCTTTTACGTCTTTTGTCTATTTTATAATTTTTATATTCTGCATATCAGTTATTCTAGAATGGAAGGTATAAAATATACCTATTTATATTAAAAGTTGGGTGCATGCTTACAATATGAGGTGATTTACTGTTACAGAAACTAATTAAGTAAGGCGAAGACTAGACCGCAAAGCTAAGACGGATCGATGCGATCGAGTTAGCTTTTAGGTCATTTGTATTGTAGTTAGGTAGTCCCTGGCCTGCGCGCCAAGAGTCGCAGGTTCGAATTCTACCCAGGAATGAACATGTACATATATGTTTTTTGTTCTTAACTTCATTGTTTTCGATATCCGTAACAGTGTCAAAGCTAGCTTTGGATACAAATCAATGTAGGTAGGTGATGTTTACAATGTTGTGATGTGTACTTGAACCTTAAATAGACTAAGTTCTGATTTGGTATAAATAATGTTTGAGACGACCGCGGTCCGCGATGATGCCTATAAAACACCAGGGTTCGGTTTCGTTCGATCCGGCATATCAGGAATATTAATATGCACTAGGAAACAAAAAAAAAGTATTGGGGTCTACTTATCGATACCAGAAATATGAATTAACGTAAAGCCCGCTCTACACTTAGCCCGCGAATCGCGCGCGAACGCCGCGAAAGGGCGCGAACGCTAAGTGTGGAGCCGTTTCGCATATTCTTCGCGGTTTCGCGCTTTGTTCCCCAATTTTTGTCGGTTTTTTGGTCCGCGTCAAAGGGAGCGCGAAGCGCGAACGCGACGCGAACGTGCATGACTCCACACTCGCAGTCCGCGACGGTCAGTATCTATACTAATATTATAAAGAGGAAAGATTTGAATGTTTGTTTGTTTGAATTGAATAGGCTCCGAAACTACTGAACCGATTTGAATAATTCTTTCACTGTTGGATAGCTACACTATCCCCGGTGAACATAGGGTACTTTTGATCCCGGAAATGTGGGGGGAAGGGGGGGGATATTTGAAAAAAGAAATTACGCGCGGGTGAAACCGCGGGCGGAAGGCTAGTTGTTCATAAAGAGATTAAAGAGTTACTTATTAATGGGGAATAGAGTCATCAGCTTTATCGCCGATCAGCGCCATCACGTGAAACCGGAAGAAATTAATTTTTTCTATATTTCATAATTAAAGTACGCTAACGCGCATATTGTTAGGGACGCAGCAACAGCTACTTCGACGTCCATTTCATTCAAAGTTGCGAACTTAACTGTGAAAATACCGCGAACCATTGCGAGTGTGGAGTCATTGTTGAATTCGCGGCAAGTACGCGGCGCGAATTCGCGCCGTGATTCGCGGGCTAAGTGTAGAGCGGGCTTAAGGGACAAAACACTGTTTTTCAGGAGAGCCAAAAAACGATAAAAAAAAATTAAATCTCTCTATAACTTTTTACTGTCTGCTTTAATTTTAGTTGTGTCTATAGCAAAGTTTCTTAGAATTTTCTCTTCTTTCATGCTATGAACGAATAATTTAGAAATACCCAGTGGTTTAAGAAATAGCATGTCCCTTACATTATAAAAATACGTTTTGTTGTACCTTACGTTGCTAATATTTTATTTGTAAACCGTCAAGCATAACGTAAGCAGCAAGAGAAATAGAAAATTATACGAAATTCTATTGTAAAGGACTTTTACAGTGTTGCAATTTGATGTAACTATAGATATAATATACTAAATTTAGAGTATTTTAATACCATGCAAATAGGTTATTTGCATGATTAAATGTTAGTTTCAGCCTAGCTATCGCAGATTTAAATGAAATTTAGGGAGACAAAAATAAAACGATTTATTATTAATATTTTTTTTTATGTTCGACTTTTATGTCTGCGTAATTATTATAAATGCAACACACTAATCAGTCTATTAAACTTTTTGTTGAGTTTAAATAAATGTTATAAAAGTAACAATGTTTAAATAAATGTCCTAAATTATTAGCAGTCTTAGACACCTTTTACTTATGAATTAAAAATAATAATTTGACTTTATGATCTCTTTTAATTAAGAGTTCTATAACAAACTCTGTAATTTTAATAATTACGTATCATTGGCTTTAAAATCAGAAATTAAATTAAAAAAAGAATCTCAGACTTAATCAAACAGTCTTTTTATTAAGTAACTGAGTGAATGTACCGAAAACAAAAGACAGATGAAAAAAATTTTTTTGTCTGAAAGATGAATGAATAAAAAATATAAGTGATATTCATATTAATAATAGAAATATATATTACTAGGGTCGCCCTCGCGGTTTCACCCGCGCGTATTTTTTTTTTCAATTATCCCCCCCTTTCCCCCATCAAAGGCATAGTATTTTATCTAGTTATCATTATCAGCTGTCATCACCATCTTCACCGTTCGTCAGTGTCATTTAGGGTATCTTTAACTGGGGTTAAATTAAATTCTTAAAAAACTCTTATCACGAATTAAAGTAAGGGACAAGGTAAGGGTGTAAATTATTTAACACTATTGACTTACTTTATTTTTCAGAGAAAAAAAAATGTAAACGTCTGTTACATCATTTTTTTTTGGCATAAAACGTTTTACGCAGGCCAAAAAATCTTACTGTAAGGGACATTTTTTTAACGATAGAACTTTTTTAATAATACCAATCGATAGAGCAGAAAATTCTGAATCTGAATGATATATATAACTCATTTTCGCCAAAATGTCCCTTACGTTAATTCATATTTCTGGTATCGTTATGTTTAAATATCTCTCTGGACATTGGACATTATTCACACAGCGCCATCTAGCCCCAAACTAAGCATTAGCTTAAACTATAATGTAAGTAATTGTAGGACCAACAACATTGTCCACATAGTAATTATGACATATTTATTGTTGAAAGCATACAGCAGTTAACGAATTACTTAATAGGTACTTAGGTACATTTACATAGTAAGTATAAATATTGCTTATATCTATACTATATTACTGGGTGATTCCGAAACCATCAAAACCATCGATTCCAGTATTCTGCCCACATATTATTATCACCTGCATTTTACATTTTAATAATAATAAATAATAAATATCCCAGGACATTATTCACACAGCGCCATCTAGCCCCAAACTAAGCATAGTTTGTACTATGGGTGCCAGACAACGGATAAACATTACTTATATACTTTATTTTTTGTATTTTATATACATATTATACATACAAACACCCAGACCGATACAAACAGACATGTTCATGCACACAAATGTTTGTACAGTGCGGGGATCGAACCCGCGACCATTTGGTGTAAGTGTAATAGCCGACTTCTCGACCAATACACCAAATGGCTCGTCTAAAATGTTTAGTTTAGTTTAGTGTTTGTTTATTCGTTAACTAGCACTCATAGTACAAGCTTTGCTTAGTTTTAGGCTAAATGGCGCCGTGTGATAAAAATCCAAGCACTATATACTACTATGTTGTACTATGTTGTTGTACTATGTTTTATAATAAAAAAATACATAAGTAGGTAAATTATATTTTTTATTTGTCCAGAGATATTTATTTATAAATGCATAGTTTCCGCAAACAGAGAATTAAACTCGAAACATCGATCACATCAAGAATTCTTACCTAATCAAGCCACAAGACAAATCTTGCATTAATTTAAAAAAGCTTCGCTGAAAATGCTCATAACGACTCTGTCGTAAGCTGATAATAAGTGACACCACGCACGGACGTCAAAACACCCCCTTCTTACATTGATCCGTGGCTGATCTCACCAGCCTAGGTCCCTAATCTATTTTTGGAACTAGGTTAGTTACGAGACGACCTCGTAGGCGCAGTTCCCTCGAGACACGGTGACAGAGTTCGATACCCAGCTTGTGTCTGAAATTCGTGCTCAACCTAAACTCTATAAACTTTATTACGTCATCAGGGCGATTTTAACACACATTATTTTATCGTTGCTGTTTTATGCACTATCATAAAATAGTACAAGTAAGTAAATGTTTATTTAGAACTATAAAGAACAAAGAACGTAGAGACTTCCTTAAAGTAGATGCAAACGGTTGTGTTAACAATAATTCTTGTTTCTTGTTTAATAATTTTATTGATTTAAAGGCGTAAACGAAACGTTTTTTTTCCCACTCGTACTTAGTGGGGGGGGGGGGGGGGGGACAAAGTGGGGACGACCGGGAATAAACCCACGTACTTAGTTGAGCAATTTTAGTTGAGCAGTGGGTATGACCCTCTGCTCAACTGTCGTAGTTGAGCAATGACCAGTTGAGCAGTGGGTAATACCCACTGCTCAACTTTATGGAGTTGAGCAATCTAGTTGAGCAGTGGGGAAGAAACGGTAGGTTTTGGATCTAGACATGTTATAGTTTTCTCCGTAGTAAAATAAGACAGTTTGATAAAATTATTTGGCAGTTCCCTTTTTATTAGATTTATTTTTAATTAATTCGGAACGGAAATTATCCTGACAAACAGAAATAGTACTGTCATCAAACTCCTTACTCCAGTATTTCGATAAATGCAGAATATTATTTATTAATAAAGAATATTTGCTACGGTTTCTTTCAGAGCCAAGTCGTAAAATCATAACATGCACCAAGGCACAGCTTCTACAGCAACAAAATTTTTGAGTAAAGTTGATAATTTAATGATATGAAATAAAGCAAAATAAATAAAAATCTACAATCGGCAACTTTCAGATAGGTATTAATTTTAAACTTCCCGCTAAAATAATAAGGTGCTGTCAAAAAAGACGACAAAACGAAATGTAGTCTTGGTGTTGTCAGCCTTTACACAAATAAGTTACCATTATCAGATGCTTATAAAAATATATGGATTCACAATAATGAAATCACAGAACAAACACCACGGAATGGGCAATTTTCTGACAGCCCATTTTGTTAGTTCTCAATAGATGGCGGCGTTCTACCTATGCAGTCACAAGAAACGGAACGTTATGAAGTTTACTTTGACATGTCTTTTATTTCATAAAACGGAACGTTTTGTTTATGTTTGTCACTTTGTCAGATCAGATGTCATTTTCATTTTTCATTCCCTCTTGAGTACTGAAAATAGATAATATTAATTCCATGACTGAAACTAGATAATATTAATTCCATGACTGAAACTCAGAGTTCAAAAACACAAAGCAAGCCATTCATTTTGAATACAAAACCAGAGGTAACAATAGATGTACGTACATACTTCGTTCAACGCCATCTAGTGAAGCTCTTAGAAGCTTTTTTATTTTTTAAATGGCTTGTCAGAAAAGTCCCCATTATACTTTACTGAGTTTATTTTTATTTATATTATATCCAGTTTTTTAAGTTCTCTAACTTGAATAATAATTTATTTACCCCCCTGAGAATAACCAAGGAAGGACTTCGATTATTTAGAGTTGCCAAACAAAAAATAGCTTCTGTTGGTTGGTAGTATCAGCTGTCACTGTCGCAAGTCGCAACTGTCACTACCAATTGTATTCTGTGGTCACTACTGTCAGTCAAACAAGTGTCAAGTGTCAACTGTCAACGTGGAAAAGTGGAAAATCGCAATCAATATGTAATATAATAAATTTATAATAAATTATGTTAGAAGAGAACTCTGTGATTAAATAAAAGAGTATAGTAATTATAGTAGATTAAATTTGCTTTGCATCGTTTCCTTTCGCTCGTTTCGTCATTTAGCCAACTTTTAATTTTTTACTATCAAAACAAGTAGCGAGCTCTATTTACCTACTCTTATCGTTCACCTTATTCATTACATTATCAGAAAAACGTGTTTCTTCCATTGCTGTGTCAGTTGCCCGACAGCAATGTTGTGTTTAGTTGAATTGCTATGCCACGCCGATTTTGGAGCATAAAAAGAATTTTAAAAATGCCTATAGCGGAGGCTGGGGATCAATATTCTGTTTGGGTGAGTAATTACTGCATAGGTTTACTTCATACCAAGTGTTCCTTACCGTGAAGTTCTTTGAAACTTAATTTATGACGAAGCCTAACGCATTGTTGTAAAATCTTGTATTGCTAATATTTGTACAATTTTTGTTACCTTCCTTTGTCCTGTTTGTTTATGTGCAGTGACCTCGTTTATTAGAAAGGCCGCTCACAGTTACACTATGCACGATTTGAGGCCGCGAAATGAGTTAAGAGCTACACTGAAGGCATACTTTGGTGTTTATAATGTGCTCATAATTACTAGGTATAAATGTAAATTTGGTCTTGTGTTTACTAGACTCTTCCTATTATAATGTATCTTTTATTAATATTCAAATGCTTCTTTTATTCAGCATGCAAAATTGAAATTATAGCGATAAATTTCAAAGAAACTTAGGTCTTATTAGTGGTATTTATAGGCCTGTGTAATGGTCTGTTCCTTTTAAATATTAGTAATAACCTAATATGATCATTACCATGCTTTAAATGATTTTATTACTAGCTTCCATACCTCAATAGCCTTTGCTAAAAAAGGAATACTAAAACAAGCAAAAGATTTAGACAAAATTTAGTGTGTAAGATCGCGGGTACTATGAGCCAATTTTTATTACCTACTTGAATTTATCAATTGAACTGTAAGAAAACATCAAGACAGGAATATATTTATATAGTAGTGTATTAAAATAAATTGATTTAAATAATCTTTTAGTGAAGTATAAATAAAATAATCCATATAGTATTTGTTAACTAATTTAAAAAGCATCTTTGATATTTTTTTCTACATTTACATGATGATGTTGCAAGAATGTAAAACTATATTTTTATATATTTTAGGTGGGTTTAATTTACATCTTCAATTTGATTGTGGGCACTGGAGCATTGACACTGCCGGCAGCATTTGCTCGAGCAGGATGGGGGCTCAGCACTGTTTCCCTGGTGTTCCTCGCATTCATGAGTTTCATGAATGCAACCTTCGTCATAGAAACAATGGCCTGCGCTAATGCAGTCTTCAAGTGGAAAAGGCTGCAGTCCATTAAAAGAGAAAGTGTGAGTTACTTATATTTTAAACAAATTGTTAGTGTTTGATTTTTAATGTAAGTTCTATTCTATCGCTAATTAATGACAATTAAGTAATATTATGATCAACATGCATATTTGGAAGTAAAAAACTTGGTGACATTTTCAAGGCTTACACCATACAGTACAATATTTTCATAACAGGCTTACATGGTAAAGTGTTTAATTCCTCCATTTTTTTTTTGGCAGACGAGAATGCTTTGTTGCACCATTAGATCGCTTACCATTAGGTGGGCTGCTGTGCGCTGGTCTGCCAAATAAAGCCATATAAAAAGTAACTAGTAATCTGTTTTATAGAAAGTGGAAAATCAGATACTTACATTTTATTCCGAATACTGTTTAAGTCTAATAAAAATGACTTGGTTTAATTTGCAGTATGATATTAGTTTTAATCATATAGTAGGCACCATATTTCCAATGCCATTGCCATACTATCATTATTTCTTTTTAAGGCCATTGTTGTAATAAACTGCAGATTCAATGTATTATTGAAACTTTGTTTATAGAAAGGAGATCATTCAGGCTCCATACATTTTTGGGCCTTTTCTCAAAGTGCCGGCCAACAAAAAAAATTGGTACGTATCGATAGAACTAGCCATTTAAAGCAATAGTTAATATGGCACGGAAGTTGTGGGATCGCTCAAAGCCAAGTTATCCAAGGTCAAAGATTCGCTATTTTCATACATTTTAATAATTTTTGAAAGTGCCGGCCAACAAAAAATAATTATTACACATTGTTAGAACTAGCCATTTGAAGCAATAGTTAATATGGCACGGAAGTTGTAGGATCGCTCTGAACCAAGTTATACTAGTTCGATGATTTGAGGGTTATTTTTTCATATATTTATTGATTTCTGAAAGTGCTGGGAACGTAGAATTATGTTTAATATGGCTAAAACTAATCTTATCAGATGTCACCACATTGAAAAAGTAGCCAACTTCAATTCAACTTCATACTGGGGGCCCAGTCTCACTGCATAAAACTGTCCACTTGTCATAGATCTGTGCGTTAAACTCAAGCCGGACCCACTGCGCACCGGAGCTGACAGTGAACCAGTTTAAAGCCACTGGGATAGGATTCAAGCCGCCATGACCGAAGCGACAAAGGCGGTGCTTGGCACGTGTCAAGGTGGACGTAAGTAAGCTTGACAAGGAGACTTGGTGGTAGAACGACTTAGTACACGTGGAGATTCGGGGTAAGAAAGAACTCTTCAAGAAGTGGCAAGTGTCCAAATCTCTTTTAGATTGCGATGCGTACATGCGTAGATGCGTGCGAGCTGCTAAGCGTACCGCGAAGAAAGCTGTAGCCGGAGCTAGGCGATACCAATAGTAACCGCCACGCGCCATAATATGATAAGCTGGAATCGTCTGAGGGCGGAAGCTTATTTACCCTAGAACGTGTCAAGTTCTAGGGTCAAAGTATACAGGACACTACCAAATTCGCTACCAATTCGCGATATTCTGTTATGCGAGGACCTCGTGATGAAGGAGAGATGTCGCTCATATTACCATGAGCTGCTGAAAAAGCAGCACAAAGGGGTACAGCCACCTGACCTTTCCCTGAATCCCTTTATAACCGTATGCTCACCGAGGGGATCCACGTCAATGGAGGCAGAGTGTCATTACCCCGGTCTTTAATGGCAAGGGATCAGTGCAGGAGTGCGGCAGCTACCGCGGCATTAAGGTCATATCCCACACCATGAACTCTTTAAGCGTATAGTCGCGTACGGCAGGTGTGAACATTCTCAGAGAGCAATATGGCTTCAACCTCGGCTGAGGAACCATGGATCCCGTTTTTGCAATAAGGATCGCCATGGAGAGATACAGAACAAGGGATACGCCTCTACATCTCCTGTTTCTAGACATGGAGAAGGCCTTTGACTGTGTTGTTCATGCGATAATCTGGTGTGCATTGCGATCCAAGGGGGTTCCTGAGACTTATGTTGACAATGTTGACATCATCCATTATATGTACCGCGATTCCTTTTCTGCAGTTCAAACCGCTGTTGGGGACAAAAAACCTTTTTCCACCACTTTCGGAGTCCACAAGGGATCCACACTTAGCCCATTTCTATTTAGTATAACTTGGTTTAGAGCGATCCTACAACTTCCGTGCCAAGTAACTATTGCATCAAATGGCTAGTTCTAACAATAATTATGTATTATTTTTTGTTGGCCGGCACTTTCAGAAATCAATAAATGTATGAAAAACTAACCCTCAAATCATCGAACTAGTATAACTTGGTTCAGAGCGATCCTACAACTTCCGTGCCAAGTAATTATTGCATCAAATGGCTAGTTCTAACAATGTGTACAATTACTTTTTGTTGGCCGGCACTTTCAGAAGTCAGTATGTATATGAAAATGATGAATCATCGAACTAGTATAAATAACTTGGTTCAGAGCGATCCTACAACTTCCGTGCCATATTAAAAATTGCCTCAAATGGCTAGTTCTAACAATATGTATTATTTCTTGTTGGCCGGCACTTTCAGAAATCAATAAATGTATGAAAAACTAACCCTCAAATCATCGAACTAGTATAACTTGGTTCAGAGCGATCCTACAACTTCCGTGCCAAATTAACTATTGCTTTAAATGGCTAGTTCTAACAACGTGTTTAATTATTTTTTGTTGGCCGGCACTTTCAGAAATCAATAAAATGTATGAAAAAAGTGAATCTTAGAACTTGTATAACTTGGTTCAGAGCAATCCTACAACTTTCATGCCATATTAATTATTGCTTCAAATGGCTAGTTCTATCGATACGTACCAATTTTTTTTGTTGGCCGGCACTTTCAGAAAAGGCCCAAAAAAAATGATCTCCTTTATACAAGGCCAAATGATCAATTATTAAAAGCCCTGTTTTGTTGTTTGATATGAGTATTGTGCAATCTACAATTTTACACTAATAGTTATCGATGACTCCAGTACATGATAGAGACAAATACTAGGTATTATAATCTTTCTGAAACAAAAAGTATTTTTATTTTCATAATATAAGTGAAAATATTGCAACTTCATAAGATTACCTTGAGGTTGTCATTTATTTTGATGATCCATATGACCTATTAGTTAAAGTCATAACTTGTGGTCATAACATTCAAGCTAAATTATGCTTTAGAAAAGACAATTTATTCGATTTATTTACAATTAGCTAGGGGCTAGTGTGCAGTGAAATTTTTAAAAGCCTTAGTTTAGTGCTAACATTTCATTTTATTCAATGATAATATGATATTTCCTTATTTTGAATTTTTGCTATAATATACTACAATTTTTTTTATTTATTTATCATCTCTTACATCATCTAAAGAAGTCTGACCCTAATTTTATGATTTATATAGAGTTTTCTTAAATAGATCCAAGACCATGACTCAGATGAGGACGCAGGCCCGTCCCAACATGGGGATCTCGAAGAGCCTCTCGTCTGCGGGGAAACCATCCCCTCCCGCTACTACAGCCTGGAGCGGCGCGTAGAGCTCGGCGAGATGGCGAACCTGTTCCTCAGCCGCAGCGGCCGCGCCATGTTCTACGGGACCCTGTGCGTGTACCTGTACGGGGACCTCTCCATATACGCCGCTGCGGTCGCCAAGTCGCTTATGGATGTTGTTTGGTGAGTCATTTATGTCCAGTTTCATTGCTGATAGATAAGTTTGTGATAATCAAAACACGGTGGGACATCAGTCTGACAAGCGAAGAGAGATCGCGCAGATCCAACCGCATTGCATGCTTTTTAAGGTATGAGGGTGTTATTTTACACTGCCACATTCCCGACTCTGGACTGGTGACTGAGCATTTTCTGAACTGAAAAACCCAATCACCCAAGAACCCAGGACACCTGGCCCGGCTAGGCTGCTCTGTATCTTTTTGTATTGGCCCACCATCAAAAGTATTATTTCTGTCAAAAACTGCTTCCTATTACTATACAGTCCAATGATTTTCCGGTTTTTTTTATTATTGTTTCTAAACTCTATAAATGCACCGCTCTGTAAGCTACAATATAATGTGCGAGGGCATCGCCCACTGACGTTGGAACAATAGGATGACTATTGTGCGATAGTTTTAATACCAATAAGCTAGCTTGTTTATCCTTCCTAGTGCTTAGAAAGGCGGTATTGAATGTTACATAGCCGAAATAACAAAAACAGACGATATGAGTATTGTTGTTGCCAACTTCCCAACTCGAACTGATTCCTAAAAACTGCTATTTTTTCCGGCCTGGGATTTGAACCCAGGGCCCGTGGGGCGGCCGTCTCATCAAAATCACACCTACTACCACTATACGACAGTTGAAGCACGATGAATTATTGTTTATGGTGGCGTACAGTGGGATTCAGACAGTTGGCAAAGCTGCCCACCTGAAGTGGTCATTGCGGCCTATTCCATTACGGGGCATTTCAACGTTATTGTGAAATTTTGCCGCCCCCTAAAAGGTGCCGCCCGGGGCGGACCGCCCCCCCCCACCCCCCATCGCTACGCCACTGATTGTTTATTATTATAATTTGACGTAAACGGTATGTTTAATCAGGTTTGGTGTCTGCTTTTGTACAAATGATAATGACGTCTGGTATTATTATAACAATGTCTACCTACCTACGAATATGATTGCAGACGCGCTGATCTGCATTTTGATATGTTATTGAATGTTTCAAGGGTAATGAATTAAGGCAAAATGATATAGTCAAGATAAGGTTATCTCACAAGGTTATAAATATAAAATTCACCCCTGAAAACTGAAACTTTGAAATATAATTTCGCGGGAATGGTTCCATGGCTGAATGGTTGGCACCGGTTCGTCCATCTTACTTAACTAACATCAAGTGGGCCGTTTGCTTGATTACCAACTTTATGACATAAAAAAAGTAGGTAGTGGAATAAAAGTGTCCCGAGTCCTACACACGGGCGCAAGTCTTAATAGCCTGCGGTAATAGACCTTCAAAAACTTTCTCCTCCGCAAAGAAAAAGCTTGTCAAATATACAATCGGTATATTCTCGCCCACCAGCTCATCAGTCCCATCGAACATGACAGACCCTCGGCAGTGGGACGGGCTGCCCTGCCTGAACGGCACGGGCGATGGACACGCCTACTCGCGGCTGGAGGTCTACCGGATCTCGCTGCTCACCTTCGTGGCCGCCATGGGACCGTTCGTATTCTTCAACGTGCAGAAGACGAAATATCTGCAGCTGTTCACGTCTGGGATGCGGTGGTTAGGTAAGTACTCAATGATTAAACCTAACGTTATTTTTATTGGGTCATTCTGAGTGTAGACAGGAAACAGCAGTTCAAATCCTATATTTTTTTCATCAACAAAGGCTTTCATTATAAAGATATAAATATGGCAGTCACTCCAGTATAATATCTAGATTTGCCAAACCCATATAAGTAATGGTGCAAGCAAGGGCGTCGCCAGCTTATGATTAAGGGGGGGGGGGGGGCAATGGGGCAATATTATTTAGGAGAAAAATTTTAACGCCGAGAGCTTGAAGCGTTACCGCTTTGCGGCTAGCTACATTTGATCTCTAGGGGGGGGGGGGGGGGGGGGGCAACTGCCCCCCCTGCTCCCCCTTGGCGACGCCGTTGGGTGCAAGTGTGCCCTGAATAGTTGAATAGTTTGGGACAAAACGATCTCATATCTCGTAAGCATTCTTTTCAGACAAGAAACTGTGCTTTGTCAGTAAAACACCGTAAAATATTTAGAATAGTTTCGTAATCTTACACTGTAGTGTGGATTATCTCATCTAATTTCACTTAGCTAATGCCAAGTGTTACCGCTCAGACAGGTTTCAATGTCGGCCGACCTTGAACTCACACGTGCCGCGTGTCATATCATTTCGGCCGTGCTGCTGTTCACATTACTAATAACGAATAATAATAATGGTTATATGAAATAGGCAGAACGCGCGATAACAATGGTATTGTATTTCTGCCTCATTTAAATAAGAACGACGAACGTCTGGGTTTCTCTTTATTTATTTTGTAAGATTGTCTGAACTTGAACTATCATAAGTATAAGTAAACGCCTTTTCACCGCCTCTTTTGGAACAGTGGTCTGGGTCAAAAACCTAAAAGTCAAGTACAGTCAACAGCACGTCACGGTATACACTTGCAGTTCGATAATAGCGCTTATGCCCCTGACATAAGAGCGGTACAAAGTCCAAAGTGTTACGTCTGACGTGCTTTCGACTGTACAATGCCTTGGGTGGCAGATCTTTTTCATGACAGCTGGGATTTGAATAGGATTAGACAGCTATTCAGTGGGAGTAGTGTGGGATTGGCATGCATTTCAAATCAAATGCTCGGAGATCGGCGACGCCTGCAGTATATTGAGCGATGCCTTCTGCTTAAATGTGTAAAAAATTATGAGCTACCAATAAGATGTCCTGTTTTTCTGAAATAATTTACTAGGTATAGCTGTTTTTCTTTGTTTCCGAAATACTTCTGTATAGCTATTTTTGTGTGGTTAAGAAATACTTCTCTCTATATATTTGTCTTTATTTGCAGCGTTCGCGATAATGATTTCCATGGCAATCCACTTGCTGATCGGTCGCGGGCCGCAGGGCCACCCGCCCGCATTCGACGTAACCGGGATGCCGACGCTATTCGGCGCGTGCGTGTATTCCTTTATGTGCCACCACTCGCTCCCAGGGCTCATCAGCCCCATCCGCGGCAAGAGCCGGCTGGGCATGCATCTCGCTCTAGACTACACCCTAATCAGCGTCTTCTATCTCCTTCTAGCGTTCACCGGAGCCTTCGCATTCGCACGCCTCAGCGATCTATACACACTCAACTTCGTCCCGTCAAACGACGACAACATCTTCCTCGAAATCATCGAGTACTTTTTAGCTCTCTTCCCAGTTTTCACGCTCTCTACCAGTTTCCCTATAATCGCTATTACATTAAGAAATAACCTTCAAGGTTTGTTTTTAGACACTACGCGGTTGGAATCGTACAACTTTGTCCTAAGAAAGCTGTTGTTCCCTATTGTGAGTGTGATACCGCCGCTGTTGTTGACGTACTACTTGGAAGATATAGGAGTGCTTATAGAGTTCACGGGCTCGTACGCCGGTACTGGTATTCAGTACCTCATGCCGACGTTCCTAGTCATATCCGCTAGGCGGCACTGCGTCGGCCTGCTAGGCTTAGGGGTAGTTAATAGGTACAAAAGTCCATTTTCGCACATCGCATGGGGGATATTCGTGGTGCTATGGTCATTCCTTTGCATTATTTTAGTGACTGTCAACATATTCCAAAAGAAATCATGACAGTAATAGCTTTTATACTTTTTAAAGCTTTGGTTCAAATTAATATCTGAAGTTGTCTGTTGCGTAGACGCAACTTCGGAGCCGTGCTGTTGTCATAGAACTCGCTTAAACATATTTACAATTGTTTTAAGGCATTGATTCCGATGAACAAGTGAATAGGTTAGTGAATGGACATGTTTCGTATTTTTATCAATTCTACCAGTAGTAATTTTTATCCAAAGAATTATGTTCACGCACATTCCTCAACATACGCGTTGAGATTAGTCTTCCTAGAGTATATGTTTCTAGTATCAAAAAAATATTTTTAATAATTTAGTGTGAGGTTTATCGATGTATTAAGAAAAGATATTTTTGCCAAATTAGGAATAATTCTATTTCCATAAAATCAAATTTAATTCCAGTCTTGATGTCATGTGTTCTCATATCGGTATACATTTTATATCAAAGCATGCTATGTGTACCTTGACGGATTTTGCATGCTTTATTTACTTAACCACGTTATTATAACCCAATGAATAACCAGTAAGCATATTATACTTTTATAAGAATTAGTAATGTAAAGAGAAGGTACTTTGTTCAATTTATAGTTTTTGTTTGTATAAGACTAGGTACATAATTCGATCTCTAAATTGCGTGTGCAAAAACGTGCATTTATTTTGTATTTTGATCATAAATTATATGCATTATAAATTATACGTATTATAACTATTGAAATAACATTTTGTTGTAATCGTACGTTTAATTACTTGAAAACTAAACAATCTAACCCTGTCCAAGTTTAGTTTTTGAGACGAATTTGTATGTTTGATTTCCATTTTGAAAAATAATTGGAATTTGAAAACGCAATGGTTAAAAATGTATCTGCCAGATAACAAATGATGCTGTCCTATGCAAAAAAAGTGATAAAAGAGACTGTATTATCTGGAAGATAAATTTTAAGGTGCGTACAGACCATATAACATAACATGTTATATTATAAAACAATGTTGTATATAACATGTTTCAGTCCTACATAAATGTTTTGTTGAAAAATAATGTCAGATAATTTGGACGTGTTATAAAACACGTTATATAACATGTAACTTAATCTGTACGCACCGTTAGGAGCTTTTCTGGGAGTGATAAAACGTGGTAAATAGAATTAGTCAGCATTGTTGCTTTTATTATTGCTCTTCTATGTATTAATGTTGTTAACAGGTTAATGACAAAAATATATCGTTTTATGTACGTTTGTACTGCATACCCTGCGTGGTATTTACATGGTCCGCTATTGTTTTATTGCCTACAATAATTTTAGTATATATTATAAATAACTGCTACTGATATCTTCCAACAGTTACTGTTGTCTGAATGCTTATTCTTCAAAGCAGATAAGGCCGATAATTTTTTTTGTCTTTGATTTTGTTTTTATTTTTGTTTTTGTTATTATTTTTATTCCTAAATTGCTAACATAGTATAAGTGTATTGTTACTAACAAAATTTTGGATCCTAGTTATCTGTAATTTGAATAAATAATAAAAAAAAAATCGGTAATTTACTTTCAAATTACATGAAAATAAATAATTTATAATTGTGATGCTACTTTTGTGATTACCTTCAATTTTAATAAATGTCATTCACAAGAAAATTTTCTAAATTGTTAAGTATAAACATTAAGCTGATCGTTTTAATACATTCACCGGCAATAAAACTTGGCCACTGGGCCTTTTTTCATACAAACATGGTCACTTTAGCGTCTCATAGATAGAAAACTATTTGCAGCTGTGCAATGATTATTACGTCAATGGAGAGGCCAAACGCCCAATTGACCACGTTTGCATGAAAAAAGCCCAGTGGCCAGGTTTTATTGCCGTTGAGTTTTTATAATGTATGCATGTGATGTATAGGTACATAATAATTATATTACCATACTTGTATATTTCTTTGGAGCTCTCTTTACACCAGTGTGCAGTTTTTTAATGGGTTGCGTTTATCTCAAACAACATTTATTATGTTTCTGCTTTGAAGATGAAAGTTTCAACATAGATATTGTGTTCAAGTGCATCAAGACTTAAAACATGAATGTTTTAAATAATGTGATAGACAAGATAATACATGAACAGTTATTCATATACCTAAGTAGATTTTATAATGTCAGTCAATATTATTATTTTTACTGTGATAGCATTAACCATTTCATATGTAAGTTATAAATGACTGAACATATTTTTTTTAATGATGCAGTGTATATTTTCTAATGAAATAAATAATTTTATTTTGAGCGTTTTATATAAAGGCTATTTATTATTTGGATCCACATTTTCGATTAGTTCGAGTTAAGACGGTGAAATTGATTATAAATCATTATAACTTATGAACTCGATGGAGAACAAATCCGATGAAAGTCATGGGAGGAAAAGAAATGCTTCGGCAACATTTTCTTTACATGCGTTGCCCGACGTGCTCATGCTAGCTTAGTTCTAGTATCACGGGTTTCTCTTACTGATGGGACTACCACTGAAATGCAATCATACTATAGAAAATCATCGTTGGGCTTGGGACCAGTGCAAATTTATTTTTATACGGAACTTGCTTTCCACCTGCGGTTTCACCCACGCGTCATTTCTTTTTTCAAATATCCTGCGAGAAGGAGACGTTTCCCGTAGGAATTTTATAACCCTAATCCGGGTTATAAACTATACGTCAATACGTTTATTGCAACACAAGAGAACAAAAAATAATAATATACGTGTTCCAAGTTTCATCTAAAACAGTTCAGCCGTTTAGGCGTGATTGAGTAACAGACATCCAAACATTTAGACTTTCGCATTTATTATTTTAGTAGGATTTCAATAAAACGAGCAAAGTAAGGTTGAAGAATTATTTATTTTTATCATCATCATCATTATACATAGTTGTCACTTATCTCGCATACAAAGCGACAAAAGCCTTTCATAGCTCAATTGACTTTGGCATGAAGTTACATTGTATTTGTGCGGCCGGGCGCGGGCGCGAGGTTCGCTGCGACCACTAACCAACGAATAAAAGGAAATTTTACTCTTCAGTAAGCGCTTGATTCGCCTGACAATTTTGTTTCACAAACAGCGCAAAACTCACTGGATGAAAAATTTTAGAATATTTATATAGCAGATTTTTGAGGAAAAGCAGTTCAGTACAGTCGCGTAAGAAATGCACCCGCTAAAGATTAACATTTGAAGTGCAAGCGAAGCTGCAACGGAAACCATATCCCTAAATACGTGAGTCCTTTTGAATAATTACCTAAATGGAACGTGTAGATAGCCAAATTACGCGACTGTACTGAATCCGAGAAGCTTAACTTACATTATTGACGTAGCTCGATTTCATGAGATTTCTGAGAATAAAGTTAACTAGAATCCATTCGAAGGACAGCAACTAAACCTAATCTAAATTATATGTACTGCTTCAAAACATCGAAATTTCCATCAAGACAAATGTGAATAGTTCAATATTATAATTTGAATCGAATATTCCCGGTATAATAAAACAAAAATAAAAACTATAATTACATAATAAAAATGAGTGAATGCTTTTTACACACAACATTACACATATAAAAACATTAATGACATCGTAATACTCATACATTCTTACAAATGAAAGGCTGCGACCGACTTTACCGAACGTAATGTAAACGAAATCGAACAAGCTATACGTACAACTATTAAAATTACCTGTCTTTATTGCAATAACAATATTGTAGCAAAATACCGATGAGAGCAATAGCTTGAAAATATAATTTCAATAAGTACTCGTAAAACTAACCGCGATAACGCCGTACGGTGAATTAAAGTATACGTTACTTTTTAACAAATAAATAATATTAATCTATCAATTAATAAACCTAATAATCATATCATTCGCATAAGATCGAATATTTCATTTAGAATTTCATTAAATACATGCGAGGGCCGCGTCGGCCGGCGGCGGCGACCGGGGATCAGATTTCGGGAAAACAAAATAACAATAACTAGATCTAACCGGCTCGAACGTCTAAAATACTCCTATAGTCGAAAAGTACATCACAATAAATACTATGACTACGATATATTTTTTAAATTTGTAACGAGAGGGGGTCCGCCGGGCGGAGCGGAGAGCGTATTGGATAGGGGGCTACCTAGCTAGGGCGCGGCTATAAGGGCGGCGGCACGAGGATGTCGTTGCGCTGCAGCGCGGCGCGGAAGGACTGCAGGGACGAGCGCAGCGTGAGGCAGAAGCCGCGCGACGCCGGCACCAGCGGGTACTCGGGCAGCGCCGTCTCCGAGCCCGCTCCTAACACACCAATAGGTACATCATATTTATCTAAACATTCACATTGTTTTTATACAAGGTCAGTTGGCAGATAAGCTCGCGCTGATGGTAAGCGGTCACTGCGGCCTATTCAATTGAGGGACACTGCACCTGGAAACGTCCCTCAATGTGCTGCCAGACTGTAGGGTCATCTGATCTTCGAGCTTCTGATTTCAAGTGCACTGGCTCCCACATTAATATTGCCGGAACACAGCCAGAGCTGTTATGGCGGCAGATTTCACCTGTGGGGGTGGTAGCTAGCCAGTCGGACTCTGAAAAAGCCCTACCACCAACTAGACCCAAGGCGGGAATCGAACCCACGACCTCCATGTTTATACCTAAGCGTCTTAGCCACTGTTCCACGGAGGCGAACATTCATTCAATATGTGGCTTTTATTTACTTGGGGAGGCTGGGGAGTACATTACTCGCCGTCACTCGTCGGGGGTGAAGAGGGGTGTGTGTTACAATTAAATATTTTAGTTCTTGACGATTCGTAAGTGTTTTTGTGAATGCCTATATGAATAAAGATATTTTGATTTTGTGTAGGACTCGCTCACCTTAGATATGACAGACTTTACCCACCAAATTCCAGTACCCTTCCTTTCCTAATAAAGGTGGTGACTTGGGAGAGTAAGTGTAATCAGTAAGTGTGTAACACCCCCGTGCTTCTGAAAGCACGTAAAGCCGTTGGTCTTGCGCCTAATCTATCTTCGGTCGTATCAAAGTCTTGTCCGAAATTTGGTTGATCCACAGAAATCTAAATAATAAGACAATAGAAGTCGTAAAGGCGCGTGACCTTGTCGCCGCGCATGTGACTCGTAGGCCACAAGTCCGCGAGGAGCGTTTGTTTCGGTCACCAGTCGTAATAAGGACGCAGAGACGTAAAGATGGTGTTTTTTAGCATATCCATCTGTGGAAATTCTTCCACAAAGTGTAACTTCGTAAATAAAGGGATAACATTTCATATTTATGTAGATTTTTAAAAAAAATAATGTTTGGTTTTTAATGAAAATATCCTTAAATAAATTTTTTACCACTAGTACCACGATTGTCGCAGAACAACGAATTGTTATCTCATTTCAATAACCATTGATGTTTTAATTTGTTTATGTCTACAATACAATTATTAAAAACAGCAATGAAATTATAGTAATGCGAAATAATCAATTTTGCCGCGTACAGGAACACGCCGCATTGACTTGACCGCGAATTAGTGACGTGCCACTACAATTTTGTATCGATAATTAATTATTATCTTTGGCTTACTTAGTTTCACCGACATAGTAAGGAAATGTGATTTTTCGTTAAAATAAATATTTATTTAGTTACTATGTACATCTACTATAATTTTTCTTTCTTTCTAAATCATTAATCATCGATTTGTCTGTTTATTAGTATTTTTAAACTACTTGATGGATTTTTATGCAGTTGTCACCATCATTTAGATAATTTATTGAGGTAGGTTTATATTTTTTTATGTTAACATTTTTTTTTTTTTTTTTTTTTCCTAGCCTATTTGATCCCACTGCTGAGCAAAGGCCTCCCCTTCTGTCTGCCACTTTTCCCTGCATTGTGCTGCTTGCTGCCACTCAGGCATAAAGATGTTTAAGTCATCCCGCCATCTTCGCCTTGGCCTGCCACGTCTTCGGTGTCCGTCGCGTGGTATCCAATCAGTGGCTATTTTCGCCCACCTGTTTGGATCCATGCGGCAGACGTGGCCAGCCCAGTTCCATTTCAGTTTAGCCGTCGCAGCCCCGACGTCCATAATTTGAGTTTTGGAACGCAACACGGTGTTACGGATTTTGTCCGCAAGCTTAACACCCAATATGCTGCGCTCCATTGCTCTTTGGCAAACCTTGAGTTTGGACTTCTGATGTTCGGTCAAAGACCAGGTCTGTGCACCATAGGTTAGGATAGGCAGGATACACATGTCGACAAGTCTGCGCTTTAGACTTAGTGGAAGCTCCCCTTTCATCCACTGTTTCATGGACCAGAAGCTCTTCCAGGCGTTTTCGATCCGACGATCGATTTCCTTGTCTTGCCTGTTTTCGAAGGATACTATCTGGCCCAGATAGGTATACTCGTCGACATAGTGAATTTCCTGCCCATCCACCTCCACCCTGTGCTTGGTGCTATTGGTCATACACTGTGTCTTTGACCTATTCATCGTCAGCCCAACCTCAAGGCTCGAACTGCTTAGTTCTTGCAGCATGCTTTCGAGTTCTGGGGCTGTTTGGGCGAACAAGACGATATCGTCGGCAAATCGTAGGTTGGTAAGTCTACTCTCGCCTCCAACGTCAATTCCCTTGTTCTCCCAAGAGACGGCTAAATTTTTGAACACCTCTTCTAATGTGCAGGTGAAAAGTTTTGGCGAAAGCGGGTCTCCCTGTTTGACACCCCTTTTTATAGGGAAGGATTGCCCAGGCGTTTGGAGCTTGATGTTGGCTGTGCTGTTAGTGTATATGGACTGTATTAAATGTATGTAGGCTGGCTCAATCTCTTGACTTTTAAGTGCATTAAATATGGACTGATGCGTGATATTATCGAAGGCCTTCGAGTAATCAACAAAAGCCAGATATAATGGTTTGTTGTACTCGTTTACTTTTTCTATGACCTGATTGAGAGTTTGAAGGTGGTCGATGGTGGAAAATCCTGGTCGAAATCCTGCTTGTTCCGGAGGTTGGTGGGAATCTAAATGGTGTGCGATACGATTTTGAATAGTTCTGACAAAAATTTTGTAGATGTGGGAAACGAGGCTAATGGGTCGGTAATTATTTATGTCACTGTTGTGGCCTTTTTTATGGAGTAGTATAATGTTGCTGTGGCAGAATTTATATGGAATTTTTCCTGTATAAAGAATGGCGTTGCAAAGGTTTGTGATGTGTGGGAGTAGCACGTCACTACCAATTTTAAGATATTCGGATGTGATGCCATCCTCTCCTGGGGTCTTATTGTATTTTAGCGACGTGAGTGCCTTCTTAATTTCGCTGCCAGTAAATGGTGGAATCTTAACAGGATCTGGAGGAATATAAGCAGAGGCTTCCAAAGGGTTACACGGATCTGAATAAAGGGATCTATAAAATGACGTACTAATCTCAGTTATCTTTTGTCGACTGCCCTGTTTTTTGCCGTTTTCATCAGTCAACTGCGTTATCCAAAATTTGTTCTTGTTAATGCCTTCTTTTGCTATTCGTAATGATCTGTTTCCTTGCAAAGTTACTTCTACCAATTTTGTGTTGAATGACCGAATGTCTTTTCTGATGCTACGTTTCACTTGTCTATTTATTATTTTATATTGATTAGGGTTGTTTTTTAAGCTTAGCCTCTGTTCTATTAAATTTAATGTTGCGTAGGTGAGTTTATTGGTATTGTTCTTTTTGTGTTTAATTTTATTACTAGCCTGTTTTATCGCTGTTTTAAGGTGCAGGTACTGATCTTCTGTGTCTTCTTTATCAATTTTTAACTCTTTGTAGTAGTTCCTAAGTTCCAAATGAAAGAGTTGGTTGTTTTCAATAAGCGTTTCCCGATTAAGTTTCTTGATTTTATTTAAAAATAATTGGTTGCGGTGAATTTTAAGATTAAAGGATACTTTTGTTCTAATTGGTCTATGATCAGAATCAAACCTAATTTTATTCAGTACTCCCACATCCTTAATTATATTACAGTTAGACGATAGCACATAATCTATCTCATTTTTTGTATAGCCGTCAGGGGATATCCATGTCCAGCGACGCTGAGGTTTTTTCGCGAACATGGTGTTGCATATCATAAGACTCTGGCCAAAAGCAAACTGGATCAAACGTGAGCCTCGAGTATTGCGACTTCCCAGGCCATGAGTTCCAACCACCAGTTCGTCATCTAAAGGCTGTCGTACTCCGATTCTCGCGTTGAAATCACCAAGAACCATAGTCCATGTTCCTCGATGCTCGTCACAAGCCTTATTAAGCAGATCGTAAAAATCTTCAACTTCGTCGTCGCTGTGAGAGGACGTCGGCGCATATGTTTGAATGATAGTTAGTGTATGTTTTTCAGTAACCCGAAATTTCAAAACGGCGATCCTGTCAGAATAGCCAACGAACTCTTCGATATTGTCTTTCCATTTTCTTGCTACCATAAAACCAACTCCGTAAAGACCGCTAAGTGTACCATAATGATAAAAGATACTTTCGTTTCTTTCCTCTGTTGCTTCGCCTTGTCTTCTCACCTCACAGAGACCTACAATGTCCCAATTAATAAACTTAAGGGCGTTATCCAGCTCTGCCAACCGCTCATCCTTCATCAAAGTGCGGACATTATAGGTCAAAATATTTAACACATCGAAATCCGTTTTGTTTGCCATGTTCGTTTGACGGGGAATCTTTCTCGCCCGGGGATTCTTCGCACCCCAAGCTCCAGGACTCGACCGGCTACCGTCATTGCCAGCGTTGTCGCTGGAGACGCCGGGAACTAGGGGCCGTGCTGAGGGTGTAATATTCATGCAGAAGGGGGTTTGGACCGTTTGCCCGCCGCGCTGGTCCAGTGCGTGTTGGCGGGTTTTTGCCATTTCCCTGTTTGTTGTTTAGCGGGGTGTACCACGTGCAGGTAGGGTTGGCTTGGGTCTCGAAGGATGGAGTTTGAGACCCCTTACACCCTATGTTAACATAATTACACATATTTTGTACGGATAGTAGACTAAATCTGTGAGAAGATGAAGTACAGTCAATAGGGGATACTTGAGACTACAATATTATAAGTAATATTGTCGTATGTTAATTTTCTTATTGTCTTAGGATATTGTCGTATGATAATTTTTAATTAATCAATATGGCAACATTCACATAGTGCCGGAGCAGAGAAAAAATTATAAATATTTGTTACTTACATTTATTTTTCATTAAAAACTGACGTTTTATTGTACGAGTATTCCCTTTTCTCATAGTAAAATCTTCTAAAATTAATAAGACATTTTGAATAAATTATGTAGTTATTTGTTGTTGCGAGACTCCTGGGATATCAATGACGTTCAACGGAAAGTTATCGATACGAGCGTTACGCTGCACTACTGTCATTCTTTCTTTTCGCACACGTTTATTATTGGTCAAAATCAATGATGTTCAAAACCTCATTGGTCAAAGTGGTCATGTTTTCTGACATTTAGCGTTTTTTTAAAATGTTGCTTAATGTCATAAATTGAAAATTCATTTTTGTTGAATCAATGCAATATATGTTTGTAGGCGTAACTGTGTATTTATTGTAATCTGTATGTGATGGTGGCTGCGACCCGGCGACACTCGTCACGGTACTAAAAGACAGAAGATAGCACTTCTATTGTCTTATTATTTAGATTTCTGTGGGTTGATCGTAAACATTGTTGTGAGTCGTAGCCTAAATTCTGCTAGGAGAACATGATGAATTACCTGGCGGGGGTCCGGACCCGTCGGAGAGCGCGACGAGCGCCTCGAGGCGGCGGCAGAGCGGCCCGGCGTGCTGGCGCAAGTGCTGGAGGATCTCCAGCTTGAACGGCTCTGGAGGGTTCATCACCATCTTCGTCATCGACTGCACCAACTTCAGCAGGACCATTTCGTTGTACATGCGCGAGTTCTCCTTGCCCTGCTGTGTGCCTGTCGATCAAGTTATACTTTGTAAAGTTCTTTTCTAAGTTACTTATGTACACTTTCTGAAACCCCATGTTGGGCGCCATTTCAAATGCCGGTGCTCGGGTGTTATCATGGATACTTTTACAAACCCCATGTTGTATGTAATTTTTGCTCAAAATCTACAGACCAACTAAACTACAATGAAAATAATACAAAAGCAAGTACGGAACTTTATATGTAATCTTAATTTGACTGAAACATAAATGAAAGTTGGCTATCGGAATACACATACCCTTCTGCTTCTCGTAGCCGGCTTCGTTGAAGTACGGCTCGGCGTTGAGGATGAGCCCCTGCAGCGACACGATCACCTGCAGCAGCGAGCTGTCTTTGCCCCACACCTCCACGCCCCGCCCCGACCACGTGCCCAGAAGAGACACGCATACCTGGTAAGGGAAAACCGATTATAATCAATTACAGTCAATCAGTCGATCCCAAAGTGTCTAAGGACGAGCCAAAAAATGCGGAGCCAAAACGTGGAAACTTAGGGCACGGTTGGCCCACAAGTTTAGTCGTTAGCGGGCTTTGAACAAAGCTGTGCTTGGCGTTACTCTGCAGGATCGAATCCAGAATGTGGTGATTCGGCAGAGAACCAAAGCCATAGACATTGCTCACCAGATTAGCAAACTTAAGTGGCAGTGGCTGGCCACATCAGCCGTAGAACTAGTTCTGCAGCCGTGTGTAGGACTCGAGACTTAAGCATCCCACTACCCGCTAAACTCCCCGCTTTCCCCTTTCCACACGATTGGGACGAGATGGCTAGCCTTGAACTAGCCCAACTCTGTGTACCCCGAATTAAGAGGCCTCAAGTCGGGGGCCTAGGGAGTTAGTGTTAATCATAATGTCTTCGTCTGGCCGGCATCATCAGACACACAAGCCTACCTTGCCGTCCTCGTACAGGTTGGGGTTGAGCCGGTCGGTGCAGTACGAGTGGTAGTGGCAGAGCGGCGGCGCGCGCGGGTACTCGCCGCCGAGCTGCACGTCGAACACGAACAGCCCGCCCTCGTACGGCGTCTTCGTCGGCCCGGCTATCATCACCGATAGCAGGTCGATGCGGTCTTCGAACGCGCGCACCCATACCTGGACATAACGAAACAATTTGCTTATAAAGTGTCGGCCATTATTTTTTTTATCAATGTGTAACAAGACGAGCAGATCGTACACCTGATGGTAAGCGCCACGTCTGCCCTTAAACAGTTCAGTGCCAAACAGTAACTAAGCATTTACAGTGTCTGGCACTGCCCTGCGCCCGCTACACCGAGACGACAGTTATTAGGTCTCATATACCCAGTAATTGCGCGAATGTCATACTTATCTAAGTAACAATATAAAGTAGTGAGGAAAGATAAAACTGATCTATTATGTACTGCATTTCATCTGATATGGTTGAGTGAAATTATGTTCGAAATATTATTACTTATAATCACATACCACTAACGACTTAAGGGGACTGGTCGGCTGGGAACCATCCTCCCAAAGACTGGGCCCAAAAAAAAATGTTGTGCAGATTTGGGACATAGACTATTTAACCAATACTATAATGTAGATCCAATAAACACCTTTAACTTTTATTATGGCGTCGACAAAATTGGTCCTAGTGAAAAAAAAATGTTTATTATGTTTATCTACATCCATACCATAATATGTCTATTTTATATTCAGGAGCGATGAGCAAACGCCCTACATTTAGATATAAGTATCTGTGGCTGCATTGAAATGTTTACATTTTAGTGTCGGTAACTGATACGAAATTACGTTCAAATTTCGAACGTCTTCTTTAAAAGTAAAAATTAATAGGTTTTTTCGATTATCGAATTAGTCGATTAGTAATTTTATGTTCCATTCCTATACATTTAATTCGATGCTGAAATTATAACAATCGATTTGAGAATCGAAATCAACTCGAGTCTAGATTGTTTATGGATTTTAAAAACTACAAACGTCAGTCATTAATTATGACAGTACTAAACTAACTTTTACATACAGATTATGTTGGTAACTAGGGCGTTTGCTCATCAATCCTGACTATAAAATAGACATATTATCGTATGAATGAAGATAAAGTTATGTATGTGACTGTACATAATTAGTCATTAAAATACTCATGTGATTCTTTTATGAAACTCACTTCGTTCGTTTCATAAAACCACATTCGTATTTTAATGACCCTCATTATGCAGCAGTCACATAAATAACTATTTTCCCCCTGGGACCGATTATGGTGTCATCATAATAAAAGTTGATGGTGTGTTTGTGGTCTTTCACGTAGAATACATCTCATCTCTGCACATTAACTTAATTTTTTTGGGCCCAAGCACAATGGCAAGTTTTGCATTCTCCTTTAAGATGTTGCCTTATTCATCTATGACGACGATGTGGCAGTAGCTTTTTAATTGTGCTTCTGTCAGCTTCTTTGATCACATGTTATACTAAATGGAGAATGGTGACCTTTCATGTAAACGTAAGATTGATGGCTGATAGGAGTGTGTGTGTGGAAGGGAAAAACATGTTGCTCCAACCCTAATTCAATAGCATTTAATGTGTAGGTATTTATGTATTGACATGATAATTATTTGATCCTAATGTGTATTTTATTCTGTGCTGTTCATGTTTAATAATTCTAATGTCTATTTGATTGTTTAATTTTAATGTTTATTTCCATGTTTGCATGCCCGATCGGGTGAATGTGCTGTACACTTAGCAATAATAGTTCCACCTATAAATGTACCACATTCTGGCGAAATAAATTATTCTATTCTATTCTAGTTAGCGTGGGATAAGGACTCACCCCGGGCGGCAGGTCGCTCTTGAGCAGCTTGATCTCGCGCTTGACGGCGGAGTAGAAGCTGCGCGGCTCGGAGGGCTGCAGCATGGACAGGTGGAAGCGGTGCGCGACCGGCGCCGACTCCAGCACGCAGAAGCCCTCGTCCCCGGCCTGCGTCTCCGGGGGACCGGCATCTGTCTCCGCCTCGACTTCGGACGCCTCCGCTGTCGCTAGCGGAGCCGTTTCAGTTGCTGGAACTGATCAAGAACGTTTTTTATCGACACTCCTAAAGTTTACTCTTTGACAGCCGGCCATTGTATAGTAATACTCATGCACCCGTACCCAGTACGTGATCGGCTGTCAAAGTGTTAAGACCTATTTACCGCCCTCAATTAGTTAAAAAGGGGATAAGGTATTCTTACGTTTTTAAAAAAGGGCTCAAAATTGCTGTTGCTTTGTGTTTTTAGGGTTAAAGAATATTTATTTCTCATAAGAAATCACATTTCACTTACATAAGAAATATTAAAATATGTACACAGTTTATAATATGAGCGAACAAACTAATAATTATATTCTAAACTTATATTTATCCTATATCTATTTTTATCATTTTACCCTGTATCACCAACGACGAGACGAGTTTTTACATGCTAAACGTGAATAGATTTTATTCATCTTATTTTCTTATTGTGGGAATGGTTTTCATTATGATACCACAAAATGGGAAATTAAATATCAGAAGACATTAAAAAAAAAAACTATCGCTTTATTTTTATTAAGAGTTATATTCACGTGTCATAATCGTCAGCTAGAGAAACCCCCGGGGCTAAAGACCAGTGTTCGACTTCCAACTAATCTGCCGGTTTCTTTTCTACACGCAAAAGTAGTCAGCCGACGCCCGCTTTTTGGCGAATAACCGGCTCATGGAATAGTTATTCACTACTCACCACTTCCATCCTCAGTGGCAGTTGTGACGTCCTTCTGATCCCCAGGCGGTTTGGCCGCCTCATTCTTCTCGTCTTGATCCGCCATGCTGACCACCAGAGCACCGTACTGACTGTAACTCCAACAAGTTATAATGCTGCACCTTAACATTTACTATAGGTCCCGTTAGTAGTGTGAATGATCTCTATGAATGGATGGATCTTTCGCATATAGGATTAATAGGGAGATATAATAGAGTTAGATGAACGCTTTTTGGGACATCAGTCTTAGAAAGTGGTAGTCAGTTAGGAAGCTTGGGAAAAATCATAATATAATAACATGAGAATTTGGGGTTTGCACCTCCAGTCTTTATTGACGTTTTTCCAAAACGATGTAGAAGTTAAAGCAAAAGCTCAGTTGAAACAGATTTTCTTTGGATACATAGTATTTAAAATTCAAAAGTTATAAGTTATAAACATTTTTTCTTTACTCCTTTAGCTTGGCAGTGTTGGGAGTATGTTTAGACATAATTTTACTATATTAATAAATATGTCGAAGAATCAATCAATAAACTGCAGATATTACGAATTAGTCCATGGGCAAGGAAGACAATTTAGTTCTGTAAAGTTCTTAACCTCAAAATTACACCCAAAACTGGAGAAAACATACTGCAAACTATGATAGAGGAAAAAAATCATGAAATAAATGAAGAGAAACATAAATTTCCTCATCAACATAATTTAGATCAATGGACGCGAAAGACCTTACGCTCAACCTAACTTAAATTACAGAGGGTAAACACTTGGATTAGTAACATTAAGCTACAATACAATATGACAGGTAAACACAGTACCGACCACCATACTATACCATGCACAGAGAAACTCTGCTGGGACCAACCATGTTACTGAGGGGACAGACAGCGCGATTTTTGATACAAAACTTTTTTAAATGATGTGGTTATTCTGATAAAACTACAGCTGTAATCTTATTTAAAAAAAAGTTCAAAATATAGTTAATAACTTATTAATAAAACTCGCCATCTGTCACCTCCATGTTGAAACGATAAAAGGTCACGCAAACTTACATTAAACAAATTCTATCAAGAAACTATGCGGAACTAATATCACAGAGTTTACAAATCGATTTTAAGAAAAATAGAGAAATTATGTTACCACTTTTTACAGAGTCATCTACTACTTTAAGAAAAAAATAAATAAAATGAAACGAAAAACAAAAATTAATATGAAATTAAACTTGCTTTGCCGAATGAATTTAATCTAGCATTAGTCAAATTATATCCAATTAAAATGGGTGATGTTGCTATTTAAAAAAATATATGGTATATTAAAATTGAAATATGATAACTGCAGTGTTAAAAGTATTAATAGTCTACGAAATGAAAGGTAAAAATATAAACCACTGATCTACAAGTTATGAAACCTCGTTCACAACATTATATTTCTTTATGATGACTCGAAAATGACATGAAAACATATGAAATAAAACTATTCTACTGTGTCTTTCGGTGAAAACGAAGTAATCCGAATTACTTTGTTTAATATAAGTGTTGCGAGTGCATTCGCTATACATTTACCAGACTTTCCATGAAGGGTACAAGTAAGTATTGGGTTGCACCCAGAATACGAACATTTAGGAGGTATAAAAGCTACAGTCAACACTATATAATATAATAATTATATACAATACACATAATTATACAAACCCAACACATAGTTAAGGCTTGCGGAAAGGGGGCGCTTGATGTGTGATACCATTCACAGTTAACGAACTAAGGTGAAAGTGGGCGTGATGAATAAAAAACAAAACGAATAATATGTTCAATAAATCAAAACACTTAAGAATTCTGTACATGCCCACTTACTATTCCAATGTAACAAAGTAGATTTAATCAATTCAAATTCTTAACACCAATGATATTTTTAAGTTTTAAACTATGGCCATTTGTGTAAGTATAAAACAGACGATAAAACTGGCTTTAATTTTATTGATTGGCCAAATGTCATCCTCAGTATACATACGAATAGAACGAAATTGCAAGAGCAATATTTGAACCCTTTATAAGGCAGTGGCCACCGTAATTTGATCCGTATGGAGTTGTGATACAGGCGATACCAATGAAAAATTTCAACCGCCTGTGCTCTAGAAAGTTCGAAAGGCGGCAATTAGTAATTGGTGTCTTTCAAATTTTAAAATAATTTCATATCTGTACGGATTTTAGAGTTTGGCCCCTGGTTGACTTTATCACAGTCGGGGTAACCTAGGGGGCCAAAATTAACGAATTAAAGTCTTTTAAAATAATATTTAACTCTCATTTTGTTGTTTATGATGCACTAAATACACGATTTCAGCATCAATAATTACGAAGTGAATTATTATTAATTGAGCTTTTGTTAGATTTAAGGTGTGATGTTTTTTTACTTTTCCTAAGATACATACACCTTCATGTAAGTGGAACATGTACAAAATTCTATAAACAATAAAAAAATAGGGTTAATGGACGAAGCAAAATAAAATGTAGGCTCACACTGAAAAGTGGTAGGGTAACTTCTCTTCTGTCGCGTTTTGCTTTCTCATTAAGCTGTTTAGGAATTCGGCCAGCTCTTGCGGCCTTCTCCTGCGGAATACAAACAGACAGACTTTATACATTTGTTTGTATACGCCTCACACATCCATATTTAATTTTTGTTTTCGGATAAAAAAAATATCATAAATATTACATACGATAGTATAAAAACGTAAGATTTTATTGCCTGGTCATGTACAGTGAAAAAATAATGATTAAAAGATTTTATATTTTTCCATAAGTAGCTGTTTCTCATAATGGTAATAAACTGCGTCGTTTTTTTTATACCACCACCGTGGCACTCAACCCTATACGGCCCGCGTTATGTTAAGCGGTTACCGTTGCCTATGGACGCTTGCAACACTAGAGGCATCTATCGCGCGTCGCAGATATTTGATTACTAAGTAGCAATCCTGTAAATAATTGAAACGTTTATCCCATGGAAGAATCTTCTCACCTGACGAAGTTATTTTTTAACTGTACATTATCTGTATTTGTAATAACCTGTGTTGACTTGACATACAATATGTAATACATTATTGACATAATTTATGATATGCACCGACAACATACAAAAGCCAAAACATTATGATGATTATTGTTCATTGAGCACACTTTTAGTTCACATTTTACCCTAAAATGTTGGACCATAGTATGAACGTTTATACAAGCCAACATGTTGTTAACTAAGATCTGATCATCTGACCTATAGATCAAAATGGCTCAAGTTCAATTTCATTTTGAAAATCTTAACTAAGACATTACAACACATTAGAATACGTGCTTTTACCTTTGACTCTAGCAGTTCCACAGTATAGCGATGTAATTACTAGCGTTAAAATGAATTAAATAGCACATTACCTTTGAGTTGAGATCGAATGGGGTTTGCAATAGGAAGCTAATGCCTTTTTATTTATTTTATGTACCAAATATTTTAAGCCCAACCAAATATTTGCCTCGCTGGACACAAAGTTTAGCGAAAATAATTACTTTCTCTCTGTTCCATCCCTATTTTGTATTAGTGTAGGTAGTTAAGCTTCGTAGCAACTATTAAAAGATGTTGCGGTAACATTTGAGATAAATCATATTACTTCAGTTAATAATTATGTAAATCGCTTTGCATTTGCCACATTGTTTCAATTTGAGGCTAATGAGTCTCACAACTAAGTGTATAGGTATTTCAACCTGAATTTCCCTACAAAATACCCAACATTGAGCTATAAAAATGTGTTTAAGTCACATTTAGATATAATAATAATATCGCACACCCGGTAAAAAACTGTCATAACACAAAAACAGGCAAATCTCACCCCTTGCAGTAAAATATTATTTTACTGCAAAAAGTGAGATTATAAAAATATAATTTTACTGAAAAAAGTGAGACCAACCTTGCCTCTACGTTATGAAAGGTTTTTAGCGGGTGTGCGATTATGTCGTCAATTATTAATAAGTAACAAAATGACTCTACCAGATTTGCCTGTTTTTATGTTATGACAGTTTTTTACCGGGTGTGCGATATGTTTAAGTCACAAAGATAGATTTTTATTTAATTTCTTTCATTTACGCAACACGTATCTGCCAGTTTCTACCGTAAAAAACCTTACGTGAGTTCTGTGGTTAAAATATCATTACACTTATACCAATATTAACACTACATAGTAGCACGTTACTACGTTCGCTATACTTCGTGTACTCGTTCGAGACATAGTCGAGTGTCAAGACTTACCGACTGACTTCGGCGTGCGCCTTAACGAGTTGCGAGTGGATCAGCGAGCACAGTTTGTAGCATACGTTGCGCGTCGGCCCATCCACGTCCGCCGCTTCGCTGGAAGCTGAGCGTGACAAATAAGTCAGTAATGTTGGCAGCACCACCAAAGTTCAAGAAAAAATATTTTTCATAGTAGCAACATTTATTTTATTTTATTTCAGTTGGCAGGCAGTCACGCAGCCCTACAGATAGTAAGCGGTCACTGTGGCTGCCCCGTTGAATGTCCCTTAACGGAATAGTTGAGAAACACTTAACGGGGATCTTCGAGTCATTGATTACTTTACTGTACTGGCTCCCACAATACTACTGCCGGAACACAGATCACCTGAGCGGTAGGTAGTTGGTACTTTACCATTAGTAGGCTTGTAGATATACTCAAATTTTAAAGGTAAATGTCCTCACCATTTTCCCCAGGAGCACCTTCTTGGACAACATTGGAGTCTGAACTCGAAGCCTGAACAGGCTCAATATTCAAATGTAGTTGCTTCTTCGGTGTGTTATTTTCAACCTAGACAAAAAATGATAAATATAAATAAATATCAAAAAACACTTCTGTCCACTTTATTAGAACTCTACACAATTAAGTCTTATGGTAATGTTCTATTTTGCCTTCATGGCCCTGTTAGCTCTAGATTTGCTAGGATATTATTGTTGTCACATTAATTTACGTTACTTTTCACCGTCTCAGGTAGCCCGACTTAAAATATGACTTTTACTTTTTCTCTTTTTCTACTTGCTTCTCAGTTTTTAAGAAGGAATAATAATTGTTACCTACGCCATTGAAATGTGACTTTCAGCTCTCTAGTCTTTTTACTATTGGCGCACTCATCAGGTTCTTCGCGAGATTTTTATTGGCTACACTTAGTGACTAAGTGCCTGGAAGAGCGACCACTTGGGTCCAGAAGCAGAGATCTTACCTCCATAGGCTCGACGGTGACGTTGGCCGTGAGGATGGGCTGGCCAGGCGCGGCAGGGTGTATGTGAGGGGTCTGCGACGCGGGGCGGGCGCGGTCGTCGTCCACCAGCATGGCGTCGGGCGCGGGCGGGTCGCTGGGCGCGAACAGCCGCGCGAGTTGCTCGTGCACACGACAGAAGAGCGACCACTAGGGTCCAGAAGCAAGATATCCAACCTCCATAGGTTTTGAGGGCTACACTTAGTGACTATAAGCCTTGAAGAGCGACGACTAGGGTCCAGAAGCAAGAGATCTTACCTCCATAGGCTCGACGGTGACGTTGGCCGTGAGGATGGGCTGGCCCGGCGCGGCAGGGTGTATGTGAGGGGTCTGCGGCGCGGGGCGGGCGCGGTCGTCGTCCACCAGCATGGCGTCGGGCGCGGGCGGGTCGCTGGGCGCGAACAGCCGCGCGAGCTGCTCGTGCACGCGACGCTCGCCGGCGCGCGGCGTCGTCGCGCCACGTTCCCGCACTCTCTCCAGTAGACCCTGGTATTTATGACCAAGATTACAAGTTTAACGCAGTGGAGTGTTTAGGTGGGTCAATTGGACCAGTATACAAAGGAGAATGCAAAACTTGCCATTGTTTTTGGGCCCAAAAAAATTAAGTTAATGTACAGAGATGAGATGTATTCTACGTGAAAGACCACACGCACCCATTAACTTTTATAATGATGGCACCATAATCCGTCCCAGGCGGAAAAAGTTATCGTCCATAATAATTTATTATTTTTATATGAACATAAATAATTAACATAATAAACATTTTTTTTTCACTAGGACCAATTTTGTCGACGCCATAATAAAAGTTAAAGGTGTTTATTGGATCTACTTCGTAGTCTATGTCCCAAATCTGCACAACATTTTTTTTTTGGGCCCAGTCTTTTACATTGTCCTTCGATTGTGTATTATTATTAAGTAGTACCATACGGGCCTACCATAGCATCAACCAAATGTAAACGAGCAACATGGTTGCAATCGCCGTCACCGAAAATGGTGTGGAATAAATGAATGTAATGTGTGAATATTATTTATCACGCACTACCAACGAAAGTTATTTCTTACCAAGAAATGATCTTCATGGAAGAACGATGTGCCCATCAGCCGATCTAAGAATCTGCAGTCCTTGTATAGGTTGAGAAGTTTGCGCATAATCTGAAAAATAATGAATTTAATGTGACAACCAATCTCTCTGTTGTCAATGATTTCACAACTCCGTAGGTGCCTTGAAAAGTCATTTGAATCAATAACAGAAACCGCCCGTCTGAACTATAGACATTAGTGTCACCTCTTGACTCTGCAGCGTAGGATGCTTAGCAAACATCTCATCGAGCCTACTCATGGCCACGCGTCCCCTCTCAATGAGTTCAGCCACCCTAAGCTCAAACAGCTTGGCCACGGCACCCGCCAGCGGCGTCTTAACTAAAGACATTAGACTCGCCTCGCGTAGGATGCTTAGCAAACATCTCCTCGAGCCTCCTCATGGCCACGCGTCCCCTCTCGATGTGCGCTGCCATTCTCGGCTCGAGCAGCTTGGGCACCACCTCAGCCGGGACGAACTTACCCTAGGGCAGGCGTCTTAACTAAAGACTTATAGAGACCCACCTCTTGACTCTGCAGCGTAGGATGCTTGGCGAACATCTCCTCGAGCCTCCTCATAGCGACTCGTCCCCTCTCGATGTGCGCAGCCACTCTCGGCTCGAGCAGCTTAGGGACGGCTCCCGCCGGGCCGAGCTCGGCCTGCGATAGCGCGCCGGCCGCCAGCGGCGTCGCCGACTCGGCCGGCGGGTTCACGAATACTAGGAACGAGCCGTCTGAAAGTAGCATTAAATCTAAGACCGATTTTTATGAAGAAAACTTTCTGCTTTATTAGGATAGTAGTAAGTATTTTTATTCTGTTTTTTTTTTATTACAAACAAAAAGACAATTAGAAGAGAAAAATGAGTATGCTAACTTGTTTAAATATAATTACATTATTAGTTTGCTTAATTTTTATAATAGATGTATAAGAAGTTAAAAGTGGACAGATCTATGAGTCCAGAGTAAAATAGTTAAACGTTTTTTGCAAGGGCATGCTTAGTTCGCCACTCACGCTCCACCCTCCCTCCGTTTTCTTCCCGATGTCGTCCAACACGAACGCGCGTTTGCATCAATTCAGCCGCGATGCAGTAGTGCGTTGGCATCGCTACTGTTGCTCCTTGCAAATGCGTCTAACTCGCGTTTGCAGCGTCGCTGTGGGCAAACGCCCTTAGTTGAAGGAGAAGAGTTTTAAGAATTATTGTCGTATCTCATAGATACCTGATGCGCTGATGGGCGGCGTGGGCGTGGGCGGGTGGTGCAGCGGCGCGTCGGGCGTGCGCGGCGACGCGTCGTGCGCCGAGCTCTGCGTCTCCCACGAGTCCTCCGACCCCGATCCTATTGTCGTATCTCATAGATACCTGATGCGCTGATGGGCGGCGTGGGCGTGGGCGGGTGGTGCAGCGGCGCGTCGGCGTGCGCGGCGACGCGTCGTGCGCCGAGCTCTGCGTCTCCCACGAGTCCTCCGACCCCGATCCTATTGTCGTATCTCATAGATACCTGATGCGCTAATGGGCGGCGTGGGCGTGGGCGGGTGGTGCAGCGGCGCGTCGGGCGTGCGCGGCGACGCGTCGTGCGCCGAGCTCTGCGTCTCCCACGAGTCCTCCGACCCTGATCCCTCCGAGCCCCACAGCTCGCCGTCCTCCGAGTCGTACTCGCCCACCTGACACGATACAAATCAATTCAGTTTATTCAAATTCTTATAATTGCACGAAAAGTAGACAGAGGCGTTAGGGTGAACGCTAAAACTCGCGCGGGCGCACGCTCGCGTGTCTATAATGAAAAATAGTTTGAGCAGCGCAGGAGCCGGATTGTCACACGCGCGGCGGGCGTCTGCTCGCGGGTATGTTTAATTGTTTCTACAAATCAGTCAGCGCCGCTAGATGCCTCGGTCACACGCGTCGGAAGCTAGGTACAACCATGAACATCGCTACAACTGCACACGCTCGAGATCAAAAATTATACTAGCAGCGCTAAATAAGACGAGTGCTCGCGACGGGTGCCCGCTCACGGATTCGTGGCCCGATTTACGCCGTCTATCAGATATTTCATTTTGATATTAAAATATCTGCTAGATTGCGTAAGTTATGACTGTATAATTATCTACCCTCATTGTAATAGTGTTAGGGAAAAAAATATAGAATGAAACTACTCACTTTATACAAATCCTGTGGCCAGCACATACTTGTATGTCCATCAACCCACCATACTTTTACACGGCCAGTAGGGAAGTTGTCGATAACCTAAAACAAAGTTATTAAGACTATGATTACAATAATAATATTATGCATGTGCGATATTCATAAGCCAGCCTGTCTACTCAAGGAAGATGAGTCAATACTAACCAATAGGATTGCTTAAATTCTCCGTATCTGCATTGCTATTGGTTTAATACCTAAGTTTACAAAGTGGTCTAGGAGGACCCCTAGAGGTCAAAAAAAATAATTGAAAATTCCTATTAGTAGAAGATCCGAACTAAGGTCGACCTCCACCGAGTTGATAATAGAATGAAACTTGTTTTATCATGAATTTAACATATTAGAAAACATATTAAAAATGGGTTGCCTAAAAATATCCTGGACCGACCAATTTTTTTTTTTTAATGATTTTAAACAAAATTTTGCAATAACAAGATAATAAGAAAATTATGTCCTGACTTAACTTACAAAACGTATAGAATGTGCAGCCGTTGGGTTTTCTATTATTTACGTGGGGGGACTACTGGGTTGTCAGGTATAAACACGTATGTGTCGATACTAGTTAATTTCACCTAATTGGATAATAGATTTTTTTTAATATCATCATAAGCGCTGTTTTATTATGAACACGTAGATATATGGTTGTCTGCAAAAAATTGGGATTTTGTTAAAATTTTTTTTTTAAAATACAATTAAACATACTCGGTCCAGGATTTTTTTAGGCAACCCATTTTTAATATGTTGTCTAATGTGCCAAATTTATAATAAAATAAGTTTCATTCTATTATCAACTCGGTGAAGATCGACCTTAGTTCGGATCTTAGACTATATTGATTTATCTCGACGGGTCCCAAGAACAAACACGTATCTGCAAAAACTTCAAGTTGCAGTACGAAGCCTTATAGTTGCGCGGTCTGATTATTTTACTTAAAAATAAAATAATGTAGATAATGTATGTAAATTTAAAGGTTCGTCCTGCATCTTGATGATTTTGCAGATACGTGTTTCTTCTTGAGACCCTTCAATCTAATCATCTCATTTTTAGTCGAGTAGCTGCAGGAAACCACGTAGACCAGTTAAACTGTGAAAGTCTGGGAACCTCTGGTTTCATATAATCACACCTCGGCTCCAATGCATAAGCCACTCAAGCATTATTACTGACCTGTCCCGCGGTACAGTGCGCGTCTTCCCCGGTGAAGTTGGCGACACGGATGACTACCGTCCCCGGCCGGTACTGGAAGTCCGGGTGGTCTTTCAGGTCGTACACGCTCATTTCACTCTCGTAAAGCATTTGCGGTCTGCCCAAAGGGAAAAAATATGTAGGACAAGTTATAAGCTACGAGATTATTTTTTTATTCCGATAATTATATAAGAAATTTGTGACCAAAATTGCATTTTGTTGCTATGATTTGTATCAAACATTGGTGGTCCTTCGAGCCGGATATTGGATAAATTGTATATTGGGGCATTCCATCGTTCATTGAGAGAAGTGTCAGTTCTATTTCAATTGAGATGTTTAGTCAGATTAAAGAGATGTGCTTCTACTGCTTACATTTTCAATTCAAATTTTCAGTTATTTATGTGGTACCATAGCAATCAATATTTAGCACAAATTGAATAATAAGTGCACAATTAAAACTGACAGTGACCAAGGTAACTAGTTATTTTTTATTAGGCGAGCTAAGGATGTCATAATATTGTACTCACACAGGTTCGTCGGCGCTCGTGTAGGTCCGGTACCAGTGGACTATGGCCGTGCGTCCGTGGTGGTCCACGCGTTGTACCACTCCGTATTCTCTGTGCTTCAGCTGGACATAACATTATAATGAGTCAATATGGGCAACTGTTAAAGAAGTTGCTCCTAGAGGTGTGTCACACTCACACGGGTTTATTTTTAATTTGAACAATATTAGGAAACTAGCTTTTCGCTCGCGGTTTCACTCGCGCGTAAATTCTTTTTTTAAATATCCCGCGGGAATGAGACCTTTTCCGTAGGAATTGTATAGCCTATGTTCTAATCCGGGTTACAAACTATACGTTGCAAACCTTTGAGTTTCATTAAGGCAAATGAGTCATGGGCCGATAAATTTGTTATACTGGTGACCTTACTCGGCAATGGCACATTCTGGTTAGCACAAAAAGGGTAGTTCCCATTTTATGTGCGTATATTATTCGTTGTTTTTCCTTTATTGATGAATTTCGTTCCTTGCTTGGATCGTAGGACCCTAAAGTTCACATTAATAATAATCACCTTCCAAACCATTGTAAAGTCATAGTTTCAAAGTTTAAATAAACAAAAATACCTGATGATTCTCTTCAATATTGGCCGCGCCACTAACTACGAAATCTCCTGGGAAGCACTCTTGTCCATCAAGATGATGAATTGGATACAGCTGAGTAGAAGGTATGCCCATCTCTATTGTGCCATCCTGTGAAAAAATATTGATTTTACATAGAAATATGTACTAATGTGTGAGAAAGTTTTAATTCAAAAAAATTAAAAAGTCTAGTCGGAAATTGGATGTCTAAAATATATTCAACTAAAAATGGCAAGAAGTTTCATTGTGAGAAGCCAGTCAAATTTTGAAAAAGGTTTACCACCAACCAGCGTTTACTCGGAGCTTTTAAGTTATTTTCCATATTGTGTGGATTGAGTTAGTGTGTTTCCATGGTGTGGTGTGAGTGGGTGTGTTTCCATCGAGTGATTGGGTGTGTATCCATAAGTGAAGCGAGTAGGGGTGTTTCCATGTGGGTTGTTTTCAAATTAATTGTACCATAACTCACATGTAACGTCACTCACATGTAACATAAAGGTAAATTCTCACAAGATAATATTCTCCCATCGTATTAAAACTAGTGGCTGCCCGCGACTTCGTCTGCGTGGACCGTAGAGAACCATGGACAAGGGTAAAAAAAGTCATAAGTTTAGTGCCAAACATCCAAAACCGTTTAGGCGTACCTAAATTTTACGGTTTTATCCCTGTAAATGACGATTTCAAACAAACTTTCATCCCCTATTTCCACCCCTTCCATTGCTCCCCTTTTTCCGGGATTGAAATGAGACGACACGGCAGGCACTAGCTTTCAAATAAAAAAAGAATCATCGAAATTGGTCCACCCAGTAAAAAGTTATGAGGTAACAAACAGAAAAAAAAATACAGTCGAATTGAAAACCTCCTCCTTTTTTTTTTGAAGTTGATTAAAAACGAACATTGTGAGTAACGAAATTGTGAATAACGAACCCCAATGTGGACGAGTCTTTACCATGTAACGTTATTCACATGTAAGTAAATATTGATGTTTTACTACATCTCAGTAAACATAACATCATAACCACAAAGCCTGCAAACAATGTAATTGCCATTTTACAATCACAACAATTAGTTCTTTCGAATACACTTATATTTATATACAACTTCACTTACCTTACATATTATAATCCTGTCGTTTTTCACAGGTTTTCGATGTTAATTTTACGACCTCATTTACATAACCTCATGTAACTCTGGCAAAGACAGGCGTTTTGTTTATTTTTTAACACCAAATGGAAGTCCGGGAATGCCAGAACCGAAAAAAACATTTCAACGGTAGTTTAAAGTCCCAAATACCGTTACTCACGCATTGTTACTCACATGTTACAAAACCTTGGACATCTCTTTAAATCAATGTAAAAAAACAAACAATAAGCTGAATACGACCTCAACGCAAGTCACGGTTAGTCTGTCCTTTAATCTAAAGATCAAAGTTCATAATTTGCCTGTACGTGTATTTACGAAAGAGTTGTTCACATTTTTCTAGACAAAGGTAGCAAATGGACATCCTTATTTTGTATGAGATGAAAAAATAATAGTTTGTTTTCTTAGCTCATATTCCATAACTATTTGATTAAATAACAAAATTATAAGCTTAAGTTATAATAAGTAAACCAAGCTGCTGGAAAAATATTCATAAAACAGTTCAGAATTGAAATCTTTCTCACAATTACGCAATGAAGGTGTTGGACAAAAATTTTGACTCTAGGTACAATTATTTTGATTTTTACCCATGTGTGAAGTGAGTTAGTGTGTTGTATGGTGTGAGTGTTTCCATTTGTTCGAGTGATTGGGTGTGTATCCATGAGAGGAGCGAGTAGGGGTGTTTTCATGTGTGGAGTGAGTGGGTATGTTTCCATGTGTGGTGTGAGTGGTTTGTTGTCCATGTGTGTGTGTGTGTGTGTGTTTGTGTGTGTGTGTCGTACCTGCCAGACGACGTTGGCGCGCGAGGTGGTGTGCAGCGTCTCGACGACGACGCGGTCGCCGGCGCGCGGCGGCGGCGCGGGCGGCGCGCGGCGCACGGTGCGCTTGAGCCGCTTGCCGCGCAGCAGCCGCACCGCCAGCTGCGGCGACCGCTTGCCGCGCGTGCTCGCCGCCGACGAGCATCGCGACGTGTCTATGTGCGTGTGTGTCGTACCTGCCAGACGACGTTGGCGCGCGAGGTGGTGTGCAGCGTCTCGACGACGACGCGGTCGCCGGCGCGCGGCGGCGGCGCGGGCGGCGCGCGGCGCACGGTGCGCTTGAGCCGCTTGCCGCGCAGCAGCCGCACCGCCAGCTGCGGCGACCGCTTGCCGCGCGTGCTCGCCGCCGACGAGCATCGCGACGTGTCTATGTGCGTGTGTGTCGTACCTGCCAGACGACGTTGGCGCGCGAGGTGGTGTGCAGCGTCTCGACGACGACGCGGTCGCCGGCGCGCGGCGGCGGCGCGGGCGGCGCGCGGCGCACGGTGCGCTTGAGCCGCTTGCCGCGCAGCAGCCGCACCGCCAGCTGCGGCGACCGCTTGCCGCGCGTGCTCGCCGCCGACGAGCACCGCGACGACCATGTCGCGCCGCTAATCCACAACAAAACATTTTTTATTTTTATATCACATCAGTTGGCAGACAGACACGCAGCCCACTTGATGGAAAGCGGTCATTGCGGCCTCCTTCATCAGAAAGCTTCGCTTAATGTGCTGCCAGACTGTAGGCTCATCTGATCTTCGAGCCTTTAAAGTGTACTGGCTCTCACATTAATATTGAAGGAACACAGCCAAAGCTGTTATGGCGGCAGATTTCATCTGTAGGCGTGGTAGCTAGCCAGTCGGACTCTGAAAAAGTCCTACCACCAACCAGACCCATGGCTGGAATCGAACCCACGGCCTTTCGGGTTTTATACCCGAGCAGCTTAGGCCTTAGCCACTGTTCCACAGAGGCGATGATCAAAACAAAACATTGTTCAAGTTTAATCTTTCGAGCCCCGGATTACCAGACACAATAGAAAATCTATTGTTACGCGGCACCCGAGTGCCGGTTCGGGATTGAGTGGTTAAGAACACTACTAATATCCGTTTCTATCGAAAAGAAACCAACAAGAAACTCGATAGTCACTATTTTTAATCGCCAAATGTTTACAATGTTGTTGGAACTACGCCTGTAGCACACTGCAGCGAACAGAACACTAACGCCTTTCAGCACAAGCAATATAGACGTAAGTGTTCTGTTTCGTTTCGCGTCCGCTTCACATTTCCTGCAGTGTTTCTACAGGCGTTAGACCTCTGCCTCGAATTTCGCGGAAGAGGGAGCACAGGCGGTCACCGCTTGAAAGGAGCGCTCGTGATAGCACGCGTCAAGCGGTGTCCGCCCGTGCAAGTACGGGCGTTCGCCTGCCTCGGTTTTACTTCCGCGAAATACAAGGCAAAGGCCTAACTCATGTAACTGCAACAGTCATAGTAACCTACCGAATTAAGCGATTTCATTTCACGAACATTACAAGGAGTGTTCTCAGATGCTAATACTTCTGTTAAACTCTAGATGCGAATGCATGTTTCGCACGAGACAACATTGACGTCACGCCTATTCTAAGAACTTTAGATGTAACAAAGAGCATTCCTATGTTTTCCCTTGCTACCTTGGTAATCCAAAACTCAAAAGTATTCAACATAATATTCCAGTCAATGAAATTTCAATTTTACCAAAATACATTAAAAATGTTCCAGTCATATCAGTGTTCATTTTAAAATCCTAGAACTAGTTAATTAAGCTGTCGCCCTTATTCCAACTTATCTATACTAATATTATAAAGAGGAAAGATTTGATTTTTTGTTTGTATTGAATAGGCTCCGAAACTACTGAACCGATTTTAATAATTCTTTCACTGTTGGAAAGCGACACTATCCCCGGGTGACATAGGGTACTGTTGATTCCGGAAATGTGAGGGGAAGGGGAGGGTATAGTTGAATAAAGAAATTACGCGCGGGTAAATCCGCGGAGGCGACCGCTATTAAAAATAAAATAACATTTGTTTATGAATCGCAATCTATTAAGAGCTAATATTGCTCTTTAATAAGGCTATGCAATCTTGAAAATAGAATTATTTAGACAAAATTAATTTTAAAAAATCCACAATAGCACAAACCTGTCAGTATCACTGCCGTCGCTGCTAGTGTTCTCCCAGTTGTCGGAATCGTCGTCGTTGAGGCCGATCTCCGACTTGCTGTCTCCATTCAGCAGCGAGCTATCCTCGCGTGTTGGCTCCGGACTAGCGACAAATTATTTACAGTTTAATTATCTTGGCACATCATTTTCAATAAACTTATGTAGGATAAACCTTCTTTATTAAATAAGGTTTCTAACAATGAAAAACTAACTAAGCAAACTAGAGAGCAGATTTATTTTTAAAGAGACTGGTAGAATACATAATACCGACATTTTAAGTACCTAATAGATTGGATTGTTGTTGTTAATGAACGATTGTGTTTCTCCTGAGTCTGGGTGTTTAAAATACAAATGTATTAAAGTATATATTTGTGGAATCTTCGTTGTATCTGATATGTACTACATTGTGCTATGTGCAACTTTGAGGTCAGATCAATGAATGTGATGTTATCTGATATTTATTAATAATTAAATGAATGAATGACAATAATACGCACACGCAATACTGTGTACAGGCTATGTACCTGATGCCAGAGTCGTTCTTCTCCTCCGTCGCCGTGTCTTCCTGACTGCTGGCCATGGGCAGGCACGTGTCGCCGCTCGGCTCGATCTTGATGCTTGGGCAGTTCGCGTCTGCTTTTAACGCGTCGTCGAGGGACTCGAGTTTGTCGTCCGCGTTGTCTACTTCCATATCGTTCTGTGGAAAGACATACTTATGACGAGACAGAAAGTGTGATAGAGGCGCTGCACAGATGTTAGACACTTTTTCTTCCCGACACAGCTCACAATTGTAACAATGCAAGTGCTTACAATAAATTGTCCTACATCTGCGCGGGGAGGGCTGATTTTATATTTTAGAATCTCTGGTAGCCAATATCTGACTAAAGACAGAGGTGTCTACGTCTGCGCAGCGTGTATGCTGTAGGCAATTTCACAGTCTTTTTTATATATGATGGTCCTCCTAAATTGGGTGATTTTATTAGCCTTATACTCCTGGGTTCAATTCCCGGGTCAAGAAAATTTGTTTCGGATTTTTCAAACACAGCTCGTATTTGTGATCAACAGTCTGCATTTGTAATTTTTTGGATGCCGTATTTGGATGATTTAGCCAGTGCCTCTAATTGAGTGGATTACTTGATTTCAGTGTTGGGCAAAATGTAATTAATTACTAATTACAAATTACAATTACAAAATGTAATTGAAAACTTCAATTACAAATTACTGGTAATTGTTTAAAGTAATTCAATTAACAATTACAAATTTGTAATTGTAATTGGTAATTGCAATTACTCAATTACTTTTTCGGTACTTTTTGAGTTTAGTTAGTATTTATATAAAATAATTAGGTAATGATTCATCAACAGTATATTTAAGGAAAACAGATCAAAAAAGAGTTATTTAGAATTGTAAAGGCATAAAATAACGTGCAAAATACATTATCCAATAGGTACATAATAGTAGCCGTAGGAGGTGTTCAGGGTACCAACATAAGGGAATGTTTCTTGGGTATTTATCAGGGGATGTTTTCCGGGTAGTATTACCAGGGGGTGTTTTCAGGGTATTAACATAATGGGTGTTCTCCAGGAAGTATCATCAATGGGGTGTTCACTGGGTTGTTGCATCGGGGGTTGTTTTTAGGATAGTCACATCAGGGGGTGTTCCCCGGGTAGTATTACCAGGGGTGTTTTCAGGGTATTAACCACAGAGATCTATGGACTGTGGTATTAACATTATGGGTGTTCTCTAGGAATTATCATCAAAGGGTGTTCACCGGGTTGTTGCATCGGGGGGTTTTCAGGGTAGTCACATCAGGGGTGTTCACCGGGTAGTTGCATCAGGGGTTGTTTTCAGGGTAGTCACAGCAGGGGGTGTTCACCGGGTAGTATTACCAGGGGGTGTTTTCAGGGTATTAACATCATAAGTGTTCTCTAGGAAGTATCATCAAAGGGTGTTCACCGGGTTGTTGCATTGGGGGGTTTTTAGGGTAGTCACATCAGGGGTTTTCACCGGGTAGTTGCATCGGGGGTTTTTTCAGGGTAGTCACATCAGGGGGTGTTCTCCGGGTAGTATTACCAGGGGGTGTTTTCAGGGTATTAACATCATAGGTGTTCTCTAGGAAATATCATCAAAGGGTGTTCACCGGGTTGTTGCATCGGGGGTTTTCGGGGTAGTCACATCAGGGGTGTTCACCGGGTTGTTGCATCGGGGTTTGTTTTCAGGGTAGTCACATCAGAGGGTGTTCTACGGGTAGTATTACCAGGGGGTGTTTTAAGGGTATTAACATAATGGGTGTTCTCCAGGAAGTATCATCAAAGGGGTGTTCACCGGGTTGTTGCATCGGGGGTTGTTTTCAGGGTAATCACATCAGGGGGTGTTCTCCTGGTAGTATTACCAGGGGGTGTTTTCAGGGTAATAACATCATGGGTGTTCTCCAGGAAGTATCATCAAAGGGTCTTCGCAATCTTACCTGCCGGGCAGAAACACTTTGCCCATCTCTTAATATCAGTAATAGTATCATAGTAAAAAATCTGACAAACATGAAAATACACAGTTTGGTACTCCGTTGCATGGCGAATTCGATAATCTAATGCATTCTGAGTTCATATTAAAAAAACACTGTTTCTAACCATAAAAACCGTAAAACACCGTTTTAAACGGTTTTAAACCAAAATTTTGGTTTATACGGCATGGTTTGATTCGTTTTAAACCGACCTTACAACCATAGTTGGGAAGTAACATTTGTTTTGGTCGGGATAAAGAGGTTACCCGGTCAAAAAACAAAAAGATTCTTTAAAGTAATTGAGTAATTACAATTACAAATTAATGTAATTATAATTACCAATTACTTATGTAATTCAATTACAGTAATTTCAATTACATGTAATTAATAATAATAATAATAAAAATTGTTTTATTTCTCACCACAAACCAAAATACAGAACCAGAATACATAGTAAAGTAAAAACATTTACAACATTTGGTTGTGGATCGCTGGTGCCTGTTGTAGGTATACACCTGTGTTACAGGTCACCAGGTCTCCAACTCTCAGAAATAGGATACACTTTTTAAATTTTTGTTTAATTTTACATGGAACTGATTAGTTAACACAGCTATGCAGTTTATAAATTACAGTGAGAAAAAGTAAATATATGATTAGTGTAGTGTAGGTAAGTGTGTGTGAGAGTGTGTGTGTGTGTGAGTGTTTGTGTGTGAGATAGTGTGTGTGTGGAGAGTGGATGTGGGTGTGTGTGTGTGTGTGTAAGTGCGTGTGAGAGGGTATGTTGTATATATTCACAAAATGTAGATTCTCTGAGAAAAACACAACAGAACTGTGGGTTTAGATCATGACTTCTAGTAGCCTTTCAGTATCAGAATATGATTGTTTTAGTAGCCACTCTGTAAGGGTGCGTTTAAATTTGTAATAATTGAGGCCATACAGTTGCAACAATCTATTCAACTTTTTGTACAAAAAAGGACCAAGGAAGGGGAAAAACCTATAGCCGAAGGAAGTCCTGATTTTTGTAGAAATCTGAAGCTGAGGACGACGACGGGTCCCCACCCGTACATAGGGTGTTTTAGTGTGCTGCTTCAATGCGGTAGTGAGTATAAAAAGCTGTCGAACGGTAAGCACTTGACAGAAATCGTATAGTTTATTTGTCGGGTACAGTCGTGGTTTAAAGCAGCACACCTTTAAAACTGCCCTTTGTGCTCGTTCAATCTGCAGTAAGTGGGTTTTACCAGCACCACCCCAGGTTGAAATGCAGTAACACAAGATGGATTGGCATAACGCTTGGTAAACCATCCTCATTATCTCTGCATCTGCAGACTGGCGAAGCACTTTGAAAATGTACATTAATTGCAATTAAAGTAATTGAATTACTTTTGGTTCAATTATTAATTAAATTACAAAAGTAATTAATTACGCCCAACACTGCTTGATTTGATGTGATACTTACATCAGTCGGCTTGAGCTTGCGGTGCGCGGAGGCGCGCTTCTTGGGCCGAGACGGCAAATGATCAGTGGAGTTGGTCTCCGACTTGGACGGCTTCTTCACGGGCTTCGTCTGCTTGCGGAGGTTTCTGTAGTATTTACCTGAGGAGAAGAGTAATTTAAAATTATATTTTTTTATTTTTTATTTTAATCCATTGCTGTCATCCAATCCATTTAATACATTGCGTCGCGCACGCCCTGTACTAAGCTGGCAATGTATTACAAACCGCGCGCGGGTCCCGCTTCACACAGTTTCCGCCCTAAGGAATAGGAGATGGGAAATGCCGGGCAATTCCCTTTCTCAACCACATTGGTCTTTTTTCTCGTTTATTGCCCGTGTTACTACCATTCTTACTACCAGTAGTAATACCGGTAAAGTGTTTACCCGTCTTACTACTGTAGTTGAAAGTTGTAAGAACAGCAATAAAATATTGCTCGTGTTACTACCGTTTAATTTTAATTACAAAAAGAAAATATTTTGTTTGTTTTTGTAATCAAAAATATTTTTAAAGCCTTGATAGTAGAATTAGACCAATTGGATCAGGACTTCGTCTCCATTAGATAGTGCAGGTTTCATCACTTTTCCGTCTCCACCGAGCTAGTGGCAAATACGCGCATAGAATATTTAGGGACGCGCCCAGATTTTTACATGTAAAGCGCTGTAGAAAACATTTTGTATTACTTTAAAATGATGATATTTATCGAGAAGAACCAGTTAATAACTCGATATTTATTTTTTTAATCGCCAAAATTTTTACACTATTCAACAATACGATCTCCAAGTGAGTCATGAGTTCAGAATCCTGACTACACACTTACTTTGTTGCTTGCGCCATTGCTTTTTGCTGATGAAAGTGTCCTCTGGGCCAATGGTGAGGAAATTCCTGTCGCCGACTTGCAGTGTGCATGGCTCGAAGACATTTAGAAGTTTCAAGTTCTTCAAGTCTTCACCTGTTTAGACGATAATGAAATACAAAATAACTTATCATAGGTACATACTGTTTATTTTGCAAGTCTCTATTGTTAATGATGAACGATACACAGGACAGCCGTCATGGGAACACGCCCATGAAATCACAACTTTTTACTATCCGAAATGCACGCACAGAATTATTGTTCTTGATGTGCCGGCCGGCTCCGCTCACTTAGGGATGTTAATTGCTATCATATCATCAGCACAATTTTGGGGCTTTAATCTTATTGGCTTCCACCATACCCGTGACACTCTCTGTACGTGAGAGTTCGAGCGCCAGTGACCTTGAGCCGAGCGTGTAAACGCTAGGGTTGCTACAGAAATTTAAACTTATGCAAGGACATGTTAATGAAAGTAGGTTTGATTTATATTAAGTTTTTGTAATCTTTAAATTACTTATATTAGGTAGGTAATATATTTACTCTTAGTAATAATCAGTTTATCACAAATAATCACAATCACCTAGTCATAATATGGTATTAATTTCAATTTTTAATTAAAAGCGCAGATTACTCAGTATCTACTACAGTATCTAACCCACAATAATCATTTTTATCCTTTACTTACTCGTATTACGAGAAAAGGCTTATTTACGAAAAAGCGATTTTAAGCAATACAGTATTAATCCTTATCCAATTAAGTACCTTAAATACATTGTGCATGTAATATAGATCAATATGGCCATTTACAACTTGTAATTTAAATGAATATTTTCGAAGTTATTATAGATATAGCGGTTGCGGCGGTACCGGCCGGGGGGCGCATGCCTTTACATAATAATACTAATTACTAATAGAATATTAATATTAAGTACCTAGGTAGCACAGTTAAGTAGGTAGTACTTACTTTTCTTGTTCACTGGGAAATCCGAAGAAACTTTTATCCGGATTTTGTTTTTGGTTGTTGCCACAGCCATAAACACAACAATAACGCCCGCCCGCCGCCGCCGGCATGATTTTGCGTCGCGTAATCAGTACGTGGTCGTGCAATCACTCCGACAAGCGAGCGGCGAGTCGGCGACTGCGGCGAGCGAAAACCCTAAGCCGGTACAGTCCACGGACTGAGGGCTACACACACCGCGCGCCGCGCGCACCCCCGCGCGCGCACACATAGCCCCGAGCGATTTTACGAGCACACATGCTTGAGTGTCGCTTCTTTACTTTAGTATATATTCTGTGCTTCCACATAAATATTGCCAGACCACAGAACTATGGTTGCTGATATAACCTGTTAGAGTTTCTGAACGGAGCAAACTAAAATACAATAATTTATTTATTTAATAACAAAAGAAAACAATGCTGGTTACTTCGTTCTGAGGGGTTGACAACAGATTTTCGGTGACACCAACACTAGAGTATATCTGTTTAGTTGGTATCTATACATCTAACAATAGAAGAGATTCAAGACTAACACATACAGACTGCATAACCTGACTGGAGAGACATTTTTTTGCAACCTACCTTCTACCAGGAACTTTGGTTGCTGGGGGGCGGCCGAGTCTGCCGGGTGTGTGCACAATGCACGGCATTGCCAGTGCACGCTCACACTCTCAGTGACGACCGCCTCCACAGTGAACTGTGCAAAAATAAACAAGATGTTTTGTCTTACAAAATAAATAAAAGAAACTAGAACTTATTGAAAATCAGCACAAGTAAACCCGGAACAAGTTAACCAGTCTTTTTTTTTTTTTTTTTTGTGCCATAAAGTTGGCAATCAAGCATACGGCCCACCTGATGGTAAGCGGTTACCGTAGCCTATGAACGCCTGCAACACCAGGGGTATCACGTGCGCATTGCCGACCAAATAAAAACCGTTTCACGCCCTTTTTGAAGGACCCCATACTATAGTCCTGTGGGAACACCTCGCCGGGGAGCTCATTCCACAACCTTAGCGTACGTGGCAGGAAGTTTCTCTCAAAACGCACAGTACGCGACCATTTTGGTTCTAGTGTGTGTGGATGAATTCCCCGCCGATGGCGAGCGGTGCGATGGTGGAAAGTGGCTGTAGGCATCATGTCAAACAATTCCCCGGAACACTCCCCGTTGTACAAACGGTAGAACACGCAAAGGGAGGCAAAGTCCCTCCTCAGACTAAGCGGCTCAATACGGTCTGTGAGCACGGGATCGTCGACTATTCTCACAGCGCGTCTTTGCACCGCGTCAAAAGGACCCAGCTGGTACCGTGGTGCTCCGGCCCATAAATGAGAGCAATACTCCATGTGTGGCCTGACCTGCGCTTTGTAAAGCTGCAGTCTCTGCCGGGGAGTAAAGAATTTTTTTGCTCTATTCAGAACTCCGAGCTTTTTCGATGCCAGCTTAGCCTTCTCCTCTAAATGACTACGGAACTGGACGTCACTAGAGATGTCGACACCAAGGATCCCAATGCTCTTAGAGGTGGTGAGAAGAGTGTCCAGGAATCGTGGAGCTATAGTAAATGGGGTTTTCTTAGCGGTGAACGTGCAGACTTGTGTCTTAATTGGGTTAAACTGAACCAAATTTGATTGGCCCCAATCGGAGATCCTGGTCAATGTTCTCTCGATTTCAGACACAAGTCTTTGACGGCTTTCTTCTACCTGGGACCGAGGGAGGCTGGCACGGCTCGTATAGTTTGTGTCCACAGTACTGTCGTCCGCATAGCAATGAATGCCATCAATAGATAGCATATCATTGATATGCAGCAAAAACAGCGTTGGAGACAACACCGAACCTTGCGGGACGCCAGCATTGATGTCCATGCTATCGGAGCAGCTGCCATTAACAACGACTTTTATGCTTCTGCTGGACAAAAAGCTAGCGACCCACTTGCATAGACCCTCGGGCAGTCCATACGATGGTAACTTAGCAAGAAGACCCCTGTGCCAGACCCGATCGAACGCCTTCGCTATATCTAAGCTGACAGCTAATGCCTCTCCTTGACTCTCAATGGTTTGCGCCCAGCGGTGTGTGAGATACACTAGAAGATCACCGGTGGAGCGATAATGACGAAAACCATACTGTCGGTCGCTAATGAGTCCGTGATCCTCTAGGTATCTAAGGAGTTGAGTGTTTATCACTCGCTCCATCACCTTAGAGAGAAGGGAAGTTATAGCGATAGGCCTGTAATTTGACGGGTCTGATCTATCGCCCTTCTTGGGCACAGGGTGCACATGTGCCGTCTTCCACATTGATGGCACTTGCATGGTGGAGTAAGAAAGCGCGTACAAACGCGTTAGCACCGGACACAACTCGGGAGCGCACAGCTTAAGCACCACTGCCGGTATGCCGTCAGGCCCACTCGACTTGTGGATGTCTAGAGATAATAACTCCCGCCGTACCTTCCTTTGTGTAAAGGAGATTTCAGGCATGGAGTAACTGCACCCAGGGATGTTGGGAGGGGCGGTATCTCCGTCATCCAAAGTCGAGTTTGAGGCAAAGAGAGTACCCAAGAGGTCGGCTTTCTCCTTAGCACTATGGGCCAAGTTACCATCCGGCTTGCGAAGTGGTGGCAGAGATGACTGGCAAAAGTTTCCCTCGGCGGCTTTGGCCAGCGACCAGAATGCTCGACTCCCCGAAGGATAACTGGAGAGCCGCTCGCCAATTTTGCCGACGAAGTCGAACTTGGCTTTGGCAATCTGTTTCTTACAGGACCTTGAAACAGCATTCAGATTTCGTTTTGCCTTAGTAGTATTAGGATCCCGACTAAGTCGAGCCGTGGTCCAAGCCTTAAATGCAGCCTGCTTGGCCTTTCGAGCTTCCTTGCAGGGCTGGTTGAACCATGGTCGTCTCTTTACCCCAGAGGCCACTAGCTTGTTTGGAATAAAACATTCCATACCAGCCAGTATCGCATCTGCGACGGCGGCTGCACAGGTGTCAGGATCATCTGATGTGAAGCAAAGCTGTTTCCACGTTGCGTAAAATTCACGCAGTCCGTCCCAGTCTGCTGACTGGTAGTGCCAAGCGCGTCGCCGACCTGAAGTCCGAGAAGCGTCAGGTCGCGCACAAGGCACTTGGGCCCGGATGAGGCAATGGTCTGATGAGCCAAGAGGCGCATCCACTACGATGGAATATCCATCCGGGCACGTAGTCAGCAGAAGGTCCAGCAAGGAACATGTATGGCCCTCGATGTCTGGTATTCTAGTTGGAGAATCTACCAGCTGAGAGAGTCCATAGGCCAGAGCAAATTCGTGAGCAGACCTTCCCGCGTGGTCAGTGGACTGAGAACTTAGCCACTCCTTATGGTGGGCGTTGAAGTCTCCTAGGATCACTAACTCCGCGGTTGGGTACTGCTCAAGAACCTGGTCAGACGTCACTTGCAGGTACTCAAAAAGCCGAGATGTATCCGCATCGCCGCTGTGAGATCTGTATAGGCACGCATAGATGCGGGTGTGGCCACCGTGATCCACGCGCACCCACAAAATCCACAAATCTCCGCCTTCTAGACCGTGGAGCCGGCGACAGCAGATATCCTCCCTTACGTACATACATACCCCAGCGCGACGCACAAAGTTGTGCTCTAACTTATATCCAGGGTATGAGAGGTAGGCTGTGTCCATCGGGCTGGATATCTGCGTCTCCGTCAGGAAAAGCAGGGTCGGCTGAGCAGTTTCGAGATGGTGATGCACTGCGTTAAGGTTGCTATGAATCCCCCTGATGTTGCAAAAGTCCACTTGAAATGTGGAAAGGGAGGCCGCTGGAGTTCCATTCCTTTTATTTCGGCGTGTCATTTTAGGGGCTGTGAAGTTGATTTTTATGATTTGAGGTGGAATACTGCATCAGCAGCGAGAGGAAAAAACAGTGACGATGCAGTACCACTGCGATGTTCAGCAGGTATGCAGTTCGTCAGCGCGGCGTACGGAAGGGCCCCCGGTCCCCCCCTGCCGCAGTAGCCGGGTCCACCCCGGTCTCCTCCTCCGGCACGACCACTGCAACAGGGACTTTACACAGGCTGGCGGTTCAGCCTCCCAGGGCGGAGATTATGTAATCCCTGGGTTCGGGAACCCATCTATCCTGCGGGCGGCCAGCGGATAGCCGTTTCACCGGGTCTCCCTGACCGCCGCGCTGACGTGCTGCGTCTGCTAGACTTACAGCAGCTAATAGCACCGCGAGTCCCCCCCGCTGCAGATGCAACACCCACCTCAGGAGCTCCGGCGACCTTACTCACCGGCAGAAACACAACCCGAAGGCTATTTTACCGCGGTATTCTGTAAGGTGGAGGTACTACCCCGGGCGAGCGGCTCCAATTTGAGCGAAAATTCGCTGTGCACTACCTCTCATTAGTCTAGCCTTGCACATTGAAAACCTTAATAAAAAAATGCTTATCTTTGCAATAGTCTCTCTTTCTAGAGGAGTAAAGTACAAACGAATTCTCACAACCACATTTATACATACCTTATGATCATGCATCTTGTGTTTCCTGGCCGCCTTCATCTCCTTCGACACGTGAAGCCAGTTGGCGCTGTCCAGGGATCCCAGCGGGCCGAACACCACCTGCCCCGGGTAGAACTCCGAAGAGGAGTACGGCGTGGACCGGCGGCGGCGCATCGAGTAGTCCTCTAGAGGACAGTTGTCTAGGTCAGGGTACTCCAGGCGCGACCCGTCTGCTGATACTAAGCGGAGTTTGCTGTGGACAGCCTGGAGGTACAAGGGTTTATTAGTGACTTCTTATTCGCTTGTATGTCTAAGGACCAGTTTTACTGACATAGATAAGTTCTTGATAATTTATCTGTGAGAAAACAATTACTCCATTATTTTTTCTTAAATTGTCCAAACTGAACTAATGTGAGTCTGACAGTGGTAAAACTGGCCCTCAGACTAGTTGGTTAATCTTATGTCAGGTTTTTCCAAAGACAACTATTCAGGCAGCCACAGCGAACTTAAATGACATGGAAGAATTCTTGCCGCTTCAAAATAGCGTAACGTAAACTGCACCGCGGTAGGCGTAGCTTAAAAACTGCACCTGTAAGTGAACCAGTCGGTTTACGGCACCGCGGAGAGCGCTGTCAAATGTCACATTGAAAAAAATAGATTTTGGAAGGAAATAATGCCTTCATGTGTTGTGAAGTGGTGCAAAAGTCATACGGACCACACCAAGTCTACTGGACTTAGGTTTTAACTGTAATGTTGTCGTTTTGTTAAATATAAACCTTAGTTAAATTAAATCATAATATTACACAGTCTACTGATATGTATTAATTAATTTTGGAGTAAGTTCATAATTTAAATTACGTTTCACGACATGTTATATAAACATTAAATTGACTTCCGGCAGAGCTCAGCCAATCAAAACGTTTGGTTAATGTTCCCGCTCCGTTGTTAACGCATGGCCCTTCACGTGTTTCCCCACTACTCCCACCACCACTACCGGTGGCCGGGCCATGCGTCGACTGGACGGAGCGTGAGGCATTCATTCTCGGACCTCGGTCGTGTACACTACAATTAGCAGAAGCTATGCCAAATTTATTGTAAATGGAGTGATAATTGATAATTACTGTTACTACCAAGTTGTTAATAAACAAGTTGTAAAATTGAACGTGGTTTCAATCCGGAGATTGCTTCAGCTCAGAAGAGGGATCGCTCACGAATTTTCCACAAAAGGTATTGTTAACACTTGTTATTTTTTTTCTCTCTACCTACATTTTTTTTTTTTTTTTTTTTTTCTCTTTTTCTCCTTTTGAAAAAATAACCGTTACATATTACACACTGCATTTGGTCAAGGCTAGTGTTGTGCCGTTCTCGAGAACGTTCTCCCACCTGAGAATATTGCCGGGAACGCTCCCGGCAACGTTCTCCGAAGTGAGAAAGGTTGAGAATCATTTTTATAAAATGGAAACAACCAACCTTTCTTAATTTAAATAGTATCAAATAAGGTCGACAGATCATTGTGTATAATACAATACAGTCTATTTGCAGTAAAATACTATATTCCCAGTATTCTTGAGAATATTCTCGGGAACTTTCTCGGCAATATTCTCAGCATTACTGCACCTATAATTTTTTTTGTGAAATATTGTTTTATTGATAATGGACTATGGCAGCATTTTCTTTTTATACGTAATTAGATAATAAACAGTTAAATTGTTCGTTTACTGACATGAAATATAGTTAATTTTGTATAGTAGAATGGTCATAATGAAACAAATTTTCGCAATCAACTCTGTTTAAGTAATTTGACAAGATAACATCAACTTCAGGACTACAATATTGACTAAGAATGACTGAGTGAACGCTCTGAAATCAGATTTTAAAAAATTAAAAAGATAATTCAGTCTTATTAACTGGTTAATAACTAAAAATAAATCAACAACTATCCAAAGATAAAATTAATCGACTGATTGGAAAATATCAACTTAGAACTAAGGGCACTTTCAAATTAGACGTACCGGTAACGCTCGACAGCAATAAGTCAACCGTACTGTTACCGCACCGCGTGCTATGAATTAAAACGGACCTAATTCCTCTTCGCAATAAGGTTCATTCTCGCGCGCACTCGTCTGCTTGTTTACATCCGCGCGCGCGCTGCATGTTTAGATCCGAAGAATTATCCTGTTCGATCGCGTGCGATCGCGCGGTTTCGCGAATGATACAAGAAATTAATAGAGCGGCCGCGCCGGGTATAAATAGAGAGAAAGCGACGCTGCGTCAAGTATTAATTCTTCGGAAAGCGATCAGTGCTAACTATCCTGCGACGTTTGAAGTGAACAGCGTTTACGAGTGTTTGTTTAGAATTGTCTACGTGGATTGTAAAGTGTTAAGTTGTGTTAAAGTTGTGTATTTCAATTTAGTGGTTTAAAATAAATAATTGTCTTTTCGTAACCGGCATTTAATTGAATTAACGCACCCCGTACCCGCAACAGTATGAATAATAACGACCGTCCGTACGCGGTATACGGCAAACGCGTGGCTACCGTACCGCAGCCGTCCGACACAAAACGTCCAATTTGAAAGAGCCCTTAACATCTAAAAATCAACAACAATATTAAAATTAACAATATTTAACGATTATGAATTTGTTTTTGGGTCTTATTTGAGGAATTAGCCATTAGGAGTTTTATTCATAAGCTTCCAACTATGAGCCACGTAACATAGTTTTACAGCTCTATCAGTCTTTAGTTTGTTTCTTTTCTGGCTATGTATATAAGAAAATGTCGAAAATGTCCTTTTTACAGTTGCCGAAGTTGATGGTATGGATAACATTTTCAGAGCAGGTCTCCCCAAATCTGAGTTCGGAAAAAATAAATTCCACCAAGACCAAGGTTGAATCGTGTAACACGCTGATTCATAAAGAAAAGTTTTATCATAAATGCCAGTTCGTCCTTTATAATTTGCTAAATCTTCAAGGATTCTTGGTCCTTTTGTCGCGTATCCACACTGTGCAATATTCATTATTGCCTGGCATCCTTCGGGATTCGCATTAGCAGGTAAAGTTGTACCTTGGTTACCAGGGTCCAAAATAGTGGCCGCAAAATGAACTGATTTAATGCATTGTCTTTTCTTTGTGTAAACTTAGCCAATAATAAAACATAGAAACACTGTACATAATTATATCAGCTATAAATATACAAAAACATCAAATTATAAATTAAAATTTTGTTGAGAACGTTGAGAATATTCCCGGGAGCGTTCTTGTTTCTCGAGAATATTCTCACTGGCAATATTGCCGGGAACGAGAAAGTTCTCAGCGGCACATCACTAGTCAAGGCTACTCTTTGACAATGCCGTTACATATCACACATTGCATTTGGTCAAGGCTACTCTTTGACAATGCCGTTACATATCACACATTGCATTTGGTCAAGGCTACTCTTTGACAATGCCGTTACATATCACACATTGCATTTGGTCAAGGCTACTCTTTGACAATGCCGTTACATATCACACATTGCATTTGGTCAAGGCTACTCTTTGACAATGCCGTTACATATCACACATTGCATTTGGTCAAGGCTACTCTTTGACAATGCCGTTACATATCACACATTGCATTTGGTCAAGGCTACTCTTTGACAATGCCGTTACATATCACACATTGCATTTGGTCAAGGCTACCCTTTGACAATGCCGTTACATATCATACAACATTGCATTCGGTCAAGGCTACCCTTTGACAATGCCGTCACATAATCGCACAAAATTACATACGATTCAATGTTAAACAATTCTACCATTCGTCGTTGTCTAGGGTTGATAAAAGTAAGAAACGGAAATCTGGCTTTGTTTTTTTTTCCTTTTCAGATAAAAACGGGTGACCGCTCTCCGATATCACCGGTGACGCTCAACTCGCAGCCGGGACATCGTGACACTCGTGCTAGAAGCCGTAGCCGCCAATCTTCGGTCAGCAAGGATCCTTGATAGCAGAGTACGACGCAAGGAAAATTTTTCGCCAGATTCGCACCGACTGAGGTATTGTGAAGTTAGAAGATTGAATTTGGTCCGTCTTAGTCTTTGTCAACTCTGTTGCGTCGTTGTTATTGTTGGGGATATTACAAATATTTTTAATAGTCGCCCATAGCTGATCATTTTGATGTTTGTTTTAATTCTATGTAAAAGTTCTGTGAGAAAGTTACGGTACCGTTTGTAGCTTATTTGTATTATGTGGTCATGCGGGATTTTCCTTGCTTGTAAATGAAGTTTGTCTCTCGTTTTTTTTTTTGACAACGTATTAATCCGGAAGTCTCCACGGCTTTAGGTTATTGCGTGACCGTTTTGTTTTAATTATTTTTTTTCTTTTTTGAAATGTCTTTAAATTCTTTTACCTAAAATATCTGAGAAGGAGTTGACTGCTTCGTTGGTGTCACTACTTTCAAGTACTGTACTCCAGTCAGCTAAGGAGATATTTGCCACTAGATTCTGTAAGTCAACTTGATGTTGAACTCTGTTATTCGAAACCTGTGCTGTAGGTATAGTGGAGAGCCCGGCAATGCAAATAAAGTGGTCAGTTATATTGCTTCTGCATACAATACCTAAAGCTTCTTCGGGTGAGTTCCTGATGAAGATGTGGTCTAGACATGTTTTGCTACGTGTGGGTTCTGCCATCGCAGGTATGAGTTGATGCTCAGCCATAAGGCACCTGTAGTCTTTTTATTTTTTATTTCTATTTTATTTATTAACTACACACAACAAATTACAATCATTAAAATACCTAAATGTAGTGTAGACAATTATGTCTGGATAGCAATCCAAAAATATGTGTAACATAAGGACATGCAATAAGGAGGACGTGTGAATTTAAAGACAAGTTACAATAATCCAGTGACATTCAAGTAACATACCTACAAAATTTAAAGCAACACCTGTAAGCTAAGCAGGTGTGCTTACCTCATAAATGTATAAAAAAATAATTAGTACAACTAATAATTAGTGCCGGCACACGGGTACTAGTCAGACCCTGCATCGAGGCCTTCGGGTGTGAGATAGAGGATATCCTTTAATGTTTTATATGATGAGAAAGTTTGGGAGTGAAGTTATTTAACTTAATGTTGTCTTTTGCCATTTCATTAAACTGACGAGCCATTTTGACAAGAGGACTGTAAAACGAGGTGTTGTTTTTAAAAAGTCTGTAAACAAAGGGATTGATTTTGTTGAGCCTACGAGCACTGTTTAGTGTTAAGTGAGATTTCGGGAAGTAAATTAGGAGCGTCTATTATTGAATGAATGACTTTGTAAAAGTATAATGAAATCAAAGTATTTCGACGTGTCTAGTTTTTGTACGTTAAACTTGGATAGTCTTGGCTGATAGTTTAGATTGGAGCGACCAAACTGTTGACGGTAGCATAACATTCTCATGCATTTAGTCTGGCAACCTTTCGCTAGGGCTATCACTAAGGATATCAATATTGGCATCACCTGCAAGAATAAGCGTTTTCATGTGTCTGGGGTTATTTAAAATACCGTTTAGTGATGATAAGAATACTTAGGTCTATATTAACAAAAGGAGATCGGTACATTCTTAGCACTAAAACATCATTTGACCATAAACCTGAAAATAATTGAACAAATAATATCGAAACTCGTAACTTTGACTGGTATTCTATATAAAAATTGCTTTCCTAGGAAAATACGCTATTTAGTATACAATACATTAGTAAATGAAATGAAATTGTTTATTTCGGATAACAAATAATGGATCCATAGAAATGTTAGTAGCGCTTAATATTTGTTAGTTCAGTTTAAAGTACTCATTGGACCTGACATGCATGGATACCCAGTGTCGAAAGAATGGGCTATCCATTTTGTTGGCAAGCACCTGCAGAAGAGTGTTCGAGCTGCCTCGGACCAGTAAAACCACACATAGGATATTAAATAGAAGTCTGGGGTACGGTTCAAAGAAAACAAAACAAAATAATTAAGATTTTATTCAATTATAATTTTCTTTTCACATCTACAGAAAAGGTGTACAAAGAAACGAAAAAAGTGGATATCTCTCAAACTTATACATATTTTAGATGTACATACTGGTAAAAAAAAATATTAATGAAATGCATACCAACATTGCTTTCACAAAGAAATTGTGTGAAAACCTAGAACAAACTATGGGAAGAGAAATGTTGAATATGAAGGTGCTCAGCTATATAATAAGCTCCCATTGTGGGAGAAAAATGCCGAATCCAGAGTTGCTTAAAAAAAAAAAATGCTTAAATCTTACATTCAAAAATAAAATGTAATTCTAATTACGTTTATTTAGTTATTTACACAATGTTCTATAGGTAATGTCTATAAGTCACATAAATCAAACATTGAATTGAATTATCAAAAACATTAAAACTAATAAATAAATAATAATAAGTGAAACAAAAATGATAATAGTAATAACTAATAAAAGTTATCCCTATTCCATAACTTTTTACACTTTAATACATACACTTATTTTCTCAACATTAAATTAAAATTTTCCCAGAAGGCGATTTTGTAAACTAAAATTGTCAAAAGCCTTAATCTAGCCGTTGCATTTCTTTGTACATCCATGTCGGAACAGGGCATGATGTCTATATTCCCAATTACGACGGTACTTTATAAACACTTTATTAAATATTACCGTCTATAGTGGTCTTGTTTGCAATGTTTGTAATATTAAGTGCTCGATCGCTGATTTATAATTTTAGTTGTAAGTTATTATATTTTGTTTCTCAGTTATGGAATACCCATTGTAATTCAAATGAGAAATAATGAATTTCTTTAACCATGGTGTCGATGACGACGATGTAGTCTATAATATCGACTTCTACCTTTATTCAATAGAATTGATTATAATCGATTGTAATGCATAGTCAAATACAATGCAATCGATATTGTCGATGATATCGATCTAATCGATGTAATTGACCTATCGTCTAAGATAGTATCGTTATGGGGGTACAGTTCAGCTGGCACCTGAGTGTCAACCCAACTTTATGACGTTTTGTGAATAAAAAAAATAAGGGTAGAAATTGCAGATTAGTCAATTACAACATAATAATCGACACTAACTATGGTATTGGCTTAATTTCAGTATCGATTTAATCGATAGTATTTTCAATAAACTAGAACATACTATTTGTAGCATTTGGTCATTTTGCCTATAGATAAGGATTTTCTTATCCTTGAAGCTTACTTTAGTAAATATAAATAAATGCGTTTGTCATCTTAGTCACAGAACATATACTAAAGTACCCTAGTCCTAATTAAAAGCGCCTTTTCCCCGCAGTTTGGATGGAATTTTCTCTAGTCAAAACTTTCTTATTTAGTGAGACTAACGCCGCATAGTGACGAGCGAATTGATTGAATTTAATATTTTCTAACACACTATGGGTAATAAGTATTTATTACTGGAATTACTTTGTAGTCACGAGATTTCAGGGTTATAGGAAGGAATATGAAAGAACTTGAAATTGTGGATTCACTGTATCTCCCCATAAATTTCTATCACAGCCTCATAGAACTTTGGGTTACTAATATGTAAAATGGCAACGTAGATTAGAGATCAGTATTTGGCCAAATATAAAATTAGAGGTGAGGGTTTTTACACCCTTACAGGGTTACAAGAGCAAAGAACATAATTATGCTACTGTATCAGTCAGTCATTCGGTCAGTCAGTCGGTCAGTCGGTCAGTCAGTCAGTCTGTCAGTCGGTCGGTCAGTCAGTCGGTCAGTCGGTCGGTCAGTCAGTCGGTCAGTCGGTCGGTCAGTCAGTCAGTCAGCCAGTCAGCCAGCCAGCCAGCTAGCAAGTGGATAGAAGCGATTCACTCCTAGTTTAGGCGAGTGGATAGAAGCGATTCACTCCTAGTTTAGGCGAGTGAATAGAAGCGATTCACTCCTAGCTACCAGTCGAATTGAAAAATGTTGTCTATAAAAATTAAACCGACTTCAAAAAAAAAACAAAAAAAAAACTTCCTAAAAACACTGAAAAGCAAAAAATAATTTTAATAAGACATTCATCAAATGCGCTTATTGTCTAAGCCTATTAATAACATTAAATTGTATTTACGTGCTAGGTAGGTACCTACTAATCTGTTTGAAGTCGGTGCCAAGCCAAATAGTAGGTACCCAGACTACGTACCTACGTCCGCGGATTATTTGTAACCCTGTATAATACATAAATTATTAGGTATGTATCATTTTTCATTACCTTTGGCTTGGCACCGACTTCAAACAGATTAGTAGGTACCTACCTAGCACGTAAATACAATTTAATGTTATTAATAGGCTTAGACAATAAGCGCATTTGATGAATGTCTTATTAAAATTATTTTTTGCTTTTCAGTGTTTTTAGGAAGTTTTTTTTTTGTTTTTTTTTTGAAGTCGGTTTAATTTTTTTTTAAAAAAGTTTGTTTATTTTTCTATTTTTAGTGTGAATAATACGTAGGAGTGAGTAAAACTCTCTCATAATATTGATAACGAAAATACGAGTAAAATAGTAGAATTGTATTATTTGACAATATTAGGTATTCATTAAGTGTTCAGCACCATTCAGTAGACCAACTAAAGATGCAGCCCGCAAGAGGGACATAAGAATTAAGAAGTCGTACCCTTTAGCTTCCATCATCATAGTTGTACCTTCCATCATCAGCTTAGCTGCAAAAGTACATGAAATACAACTAACGGTCCACATATTCCTACAACACTGAAATAATTATCCCCTAACTCCTAACCGTTAAGGAGTTGTACCTTCCATCATCAGCTTAGCTGCAAAAGTACATGAAATACAACTAACGGTCCACATATTCCTACAACACTGAAATAATTATCCCCTAACTCCTAACCGTTAAGGAGTTGTACCTTTCATCATCAGCTTAGCTGCAAAAGTACATGAAATACAAATAACGGTCCACATATTCTTACAATACTGAAAGAATTATCCCCTAACTCCTAACCGTTAAGGAGTTGTACCTTCCATCATCAGCTCATCAACATAAAGTGATGTCTATAGGACGCAAAAACTTAAATGGCTTCAGAAAAAACAAGTAACGCGTAGTGTGCGCCTATAAAATTTGAGGTTTGCCCTTGATTTTCCCGGGATCCCATCATCAGATCCTGACATGGTGACAATGGGACCACCTCGGAACTATGCACTTTCAAATAAAAAAAGAATTATTTAAATCGGTCCACAATTGACGGAGAAATCGACGGACATACATAAAAAAAAAAAAAAAAAAAAAAAAAAAATACATACAGTCGAACATAGAACCTCCTCCTTTTTTGAAGTCGGTTAAAAAGTGAATTCAGGAAAAAACTGAGGTTTTTTTTATTGGAACAGTGCTCTTACAGTTTAGAGGATTTTCTTTCTACCAATGCATAAAATAACTAGTCTTTGAATTTATTGGTATGTTTTATTAAGTGAAGATTGCATGACATTTGTATTAATTATTAAGAGCTTGAGATTATTGTAATAGTTATAAATTGTTATTTATTAACTAATTGTATTTATTCTTATTGTATTGTTTTTTTAAATTTAGGTGTAATGTGATTTTATTTAATGCCTTATTATTTAATTTATGCCTAATTATTGTAATTTATATACTTTCAACCATAATTTTATTGTTGATGAAATAAATTGAATTGAAAGTTTAGGCGAGTGAATAGAGGCGATTCACTCCTAGTTTAGGCGAGTGGATAGAAGCGATTCACTCTTAGTTTAAATTCAAATTCAAATTCAAATCGTTTATTGCGAGTCACATTACAATGTAAGGTTGGTAATTAATATTAACACAAAGGTATACATGTGACGCCCTGTAAGGGCATTGCAACATAAAAATATAAAATGTAAAAACTTAAGAAAGCTTAATATTGAATATTATGGTTATCTATTCTTAAATTAGCATTTTTAATTGGAATATAAATTGAAATAGCTTTCACATTGCACATATTACTTGAGAATATTTTTATGTTTAGGCGAATGGATAGAAGCGATTCACTCTTAGTTTAGGCGAGTGGATAGAAGCGATTCACTCCTAGTTTAGGCGAGTGGATAGAAGCGATTCACTCTTGTTTATTTAGAAGTGAATAGGAGCGATTCACCCCTTACACAAGTTAATGAACACTATTAATTAACGAAGATAATAAACGAGTAAAGTAAGAATGTATTTATTTATATAACTTATTTGTTTGTTTATGTCAAGCGAAAAGTGTTTATATTTGTGTTATTAAAGTATCTTTGTTAAAGTACATTGTAATTGTAGTTGTTTGTAAAGTGTTTGTTATTGCCGAAATTATACTGTTATTGTAAATGGTATCTAAATTGAATTATTCGAGACGAAGTCAGAGGCGAAGTCAGAGACGAAGCCAGAGATTGAGGTAAGGTCAGAGGCAAGGTCAGAGACAAGGTCAGAGACAAGGTCAGAGACAAGGTCAGAGACGAAGTCAGAGACGAAGTCAGAGGCGAAGTCAGAGACGAAGTCAGAGACGAAGTCAGAGGCGAAGTCAGAGACGAAGCCAGAGATTGAGGTAAGGTCAGAGGCAAGGTCAGAGACAAGGTCAGAGACAAGGTCAGAGACAAGGTCAGAGACAAGGTCTTATATATTATAATATTGTATTGTTCCCTTGTTTTGTTAATGTAATCTAAATTGAATTGTAATCTTAAGCTTAAAAGACATTATTTTTTATTGTTAAGCTTTTTAAATTTGACATTTGTTTTGTATTGAAATATTATTTAATAAACTAGGTACTGAATGTGATATTTTAATATGCTAAACTTTTATATTCGTATACCTACAAAGGTTGCAGTGATACTATTTTATACCTGTATAATAAGATCTAGTGGTGACACTGCCACTTACTCACGAATAAATGATTTTGTATTTGTATTTGGAAAATTGTCAGTCAGTTCAGACATTATTGCCTTTGTAACGTTTTTTTTTTTTATACGTTGTATAAGCATACAACTATTATAGGCAGAATGTAGTCACTTGTTAATAAATTCACTTTCATAATAAGTAAAACATACATGAGGACATGTATTATAGTTGGATGGCCGAGCTGTTGTCGTTTTGTTAAATATAAACCTTAGTTAAATTAAATCATAATATTACACAGTCTACTGATATGTATTAATTAATTTTGGAGTAAGTTCATAATTTAAATTACGTTTCACGACATGTTATATAAACATTAAATTGACTTCCGGCAGAGCTCAGCCAATCAAAACGTTTGGTTAATGTTCCCGCTCCGTTGTTAACGCATGGCCCTTCACGTGTTTCCCCACTACTCCCACCACCACTACCGGTGGCCGGGCCATGCGTCGACTGGACGGAGCGTGAGGCATTCATTCTCGGACCTCGGTCGTGTACACTACAATTAGCAGAAGCTATGCCAAATTTATTGTAAATGGAGTGATAATTGATAATTACTGTTACTACCAAGTTGTTAATAAACAAGTTGTAAAATTGAACGTGGTTTCAATCCGGAGATTGCTTCAGTAATTACGGCCATTTTTCACTCTCGGATCGGATAGGCACCTCTGAGTACTGAAACATATGGAGGCGCCCTTTTGATCTTTTCCAAAAATTACTTAAATATATAAATATACATCGAATCGACACTGTCATTACAAATAGGTATACACTTATCTCTTTTCAACTAAGTGATTGTTGCGTATGAAAAAAAAAATTGACAGATATAAATTATGGGTGGGTATGGGTAAAAAGCATTTTAGAAACACTTTTTAGTGACGTTACAAACTTTTGTCGCGTGCCGCCGCGGCGTCGCTGTTTTGTTCCAATTTTTGGATATCTAGTGATGGGATACTATGTTTTGACGTATCGATACGTTTTAGATACATAGTTATATTCTGCAATGGTGTTTTTTTCTGCAGTTTATTTTTTGGTGGGCGATAGGCTGACAACAACAGCTGCATAGAATTTATAGTATTAAAATGTCATCAAAATATTTATTTATTTATTTAAGCTTCATTGCACAAATCAAGTACAAAGGCGGACTTAATGCCTCATGGCATTCTCTCCCAGTCAACGTTTAGGCCAAGCAGAAAGAAACAGTCGGCAGTGCCAATAAACATAAAACTTGAAAACAAAAACAACAGAAATAAACGAAATAATATATCATAAATAAATATACAATATAAAATTATATAAATATACATACATATTACATAATATAAATATATAAAATATATACACTATATAAAATATATACACAGTACATACGGCTAACGACTGGGACAGGTGAGCGACGATGTAGAGGACTTCAGGAGAAAATGTTTATGGAGTAGGAATTTAAATGCCATCCGGCTCGGAGCTTGTCTAATGTTTTCGGGGAGAGCATTCCAAAGCCCAATAGCTATAACACGAAAGGAATTTGAGACGAAACCGGATCGGTGATAAGGAGTAGCCAAGATGGATTTGTGGGAAGAGCGGAGCTGACGAGTATGTGTCGAACTAAGAAGACAAAACAAGGACTTAAGGTAAACAGGAGCATGTGGATCGTTTAGGATAGAAAAAAGTGAAGTGAGTATTCTAACATTGCGACGAAGTCGGATAGGTAACCATTTAAGCTGAAGGCGGTAAGTGGAAATGTGATCAAATTTACGAAGATTAAAAATAAACCGGATGCCACAGTTCACTAAACGATCCAATTTGTTAAGAAGGGTACTATTTAAATCGGAGGTACACACATCTGCGTAGTTTATCAAGGTTCACGTATCACGTAATATGTTTTAAAGGTTACCGCTTACTATAGCCTCCCATCATCATTGTAGCGATAACTTGATTTCAAGGATGGAGGCCTTTGCCCTGCAGTAGGACATTAATAGCCGAATCCTCGAACTCTTCAGTCACATCGCACGCAAATCCACTAACAACTTGGACAGGCTGATAGTGACTGGGAAGGTAGACGGCAGAAGACTTAGAGGCAGGAGCCCGATTCGATGGTCCGACCAGATCCGCACCACCCTCAACTCCAATCTAGCCGACGCCCTACATGTCGCGGAAGATCGCCACAAATGGAGATCTATTATTAGAGAGAAAATTATCCCGCTCCAGCATCAGTAAAGAGATCACGACCCCCAGCACTGGGGAATCGACTCGAGGAGGAGGAGGACATTAATAGGCTGATACTTTACTTTACTTTTATAAGTACTTATCTATTGATATTTTGACTATTTCTAAGTGCCTGTCCTGTTACAAAGCTCACGTAATAAGTTTTTTCTTCATTTCTTCTCATTAAAATTTATATATAGCATTCTGTTAATGCTGTTATAAAATATCGTCACGTAAACTTGTATCATTGTATCGATAATTAAAATATCTATACGCAATATGGTTGCACTACGGAGTACGGACGGGTGCCATTTTTTGTTCCAAATCAAGTTTAGGCATACACGTTTTTTTCGTAGGTATGCCATCTCCATATGTTTCAGTACTCAGATGTAAGCACATGCTTCTCTTTCTTTCATCTGTATTTTGTCTCGCGCGTCACGAGAGGCGGCCGGCAAATCGCAGCGCGTGTATCATTCCATGTACGAAATGCCGTAACTGACGTCTCATATATTTTTAACTTAGACTTGGCAACAATAACGTTGCATTTTACGTGCGGATAGTTTATTTGAGCATTTGTTTGAGTCGGTGTCGATATTTTCTGGCATTTAGTATGAACAGGGTACTTCCATGTCATTTAAGTTCGCTGGGCAGCCATGACACACCTTACAGTAATAATATCTGAGGCCAATTTACGTTTACTTAATTTAATAATTATCTCAAGTGTTATACATTCAGATGAATTAACATACATAGTCATTTATAGTCTAAAATCCATGTCTACCAAAGTAAAGGAGTTGTTACTTGAGCTTTAACTCACCTTAGAGGTTCCAACCCAAGAATCGAGACACACAGCCAGGTCAGGTGTGAACTCTTCCAGCGGCTGGAGCCGTTCACTGGCTACATTGGGTATGACGTGCTTCGTGCCGACGATTTGCAGGGCGGCGGTCATCACGATGTCGCGGCAGTACCCTCGCTGGGTGTCCTTGCCCGCGATAAGGCGTCGGACTACATCCCCGGGCATCAGAGAGCGATCGGCCAGTCCCACCTTGGGAATGTATAATGAATTAATACATAAAATGGTTTTGGCTAGTAGTATTCCAAATAGTATTATACTAGTTTATTATAAGCTTTTTGTTTGAAGAACTGATTATATTCCATGCATAGTATGGAACATAATCTGTTCTTGGCCACACAATGGCCTATCCTTGAGGGTGCGGAAAATCCCCAGTAAACCTAAATCATGCATAGTAAGTTTTGTCAAAAGCTGCCCTGAGATAAAAATTCCACACACTGTTTTACTGATGTTTATAGCGAAAGACACAAGACATCCAACAAGGGGAGGTCTTATTTTATACCTACAGCTATCAATTTGATATTGAGTATTAACATTACAAAGTGGCCAGCTGGCCACTTTTTGAGTCATGATAGGCACATTTTATTTGACCCAGGAATCAAACTTAGGAACCATACGAATATGGCAATGTGGCATAAGCCACTAGACTAGCTAGGCTTATAATAAAATAATACCCTTAAATTAAGATGGTCAATGCCTAAAATATTTTGGCATTTCAAGAAGTCTTATTATATTTTTTATTAAAACAGTTCATTACACTTGGTTTATTTCAAATCACAATCTTTACCATTACACTAAGACAGGAATATAAAAACTAATCAGAAGCTTTTAAAATGAATGAGAGAAAAATCTGTTCTACTGGAAATTGACTGACTGTCCAGTTTTCAAAATAGATGCATTTATTTTTTAACGCATAATAATAAAGATCTATTAAATATGTCACAAAATATACTGTTTCGTTTATCAAAATTGAATTACAATAAAGAATAAAGTAGGCAGAATATATCAATGCTACTCCAGTTATTTCATCTTGATAAAAATTACTTTTGTGTTCAAACAAATTAGTTATTGTAGCTATAAATCTAATCAAATAAATTTTTATATTCTATGAGAACAATGTAGCCTTGGAAAAATATACTGACTGGCATAACCTTTAATCAAGTAAAAGTGTAATACCAAAACATACATTAATTGTGGGTAAACTGAAATATGCATGCTATGTTACCCTCATGTATGCTTTTAATAGGCCTCCTTTACGATTGCCACATGCATGAAATACGAGCCCAAGGAGTTCCAGGGAGGTCCAGGGTTGTTGTGCCCAAAAGGAAGACCTAATTTATTGTTGTTCGATACTCCGTCGTAAGACGCATGACTGGACCGGCGCCCACTACAAGGTTTTACGAAATTGTTTCTGCTTACCGACTTCTCGGATATGACTCGTTCTGTGCCGGAAGGATGCCATACAACACGAATCTCGCCTTTTTGTACAGCTGCTTCAATGTCGCTCTCCTGATCACTGGAGATGCCTTCGTAGTTTTCGAGTACGAGGCCGAAGACCACTTGCCCGCGATTGTTGATTTTATACACTTCATCCTCGTAAAAATACTGAAAGTCAGTCGGCGAACCTGGATTTTGCCCCGCCATATTGACGGGAATTATCTAAAGACACAAATAATTTTGTTTTTACGTGATTATGTTCTTTCTGACAGCTGATTGCAATGTGTGGCGCATGCGTCAATTAAATTATGCAACGGAAACGCCATCTTGCGGCTCGCTCGAAGCAAAAAAAGGATCGTTCCATTATACGCAAGGTGATGCACGCACACATTTTAAGATAAAAATATCAATTTGGTTTTAATATCTAAAACTTTTTAAGCATGTCATTAAGGTGTATGATAATTGATAATATTTATATATACTACATCTATGATAAAATAAATATTTCCAATAAAAATAAATATTTTTGTCCTTTTTTATATTTTATCTGTATGCTGGTTCTCAAACGTCGCTCATTTTTGGCGCCAAGTTGAAATGCAATTTTAATTTGACATTTTCCCACATTATTTATTTTCGAGGATTTTAAATTTTATAATGTTTCAAGACAAACTATAAACGGGTCAATCTTACTTCTTTTCAATCATGTTTTATATTATAATACAAGCAATAAGATAAAAACAAAAAACTTGTGAGATCCTTGGGTGTGATCGGTCCTACTCCTACCTACATATTATTGACATACTATGTATATTTCGGTTATTCCTTTAGATTGATACATAATTAATCTATGGATTGATAATAGACAGATTTGTGAAACAAATAAATTCCCACTGCATTGCACGCTAAGTGGATGATTGGCAGAGAATATCTTATCTGGGTTTCAGTCCGCCAATAATTGTTCTAGTTTTAATAAACTAAAAATAAATAAATTACTGAATGTATTAGAAAAAGGAAGCGATAAACCATTTCACGCTAATCATTTAAGGCGTAAGTAGGTAGCTGTACCTATTTATACCGTAAGATAACGCAGAAATTCGATATTAAATATTACTACGCTTTACTCTAATAGATGATACGGAATATTATTTAGCTAATTCAAACGTGCAGTTCATAAAAAAACCTAAGCGAGTGGTTGGCACTGTTTAAGAAGACCCGTATTGTCTAAATCTTGTAAGTAAGTAATTCAGAAGTTTCAAGAGTGATGTCGTTCTGGAGTAGTTCGTATAAATACTAATAGATAAACTATGTAGTTAATGACAGTTGTTCACATCTTGCCCCTGAATTATATAACTTAGACGGTAGACCCACTTAGATACATCTATCTACAGTTACATCTACCCCTTCTTTCGATTTACACGCACCCTAAGACGCATCACACGAGCTACTCGGCAAAGATCTTATGTAAATTCTAGGCATACTTTATTTTCAGCTGAGTTCAGCTTATTGTATTTGAAATGTCGCAACGCTGAGTGAAGAGTTTGAATTATTGTGTCTCACAGCTGTGACGTCGAGTGCCGGCGCTATTCTCGCGCGATCAATACTGTTATCAAGATAGCTGTAGGTGTTTACATGCGCTAGTACACGCACAGCGCCGCTTGAATGAGGTTGTCGCGAGTGATAACGCCTCCCATCACGTTACAAATACATTAATTATTGAAATGTGAAGCCAGACACAAAATGCCTCTGCCAGAATTGATAAAACGGGCGTCCAGCTACTTCCTCGGGCTGGAGTTTGAGGACGAGGAACCACCGGATTATATAGACAATGAAATATTGTTTTGCAAGAATAACGTGTGCGTACATCCGCCGACGATCGCGCGGCATGAACTGGATATCGTGCATCATCCCGGGTATCTCACGGTCACCACAAAAGTTTTTACCGACCAGCATAACAACGCTAAGCGACCTACGCTCTTTTTGAACTGGATACCAAACTCTACGTTGAGAAAATGCCCGTCTGCAGTAGAGACGAGCCCGAGCGACGAGCTAGGGTACAGTACAACTAAAACTGTTATTCCTAAATCTATACCGAAGCAAAACGATGGTAAGGCTAAAATCGATGCAAACAACGAAAACGCGTTTTCGGACTCCTCGGAAACTACTAGCCTTAATTCTAATTCTGATAAACAAAGCATTAAATCGTCGGATACGCGGTACACACACAACGACACGACGCAGGACGAGTTGTCGTCGAGCTCGAAGCCGACGGTGAAGTCGGTGGAATCCGGTAAAGATAACGTGTTCAGCAGCTTTGAGAAGGACGAGTCCAAGGATGAGGTGTTTATATACGACAAGCACGTCCGCTCTCAGTCTATGACCTCGGTGAACATAACTATAGCGAATCCGAATATTGAGAATGTGGACCTGACTCCGGACTCGGTGTCTGGTGACCGGTTTATCAGGTCGCTTTCGATGAGTTCGTGCGACGAGGGGAACCCCAACTGGATGAGCACCCCGGAGTTTCTGGCTCTGAAGCATAACTTGGTGTTCCCTGATAGCGTGCAAAGTTCGCCGGTCCCGCAAAGGAGAGCTCCAATGAAATGTCGGAGGTAAGATTTCCAAGAAAAGTTAAAAAATACTCAAAACCTAGATTTACTGCTTTGCCATAAATATGAATACCTAATGACATCAAATGCATATTTAACTCTTGTCTTAATGGGTATATAGATACCTACCTAAAATGTTTATGACAGGATTAGGTAGGTTAGGTATTAACCGTTGGGACGTTGATCATTGAAGCCCAACGTGGCATCTGGCACTTAGAATCCGCGAGATATAATATCAATATAATATCAACGAATATAAATCAGTAATAAATGTTTCTATGCAAAATTAATGATGCGAAAAAAACGTGTCTCGACAAAATACTAAACTAACTTAAGTATCATGTAAGTATTTTATTTATGATATTACATAATTAAGTACATACGTAGGACTAGGTATACTTATCTATTACCTTATGAATATTCCCAAGCAATTAAATACAAAGCTGCAATTTGTTGGTAAACGTTGTATTTCGCAATAATAAAAAGACTTGAGTAGGTAAAATACGTACCTACCTAATAGGCACCATAAAGTATTTCTTATTTATATGAGTCAGCTTTGTTTTTAATTTCTATGAATAATAAACATAGGTATTATGTAGGTGCTTTGTAATAATTTAAAGCGTATCAAATATTATCACAATATAAGTAGTGATTTTGGATATTTACGTCGTCTTACATAGGTACAACCAATCAAACAATCGAGATATCGAGTGTTTTTTTAATAGGTAGTAAAAATCCGGGAATTATTTTAATAACAATAGATTCTAGCTTAAGAGACAGAATGGATCGAAGCAACTTAAGCTTAGGAACGCAGCTTACAGCAAAACCCAAGTAGCATTCGGGGTTCTATATAAGATGTCTAATTGTCACATATACCCCACAAGCTGTGTAAGTCAGCTGCTTAAGAGCATTTTATCTAGATATAATGCTCTTGTAGAACCAGTTTGGGCACAAATTAGACAGCCTTAAGTTCACTATGGCTGTAAATTAGCAGTAAAATAGCATTATAGTAGCAGTTTAAGTAGTAACATCGGACTTAAGGCTGACTTGCGGCACTATATGGGACGCACATCCAACGCACACGAGTGTAATAAAGAGTAACAAGTGGCTAAATACACAGCCTTTACAGTTATAAAATCCGACAAAAGTACTCCAGTGTTACCTAAAATTCACGTGTGCCCTAAATTATTTCTTTATTTTTAAATTTACTCTTAGTTTGGTTTTGTGTGTTCCATCAGAACTTTAACTCCGGCGGACATATTATAATATGGTTAAAAATTTAGAAAACACTCTGTAATTACCAGTTTTAAATACTTAATAATGTTAATGCCATGGGAATGCAACTTTATCGTGAAATGTATACATATTTATAGCTAAAATATTCACGCGCCTCTGTAAAAACGCGATATTCATTTTAAAATATTAAAAACTGGCTAAGGGGATATCTACAATTTTCCGTTTTTAACCGACTTCAAAAAAGGAGGAGGTTATATGTTCGACTGTATGTATTTTTTTTTTTTTTTTTTTTTTTTTTTTTTATGTATGTCCGTCGATTTCTCCGTCAATTGTGGACCGATTTAAATAATTCTTTTTTTATTTGAAAGTGCATAGTTCAGAGGTGGTCCCATTGTCACCATGTCAGGATCTGATGATGGGATCCCGGAAAAATCAAGGGAAAACCTCAAATTTTATAGGCTGCGCCTACGCGTTACTTGTTTTTTCTGAAGCCATTCAAGTTTTTGCGTCCGATAGACATCATTTTATGTTGATGAGCTGATGATGGAAGGTACAACTCCTTAACGGTTAGGAGTTAGGGGATAATTCTTTCAGTATTGTAGGAATATGTGGACCGTTAGTTGTATTTTATGTACTTTTGCAGCTAAGGTGATGATGGAAAGTACAACTCCTTAACGGTTAGGAGTTAGGGGATAATTCTTTCAGTGTTGTAGGAATATGTGGAACGTTAGTTGTATTTCATGTACTTTTGCAGCTAAGCTGATGATTACCCGGGGATGGGCTGGTCACTAGCCAATAAGGTTAGCACCGGCTCGTCCTAATCGGGTGTGAAGGAGAAACCGGGGGAGTGTAGTGGGTAGCGGACGCTTCGGTCTCGAGTCCCACACACGGCCGCGGGTCTAGCTAGCCTGCGGTTATGGTGCATAAACGCATTCTCCTCCTACCCATGGTGCTGAACACTTAATGAATACCTAATATTATTATCAAATAATACAATTCTACTCGTATTTTCGCTATCATTATTATGAAAGAGTTTTACTCACTACCTACGTGTTATTCACACTAAAAATAGAAAAATAAACAAACTTTTTTTAAAAAAAATTAAACCGACTTCAAAAAAAAAGAAACAAAAAAACTACCTAAAAAACTGAAAAGCAAAAAATAATTTTAATAAGACATTCATCAAATGCGCTTATTGTCTAAGCCTATTAATTAAATTGTATTTTACGTGCTAGGTAGGTACCTACTAATCTGTTTGAAGTCGGTGCCAAGCCAAAGGTAATCAAAAATGATATATAATAATAATGTATTATAAAGGGTTACTTATTAATCCGCGGACGTAGGTACGTAATCTGGGTACCTACTATTTGGCTTGGCACCGACTTCAAACAGATTAGTAGGTACCTACCTAGCACGTAAAATACAATTTAATTAATAGGCTTAGACAATAAGCGCATTTGATGAATGTCTTATTAAAATTATTTTTTGCTTTTCAGTTTTTTAGGTAGTTTTTTTGTTTCTTTTTTTTTGAAGTCGGTTTAATTTTTTTTAAAAAAAGTTTTTGATATTATATTGGCATTATAATTATACTACGGTGATTAATTATAACATGAAACCAAAACTCAATCGCTCTAACTGCGTATTTTGTGTTAAATCTGCATGATAATTTTGGAGATTTATTTGGTAAAATTTTAGGTTAAGTAGAACAAAATGGTGGAAATGAAATACAGCTATGTGAACTGTTATAACTCCAATTTAATGCGGTGAGCGTATATAGGTTCACGTGTGTTCTGTTAGAATGTTGTTTTCTATATGAAGTCCCACATTTGTAGCACTACAGAGCCAATGTCTGTAAATTTATTCTAATGTGAACTTATGTACAGCTTTAAGATGTAGTTCAGATCAATTATGTATCATCGTTTAATTCTTTCAAATACTCAAATTTTAGAGATCCGCAATAATAATTATATTGTCCGTTAAATCGCCTAGCCCAGGTACCTACTAAGTCAAGTATGAATACCGTACTTGTGGACAAATAAACTGCTATTGATGTTGGACTGGTTGGTTGAATGGACAACACATATAGTCCTTTTAACAGCCTACAGTGCACATGCGAACCATTTAAACACTTCTGTACAGATAGTAAAAAAAGGTTATTTTAATGATCACAAACATAAGTCCTACTACAGCTACTAGCTGTATAACAGTCTAAAACAAGTAAACGTAACAGCCCTTGGATTTATAAATGACCACTTGTGTTCTATTAAAATGTTAGCTCCATAACATCGTACAAGTGGGCCGTTAAACAGCGGTTGCCGTATCTCTACCCTCCTATAATGCTCTTATTCAGACGGCTGACTAAAGGATAGTTGTAAGAGTATTATAACACCAACAATCATATAAAAGTATAACTCTACACTCCTATAAGTACCTTAGACAGGTATAGGTGTTATTAATCGCAATAATGCAGCTTATACATCACGAGTGAACTAGAATAATGCTTCAAGTACGCCTGTGAACTGAATGTGTACTCTTAAATGGAGTAAAATGCTACTTGGGAACGTTCTTATTAGGTACTAGCCTTCCGCCCGCGGTTTCACACACGCGTAGTTTTTTTTTCAAATATCCCCCTATCCCCCCATTTCCGGGATCAAAAGTACCCTATGCCACCCGGAGATAATAGCTTTCCAACAGTAAAAGAATTATTCAAATCGGTTCAGTAGTTGCGGAGCCTATACAATCAAATCTTTCCTCTTTATAATATTATAAATTAGTTTTCTATTTTTAAAATTCACTAATAGTTAAGTACTACTAATTTTATGTTATGATTTTTTACCACGCAAGTCGGTCCACAAAAAGTTGCAAAGCACAAAATCAATCCAAAACCGGTAACTCGGATTTAGAACCGGAGGTCATCATGGGTTTGATTCCGGTTAGCGAGGTGGTAAATGGTCGGACTATTTACTATTTAAAAGTTCAACTAAGTAGCTATCCGGCCGGTATGATAAACCATTAAGCCATGCTTTTAGATAAAGTTTCATAATAATAATAGAATAACTTTTACCTCATAGCTGTAGTAGGATCTATTTTAAATTGGAAACAAGAAAATGACACTAATTTCGAACCCCAATACAAAGTTTTCAAGCAACCATAAACTCAATAGCTTATTGGTAGACTTATAAGACTTGTAATATTCAACCCCAAATTAGTTCGATTATAATTCAAATTAATATCAAGAATCCCTTCAGTTGACCGGGGTTACGAGGCGCCATTACCGCACATTCCTTAGTGTCTGCTTTGGCTGCGGAATGCTTATTACACGGGCTCCCAGGCAAGCCTTGATTAAAATTGTTCGATTTACTGTTTCCTTTGGAATTGGTAAAATTAACTCTTTCTTCCTCTCCAAGTCATTAAATTCGGATTTAAAACAATCTTTTGTAGTGTATGCTCTGGGGTTTCTATGTTTGTAAAAAATATACTAAACGTGTTCTGTTAACGTTACGAAATTATTTTAAAATTCAAATAGTGACTAAAAAGTAGGTATTTAAACTTATTTTATACTCCATTGCTTAAAATAATCTTAATAATGAACTGCCTTACACAGTAGGTACAGGGTACAGTTTGCAAATGACATACGACATTAATTAACACCCTTAATATAAACCCATTAGGGATTGTTACTGATATATGTACGTACAATTCGTATGGTAAAGTTCCTGTGTAGTGTTGAAAGCAACACATTCCCAAGACATCCGGCCGAGTTGTACACAAAGTGCCGCAAGTTACAAAACAGTATCGTAAAAGCCACATTTACTTCACTGAATACCTATTAGAGTAGATGGGACTATTTACATGGTACTTAGTTCTTGTTTAAATGTCGATGAAAGGCCAAGGGATGCTTTCTCATTATTCGTACGAATCAAAAACAACTTTTTTAACGTTATCATACGAGATGATCCTCGTGTTCACGGCGCGGATAGTTTTGTGGGCATTAGTAGGTAACTACGAGTAAAAAAGAATAGTGTTTGAGACAGAAAATTTGATCACGTAGTTTGGAACTATCTTTAATTCTACCACTGATTTCCAGCGTATTATCATAAAGCATAAAGCTCAGTGAATTCTACCTTCTAAATTATAGCAGTGTGGGTGGGGGTATCTGGTCCCTAAGGACGACCTCCTACGTCTATGACAATACACTTATCTTTACACAAATAGACAAGTCCATGATGGCTGCAGTATAATCAATAAGTAATACTGAGTCGACAGAGAAAAATCTACGAACGCTACAGACTCTTCACCTTTGACCTATAAGAAATGAGCAAAAACATTTAATAAATTCTCTTTACCTTTGTCCCGCTACTCGTAACCTTTGCAATGGAAATAAAAGTTTACCTATTTTATTTCAATCGTTTCGTTTTCAAATACAGATTTTCAGTGGACCTCAGTCAGATGCGATCCCTCCGCCTGTTCTTTAATGACGATAACTGCACATGCGGCCAACTGGTGGTCGCGTCACGGGAGTCCCAATACAAGATTCTTCACTTTCATCATGGAGGGCTCGACCATTTGGCACAAGTTCTGCACAGATGGCATTCACTACTGCATAACATCAAACTCACCCCAGGTAAAAATAATCAAAATGTCTGTATGATATTTGTTTTCACAATATTTTGTTTCATGTTTATGTATTTACCTAATCAAACCGTACATATATGGTGAATACGAATATAATTTTATTTAATGAGTAGAAATGTTAAAATGCATTACCGTTGAATATTTTACGTTCGCATTCGCAATCGCAACATTAATTTGTAAGAGGCAAGAGCGTAATGCCGTAATTGATGAGATTGACACGGAACTACAGACGGAATCGTGAAATGTAGGGAAACAAAATTAAATACAATATCCGTGTTCAAGAGTGAAATATCATGACAATATTATAAATGTATAAAAAGTTAACACATTGAGCGCCATTGGACGTAGTATGTACCTACCTACAGTCACCTATATGATCATAGTATCAACAGAAGCTACCAGTTTTGTAGAATTAATAAGAAGGAAGTAGATGGTACAGGAAGCCAGAAGCCTACTTTCTCTTCTGAAGATCTACAGAAAACTAAATTATGACTTTTTTTTAGAAAGTAGGTATCTGTTTTCGTTTTGCACATTGATATGATAATAAGCAGTTCGTGACAAACAACTTACCTACAAATTAGAAGTAGGTAGACACTTAACTGTAGTTAAAATAAATGGTGACAAATACATAACAATATCTCCTTTTCACCATGTTAAGAACTCAATGAACTTGTGCGTAGACATTTTGTTGAATGAAATTTATGCAAACACATTTGAAATATTTCCACAGGCTCCGAAGAACCAAACTTGCCGTATCGTCACTTCATGGTTTGTCGTCCGGAGGTACAAAAATCGGAGCAGCATCCCGAAGAAGGAAAAGTCCCCAAGATTAGTCCAGAACTTTTTTACGGCAAAGTTATGAATAGTAAGGGAGTCATTGAGGACGATTTGTTTTTGAGGAAATGCGTTTTCTTCGGTGGTCTTGACAAAGAGCTACGAAGGGAAGTTTGGCCATTCCTACTTCATTGCTATCCATACAATTCAACTTACGACGAAAGGGAAATTATTCTACAAATAAGGACGAGGGAATATGAAGAAATTACGAGGAGAAGACTGGAAAAAATGACGCCAGAGCAACATGCAGTGTTTTGGAAGAATGTGCAATGTGTTATAGAGAAGGATGTCGTCAGAACGGATAGAGGCAATCCGTTCTTTGCGGGAGAGAATAACTACAATATTGAAATAATGAAGAATATACTGTTGAATTATGCTGTTTACAACCCGGTTTTAGGGTACGTATTTACTTTTAACATTCGCAGTCTCGTCTTGCAAGTTAAATACGATGATTCCAAACTACAAGTTATTTGTAAGCAAAATTAATTTCGCAGTAAAGCAAAGTTCGTGTCGGTTCCTTTGTACTCAGCTATTTGTGATCATCAATACGCATTTGACAAGTGCGGTGATTAAGCCTGTACCCATGTCCCATAATTGTAACGATGACTTGATTTTAAAAATGAAAGCCTTTGCCTTGCTGATGATGGTTAAGTATGTTTTAAATTAAATTTTTCAGGTACACCCAGGGAATGAGCGATCTTCTAGCCCCAGTCCTTTGTGAAATAAAGTGTGAAGCAGAGACGTTCTGGTGTTTTGTCGGGTTAATGCAAAGGGCTATATTTGTATGCACACCCACAGATAACGATATGGATAACAACTTGGTGAGGATTCATTGATTTTTAGATTGTGATGCCATTTATGATTTTGGTTAGATAATAATATCAAATTAATTTACGGAATCTACAGATTAGGAACTAAATATTATAAACTTGTTAGGTAACATTTCATAAAGTGTTTTTAATCCTAAAGTTGTTTTTAAGGAAATCAGACGCAATGGCGGTATCACTAATAGGTACACATAAATTAATACGTATTAAGATGCCGAGCAAACGTAGATGTTTTTTCCTAGTCATTTAATGTGCCATCGGGCTATGATGATCGATAGTGAAGTAGAAACAAGATTCGCCCAGGGCGGGAAACTAGGCTAGCACCTAAACAATTTGAACAATATTCTGCTGATGTAGGTAATTATAAATTGGCTACCATGAAAAATGTTGTCATGTTCAAAATACAAATCGTCCATTGTTGTTGACGAGTAGGTAATTTCAGAAAATAAATAGGTAAATATTTTTTTGTACCGATCTAGGTCTGATGATCGTAAAACATTAAATAGACGCGTGATCTCCGACCTAGGTATTAAAATTGGGGCAATCAATTTTATGCGGGCGGTCAATTAGGTATACGGACGCAACTATGATATAACAGTTCTGACTTCTGTTCTCGTATTTTAATCTCGAAGGTAATCACTACTTCCGATTCCGTAATAATTTGTGAAGGACAATAAAATCTGGAGCCAAAGCTATTTAGAAAATACTTTAGTATTCCAATGTTAAACTAATACCTAACAATAAATTAAATTGTGATTTCAGAGTTACCTCAGAGAGCTGATAAGGATAATGTTGCCACATTTCTACAAGCATTTGGAGAAACATGTCGATGCAATGGAATTGCTGTTTTGCCACAGATGGATACTGCTGTAGGTCAACTTAAATATTTTAAAAACTGTTTAACACAACATGTTTATTTAATGCCAATAGTAAAATTGTATATGCTATACCTACAGTCAGCAACAATAGTCAGAGTAAAAAGTACCTAAGCAGCAGTCTTGGTTTTCATACAATAAGAGATTTTAAAAAACACATCTATGATGCTTTTCTTGAATCTACATAACATTTTGTTAATTCTGATAAACTGGACTAATGTGAAGGTAATTTTAAATTCCAGATTATGTACCTGATTTTATAAAAGACCTTTCTCATTACAGATGTTTCAAGCGCGAGTTCACGGAGGCAGTGGCTCTTCGCATGTGGGAGGCGTGCTGGGCAAACTACCAGACGGACTACTTCCACCTGTTCCTCTGCCTGGCCATCGTCGCCGTCTACGCCGATGACGTCATTGCGCAGGACCTCAACACCGACGAGATGCTGCTGCACTTCAGTTCTTTAGGTAAGCCGGTTTAGGTTGTGGCGACGTCTAACTTGATCAACAGACAACTCGCCACCAACAGTTCTACCAACGGATAACAGAAGGCGCTAACTTAGGAACACGATTTAGTATGGGATCCTGCATCGCGCTAGTAGAGTTATTTCAGCCCGCTAGCATATATACAACAAACCAAAGATGGTACATTGGACCATGGTCCCCGAGCACAGTCGATCTAGCTCGGAGGAAGATCTTCCACTTTTAAGGAAGCATTAGATCTCCTACAGTGGTGACCCCGACGTGATGTGGGTGAGATCGCTTAACACCTTGGCGACCCCACATACAAGTGAGCATCCCGACATCATGTGGTCAAAATCGCTTCACACCTTGGCGACCACCACATTCCGTGAACATCGCATCAGCCTTCAGCGGTTCTTCGCATCCCTTCAGCCTCGTCTCATCCCCAGCAGGACTTCAGCAGTCAGTCACAGCAAGCCAGCCTCCAGCCACACGGAACCACCGCAGCTACGCAACAGCTTCCTGGTTCCCTGGCAGCTACTACGTGCCCACCAGGTCTTCAGCGCCCCACGTCCGGACTCACTGGGCGCTCGTCGGTCCTGGCAGCCATGCAGCCTGCGCATAGCACGTACACCTTCACTCGTCCCGACGCACTGCGGACTCGAGTATCTACAAGCTCGTCCCGACTCACCGTGGACTCGAGTATCTTCAAGCTCGTCCCGACGCACCGCGGACTCGAGTATCTTCAAGCTCGTCCCGACGCACCGCGGACTCGAGTATCTTCAAGCTCGTCCCGACTCACTGCGGACTCGAGCACCCGCTTCTACGCTCTCTTCCCAACTCACCGTGGAATTGAGACGCTCACTGGCATTCGAAGCTCTGACGTCCAGATTGCTGAGCCTCGGTCAACATTGGACCTCCGGTCTCCGGGGGGAGTGATGTGGCGACGTCTAACTTGATCAACAGACAACTCGCCACCAACAGTTCTACCAACGGATAACAGAAGGCGCTAACTTAGGAACACGATTTAGTATGGGATCCTGCATCGCGCTAGTAGAGTTATTTCAGCCCGCTAGCATATATACAACAAACCAAAGATGGTACATTGGACCATGGTCCCCGAGCACAGTCGATCTAGCTCGGAGGAAGATCTTCCACTTTTAAGGAAGCATTAGATCTCCTACAAGGTATTTTTGTTTGCGATTTTAGTAGGCCTGTATGGCCTGTCGTAACAAAAACGGCAAACGCCGGTAGTGTCATCATAGTGAAAATACGAGTACACAGTACGTTATTATCATCATACACAGCACCGCGCGCGGCTTGTATGAGTGCGCTTTATCTATGCGTCCCCTCATGCACACTCAAACAAAATCTTTTGTCTCTTTAAGTGTGAACGTGATGTGTGATTACCTACAATAAGGGACAAAACGTTACCATGCATATTTTTTTGTTTATGAAAGAAGAAAGGCAAATATGCGAGAAAGTAAGTGACCACTAAAACCAACTAAAACCCATGAACATTCTGAGACTAAGGTGTCATATTAATATGGTTGGTCCGCCTATAGGAAAATAATACGGGAGGAAGGGTAAAGGTTAGGACTATGGGAGATGACACAACAGCACTCTCACTGACCAAACCCAATAATACCTAAATTGCTAATCATCACTAACAAATCTTCCTCCACCATTCCAGCAATGTACATGGACGGGCGTCTGATCCTCCGCAAAGCGCGCGGTCTTCTCCACCAGTTCCGTCAGCTGGTCCGAGTGCCGTGCACCCTCGCGGGCATGTGCCAACGCTGCGGGCCAGGTATATGGGACTCCACTCACCGGCCTAGTATTGAGTGTACGGGCGCCCATGATGTCTGTGAGTATGCTGTTCGCTAGAGGGTGCTTGAGAAAATAGGTACCCTGAGTGAGAGTACTGGTATTCGTTATATCGAGGTATATAAGAATGTCGGAAACATTCACATTGAGGAGTTTGGGTTAAAACATGATAGTTAGGTATGTTCTGGAGTTCTGGACAGTTGAAGTTTCTACAGAACTTACTTTTGTTCTATTTGGGTATTCATCAGGAGTTAAAAGGAACCTTTTTGTTATATTAGAGTAGCCAACTCATTAGTGAAAAGTTGAAAGTTATTATTGTTCTATTCGGGTACTTAATATGGGTTAGAATTTATTTTCCCTTGTTGAGTGTGGTTTATTAGTTTCGAAAGAAACTTATCCGTTGTACATTTACTATTGCTGTAATAACATTAAAAGAATTCACCATTTTGGACTTCTGTGGTTTTCAATTCTCTGAATCAATGTAGATTGGTACCGATTATTCACGCAAAATCTAGAATCTCAAGGAAAAATGTTTTTTTTTAGAACAGATTTAACTGTCATTGTCCAAGAATTACTAAAATTGATTCTAACTGGGGAAAATTTTACATAACCATTTATTTTCACACTCTCTCACACTCACCATATCCACGTAGGAGACACCTACTTTCACACGATTATTGGTTTCTAGCGACCCTTTTTACTTGTTTTTTTTTTTTAGATCTGAGTTATAGAATACAATATAGATAATTAATACTATCATTACAATGACAAAAACGACATAAAGACATCGACACAACAATAATTTAGTTTCTCTTGTCAAAGATACACAATATCTGCTGTAAGATATACATAGGTATCTAACTTCGAAAATTCATAATGCATTATGGAAAATGGTGTTGGAATGGTTTCCTAATTTATTTAACTTAACAATGTAGTATTAAATAAATCAATCAACAGAATAATATTCTTAGTATTAATTTTACCTGTTAGGTAGGTAATTGTTTAATGTTATTTGTAAAATAATATGAAGAGGCAGTACAAATTGACAGTATTACAAGATGATTATTGCGAGCTATTATAATTATAATAATGGAAATACTTATTGCGGTTATTTGTCTTATTAATACCAGCATAAAAACTAAAATGTGTACTTCGCCTGTTAATTGATGTAGGTAATTGGGGACATACCTACGACACATCTTAAGTTATATCGGTGAAATTACCAGATTGTTATTTTCCAAACAATAATAATGGCAATTCAAATTAAATTATAGTCGAGTCATTTTAATAGGCCACATTTGACAGTTAATTTATGCAAAGAAAAGTGCTACTACATCAGGAGTATTGTCTAATTTTCTAAATAAATAATTGTATTAATAAGAACTGATGTTGTTTTCTTGAGTTTTATTCCTTTAGCGTAAGGTATATGTTTCTTTGCATAAGAGAACTGTCAAATGTGACCTATTAAAATGACTCGACCATAATATTGGATTGCTGATAGATCTAATGATAGAGACTATATCGAGGTAACTTATGATCTGGCTCGTAGTTTTATCCAATGTTATTTGTAAAGATCTAAGTTGCTTTTGTCCGATCATTTTATTGTACGGACAACAGAATGATGGAGGAATTAAAAACTAATAAAATTGACTTTGAATCTCAAAGTATAACCAAAATCAAAATTATTATAAAGTTCAAAATTTGTTTTTCAAAATATTTTGAGAATGCAATTTATGTTATTTTGATGACCTATTGATTGTACCTAATAAATACGATTAGACAGCTAAACATGAAAAGTATGAATGTGTTGTATATAATAAGTTGTTTTACAATTTTTTGGAATGTAAAATCCATATTGAGTGTAAAAAACGTATAAATCGAGAAATGTAATTATTTGATTGTAATTAAATAAATCAGTCAGAAATTAAGTGAAATGTTTTATAAGGGAAGTTGAACTTTAGTTTGATCAATTGAAGGCACATATCAGTATGAAAACTAACGAGTGTTCTACAAGATGTTCGTATTTTACTAAATCGTTGGAAGGCGAAACGCCAATTTGTATTGAACGTGTTAATTATTCACCATTTATGTATTATACCTTGTACAACGACACGCCAATAATTTTGTATATCACCTATTTATTAGTTATTAGAATATTGTATGGAAACTTTCGCAAAATTCGAGGTGATTTAATTATTCCAGTTTTCTCTTAAAATTTATCATCGACGATATTCGATACATTCGTTGTTTATCATCGATATTCACAGTTTCATTTTGTTGTGTCGAATTTGCGAAAATTGGCCTTCTTGTCACTGCTGGAAGGTATACAAGCTGTTTCAACTTAAAACATGTTGGTATAAATAATTTTATTTTTAAAGTTAGTCTCAATGCTGAAAAAACTAAATAATTTTGATATTCTTGATTTAGAAAGACATTTTGCGTTAGAACAGATTTATTTCAGCAGTGCAAATGATTTTACAATAGGTTACTATTTTATAATAGTTAGCAACGATGTAATATGTTCAATGTTCATGGTAAAAACGTTAATTAAAAAAATAACAAATATCTCCATACGTATTAATTCATATCGTTCGTGAAAAGAATCGTCATCCTGTATGTATATTCTCATGTTGTAATATTTAACAATACGATGTACCTGTTGTTTAGAATTTATTGTGCACCTAGAACATCTAGGATTAGCCATATCATTGTTGAGATGACATTAACTGGGACGAGCAACATGTTACAATCATTATGATATTATCAACACGAATACAGTTATGGAAAAATTAGTCTTCTACCTTGACCTACACCATATTGTTCCTATTAAGGACTTACAGCAAAAGAAAAAGGCATAAATTTTAATAAAGCAAGTTTCTTTCAGTCATAGTCACTCCAATGTAATAACTGAACTTGTCATAATATTTTGCATCGCGCATCGTATTGTAAGCGTACTTACTCTGCCAAAGCCCTAAACGCGCGGAAAATTCTACATTTCACGTAGGTACGGAAATTTTCAGACGGTTCAGCAGCAATACAGATGAATTATAATTCAAAAATTAAAACTGATGATTATTAGTGTAACAACAATTTTCAGATGGTTTAGCAGCAATACAGATGAATTATAATTATTGGAGTAACAACTTCCTGCGTTTGCTACTACACTTGCTATGATTTTTCTATAACTGTACTTGTGCTGGTAAAAGGCTTTGACGAGACAATCTTTTGTCCAGCCCATGTAGGACGTTAGTGTAACATCTTGAATTATCAACCTAGTCCAAATCGTTAGTCAAATCAAAAGCCTATTGGCAAATAAATATACATTTATATATTGTTTCTAGATTCTACATGCTGAGTATCTATGCTCTTTGTTGTAAAAAAAGGTTACTTTCAGTTTACTATTGTATTTTATGTATGAAATAAAATAGTGCTATACCATATTATATGAATATTTTTTTCGCATATTGTGAATTGTTACGCGTACTGTGATATATAATGATCTGCTTGTAATATATTGTGTAAAATTTAAAAATATAAATATGATAATAGTTTATATCTAACGATTATTAGTAATAAATGTGCGAGCATTCAATCACTTGTAGTTTGATTTACATAACTCTTCTTGTTTTAGTGATCGTCGGGAAAAAGTTGGTGCAAAGTAATTTTTTTGACAATTTATGGAAAAACAGAAATAAGTACCTACTTAGTCACTTTTAATTTTCTTTATTCATTAACTTTAGGTAGTAATAAAAATATTATTATCTATAACTTTAACTGCGTATTGTTTAGAAACATTATGAAGTTTTAGAACACTTAAAAATAGATTTAATATTACCGCAGGTGTTTCACTGATAACCACACAGATTACAGAGCGCGGCATCGGGTAACTAGTTCATTTCAAGGTTAACTTTAGCATTCTGGGTCCAACATTATTTCCCATTTACATAAATGAGCTGTGTAGCATGTCTCTCAACAACTGCAACATATTTACATACGCAGATGATACTGCTTTACTTGTTCATGGAGATAGCTGGTTAACTGCCAAAGCAAACGCCTTAAATGCAATGCGTTCCGTGATGAAGTGGCTAGCTGATAATCTTCTCACCCTCAATCTGACAAAAACTCAACTCATTCGCTTCGATATCTCCAAAACAACAAATCACGACCCTGAATCTGATTGCTTGGTCATCCATACTTGTCAGGATGAAGACAAGGGATCATGTGAATGTACGCCTCTGGTGGCGGTAAAAAGCGTAAAATACCTGGGAGTTCATATCGATGAGGGACTCAACTGGCATGTCCAAATTAAAACTGTCAATGATAGAGCTCGCAAACTTATTTATATTTTTAAGAATCTTAGAAACTCAGCCGATCTAAGTACCCTTTTTAAGGTTTATTTTGGACTATGCCAGTCGATCATCTCTTACTGCATCCCTGTATGGGGTGGTGCCGATAAGACGGCTATGATGAAACTAGAGCGTGCTCAACGCGCTATTCTTAAGGTTATGACCAGAAAGCGACGTATGTATCCAACCGCACAACTGTATAATGAGTGTCAAGTTCTTACTGTCAGGCAACTTGCAGTCTTCCGCTCAGTTCTGCGCAAGCACAATATGTTACCCTTTGACAAACAAATTGCAGCGAGGCGTAGAGGGGCTATGAGAGCTTGCCCTCTCATCAGATGTCGCACGGCTTGGGCAAAAAGACAATACAGTGCCCTAAGTGCCATATTATATAACAAGTTTAATAACACCAGTAATATATATTTACTTAACAAATTTGAGGTTAGGAGAACGGTCCTTAAGTTCCTTCTTACACTTAATTATAATGAAACCGAAAGTTTGCTAAATTAACATAGGCGAAATCACACTTAATCACACACTCACCGCTCGCTCATTCATCCACTCACCACACGCTCACACACCACACTCCTACAAACCCCACATATTCACACCCACAGCTCTTGTGCTCGTACGCAACACAAGCCACACATAATATATTATATTTTGTGTTTTTTTTTTGTTTAAGTTTATTTTTATTTTATTTTAGTTTTTTTTTTAAATTTCTTGTCTGTTAACTTAAATTGTTGGACCTTTTTTCCCTTATTAACTACAATAACTTTGTCTCCCTGGAGGAATCACTGTCTTCTAAGATACAGGTTTAATCCTAGTTTAGTTGGCAGGGACATTCCAAGATTAACACAATAATTAGTAAACATAGTACTAAGAATGAAAATTGTAAATTGTCACGTTTTTTGGTGAATTAATAAACTATATTATTATATTATACTATATTATTATATTAACTGAGAAATACCGATTTAGTTCAGAGGAAAAATTACCGAGATCGAGCTAGGACGACAATATTATTAGCATTTTAAGGTTATATTTACGATTCTAGTAACTATCTACTTACTTGGGGCAATAAGACTCAAAGATTACGAAACGAAGAAATAATTTAATATTGTTATTTAAATGCGTACACAAGTTACTTAACCAAAACATTATGGTTTTATCTTTTCACCGATTTTCATAGAGATATTGTACTCTGTGATTTTTTAAATATGACATTGACATTGGTTTTTTTGCCAATCTTTGCCAAACACATGGTTATCTTCTATGTGGTTATCACAACAACTAGGTATTCAACTAATATATAATAGTAATCTAAAAACTGAGAAGATATTATTGTAACTTGTGCCGTGCGTGTTCATCAAAACAGTATTGCGTGATAAGATTATTTGAAGTTGTCGCATTTAATATTGAGTAACATTATTACCATTGCGTGGATAGGTGCGCTTAAATTCCGAGCTGTAAACAAATATTTGTTTTATATTCACTACTTAATCTATTCATAGATGTTACGGAGTAAACAGTCTATTCTTGCATTCATTTCCATTTGGATAACGTGGCCTGATAGTGTAGAATCAAGTAAAGAAATAATGGCAAAAAGACTACCGAGTGTTATGAAGGCTGTCGGCCTTTACAAATATTTGCCTATCAGTGATGTAAACAGTCTAATTGATCTGGAAGTGAGCCTGCCGACTCTTCAAAAGGATGACGTGTTGGTGGAAGTAAAAGCAACGGCAGTTAATCCAATTGATACAAAACAAAGAGCTCCGAAAGCCAACGTTGAATCTTCACCAAGAATTTTGGGTTGGGATGGATCCGGTGTCGTGGTTGATAAAGGGGTGGACGCCAAATTATTTAACGTCGGAGACGAGGTTTTCTTTATCGGGGATTTACGTAAAAACGGATCCAACGCTCAATACGTTGCATTGGAAGAAATTCTTGTGGGTAAGAAACCTAAAAATCTCACATTTGAGCAGGCTGCTGCTATGCCTCTGACAACAGTTACAGCATATGAAGCTTTATACGACAGACTATTGTTATCTGAAAAAGACAAGGGCAAGTCTTTGCTTGTAATAAATAGCGCTGGAGGCGTCGGGTCCGTTGCAACGCAATTGGCTAAAAACTTGGGTCTCAAAGTGATCGGTACAGCGTCGCGCCCCGAAAGTGAAGAGTTCACTCGCAAACATGGCGCTGAAATAGTTCTTAATCACACCAAGGACTTGGCAGAACAATTGAATTGTCATGGGTATGAAGACGGAGTTGATTACATATTGGTCAACTATGATCCGTTTCCATACTGGGATACTTTAATGAAAGTGATCAAAGCTCAAGGGAAAATTTGCCTTGTAGTTGATAGCTCAGGCCTCGTCGACTTGCGACCTTTAAAACAAAAAAGTATAACACTAGTCTCAGAGATGATGCTCACTAGATTGGTTTACAATACACATGATAAATTTAGATATCATGAGATTTTGCAAGCAGTCTCGAAGTTGTTTGATGACGGAAAACTGAATTGCACATTGACAAAAGTGCTAAAGCCAATCAATGCTAATAATTTAAGGGAGGCCCATAAGCTAATAGAGGAGAAGAAAATGTTGGGAAAACTAGTACTTTCAGGATTTGAATGAATTTTGTTAGCATGGTTCGGCCGTAAAAAATTTACCTTATTTTATCTATAGATACTAATATTAAAAACAGGAATGATTTGTTTGTGTTGAATAGGCTCCAAAACTACTAAACCGATTTGAATATCTTGATTTCTTTCACTGTTGGAAAGCTACACTATCCCTGGGGGACATGGGGTACTTTTGTTCCCGATGATGATCGGTCCCGGAAATGAGGGGGGATATTTGAAAAGGAAACGACGCGCGATGAAACCGCGGCGGCGACGGCTAGTTTTTTTTATAATAATTGTGATGGTTAAAAATAAAAATTCTTAGCAAAATTGTCGTTTTACTCCAATTGTTTTACTCATATTCATTAAAAGGCGTACCTTACTGTTTATCGGATAATAATTAATCGAGCCAGTTTGTTAACATTAGTGCAAACCCGCAATTCTACGTTGTAAATCTAAAATGTTATATTGGTGCATAAATCGGTTCATTCCCGTTCGTCCCACCAAGTTTGTCCCACCAGTGGGACGAACGGGAGGTGAAAATAAGAATTCCCGTTCGTCCCACCAAATGAAATGACAATCAAATTTGGTATGCGTAGTAAGAAATTACGCGTCAAGAAATTCTGAGCCATGTTCAATAAATTTTTTCCTGATTCGCAAAGGGATAGAAATATGTATTGAATCACACACACGTTCATATACTATCGAGGACACCCACGCGTGATCACCCTTAAGGCTAAAATCCTGTGCAGTATTTTCACGTTTACAAGCGCCGCTCCTAAGAAGTCACGATGCGCGTGCAAGGTATATTTTTCCAAAAGTGATCACGCGCGGGAGACCTCGATCGTACATAATATTATCACAATCATGTTTTGCTAATAAATAACTTTTGAGAAAAATATCTTTGTTTTTTATTTATCAATACATATTTAAGGAATTCTCCTTCTAACTTATCAATTCTGCAAATTCAAAGAAGCACATTCGTGTTACAGAAAAAGCCAAATGCAATAATCCAATGTAGTGTAAATCCGTTTAAAGACCTAAATTAGGTAAATCTCGGTAACGGGAGGGGTTTAGCCGCGCCCCCTACGTAGGGGGCCCCGCGCGGAGAGGTTTTCCGGGACATAACTATATAGATAGATTCCGGGATTCCTCTCCACTAATGCGAGTGGGAGAGCCGCTGTGGTTTTAGTTGGAGAGCCCAACACTACCTTCCGAACCCCCGTCGGAAGGTGTGCTTTAGGGTACCGTGCAACTCGCGGTGAGGCCGGTACGCGTCTTGACCAGAAACGACTGGTGAAGGCGGTATTTCCTAATATGTTTCTATTAATTTGGAGTAAAAAAAAAACAGGTGCAAGCGATTTTCAACCTTATTGACATTTAAAATTTTTTTGCTTTTTCGCAAACGCTAGTTGACTATCTTTGCTAGTTCAGTAAAATCTGGTATTTTAGTAAATGTCAATAAGGTCGATAATCGTTTGCACCGGATTTTCTAACTTTAGATCGATAAACAATGTTTTCCCGACATTAATTTGTTTTTCCGACATTCAATTGTTTTCCCGACATTCATTTGTTTTCCCGACATTCATTTGTTTTCCGAAATTTTCACACAATTTATTAAATGTATACACAATGACTACTTGATATTTTCGCGTTGCGTCGCGACAAGTCGCGTTGTCGCGTCTGTCGTTCACCTAGAACAACGCGTAATTTCTTACTACCCATACCAAATTTTTTCCATTACATTTAGTGGGACGAACGGGTATAAAAATTAAATATTTTATTCAATTTAGGGAATGAACCCATAAATCTATTCATTCACAGATATTACGGTTTATGCATTTTATACTTGCGATTGATTTGTTAAGCTGGGCTGATAAATTGGAAGGAAGCAAAGTCTACAAAAACTGCTAACTGCTTCTACAATTGTTTACCTTTTGTAGACTTTAGTATCTTTCTAACAAAGATCATAAAAAACTGTGTAAATTGTAAATAGCTGTTTATTAAAATTTATTGTTGGTTTAAAGATGTTATATTAGATTGTTGTAATATACTGGGGTCAAATTCTTGCCCTTGAAATGGAGATCCTGCTGCATTCCATGCTTTTTTAAGAATTTCAATGTTCCGTATTTCATCACTTGTTGGGAGACCTTTCAGCTTTTGTTCTTGATTCCATTGCAGTTCTCGAACCTAGAATAATGAAGATTATAATTGCTCTAAATATCTTATAAAATTAAAAATAATATAATAAATACCATAAAACCATATTACCATACATACAAAACTTCTTATAAAGTTTTTTTTTTAAATTTAACAGGGGATTGTTTTTTTATTTTTTATTTATTTATTTATTTACCAAACTTAAATCTGTTGTGGCCTCCTAAAGTTTCACAGCATTATTATGAAATTTATATTTACCTTAGCTATGTGGTCTTCAGGTAGTTCGTCCAAAGGCCGTGAACAATCTATCTGGGATAGATCAATAGCTTCTTCATTGTTTAATAGCTTGTTCCACCACCGTTCCTGTACTTTTTCTGTTAAAACAAATTGAGAGTAATAGGATACAAGCTATTAAGCATTTTCTAAAATAAGCTTAATAATTCATTATTTTACACTGTCAAATTTTTAATTCATCTTTTTTTAATTTCAATAAGCAGACACAATTCTAAGTATACTAGTGAAGCATACACTGAGACAAACATCTCATATTTTCTTCCCTCGTTAATTCCATTGATAATCAAGTTTATAATTTGAAATTCTCAATAAAGCGACTTCATGTAAGTAAATACACATGCAGCATACAATAACTTCATTTAATCGTTATAAAAATGATAATTTAATTTGTAATTAAAAATATTCAATAAAATTGAATTACACTTCATGCTTTTAATAAATAAATTATATTTAATATGTTAATTATTCATAAAAAATAAGAGACTTTAATCTTTTAGTATAACCACTACTTACCTAAATGAATTAAAAGTCTTCCTTCGCTGAGAGTCCAGAAACTGTCAATTGTCTTGATCTTATATGGCAAAGAATCTTTGATGATAATATCTCCGCTGCGACAGGCTACACATATATCACCACTGTTTATAGTCACCTTCAGTTGTTTGGATGACTTTACTTCAGCAGGAAGTTTTACAATAACGTCTGCAAATTGCATTGTTTTAGAGTCAACTTAATAATAATATCCAATTGTAAAGCATACATTAAATAACATACATTAAATTTATATTGTCAACTCTTTAAATATTCTTTGATCTGTCTAAAACCAAGGAAAATAAAAAACAACAACAAGAAGAGCGGTCAATATTTAAATATCTCATGTCTTTATGCCTTACCAAGATCAATAATAGTCTGAGACCAACAGTATTTATCTCTTTCTGCTCCATTATAAGTTTCACTATTTTTCTGTATAGGAATCACTGGAGGAGGACATGCACCCACAGACACTTTTTCTTCTGGACATTTCTTCTCTTCTTTAACTGCACTTTCAACACTTGTTATAGATGGGGAGGGGTTAGTCGACGTTGTTGATTGTTCTCCAGATTCCTTGTCTTCCACAACAACACTGCCTTCTGTTTCATCTTCTTCTGCTACCACTTCAACTTCTTGGGCAACTGTTGAGCACATTATCTCGTTGTTAACGTCTCTGGGTTTCTTCGCGCCATTGGGTCCTTTCCAGTTCTTCGGATCACAAGTTCTAAGAACTTTTATAACCAACTCTTCTGCAACTCCGGGAGGAAAGCCCATGTTTTCGTATGGTCCTTCAGGCACATAATAAAAGTCGGTACTGAAATATTTAATATATTTATTGCGGATCCTTCGATATTACTAAATAAATAAATTAGTATCAAGATAGTTTATATAATCTCCAATAAAGTAGAAATGTAAACAAACTCACCGTCGCGCTAAGAAGTTAAATACAGCCGAAAGAAATCCTAAGATAGATTTTTCATTAACTAGAATAGATGTTAACACGTCATCATATTTGTTGAACTCTGCTGAGGCAGACATTTTGATGTAAATAATAATTTAATCCAAAGAACCTAAAAACTATCCGAAAGCATTGATGAAACAAAAACACAGAAACGAAAGCGGCGGAAATCGGAATGACAAAAAAATTCACACACGTCACATTTGATTTGACATTATTTTTTATAAAGTCGACAGATACTATACGACTGAGATAATTAAATCATTCAGCCTCAATTCCAGTATTACCATATCATAAAATAGTGTAAGCTTCGAGAGGGATTTTTTTACGCTGGCATCCCAAAACCAGTTTTTTAATTTACATTCCCGCCACTTGGCGGAGTTGTTTCGCTTTCGAAAGTTTCACATCCGCAAGAGAGCGGCAAGGCAAGACAAGGCGAAGTAGGCAAAGAAGTCTCGCGCGCGAACTTGGTACGCTGCAGGCGATGACCGCATTCATATGAGTTTTTATTATATTGTGAGTGTGCTGTCGTGTTCTCCGTTCCGTTGAGTGTTTACGAAAATGCTGCATAGGTGAACTGGGAGTAAAAAGTGTTGTGATTGTGGTAATTTCTTCGCTTTTCTGTCTTTTACTGTCTCTCAAAGGTTGTAAAAATGCCTTGCTCTGCGGTAACTTTGTCCATAGCGACCATTACAGCAATCGTGGCTGCTGCTTTAATGGCAATAGCGTTTTCAACAGATAACTGGCTTTACATAGAAGTCAAGCGAAGCAAGATCCAGGTAAGTTATTTTGTTTTTTTAATAATTTTTATTTTATTTTTGTAAATACCCACCATTTAAATAACTTTATAAACTTATCTCTTCATTAAAAGGTAATATTAACTTACAATAAATTAATATAGCAAGGATTAATAGGTGTCGTCTGGTTATTACTTTGCCATAGATTATTTACTCACTCCTCATTCAGTCACATCACATATTATTTTAAAACCCGTTATGATTGTATAGACAAGGTCAGCAAGTAAGAGTTCAAAGAGAAAACGTGCAAAGAAACTAACGTAACTTAGGTACATCCTTGAGGTATACTATTTAATTAAGCATGCGGAAATACAGCAATTTAAACCGCACATATTTAACTTAATTAATGTTGACTGACGAAAACTCGAAAATGGGTAAGTAATAATAATTACGTTAACCCTATATCCTCTTTCTATTGAAATACTACTTCCTGTATTTGTATCGAGTATAGTATGCTGCCTGTATAACCCTGACTAACCTTGCTGTTATTTTTATTACCGATTGTCTGCAGCATCAACTGTTAACAATTCAAAACAATTTTGATTCAACGATAGATCTTGTGATTGCTACACTTCCTTCGATTCATTGCAAATAAACATAAAAGTTGGGTAGAAAAGCGATATCATTTAAACACTATTTATTCTCCTGTAAGGTCTAAAATAGGTACAATGCTTGGAGATTTCAAGTGTGATACATAAACCAGTCAAATGAAATTACAGAAAGTCAACCTACAATAACACGTATTCTTTCGGAGTCCTTGCCAGGGCACCGTTAGAGTAGACACGTTACGCATAAATATGCACGTATTAATGGCACGAACAAATGTGTGGTTAACTGTACATACCGTGCTACTCCTGCACAACCATTCGACCAGATAAAGAAAAGAAATGTCAACCGATAACGTTTATCTCAGCCCAAATATTTGGTACCTAACTACAGGGAAGGGCAAAGAAATTAAGTTCAAAATGGTTTTTGCTATGTTTATCTCTAAGACCGGCTAAAAAAAACCCACAACTCTCAGTATAGCTTTGTAGTTACGTAGATAAGGGAATACCCAAGAATATCCAAGAACCAATGCGTATCCCGTAAAAAAATAAAATGAACAGTGGGAATTGAACCACTGAATGCATTGGTACCTGAACGACACGGTTACCTAACTGCCTATTATTCTAAATAGTGCCGGCCAAGAAAATAAAATTACATGGTTCGTAAAAGAATCGGGAACAATAAATTTTGAGTGTGAATCGACCCTTGGTCACTTCCTTCTTTCTACGAGTAAATGAGAATATTGAAGAATAATATTTAAAAAATCGGGATTTGCAGACCGTGAGGGCTAATTCTCATACGATCGGCAAATTTTTAACAACTGCTATTAAAGTTAAAAAAAATATTTAATTACATGTGAGGTTCCTTCATATGGACTTTTCTATTCTTATGGGGTCGTAAAATGTCGCATAAACTTAAAAGTTTTTCAGAAAGCGCATACCTAATCTGCAAAAACTGGATCATCTCACGGTTAATTTGCTTGTAATGCGCGCTGTAGTTTTTATGCGACTGGTTCTGTTCTTTTTCAGTTTCACCCGAGCCTGGGTCAATTTTTTTGCTCGCAACAACTTGTTGAGCGGCTGAGCATCTACCTGCCGAGCTTTTTTTTCTTTTCCTAGCGATTACTGGAAGGCAATTCCATTGAAACTCGTACGTGACTTCGACTGTGACATGAAACATAGATGCTGTTTTTGAATAGGTTGTCATAGTAGTGTAACTGCGACGTTGAGATTCGTGGTGAATTCTCCAGGTTCGACCATTGAACCACAGTTAGGTACTCGTACTTACTGGTAACACAATGGATTCGACGAATGCTTCTTGATTCATTTTTACAAAGGCATCAGCGACCTAACTAATTCTGTAATTTTTCCAACTAATTTGAGCAATATTTACTTATCCAAAAAGAAATTAAAATTTGTGACGTCACAAATTGTTGTGACGTCAAAATAAAACTCGAGCAATCTGGGCATAGGGCGCCCTGAGCCCGTCATTTTGTCAGGATCTATAACGGACCGGACCGTCTTAAGATAGTATGAGTAATCATATCCTCATCCTGTTTTGACATTAATAACAATAACCGATTATTGTAATTGGTAAATTTTATAAACGCACCAATTTCCTGTTTATCTAGCTCATGTGATTTATTAAAAAACCTGTGTTCACCGTCAAATCGGCTAGATAGACACAGGTACTTAAATCTACTAACATAACTTGTTAAAAGAAAACGATGGTCGACTACTTATGTATTATGAAAACATAAATAAATATTTTGATCGGGAAGACAGAATCGTTAAATAGTATTGTAGTTAAATATTAGAACAGAGGCGACATAATTGAAAGCTTAAGAGAAACCAACCAGTCGTGAAAGTGACGAAATCTGTGAGAATTCTGAAGACATGCAAGTTGTGTGGTATCGCCGACCGCTGCATTATGCAATTAAGATATAAAACTCTGTCTTGCTCTGTAACCATTATTACTGAATACACATTGCAGTTTCAACGTCATATTTTGTGAAAAACGAAACGAATGAATCCTGTTTAACAACTTACGCTTACGTACTTTCGAAAATCAGTGACATAATGATATAATGAAAGGCTAGCGAAATACCACATACATCCAACTTCATTCATCCCTTAATGAACTTTCACCACATTTTGAAAAACGCGGTTTCTTGATCGGTGATTTTGTTACACAGTTAAAGAATGTTATTGAAAATATTATTGCAAGTTTTTACTATAATTTATAGTTGAAGACGCTAAGAGGAGAGGAATGATAAACTGCACAACGAAGAGGAGCCTCAATATTAGGATCCGAGCTCTTGGAAGAATCCAAAACATAACATGGCTCAGTACAACTACATTATATTTTAACTTCTCTTGCTAACACATTATTCTCGTAAACCAAAGGTGAAGGCGCTTGGCGATTGCTGATTTAGCTTATTAATTTGTAATACTACCTACCTATATAAGAGAAACTTTTATTTACTACTAAGTGTGAGGAGAGAATAAAATTTATAAACATTATAAGCAGGCAACGTAAACTTTCTATTGGCAAACGCTGCAGACTGCTAACTGAATAAATTAAGTATTCCAAGAAAGTAGATTTATTTAAGTAAAAGTCGATGTTAATAAGATAAATAACTAGTAAATTCAAAAGTCAATATACTTTTGTGGGTAACATTTTAAAAAGGTTATAACTACCAAACTAAACTATATACTATAGGACTTTATTCCCTATTTAATACACTGGCCCGCAATAAAATCGGCCCACTGGGCTTTTTTCATACAAACGTGGTCACTTTAGCGTCTCATAGATAGAAAACTATTTGCAGCTGTGCAACGATTATTATGTCAATGGAGAGGCCAAAAGCCCGATTAACAAATCACAGTTTCAAGAATTTACACTAACCGCTGAATTTTCTCAAAATGGAAAAACAATAAGTCGATATATGGAGCGTTGAGTTCGGTTTGTTGTTTTTCCTTTTTGAGAATAGTGAGCGGTTTTTGGCAATTTTCGAAACGATGATTCGATAATTGGGCGTTTGGGCTCTCTATTGACGTAATAATCATTGCAAAGCTGCAAATAGTTTCCTATCTATGGAACGCTAAAGTTTGTATGAAAAAAGCCCAGTGGGCCGATTTTATTGCGGGCCAGTGTATGTTGGGGTTACCCAACAAGGGATGCTAAGTTAAGAATTGTTTGTTTCGTTACCTGCCTGTTTGGGAGCGGATGTTTCGTTTGTTTATGTCGTTAAAAATAACATTTTGTAAGGAAGACCATAAAAATTTCTTGAAAAAAAATCCCTTCTGTTAACCAAAGCAAGCAAGACGTAAGTAAAATGGTTGGAAACCACACGTGAACCTAAGTAGCTTACATTAGTGGTTAACTTTAGAGCGAAGGCTTCCACTTTTTTTTTTCTACGCCTTTTAAAGGAATATCCATATAAATATTATAAATACCTACTAAGACGCTTTCACGCTGATACCAGAGAACCGATTTAGATGACATTTTTTACCAACATAGACAAGACTTTGAAAAAGGACATTAAGGCTACTTTTTATCCGGGGTAGATCATTTTAACGAGGACTTGATGGATAACTTTGCCCTGTAGTGCGACATTGAATAGGCTCTAAGCTGTTACTTAACTTTTTTTTATGAAATTTTCTGAACTATAATAATAGACAAATATCATTTTACTCCATATGACTATTAAGTAGGTACTTAATCAAGAATGAATTCATGTATTCGCTCGAAAAAAGTGTGATGATACCGTGTGCCCTCGTTCTATTAAGACTATCAAAAACCTTGAGAATCCTAAATTTTGTAACAGATGCATAACAAGCAGTCTGTAATCGTCGATGGGCGTGCAACCAACCTGCTTTCCCAGCACTCCACCTACTTCTCACGACTTCCGTCACCACCGCCACTGTCTTTATCCTATTCCGCTTTCTTGGTTTCACAGAAAACTCGATTGTACAATTCGATTTGCGTAGTGCCATCGGCTAATAGAAGTTATTGTTATTTAATAAATTAGTTATCCATTTTATATATCTAATCACCCTTAGCTTTTCTATTAACGGTTTGAATAAGCTTTATTTGAACTAAAACTTTCAAAGTGTGTTTAATCGCTTTGTTAATCTGGTGTCCGGTTCTCTAAGCCGCCTGTATAGTCATCGCATCTTACTCATTTGCTTTTTCAAATGCTACCTCGGTAGTTAGTATCCTAAGCTAAGGGTCTTTATGATTGGTCTATCATAATAGTGAACCAGAAACTTTGGAAGGATTTGTTCAACTGTTTCTATTGTTGCCAAGAACGCACCATTTGTAGCCCCATCGTGTCCTCATTGAAACTACGTCAGTACTATTATATATTCTGTGCTATAAGTTAGTGTAATTAGCAGAGCGGAACTAACAATGGTACAATAATTATTTTCCAAGAAGGGTGTATCCTCTCTCACTAGATTAAAAGTAATATTAATATACTATACTACGCAAAACAGATTCTATTCCGTGGTAATTGTGACTCCCTTGACAAATCAACGGGCAGAAAATTACTTACAGTCTGCTGCCGTGTGAATAACCTCTAGATTACTTACGATGGTTTGTTTACTCTTTATAGACCCTTCTCAATGCAAATTAGTCTAACAGACTGACTGTTCTGTAGAACATTTAAATTTAACATCCTTAAAAATAATGAACGTGGAAGACCTGCAGCTGCTGAGTGGCTAGAACGTTGCTTCTCATGCCTAAGATTACAAAGCAAAGGGATTACATATTTGTACATATTTACCACGGGCTTAGTGGTGAAGGATCCAGAAAACTATGGCACAGAATAAATAATATAATAATGGTGAGGACTTTGCATAACTAAATGTAAGCAAAAGATTCAATCAGACTCTTGTCAAGCAAGCCCGTATTGGATTGGTACAATTAACTAATGAAATACTCGTAAGTTGCTCATTTCTTTGATCAATAGAGTGTCTCGCTATTTCAAGCTTGAATATACCTTGCGAAGGAATATAGAATTATCGTCTTGCTCAAGAGTGCATGTGCGGATATTGCACTGACATGCGTCAATGCAGCTTCTAATAGCCATTAGTTGTAGCTGCAAGTCTGCAACGCAATTACTGCATCGTCGTAGCTAGGGAAGAATGTTCTTAGGGTAATCTATGTTCTTGGACTTCTTGGTTTACTTTCTTTTAGTAAGGGTTACAAATATTCACCCATATCATGCATAGTTGAGTCTGACCATTGATAAACATTTTGACCGAAATTCTTCTTTGAAGAAATTGTCAACGTTTGGCAAAATGTCCACAAATATTTACCCCTCTTTGTAATGTTAGACGAATAATTGGTAGAATCGAATTACACATCACTATGGTCACCGCGTACGGTGCTCCGCACTAGCCGAGAGATGAGAGATAGATTTTTACCGCGCTTGCAATGTATAACGCCGACTAATTAATTCTTAATATTGTAAAAGTATAATAAATTGTAATTAACAAGAGAAATGCATTTATCTCTAAAAGTTCAGAAGTGCGATAAAGTACTCACGTGCGTAAACTGTGATTGTAATGTACGGCATAAACGAAACTGAAAAATAGTATGTCTAGCTCGTTGCACGGATTGTAATGGCGATGAAGACGCTTAAAAAGTAATTTTCTGTGAGAATGGACAAGTAAACTATGCTTAAACCTGTTTACTAAGCTATAACAAGTATTATGGCTTACTTTTAATCAAGATTCGACGTGTATTGTTCTAAATTGGAGATTTGGATTATTATGCAAAGTTGACAAGTAACGACAAGTTTGGTTTGCTGAAAATATTGAAATCTACATTGAAGAGGCATGTTTTAATGTGATGGAATTGCTAAATAATGCTGGTTTTATTGATGGAAGTTCAACGTGATGATAAACTAAGTGACATCTTTGGTCTTGGTTAATAAGTCCCAAGGTCATAGAAAGACTTGCACATAAATTTATCTATACCTTGGTATCCTTTATATAAGTTGCTGTTTTTGGTAAGCTGTATTTTTCTATACTATTACAAATTGAGAATATCTGACACATAAGTGTAGTAAAAATAGGTTTGCAAATTATTAGGTGTAAATCATTGATAGTACACTATCAATGGTGTAAATAAATTAAAACAGACACTATAGTTGTCATCAAAAGATAAACAGAACAAACAAGTTATAATGATGAATACTAAATATAATATTCAGTTTATTCAATTAATTAATATTTAACTGAGAATTGGTTTTGTGTTAATTATTGTCATTATTTGCAACATTTTGGTAATGTGAATTACTAAAAGAAATAGTTGTTTGTGTGTGATATTTGTTTATTAAGATGTTAATTGCTAATTCATGATCAGTCAGGTTTAACATAAACAATGTCTTAAACAACTTAATTAAGTGCATCTTCTCCTGACCGCACAAAGTTTAAGTAAAAAGAAATTAAAATAAATAAGTATTGATGCTTTGGAAGGTCTGTTAAGAAAATTAAGGAAGACAAAGAGCTACAACCATTTAAGAATACTATCACCCAGTGCATCTCAAAAATTACATTATAATTGGATGAGCGTACACTGATATAAAATAAATTATACCTGTCATATCTATGCCAAGGGGTGGCATCATGATCAATAAGCATCCTATGAGATAAGCTGGGCAGAGTGGAAAGATAAACTAATTAGTTCATTTCTATTTTAGCAATATTATTTATTTATTACAAATTATTGAATTGTGTCAAATTGTCAAGCGAAGATAAAGTAGAGTTTTATAGTAATAAATTAGGCATAGGAATGCCTTGTTAACAATGTGATGTAGTCATCACTGAAGCCATTATTGGTACCCTTGTACTGGTTGCCATGTCCTGGTTCTCTTTTTCAGTAATAACTTTCAGGTACCAACTTTGATAAATTGATTGGGAGAGAATGCCATGAGGCATTAAGTCCGCCTTTGTACTTGATTGTGCAATGAAGCTTAAATAAATAAATAAATAAATAAATCATGCATTCAGCATGTATCAACATCCAATAATGTGAACTTAAATTAAAATTAAAAATGTTTCTTAAGTGGTACTTATAATAAATTTGGCATAGGAATGCCTTGTTTACAATGTGATGAAGTAATAACTGAAGCCATTATTAATACCCTTGTACTGGTTGTCATGGTACTAGTTCTCTTTTTCAGTTTTAACTTTCAGGTACCAATTTTGATAAAACATGCATTCAGCATGTATCAATAACATCTAATAATGTGAACTCAAATTAAAATTAAAAATGTATAATGGACATTGTGAACAGAAATTAATTATTTTAAGAAAAGGAAATTAATATGTTTTATTTGCAACAATAAGGGCCATGGTAAGGCTGATTGTTTTAAGAAGAGGCAATCAAATAAATATTGTTCATTATGTTATATCTCAGATTTCTTCAAGAGGATATCTAAAGCTGTGTCACATTATTAATGGGCATTATAAAGTGAATGAATCATGCTATTATTTGAAAAGGATATTTTACAGGACGAAGATAGCCTCAAGAAATAAGGATTATTAAAAATAGTTTTAAAAATATATGCTGATGATAAGCAAAGGTACAATTAATTGAGGGGAACATGGGCTATATGAATAGTTTAAATGAAATGACCCAAGAATGAAGTTCTGGGAAAATATGATCTCCGTTATTTGGCAAATGGAATGAAACTGGGAAATTGCAGTGTAGTATTACATTGATGCCAATGCAGTGATTCTGGTTTATTTAATATTGCCACCAATGGTTGGTTGAGTTTCTTTACAGGTGATATGATAATATAAGTTTAATTACAAGTGAAACTGGGTTACTTTCCATTGATACAGGGTTAATACCAATTGTTGGTATGGGTTTCTTTCCAGGCAATATGGGCTTAATTACAACTCAAGTGATAATTGTTACTCACCATTGATACAGGGTTATTAACAATAGTTGGAGTGGGTTTCTTTACAGGTGATATCGATAATGAACCATTGATATGGGGTTTCATTACAAAATATGGTACTGGTTTATTACTATTGATACAGAGTTATTTACCAATGGTCGGTTTGAGTTTATTTACAGGTGAAAATGTGGATTTATTAGCCATTTATATGGATTTAGTTACAAATGGTACTGGTTTGTTTACCATTGATACAGGGTTATTTACCCATGGTTGGTTTAAGTTTCCTTACAGGTGATATGGATTTATTACCCTTAACAAGGAATTATTTACAAGATAAACTGGTTAATTTATTGAAATAAGATTTATTACCAGTTATTGGTACAGGTTTATTTTCAGATGATATGGATGAATGATCCATTCATATGAGTTTATGGACGAGTGATACTGGTGGATTTAACATGTAAACGGGGTTATTTACCAGTTGTTGTTAAAGGTTTATTTTCAGATGATATGGATGAATGATCCATTCATATGAGTTTATGGACGAGTGATACTGGTGGATTTAACATGTAAACGGGGTTATTTACCAGTTGTTGTTAAAGGTTTATTTTCAGGTGATATGATTTAATAAACCATTATATGAGTTTATTGACAAGTGATACTGGTTGAATTATCATGGAAATGGGGTTATTTACCAGTGCTTGGAAAGGGTTTATTTTTAGGTGATATGGATTTGTGAACCATTGATATGGGTTTATTGATAAGTAATGATGGTTGATTCACAATGGAAACGGGGTTATTTACCAGTGGTTGGTAAGGTTTTATTTCCAGGTGATATGGACGAATGGACCATTAATATGGGTTTATTGACAAGCGACACTGGTTCAATTGCCGTTTTTAAGGGTTTACTTACCAGTAAAAGATCACATATTTGGTTAATCAAAAGGAGTAAATAATATTTATGAGTGATAAAGGTACTGTTTTATTTTTATCAGAGTTTCAGCGTTTTGTGAGGAGCATGGTGTAAAATATGTATTAAGTGCTGTCGCTGCTTGCCTCAGTTACAAGCAAATAGTCAGATAAAACCTCTAAATGTTACGATTCTTAACAGATTAATAGCCTTTAATTGTAAAAGGCATAAAGGCTACCATGCACATATCCCAAAGTTGCATTTGGGTAACTTGGGTATCAGCTCGTTAGTAACGTCCAGCGAATTAACCCTAGAGTCCTCTGTATTTAAATCTCGCCTAGTCAGAGATTTATAAGGTACTGTATGTGGTGGTGTTGTAGTACTGTCAACATTCTCTGCGGAATGGAAAAGAGGCTATAAAAGTGTTGTTATTGGTGACAAACATTAAGTTGTGGCAGCATTGTCGAGGAAACTGTACCTGGTTCTTTATCTGATGTACTTGCCTATGCCTACAGGGCCTAAGATTACAAAGTGCTTGCTCATGAAGCCTCGCACTATTGGTTATTTATCTGATGTACTTGCCTACAGGGCCTAAGATTACAAAGTGCTTGCTCATGAAGCCTCGCACTATTGGATGTTTATCTTGTATACTTGCCTACGGGGCCTTCGATGACAAAGTGTTTGCTTATGGAGATTCGCACTATTGGTTATTAATCTGATATACTTGCCTACGGGGCCTACGATGTCAAATTATTAGCCGTTAGGGGCTTCAGGAGAATTGCCGTGAGGGGCTCATGTTGTATTGCCGTAAGGGGCTTATGATGTTAAACTGCTGTAAGGGGCTTAAGGTGTACTTACAGTAAGGAGCTCATGTTATATTGCCGGAATAGGCTTATGATGTTATGCTGCCGTAAGGAGCTTAAAGTGTATTGCCGTAAGGGGCTTATGATGTTAAACTGCTGTAAGGGGCTTAATGTGTACTTGCAGTAAGGAGCTCATGTTATATTGCCGTAAAAAGTTTATGATGTTACACTGCCGTAAGGGGCTTAAGGTGTACTGCCGTGAGGGGCTTTAGATGATACGCTGCCTTAAGTGGCATACAGCGTACTGCCGTGAGGGGCTTTAGATGATACGCTGCCTTAAGTGGCATACAGCGTACTGCCGTGAGGGGCTTTAGATGATACGCTGCCTTAAGTGGCATACAGCGTACTGCCGTGAGGGGCTTTAGATGATACGCTGCCTTAAGTGGCATACAGCGTACTGCCGTGAGGGGCTTTAGATGTTACGCTGCCTTAAGTGGCATACAGTGTACTGCCGTGAGGGGCTTTAGATGATACGCTGCCTTCATTGGCATACAGCGTACTGCCGTGAGGGGCTTTAGATGTTACGCTGCCTTAAGTGGCATACAGCGTACTGCCGTGAGGGGCTTTAGATGATACGCTGCCTTAAGTGGCATACAGCGTACTGCCGTGAGGGGCTTTAGATGTTACGCTGCCTTAAGTGGCATACAGCGTACTGCCGTGAGGGGCTTTAGATGTTACGCTGCCTTCATTGGCATACAGCGTACTGCCGTGAGGGGCTTTAGATGTTACACTGCCTTAATTGGCATAGTGTACTGCCGTGAGTGGCTCATATTATACTGCCGTGAGACGTGCCGACATGGACTTGAGACGATAAAAGCTGTTAAGGGCTTATACATGCCGACAGAGGCATCAAACGATACGACGACGACGGTAGACGCGTAGTTGTTATACTTAGCTCTGATTTTATTGTTAATGTTAATTAAAGAGTATACTTGTTAGTTTGAAACTGTTGAGAGTATGGTAAATTGAATAATAAATAAATAAACGATACTTGTTACAAAATGAGGATTGTCGAAGGTACAATCATTCCCGATAGTGGTTGCTCTTGGCATCTACGTTAGGGGTCTTTCTTAATCTAAAATACCGTGTCGTCATATCGTCGTATATGCCAATTGAAGACGTTGTCTTTACTTAATGAAGCTGGAATTTGATAACTGGAGCTGAAGCTGGATGTTGCCGACTGGAGCTGAAGCTGGATTTGCCGACTGGAGCTGAAGCCTGAAGAAATTCTGCAAGGACTTGCAGTTAAGCTGTTCAAGACGAACCTACTACGGAAGAACGTGTAGCAGCATGGACATTTGAAGAATGAAGGATCCTTCGGGGACGAAGGAAATTGCAGGATGGCCGACTGTTAGACGAATAATTGGTAGAATCGAATTACACATCACTATGGTCACCGCGTACGGTGCTCCGCACTAGCCGAGAGATGAGAGATAGATTTTTACCGCGCTTGCAATGTATAACGCCGACTAATTAATTCTTAATATTGTAAAAGTATAATAAATTGTAATTAACAAGAGAAATGCATTTATCTCTAAAAGTAAATAATCTTATCTTTACGTTTCCTCGTGGTTACTTTGTGATAATTGTTATGTCCCATTCTATAAAAGGCCCACACATGTTTTTTTTATCACTGATTATTTTTAAAAGCGTTGAAAAGCACAACTTGTACATGTGGCCTTTATTTATTTGGTACTTTAATGATTCAACAGTGTTATCGTCAAGACCCGTCTATTTAGATAAATCCTCATTCAAAGTGTTAACTTTTGTTTTAGCCATATTAATTCCATGGTTTTAGCTTATTAATGCATCAGCTTGAAAAAAGTTTATTTTCACAGATTGAAAGACTTTGATCACATATTCAAACTAAATTCGATAGCTGACTAACGTTTATCAAGGGGGACCTGTGACAAGAGAACTCTGCATACATAAAACTAATGACATAATATATTAGGCTCGTGTACTGGATATATCATAAAAAGTTCAGGAAATGAGAAAATGATTATGCCATTTGGAATAATATGCCGTTGTCGCGCACCACGACAGAGAAAACTGTGGTCTCTGTACCGTTGCATAAGTACAGGTAAAATAATATTGTGGCCTTCAATGGTGCTCGTAAAACAAATAAAGTTTTAAGCTTGGAAAGTGTAGATAATCCACCATCGTCCGCGCACCAGTGCATTGATGAAATATCTTTTACCTTTCACAAGCTCCCCAAGTTGAAGTTTTTAGTTTTCCGGCCTTTCACTGTTGATAACGTTCATTTATCTATAATTTGTAGAATGGCTTCGAAGTAAATAAATCGAGAACGTTTAAGATACTAATCGCCATAATACGTGATAGATTCTATTAAAGATAATATGTTGCTTAGTTAGTAACAATTTATGGCTAGAGTAGCTATATGACGTGGAAAGAAAAGTTTCATCACATATTTACTTCGAAATTCAATGTTTCGAGTAACAATTAGACCAAAATAAATATCCCTGCTAAAAATTAAGGACATGAAGTTATTTCGATGCTAAATCAAACAAGCACAATTGCTCATCAAATACCCTCAATAAATCGTGCACTTTGAAGATTCTATCAATCAACATGGTGAACTACTTGGCTAATCTAGTCTCAGTTTCCCAACCTGCTAATGTTTTTTTCGAAGCTTCGGATGTTTAAAATGTTTTAGGGCTCAGCATTTGTGATCTTTGCAAGAGTGCATTGTCGAACTCCTAATCTGCATAAGTGCAAGATTTTTTGTGTGTGTTACAACAGCGTTTTACATTATCGTCTTGTATACTTACTTTGGATTTTATAGATTGAATGGATTTGACAGAATCGAAATCATTTTGATTGCTATTGCGTGATGTTTGTCGTCTACTCGCATGTGTTTGATGTGTGGCTCAAGTGAAACTTTTGTCAGGCGTAATAGCCCGTGAGCGAGAGTTGATTATATTACTTCGGAGATTGAGTTACAACATTATGATAGTATACATTTACTTGTGGCCACCATTTATTGAAGGTACATATTACTTTAAATAATAACCACTCTCACAAATCGTGGTAGTATCATAACTACAAATTGGCTTACAGAAAGCATTTTTTTGTAAATAAGTTTTGCAAACACGTCTTAGATTTGAAACATGCAACGTCATCTACAAAGCATAGGTACATCCTTTAAAATACCCTATCCTTACCATAACGTCTGCTTTCAAAGCCATGTAACCTTCAAGCTAACTTCCTATTGTTCTAAAGGTGCACATTAATCGCTATTAAATTACCGCGGCAGATGATACCATGTTATCCGATACAGGCCAGGTGCGAGCTATTTCTGTATGAAAGCAACTCTTTGTTCCAACGTCATTAATTCCCTTTATGGTTTATCTAATAACGCCATTTTTGGTGTCATCATCGTCGTTAAAAGCGTCGGTGCTTTAAAGGTGTTAGTTCTTTTATTGTACACCTTGTTTTAGCAAAAGAACAACATAGCGTACCTATAGAAAAAGTTAACATAGTAAAAATAATAACAAACCTAAACATAAGATCACGGACTTACATTGATATAAACTTAATGTAAAGAAAAAGCAAAATTGGTCGTTACATGTTATCCCTGCAAAAAGGTGGTCTTCTTCACTGTCAAGAGACTCTTTATCATAGAACACACATACCAAGGGAAGAATGTCTATTCCATATAAAAAAAAAAGCAAACACGCTAGCGACAGCAGCGCTCCATATTCCGAGCAATGAAACTTTTTTTCGCGCGGGAAATTCAATTTCAACTAATTTTATTTTTAGGTTAGGATTGCTTTTCTGATATTATTACAAACTTACTTAAACGGAAGAGGTGCTACCTCTTCCGTTTAAGTAGGTTTGTAATAATATAAGAATAGCAATAGAGAGGAGGCTAGGCATTGTAATAATATCACAATAGTTCATTGGTTGGATTCAATATAACACATTTAAAAAGTTTACACATGTTTTATTATTTTCTTTTTTCTTTTCATTGCTCTCTGCGAAGCTTCATCAACAAATTTTCTTTAAAAATCGTTTTATAATTATCATAAAACCCCGAAATTTCTTTAACAAATCTTGCATCAGATGGTATTGCAAATCTAGTTAATTTAGTTCTTTATGAACTTGTAAAGGATGTGTCTTCAAAATGATTGCTGCATAACACTGCCCTTCTTGCTGAGATCATCTAATGATGTATTGACCAGTTCTTCAGTGGGTAACAATAGGAAGCCCAAATGCGTGCCCTGAAAATAATTTCAATTTAATTTTTGCTTGCGAGTTGTGTTCTTTACCATTACATGTATGTTAATTAAACTACTTTACAACAGGTATAAATAAAACAATATGAGGTCAATTTATTCTACACAAGAAAACTTAATTTAGGTGGTGGTCAGTTGAGTTGAGTGTTTTCTTAGGGGCAGGGAGTGGAGTTGAAGCATAAGTTGATTTAGTTGATCCAACAAAACTGATACAATCACCTACATGAGCAGGAGCGAGAGCATTACGATTATCAAAATGTATGATTACTTACTTTAGAACTGATGTAGGTACTCTTTTAACCAGGTTCAGGAAACCTAAAAAATTTTAGGGTTGGGTCTTCTATTCTGTTTACAGAACATTTCGCACAACGGCGATGCAAGCGAGTAGTTTTATCTTCCATATTAATGTACTTCTTTCAAGTGATTACTTGCTATTGCTTAATTTTTAAGTCCGAAAAAAACGAAACAAACAACAACAAACAAAAGTTGAGGTTAGTTTTTTCGGTGTTGCCGGACTAAACTTATTAGATCTTACCCACCTGAGGATTTTTAAAAAACGTTTTAAATAATTGTACATTAAATGTTGTATGTAAACTTAGCAATTATTCGGTCGGATGAAAAAAGGGACAAATGTCCCCTTTTCAGGAATTGGATTTCAAAGAAGTAATTGAAGTTGAAACATTATATTTGCCAAGTAATAAACTACTACTTTAGTAGTAATTTTTAATTATTCAATTATTTACCCCTCATGTTTTGTCTCTGTCTTATGCAGCGTAAAGCTCAATAAATTGTTTCAACCTGTAAATTCCGTATCATTTACCACAGAATAATAATCTGATGTATGCTTATGCTTCATTAGGAGTTGACAGGCCGTGCTCTATAACGAATATTAGAACTTAACGCAGATGAACTTGAACATCAGTTGATAGAATGTGGATGCCTTAGCTTAAACAGCTTTTTGAACTAATACTTAAAAACTTAATGTTATTATAACCTCTATTACGGAGTTTTTGCTGTCTGCTAATGTTCAAGGCTGACGAGTTGGGTACAACGTGTGATTACAAAGTATAAGATCATCATTCTTAGCTTCTTACGGATATGAATTTATTTGCGATGTATCATAGTCTCATTGTACGCTGATTTAATAAATGGCCGTCTTTTGTATACCCATTCTTCATTTACGACGTAATTTTTTTTTGTATTTCCTAACATGTTAGTAGGGCAAACAGTACTTCTTTTTCTGAAGGTTTTCCTTTTAGTTCATACTTAAACATATACAAATTTTAAGACCTAAATTTTTGAAAATATTGAATCCAATCTGAATATTTCGAAATGGGCATGGCTAGCATAGCTTACAAGTAGAATGAGGAGCGTCCGCGGGGTGAGTGGCTCGCGTCGACATTGCAAGGTGAACGAGTTGCGTCCAGGCTGCGCAAGCGCAGAGCATGCGTGTCCATAGGGCTGTCGAACTGCTGCTTATCTTGTTTTTGATGGGTAACGATGCAGATAAACAAAGTTGTTTAGTATAATTATTTGGAGTAAGTCATCAAGACGAAGAACCATAAAGAATAATAAAAATTACAGATCCAGAGACAGTTATTCAAAAATACATGTTACAGCTGATTTGGGTATCCATTCCATTAGGTCGTTTGTGTGGTTTCGACCATTTAAAACTCAATATTTTTTCATATGACCTCAGTTGAAAAAGAAAGTTGGCGGACAAGCACACAGTAAACCTGATGGTAGAGGCCACCATGAGGTGGGCTTCGGTATATTCTACTGAGGGACACCAGACAAGGAATCATTGGTCATATGTGATGCCACACTAGACTTCTCTGATTTGCAGGCCTTTGTAAGAGATGCCTGAACTTTCAAAGTACCTAGTCGTCATCCCTACTCCAGTACATGACCCGGTGCAATGGTCCGTCCACGCCGACTGGACCACATCATTTTGTATTTTTATATTACCATAAATAAAATAAAAATTATAGGTTTGATTGTTATAAAAGAAATGTATAACTACTATACTATGTATATTAAACTATTTCTATTCTCTCCCTCGAAAACTTAAGAATTCAAGACAGGTGTATTTTATTCGGCTACATGACGAGATCGACCAAATAACTTTTTTTGATCATTTTTTGCCCCTGACATGGCTTTTCAAATTGCCGACTCAACGGCCTTGATTCAATCGTGTAGATACCTAACTACAGTGCTGAGCCCGTAAGATTTTTTCGAATTTGATCCGTAATACTTGTTGTTAACAGTAAAAGTAACGTGTGGTAACGTACAATTAAGACTTTGTATGATCCAAGGGCGTCGCCAGCTTATGGCTAAGGGGGGGGGCAAATCCCACCACCACCCATGGCCTTACCAACCTCTCGGTTATACAGGGCTAAGGGGGGGGGGGGGGGGGGGGTTGCAATGGGGCCATAATATTATTTATTTATTTATTTACCAATTATTGCACTTGTAAATTTATAGGTACATAGAGCCTTAAGCTAGCCTAACACTTAGTACTATTCTATAAATATTGCAAGACCCTGTTAGGGTAAGTATAGCAAATCACATTAATAATTATCCATCATCCATCATCATCAGCCTGTAACAGTCCACTACTGGACATAATTATGCCTCTCCAAATGCTCGCCACGCTGATCGATCCTCGGCTAGTCACATCCAGCTCCTGCCAGCCATTTTGCGCAGATCATCGCTCCACCTGGCCTGAGGGCGTCCTACACTACGCTTACCGAAACGCGGTCTCCACTCTAGATCCCATTTACCCCAACGGTTATCGGTTCTACGGCTGATATAGCCAGCCCACTGCCACTTCAGCTGGCTGATCCGGCGGGCTATGTCGGTGACTTTGGTTCTCTGCCGAGTTACCTCATTTCGGATGCGATCCCGCAGAAAAACGCCGAGCATGGCTCTTTCCATAGCCCGCTGAGCGGTTTTAAACTTGTGGACTATTCGTGCCGCAAGTGTCCACGTTTCGGCTCCGTATAACATGACGGGTAGGACGCACTGATTGAAGACTTTCATCTTTAGGCATTGTGGGATCGGCGATGAGAAGACTCGACGTAGTTTCCCAAACGCTGCCCATCCCAACTGAATTCTTCTATTCACCTCGTCCTCAAAGTTGTTTCGACCCAACTGCAACGACTGCCCAAGGTACACATATTTTTGAACAACTTCAAGGAATCGTCCTGAATCGCAATCGGTTCCGGTCGAACATGTTCATTGACATGACCTTGGTTTTGTCCAAGTTCATCCGTAGGCCGATGCGTAAACAAGAATCAGCCAGGTCAATCAGCATCTGTTGTAGGTTCTCCGCCGTTATGACGATGTCATCTGCAAATCGCAAGTGCGAGATGTATTGGCCATTTATGTTGATGCCACGTTCTTTCCAGTTCAGCATCTTAAACATATCCTCCATTGCATTTGTGAACAATTTCGGGGAGATGACGTCCACTTGTCTCATTCCTCGATGCAATGGTATAGGATTTGTCTGCTGTTTTTGTACTTGGACAGACATGGTGACTGCTTTGTATAGACATCTCATCACTTGGATATATCTTCAGTCTACTTGCCAACGTTGCAGGGACTCCAGAACGGACCAGATTTCTACCGAGTCGAAGGCCTTCTCATAGTCCACAAATGCTGGACACAGGGGCTGATTATACTCTTCGGTCTTTTGTATAATCTGCCGCATAGTGTGGATGTGGTCTATGGTGCCGTATCCGCTCCGAAACCCAGCCTGTTCCGGTGGTTGGAACTCGTCGAATCTTCGCGCAAGACGGTTCGTGATCACTCTTGAGAATAGCTTATAGACGTGGCTTAGAAGGGAATTGGTCGATAGTTCTTCAGCAGGCTTTTGTCCCTCTTTTTGAAGAACAGGACGACCACACTCCTACTCCACGCTTTTGGAGTTCTCCCTTCAAACAGGACAGCATCAAGTTTTGGAGCTCCCTCGCTTCTTTCGTTACATTGAACGAACACCTTAGATCCCCGATTTTCTCTATAACTCTTTCGAACGAAAGAGTATTACAGCACCGGAGGTCGTAACGCACACGTTTATTTACCTCCCGGTTAAGAGCTCTTTTTCCGGGCGAAGTGGCGGGTGCGTCTTCACGTCGTTGCATTGCCTCGGTGCCTCCATTAGCCCTAAAGTCCCTGCGGAAAGTTTCGAGTTCCTGCCTTTGCGCCGTATGTTGTAAAATCTCCTACCTTCCTCCCTGAGGATTCGAACCACATTTTAAAGGTTTCGGTCAACGTCAATTGTGGTTTCCAAGGCAGCAAATTGGTTCTCCAGGTTCGACTGGAATGTTTGCGATCCTATCATGGATTGGAGCAGAGTGGCCGGAGTCAAGACTTCATCAAACGGACGCGTTCAAAAGTCGATATTCAGAGTGCCTCGGACAAGTCTGTGATCGCTGCCGGTATTAAACCTGTTGATCACGGAGACATCTCTAAATATTTGCCGCCTGTCCGCCAAGATGAAGTCGATCTCGTTTTCCTTCATAGTGTCGGGACTCTGCCACGTCCACTTCCTTTGGGGCTGCTTATTGAATCTGATATAGCCGTGAGGAAAATGGCGGCGATTTTAAAAACGGATCTCAAAATCTTAATGTTATTTTGAATATTTCAATATTTTCTACAATATTCCTTGTGAATTCATTTTCGTTTTGTCATGCGATGCGGAATTTATTAATAGGTAAGGAAGTCAATTGCTCGCACTTTGATCGCTTTGCGGCTAGCTACATTGGATCTCTAGGGGGGGGCAGCTGCCCCCCCCTGCCCCCCCCTGGCGACGCCCTTGGTATGATCGATAATTTAAATAAAAAACTAAGACTGAGAATTATTATTATAACTTAGAGAAAGACAATAGAAAATTCTTACACGACTTGAACAGAAAAAGGTGAAATTAAAAGAACACAACTATTAATACCGTAGTCATAAATATTAACGTTAATAGGGTTGTGACGCGAAACGTCACTTTCGCAAAATGTCATCTCAAAAAAATTGGTCACTTTCGCAGAAAGTCATTTTCGCAAAATGTCATTTTCTCAGAATGTCATAGTAGCAAAAAGTCATTTTCGCATAATGTCACTTTCTCAAAATGTCACTTTAGCAGAATGTCATTCAACCTAACCAATCAGTCTAACAACCAAGCAGGGTAAAAAAAACTCTTGTTAACAAGTAATCAAATCTTTATTATAAATATGCAAACTATTGAAGCATAAAGACAAAAAAAAATAATCATGATACGTTTTTATTTGCTTGGCCTGGGCCTGGGTTAATTTTCCATACTATGTGAGCATTGTCCTTTCCAATTAAAAACGTATCATGATTATATTTTTTTTGTCATTAGTGTTGCAATAATGTGCATTTATTTATAATAAAAATTTGATTACTTGATATCTGTTTTTTTTTACCCTGCTTGGTTGTTAGACTGATTGGTTAGGTTGAATGACATTCTGCTAAAGTGACATTTTGAGAAAGTGACATTATGAGAAAATGACTTTTTGCTACTATGACATTCTGAGAAAATGACATTTTGCGAAAATGACTTTCTGCGATAGCGACCAATTTTTTTGAGATGACATTTTGCGAAAGTGACGTTTCGCGTCACAACCGTTAATAGTCCGACTCGGGTCGACTAATCGACGCCTCTCTCACTAATCTATTAAAGCAAAGTAAACGGAAATGTTTGAACGACGGAAGGCATCTCGCGAAAGTCGTCAGACAATGGGTGGGTCTTGTAATTACAGAAGAGGAGCGCCTAGAGACGTGTGGCGAAAGTGACCGAAATGTAGAACGCATTTTGTACTGAAGCAATGTCACTTTGTACCTTTAAGTGTATGCAGGACCTTGAATTGTAGATTTCGCGTTTTAAAACTTTCTTCAGTTAGCTTTCTGTTATTTTCCAAACAGGCGTATTCTTTTCTGTTCCGTTTCGACTCTATTCACATTATAGACTTCCAGTCCCAAATTAAGTATAGCTTGTACTACTACTCATATTGCAAGCTATGCTAAATTGCTTGTCAACGGATTAACATTACTTATGTACTGATTATACTTTTCGAAGGGATACATACCTACATGTTAAACATACCACTTCTAATGACTGTATTGTATTATAGTTACTAAAGCCACTTTGTTGTCTACGTAAAAGCAAGAGGCTATAATTATTGAGAATTAATTTAACTGTACCACGTAGAGCAGAATTTTCTCTTATAATAACACTTATTCAATTAATTCTGTAAACTAATGATACTGTTACTCAAGTAAGTAAGCCCACTTTTCGAAATATGTTATAAAACCGTTTCTCTGGGAACCAGGCGAAGCACGTCCGTCTACTGTAAAACACCGGATTACTAATTAAACTCGCAATTAACAATCTAAATACCCTGTCAGTGAAAGCAGATATACCTAAATGTTTATTTGTACTGATGATAAATTAAAATGCAAGATTTAATGCGAAAAGAGAAGCCTTTTTTGATTTCTCACTTTCTTTTTGATTTCGATTATTTTATCTCATTGGGTTTTATTCCCAACACTTAAAAGCCAGGCAACGCATCACCGATCCTTCTGGTGTTGCAGATGTCCAAGAAACGGCGCTGATTGCTTACCATCAGGCTACCCGCTGGCTCGTTTGCCGCCTCTGACATAAAAAAAACCTATTATTGCATAAAAATTAAATTTTATGTATCCCACGAATCGACTAGAAGCAGGATTTTTTTAACTAGGTACACACAGCCAAACATTTACAAATAAATTCCTCGTCTTTTGATTTCCTGTCCGTTTTGATGATTCAATTGTTGGCTCCACTTTATGCTGTATTATCTAATAGATCATTTCAAGAATTGTGATTCTTAGAATGTTCGAGCTTTATATAATGCTCTTTGCTGCCTTATCCACGTTCTCACCGTACCATATTACTTTCCCTCACTCTCAAAGTTTACAATGTGCGTTTGTCTCTTGTCAATGAGTCGTAAATCTCTAGTTTCTACTTCTAGTGGTCTTCCACATTTATATTGCATATGGATATATCGAGACTTTCTTTGGACTTTCCCATCGGTAACGCCATCCGATACCGGGGTAAAAAACACGAGCGATGAACCCAGGTTGAAGGAACGTCTCGCTTCGATGGCTGATCATAGCTGACTTCTTCTTCATAATTATAAAGCATGTTCTTATTACAACGTTGTAAGGCTTAAAATTAATCTACACTAGATTTTGATGCTCATTCGAATTGTGCGTGGGAATGCAATAAGATTTTCTTAATATCAAGCGATTAACTCAATTCCCAACTGTATTGGAGCAGTGGTGAAATTGCTACCTGTCAGCATTTTTTGCTTCGTAGTATTTTGTAACAGACATTAGAACAATGCACGTGATACTGTTTTGCTATACTCGTATACTGATATTACTCTTGTTTAGTGTTTATTTTGTATTTAATAAGTTATATTTATGTCTTATTGTTTTTGAAAAGATTATGGTCCCGCAACTGTATTCTAAAGCGAAATAAAATTATGTAAAGCAATTAAAAACACTTCAGATGGCATAACCATAGAGTCAGCATCTTAGTTTTACTTCAGTAGACTAACTACGCATTTACTTACATAGCCAGCAAATCTATGTTTCTCGAGCCCCTCCCTCCATCACCTTGCTTCTTCACACGGGAAGTCATTATTATAACCTGTTTCTTGGAATCTTACTGTCAATCGAGTAGATGCGTTTTGAATGCAACAAGTTGTTCCTCTAGTATTATTTAAAATGTATCTTTGATGAGTAAAACAGTTTACTTTTTCTTTTTTTTTTGTGTAGATAGTATTTTTATCTTTTGTTCCATAATAGTTAGTTTCAAAATAGCTTATTACTGCTACGTTGTCATTGAGAAACACATTTCTTAGTAATACAGCGAGCACACCTAATTTTATGACCTTTTTGAATGGTGAAAGGTATCTCATATTATTCGTATATAACATGTTTAGCTGAAACACAAAAAAATATACATATCTTAATTAAGTGTACCTTTAAGGCAATTGTAAATGTATGTTTTTAGTATTATATCTACAGTCAGAAGAATAAATTCCTCAATACATTTGGAGGGTTAAGCCTGTAACATAATATGGCTCAAGTAAATTATAATAATACCGAGCGAGTTATATTCAAAACTGTCTTTTAGCCCAAATTATATCCTACAAGTGAGACAGCCATCATTTCCTTGGTACAGCAGCGGGCCTACGACAACAATGGCCGATACTCCAAAACAACATTTATCATTCTGAGAACAAGACAAAACCCATTCAGCGTGTCAGATATTCAATAGGCTTTATTTAGTTTTGTTAGCTTCGAAATGTTTGCTGGGTTATTATTCGCTTACATCACCGTTTTGCGAGGAAAAAGCAAAATCAAAAATTTTAATTCTATAGATAGACAAAGATAATAATTTAATATCATTATCTATTGCATCTTAAGCAGGAAAAAATGTTTTTTCTTACTAAGAGAGTTTTGTCCCGTACTAATCAGAGTACGCTTGGACCACGATCCAGTTTTTCATGATGAAATTCGAGATTATTACATTGCAGCAACTGCCTCCTCCCTCCGTAACCCATAAAACAGTTCAATTACAAATACAAGAATGCAGAAAAACATGCGTTATAAACTATAGATATTGTAACAAAGTAATTAAATACCTACAGCGATTTTTAAAATCCTATATAACGTGCTAAAAGCCAATGCTTATTGCACGTTGTTTAGTCAAGTTTAGTCCAGTCAAGTTGACTTAATACATAAAAATTTCCACTTAATTGATGAACAAAATTTGCCTAATAATAGCAAACTGACAATACTGGCTCTGGGTAACAGTAAAACCGGTCGCGTGAGCTTGCTCAACACGAAAATGTAATGAGGTGGCCAGCTCTGATCTAATTCACAAAATATTCAAGATATTTGTACAGGTAATTGCTTTTGAAATGTGCTGTGTTATGTTACCTTCTGAACCTAAAAATGTCTTGACGGCATAGACTTTCATAGAAATCTTATGACCCCAGTGACCATTGCTGTTGTAACTGATTTTGCTTGATTGATAAGATTACTAGTTCCAAATTGAATATATCTTTTTTGTGACTTGACGGACGCTGCTACGTCTATCAATCTACAACAAGAAGTGGAAGGAAGAATTTTAATTGCAGACGCTGTAACAAACAAATTGCGGTCGTACTAATTGTACCAGTAATTTATAAACATTTGTATACGTGAGGCTGACAGTACACAACATTTTATGATTTGTATCACATGACGTGCAAAATGCACCACATAGTTATTAGATGAATAAACTAGACTCTTCTCCATGATAATGATATTTAATTTTTTCATAAAAGATCAAAGTAGTCGGTACATCCATTACAAATCTTAAAACACGTTTTACTTCTCCTTAATTCAAAAGAATTCTAACCGGCTAGTGTCCAGTTTTTATCCAAAAATTCTAGTAAATGGTGTCCAATCCCGTTTTGGATCGCCTGCTTCGAGGTCATAATTCGTTCCGTCCGCGTCCCTGAAAATGGCCTCGGGTGCGCGGGCGCAGGAATGCGGGGATGGTCCGGTTGTGTAGTGTAGTAATCGCGGCGTTGTATGCGCAGAGGCAGATCCATTGTGCGGAGACTAGTATTTTAAATCAACCATAACCGTCTTATGTATTTATTTTTGTCTGCTAATAAAGCCTCTTGCCCTAAGCCTAATAAAATGAATTATTTATATTATATTTGACGAGCCATTTGGTGTAATGAAATGGTCGAGAAGTCAGAGAAGCCAGAGGTCGCGGGTTCGATCCCTGCACGGTACAATCATTTGTGTGCATGAACATGTCTGTTTGTATCGGTTTGGGTGTTTCTATGTATAATATTTATGTATTTACAAAAAAAGTATATAAATAATGTTTATCCGTAGTCTGGCACCCATAGCACAAGCTAATGCTTAGTTTGGGGCTAGATGGCGCTGTGTGAATAATGTCCAGAGATATTTATTTATTTAAATACAACATCTCATCCCGATTCGAAGTTATTAGCTCTTAGAACTTTTTTTAATAAAAATATTTTATTCTACGCTACGTGGTACAGCTGTCATAAATAAACATTTTAATAGACAAGACTGGTACTACAAGTATATGATTGAATTTTATGAACATTAATGCATTAAAGGCTAAAGTTATAAAATTAGTTCCACATAAACCTTGTTTTGTTGCAGAGTTATGCCGCAGACAACACCAACGGCAATTCACAGTCGATCCTCGAAAGCCTAAACAACAAATACTACTTCTACACCAGGACGCGGGGGCTCTTCCGCATCTGTTACCCCAAGGAAAGACCTCCCACAGGTAAGATAAATATAATATTATCTGTTTTATCTTCTTCTTTATCCCCTATGGGTATGGTTTTGATGACATTGCACATTTTCTTTACAAGGTATAAAAATGGTTTCAATATAGATCCTTGCATAAGTCCTCTTCAACTTAAATAATGTGTTAAAGTTATGAGAGAAATGTTAGGTGAACTTCACTTAGTTTTATCTTACGTAAAGAGGATTTATAAAGACGTATTTACATGTTCCGTTTGTTATTCCATAAATTAATGTTCAACATCTTCATCTATCTTAGTAACAGTAACGTTAGCATCGATTTATGTCCTATAAAGTGTTGACTACTTAGCCTTTCATCCATCGACAAACTGCACTAAATACCATGTCAATTAATTATACGATCGGTTGTTTCTTAGTAACCACACGAAACGGTTTAATCATAGTGTTTACTCTAATTATTGAATGTGCATGATTATGATTACTTCAAGCTATTGGAGCATTCAGCTCGAAGTTGTTGAAGGATTACCACTGTAAAGTCAAAGACGATACGATTTACATTTGTGTGAAAGAGACGTTATGGTCAGTAGAACAGTCGAACGGTATCTCGCTTTGCAACTAGTGGCTAACTGTTGGTAAAGAATACAATAAACATAATGGACCAGAATTATCTGCGTGGAAGTAGCATGGGCGGTTCAAACATCAATAACTTTGTTTGTTCAGTGTTATATTTAGCACTGTCAACATGTATAAAGCACATAGATTATTAAAGGTCATTCTTCCTTCAAATCTTCATAATTAAGCTTTAGTCAGTGTTATTTATAGACGACAACAAATAAGGAAAATATCCTAAGATAATAATTATGTTTACCCAATAAAACCTTGTTTGACAAAATCTGCGGTTACATAAGTACAAATTACTTAATTTTAAAATACAGTATTTAGCACTGTATTAATTTTGTAGCCAAGTGTACACTTAAGAATCTTGGATGTAAAAAAGCGTGTTTAAAATACGTTTCGATGAATAGAAAACATAATTGAGCTTGAATAAAACGGAGAATAATATACTCGTACATACAGAGATCAATCAGTAGGCAATATCAGAATGCAATGATTGTGATTTATTTCACTCTCCCCTGACCGACATTATGCATACCTAAATAATTTAGAAAATTAATACTTTAACCTTATGAATAAATCATAGTGAAGACACGCCTTCGAATCACGGTGAAAGACGTTAGAATACATACAGTATGAAAATTAGAAACGTTGTAGTTGATATGAAATTAGTGAGTACTGTAGCCGTGTCATTAACATCACTTAACTTGCTTTTGTAGGCATTTCTTGTTAATAATTCTCTTAAGGCGGTCTTCATTAGATGATATAGAGCAAAAAGATTTTTGATTGTATTATTTACAATAATTTGCCTTGAAGTTTGTTTTGTTTTCGTGTCTTTCGATATGTTGGTTATAATTTAAGTTAAAAGCCTTTTTTGTGTTATTATTATCTATATGTAACCCTTGAACCCTACATTCTCAATGCTATCGAGTGCCATTTCCGCATCATTGAGGTGGGTTTCGTCCATTCGAAAGTCAGCGACGACATAATTATACTTCCCATATTCAGAACGTGCAGTGATCGCCTTAAAAGTAACTCTGTCAGTGGACACGTCACAAAGGTTGTATTTAGGCCAATGGATATAGAAGGTCTAGGTCGAACGTGACCTTTGCTACATTTGATTTCTAAAGCCAAAATAATAGTGATATTTTTTAATAACCCAAATTGATGCATAATGAGAAGTTTTCGATGCAACAGAATTAGGAACCTCGCGATTGGTTTAGGTATTTTTTAGGGTCAGATAGCATCATGAATTGATTGATACGGACGGAAGTGTGAACTTGTGTTATGGCTGTCAGAATCAACAATGGTGACAGAGATACGTTAACGTAATCAAACACACATTTTGATATTTTTTTTTAACTTGAATCAATTGTCATTGAACACTAGAGAATATAAAAAAAAAATTGCCTAGCCAGTCTTAGTACTTACGGGTAGTATGATCATATTTTATATTGAATGCAAGTAACTAAAACGTTAGTAAGTTTTCTGTTCATTAACAACACCATAAACACGTTTCTATCGTTAAAATAATGCGATAAAGAGATGTAGGTATGTATATTCATAATCACTTATTATCAGTACGTCGCAACGTTAGTTGCATTCGAAGCTTCTATTTAAAAATGTGGGAAAAACTAATTAACAGACTAGGTAGTCATTACGCAAATGGTTCCAAAGATAAAGAATATCATTAGTCAGTTATGCTTAATACTATTCAATAAAGTTTTGCGGTTAGTAACTTTAAAACTTGAAAATATAGACAAAGAAAATAGATTTTTGTGTCAAAAATGTTTTAGCGTGCAAAAAGCAAACTCGTGATTTCTGGTTTAATGGCCGTCGATTGTGACATAATTATCAGTTTAAAAGCATAGCTCAAATAGGATTTGGAAGTATAACAATATGATTGCTAACACAATAGTAAAGAGACACAGAAGAGCTTTTATTTTATTATTTGGATGAATACTCGTTACAACGCCTTTAAAGTATCTTAGAACATGCGTAGTTCGTGACTGGCTTCAAATGATAGATACAGTCGTGGGAAAGATAAATAATGTAACGATAACAAATAACAATTTACCACAAATATTGATTTCTCTTTAACTTTATGATAGTTATTTGTTGTTCGATTTACGCCTCCTTCAAATAAACATTCTGGCGTATCACTAAAGTCTTTAATTATAATATTCTGTGTCTATACAATTAAGATTTAATTTGACAAGTTTTATTGTTCTATTGCTGACGTTGGCGTGAAAATTAAAATAACACGTAGCATACAGCGTGTGAAGTGTCAGGCCTATACATACGTGCCTAGCATTGCAGTGTGCCTTGTTGAACAATGTCACTCACAGATGCCTTTATAGATAGATCACGTCTGTTCATCGCGACGATTGGTATTGCAAACATGCTATAAACTGAAGGTGCTAACAAATCAGAGTTAATATCCTGGTATTGCGTCTGACGATGTTTTATTTATAAAGGTTGAGGTTTTATGGAAGGATAATGTAGCACCTGATTTCGCGAATATATTTTTTGGATACATTATAGAATAATACCGTAAAAGGCTTATTTAGAATTTAAGGTGTGAAACGTCCAACGTTTACTTTATTAGCGTTTACTGCTTAGCATTTTAGAATTTTTTTAAAGAATTTTATTGGTCATTTCTTCTTCTAAGTTTAGGGCTTTTTCTAATGTATAAATATTGTATTTGGTCAGCAACAAGATTGAAGCCTGAAACTTCCAATGACCTCTCTTTGAACAATGCGCTAAATGTACCTAATACCCGCTCGGAAACATTGGTTAGCTATGCGCAGTGTGTCGAATGCACAATGCCATCGGAATCTAAAGGTCGTCGCCCACTACCCCCAGCCTCCGGAAGCTGTGACCTTGACCTCCACGCCTATTTACACTGTTAAATCTATGTTTACTCTTAATCCGCTTCGAGATGCCTCTTCTTCAAAGTCAATCCAAGTAAAAAGCCATGACGCTATACACGATTTTCAGATGATTCGTTTTGTTTATGAAGGTAAGTAACAGAAATCCTTACATAAACTTTCCACTATGGTTGCTTACAATTATAAATACAGCACTTTTTAGTCATATTAATATAGATGGGCCAAACAATACTTGATACCTTTTTTAGTAAAATTTTACAATAATTTAAAATATTGGACAAGTTTTGGAAAGCCTGAAGTAATCACTCTCATATTTGTAGTATTTGATTTCAATGTTTCACATGACTAAGATTAATTTATTTCATGATTTAATACGCATTTTACTTAGCTCAGTAGATGTAAGATTCTCATCACAAAGCGTAATGCGTGTTAATCTGTAATTGGTATTATGTTATGTAGGTATTTCAAGTCTTGCAACAATGATGTAAGCAGGAATCTATTTCTTCACGTATGATCTTATATGTATTTCCTAACTTATATCTTTATCAACATTGATTGTGTTGACGCAACCTATTAAAATACCATTAACTATTGATGATCATGTATGTTAAGACTAATGAATACGATTATTAAATAAAAGAAAGGTTTAACTCAAAATGGAAAAGAGCATGAAATTGAGTGTAAATGTTTTGTTACCCTATATTCCGAAACTTTCGAGATTTCAGTAAGTAATAACATTGTTATTAATTGACAAAAACTTAACATTTAACTCCTTGGTGGAAAAAAACATAAAATTATTTTGTATGCCATTTATGAGTTAACTAAATACAGTTAAATAATTGAACATAAGGCAAAACGATACGCGTAAATGATCGTAGGGAATTGAGCACAACATAATACGAGTAATTCAGTCTCACTAGAGAATGGCTGCTAAATTCGCAGGTGTTAGCTATTGTTTTCAAGATTTCGGCTTAAAGAGTCGTAATAAAAAATATCTAAAAGGTCATTGTGTCATTACAGTGTAACGCCATTGAACGGCATGGCGTGCAGTAAACTATGTACAATTAGCCTTGCCTTGCGGTCAGCCTTACTCAAACACTTGCGTATTACGGTTGTTGTAACAAATTATGCATTTTTTGCTAACGATTTGAATAATTTATTATGCCTGCTTAGAAGGTTGTATTGTATGTCAACAATGACTACATTTTTTGTCAAAGTTGTTGTTCCGAATTTAAAACTAAATGTTCGAACTTTGACATCTATTTTTGATCATCTTTATCCGACCGCCGTTTTAGTTAGCATACTGTTAAATCTGAAGAACCAAATTCAAGTAACTTAACAAAAGTTCTCTAAGAATTACAGCTTATTATGGCAGTGTTTCAAGTGGTCTACCCAACATTTGAAATATTATTTGTTGATCCATTTGTCTAATATAATTATTCAGATAGAAAACTAAAACGAAACATGTTTAATTAAAATTAGGTCATGTAAATTGTAATTTGCTAGTCCGCAGTCTGATTTATATTAGTTGAAAATGAGTTGACAAGAGTATACTTTAATAATAATGGTTGAGACTATATTATTTTTACTTGTTGGAAGACGATGCGATACTTTTACCTCATGTATTAATTTAAATAGGAGGTCAGCCTTCGAAACGCATTTCTTGTAGAGTCAAGTAGCGCTAATTTGCATTGTTTGACCATATCAGTGCTTTTGTGGATTGACAATGTCCGACCAGTTTTTGCGAGTAAAAAGTAAAAGTATTACAGTGTTGGCCAATCCAATATTGTTTCGGAATAATATCGGGTTCCGTGAAAGAACCCGGTCGGTTAGGCAACCGCAGATGTATAGTGGTTCGGCTAATAGACGTGACGCATGCAATCAAACAATTTGTAGAAGCATGCAGTGGCATTGATACAAATGTGTTGACCGTTTCCGTGTCAGCAGTCGGAAAAGAGGGTATTTATGTTCAGTAGGCAGTTTTACAGCACTTTGTAGAAATATAATCTGCTGATGAGATACGAGGCTATTGTTTCCTGAATGCTGACAATCACGACATTGTCAACTATTCCGTACTTTTGATCGTAGGGGTTCGATGACATTCCTTGCAAACACTATTTGAATTTTTTGGTGAACCACTGCACAGGATCACTATCCTACATACCTATTATGAGTTTTTTACTTTTCCTCTATTTTATAGGTAGAGCTTCTTCTATGTAGTTTGTTCTCAAAACGAGTAGAGATTGCTATGATTGCAGTGTTTCTATTTTATTATTCCTTACATTTATGTATGAATGTTACGAGTTAGCCAATAAATCGATTGAATGAATGGTTATTATCATCCAAATCGACTCCAGGTATTCGTCATCGCGCCCGAGCGTCTCAAATCTCGATTACAAATTGTTGATTCACGTTACTTTCTCGATAAACGCGGTTCGGTTTCGTGTCGTCTTACATCTGAATCGATGGTGGCGCACTCGCAGGTGAAATCTTCGTGCCACAAACCGAGAGCCAACCGGTCCTGACCGGCGGAGCAACATACTGACATGTAGGGTTGGACAAGTTTTAGACAAAATAGAATGGCTTTTGCGAAACTGAGCGAAATATTGATGATGCCCAATCGTAAATTAAGTTTCTGCCTGCATAATTCATAGGTATTAACAAAGCAAAAAATGTAGGCTGCATTTGATATAGGATATCAGGTTGATCAGGTTTAAATCGTGTTTCGGCGTTTTTCCCCTGTTTTGTTTTGAACAAAAATGAGAATAGCTCAGAAAGTAAAAAAAAAACTAAGAACTACAATCACTTGGCTCTGTTTACGCTTTTGATAAATTGATTTATCTATTCATTCTGCCCGTGTCCATCCACTGTTGGGTATGGGCCTCATCTCCGGCCTAGACGATAAATAGATGCTTCCAAAAAATCCATGTTTGTTATATGACAACCCTATCTTCATTTAGTGTTGTACGAGCTAGCTAGCGCCTCAAGCGATGTTTGTTCATTGCTGTCAAATATTAGATGGCATTCTGAAGCTGGGTACGAACGAGTAGATTCGTTCAAAATAGCAGTTAGCGACGAGAGAGTGGAATTCCTACCTGCTTCAGTAAGACCAGTTTAGCTTGACCTGGATATATTCAGCCTAAGATGGTTAATCACCTAGCCGCAATTTGAAAATCTCTGACGAATATATGCAAATGGAAATGTAATTTTGTAAAGCAAGTTTTTGCAAAGAAATCCTATGAAGACGATACAGTTCACAATATAAACATTGGTATTGGGTTTGGATATTTGAATATAAAATAACTTATCTATTAGTGTCTAAGTTTTTTAAGGTCACTTTAATGTAACAGGTGTTTACTTCGTGACTGCTTCAGTCTTGGAACATGTTAATTATTTCTAATATAATTACCAATAAACATGCATGACACACGCTTTGAGGACCGTTTGCAGGAAAAAGTAATTATTGTTTAAATTCTATATATCGCACCTCCGGTGCAATAACGTCACTTATGCAAATGATGTAATTTTTCAGCAGAAGTGTTTGAAAGTTCGACATCCTATAATGAAATATAGTTCTTGTCGTCTAAAGAAATGAATATGTAACATTTAAAGTACATAAGTTTAAGCACTACACAAAGTGACAATGACGCACCAGGTAAAGAGGTAAATTAGCGTTAATTTCTCATTATAAATTTTGACAAAAAATGCATAAGTGACGTTATTGCACCGGAGGTGCGATATAGGCACAGGTTTACCTCAATCTAATATAGGCCTTAACGTTATAACACTGGTGAACAATTTATCTCGCGCAAAATTTTTCAGCAAGCAAATAAACGATTTTAAGTATGCAGAATTGATAACGTGTTTTTATTTGGAAAACTTAACCAGAGACTAGTGACCTACACTGTATCAAAATTGAAATGCCGTCAAGTGCATCTGGTATGTATACCTCACATCCTGTTCTTATATGCTCCTGTATATATTTTTTGTGTTGTTTATGGAAGGTCTCTGCCACTTGTGACTTGTGGGCGTAAGATACGTTATCTGTTCTGTCAAGTTAAGTGAAAGAGTCTTATTTGGGTTACAGAGACCAGTTTTCGTTGATTGGTGTGTCATGCCGGTCTGGTTAGCGGGTGTGACTGACAAATGAAAGGTCATTCATAAAGATTGTGGTGCACGTTGTCTAAATATAACATGCTTCACATTATTATGGTTTACTGTAAAAAAAATTACCGTCTCATACGAGAAGATTCGAAGATATTATTATGTGTAAGATAAACGAAAAGATAATATTTTAACGTTTTACGCATACGTGAAAATCGACAATGTTTATTAAATGGGTGCATTGTAAATACATAAGAGGGGTTAGTACGGTACCCTGTAAAACAAATTCCGATAGCGAAATTAAGCACGCAAAATGTTTATTGATAGACTGACATTATTAAAAATTGAGTAGTGGAATTCAATAAACTCGACGCAGTCTTAAGTGCAAAGGCCTTTTAGCATTTAAAGGATTTAAAATTAACCGTAGTTGGAACGGAACACATTCAGTTTACCTCCGGAATGTCGTACAGCCTTGTTCTGTGGACGGAGATAAAACTGAGTCATTATACAACTGCGCTCTCCGATTAAGTATGCCAGCCGACTATGAGAACATTGCTGTCTAGGACATTCCATTCCTGCATAGAATTTAGTCAAAAGCTTTGTTCAAAACGAAGTTCGTCTTAGCCAAGTCGTCTAATTTGAGTGTGGAGTTGAATCTTTATCTTCATAATTGTCTTCATCTTTAAAACGAATGATTAAATGACTGAAACATAAACAACACCAAGATATCTTTTATTTTGGTCGGCTATTTATATTGCTGACAATTTCGGTTCAGATAACTTATGCATTCGTAAGACCTTCATTATAAGCAGCAAATTAATAATTAATTATTCATTGTATGCGTTACTCAGTACCCGTGGCAGCTTCAGGTGACGACACACTTATTGTGATCATTTTAGTGTCAATGATTAGTCAGAGATTGCTGTAGTAAGCTTTGCTATTAACAGATAACGTTTTTTTATTGAGTACTTGTTTGATGAACTCAAACAAGTACTTTCTGTGTCCCTGTCTAAGATTAACCTGCTTTGGAGTAGGATTACTAGGATTAATGCATTCGACGATTTCTGCTTTGTGTTTCTGCTGATAATTCGTCCTTTTTACATAATCATCTTCTGGAAAAGTGGTCAGAATGACTTATTGTTAAGGGGGGGGTGGGAGTACATAAAAGAGGTATAGACCGACAAACTTATCTGTTCCGGTTGCGGCGTCGCTACTGTCTATTTAGAACTGTCATTAAATATCGTTTTTGCATTGTATTTCACGTAGTTCCAATTTTGGCCACCGGAACAGATAAGTTTGTAGGTCTGTATTATGCGACGTCCAAATATGGCGCCGCGCTCGCACATTTCGTAGTTTTTTAAACATAGTAAACGAGACACTAATTTTATCAAGTCAAACTCTGCGAATTTATCTGTAAAAATTTTAGTGGCTATAATTGAGTGAAAATTCAAATGTTAATTGGCAGGAGCTTAGACATAAAATACGAAAATCGTTAAAAAAAGGGGTAACTTTGGGATTTTTTTCTATTGAGTGAAGTTTATAAAAACATGTAATTGAATGCGATTTTAACTAGATCAGATCCTTAACTGATACATATTTTTTTTTTAGAATTGAAAACACTGATTTGTATGTCTCAGGTGGCTTTTAAAAACCATACGCGCGGCATCTGCGGAACTACACAGCCTTAAGCGTAGTATGCAATGATTTTATTTTTTTTAATTACTCAAAAACCGATTAGAACTAAATGGTTTTTTAATGTGTTGTGGAATCGTTACTTTGTGATTTTTGTTCAAGATCACAGTCAACGTTGACAACATTTCCGCATATTTTATTAGCAGATGGGTACAATATTTTGAATGTCGTGGACCTGCTAAGCTGAGCAAAGACAATGATGTCATGTGTGTAGGCCTGGCATGGGTAATTGTTTGTTTGCTTGATTATGGCATTGTGTAGTCAGTAAACTTTATAATGTGCTATAAAGTATGTTCCATATTATGTACCTTTGACACCATTATGAGACGTACCAACCTTGCCGCTAGTTTGATGCATACTGTGTGTGGTTTTCAAATCTCTTGGTAATTAAGATATTAACTCTACACTTACCATCATTTAGTTTCTGCTATTTACAATAGACTTCAATTTCTATGTCAATATTAAGAAACTAGTACACATAAACTTCGTTTTGAGCTTTACTTGCACCATCATAAAATGAGTGTGTGTCACCATAAAACTGTTGTGTTTCCTTTAGAACAATGTTTTTTTGTCCTATAATAGTAATGGTTAATAATACATGTTATTTCCTTCTGATTGTTAGATGGTTTATTTTGTTTTATCATTCACCACTTTTTAAAACTTTTATTACTGTTATTGCTTTGAAAAATGACAGAACTGATATGATATCACGACAGTGGCGCCCGGTATTGTCAGTTTATGCTCTTCTAACGCACGCTTCGGTCTTCGAGCATGACGACTGTATAAACTGGCTAATTAGTCACACTTTTGGTTTTCATGTCAGGTATAATAAACGAAGGCTTCATAAACATTTCAGACTAGTACAACGTTTCATGCGTTAAGCAAACCCTTGGAACATCACAAAACATGAAAATTCTTCATTTTTGTATGTAGTTTTTTGGTAGCATTCGACTTGACTATAAATAAAATAGCAATATTAAGTAGTAACTTAGAAGTGAGTTCAAATTAGTTGTCAAGTATGTACGTTATCATGAAGACGATTATTTATTAGTGCTAATTCATATGAAGAAACTTGGATGTACATAGGTATACTTAGACCTAGATAGCGGTTTGTCTACCAATCAAGCATAAATTAAATACCATTCAGGTTCAGGTGCATCTATCCAAGCATAACATAATATGGGAAATCTGTTCAATTAAATTATGTGATTCTGTTTAATTACATAAAATGATTGACAGATGTTAGGAACAGCTACCCAGTGCGAGTCTAGTACTCAAATGGAGCTTATTTCGAGAATTTCACCTAAACTCATTATTTTTTGCAAGTGACATGCTTCTTTCTTAACGGGTAAAAGTTATGATTTACGGTTTTTTAAGACGGCAGTAAAATGTTTACGGCACGTATTTTTAACAGCATGATACGTCTCATTTAACTTTGAAGAAAATTGCAACCGGCAAAACGTAGCGTATCGTGAATTTCGCAAGCGCACCTCCTGCGATAAGCCATGTATTTGGGCTTTTGTAAGCGACCATCGTACCGGTAAGGAATGTAGTCAGGTGCCGAGAATGGGCCTTCACGAGGGAAACTTGCCTCGATATCGTCGAAACTTGGTAAGACTTATTTATGCTACTAATATTATAAACGCAAAAGTTTGTCGCATATTTGTTTATTTCTCTTTATTATTTACTGAAAACTCCTTTATACCCTATAACATTCCTTGCAGTAGTATTGATAAAAGTTTGTACAGGTAAAGTTTCAAATAAGTGACAATCAATTCAATGCTGGTAATGCTGGTATACAGTAAGCAAAAAAAAAAATGTTTGCGATGGAAAATCAGTTGAAAATTACTATGGGAATTTAACAGATTAGGGTAAATTGATATAATATATTGCACTGATAGATCGAAGATGCATATTTTAATTTTACATTTAAATTCTGAATTTCATCTGGTTTTCGAAGCGGTTCCATTTCGACATCGTGATATACAACACCTTTAGTTTGACACTTTACGCTAGATTGAATGCCTAATAGAATATGCAAAGGATTAGCTGGTTTCATCATTTTATGCCTATTTGTAGTCAGGTTACGATGTAAATAGCCTAGTTAGTGTAATAGTGATATTAGATCACAAAGCCACCATGGAAGTAAACCGTGGCGAATGCGTACATCAACGTGATGCGTAATGTTTACCGTCGCCTACTAACATCGTATTATGTAAACAGCGATCACAATTTCACAAAAGAATTTTATTGTCAATAGAAAGCAAATCTGAGAGAGTAAATGCGATTTCGACTTCAACGTTACTGCTGTATTTGCCTAATAGGCATTATTATCTGAAATAGATGTTAATTCTCTTTGTCAATGTTGCGTAGCTCACGGGTATTTCATTTTTTTGCTCTTTGCCTTTTTTTTTATTACACTGGTCATACTTGTTCAGATTTTATAATAAATGTTGCGAAGTTTTTAGCAAATCTTGGCCTCAACAGTCTTAAACTTTGCTTTTTGCTTCAGATTGATTTTGAGTTCTAATTTAAACTCCTAAGACTGTGATTTTTTCTGCAATGATTATACTTTGAGTGCAAACATTTAACTAAAGCATTATTAATAATAATTTTATTAAAATTACAAAGCATAGTGTAGACCTAAAACGTATGCAATGAGTTATATCTGCCTATCAATCTAAAGGCAATGTTGAATAGCGAATTGTTGAGCAATAGTAATACACTTTTGCCTTGGTTGGTTGGTTGTATTATTTACATTCATAATGTTATTTTTTATCTGTAGAATGTAGAAGAACTTATGTAGCGTAATTAATTTCTGAAACGGAAGCTAAAAGACTATGCTACTATTACTATTACCATGTACGATCGAGGACACCCGCGCGTGATCACTTTTGGAAAAATATACCGTGCACGCGCATCGTGACTTCTTAGGAGCGGCGCATAGAATTTTCTCCCTGGTGTTAGACTATTACGAGTACTTAGTTGAAATACACGTAATTACAGCTGCACATACCTAACCGTACAATCACGATACAAACACAACTCAGCTATTTATGCGTAGGCGCCTATCTTGTATTACACAGGCATTTAACACACAATTTGTAAAGGTTGAAACTAAAAATGATTACTGCTTACTTACAGCTTTGTGATATTTTATATATACGACCAGAAAACGATGAAACGTAGTATTTCTTTTCTTCTTATTTGATTCTTGCAAACTTGCACAATTGCAGTGTAGCTGCAGATTCTGTTTTCAGGAGTCATGGGCACGTTCCACCCAGGTCAAAAATATTCGTGTGACAAGCACATTATTTTGTACTCGTACGCAAGGATGATAGGGTATTGATATTTATGTAGGTACAGTTACTGTTTCTGATACCCATTGGGCACGTGCTTCAGCTGCAATCAGATCAATACATGAAGAGTAGATGGATCATATATTATAAATAAATGACAACATTTCAATGTCAGTTCTAAGAAAGTTTTACAACAGCAGACCCATTTGTCAGTTAATGGAAATAATCTTACTCGCGCAATTCGATACTTACCAGGATATCCTAGTCATAATTAACCCGATTATACTCGGATAACAACACAGCAAAAAGGCATCACTTCATATTCAGAATGCACGGACGTCGTGTGGCTCGCGCACGCGCCCGCGCATCCAATACCGTTGCTTGACCGCGCAAGCTTTGACGCTTGGCGTAATGCAGTAACATGGGCTGGGTGCGGATGTCATTTTGTAAACCATTTTTACTTTATCGCTCGGGATGAAGACGACATACGGAAAGTCGTTTCGAGAATCTTGGTAACAATGGAGTTCTTTCTTTAAATCTACTCGAAATATTTAGGATGAAACCTAAATATCTTTAATTGCTGGACGAGGGTCACCTAAACTAAAATTAATTTTGTGTACGATTTTTGTAAAAGGTAAGATATACTAATACTGCTGTTCTTCCTTTTGCTGATTGAAACAAAGATCTAAAAGTGTTTATTTACGAACTACTAGAACTTTTCGGACTTGATGTAACCTGATAATTTTTATACCATGTTTTATTCTTTGAACAAATAAGCGATGATAGGTATTATTACAGTCGGCCTCCAGATTCCAATAAATGTCCAGTTATATTTTTCTTCAGTTATTTATTGTTCGTCTTTCGTTGCACGTACGTCAGCTATTTGTTTTCTGAGATTATTGAAGAATACAACAAAAGCTGGAACCATATTTATGTGCCAGACTTGTCTCATTCATACACGTTTGATCGGAGAACCATTGTCCATTGTTCTATGCGTCGGCGGAAGGGTGATTGGAACACCGGGTGAACCTTCATAGGATATCTTTATTTACTGTCTATTAGTTTGTTTGTATCAAACAATCTTATTGTTTTCTACTCAGTCAATAAATTTTTAGCTTAAAGGAGCTGTTACAACGAATGCACTTATTTATTTGCGTATTTCCCAAAACTTTTTGAAATAAAGATTCCCTCTAAAATATTATGTGCAGTTTGGTTCGTTGTTCGTTACATGATTTTTTTTCTTTTACTAGACTTAACAATGTTTTTGTGGTGCAATCAGTATGTTACATTATCTCTATTTCCTATGTATACCTGTACCCGTATTAACAAAATACTAAAGATTTACCAATACCAATTTGCAACAAATGTTCTACTACGTTGGTTAGCAGCTAATACGTTTTATTCTTCTTCATAATGAAGTACCTATTTTACGATGACAAGGTCAATTAAGGCTTTCTAAGTCTAAGCTAAGTAACTAAAAATATTTAATACTAGGCCTTATCTCCACCAATAAAGAGGCTCGGCCTTATTGGTTCGGTGGTAACAATTGTGAATTTATATAGCTGTCGATTCCTCCATAAGTTAGACGTAGACCTCTTCCATTGCATTATTAATGGTGTTAATTTACACTTAATGGTGTATGTTTCTCCTGTCTTGTACCACACGAGTGCAGTCTGTCCGGCTGTCTGTGCACCGATCACGCTAACCTTATTACGTACCAATGAGCGCGAAGAACATCGCAATCGCCTTTGTTGGTCAATGTAACATTTGCAACATCATTGATTTTGATATGCTGATGGTGTATATTGCCAGTTGACATTTGGATGTGCTTGTCCAGTCAATTCGAAGTCAAGAATTTCCGTCAAAATTTCGAGTCAAGTGTTTGATACGATTCATCTCATTTCATTTTATTTCATTTATATTATAGATATCATTTACACAAATAAAACCAGCAAAAAAAATATTTTAAATATTATATGATTTCAAAAATAAAATACAATTCAAATGCTCATGAATCAGTGTTAGTTGATTTCGCCATCTTTATGTGCTAAACTTCATGTTTATTCCAATCTAGATTGAGCAATTACGCATTGTAATCAAATTACTTGCATTCACGTAGGTTGTTATCGTTCCATTAAGTTCACTATCTGTTAATGTGTGCTACCGTTGCAAGCTTAAGATATTAAATATTATTCATATAACTTCATTGAAGGTGAAGTGAATTTCCTCGTTTTTATATCACCTTTCATAATCAATTCAAAAACGTTAAGATCAATCGGATAATTCTTGGTTCCATTTACATTTAATTAAACACACTTTCTAAATATTCTGTTCTGAAATATAAATAGGAGAATCAAAAGTAAGAAGCGGCGTTTTGGCGAAGAGAAAACTAAGATTTAAGGCATAATTTTAAGTCTGACTGTTTTTTTTTTGTATTTTGCAGACAGATTTATTCATTTTTAGTTTTTAGTTACAATTTTAGACTAGATGGGGTAGGTACTCGAGTCCCTATAAAATATATCAGCCAAATCATCTGGAATGTGATAGTGGTTTAAACGTCTATCTAATACCTACATGATAAGAACATCTAGTTTTTGTGGTGTCTATCGTTTCGCCATTCAAAATTGGCAGCTATATGCAGACAAGTTACCATTATTATCAAAATTAAATTATTATAGCACTAAGACGGAATGAATTGGTTAATACCTTCATAAGTTTTTTTTACAAAAAAAAAAAAGGAAAAAGCATGCACATTCACAACACTGAACACACTGCGGGGGATTCTTGAATAAGTTAAAGTTTCTTTGCGTTGACTTTCCCAATTTATAACCACTCTCACCGCCAATAAAGTTTTAGTTCAGTTCTATTATCCATAGTAATAAAAGTATTTTCTATCTATTTAGATTGTGGTTGTAATATTTACATTCCGTAGCCGGTCTAAGTAGGAGCTATTGGAAAATGGCGTGAAAGCGAAACTGGTCATAGGCAATTGGAGGGAAACGTGAGCCGTGGAATACGAGACGGTTATGTAGGTATTTTCTTTCCTGCCACTTGACTTTAGCTGATTATAGGTATTTAATGCCAGAGTGGGCTGCCACGTAAGAAAGCGTGTAAAAGCGGGATAATTGGTCGCTTTAAATGGTTTCAATTACGTTGTATTGTAACTCAATTGATTTAGTTCTCTATAATGGCTATTCGCGTTAATCAGGGGATAGGTATAATGGCTGCCACAAACACAAACCACTACACCACAACCACACATAATTACTCGTTAACACAGTACCACCATAAAAAGTAGCCTTTTATTGCAAAGTAATTACGGTAGAATGGTACATCTAGGTAAATGATTAATTACTATTGTAACAATTTATCATAAGAAAAGGTAAGTAGGTCTCGATGGCATGGAGTAAGTTAGTTTAATTGTCTAATTTAATTATGGTTTATATTTAGACTTAGCTACTTTCGTTTGTTATTTTATATATTTTATATTTCGACTTAGCTACTTTCGTTTGTTATTTTATGTGTGTTGTGTGTACTGTGTAGTTTGCGAGATCTCGATCACAATATAGCGGCGGCCTTACGTACTTTGTGCCAAGATGGTGAAAAGCTTTATAAAATGGTTGTGGTATAATATGGTATATAGGTTTAATATTCTTTTTAAAAAGCTGAAAATTGTATGCCAAAATGTACTTTAGAACGACTCTTTCGATAAAATTTTTGCTGTGTTTATTGGGGGAAGCGAAACAAGGCCTTAGTTGATATCCTTAGGGCTAGTAGACCCTTGGGCTCAAGATCAAGGTTCTTATCGAGGACAGGGATCGATAGGGACATCGGAAGTCTTACGCAGGGCCTTTTCCTTCCCCCCAAGGTGCATCACGTATCCTGCGCGATAAACATAAAGGTATATATCTATAAATCTTATTTACCCTTGCGAATCCGGCCGGGGTAAACGGCTAGTTTAATTTTAATGTACAAAAAACGTAATCAAACGTAACTAGCGTATAAGTCTGTCTTCCGAATAAATTGTCACAGAGCACATTATACGAGATGCACAGAGATTCTGTGGTTACGTTGCCCGCTTACTTTTGCCAACAACTGTGATTCGTTTTACCCGCTCAAATATTAACGAATTCCGAGCCACGTACCTACGTGTGATTTCCTATTGTTTTAAACGCTTTATATAATACTTGCATAAGCCAAAACTAGGAAGCGACTTGATTTACATTTTAATGTTATTTGAAAGATAATATTTCGTCATGTACGACTTGCGGTGGATGTTAAATTCGTTTATGACTTGTAACTATTAGTTATTTTTGAAATGTTTGTAATTAGAATTTAATTTTATTCGTGTAATTTAATTACAATTATTTTTTAATCATCCGTTTTTGCGATTAATGTAACTTTTTATTAACTTCGAACTTTAACTTTGAAACTTAACGAATTTCAAGAAGAGATAGAGCTTATGCATTATCTATAAACTAAAGCACTTTCCCACTTTTTAGGGATGAAATACACTTGAAAATAAATATAAACTGTTTAACTACGACAACAGTTGACTATTATCGGTTTCAAACTCCTCTTGCAAATGGAAATGTGTCGCCGTATATTACTTCTTTGTACTGGGCCTGTAAAACTTTTAAATACGAGAAAAATACCTATAATTTTGCAATTGTTGACAAATTAATTATGCCTCATTATGCAGTCAGTTGAATAAAAACACTGACATTTTTTCTTTGTTTACTTATCTGTATATTTTTATCAACGTGCACCGGAACTTTTAGATGGACGACTGAAAAAATAACCTGAATTTTTATTAAATTAAAAACGTTATTAAATTCAAAACAATCTTAACAGAAATTACCAAATTTTTACTGAGAAAGACGAGTAACTATGTAAATAGTGACGACTCCAAGAGAGAGTTCAATATGTGATATTTCCTTTTTCACTTCCATAATATTGCAAATGTCCATAATAAAGCCGGTGTAATTGTCATTTGAAAGTAAAAGCGAGTTATTAATATTCGCTGCTTTATGTATGCGCTTGCATTTCCAATAGCGTTCACTGCACCGGTATACGGAAAGGCTAAGTAATATAATTCTAGTCGTTTGCATGACAAAACGGTAAGAAATGTGTACCAGTACACCCACTTGTATGAGATCTGACACCGTTTCTCGCTTTCGGAAGTAAAAAAATACGCAAATAAATCGATAAAACTTTAATTGATTTTTAGCATTAAGAGCCCTATCACATATTGACTGTGATTTTTGCATAAAATGGCCAACGAAGATTTTATAATTTTAAACCATTTATTTATTATCCTTTTTCGATAATAACAATAAATAAAACTGCAAAATTACTACAAAATGGTATTGTGGTTACGTGACCAATGAGTTGTCAGAACGAACGTTGAAAATTTGTAATAGGGCTCTTAATAAAATCATGCTTTTGCGTTGGTGTTTTTCTTGAAATCAACTCCTATTTAATACACTTATGGCTGGGTCGAATGGATTTAGTCTTGTTCTTGTTTCAGGCTATGAAAGTTGGTAGGTACTTTTGTGCTTTCGTGTGTAAGTAATATCAGACAGTTTTTAACATTTATTTATATAATCATCTTCGATCTTATTACTATCTACCAGTTTGTATTCGATCCATACTAAGTAGGTATTTCTAAAACTAATAATGAATTTGTGTCAATGATGCAATAACACAAATAGGCTTTCTTATCGGTTTTTGTAACACCCGTCTGTCTTCGAGGTAATTGAATAGGTATCTACATTATGTAAAATTGAGCCGAAAAGTTGCAAATTTTTAAACAAATCGCTGAGCACCGTACCTAATAAATATTGCTTTTCAGCAAGGACGTTAAAAAAAACTTGCTTTTCAGCATAGTAAATACGTAAAAAAAAATGAAAAACAAAACTGCCTTACGTGATCTAGACCAATTTTTTCGGTCACAATATTTCTAATGATAATTGCTCATTGCTCATAATATATTTCCGGTCACTAAATAGGTCTGAATTTGTTCAGACCAGCTCGTCTGGTTTGATGACTTGAAAACTGGTCCCATTTAATAGCGGCTTTGTAATTATTCTAAGGTCTGTCGGGTTGCGAAACCACACCTGCATCGACTATGCGACAAGGACGCACAAATCGCGACTTTCTCTAAGGCCGCCTACGGACCGGCGACTAATCGCGACTAAATGGTCGGACCGGGTCACCGTGCATTCCTGTCATATTTGGCAGCGGTCCAGATATATAACGCATAGTGATTTCGGCTCTGCTTTCTATTATGCAGTGTGACTTTGTATTCCGAGTGAGTTTCTAGTGTTTCCGCAGTTTTTAAGGCTACGTGAAAGAAAGTCTAGGATGACAAACCACTTTGACAAGTTTGTGAGAAATGGCTTACATGTCAGAAATAATTACATTCGAATCCAGAAGTTCGGGTATTGTTAAAAAATAAAGCTTTTAAAATTTAGATAAACTTATTAAACTGTTATTGTATTCTTGACTCTACAGAGATCCTTATTTATTCACTTATAAAGGCGTATTAGCGCTTATTTGTCTAAAAGTGACCGGTACCTATTTAGTAATCTGTGCCGGTACGTTACTCAAGTAGATCTGAAGTGATAGAAATGTTGACGAGATATTTAAAATTGCATGAATAAGGGAAGGAATGGATAATTTACTCACTACGAATGTATAAAGCTGATCATTTTGACTTGAATATTTTAAAGATATCAAATAAGAACGTACTATCTGAAGTAAAAGCAATTAGCAATGTCTATTAGTTGATTGTCCCAGTTCTAGTTCACACTTATCTTTCGCCATACCACCCTTAACACTATTTCATATGTCAGACCAATTGTCGCATGCCTTACCAATGTAGGTAGAACAATGGTTTGTGAGCCTAAATTGCGCTCATTGAATATTCAAATAGATACCTGTACTTGTAGACTTATTCGTGAGTCTGTGGCCAACCTTGTAGCTAATTTAGTGTTCAAAACTATTTGATTGCGTTTTTTGAATTGCTAAATCAACATGCGGGATTGTGGATTCCTACGTAACATTAGGAAGACGAATACTAATAGCAAAATTGACTATCAAATATCGATCTTAAATTAGTCTTAATTCCCAACAAGTTGATTGGTCATTTGATTCCATTATGGATAAATGATTCAAATGCGTTATCTGCCTATCTTTTACATAGATTCTTACAACCATCGAATGCGCTTTATGTGAAAAATCATAATCTGACAATCTGGTCAATTACCTAATTTCTGTTTTTAATTAGACAGAGTCGTCACATTTTAACGTAAATTTTAAACGTATCAAATAATTAGGAATGATGAACAAATAGCACGTCGTAGAAAAAAACGAAAACCATTAACTTTATCTAAAACCGTTAGAATCAGGTACTTACAACGATATTAAAATTCGTTGGCAAGCAACGCCATTTTTATTGACAATGGTGAAAACTGGCCCATAAGTAAATAAGTTACCTAAGCTTGGTCATTTTGGAAGTGTAGTCCCAAGCACACAGGCTCTCATTTACTAAGTATTTATAATTAAAAACGTGGCTTTTTAAAATTGTGTCATAATGTTAGATTACTTTTGCCAGTGCAATGTACAACAAATAATGTTCGTTCATTCCCATGTAACTAATATTCTACTTGCGATTTTTAGCAAAAGATTTTTTTCTAGTGAAATCGAATGTCGGTCGTTTCGCGCAGCCGCCGAGTAAGCACTATCCGTCACTTTCATTACTACGGCTGGTCTAAAGTTAGACAGAGAGGCTAGACCAATTATGATACTAGTTAAGTGAATGGGGATCAACTGTGAGAACAGAGGACAGGTTACACACAATGCGTGTAATTTCAGCATTATCTTATAATTATCTATAGATATAACTGCTCAAAAGTAGGTTTTGGGGATGCGATCGTTGTATCTAGGATATGTTTTGTTAGGCTATAACTGTAATAGCTCCTACCTAAGCAAGTATAAGTATTTTAACATATTTTGTATTTGTTGAAGAAACCTACGTGTTAGAGGCACACATAAAAAATTTTTTGGTTTTGCGAACATTTTAGAGAACATAGGTCCCAACCCGAGATTTCTTGCTTTTAATTACTGCAAAGGCCTAACTGTGGCTTCATAGGATTATGGGGCAAATCGTCTGAGTCAAAACTGATCCTCGGACGAGTTGCCTCATTCGTAAAACGTATGAGGCTTTTCGTCTGAACAAGAAGTGGTCCTCGGACGACGAAAAGCCTCATACGTTTTACGAATGAGGCAACTCGTCCGAGGATCAGTTTTGACTCGGACGATTTGCCCCACAATCCGCTTCATAGGTCAATAGACCAAAATCTAAAACATCTGTCGAGCAGACTATATTTCTCAGTTAAACCATTTCCATTTAGTGAATAATAATCTCTCAGCTATTGCACTTCCTCGCGTGTCCGGCAACTCCGGCACCATCAGTCATCACACGTTATAAACAATAGGAGCTGCATATGCGAGAGCAGGCGCCTCCGGGCTATTGTTGAGGTTTCCCGGTTCAATGCATCGGTAACTATTCGAGCGAAGACGATGCCTCCTAAGATTACGAAGCAATCAATAAAGGTGTTTTAATACATCAAGATAAAGAACTGGAGTTTGCCTATTAACAGATTTTATAGTCAATAAAAGTTCATATCTGAAAAGTTAAAAGAAAGAAAATCATTGATTGCCCACCATTCAATCACACAAAATAATTAAAAAATATCAAAAAAGAGATAATGCAATAAGACAAAGTGTAATAATGTGTGGTGTGAGTGATGTGTGATAGTCAATCAGGCTTTGCCTCAGCATAAGCTGCAACGGCGTCCGGTTGAACGTCGCAGCAGCGCTGATATTCTGGCAAGACCTAAATAGTAAAATCACTATGAGGTAATGACCACTGTCTAAGATAAATCAAAGACTTGCAGTGTGGTTAAATCCACGTTTGTTTCTCGATCAGGTCAATTAAATATGGAAACTTTTCTGATTTTGCTTGGCTGATTTTTGCTATGAGATGTCATTAATATTTTTTTCATCCCACCATCTCGGAAAGAGTATTTTTAATCTTCAATATCTGAGTGGAAAAGCCGTTTTTATTCTCTAGAGGATAAAGTAAATTGAATTTAGAACATCGTGTGCACTAAGTGGCACTAAGTTTGTGAATTAAAAAAACATTAAACCTATTTATTGCTACCTCTATGGTGCCGAATATATCATACAACTTTTTTTTAATTTGTTAAAAACTCAGACTCGGAACCTTCTTGGTGTTCTTTCTTGTGATTGTAAACGTTTTTTTTTTGCATTTAGTCATTTCCTCGCTGAGGTGGAATGAAAAGTTACGTGTTGCACTCGAGTGCAAAGATTTTTCACCTCGTGCTCTTTTAATTCCCTCGCTAACGCTCAGGATTCTAATTTTGAATCACTCGCTGCGCTCGTGATTCAATTTTAGAATCCTTCGCTTGCTTGGTCATCAAAATTGAACACGCGGTTAAAAAGCAACTTTGCACTCTTGTATAACAAATAACTATTATTGATAATTTTTCTCGCATCGTTAAGAAGCTCTAAAATGCTTTTTGTTTCATCGAAACACGCATAGCTTCAAATCAAGATGCCATTTTCGATATTGTTCCTTTCATAGATCTGCATGGAAGTATTTATTTTTCGGTGTCATGAATATAGCAAGTTCATCAGGATAGAAATTCGCCTTTTAGCAATACTTTCTCCCCACTTTCTACGTAATTACGCAATTTTAAACCATGTCGTCTGTTGATATCATTGAAATTGTGAGCTATCGCTTACGTGTGATCATCGTTGCAAAATGTAGGCAGGACGTTATCGGGGCATTCTATGAAATTACGTTACGTACAACTTACGGGGACTTACTTAAGGCGATTGGATTTCTCAATTCCTGAAAATGGGCAATTGGTAAAGCCTACTCCTCATTAAATACTGGTCAGAAAGAATTGAAAAAAATATATGTTAAACATCAGTTCTTACACTACATTTGAAACACTGGATATTTCTTTAAGTCTTTATTTTGTACACTAAAAAAAATATCTACGAAACGTCGATTTTTATATTGAAATGCCTACTGCTCCTAAACGGCTATGTTATTTGGAAATTTTTTTACACAATCATATAAAAAATTTCTTAATCTTAAAATGCAACAATGCTTTTGTAAATCGAATAAATATTTTCTGTATAAATATCAAAATAAAGCAATTCCGAAAGAGTGGTTGCAGAGGGTGGCCTGTGCGGGCGCGGGCGGCAGTCGTCCGCTGGCGTTCAGACGGGAAGGCTGTGTCGCTCGCTGCAATTTTTTTATGACTGCTCACGCGTGTTTGTCCTTTGTTTGTGTGCGTATTTTTCGTGTCAGTGTGTTCAAAGAATAGTGCAGTCAGAGATAGGCAATACGATTGCGTTGTGATTTGGTGCGTGCGGGGACGGTGTATAATTATTAGTGTAAAAATATTTATAAACCTTGTTTTTAATACTACATGTTCGTAATATTTTATAATTTAGAAGTAATAAACAAGCAAAAACAAAATTAAAAACCACAGAGGAAGAAAATAAAAATGAAGAGATATGCAAAACATAAAAACATACAAATCTCAACATAATATCAAAAAGACAGCACAACGAAGCTGAAGGACAAAATAAAAAGCAGAAGATAATATATTATGTGCTATAGAAAATTTTAATAGTTAGTGTTTGAGAATTAAAGTTTACATAATTTTTAATTTACGTGTTTTACTTATTGATATCGGGACCTCTTAGTAATTTTAGTTTAGTCAGCACCCTCAGAAACCTAGAAATCACATCAAACTTCCCAAACTTTGTTAGCTTTTTTTTTAAGCGGTGAATGCATGTATTTAGGTTTAGGGGCCAGACGGAACTAATTTAGATTCCGTCTGCCCCCACTAGGGGCAGACGAAACGAAAAAGTTTCGACTGCCCATACTGGTTATTTAGATGGGGAGGTAGGTAGCCTGTCCAATTACCATTGAATGCAAATATCTGAAGAGCGATGTATTTAATTTGTATTTGTATTTCAAAAAAGAAGAAGAGCAAATACATTTAATAAAATGTGTAAAAATTTCGGAAAACAAATGAATGTCGGGAAAACACTGTTTATTGATCTGAAGTTAAAAAGACAGGTGTAAACGATTTTCGACCTTATCGACATTTACCAAAATAACGGATTTTTATGAACCAGCAAAGATAGTCAACAAGCGTTTGCGAAAAAGCAACAAAATTTTGAATGTCAATAAGGTTGAAAATCGCTTGCACCTGTTTTTTTTCGTTCAAATCAATAGACAAACAATAAAAACAGGTGCAAGCGATTTTCGACCTTATCGACATTTACCAAAATAACGGATTTTAATGAACCAGCAAAGATAGTCAACAAGCGTTTGCGAAAAAGCAACAAAATTTTGAATGTCAATAAGGTTGAAAATCGCTTGCACCTGTTTTTTTTCGTTCAAATCAATAGACAAACAATAAAAACAGGTGCAAGCGATTTTCGACCTTATCGACATTTACCAAAATAACGGATTTTAAAGAACCAGCAAAGATAGTCAACAAGAGTTTGCGAAAAAGCAACAAAATTTTGAATGTCAATAAGGTTAAAAATCGCTTGCACCTGTTTTTTTTCGTTCAAATCAATAGACAAACAATAAAAACAGGTGCCAGCGATTTTCGACCTTATCGACATTTACCAAAATAACGGATTTTAATTAACCAGCAAAGTTAATCAACGAGCGTTTGCTATATTTTTTTTTATTGAACGAGGACAAGGAAAGTATTGTGCGTTCAATGGTTCACACGGTACTATAGGCATCTACTGGGGTAGCTAGTAGCTACCTACCTACCTATCCAAATAACCAGTAGGGGCAGTCGAAATCTTTTAGTTACGTCTGTCCCTAGTAATCCGAGCAACTCATGTCATCCCAGTGTCCACCAGTGGGGGCCAACGAGAAGATTTCAGTAGCGTTGGTGTCCCCACTGGTGGACAAGTAGTTACAAGTTTAAATGTATTGGCTAAAATACATTATCTGCATACGTACTCGTATATATTTATATATATTTTTATGCATAATTATTCCATAGACATCCTCTTATAATCACAATCACATCTTATGATGCATTTTAAAAGTAGAACCAATCACATTATTCTATTAGGCTCTGATAATAATTATAGTAGTGTACAAAAGTGCGCTTCTGTACGCTACGCCCGTGCATTCTTTGATAAGTGTTTTCGTGCGGGGTGCGCGGTTACGGCGCGGGGAGATAGACTCAAACGTCCAAGGTCGTTGAGAACTATAATCGCCTTAATCGCCACGAGACTGGCACCGGCTCGTCCTCTTTGACGGGAAGGGCAAACCGGGGGAGTTTATTGGGTAGTCTGTAGGACGCTTCGGTTTCGAGTCATTCTCGTCCGATATAAAAGTAGTCTTCTCATCTTTATGAGAACTAAAGTCTGCCAACTAGAGTAGCAAAAAATACATAAAAAATCTTAACATCGTTATATTAATTGATTTTATACATACTCATTACAAAAGAGTATTGTGAACATTTTAATTATTGTTTACTAGTAATACCAGCCAAGAGTAGTGAGAAGGTTCATTTGCCTCAGCTTAAATAGTTAGGAAAATGTATTCATTTAACACGTTTCAATTTACATTTAAAATTGACATGGATATGACATAATTATGCTTGCCGTGACCTTTGCAACCATGAACTTTCTAAAGAAGAGCTAAAGTGCCTTATGTAGCAAATCATGTGGAATCATTATTCAGTTTATAACCTTGTGTATTTACGTAAGTTAAAAGGTATAGCGTAATTGTATTCACTTACAATATCAATAATATATTCATGTACGTATCTCTTACAAAAGCTAAAGCTAGGTTTAAAGCTGGTATACCTAAATACTCATTACGGGCTTAGGCCAAATAATTAGTATAATTATTGTTTTGCAATGTAGTGGCTATGTTTTCATGGGCAAATATTGGGCAGATTAATTGAATTTAAGACGCTGCCTCAGGACTAGCAAATCTAAGTCAATCTTCTATGATCTCTGAAAAAGCTCCATTTGTCGTTTTAATACTGTTCGTAGATATTATTAAACTTGATGACATAAATTCTTCATAGACTAAAACAATATTATTTTTGTTCACAGTTGAGATCTACCTTTCGCCTGTGGAGACTCACTGCAGCAATGTGGACTACTTCATCCCTGACGAGAACAACGAGACGAAAGGGCTTTCCGACGACGCGATGAACAGGTATGTACCTACCTAGATTTTGTTAATTTCATTACTATCATCAACATCAGCCTATATACGTTCCCACTGCTGGGGCACAGGCCTTATCTAAATTGTGAGATAGTGTGGGCCATGCTCCACATTACTAACTAGAAACTAAAAGTGTGAAACTTGAAATTCAAGGTTCAAAGACAAAAGAGGAGCACACAGTGTAGTAGCTCACTAACACCAATATTAATAAATGAGCCAAAGTATTACATACTTGAGTCCAAGACATGATTTATGTTATCGTCTCTATACGGCCACGGGGGAAAGGGATGCTCCCTGGTGAAGTCCCTCAGAAAAATATGCGGCAGTTGACCCTTATCTACCAACATGTTTGATGCAAAAACATAGAATTTGATACAAACATAACATCTTGCTACGTATGGTGATCGTTCGAGAGCTGAATAGTGACAACAACTACTTTTTATTCCGAAAAAATTAAACACAAAATAGTTGTTTAGATTGAAGCGGGCAAAGCAAATTGTTTATGATTGAAAATCCCAATCCCATTTGTTTACGACTCATAATTATTAATCCTGATAAGAGTTAGTACAAGTTAAGGAACAGGTTCAATTTTGAAATAATGGAAAAAATAATAAGTATTGCATATAATCGACAGTGCAATCAGACACTGGTCGGTTTGATAGAAAAATTAATGATGTTTTTTTCAATTATGATCCATTACAATCAAAAAGCAATCAATGTTCGAAAATTAATAAACTACTTTTTATATTACGAAACGTGAAGGCTAAAGGAAGACTAATGAGTCTATTAGAACTTCCTTCTGAAACATTTAACTTTTATTTTGTTTGTGAACTTAATGTGTAATAAAGTAGTAAGTGCAGTAACTTAATAATATAAATGTGGAAAAGCTGTCTTGTCTGGTTCTGCCTGGGATATTTTTTATTTAAAAACATTTCGCGGATTTGTGCTTCAAATGATTACTACGTTGGTACTTAATAATCATCACAATCAATCATCACAAATCACAGGAATTAGAACTAAACAAAAAATAATGATGATTTTTGCATCGATACGTCAATATACTGAAGGTTCGTCGGCCGCCCTGCGAAGTCTCCCAGATAAAGCGATAGTGGTCATTCACCAATTAACACCATCGACGTTGTACGCTCGTTAAACCAACACAAATCTCTTACTAGAGTGCTAATAATTTGTCAAACGGTTCAGACCTTGTTCTCGATTGGGCCAAGTGGGTCGCCAGTCGGGTTTAAATCACTTTAAATCGATACAGTAAATTGATTCATTGTTTCAGTTCTCGCGGTTGTTAACACTGATTTATAACTTGTGTTGCACTCGATGTTTGAGTTATGAGTTTTGTGTAAATCTTTGCAGAAAACTTTACTGGTGTTAGGTGTTCACTGTTCGAATCTGTGGGTAGTTATGATTCGAAAATAAAAATTAAAAATATCCCGGACATTTCACACATCGCCATATTACATACCTAATTTTATAACATGAACACAAAAGAAGCAGTCTTAAATCTTGTTTGTTCCTACTTTCGTACTGTAATAAATACCTAGATCATAAAATCAAGGAAACCAAAACGAGTACGGCCAGAGTAATAAAAATTGTAATGTCCCATTAGAAAACGAGAATCAGCGAGTAGCTTTGTTTTGTACAGACATATTATTTAAAAATAGAATATGTCTAGTTATGTTCTTTGAATACCTATATAAAATCTTTAATAAGAACAGACGGAGGGATCTTTCTTTGTCTTAGGTACAGTTAGTCGGAATTAAATAGGATGCATTGACCAATAATAGGTATTTATTGTACCTATTTTTATCATTAAATCCCATAAAGCATGTTGTTGTTTCCAGACTGCACATGGCGAGGTCGACGGTGGCTCTCTTCATCGTGGCCTTCCTGTCTCTGTTCATCGCGTTCTGGACCGGCGTCGTCGGCTGCTGGAAGCGCAGTCCGGGCAACATCACGGCCACTGCGATACTCATGCTTGTCACATGTAAGTACACTAATCTTTACGCTTGTTTTATGACCGTTGCATCAAAAAATTAGAAAAAAAAGAACTCGGTAGCGCGCCAACCTTTTGTGAGTTAGGCGATTTATAGTCATCATTCTGAAGGTGATGCCATCAATAAGTCCATTAAAGTCAGCTATTCCACTAATCCCACCAATTCCAGTATTATTCCGTCGTGTATTGACTCATGCAATTTGTTTGTCTTTTGGCACCATATACTTTTTTGTTGCGCTAGCGAGACCTGCGGTCGTGTATGGACTCGGCACTAAAGTGAAAAATCCCACTTCCCACTAAATAGTTTTCGCTTCACACCCGGCCCGGAAGGGAATAGCCTCGTAGCAATTTATTGACCGGTCCTTGTGCACATAATTTTAATATTCAAATAAGTTTAACTCAAGATCGAGCAACTAATGTATATAGTGGTGGCAGCAACGCCGACGAATGTGTCGTTTGCCAGTTGCCTAGCCTTAATAACCCGTTACTCTAAAATCAATGAGGTCTTGGCGAAAACAATGCATCAGGTATTAATGATTTAAAACAAACCTACTTACTACATATTCTGATATTAATGCTGTTTTTCTTGGTGTTTCAGGTTTGTTGGCGGCAGGTGCGATGGCTTTATGGCACGGAGTAGAATTTTATGAGAAAGAGAAAGTGGTTGGCGAGGAATATTACCAGCAATGGCCAAGTGTAAGTTTCAAAACATGAATTCTCATTGTAGAACTGAATCAATTAATTTATGATGTTTTCTTACATATTTAAGTAATTCATACATTAATGGCTTGTTTCTGTGTGAATAGTAACATAATAAGTGTTGTTAATAAGAGAACATTATTGCAATGTGTGAGTGAACGAACTTGACATAAAAGGCAAGTGAAATGTTCCTTCACGGAATAGGCTGCAAAAGCATTATGAAGTTGTAAAACAAATAGTTTCTACTATTGAACCGTACTACCAGCAACAAACGATCAGTATTTTATGCGATCCAATCAGAACAATGGTAATTGTGTGCAAATACTACACCATATTAGATAATGAGACTTTGTATCTCGATTCTAATTAGTCTTTTTACCTAAAAGTGTATATTTGATTAGCAAAACTTCATGGGTTCGATTCCCGCGTTGAATTCTGTTGATGGCAGGACTTTTGTCGGGCTGGTTAATTACCGAGCCCATTAGAAAAATCTGCTGCTATAATAGCTCTGTTTGTGCTCGGGAAGTACTAATGTAGAAATCAGTTAAACCAGTAAGATAGATGAGTCTAGAGTTTTAAATCATTATGGACCGTGGACGTGCCAACTATATTCGTACATGATAATAACATAACCCGCCACGACACGGCAGATATTAAAAGAGAAATCAGCGATATGGTACGACTGGTCGTACTACATGGCGTGGACAGCCGTGGCGGTCTCCTTCGCCAGTTCCGTGCTTTTCGTCTCGTCCGCCGTCTGCCTCAGCAAGGAAAAGCGCCGCGAGCAGCAGAATAACGTGCAGTACATTATGCCAGGTTAGACCGCCATCTTGGACGCCATCTTAACGTGTCGGCCATTTGCTGGATTAACGCTTGGCGGTTTCGGCGGTTGTTCTTTTGTTTCAGGAGTCCTTTTGTACATTTTTTTTCTTATATATGTTTTTGTATTAACGTATCCAATAATTTTATTATTATGTATCTCATCTCTATTTGTTAAATTACTTGTATAAAATACGTCAAGACATTTATTGTAGCGTGTATCGTTTATTTACTTAGGTATGTTTATATATTTATCAATGTATAAGTATTTATGAAACAAAATTAGGAATGAATTATAAATACAATGTTTTTTACAATACTTATCAATATTATTTATCTATAAATTACTTATTTTTATAACGAAATATTAAATTTATTTGAACAGGAATCATCGCGACCATAACTTAGAATAAGTGACCTCATGTAATTATACCATACTAACAAAATGCTTGTTTCTTTCTTTTCATGTTTCTATGAAACTTGGCTACTGCGTATAACGACGTCGACTTGCGACCGGTCATTAACGCACTATTCATAACGCGCTATCTCTTAATATCTGGTTTACGCCAACGCCATACTAACATGCTTACCGAAATATATTAACAAACTATCTATGGTGTTGTACTATATCTACAAATACACATATGAAATTTAAAATTGTAATTGTGATAAAATCGTCATGTACATAAATATTTTATTGACTTTTGTACATACCTACATTTCCAAATAATACAACAAAACGAAAATACTTGGGATTACATCCCTTTAAATACCAAACAACAATGAAAACATTCAACTAAAAAAATCTATTCTCAAAATCGCTCAACATTCGCCCATATAATATCGTGAATATACACCATCATTTAAAAATACCTTCACAAATCCAAAACATAACAATGTCCTCTCGATTATATCATGACAATACACCAACATTCGAATGTCCTCCAAAAAATTGCATAAAATCTTGAAAAATCATCAAAATACACCAACATTTGTATACACCCTCAATCTGCATAAACACACAACCGTGTAACAAACCGGTATAAACCAGATATTGCGGGATAACGCGCGCGTTTGGTACGACTGGTCGTACATGGTGGCGTGGTGCGGGGTGGGGCTAGCGCTGCTGTCCGCCATCTTGTTCTCGTCCGCCGCCATCTGCCTGCGCGGCGAGCGCGAGCGCGAGGAGGCGCTCAACATGCAGTACCTCATGCCTGGTAAACGCGCTTGCTCTTACGTCATCGATAGGGTCCCAGCCTTAGGGATGAGTAGCTTGTTTCATGCTTGTGAATTTTCCGAATGAGATATAGGAGGGACACAATTTATTTATACAGTGGGTGATAGTTATTATTGATTGGTAGATAACTCCATCAAAAGATGTTTGTAAGAACAAATCGAAGTCAATTATGTTTAGGAAATATCCAAAACACATTACTTTTGTAAATATTTTTTTCCAACATGGGAAGGTTATGCTGGGATGCTGATGCATGTCGGGTCGGGGAAGGATTTTAATGCCTACATATGAATAAATTAACGTTTATTGAAAAAATTTAAGAAGTTTTATAATAACAAAGAACTAATTGAAACTAATATTTAAGATTAAAATTGAAAACACGACTAAGATATGGAACTCCTTGTCATCAGCGGTGTTTCCGATCCGATACGACTTGCAATTATTTAAAAAAAGAGTGAATTCCACACTCATAATATGAGCAGTGAACAAATGCTCATATGAGTCAAATGCCCGCTATGCCATAAAAAAAAATGTTGAGCCAGTCAAGTAATAGTTTTTTGATATGAGGCAATAAAAAATTGCCTTTTCAATATTTACGAATTTAATATAAACATAGCTTTATTACAAAATTCTAACGTATTCCCTGCACGTTTTCAGTGTACCCCCAGAAGCAGCAATACGCGTACGCCGGGTACCCGCCGCCGCAGGCGTACCCCGGACCTTACTACCACGGCTCGCAGTACGGGCCCTACAACTACTGAGCACACGACCAGATGAGGGACCTCGTGGCGGCGACCTTCGCCAACGCCCCCGCGCCCCAGGCGCCCGCGCGCAACCGCGACGCGCCGCACTCCCAACGGCAGCCCTCCCTCCCGTCGTCGCTCGACACCTACAACTCCCACCGCAAGCTGGCGCGCCCAAGGCTCGGCGACCGCCGCGTGTACCGCCCGGTCCGCCGCCTCACGCTCTCGCGCATCGACGAGGCCCCGGCCACTAAGAGCCTGCAGTGCTCGACCGACCTCGCGTCCACACGGCCGGTACTCCGCTCGCGCTCCAACATCTCCGCCGACACCGGCCGCAGCGTGCCCGTGTGCAACGCCAGCCACGAGTTAGGCAACCAGGTCGAGTCCTCCAGCCCGCAGTACGCCGAGCCGAAGGAAGGAGGCTCGGACTCCGGCTCGTCGTACGACCGGCCCGCGTCCATGACCGACCTGCCCATCATGGTGCCGATCGACCCCGCCACCGGCGCGTACATCCCCTACCCGGAGTACTCGTACTACCGCGACGACGGCTGCAGGCTCTCCCGCTCCGAGCTCCACAAGCGGATGAGGAAGTTATCCTCCAAGCACAGCAACCTGTACCTGGCGTTCATGTACTGAGCGATCGGTCCAGGATTTGATCGATGTTTATGAGTTTCGACCGAATGCCGTTGCAGTGTATGCCACAACCCATGGAATTTTTTTTCACTAAGTTGTGCCCTACTCTGTTTTCAAAATATACGTACACTGTCTTTTTAGATGGGTGGCCCGAATCTGGTTAGTTAGATATGATAAATCTGTTCCTATTGGCACATTTATGACGGTTGCGAGGCGAGTCATTCGAATCGGTGGCAGCCGCGATCGACGACGAACGCATTCGAACGACTCGAGCGCCGCCCTTGAGCACGGCCTACGAAACTCTGACACCTGGTCTCTTAGAAACTTCCTCGTGATGTTTCATTTCAAACAATTTTAATGAATTTTTAGTTAATAATGGTATTTTAACAAGGTACTTATCAGATATGCGTGGATACCTATAGTTTAGGGTAAGTAGAAGGGTAGATGTGGACTCTGCCATAAGTGTATGCGATTCAAACAAACTTTAGTAATAGGGTCATTTGATAGATGAGTATCGAACAACTTGTCACGTGATTTTAAGAATGATAGTAAGTACTACATTGAACAAATTCTATGTATATTGGAATATTGTGCCTTTGGAAAGTGAACAAATGCTCATTTGTATTTTATTAAATTAGAATATACATATCTTCAAATATAACTTTAATTTTATAGAATGATATAACAAAATACATATTTTATTCTACATACAATTTGTAATGTGTTGTCAATTGATAGGACAATGTAACATACCTAGTTCAGACTGAAATGTTATCCTTAGCTTCTCATTGATATACGCCGAGTGGCGTGCGACTACGTAATTCCATACGTAAAATTTCTTACTGTTAAAATCCGTCCTTTTTAACACCTCCATCGTTTTCGTAATATTCCAGACTATATTTAATATTTGTATTTTAGTCAGAATGTCAAGGTACTGAACCAATAATATTGTAAATTAAATAATTTAGTATAATTATTCGAATATGATATTAGAGATTTTTAGAATATTTTTCATTTGAAATGTATTTAAAATTTTTGAAATAAAAAATGTAAAATCTACAGATATTGTTTTTGTTCTCACTTCCCTATAATCTAAGGCCGTTTGTCCACCGCCGCCGTCACCGAGAAAGAGATTTCGGCGCCAAGGTAGCGGTACATACATTTACTACAGTCGTTTGTCCACCGCACGTCCGTCACCCGAGCGCCGTCATCTTAAAATTGGTCAGAAATAAACTCGGTTCTCGGTGACGGCCCAGTGACGGCGGCGGTGGACAAACGCTCTAAGGGCACGCAGTATGAGACGAAAAAGGATAAGAAGATCTATAACTTAAAAAAACAAACATTAAAAGTATTTTAAGCAAATCAAAAATAGTCCTTAAACAGATACAATAGGATGTTATTATTACACTAAGCAACAATTACATATTGTTGTATTAAAAATTATTTTGAATATATAAAATAAAAACAAAGTAAATATAAAAATTACATTTTATTATAAAAAACTTTGTACAAAAATATTTAATATGGCGACATCGGACGTGCTAATTATGGATGGAATGAACGTTTTCACACTTATCACACTTTATGAGCTAGTACATTAATAAATAACTGGTAGTACATTGTGACTACACTGGAAAACCGACTAACTAACGGTAATGGTAAATATTTAGTTACATATAGGTACTAATAACTGGTAAGACCATTTTCAAATCCTTAATTTAAAACCTATGTGATAATTAGGCACTGTGAAATATTTCTATAATATAAATTATTTACTTATTTGAAACTACATAAGGACTCATAAATTCATCTGATTAGTTCAGTATTATGATTATACTACTTCAAAAATCTCTGTAGAAGTCGGCTATATGGTTTTTAGGTACTAAGTATTTTTTTAAAATCTATTTGCAGAATAAATTATTTAGACATTTTATTTTTATGCCTCTGATGAGGATCTCCCTAGTTACACGGTATCTGCACCTTTGTCCATTGGCAGGCATTGTTTTGACGTGTTGACTCGGTAGTAAAAATAAGTGACGTCATAAAAAATAAAAAAAATGACTGATAATCTTAATATAATTAACTAAGCTGAAAATGTGATGATAAAACGGAAAAGTAATAGAAAATTAGCTACCTGCTTTTATATATGGGTGTCGATAATGGGTCCAGGGTGTGACAAAGCCGTTTTTCTCTCCTGTACCGCTGTGACCAGCTTCCTGTAGGGGCCTAGAGGGAGGCCTAATGTCTTCATATCGCTCTCCGTGAGTAGCATGAGAGCATCCAGGTCGATCTGTTCGTCTTTGAACTTCTGCACGTACTGGGAGAGGCCCCAGGCGGTGAGGAACCGCTCGAGCGATGCGTACCCTGATTCCTCGGTTTCCCCTTCTTCGTCGGAGGTTATGGTTGAGCTTTCTGGAGTGGAAGAAAAGTTTGGTTTAGAAATCAATAAGGTTTGGGTTTAGAAATAGTTTTTTATTTTTCGACCATAGCTCGACGAAGCTAGTTCAGACCATTTTGTGCAGAGGTAGGGATGATCGATATTTGAAAAACATCGATGTTGACATCGATGTCAACATCGATGTTTTTCAAATATCGAACTAGTACATCCAATGCACACTAGATGGCGTCCTAAAGTATAATTGACCTTTCGATATTTCATTCTTATAACATCGATGTATCGATGATATCGAAGTCAACACATCGATGTCAAAACATCGATGTTTTCCAGCTAAACATCGATGTTTATTCACCATCGATGAATATCGATCATCCCTATGCAGAGGGCAATATAACTGCAGGCTAGTGATACCCGTGGTCGTGTGTGGGACTCGAAGCTTAATAAAATTCGAGTCACCCAGTAACACCCCCGATTTTCTCTGCACGCCCGTGAGAGACGAGTCGGTGCCCACATTGCGATAATTGACCAGGCGCTAGCTACGATTGTAGATTTGATTTCAATCATAGAAGAATCCAGGTCTAAGTCTTGCATCGTTTGGTAGTTAAAATTGTAAAGAACTGCAAATGAGTAGTATCTTTATTATTAAAATATAGCGACGCTTCCTAGTGAAGTGTCTCTCAAGAAGATGGTACCACTAACCATCAGATGGGCTGCGTATCTATCAGCTAACTGATCTAGCATAGAATAACTAAACTCGGATCTAAGTTTTGATAAAAGCATTTGTTAGTAGTTCTAAAGAACCTGTATCTTCACTTACCAGACCGGGCGGAGTTCCACTCAGCCGGTTGGTAGGCGTGTCGGGCAGCTAGGGATCCAGCTGAGCCTATAGACAGGTCTTCACCAGCGCTGATAACGCCGGCAGGAGGAAGGGTGCCGAGAGTCGCCGTTATAGATCGTCTGAAATAAACGTTTATGTGATACTAGCTTTCCGCCCGTGGTTTCACCCGCGCGTAATTTTTTTTTTCAATTATCCCGCGGGAATAAGACGTTTACCGTAGGAATTTTATAGCCTATGTCACAGAATATATAATAGTACTAACCCTATGTCCTAATCCGGGTTATAAACTATACGTGTGCCAGATTTCATCTAAATCCGTTCAGCCGTTAGGCGTGATTGAGTACCTAACAAACATCCAAACATCCAGACTTTCGTATTTATAATATTGGTAGGAATAGTAGGATTGGTATGCTGCTCATAATTAACTAGGTACCTACTTTAATTTATATTATTTGGACTGACCACAACAGCTCTAATGTTATAACTGGATTTGCTAAATCTTAGTTCGCAGTTAAATGCGTAATTACAAAGTGCTTAGAAAATAAATAGATCTTCTAAGCGCTTTATACTTTGGACACAAAAATTCATCAATCTAGCAACAGTACCTTTGTGATATAAAAATAAGTTATGTTATAGGCATTATGGCATGTTAAGATGACCAGAGAGCCACACAATTTTAACTTCATGAATTATGAACTATTTATTGTCAATGAGTAACATTAGGCAGGTAGCTAATTTTGTTGAGCTCATCTCATAGTATCTTAGTGGAACGAAAAAAGCGTCGGTAAGCGAAACCCATGGTCTTTCGTTTACTTGAAACACATCCATATATTAATGCTTACCTAAAAGCAACGCTGCCAAATCCAGGCCTGTCGAATATGCTGGCAGGTTCTTGAAGAAGGACTTCCTGGCCAATCCCGCTGTCCTCGCCAGAGGGCGCCGTGAAGTCAGGCTGGCTCAAAGACCTGGAACGCGACACGGAAACCTTTACGATACGTCTTAGGACAGACATTTGACGAGTATTTTTACTTATTTCAAGTCTGGAGTATGGATTATGTTAAACAAGCTTGATAAGTTCAGTTCATGTTTAATAATATAAGTTCGCCCGTACGCAATTATATTTTGTGTATTATTTGATATAATGCTTGTCAAACTTACTGTTGACAGTGACAGTGTTGACGTAAATCCACGTAAACAACAACAACAAAAAAAAATACAGAAGGACCCATGGAAGGTTTCGCAATCATCCAAATATTACCGAAAACTTCCCTGACCTCACTTTTGTTTTCTTTCAAAACTACATGTCTGTCTAAAACTTCTGAAAATCTTCTTTATCTTAATCTTAATTTAATCCCCTTATTCATAAAGATGCAAAAAAAAAATTAAAAATCTTCTTTCTTTTTCGTATTTAGTTCATTATTTATTTTATCTCTACCGAAACTTTGATAAACAATTTCATCGTATTATCGTATCATTTATTAATCATAAACCCTAATCTTGGACGCCTTTATCGGTACAGTGTCAATATAGGGGTAGGTATAGGGGATTCCTGGTCACTAAGTTCTTTCACTGAATAATAATGGGTTTATTAAACAGGATATCACTCGTAAATGTAATTAATTTTGATTCGACTCGTGAATTGACCATAGGACTCCGAGATCACCCCTGTATTGAAACTAAATTTTTTGACGGAGGAGATAGCAATTTCGCTTCAAAGCCGTAAGCTAGCCACGGTTGCGGCCGTGTGTGAGGCTGGGGCACAGAATATTATAATGCTGAGGACTAAACTTCTAGATTAAACACTAAACTTCCCTGGCTTCCCCTTTCCACCCGAAACGGGGACAGGCTGGTGGGCGCATTACGCTGATTGACTAAAATCATTGATTCACTCTGTCTAGATCAGGGCAAAAACCTAAAACCCTTAAACCGTGCTATTAGGTCATGGAATGCCCTTCCGGCTCACGTGTTTCCTTCCTCCTATAATCCTGGGCTTTTTAGGCGGGGCGTGAAGCGGCATCTAAGCAGGCCTTTAGGGTAAGGATGACTGGCTCAATGGGTACTACGTTCTATTGAGCCAGTCAACCTTATATTTGGACCTTTACTTCCGCTGACCATCAGGTGGAGTGAGGTCATCCTGACTGCTTCCATATAAAAAAAAAAACCTTTTGCCTCACCTGGTCAGCTGCGGCTTGCTGGCCCTCGGCTCGGGCGCGTCGGTGAACACGTCGGCGACGTTCCCGCGCTGCTGCGGCCCGGCGCCGAACGTGCCCACGTACATCACCTCCGAGTCCCGCCTCAACCCACTCAGTGACGTCACCGACCTGCGACCCGTCGCCTCTACTTCTCCCACCTGAGAGAATCACATGGTTACACGAAATGAAATATCTTATTCAGTGCAACAAGCAACTACTAGAACCTCGACGTAAATGGCATGTTGAGAAGACACACCACAAGAAACTCAACTCCGTATGCAGTTTACAAATAATGTATCAATAGATTAATCTTTCTTTCTCTTTCTCCGAGCGTTTGTCCGTCCCGCCCGATCCAGACAGACAGGATACATAATAGTAATAATTCGAGAGCCTATGAACTTTCGTTTAATTGGACGGACTGTCAACAGTCCTTAACATTTGCCTGTAGTCTCATTCCGTTCGTTCAGTTTACTTTTGGCTTTTCAATAACTAAATCCTGGATTATAATTTGAAGATTGTATTCAGCCATCGAACGTCACGTAAACGACTGGGTACCTACGTCATATCTCAAGAAAGTACCAACAACGCTGGTCGATCGTAATCTACGGCGTCAATTGATTGTTTTATTATTTTTTAAGCGCACGTTGAAATATCTTTATTACAATTTTATAATACCAATAAGGAATTGTTACCGATCTCGGCATATCTACCACTTGTGTAATCCTTCTAGCCCCGGATTACTAGACACAATAGAAAATCTATTGTTATGCGGCACCCGAGTGCCGGTTCGGCGTTGAGTGTAGGGTATCAGATACCAAAAAAATAGACTCAAATACAATAAATTTAAAATTCCAGACACAGGACAAACACAAATGTTAATCACATCAATATTTGTCCCGGCCAGAATTTGATCACTCGACCTATATTGTTATAAATATCATTGGCACAGAATAAAATAGTCATTGATGGCAATAATTTACCTTGAAGTCATCACTAGGTCCCGTCCTGCCCACAGTGCCACTCTTCAGCTTGCTGGCAAGCGCCTTCTTGTAGACCGCCCCTCTGCCCTTCACGCCCGAACTTACTGTGCCCACCAGTGCGCTGTATGAGGGTCGGGGTTGGTCGTCCGCGATTAAGTTACCTGGGGACGATATTAAAACTATTAGTACATCTTTTTTTTTATGAAATAATTTTAAGAAAAAACGGGAAACCGTGGGAGTTTTGTGGGTAGTGGGATGCTTAACTCCCAAATCCTAGCAAGGCTTTCCTTTTTTCTAAGGAGAATACGTTGATGCACCATAATATGGTTAGGGTGCATTAAACAAAACATAGTACTCCCAAAAAAAGAAGTACATATTTTCTTCAGAAATTTGAATCAGAAAATAATGTAAGACTGAACAATTCTTGTCATTATGGTGGGTAGATTACTTAATATTACATCTACTTCACCAATTTTCAGTTCTACCCTCGATTGGGATGATGGTTAGTTATTCGCCCTTACGCCCGCCTTCGGAGCAGGAAGGTTTCCAAAATCCTGCACACCGCGAGGTGACTACGTGCACGTTTCATGTGTTATCTCATGTTTTGGCCAAGCCCTGCTTGTGTTGGTGTGATCTCTTGTGACCAGAAGCGGTAAGATTCTGTCGATCAGTGCTACTACTCAAAGTGTCCGTGCCACGTCAGGCGAGCTGCTATCCTGATTCCTCGAAGTTGGTGGATTAAAGGTTGGTGGATCTTTACTTATTAATCAGTCAATTGCGAGGTTTGACGTGCACTACATCAGAACCCGCGGAAGTGCCAAGTAGGCATAAAAAAGACTCTGACTACGTCAGGGGGCCGTTAATATAAGAAAAAAACCCGTTATAGCACCTAAAAGCTTCCCTACATTTCGTAGACGCATTTAGTTCGTAGTAAAGGTAGTTTGTCAACTTCGGCCATACTTTACTTGCTGGCACCGGCTCGTCCCAATCGGGTGTGCAGGGGAAACAGGGGGAGTTTAGTGGGAAGTGGGACTTAGTCTCCCCACACACGGCCGCAGGCGACGCTAGCCTGTGGTTATGGCGCGTTAACGCGTTCTCTTCCGCAAAAAAAAAACTCCCGTTTATACTTCACTTAAGGAAAAACACAATAAAATAAGCAAATATCATAGAGCCGATGGGATACCTACACAAGTAATAATAGCGAACATCATACTGCCAATGGGGGCGACATGGGCTGTATGGGTTTTAGTTTATTAATAAATCTGCTGTCACAGCTGCCTGGCGTAGATAATTGGCGCTACGCAACCGCTACAATTACAAGGCATGCACTCATGCGGTTACGGTATCGTGTTTGTCATGCTCAATTCAGTACCTAACAAATTCGGTCGGTTTTTTGCCAAATGAGGCTCCTCTTTTACTCATGGATGACGTAAGCAATTTTGTATTTTTTATTTCACATCAATTGGCAGAGACAATTAGCAATTTCGGCCACTGCGGCCACCATTGAAGGATACTTCACCAGCAAGCATCATTAAATGTACAGCTGCCACACTTCAATCAACCCTAAAAGCTAAGCTAGTACAAAAACTTTATGTGCTTGACCTAGGAAATCCTCGGTTTCATGTGAAAAGTACACTGAAAATCTCTTTTGATCTTCGAGCCTTTAGTTTTAAGTGTACATTACACACAAATAAGGCAATAATGCAACTATGTACCTAATAGTTCCTATATCTAAGGAAGATCTAATCATATAGAAATCCGAATTTGTGTAGCAAGAATTAAAAGAGTAGACAAAAAGTTGAATTATGCATTTCAAGTAACCTATTAATTAACAAAATAGTTTACGTTAAATGCTCGAAATAACTGCACTCTAATTAAGCATGTCCTTTTGCATGAGGTAGATAAATCGGTAGATAGATTTTATTGCATACATCACGTTTAAGTCCTAATGCAATGTTAATATTTATAATCTATACCATGTTACCAGTAGGAAATTGAAGCGCCGTCACATCTATCTTTAGGTTTTTGCCTTGGCTTGGCAGCTTAAAAGGGAGCTGCTCCCCCTTTGGGAACCTATTGATGGGGCTCCGAAAACCATCTAAATCTAATCTAATTTAAGAGCATCGCTCTTGTCGGTGAAGCAACTTCCGCTCTTCTCTGGATTCCCCCAGCACCTTAAGTTCAATATACGTTTTAACATTCACTTTTTCCGAGAACCATGGACAGACATAATTTCTCCCTAAAAAGTGCATGAGTGTATCCCTTACCTTGGCTGTTGGAGCGGGTCATCTTCTGCTTGAGCGCCATCAGTACGTTGCTCGGCCGATGCGGCATGACGGTAATATCCTCGTTATACCCTTGCTCCCACTCCTTGGCCAGTTTCTTCAGCTCCTTATCCGCCATGATGTCGGCTTTGCTCTGTCTCTTCTGGTACTGCTTGTGGTATTTCTCGTAGTCTTTTCGAGCCTTATCTTTGAGTGATTTCGCTTTCTTTCTGTAAGTGGAGAAGATGCATAACGATTGAGCTGCAAGTATTTTTATTTATGATGAGACTGTGGGCTGATTTTTTTACCGTTTTCAGATAAATGTTTGTGATAATTATTAATATGTAACTTATTATAGTTGCTCCCTTTTGAAAATGAATAACAGAAGACCGCATCATTATTATCGAAAAGATCAATCAACAGGAACTACACGCACACATGTTGATTTGACATTTTTTGATGCTGTATCCATCTGATTGTACCTAATTGATTTCTATGATAAATTCTGCTACATTCATGCATAATTATTATATCATGTTAACATTTTTCGTCTTTTGTTATGAGGTTATCATGAAATTGGTTCCGATGAAGAACACTATGCTCACGCCACCGTCGTGGAATAAAAAGAATATAAAATATGCAAGTTGATGTTGCAAAGAACTGTGATAAGAGTTAGTCACGCGAGGCGATAACGTTTCGATTCCGATACGATTAGTGTGTAGCAGAAGTTCCATACAAAGAAAACGACAGGCTTGATACATTGAAAACTGAAGATTCCTTTGCTGTGTGATACGCCTAACTCACTTGTCATTATTATCGATCTTAGCAGTAGCCTGGTCGAGGTATCGCAGGATGTCGTCGCGTCCGTTGATCGCGGCCAACTCCTGCGCAGTGTGGCCGTCCACGTCGATCGCGAACGGGTTCGCGCCGAAGTTGACGAGGAACGTGACGCATTCCTTGTGCCCCCGCGCCGCCGCTAGATGGAGCGCCGTGTTGCCAAAGTAGTCCGCTTTGTCGGGCTCGCCCCTGTTTTGGAGAAAGGAAAATTAAGACAAACAGACAGAATAATTAACTAATAATATAATCTACATGGCTTCTAAGCCTCTAAAGTTCTCTAAAGTTAAACAGTTATCATTTTTAGTTATTGGTTTTCGAACAGAAATTGTTTTAATTTGGGTTAGTTTTCCTGTCAAGGGTTATGGAGGTCAGGCGGCAGTTGCTCCAACGAAATAACTGGACCTGATAAACCCTGGATCATGTCATGGTGCAAGCACACCCTAGGAAAAAGAAAGAAAAGAGTTTCGATCAGAAAAACCTCCTCTGTGGAATAGTGGTTACACCATTCGGGTCTAATGATCTGGTCGCAGAAATGGCCTCGCGCAGTGGAAACGAGCTTCGTAACTGCTACTTTTAGCAACATCTTTTGCTAGAAATCTAAATGACTTTAAACTACAGTTTTTCAATGCAAAGGCTTGACGCTCTTTCTGAAACACGGATGAAAATTGTGATAATTATTTTGGTACTTTTTGGCCTACCGATTTAATACGCTACGATCTAATGCTACATTCAGTGATCTGCTTCCTGAGTTCAAACAACAGAAACTAATTTGACCTTCTATTTGTAAATGACATCGTTTTCTACAAGTTCACTTTTTTATAAAGCCAACGAACCGCGAGAAGATAATTCAATTATCTCCGTAACCGCTCCATTAAAGGTTTATCCGGTTAAACTATTAATGGAGAGATAATGGAGATTGACGTACCAAGAAACAATTAGTGTCGATTTCTCACCGTGCTTTCCATTAAATCTTACTCACTCGTAAATAACTTCATTCAAGTTGTCCACAAGTGTAGAAAAAACGTAAAGTAACAACTTATTAAAGTCACACTGCAGAGCCAAGGCCTCCATGAATAAGTGGACATGGGCTAATCACTAATCAGATAGATAGTCTACTAGTCATAAAATAAAATAATAAATAAACGTCATTGCATTTGCAAAGTATTAATTCAAAATGTGGCGTTCCATTTGACATCCACTATTGTTATATTACTAGCCGATTCGAATCCGAAATCGATTTAAACAAACAAATCTTTCCTTTTTATAATAATTATAGATGTATCCTGTAACTTATTGCACCTTTTTTTTTGCCATTCACCCAGTGATAAACTGTGTTCTTATTTAAAAAAAGCCGACACAATAATGAAATGTTGCTTTTTGCCTTATAATTAAGAAACTTATCAAACGGGAACTCGCAGTTACTTATTATTTTTAAAGTCAGACTGTTGTCCAAAACTTTCTCGTCCATTCACGTCGGCCAAAAAAGATTGACGTAATTAACTTATTTAAATATGAATCTCGATTGCAGAAATAAATAATTTAATTTAATTTCACTTTTTGTTGTGGACCATACCTACTTGTCGACGTCACTCAATGGCGGTTCTCTTCAAAGTTATTCGAGTGAAAGTGTACTCGTTACCGTGAAATACAGATTAAACGGAGTATTTATAAAGTAGTCAGAGACATTGGGCCCAGATTAGCGTACTTCCAAGCTGGCTCGATATTACGAGAACAATGTGAGAAAGCGACAGTGGAACATGATACGGTATTGTTTGGACGCGTTGCTATTTGTTACAAAATATGTGTTAATAAAGCATTTGCTTTGCAACACTAAAGGTTTTGTCATTCGAGAATTTATTGTGAGTAATTGATTACGAAAAGAACGATGTATATGAATGTTAGTGGATGGAGAGAAAAAGAGGTGGATGGATTGCGTGAAAGATGATATGAGTGAAAAAGGAGTGGATACCTCGTTGAGAAGTGACAGGGTTGAATGGAAGAGAAGAACATATTTCGCCGACCCCAAATAAATTGGGAACAGGGCAGGAGGAAGAATTGATTAGGCTAGGATAGGCACGTTGGCGCATAACTTAAACGGATACCTATTACTCCGTTTAGAGCTAACACGGCTAAAATGGAAATTTTAGTAGCGCCACAACAACGGCGAGTATTTTATTTATTTATTTATTTTTATTTATTTATTTATTTATTAGGTCTACCAACGTTATACACACTAAAATCAGCATAATATCAAAGATAACATGAAAAGATATAACATATAACTTAGTGCGATAATCAATTACAGGTAAACACCACTTGACCAATTAAATACAATTGCTTAAAGTGTTAGAAAAAATAATAAATCTACAAAGAGACCAAAGAACAGTGCGACAATCGCATTTTACAATTATTATAATATATCAACCTTCTTACCTATCTATAAACTTTAGCAAAAACAATCATAAAAAAAACCAAACCAAAACAAAATAATATTAAACGAATATAAAATAAAAAATAACATAAAACAAAACAAATAACAATATTGGCAATAGGCATATATTGTTATCTGCTTTGTTAGGCACAAGCAATAGAGTAGATAACATAGAAGGAAATAAAACTGTCAAGCCTGTGCATGACAGTTCCCTCCACACAATCCCCTTTCAAGATGGCCCATCAAATACTCCGAAACTATCCTTTTTACCTTGGCAAGCGAATCAGCATTGAGGTCAATTAAGTCACTCCAGCCATTAAAAAGCGTGCACAACCTTGAAACTGGTGAATTAGAGCCCAAAACAGTCCTACGCAGGGGAGCGCACAAAGGTGTTATAGGCGCGCGAGGTATCCGACGGGGGACGCGAAAACTAAATCTATCCAAGAGTTGCGGGCAGTCAATAGAGTTAGTAAGTATTTTACTAAGAAACGAGATATCGAGAACTTTTTTCCTGTTTTCTAAGGACATGATTTTAAATAGGTTAAGCCTTTTTTCGTAAGATCTGACGCTTCTTGAAATCCCACTGCAGTAAGCCAAACTTGCCACGAATCGCTTTTGTATGCGCTCTATGCGTAGTGAATGTGTTGCATAATGGGGCCTCCAAACTACGCTGCAATACTCTAAATGGCTTCTAACGAGATTGTTATAAAGTAAAATTTTGATTTTATTACTTTTAAAGACCTTTGCGTTTCTTAATACAAATCCCAAAGCTTTTGAGGCCCTTTTTATGGAAAATTCTATGTGTGGTAGAAAAGTTAATTTTTTGTCGAAAATCACACCCAAGTCTTTTATTTCTTCTATCTTTTTAATTACAGCTGATCCAATGTTGTACTGAGAATCTATTGTCTTAGGTTTCCTGCTAAATTTCATATGATAACACTTATCAGCATTTAGATCTAAACCATTATGGTTACACCATTTCTCTAACCGGTTTATGTCATCCTGAATTAGCTTCATGTCCTCAGCTGAATCGCACCTACCAACTATTTTTATGTCATCGGCATACATAAACGGCTTTGTGTTAATGAAACAGCTAACTACGTCGTTAATGAAAGCGTTGAAGAGAATGGGGCCCAGATGCGAACCCTGTGGCACACCAGAGGATACGAGATGCTGCTTTGACTCATAACCATTAACCACGACATAAAAACTTCTACCACGTAAATAGGAATTGATCCAATCCAGAAGGGAGCCGGTGAGTCCGTATATTTCTAGCTTAGAGATAAGTATTTGGTGGGAAACTTTGTCAAAAGCCTTACTGAGATCAGTATAGATCACATCCGTGTCCTTACTTTTATCTAGCGCCTCTATCAAATTTTCCGTAAATAATACCAGATTTGTGTTAGTGGATCTACGTTTCACAAACCCATGTTGACAAGCGGTCAAAAAATGATTTAAGTGATTCTGGATGTATGGACAAAGCAGAGACTCAAATATTTTCGCGAAAATTGAGAGCATTGAGATAGGCCTATAATTATTTACCAAGTCCGGTTGACCTCCTTTATGAATAGGTACTACCTTTGCAGATCTCCAGATGCTTGGAAAAACACCGGATCTCAGTGACGTATTAAATATTAAGTACAGAGCTTCCGCCAACTCATCAGCACATGCCACAATGAAGGATGAAGGGATGCCATCGGGTCCAGGCCCTTTACATGTGTCTAAAGATTTTAACTTATCCAAGATATCTTTCTTATCTAAAAGAGGCGCAGAGAGACTAAGACTACTGTTTTTTAACGATTTCCAATATTCTGTGTTAACATTCTGTCCCTCAACTCTGGTAACATTGTATACGGATTCAAAATGAGTGGCGAATAATTCACAGATATCGGTCCCATTTGATGAGGATTTTATACCGTTACTCATAGTGTCGGGGTAATTACTTTTGCCCGATTTCTTGGCCTTAACAAAAGACCAGAAATGCTTGGGATTTTTCTTTATGGATGCTTCTACAGAATCAATATATCTTTGGTAACTTGCATGAGCAAGCCTGCCACAACGTTTGCTTACGAGGTCTAGTTCGATTTTGTCTCGTGGATTATTGTATTTTTTATACCGGCGTTTTAGCAAAAACTTTTCTTTTAAAGCTTTTATCAAAGTTTTATCGAACCAAGGAGGGTAGTACTTATTTTTATTATTTTTCTTGGTCGGAACGAATTTTTCTATGACCGCTTGTAGTTCAGTATACAAAGAGTCGACCATCGCATTTACATCGTCTGAGATGTTGAATAAAGCTCCCCAGTCACAGTTCTCCAAATATTTACGTATTTTTTCATAATTAGCCTTGTTAAAGTTACGAGTTTTATTACTTTCATTATAGTTAAGACTACTATTACTAATTTTATTAATAGAGATATCTAAGGGGGGGTGCAAATGGTCTACATTACATAAGTTGCAAATGGAGTGTTCAATAGTACACATTGAAATCGGTAAATTTGTCAAAACGATGTCTAAAGTTCTACCTGATCTATTGCGAACGCGATTAAGTTGGCTTAGTTTATAAAAGTAAATCATATCTAAAAGCATATAATGACCTCCAGGTGGAATGTAACCTCTTGATGGATCACTTACCAAGTCCCAGTCTACTTTGCCAAGATTGAAATCACCTACCAAAAAAGGACACATATTTTCGTTGAGCCTTTCTAATGCTTTGCCACAACTTACAACAAAATGGTCTAACATTACAGTTCTTACCGGAGGAGGCAAATATACACAGCAAAGAGCTAGTTGACACAAAGATGTACTTAACGGCAAATCTACAATGACCCAAAGATCCTCGCAGCCACTTTCCCAATCACGTTTACGCCTTGAATTAATTGTCTTTAATATGGCAATGAGTACGCCTCCTCCATCTTTATTTCGATGAAAATCGGAGTTTTCACGGTCTCTTCTATACACTGTATATCTTTCGTCAAACAGCTCCTCACTAGACACATTGTTATTTAACCACGTCTCCGTCAGAATAATAATATCATAGTTACAACAACACACTTCCCTATAGAAACTGTGGGTTTTCGTCCGCAATCCGCGACAATTCTGATAGTATATCTTAAAATACATATTTAAAATTACAATAAAATAAGATCATGCAAACAAACGTAGTTACAAACAATTTTAATCTAAACTATTTTATCCAGGTCGGAAGTACTTTTTATAACTAGGTATTCTGACTCATCATTCTTCCTTATTAATATTTTTCCATTTCTGACCCATACATATTTATAACCTCTCTCTTTTGACTTTACCCTAGCCATAGCATGTAAAGCTTTGTTCGAGGGTGAGAGATGTTCTGTTACATAGATTGGTGAAAGAACACGGGCGAACATCCATAGAACGTTGGGCCTTGATTTTTTATGAATTACACTTACCGATTTACTATTATTATTAAGAAAATGAAGTAATATTCCAAATACACTACAATTTATAAATCCACTCCCTGGGAAAAAATAGTTATAGGATGATTTTGATTTCTACAAAAATAACCCCAATTGTCGAGTTCACTGGATCCGTTGTAAGAAAAGCTTAGGACGTTTGTTTTAGCTGAAACCGTCATTTAAACGTAGCGAAAGTCGTCAAATATTAAACCAAGCATTCCAACAATAACGACAAAACAAAATAATTCACATAAGTTATTCAAAACAAACAGAAACGAATGATTGACAGACGTTGTATGACATTTGATTTTTTTTTTTACTTTTCTGTTGCCATAATTTTTTCAGAAAATTATCGTGCCTCTATTCTAAGCTGTCATTTGTATGGGATCTGATCGGAAAATCAGTATTTAAGTATCTTAACTAGCAACATTATTATTATTCTACCGGACCTATGTACCGGACGTACTATGCACTATGCACATAACACACCGGATGCACTACAAAACCAATAGTATTTTCATTTAATAGATTATATTTTTATCCCGGGGTAAAAATATTAATCAAAATTGAATTTAAATATTAAAAATCTTGTAACGAATATTAATTATATTTTGAATAGTGGAACGAACGCTTAAGATCGAGCCCATTTCTGCCGCACTCCTTTTGCCGGTAAAACCGATGTGCGAGCTATTAAGTTTGTTTTGTGGGTGCTCCTTATTATACTTCAAACATGATGCAATAAACTGATCCCTGCTTCGAGGAGATGATACTTGAACCACGATAGATCTTGGTCTTCCACTATTACGATTTATTTTTGCTACGCGCGTACAATTCAAGATCTCCTTCTCCGTAATTTCACAGGCAATTACTTTTCCTATTTCCTTTACAATTTTTATGACATTTTCGTTTTTGCTTTCAGGAACGCATTGAATTTCTATATTGCTGGAGCGAGCCGTTTGTTCCAGTTGGGTCAAGCGAGCGCTCAAATCATTGATTGTGGCTTTTAACTGATTATTTTCTGTGTGTAGCTCATGCACTATTTTGTTAACATCCTTCTGTTTTACCAACAGTTCTTCATACTGATTGCTTAAGAAAGTATTGCTACACAAATTAATCGATTCCTATTTATTCCACTTTTCGATAGTTGTCCGTGCTTGCTACTTCCCTGTTGGTCCGGGATCGTACCGGTCAATCACCACCAGGAAGACAACAGCTCTTTTTTTTTACTTCATGTGTGTGTAGGGTATACTGGGGGAGTTCAGTGGGTAGTTGGAAAAACGTCTTTAGGCCCGAGTCCCATACACGGTCACAAGTGTCGCTAGCCTATTATTGCGATGCTTAAAAGCATTTTACCCCTCCAAAACAGTGGTTCATGGGGACTTCCATAGTTGAGTCCAATTTTTATAGAATAAGTAAGCATTCATCAGTTTCTTGAGATATTGCATGAGTCATGCAATTCACGTTTACAAGTAAATCGTAAATAACTATAGTCCAGATGTAGATAAGATACAACGGTCATTAAAATATCTTTTCCGTTATGTAAATACTTTTTAGGTTGGGTGTTACTTGTCTTTTCTATAATACCATTGTAATGCCGTGGAATGTTAAGTTTTCGTTAAGGCTTCGTTGGGCGAAAAACCAAGTTGCTTTGTCCAAACATCCCTGTCCTTTTCTCATGCCCACATAGTCCATCCGTCCATAAACAATTACAGTACAGATATTGATAAAGGTAGGCTACTTTTGGAAATGCTAAGTTTCCATGGGACAACAAAAGTAGAAGTGTTTTTATTTGTCTCCTGACTGTCACGTCGCAAACGGAACAAAGATAGTCGTGGTTATAGGTTTCCAGCTAAAGCGTGACACAAGCTACTTTTTAACCCGAGATAAAACTCAGTTCCTATAGGATCACACAAATAAAAGCTTTTTTGTTTGTCCGTCTTTCCCGTCGCAACGGAGCAACATTTTTGGTATGTAGATAATTAAGGAGATACAGACTTAAGCTACTTTTATCCATGAAAAATATCAGATATTATTTTTTAAAGGCGAGCATCTAGGTGCTCCCTAAGTAGGTACTTACCCTCTGCCACACAGCAGTCGAAGTGCCTCTATGTGGCCTTCGAAGGCAGCCCACAATGTGGGCGTCATACCGGACTCATCTTTGTTGTTGCATTCTTTCCTGGTTGCCTCCCGTAACACGTCCAGAAGACCGTCCTTCGCGGCTCTGAAAACAAATACACAAGGTGTGTTTTTAATTATGCCGAAAAACTACTATTTGAGAAACCGATAAAATTTTCCATTATTTAGGTAGATAAAACTTTGTAAAAAAACAGATTTATATAAAATTGATTTGCTTTAAAATGCTCTATGTAAACGAAAAAAAAAAGATTATCATCATTGCAGTTTCTTGAAATCTTTGCCTCCATCTAATTGAGATTTTCTTGAATCTCGAGAATGTGCAAGTCCATTGGAGCAATATCAAATCAAGTTATCAATTTGCTGGCTCTATTTCTGAAATATTCATTGGTCTTCGCAAAGTAAACAAGAATGTGTTTGCAATATTGTGGAAATGTTACTCATTAGATGCTTGCCCTGAATATTACTTATCTAAGTGTTGATTTGAGTACGAGTCTCACTGCGCTGCTCATTCATTTATCAGAAAGTTGTCGTAAGTGCTTAGAAAATCATGAACTTGACTAGTGTTTGAAATCTGAACGATATCTACTGATGATATCTAGACTGGAATGCTGCTGTATCAGTGAACATCTTATCAATCTGATTATAAAGATTTATCAAATCTTTATAAAGATTTATCAAATCTTTATAAAGAAAAAAACGTGTTTGTTTAAAATATCTCCATTATTATCAGTTTAAGTAAGATCTAAATTTTGCTTAAGCGTATGTTTTGCCGGTATCATTATTGAAGCAAACTGGTATTTAAGACTAAACAGTAATCTTTTGTTGTAAGGAAAAGAATGCTTCGGTTTAGGCGTCATCTTTGGCCAAAGTCTCAGGTGTCGGAGATATTTCATTAGACTTTTGCTTCAATGTCCGAGTACGTAAAATGACTTTCGATTTTCATATTTGTTCAAAAGTTTGCATAATTATTATTAATGGTAAGTATTTATGCGCGATTAACCTAAACGATGTCCTATCAGCGATTAGATTACCAATGTAATCGATGATGTCTCGTCCTATCGAGAATCCTTAACGATGATAACATTATTAAATTAATAAGTTATAATGACAACGTTTATTAATCAGATCGGCAACAAATTCGGTACGGACATAGTCTCGATTTTATTAAAGGATATCTTATAAGTACTAAAGGTAGGCTACTTTATATCCGGGAAATGCTTTGCTCCCATTTTCCCTTATAGGTCTCGCTCACAGATTTTAAAATGCATATCCTCTTTAGCAATGGATTAGATGGCTAGATAATTACATAGAAAGTAAAATAGGCTGCTTTCCATCCCGAAAATCGTATTAGGGTAGTCTAAGTGAACGATATTGCTGGCGGAAGAGGTTTAATCAATAAAGTTACTTAAAACTTTTTCCCTAAGGACCATTTTTGTTTTAAGCAGAGGAGAATGTTTTTAATCACCATAACCAACGGCTAGCGAGACCTGCCAGCCATGTGTGGAACTTGGGACTACAGGCTTTGGTCCCACTACCCACTAAACTCGACGAGCCGGTGTTCACCTGGTGGTGTTTTTGCCTCTTGCTAATATAACTCAAACATCGCTTAGTGAACTGTGCGTGTCATTGAACTGGCACACGACATCGGTCACCACGGCAACCTTATACGTGCAGCTGACTATCGATGGGATGATAACGCATCTGCCAAGCGAATGTAAGCCCTATGACCGAGTACCTAAGGTCCACCTAACTGCGACCTATTCCACCCTTTGTGAATGACCCTGTGCAACCACCGTGAAGGTGCAACCATAGTGTACCATTTTGTGGAGTCATTTACTTCCCTAATAATTCCATGACGACAATTCTGTGCCGAAATTGACGAGTTGCTTTATTTAGTTTTTTCTTTTTATCAAAACACTTTAGATTACTTAACATTTCTGTTTGTCCTATTTCCGGAAGTTTATTGTATTTTTGTGGTAACTTCCTTGTTTCTGATATCCATAATACAAGTACTCAACTTTGGGATGAGATCAATGAAGTTACCATGGAAGCTCAGGGTCTTCTGTCTCTCACCCACCATTAGGCAAGGAGGACCAATTCGGGGTTTAGTGGGCCTCCGCTATTTATAGACGTGGGAGCTCCACGCACCACCCTTCGTCCCCGATAGAGGGTGACTGTATGTAACTTATTTCCCCGGGTAAAAAAGCTACGTACATTCAAAAGCACGTCAGACGTAACCCTTTTGGACTTTGTACCGCTCTTATGTCGGGGGCATAAGTGCTATTATCAAACTGCAAGTGTTTACCGTGATGTGCTGTTGACCGTACATTCAAAAGCACGTCAGATGTAACCCTTTTGGACTTTGTACCGCTCTTATGTCGGGGGCATAAGCGTTATCGAACTGCAAGTGTATACCGTGATGTGCTGTTGACCGTACCAAAAAGGTTTGAGTGTTAAATATCTTACTTAAATCTATATCAAAATCAAAATATTCTTTATTCATGTAAACTTGTATCAAGTATTTATGAATCGTCAATTACAGAGTGACTCTACCACCGGCTTCGGAATGCAGTCATCTGCCGAGAAGAACCGGCAAGAAACTCGACATTTACTCTTTTTCATCGCCATGTTAGTTTACAATTTGTTTGTTACAATTACTGATTAGTTTTAGAATACCAAGCCATACAGTATAAAGTATAAGAATGAGACTATAATCGAGAAAAATCCGTGAGCCCTGGAGGACCAGTGCCCAAAGGTGGCACCTGCAGCACAAGTATGACGTATGTGCCAGCCATAATTTCACTCAACCATATTAGAGGGAATGTAACCACCCGACACATAACGCCACCACCCCAAGCACATTTTAGCGAGCATGACATGATATGCTGAGGTAGGTAGGTAATCTACTTATTTCTAAATTCAGTGCAAGAGAAATCATTGTAATTGGTTTTCAATGTTTATCCTGTCGTTAGCATTGTGTCAGTTTGTTTAGGAGACACGGTTGGCGCGCAATCAAAATAGTTCGATGGCCTTTTGGTTTTGCGGAAAAGCTATTTTATATGGCACCTATGTACTTGTAACGAGGTAGTAGATACTGTTATTGTATCGATTTCGTTTGACTCATGCCGCCTTGTCAACGATTACGGACGGATGATTGGGTCTCGTAAAATTGTTAATCTTTTGGATAATAGCTTATTATGGGAGTGTTACCTAACAACTGCCGAACCGTGTGTCGCGGAATATGCCGCGAATAAACTAGAAGTAAGTAATTTGACTTATTTCTTTTGTGGTGTTGGTAACACTGTCATGCTTTCGCTAATGTTTTCTGTTGCCTTTCTGTTTTTTTCCGCGCAGCTTGTCGCGCATGGCGGGAAACTATTGTTGGCGAGAATAAGCTGTCATAGAAGCGATAGAAAGTTTTTTACCTTGTTTTGGATTGGAAGACAGTGAAATGGTGGTAAATGCGGGTGAGTGTTTTACTTACTGTTTTCTGGCGTTCACCTAATGTGAGATCGCTGTTTATGTGATCTGATGATATGATTTATGATGGGAATGAAACTCTCATACAAAGTGACAATGTTTTCCGGTCTGTGTAGACCGATGACCGACCGTGGCGTGAGTGGACACGGTCGGATGTACTTTAGAGACAACCATGTTACTGTGTAATCGGTATGGTTGTGAGATGAAAATGTGTGGTTTTCATTTCGGCGGTTCGGGCTGGCTGTAAGGGGATTTGGTGGAGGCCAGTAGGGCTGCGGCCCGATGTGGCTAACGTCGAGGTTCCAAGCGATAGTTGCTACTTGCTATCGAGATGGTGTAGATCACGTGTGCTTTGGGCAACGTGTGAAACTCGACGTTAGGTGCCAATTTAGGGGCCAAAAGTATGCATCTATAGTTCCAATGATATGCAAGTAAACTCTGAGAGAGTTTAGACTGTTGGCATAAATATTATTGTGTGGTGGAACAGAACAGGGGTCCCTAAATCGAGTGTCAACTGTGAGAGAGTTTCATTAGCCCAAGACTTAATGTCCTGAAGTTATGTACACATATATTGTAATGATGTATGTGTAATGCTTAGTTACCTATGCATATATTGTAATGATGTATGTGTAATGATTATTGTCATGTGGTTGCCCTCTAGTTAGAGGTCGCCACATTTTGGTGGAGGTGCTGGGATAGCCGTCGGGTGTGTGCCGTGTGTGGGGCACGGTTGAGGACTGTTTGTTCCTTAGTTAAATACCAATGATTTTAGAGCGATTGAGAGCTCTAAGAATAGCGAATATCATTACAGTATGTATGTGGTTTTGCCCAACGGACCACCCGAGGCTATTGAACTTCGGTAATAATGTAACAGGTACTCCTATTACATGTTTTTTTTACATTTTGTTGCGTTTTTAAAATGATAATATTTTATCGTAAGTTTTGTTCATTTTGACACCGGATGAAATTTAAACTTCGTCCGGATATATTTAACTGCGAAGCGTTTGTTAATTGTTTAGTTTTATTTCCATTTTTTGCGAAAATAAATTATTTTTGTGAAAAGTGTTCCCATTGGATCACTCATTTCGCGCTCAAAAATGCGTTCGCGAATCACGAGGTGAAAACGTACACATTTAAAAAAAAAAAAAGGGGTGAAATAAAAAATATTATACAATATGTATGTAAGTCTTTTATTTTCCTAAATTATAAAAGTTATAAAATAAAAGGAATTTAAAATTGGTTGTGTTGTTTTATTATCGTCATATTTATTATAATGTGTTTTAATTTTTATAAACCCAACAAGAAATTTGCGATTTCGGAACGCAACTTCTAGTTTTGTTGGACCGCACGATTTCTCAACGCAGTCTTCGTCTTGGTTTTGGTTTTTATTTTTTTTATGTGTCAAAAGTTTTCATCGCTACCCCATGATCCCGCCAAATTTTACGGAAAGTGAGCGTCCTTTAGAGAAAAACGTTCTATTTTCAGGTTTCTAAGTGTAAAACACGGTGAAAACATGTTATTCTATCAATAAGTTGAAAAAGAGATTATTTCTGCTGTTGAAAAGGTAAACATAAATGGTCAATTACGGTTTTATGTCGTATTTCTATTGGAGAAGGATCTGTACAAAGTTTTCGATAGGATTGTCCATCATCTTTATTCGATATTTCAGATCAGCACGTGCTATACCTAATTAGAATCCATCAGGAAAGGATAGAATTTGTGGTAAAAGTTCACATTAAATATTCATCAGCCTCGAAAGTGAGTGAGTATGTACAAATAGTTTAATGTTAGTCGATATCCAATATGGTTGTGAATTTTATCCAAGTTAGTCACGATTGTGTATTCAATATTTCAGCGCATAATTAAAATGGAAGAAGCGTTTCAAATACGCCTGAAATTGCGAGTCGAGGCATTGACTTCACTAGTGACTGAAGTTCAAAACTTAATTGATGGAGGAGAAGGCATTGAAGTATCCAGAGTGGCCATATTAAAAGCAAACCTCAAGAACGCCATTGACTCATTTGGTAGGGAAACCTATTTGTATCTGGAAAAATGTGGGATGCATCCTAATGTCACCCCACACATGGAGCTGCAGCTGAAGGCGGAGGAGTTGCTGGGGGTGTTGGATGCAGCCCACACCTCATCACCAGATACCAGTAGCAGAGGTAATACTTCCCGGCTACCAAAACTGGAGTTGACAAAGTATACAGGCGACTTGCTGAAATGGCCAGAATTTTGGGATCGTTTTGAGGCTACAGTTGCAAATAAAAATATTAAGGATGTAGATAAACTTGCATACCTGTTGGAGTCGTTGGAAGGAGAGGCCTTAGAGGCTGTTGAGGGTCTCGGCACCACCAATATAAATTATAATGTTGCTGTCAAATTGCTCCAAGAGCGCTATGGGGACAAAGATAGAATTATTGATGCTCATTACACAGCCTTGAATAACATCACACCAGCCAGCAATATTGCAAGTGAGTGTAGAAGAAATTTAAACTGCATTGAGAAACATTTGCGCATATTAGCATCTCTGGGCCAAGATGTTGAAGGAAGCCACCTACGGGTCACCATCTGCAGTAAATTTCCCTCCAATATTCTTTATCAAGTCAAGTTGTTAGCCTCAAACAATACAATTCAAGACATACGAAATGCACTTCACAAGATTATCTCCGCTTTTGAAAGAGCAGAATTGCCAGCTGTTCCTGTGGCTAGTACATCTAGCACCACTGAAGTACTTCATGTAGTGACACATGAAAATCAAAGTCAGCTGAAGGGACGCCATCCTCATAAAGAAAATAGGAAGAGGAAAATCGGCATGACTAAACAGGTGCACAAGAAAAGGAGTAAGAAGGAATGTGTCTTCTGTAAAGAAGACCATTTTAATGACCAATGCACAAAATTCGTAAACATTAAAGAGAGAAAGGAAAAACTAAAGAATAAATGTTATATTTGTTTAAGACAGGGACACATTGCCAATAAATGCAGGAATAAAGTTAATTGTGTGTACTGTAAGGGGACACACAATAGAGCATTGTGTCCAAAGAAATTTATAGAGTCCAATAAGGGTAAGCAAAGTCTCATTTCTGATATTGAAAATGAGACAAGTGCTTTACTGACTAGATATAAATCTCTCTTACAGACTGCAACAGCAAGAGTTCAGAATAATAACAAACAAGTACCCTGCAGACTTCTTTTGGATAGTGGCAGTCAACGGAGCTACATAACAGCAAGATTAGCTAAGGAGTTGTCGCTGAACCCCACAAAGGAAGATCTGCTTACAATTTTTACATTCGGCGCCGAGAAACCTATTGAGACTGTAAGTCCTGGTGCTGAAGTCACAATATTTACTAAAAGAGGAGTTAAGAAAATAATACAGGTTAATATTGTACCTCATATAACTGATAGGGTTCCAGTTAACATTGTGAGCCCATCTAAGCCCATTGATTTTACTGCTGATGATGATACATTAGGGGAAAAGGTTGATATTTTGGTTGGCAATGATTTCTACTTTTCATTCATTAGAAATGACCGCATTAAATTACAAGAAAATCTATACTGGATAGATACAGATTTTGGTTGGATTATCTCAGGTAGTTTTGAAGATACACAGGACAATATCATGTCAATCATTACATATTGTCAATGTCATGAACCAGGGTGTCCATATTTTACCGAACCTGATTTACCATTGAGATCAATTGATGTGAAATTCCTCTGGGCTCTAGAAAGCATAGGTATTACGGACTCACCAAAAACTACACGGGAAGAAGAAGCAGTCAAGCACTTTAACGAGACTGTTCAATATGTAGATGGCAGATATATGGTAAAGTGGCCCTGGACTGAGTATCCACCCGTGCTGCCAAGTAACTTTGGTCTAGCTTGTGGGCGATTGAAGAGTTTACTTCGACGTTCGAGCCAGGAAACCCTTCAAGAGTATTCAGAGATTTTGAAAGAACAACTTGATACCGGGATCATAGAGATAGTAGATGCAAACCCGAAAGATAGTGATGCTATCACTCACTATCTTCCCCATCACATTGTAAAGCAGGAGGGTAAAAGAGGCAGAATTGTGTATGATGCGTCAGCAAAGTATAATGGACACAAGAGTCTCAACGAATGTTTATACAGAGGCCCTTCAATGATTGAAGATATGACTGCATTGTTACTCAAATTCAGGTTGGGTAAGATTGGTATTGTGGCAGATGTGGAGAAAGCATTCCTGCAAATTGGTCTGCAAGAAGAGGACAGGGAAGTCACTAGATTTCTGTGGGTCAAAGATATCAACAAGGAGCCGGCAGAAGATAATCTGATACACTTAAGATTTTGCAGAGTACCCTTTGGTATTATATCAAGTCCATTCTTGCTCACAGCCACCTTAAGGTACCACTTTTCTATTACTAACCAAAATCTTTTAAAGAACATAGCTGAAAGATGTTATGTGGACAATTTAGTAACAAATGCAGATTCACTAGACAAGGCCAAGGAGTTATATAAAGAGACTATGAACGCTTTTGGTGAATTGTCCATGAACATCAGGGACTGGACTTCTAATTCAGAGGAATTTATGAAGAGCATATCTGAATCTCAAAGAGCCCCTGCAAAGGATAAAGTCAAAGTTCTTGGATTGTTGTGGGACGTAGGTAATGATAGTCTACAACTTAAACTTAATGACAATATATTTGATCACAATACTAAAACAAAGAAAGATGTGCTAAGCATGTTAGCACGTTTTTATGATCCCTGCGGGTTTATAGCACCACTTATTCTGCCAGCTAAACTTCTTTTCCAAGAAATCTGCACTAAGAAGTTAAAGTGGGATGCTATTCTACCAGAAGATTTAAGGAACAAATGGGAAAGGATAATTAATAATTTGCAGGAATCTAAGGATATTGTTGTAGCAAGAAATGCAGGATCAAAGGACAGCTGTACTGGTATGAGTAACAATACCAAATATGAACTGCATGGATTTTCTGACGCATCCAAGAATGCGTATGCGGCTGTGGTGTACTTGAAGACGACAGAAGGGCAAAATAGTACAGTATCATTTATGATATCAAAGTCTAGAGTGACTCCAGTCGAAGATAAGGATGATCTGAAGATACCACGACTGGAATTGCTTGGGTTTCTGATCGGAAGCAGACTACTAAGCTACGTCAAAAACTCCTTAGATTTAGCAAATTGCAAAATGTACTTATGGACTGACAGCCTCATTGTTCTAAGCTGGATGAAGACTAACAAACTGCTTCCCCCCTTCGTGGCAAGGCGAGTTAATGAAATTAACAGTAATAAACAAATAGAACACTGTTATATTAACACTAACATGAATCCAGCTGACTTAGCAACAAGACCTGAGCTATGGAGTGTAAAGAAAAATCTGTGGTTTAATGGACCTGAATTTTTGACCCTAAAAGAGGATGAGTGGCCAAGTACCAGACAAGTTCAGTCTTCTCTTCTTTCGGCCGGGGAGGCTCTGGACGTCATCGACGGTCCAGAAATGGTCGACAAGGGTTTTGAGGTAGAACCCAGAGAAGACATGGATGTATCAGTAGAAGGTCAGGACATACAGATGGATTCAACAGTTCAAACAGTACAAAGGTTGCAGGCTGAACATTTCCAGGAAGAAGTATCAGGCAAAGAAACCCACCTTACTAGAAATTTGGGGTTATTTATGGATGTTGATGGAATCCTAAGATGTAAAGGTCGCTTGTCAAATACTAACTGGACCTATGACAAGAAACATCCAATGCTCATTCCTCGGAATTGTCAATTCACCACTGATATTATTCGTAAAACTCATGAAGAAAATTATCATGTGGGAGTTTCACAGACTTTAAGCTTAATCAGACAGACTTATTGGATACCTCAGGGAAGAGCAGAGGTTAAGAAGGTCCTTAAGTCATGTCCACAATGTGTAAAACATGGAGGAGGCCCATACCAATTACCTCCTACCCCGTCTTTGCCAATGGAGAGGGTGAATTATAGCACACCATTTACATACACTGGACTTGATTATTTCGGACCTTTGTTTGTGAAAACAGACGCAGGTAAAGAAAAGCGCTGGATATGTTTGTACACTTGTTTGGCCGTGCGCGCTGTCCATTTTGAAGTTGTTAAAAACCTTACAGCTGAGGAATGTTTGTTAGCACTGAGAAGATTCACTGCCACTAGAGGGATACCAGCTAAGATTGTTTCTGATAACGCTCTTCAGTTCAAGCTGACGAGTGAAGTCTTATCTAGTCAGTTTTGTAAAGAAAAGAAGATTGTGTGGAAATTTATTCCACAATTGGCCCCTTGGCATGGAGGTTTTTATGAGAGACTAGTTGGCTTAGCAAAACACTGTTTGAAAAGGACTTTGGATAAACATCTTCTCCAGGACAGTCAACTGGCTACTGTCATTAAGGAAGTGGAGGCTGTAATCAATTCGCGCCCACTGGTGAATGTTGGATCAGAACCCGAACATGTGTTGAAACCTTCAGATTTCCTAAATGCAGGTCAGTGTATCGAATTTGATTCTGGTCCAAGTAGTGGTTCAGGTGCTCCCACTAAGGTTGACCTAATAGGAAGCTGGAGAAGAGGTCAGATGATTTTGGAGGAATTCAAACAGATGTTCCAAGACCAGTACCTACCTAGTCTGCGCGAAAGATATAGGCATGCCTGCAAACAGCCTCGTGTAAAGTCAATGAGAGAACCGCATATTGGTGACCTTGTTCAAATTAAAAATGATTCAAACAGGAATCGGTGTCATTGGAAAGTTGGGAAAATTGTTTCACTGTTAAAGGGACAAGATGGCCAATGTCGTGTTGCAAAGGTAAAGGTTGGAAACACAGAGTTCACGCGTTCCATAACCCATTTGTATCCTCTTGAAGTAGAGGATGATAAGGACTGCTCTGACACAGGTTTAGCAGATGGTCATAAAATAGACTGTGTTGATGATTTCCAGTATACACCTTTATATGTTCATGATAAGAGTCCAGCCACTGAGACAATGGTGGAAGCGTTGGAACCCTCCAACCCTGTTACTGATCTTAACGGGTCAGAGGAAGGTGTTGTTCCACATCAGTTAGTTCCTGGTGAGGACGACATAAGAGAAATTGCCCCTGAGGAGATAGAGACTGGAAATAATGTAAAGGTTGTACCAAGTTCTTCATCAGAGTTGTGTACTGCGAATGACCCTATGAGTGTTACCACAAGAGAAAGGAGAGTTGCATCTGTTAAAGCAAGGGAGAAAATAGCTGAGTGGACAAGGCAGCTTCTCGCCTTGTTATAAGTATTGTACTATGAGCAACTTCTGGCCTTCGGGAGTGTCGCGGAATATGCCGCGAATAAACTAGAAGTAAGTAATTTGACTTATTTCTTTTGTGGTGTTGGTAACACTGTCATGCTTTCGCTAATGTTTTCTGTTGCCTTTCTGTTTTTTTCCGCGCAGCTTGTCGCGCATGGCGGGAAACTATTGTTGGCGAGAATAAGCTGTCATAGAAGCGATAGAAAGTTTTTTACCTTGTTTTGGATTGGAAGACAGTGAAATGGTGGTAAATGCGGGTGAGTGTTTTACTTACTGTTTTCTGGCGTTCACCTAATGTGAGATCGCTGTTTATGTGATCTGATGATATGATTTATGATGGGAATGAAACTCTCATACAAAGTGACAATGTTTTCCGGTCTGTGTAGACCGATGACCGACCGTGGCGTGAGTGGACACGGTCGGATGTACTTTAGAGACAACCATGTTACTGTGTAATCGGTATGGTTGTGAGATGAAAATGTGTGGTTTTCATTTCGGCGGTTCGGGCTGGCTGTAAGGGGATTTGGTGGAGGCCAGTAGGGCTGCGGCCCGATGTGGCTAACGTCGAGGTTCCAAGCGATAGTTGCTACTTGCTATCGAGATGGTGTAGATCACGTGTGCTTTGGGCAACGTGTGAAACTCGACGTTAGGTGCCAATTTAGGGGCCAAAAGTATGCATCTATAGTTCCAATGATATGCAAGTAAACTCTGAGAGAGTTTAGACTGTTGGCATAAATATTATTGTGTGGTGGAACAGAACAGGGGTCCCTAAATCGAGTGTCAACTGTGAGAGAGTTTCATTAGCCCAAGACTTAATGTCCTGAAGTTATGTACACATATATTGTAATGATGTATGTGTAATGCTTAGTTACCTATGCATATATTGTAATGATGTATGTGTAATGATTATTGTCATGTGGTTGCCCTCTAGTTAGAGGTCGCCACACCGTGTTTTATTGGTCTCAAAATATTGAAATGCATACAACTTGATCATGCCACATAGGTTAGGTAGCTAGAAAGTAGTTGTAGGTATAAATTGTTTAGTAAGTCCTGAATTTAATTCATTGTCGACAAGCGTAGTGATTAAGCTAGTTTTCTAACATCGTAGGTACCTATTTATGAGTTGGTTTGATTTTTAGCCTGTACTAGTAGGTATGGCTATGGATGATAAATTCATAGGAATTAGAATAGGAAATTAAGAATCAACGCAAGTCGCAAATGCCGTGCAAATGTGCGTTGAAAATTATCATTATTAGGACTAATTAGACGCAACAGAGCGTGTAGAATAGAGTAAAAAAAAACAGACGAAATTGTCTCGAACTTAATGGGCTAGTAAATTTCTTGAAATAAATAAGGCTTGAAGCACGGAGGCTTATAGTTGGTAGCCAGTACACTTTTTGTGGGGAATGTAGGTACTCTCTGCCGGGTCCCGATTTCCCCTCCCAGGGGGGCAACAGGTATGCCGAGTACAGTATGTACCCCACAAGCTTTTTGGTTGGTGGTAGGGCTTTTTCAGAGTCCGACTGGCTAGCTACCACCCCCACAGGTGAAATCTGCCGCCATAACAGCTCTGACTGTGTTCCGGCAATATTAATGTGGGAGCCAGTACACTTGAAATCAGAGACTCGAAGATCAGATGAGTCTACAGTCTGGCAGCACATTGAGGGACGTTTCCAGGTGAAGCGTCCCTCAATGGAATAGGCCGCAGTGGCTGCTTATCATCAGGTGGGCTGCTTGCCTGTCTGCCAACTGACCTAGTTTAGAAAAAAAAAGCGTCTTAGTGGCAGTACTGGCAGTGTCATAGGATTCGCCATACCGAGGTTGCCTTTCTTTTTGTGATACTTTTTTTTTATACTAAGTCAGTCGGCAGACTTACACGTAGCCCATCTGATGGTAAGCGGCCACTGCGGCCTATTCCATTGAGGGACACTTCACCAGGAAGCGTCGCTCAATGTGCTGCCAGAATGTATAGGCTCATTCATCTGATCTTCGAGCCTTTGATTTCAAGTGTGCTGGCTCCCACATTAATACCTACTGCCGGAACACAGCCAGAGCTGTTATGACGGCAGATTTCACCTGTGCCCTACCACCAACCAGACCCTAGGCGGTATTGGAACCCACGACCTCCGGGTTTTATACCCGAGCGGCTTAGCTACCTACTGTTCCACGGAGGCGGTCAAAATACTGTCGACGAATCTATCGTGTCTACAACCCAGCAATGAAGCTGCCCATATAGGTACGAGTACCCTAGTCAGGTCTCTCTAGCCTGCAATGGGGCCTAAAAGATTGTCCTCCGCAAAAAGACAAGAATTTTATTACATAGTAGGTAGGTACTTAATAAAGATTATCTTTTTTGCTATGATCGATTCTTTGGCAGCCTTTTCGTTTTTTTGGAGGAGAATGCGTTTATGCTCCATAACCGCGGGCTAGCGACACCGAAGAACACAAAAATTCTAAAATGTGTTAGTGTAGAGAGGAAGAAAGTAAGTTCAATAGTAACTAAGTAACTTAATCAACTTTTTCAGGAAACATCGCAAAGGATGTTATAATAAGTAAGTAATTGGCTATGGCTTGGAATAGGTAGATACTAGATACCATTTATAGGGTTCCGTAGCCAAATGGCAAAAAACGGAACCCTTATGGATTCGTCATGTCTGTCTGACTGTCTGTCTGCCCGTCCGTATGTCACAGCCACTTTTTACCGAAACTATAAGAACTATTACTGTTGAAACTTGGTAAGTACCTACCTAGATGTATTCTGTGAACCGTATTTTTTGGGGGCTCCCCATACTTAGAACTGAAACTCAAATTTTTTTTTTCATCAAAACCTTACGTGTGGTTAGCCCTTAGGTGGGATGAAGTTTCTAGCCTTTTTTTTTTAAACTGAATAGTTTGCTCGAGAGACACTTCCAAAGTGGTAAAATGTGTCCCCTCCCCTCTGTAACTTCTAAAATAAGAGAATGATAAAACTAAAAAAATATAATGTACATTACCATGCAAACTTCCAGCGAAAATTGGTTTGAACGAGATCAAGTAAGTAATTATTTTTTTTTAATACGTCATAAATCGTAAAAAAACGCTATTATTAAAACATCTATCATCAAACTTGCTTTACAAAGAACTACAAGAAGTTTTATAATACTAAAATGATAAGTATAATACCTACTTGCTGCTAAGGAACCCTTCATGAGCGAGTTCGACTCGCACTTGGCCGCTTTTTTAATTACTCAGGAAGTCGGCATTTATATGAGTTGTTATTGAAAAAATCTTATTAGCAATAAGTAGTTGATTAAAACTAATCTTATCTATTTATTCTGTAAATTGCAAAAGGAGAGATAAACATCCGTTTTAATACTTACTTGTGGAATCTGTCCGTGGACATTTTGGAATTATTAATTAGTCCAGATTAGTCCTAATTTTGAATGTGGTCCTCAAAAATCAGCTCCCGTCACTTTAACAAAGTTTATTCAACTCATTTTTCAACAATTCGTTCACATTTAACACCGCGAAATTGATAACACGAGAAAGTTTTACAGTTTTGTCACACTTTTAACAGCGAAATGTTTACTAAAGTAATTTAGACGAAAGTTTGTTGTGATATTTAAACAAATGAACACTTTTTCATTCGTTGATGTTATTCGCTAAAAAATATCGCGACGTGTACGCAACAACAAACACCTGTCTCATTCAGGTGTGAGAACTGATCAACTATTGTTGAATGAATATTATTGTGTGTTGTTTGGCCGGTTGCAAGCGTGAGCGTTCGTTGGTTGCGAAAAAACGAAGAATGAACGACATCGTACAATGCCACAATGGACGGTTGAATGAACTGTAATACAATAACCTGTTAGTAGCGCCATCTGTTAAAGTGTATGAAACCTTTATAGCATTGAAACTGTTAAAAGCACGTTTGTTTTAGCGCCATCTGTTGATGAGTAGAATAATTAAATAATGTGACCATTGAACGTGAGATGTCACTACCAACCCCGACTTGACCCATCAATACGACGCTAAAGAAAATAAAAAATTAAAAAAGTGGTTGTATGTATTATTTTAAGTTAAAACCACGTGAACTTGCTAGGGGAGTCAATGGCATCGTATGTGTATTTGTGATTAATTTATTTATGTATATAAGTACGTACCGTATTTCGATCTGTTTAAATAGAGAACTGGAAAAATAATAACGCCATAAAAATGTACTTAGGTAGTTTAGGTATATCTGTCTCAAAAACAATGTGAAAAAGGAAATAAATCCAAATCTAATAATTTAAAATCGCCATAGCGGCATGCATGTTCCTTCCGGGTGTCAACGGGAAACCGGGGGAGTTTAGAGGGTAGTGGGATGATCTTCCTTAGTCCCGAGTCCTGCATAGTGCACACAGTTACGGCGTTTAGTAGCATTCTTCTCTGAAAACAATAATTATATTATGATTTGTACTCAACGAGGGTGCTAGCTACGAGTATTTAGCGGCTGTACCTAAGTTCAGGAAAACATGGATCTTAATTTCCTTTAAACGCTTTTCTTTCAATCACATCCTTCATCATCCTCAGTATGGAGCTCAGGGTCGGCTTAGACTATGATCCTAGGTTTGACAAGCCTGGTAATTACAATGGAGCGATTGCCATCTGACCTCCGTAACCCTTACAAGGGAAACCAGACCTACTTGGAAGTTGGAACATAGTCGGGACCAACTGCTTAACGTTCCTTCCGAAGCACGGAATCATCAATCTTTTCAGACATTCAGGTGATTCAAGCCTGCAATGTCCTAACCTAACTGGAAACAATCACACAAAGTTCCCCGTGGGGTTCGAACCCACGACCTCCGGCTATTAGAGCCAAACGCTTTCAATCACATCCATAATGAAAAATTTTGTGTGTTGGTGTTTCATTGGATAAATCGCTTACCAGGATGTTGCAGGTTTTTGGAATCCTCGAGTGTATCACGATCTGCCCAGGTATTTCTACATGAACAATCCAACGATACTGTCGTGGGCTACGACATAATTATTATGAAAAATTCGTAAAATGTCATAAGAGTCTTGGTGGGATTCAAATCCCTTCCAGACCACTTTGATGTGTTAAATAGGTGGGTTTTCTTGTGTCTGAATGTTAGCATCTGGCCAAATTTCGGTCACGGTGGCTAGGCTAGGAAACTAATAGTGCACGAGTAATACTCATTCTCATAACACGGTGGGACAGCAGTCTAACACGACCGAAAAGAATTTAGTTTAGACTAACGGCTTTTGATGCTTTCCGAAGCATGACGGTGTTTTCCACCGCCAATTTCCAGACTCCGGAAGTCTGGTCTGTGGCTGAGTATTTTCCGAGCAGAAAAACCTAATCACAACGATTTTTGCTCCGACCCGGGATTTGAACCTAGGGCCCCTGGCGCGGCTGCCATTCATCAAGGAAACAGACAAGTTATCATAACATGAATTAAAGACGTGTCATAAAAATACTTTACTTTTTTACCGACAAATAATAGAGCACTTATTAATTTCTTTAAAACCATTTTTTTTTTGCTGCTGAAGTGTCCACTGAAATTTGCTTTCATTTCCTTTTTATGTTACGAGTATTTTGCCTGGACTATAATAAAAGTTATAGTCCGAGTGATAACGTAATTAAATCAGTACTCCACGCAACATTTCCCTAATACACTTTAGACGTGGTCTGAAAGCCATAAATTATATCCAATATCATCCATTAGGTGATAAAAAATAATTCGCCCAGACGATAAGGTGAACGCCGCTTACAACCAAATAGCCCGCTGCGCAAATATTAGTTCCATTAGTTATCACCTAATGTGTTTCGCATGTAACTCTTCACCGATAGAGCGATTGTACGAGTATCTATTGATTTGGCTTGATGAGTGGGAATTTGACAAGCTTTTATGGTTGTTGATCTACCTTGATGGATTTGGATGCGATTGAAGTGTTAAAGGTTGCAGTTTAGCTTCGTAATTTGGTGAATTTTTGTTTGAGGGTTGGTATTCTGTGCGAGTAGATAGGTCTCTTAAGTTCTGGAGGCAACTTTACTTCCTTTTATCAAGCCGGTAATCAAAGTAATTTTGTGGATTGGGAAAAAAATAAATATTGGCAGCTAGGATGTACTCATTACAGATAGAGATAATTATAAGTATAGTATAGGCAGGCATGATCTATCGATACTAAAAATCAAAACGATAAAAAATCCTTGCTTTTTATCGTTTTGATTATAGGATGGAAATATTGTCATTATCTTCAGTTTTCAGCTGAAAGACGTCCACCACTGAACGAAGGCCTAGTAATTATTGAAAAATATATAATAATAAATATCTAAAAAAATATTACGCAATATACCTAGGCAGTTACAAACCGTTAACAGTTCAAGACTTCAAGAACATAAAACAACTAAATTCAATTAATTTATGTGTAAAAAAAGGATATTAAATAGAAATGGTGCATAACTGCATATTTGAATGAAATAATATTATTTCATTGAATACTTGGTAGAACTATCTATCAATAAATAGCCATCTCTATTATTCTTTCGACAACATAACTCTAACTTTTACTATGAAATAGAAGATCAGATGGTTAAGAATTCTCTATATAAAATAATAATCAGATTATAATTTTTTTTCTATTATAGATGTGAGATTCTTTGCTTTGAGTTCATATTCTTGATTAGCAAAACAAATCTCGACACATGTTCCGTCAATAACTGTTAATGGCTCCCTAAACAAATACGCTCGCATTAAAACCGGCCCGCATTCAGAAGAAATCTAATTAGGCAACACATCCCGATAAATCCACACGATCAGTGTAATAACGCCACAATTCGACCGAGATGATTGCTTTCACGATATATCTTTTTTATGTCCGTTTATCGCCCGATAATATAATAATCATATCACGCTGACAATAATGGCATGCCAAATAAAATCTACCTACCCTATATTCTACATACTGGCACGTTTTTAAAAAGAAGTCAGTGCCACAATTTTCTTATACGAAATTCAACTTTAGTAGTTTTCGAATTGGGTTGAAAATATGAAGTGGTGGAAATAAGTTTTAAGCCTAATTTAAAAACCAAACCGGTGCAGTGTTCGAAAACAGAACGAGTACAAATTGGGTGAAGTCCGGAGCGCGCGGGAAAGCAATATGTTTTTATTTCTTTTTAATTTCCGGTTCGTTTTAATGGCGTCGAAATCAATATAATGGTGAAGCGGGCAGCGCCATTTTCGCATTTTGTGGTTTTGCTCATTTAAAGTCATTGAGCATGCTTAAACTGTGGGGTGTGCAGTAAATGACTTGTCATTACCTACTTCGGCTCTGTTAACTAGCAGTGAGTTTATTTTTTGTTTGTACATACAGTCCTCATTGCGGGGATAATGTTCTGACTTTGTTAGAGGGCATTCCTTTAAATGTAGCTTCATGAGGAGGCTACCTACTACCTTCTTTTTGTGGAAAGGGACCATATAGGTTTTCAGTCGCAACCATTAACCAGTCACTCTTTTGGGCACGTGTCGCCACCAACAGTCAATGCCCTTATCGTCTGCAAATAATAACAATCGGTTTCATATTCTATAAACCTACCTAAAAGACAGTAACAGGTTTAAAAATTAAACAGAAAACCCCTAGATCCGGGAATTGATTTGGGTACAACACTAATTCTTGAATCCGTGGTTCCGTTAAAACTAAAACCGAATTGTGACCAAACCAGAACAACAATAAAGCAGTCAATAAAAAAAACAGGATATCAAAACCAACACGTATTGCAGTTAATTTACGCTTTTTTTGCACAAAAGCGCAATCAAGGAGGGTTTCAGACATTTGTTTATGAGCAGTCACCACGATTAGCCAGTCACTCCTCCGGGCACGTGTCGCTTCCGCCACTCAACACCCTGTCGTATCGTCTCCATTAACTAGCTATCGGGTTTATTTGGAAAAGGAAGAAATATTTAAAAGGAAATAACGGTTTTTGAAGATGATTACGGCAGTCGTTGCCAATTTATACAGTATGACAGGAAATACCATATAACAAAATAAGTATAAATCAATATAAATTCTGGTAAATATCTGTCAATAACCTTAGTCGAAACCTGAAAATCCGCGTAACGTGCGGGCACTCTTCCCTTCACGGTACCTATTTCGTGCACTCGTTCAAGTACAACTCAAATTGTACTGGCGTACAATTTGAGTTTGGAGCGTAACGGGCCGCTCAGCACACTGGATTTTAGGTAGTTCATGCATACATAAATTATTTGGATAATAATGAAAAAATTAAGGATATGTTTTTTATAGCGAATTGGACTCTAAATCGGATTCTGAACACTCTCCTTAAATATGTCCCTCGGGTTACCTAACACGCTGTATAAAAAACTTGTCAATGGTGCTTTCCCGCCCATTCCACACTTTTAAAATTATTTAACTTAAAAATATTGGCCAGTAGTTATTAAGGAAGGAATTAAGTCTTAATAAAACTAGGTTATAGGTTATGGAAGATGTACCTACTTAATTGTTAAAATATGTTGGTTCAAAACTCATATACAAGAAGAAGAAGATGTTACTACTTGATTCTACTCTAATTTGCAGCCGCAAAAAATTTAAAATAAAAATGTTGCAGTCTTTATAATATAATTAAAATCTTTAAACATTGACTACACAACATTGGTCTTACCAAATGGCCGAGCGTGCCCGAGTGCCTTTCTTTACCACCAAATAATAATAGTGGGTAACTGAATATACCATTATACTGTACCTAATATTGTAATGTATCCCTAAAATAAATCGTAAGTATTTATCGCCTTTAGGTGTTGCAAATGAAAGCCGCTTCGGCGCTGCGAGCGCCGGAAGTCGTCAGGAAATGGCCACTAATGGCCGCCGCACCGGAAGCGACGCCATTACCGGGCTAGTGCTGCTCAAATAATTACCTAGCTTAATATTGTTTACTTTATAGGTGTTAAGTTACTCGGTATAGTGTCAACTTGGGATTGAGGGGTTGTGGTTATGATAACACTTAGATATTTCAAAATGTTAAGGGTCATTTCGATACCTTAGTTGTAATGACAACTTTCTTTTTTTATCCTCATTGAACCAGACTTAAGGCTACGAATTTAATCCACAGTTCATTTTTTACATAAAAGTAATGCTGTTTATTTACGGGCTGTCTCATAATTATTTAATAAAACATTACGTTTGAAGTGTATCCTGTCAAATTGGCTTTTGTTCTTTAAAAGCTGCTTCGTACCATAAAGTTTTGTGAGTTTAAATATTTTTAAATGTGTATCATTTACACATGATTGTTTTCCTAGGCTAGGAGTACTTATATTTTTTAACAGTCTTTACTATGAAGAATTCTTACCTATCTCATAGTTTTTAAAGAGACGATTGTTTGTTGTTTAAAAATAAGTAGTTGAGAGACTTACAAGGGTGTCCTATAAGAACCACCTTACACATCACAAGTGTAACTACCGCAGCACGAACGCTGCAGTTTATCAGGCGCATCGATTTCCCGCTCCTCCGGACTCAAAACAAAAATCAAAATGTGCGCGGCGCTCGGCGCAATCGGCCGACGGATCGCCGGCAGCGCGCCGGAATTTTAAACGGACAAACGCCGATATTTTTAGGGTTCTGAAGGTGTGATCAATTTGTAGCGGTTTATTTATTCCCAGTAGTTTTAATGTTGAGTAGTCTTACCTTACGACTGGAAGTTTCTTTCCTAATGGACTTACTCATAGTAAGATTTCGCCTTTAATATTTTATTTTTCCCAAATAGGTGGCAATCGCTCCATTGTAATAACCATGCTAGTCAAATCTAGGATCATAGTCAAAGCAGACTTAGCACCGTACTGGATGCAATCGGGAATACGCTGAGATGATGATGATTGTATTTTTCCCAATAGTGCTGAACTGGCTGTGGGTCGGCCGCTGTGAAATTACCGATTTGACAGCTGTAAAACCCAGAACGGTGGAAGAAGATTGTAACTCATTGGAAATATCTGATGAAAGTCATAGAAGACGCAGCCTGCAAATAGTTGATGGTAACGATCGTGATGAATGTGGGGAAGGCCTTTTCTGAGTCATTGGTCGAACTGTCTCTACATTTTATACTTTTTAATACCACGATTATGGCGCTGATGGTAAGATATTACTGTAGCATATGGACGTTTGTAACACCAAAAACAATCGCGATGCGAACTATGTTATTTGGATGGTAGAATAGAAATAACGTTTGGCAGCAAAATCGTCCCTCGCCAATAGAGATCTAGAGACCTTATGAACCGACAGAAATATAGCAGAACAGTTAAAAAGTGCTATTTCACTGTTGTCTTCTGTAACGTGGAAGTACTCCCCCAGGACTCTCACACCACCACAGTGGAACGGTCACCAGCACATCAGACTAAGGGTAGTCCAGATTAGGGAAACTATCGAATTTCTACAACCAATTTTCAGCTTTACTTACTTCATGTAGAGTTCTTTTCAATTGAAGTTTTTTAACAGATTAGGAGGGTAGGTTCATCTGCTGCCGTCCGTACATTTGAGTAAACGATCTTCTACGCTCTACGTCTCTGTCTCTACATTATTGGTCGCATGCGGTAAATATTTGATCGTATGGCGAAATTTTGTATACGGAACCACCAGAGCGTCAGCAAGCGTGACTTAACTGGATTTTATTATATTACGGGCCCCTTGTTCGGGCTGATTTGTGGGGAATCATTCATAAACACTTGCGATCTAAACGCCGTGACGCGCGCCGCTCAAACTGTTACAGAATACTCACTTTATTATACTTTGCTGGGGGCAGGTTCTGATTTAGTAGACTAAACTGTTATATTATAGTGTTATCGATTTGAAGGATTTGTTGTTTATATACCTATATTAAAATATTATGATTGATTATTACTATAGCCAGATTCAAAATATTATTACCTTTGAATGGAAATGATATTTAGTACGTAACTGCCAGGAAAGCTACAAAACTTCCTTGGACACTTTGCATATTATGCCATGTAAATAATTGCCCGTTCATCAATATAGTACTAGAATGAGTTCCTACCTACTATTGTGGACAGTAAAATGAGAAATTGCAATTATTCGTAGAAATACTTAAGCATTCAAACTGTGATTCAAACTGTCGGATCAGACTTTGATAAACATACTTTTCATACTTAATATTATATGGTCATGTCATCAGAAGTTTTGCGGAGCTGTATGATGGTTTGTTAAGTCCAAAGAATCCTAGTGAGTTAATGAAGTGGTCGAAGTAGAAACCAAGCGACGCGATGCAAGCATTTTGCTTGTCCTAGGTTCATACCAATTACCTATATTAAAATTAAACACATATTCTGATAGGTTTCTGAAATTTTATCACCAAGGACCCAAGTCATCTTTGGAAGAGAAATTGTTAACAAATTTTAAAAAGCACAATTTGTTTCTCTAATTGGCTTATGTATCAGTAAGATCTACTTTCTGTTTATGTGTAAAATTAATTGCTGTTGAAACATTGTTGAACAAATAAAATAAATTAATAAGAGACTACATTATAAATAAGCTTCACTGACAATACTCACCCGGTACTGGTCTTGACTTAATAAATAAATCCTGCTTAAGTGAAAGCGCTTTCAAATTGGAAATGAAATGCCGATAGAAATATGAATGTATTGAATGCCTTCAGGGCTTGGAGTGAAGACAAGATAAATGTCATATATAAAATTTGACTGGTTCTATGGCGTATAATTTTAATAGTGACCCTGCTGTACATACATACATTTACGTGAGATTTGTTTTTTTTAGTATCTTATTGAATGCAAAATAGAAAAAAAACGGTGAAAGGAAGACCTAGATGAAGTTCCGTGCAGCAGTTGAGAGAAAAAGCTAATCTAATAACGTATAATTAGCTTAAGGTGCTGGCAGAGTCTACAGAAAATGGAATATGCTCCACCGACAAGAGTTAAACTCTTAAATTAATGATGATGATGATATTATCCAGACATGAATATCACTTGGCAGCTTGGGTTAAAAGAATTATGATGAAAAATAAAATGTTCTAGCGACCGGCAACCCTCTGAGTTCTATCATCGTGATATGATGAGATTAGCTGCTGTTACGAAAATTCGAACCATTATAACCAATAACCGTATTACAATTTTCAAAGATTCGATTAGGTACACTATTACTTCCATAGATTTAACTAGCCACTCAAGATTGACCGTTAACCTTTACAAAACGAGTTGCCAAGCCTAATAAAGTCTTGCAAACATAACTCATACCACAGAATATACATATAGACGCACCATAGGAATTTATATTTTACAAAGTAAATGCCTGTGTCACAGTAAATTACCCCCACACTCCCAGGCTTTCAACTCTATTGTTCATAAAGTTGTAATCACCACAACAATGCGAATGTTAATACGACTCGTGCAAGTAGGTCCGCAGATTAAAAAATCATCCAGGATAATAAAGAACTTATCAGCTGTGAGATCTGACGCTGCCTAGCGAATGGAAAAAAAAAGTAAAAAGGCAAAAAGGCGGGAATTTGATTCATAATGGCGTCAAACATGGCCGCACTGATTGCGATCTGGACGGGAGATAACAGTGGGGTGGCTAGCTTTGTCTTGCGGTTGATTATTATAATAGAACAGTCATCAGGTCGCTGTTGATAAAGCAATTATTATGCTGGGAATATTTATATATGCGTTTTTAATAATCGCCGGCTGTTCGGTTTTGAATGGATGTTTTAATAATAGTTGCAGTTGTTGGTGATTATTTGGTATCTGATAACATCTAAAATGGAGGGAAATAGATTAATTTTGGCGAATGTTTTTGAATGATGATTGAAGAAAGGCGATGATGAATGATGAAAAGTGTTTTTTTATATTTCAGTTTTACCTTTCAATAGATTCTTATTTTTCTGGCTACTTTGTATTCTCACAGATTCTCACAGTTAACATTTTCCGTCTACCTAAAAATTGAATGACATTAATTTATACATGTACATACTTACTCCAGAATGACGTATTAGGTATATATTTTAATTGTAACTCAAAATAAATTCTGAAACGAAACAAAAATAAAGAACACACAGAGCGAAATGTTTCGATGAATACAAAACACTAATCTTGCAGGACAAACTCGACAAAACTTGGCAAATACGGTTTACCCAATAGTCTCCAATTCAAGTAAACGGTGCAATAAGAAAAGTCCCTGTATCGGGATTGGTGAAAAAACGTATTACGTCTCGGCTATAAACTGAAAAGGGAAATTTATACGGCGACCCTCGCGTGAATAGTCGATACCGACGAAATTGGTCAAAGGGTAAGGCGTGAAATCACTGTCTATTTGGAGAATACGACAGGCGACAAGTTCAGATACACTACCAACAATTGGTACTTTCACTTAAAAAATGCACGTCCCTATTACATATGCAATAGAGTTGATATTGGGAGCATGGTCTACTTTTGAGGTGACGGTCCCAAGTTGCGATTCCATAGGTATTTGAACACAATACAAAACGTAATAAAATAAACTGGTCACAATAATTTTTATTGTAAGGAGAGCCCTCGAATTATCATTTAGATGGGGTGGGATGCAATATGGCGTGAATTTGGCTCCGCGAAATAGATCGGCCGCCTGAGTTACGGTCAGGGGTTCCGTCGGTTTGTTTTTTGTAATTGGTACGTTTTATTGGGGGAGAAAAGTGTTGTGGTAGGTGGAATAACTAAATTTAGCTGTGTGAGGTAAACAAGTACATGTTTTTGAATAATATTCACGTGGTCGGCTTTAAGTATTTACTTTAATGTTTGAAATTAAAGAAAAGTTAAGATTTAATAAAAGCACACGTAATGGTAAAAAAATAAAATAAAATTAAAGATAAGTTTTGAATTGGAATGACAATAAAACACTACGCATATTAATAAATCTAAGTAGAGATACCAAAATCGTCTGTACCCACTCTCATAATGCAGCTCTGTCGCTAAGTGTTGTACCTAAGTAAGGGAATGGAAATAAACATTTTTGAATTTTGAATTTTTGAAAGGGTATCAGTTTTGTAAAATATAAGAACATAAAAAGTTTCAAAAGTGAAATTCTTTGTTAATTCACGTTTTCCTATAATTAAAATTAAAAAGTATTTGGCAGCAAGCACGGCTGTTGTGAAGTAGTTTGGTATTCATAGCAGGGGCAGAGATTTGATACAAATATTAAATTTTAATGTAAACGTCGACGACAACGAGTATTAATGACGAACTCCCCACAAAGACGTAATTCCCTTGAAACGCATTAGTCTGAACGAGTGGTGGCTTAGGATGAGGACACGGTGACTAGCGGCCAACGATATTAAGGCCCAAGCTCTCCGCTGATAGATAAATTCTTGATATTTTTATAAAATGATGCAGTATTTTTTTTTTGTTTAACAAACGTAAATATGTAACAGCATCTGAATTATCTATCAGATAAGTTCGTGGCAATTTATCTTTTCAGTAGTAATATAAACAAATTCTCGAACCAGCTATTTAATCATTCTCATGCTCAAATCTTTGACATTTTATCTTGTAACATAAATTTTTGACTTTTGTTATATAATTGTTATCTAACAAAAGTCAACAAACAAATTGATGCTGTCTTTTATTTGAAATGGACAAAGAGAGACAGCAATAGAGATGGGCATACACCATAGATTTAGTAGCATACACCCGGTATTTACCCATTTTGGGGGTAAATACCCGGTATATACCCGGTAAATACCCCAATCGGGTAAATGTGCGGGTTTTTTCATTTTATGGAATGAATTTGTTCAATCAAAAAATAAAAACAATTTTAAAGTATTTTATCTACATCCATACCATAATATGTCTATTTTATATTCAGGAGCGATGAGCAAACGCCCTACATTTAGATATAAGTATCTGTGGCTGCATTGAAATGTTTACATTTTAGTGTCGGTAACCGATACTTAATTTCGTTCAAATTTCGAACGTCTTCTTTAAAAGTAAAAATTAATAGGTTTTTTCGATTATCGAATTAGTCGATTAGTAATTTTATGTTCCATTCCTATACATTTAATTCGATGCTGAAATTATAACAATCGATTTGAGAATCGAAATCAACTCGAGTCTAGATTGTTTATGGATTTTTAAAACTACAAACGTCAGTCATTATGTCAGTACTAACTTTTACATACAGATTAAGTTGGTAACTAGGGCGTTTGCTCATCAATCCTGACTATAAAATAGACATATTATCGAATGAATGAAGATAAAGTTATGTATGTGACTGTACATAATTAGTCATTAAAATACTCATGTGATTCTTTTATGAAACTCACTTCGTTCGTTTCATAAAACCACATTCGTATTTTAATGACCCTCATTATGCAGCAGTCACATAAATAACTATTTTAATGGTAGTCCGTTACGTTTAGCAACTCTGGTAAGCTTATAGGACGTAACTCTTATGAGAAACGTTATTATCTTATATTACTTTGATAGAACACATTATTTAGAAATTATTGGTCACAAATGGAGTAGCGCGTGACAATTTTTCAAATATCCTACAATCTTCGCGACAAGAATACACACTTTTCTTTTGTTTATTTACCTGAGGAATCGCGGAGACGATAGCAAGCGGACGGACGCGCGTATTAGTTCATTAGTCCCCTCCCGCGCCGCGTACTCATGTCTCGCTCGCACTCCCTAGAATGGGCCGCTTGCTCGCTACTAGTGATGTAATGAATATTCGTATTCGCATTCGCATATTCTTACACATTCGCATTCGTATTCGCATTCGCGAAAATACTGCGAATGTTTTGCGAATATTACAAACAAAAATTTTTGATGTAATAGTTGGTTCATTAAACAAAACCCATTAATTTCTTATATGGTTTTTACCTCTAAATTTACTTGTTTTGTTTGTGTCACCTTGAAAACGGATGAGTTCGTATTATAGTTCGCAAAATGTAAGATGATCAATGACTTATTTATTATATAACTGTATAATTTTTTTGTACCAAATGAGTGATGAGTATGACCCATCTTTTTGTTATACTAGCCTTCCGCACGCGGTTTCACCCGTGCGTATTTTCTTTTTCAAATATCCCCTCCCCCTTCCCCCCACATTTCCGGGATCAAAAGTACCCTATGTCACCCGGGGATTGTGTAGCTTTCCGACAGTGAAAGAATTATTCAAATCGGTTCAAAATTTTCGGAGCCTATTCAATACAAACAAACAAACAATCAAATCTTTCCTTTTTATAATATTATTAGTATAGAAATCATTGAGGATGATAACTGCGACAGCTGTCATCGGATTGAGAGCAATAAAGTTTCACGATTGTTTGGCCGACCCCACCCACTTAGAGAGGTTGGTTGTTGTCATCTTTCACTTACACTTAATAATCGATTGCGAAGGTGTAAAATATTGTTAAAATAGTTTTGTCACTTTAAACGCAACTTTTGACCGCCTCCGTGGAACAGTGGCTAAGCCGCTCGAGTATTAAACCCGGAGGCCGTGGGTTCTATTCCCGCCTAGGATCTGGGTGGTGGTAGGGCTTTTTCAGAGTCCGAATGGCTAGCTACCACGCCCACAGATGAAATCTGCTGCCATAATAGCTCTGGCTGTGTTCCGACAGTATTAAAGTGGGAGCCGATGGGGATCAGATGATTCTAAAGTCTGGCAGCACATTGAGCGACACTGGTGAAGTGTCCCTCAATGGAATAAGCCGCAGTGGCTGCTTACCATCAGGTGGGCTGCGTGCTGCGTGTCTGTCTGCCAACTGACTTAGTACAAAAAAAATTCTATCTATTGATTAAAAAAAGTCATCTAGGGTTTTTTTTGGGTAAAAAATTTAAATGGTTATGCGATTTAAAAATGAGAACAATTTCTTCACCTGCCACAGGTATCATCCTAAATTTTAAAAACTATATAGCTGGGATATTCTCTAAAAAAACAAACGGAACGCATTTCGTTCGAACAGGCCTGCCGCCAAGGTCACCAAGCCAGACAAATGGCGCCAAATAAAAAAAAACTGAATATTCGCATTCGCATTCGTATTCGCGAATGTTGGCAGCAGATATTCGCATTCGCATTCGTATTCGCGAATGTCCGAAATATGACATTCGTTACATCATCATCATCATCATTTCAGCCAAACGACGTCCACTGCTGGACATAGGCCTCCCCCAATGATCTCCAAACCGATCGGTCCTGCGCCACACGCATCCAGTGGATTCGTTACATCACTAGTTCCTAATCTATGTCCTTCCTAGTCTTGTTGTTTGGGCTGGACGTTGGTTGTCAGTCAAACAGTCAGTTTCCGTTATTTAATAAAGATAGATAGATATAGCTATTCGAAGATTTTTTGGATTACGTGGATGATGATTTTGTAATAAATTAATCGGCATCTTCCTTTTTGATCATTACTAGTTATATTCCCCAGCTGGGTTTAAAACCCACCGCCCGTAGACGTATCCGTTATGAGAAACATCGGATCTCTTTACCTTTGTAATCAAATTCACCAGGAACCCTAAAAATGTCTGCCTTTTACAAGAAAAGTATCAAAAAATAGAAAAACCCTGCATTTGGGTAAATACCCGGTATTTACCCATTTCGGGTAAATACCGGGTGCAGGTAAATACCCGGTGTTTACCCGCGCCCATCTCTAGACAGCAATTGAGTTGGTTATCTATATAAATAAAACTCAAAGGTGACTGACTGACAAAGATATCTATCAACGCACAGCCCAAACCACTGGACGGATCGGGCTGAAATTTGGCATGCAGGTAGATGTTATGACGTAGGCATCCGCTAAGAAAGGATTTTGATAAATTCCCACGGGAACGGGAATCACGCGGGTGAAACCGCGGGCGGCCGCTAGTCTGACAGATAAATTTGGACCTCCGTCCTCAGCACCAACATCTGAGGGTGAGGGTGAGGGTCCCCATTTGGGGGGCTGTTACCCCACGCAAGGAATCACGGTGGTAGTATGACGCTTGTGTCTGCTGTGTCAAGACTCTAACTAAGGCGTAGACGAAGGTGAGAAGTAGACTTACGCCCCTGAATACAGAAAAACGCTACCTCCCTTACATCGCAGGTGACGGTAGCTGCTTACCATCAGGCTTGAGTGCCACACTCGAGTTGAAAAAAGTATTCTTATACCCTCGGCTACAGGAAAACGCTACCTCCTCTACAACATATCCTCAACTTAAAATCATAGGACGCGAGTCGGCCGCAAATGGAACAAGAGCCGGGCTGATAAATGATTTTGGTACAAATGTCGCTGATCTAAAGATATCGCGGATTTGTGGGGTCCGTGATTACAAGTCCGCATTTTGATTGCACTTTATTGGAGGGATGCAACACCTATAAACATTTGACGCAGTGATAATGGTGTTGTCTGATGGCTTTCTATGTAATGGTATTTTTTGACCCTCTATAGATATATAGATATTCCTTTATTGCACAAAAACATCGTAACATTAATAGAAACCATGTAACATAACAAAGCGCTACATTCTACAATTTATTAGTTTGCTTGCTAGAATGAAAATGACAAGAGACGGCATCTAAGTTATCTGACTGACCAATTGGTCCTTTGATTTCGAACAATACTGCGTGTTTTTTTAGTCGTTGTTTTCCCGCAGCAGAACGCTTCACCTTCAGTAGTACTATCGATTTATGCAAGTAATTTTTTTTTTAACTTTTTTTGAAATTTTTTCTTAAATTTTAATGGGAAAATGGAAACCAAATGTGAGTAAATAGTAAATAATCATTTTTCTGATAAACGCGACGAAGGGCAATGACCCCGGCCGGTGACCGTCCGTGACGCAGCTAGTACTATTGGTTCGAGTTTCGTCTATCATAATCATAAAACTTTTGATTTGACTAAAAAAAGAACTTTATTAATTTATTTTACTACTAAGATAGAATCATTTTTCTGCAGGAATACAACGACTACAATTCCACGCTGTATAATAAGGAATTCTAAGATCGGAGAGCTGCAGGAAAATTCCGGGTGAACAAATTACTAACATTCGTCAGAATAGTACATATATTAAAATAAGAAGATAAGGTTTTAATAAAACAAGTTTTTATAATTATTTTATATTTACTTAATTTAATTCATAATTTATAAATCTAAGCGAAAATGTTGTCTTAAGAAATAATAAAATAAATATTTATACTCGAACATTATTACCAGCAGCCCCAAACTAAGACATAGCTACAATGGTGCTAGACAAGAGATAAGCAATACTTTTGGAAATATATAGTATTATATAAAGAATCACCCAAACTGACCATTTTGAAACCTCTAAGACTTTTCTCAAGTTCTTTGTAGTCTGCGGATGTCTAATTTGAGTTGTACTGCTATATGCATTCCAAAGTTCCTTTCTAAGTAAACTATCAGCCTATTGGCCCACTGCAGCGCAAAGAACTCTTCAATTAAATTCAAGTTATCGTTATATTGACAGGTACTGGTGGCTTAATCACCACGCTTGCCAAGTTGTAATTATAAATCTTAGCTGTGTTGAAAAAAAATAATACTGTTGCTCGACTTGAAAATTAAATCTAGGACCCCGTGATAGCGTCCAGAAAGCTAAACTTGATTCTTAATAAAAAAGACCTTATTTACTACGACTACGAAATTCTGTATTCCGTTCAGTTTCCATCGAACAATAAATGGATGATGGTAGGAATTTTTCAGAGTCCGACTATATAGCCACCACCCCCAAGTATAATCAGAGATCAGATGAGCCTACAGTCTGGCAGCACAATGAGCGACGCTTCCTGGTGAAGTGTCCGTTAATGGAATAGGCCGCAGTGGCCGCTCACCGTCAGGTGGCCTGTCAGTTGATCTAGCAAAGAAAAATGATGATTTAGAGCTCGGGTGGTGCTTCTGCGTCGCCACCACCTCCCGAGTCGTCACCGCCACCGCCTTCAGGCGCAGGCGCAGGGGCCGGGGGAGCTGGTGCCGCAGCTTTATTACCCTGGAAAAGTACAAGCATAATCAGAGAAAAGATAACAAGAAAGGAAAGAAACAAGAAGGAAGTCCAAATTCACACTGATGGTCGAGCGCTTAGAACCTCGCCATAAAGTCAACTTCGGTTCCTTTGTGGTGAGAGTGCCCACCCATCATCTGGAAACATTCATGAAGGAGGACTTCTGGCCGCAGGGTGTCGTTTATCGAAGATTTCGTGATTATTTTTATAAAAGGAGCTGTGGTAGCCGAGCGTGATGAAACGTCACTCAACATGCGTGAGGCCGATGGTTCTGGACTCTCCAAATCTTGAATCATAGTGCAAACAGGCATAACCTGCCTAGAACGGGACAAGATGCTCGATGTAAGAAAGGAGAATGAGAGGAAAGACATTGAGGTTTCATGTCCACTTGAGAGGAGCGGAGCAGTCCTATTTTAGGATTGTTTGAATTCCTTCAGTTTCGTTTAAGTGGACAGGCAGGCACCCTTAGGCATAATTATAATATGTTAAGATATACTCTATTCAGCCGGTGGGATCGAAATTCTTAAGTTAATAAAGAAAAAGACCTTTGAAGAGCTTAAAATATGCCCATGGATTGAAAACATCCTTCTCGGTAAATAATATTTCAATCAGTGACATGTATTAAGCTCAAATTTTAAATCAAAGCAAGACTTATAGTACGAGAACCAGGTAATAGATCGTCATGCTTATACATTTTAGGATGTTTTTATACATGTAACAATTGAGATTAGAACCCCGAGGCCGAGTAATCAACTTACTAGACCAGGTGTTTAAGGCTAAGAACACACAAGACTTGCGGTATTAACCAGCGTCTGCGCCCGTGCGTTAGAAATTCGTTCCGTGAGTTCTCAACCTAACTTAATAAGAGAGCTGACTGTTGATTTTTGAAAAGTAAAGTTAGCTTAATAATTTACCCAAGTGTGAGAAATCCATGCAAGTGTGGTATTCTTCATTCGTGGTCCCAACAGAGGATTCATTTGCGCGATGTACACCGTCACCCAACTGCCAAGAAAACTCGAGTAAACTTCAAGAAACATTACGTTTTAACTAGAAATATTTGACTTTTGTGACTTTCTGTGGTATGTGGTTTGATTATCTTTATTATACGTTGAAGGCATATCACCTTGTGTCTGGAACACCTGATCTCACAATAGGTCTGGACCGCCTCCGTGGAACTGTGGCATAGCCGCTCGGGTATAAAACCCGGAGGTCGTGAGTTCGATTCTCGCCTAGGGTCTGGTTGGTGGTAGGGCTTTGAGTCCGGCTGGCTATTTAAAATCTGCCGCCATAGCAGCTCTGGCTGTGTTCCGGCAGTATTACTGTGGGAGCCAGTACACTTAAAATCAAAGGCTCGAAGATCAGATGAGCCTACAGTCTGGCAGCACATTGAGCGACGCGACGCTTCCTGGTGAAGTGTCCCTCAATGGAATAGGCCGCAGTGGCCGCTTACCATCAGGTGGGCTGCGTTTCTGTCTGCCAACTGACTAAGTAAAAAAGGGTGGGTTCCAGCAATCAAATATTATTATATAATAAGAAGTGATAGCTCAGTAAAATGCCCCTCAACTCAATTGAATAGGCCGTAGAGACCACTCATCATCTAGTGGGTTGCGAGCTGCTTATCAGAAGAAGTTGCATTAAAATGTACTTACAACAACCACATGGAAAAAGCGGCGATCATTATCGAACACCTTATTATTCTGTAAAAAAAAACAAGGTTATATGAATCTCAAGCACTGTTAAATCAATCTCAAGTGCTGGAAATGTAAATGTGAAAAAAATTTACCCTTTCCCCGCCACGCTTTTTTCCGAAAACGGTGCCCCACACGCCACGACCATTAAAAAAAATCCAAAAAATTATTAAGTAGGTTATACTCAACTCATTCAGGCAAGTAAAAATACAACGTTTCTTGATCATGTTTTTTTGTCTGATTTAACAGACATTGGCGTGGGCACGAAAATGGTTTGTCTGATATATCAGACAATGGCGTGGAAAAGGTTAAATAAAGCTTTGCCACGGCAGGTAGTTGATCACTTGCCTTCAGATGTCAGATCTGTTCGTACGCCTCCATCTTTCATAAAAAAAATAATTTTTGCAAACCCTGTCCCTGATGAGAGATAATAGGACGTCATCATTATCATATTTAGCCAAACGGATTTTGAGAAAGTTGTATCACCATAGTTGGTGGTGGCTGATCGACTCAAGGCACATCAGACTTATTTATTTATTTTACAATTTTAGGGAATCTTACAGCTAGAAACTTACTAGTACTAAGTGTAACAACACAAGGCCAATTACAAGTTTCCGCTTCTAGAGAAAAATTACACAATTTCAAATTAACTATAACTATCAAAACAAAGTACACAGCTACTCGTCATTGTTGAAGAACTCGCCACACTGGTATCTCTTTAGTTGCACAACGCTGTTGAAAAAGAGGTCCAAGTCTAGGTTTTGAGAGATCTCGTGAAATATTGTCGCTGCTCTTATTAAGAAAGCATTTTGCCTATAGTTGTAGTATACTTGACAAATCTTACCCTTTATGAGGACTTCTTCTGAAGAACAAAGGCAAAAAGATGAATATGGCAGCAAATACACCAGTCATGATGAAGATGGGCGTGAAGATGCCAGGGTCCTTGGTCGACGGAGGTGTCTGAGCTGCTTCTGACCCAGCATCAGCACCGTCGGGTGCGCTAGACGCCGGGGCCTCTGTTGCCTCTTCTTCTTCCATTTTATATACGTATGAAACAACGTCTACTTAAGAAGATTGCAATTTTCTGCTTTTACAAAAATGCTGTCAAGTAAATGTCATCAAATAATTGACAGGGTCAAATATCTCTTTGGTTGAGTTTAAGACAAAGATCTTTTTTATTTATGGCTTTAACGATAAGTAGATCTTGAACTAGAGCATTAATTAGTTAAAAGCTTAGAACAGTGGTTTACTAATGTTAAATGTTGCTCTGGGTATCGTTATCTAATATTGTTGCTTGTGCACTATAATATTTCCTGTCTTGTTGGGCGTGATTGCACGCTCTCTTGTGCCCTAGAATTAACGATATTTGAAACAATTTTGTTGCATCCAAAGTAATATGTGTAAAAACTGTTCCGAGCATAAAACATTCACGAGTTTCACCGATGAACAGAGCGAAAATGCAGTAATTAACTATGCAAAAGACAGGGATAATTTTAATTTCGTCAAATGCGACTTGCAAAATGACATTGCAAAAGTAATCAATTGGTCACTTTTAGAGTCTTCAAAATAGGTGCATTCAGAACAATATTCTGTGAAGTTGGTGAATCGTTGGCTGTAGGTAGTTTAAAATCGGTCAGAAATCATCTTAATATAAACTCACATGTTCACGAAACGACCTTACATTAAAAACTGTTAGAGGCATCGTCCGCAACAAATTAGGACGCAAAAGCTACGCCTGTTCTCATAGTGGCGGGCATCGTGCGGCATCGCCGGTATCGCGCGATCGCCGCAGCTGTAATGTCTCAATTATCCGCTTAGGGGGGCGGCGCGCAGTATGTCTTCATTACTGGCTGGCTAGCATTGAGCGGGTTGCGGTCTGATTTAACTTCATCTAACTTTAAGTTAAACTTAAAAGTTAAAAAGTACAAATTAGGACGGTAACATGAAAACCAAGCAACGACATTATGAAAAATCGAAAAATCCGACACAATTTTTCTCGACCCAGGAATTGAACCCAGGACCCAAAGTCCCGGATCACATCCCGGAACTTAAAACATTCGACTTTCGAGGCGTTCATTTTCCGAGCGCTTTGTCTTGATCTAGTCAGATCACAGTAAAAACGTGATCCAGGATCTTGCAATACCAGATGGTATATCGATCGTCAGACCCCGTGGCTAAACAGCCATTGTAATCTGACTGCAGGTTTTCTCAAGACGTCTAGTCACTGTCGAACTAGTTGTTAATAAGGACATAGAATAGTCCGTAGGGCGTGATGGTATGATTACCTCGCTTGCAAAAGGCAAATCAGCTGTTAGCTTTGTTCATAAAACTTTAATCCAGGACCACAGGTGGTAGTCTAAAAAAGACTTGACGTGCAACATATTTTTATAAATACAATTGTAGAAATAAATAATTTCATTTCACGACAGACTCAGACTTATAGAATGCATACCGTGTTACAGAATGTCGACATCAAAAAGTTTTAAGGGAAGGAAAAGTTTTGCGCCTGACATTGTAAGTAACTTACGGTTGCAACGAAAACAACATTTTCGCATTCCCTTGGGACCATGGGTCGGTCAATCAATAGTCATATATGGCAGGAAACGGCTCGTCCCTTACGGGTTATATAATATAGTAATATTTAACTATTACTATATAACCCGTCAGTCTTAACATTGGACAAATACGATACCCTTCGTTACGAAATATCCGGAAGTCTCATTGATCTCAACACTATAATTTATAAACTGTTCTACGATTTTAAAATCCAATTCCCTCTCCATACTTACTTACCTCTTATAACCGCATCATAGGACCTTATCTATTGGTACTGGGAAATATAGCAAAGAATTTATTGGTAATATCGATGGCCGGTCTGATGGGTACTTACGAGCCTCTCGGCTGCATGCGGTACACTTAGCCTTATCGCTCGATCTGAGCACTTGACCTCTGAGGTCATGAATTGATTTTTAAGTTTCTATTTTAGGTACTAGCTATGTTCCGCTGTTTCCCCATGATGCCTTCAGGCCGTGTCTAGGTTTTGCGTTCGAAATTATTTTATGGTTGACAATAAATCTGTATCTGACGGTTACGATGTTAGGTTTTGGTATTTTGATTTGGTATTTACGGCTGTTATTTAAGGTAAAGTGCACCTTAAATAATATATTTAGAAACTCTACATAGATAGTTGTATGTAGTTACTTGGACTGTTCGTACATATTATATTCTGCTATTGTGCTTCGTTCGGTGAGTGAGTGCTGAATTTTTTGCTGGACACGAAGCCTCGCTCAATGTGCTGCCAAACTTTAGGCTTCTCTGATCTTTGAGTAAATATTTATCAGAATTTTATGTTATTTCGTTGACAGTTAAGATTTACTTGCGATACTTTGAGTCCCATATAACCCAAATGTATACCTAAGAGAATTTTCCGTCACCAAAAAATAAAGGGGCGACATTGCGACATTGTTGTTAGAAAAAGTCATGAAATCTATATATACGTCATGTATCGCGAAGACTACAGCACTCAACTGATACTCTACTTAAGCTAATCTAGAGCTTTAAGATCATATTTTAGACTTAATGCGGAAGGTACAGTGCAAATTACTAAGGCACTTAGCACAGTAATAATCCCTCTGATTGATTGACATGAGCGACTGCATCAAACTACAGCATTAACAAGACAGTCACTTTTTCTGCAATCCAGGTTACTCTTATAAAAGAAATTGTTTTACGAGCATTATAAGATTACGCAAAAAGCTTAGCTCACCGCCTCAAGATTATTACCCACTTTGCCCGTCGCTGTCGGCTAGTGCAGACGTAATCTAACACCTACTTAGCTATCTCGAGCCGTAACTACTTCCTCACGACGAGACTACGGCCCGTGAAATTCTAAATAAGACAACCTCCAACACCTAACCGTCGACGCTATAAAGTATCCAATCCGTTCAGCGACGCCAAACGATTATAAACTCAAAAACTCCAAGCGTAAAGTCCATTTTGAAATGCATTTTTATTCAGTTGAAACATCTTTCAAAGATGAGCACTAGGCATGATTTGTGTTCTTTGTTATTCCCCATTGTGTTGGAAGGCATTGTGTGCTACCAGCGTTAATATGTGGCACTTTGAATCGGTATGTGTCGATTTGTTTATAGACCTTTGTCGCTAAGTCAAATGACGGGACTAAGCGCGTCTGTTAATACTTTGTAAATGAGTTATTGGCTTCCGTGGGTCGGTTCAGACTATAATATATTTATGGCTGTTTTAAGTTTAACGCTCGTGTGTTATAGCCTTAGTTATCCTTCTAATGTTAAATACATACAGTCTATTCACTATAAGTTGTCCTTTAGCCGCTATATTGGCAGCATTGCCTACGCTTTGTAAATCTGTCAAAAAACATTGAAAATATTGAAAAACAATAGTACCAATTTAGCGGCTAGAGGACTTCTGATCTTGAACGATCTGTACTTCTGTAGTAACTAATTTATTGCGACGGTAATTTTTGTAAACTTCTCTACATGGCTTTGAGCCAATTTTTTATGACGTCTTTATGGCGTTCAGTGTTATTGTTAAAAAAATCACGTCACAAGAAAGTATATTTGTTCATGCCGCAAACAAAACCAACACAAATATAAAAAATTCAGTCTTATTTAGCAGGATAGAGTTTTAAACTAATTAAAATAGCCTCATCCGCAAGTTGTTTATAGGGTCAATGTTATGAGCACAGTGTGAAACGAACTGTTTACTATGAACTATGAGAATAGTTCGATATATACCGTGTTCTCCGTGTACTCTGTGCAACAGGATACTTTGGCAAAGGATCTTTAGTTCTGATACTCCTTTAATTAAAATTAAATGTAATATATTTTAGGACTGATCTCCACGAATACTCTTCAAAGTATCTAGTAAGCACTATCTCTATTTTAATCACTTTTTCCTATCTCCCCCACATCCCTCGTTGCCAGATAAGAATATACGCGCACTGTGTTGCCAGGCGAATAAAAATAAATCAACTGTGATTTATTCTGGAGTCGCCGGCACTGCAGAACATATGACGCGTCGCCTGCATACGTTGTTATTTCGTATTCAAGGAAATACTTTGTCTTTCTTTATCTATTTTTGCGAATATACACTGTAAGGAATAGTGCTAGAGTTGGAATTTCAGGAGCGACGTTAAATTCGAATGTAGGTCGATTTCCACTGCGGTTTCTCTTCGGGTAAAAGAATGCGCTCGTATGCATGTAACAATTGAAATGTGCATATTTTGAACGAGATTTGGAAATGTCACGTTGAATTTTGGGATATAAAAGTCATAAATAGCAATGATATAACGTTATAAATTAAATAATAACTCAACTTACTAATTATCTTTGACGCTCGGGTATAAAACCCGGAGATCGTGGGTTTGATTCCCACCATGGGTCTAGTTGGTGGTAAGACTTTTTCAGAGTCCGACTGGCTAGCTACCATCCCCACAGGTGAAATCTGCCGCCATAACATCTTTGTCTGTGTTCCCGCAATATTAATGTGAGAGCCAGTACATTTGAAATTAAAGGCTCGAAGATCAGATGAGCCTACAGTCTGACAGCACATTGAGCGCCGATTCCAGATGAAGTGTCCCTTAATGGAATAGGCCGCAGTGACCGTTTACCATCAGGTGGGCTGCGTGTCTGTCTGTCAACTGATGAGGTATAAAAAAATGTCCCGCTTGCCAAGTTTCGGCTACGCAGCCAATCATGGAAAACTTTTTAGCGTGGGTTCGTGGCTTTAATTTCCGCCTTGGGTCTTTTTGATGGTAATACTTTTTTGAGTCGACTGACTGACTTAGGGTGCCTCCTACAGGTGAAATCTTTCGCTTTAACACATTTGCCGTATAGAAATAATTTGGGAGAAACTTGGAATTCAGTGATTTTTTCAGGAGCTATCCTCAGTGGAATAGCCAGCAGTGACCGCTACCATCAAGTAGGCTGTGTTTGCAAACTAAACTAATATAAAAAATAAATAACACAAAAACAGCTGCTATCTTCAAAAACTATTTATATTTGTTAAAAAAAAGTCCATTAGCTTATATTCTAATGCATCTTATCCTCCTATTAATGTTGCGACAAACAAACTGCCAAGCAGATGCAAAATGATTGATATCGCTGGGGTTCCGAATCTGAATTCAAATCGCGCTGAACTCTCGCCCCGGAAATTGAACTCGGGACGCCGCTTGACCCGCGCTGTCACGATGACAGCTGTCAAAACCCAGACGTCACTTCCGGCGGCAGGTCACGTAGTGGGCCTCGGGTGCATTTGTGATAGAATAGTTAGTTATAAATTACGAGTATATATTTTTAATAAGAGTGAAAAGTTCCTTCTTATATTGCTCCAAAATCCTGGATTCCTATCCTGTCTCTACCTGTTATCTACCTGGGGTTCTTTCAGTTGAATCCAGGAACAGGCTAAATATGTTTCAAATCTTTCGAATATGGCTCCGGCCTGTAATCAAGCCGCATATCATGACAAAGATAAAGCTTATTTTTGTGCCACAGTATGGCAAAGGTCATCATAGCGTTTAAATGCATAATTCTACTAAACAAAAACAAAATAAAATACTATGACAGATCTACCTAAGTATAGGTTTAGAAACAACATCCCAAGACTCTTGTGCATAAGTTTATGTGCGGTACTTTGAGTAAAAAAAATAAAAATAGACCAGCAAAGTGTAGGGCATTCTTTGTTGCAAACTTAGAGCATTAAAAAGCTCTAAAGAACCGCCTCCTGTCGGCGAATGCAAACATCCTAACGGCAGTCAGTATTTTGTAACCCCTTATCGAATACGGTTCACAAAAATAAATTAATAGGGTGACCCCAAGACGCTCCAAAAAGCGCTCAGCCTCATTTCTTAATTGTGTCGGAATCTGTATTAATATTCAATAACACGACCGGGACGGCGGTTACATGAAAAAAAGATTTATTTCAAATTTATTACACATGATAACCTCCATATCGGAGAGATCGACTGTGCTTTGTAACTTGACTGCTGAATCTGAGGTACTAAGACTGGTGTTCTATCTTCAGACATTCTTAAAGTGGAAAAACATTATAATTTTGACTATGAAAAAATGCATCGGCAATATTTATAATTTATACAGCGCCGTCTATCCCCAAACGAAGCATAGCTTGTGCTATGGATGCTAAGCAAGGGATAAACATTACGTTGACTACATTGACTGACCCAATGGCGCATTTGGTAGTGACCCTGCCCTATGCGCCAGGTTTCGTGGGTTCGAATCCCACCCAGGACAAACACTTATGTGATGAACATTTGTGATTGCTGCTTCCACGGTTGAGGAGCCGGCCCATTAGGACTGACAGACAGGAACTTTTCACCGCCTCCGTGGAACAGTGGCTAAGCCGCTCGGCTATAAAACCTTGAGGTCGTGGGTTTGATTCCGCCTTGGGTCTGGTTGGTGGTAGGACTTTTTCAGAGTCCGACTGGCTAGCTACCACCACAGGTGAAATCTGCCGCCATAACAGCCCTGGCTGTGTTCCGGCAACATTAATGTGGGAGCCAGTACACTTAAAACCAAAGGCTCGAAGATCAGATGAGCCTACAGTCTGGCAGCACATTGAGCGACGCGTAGGTGAAGTGTCCCTCAATGGAATACGCCGCAGTGACCGCTTACCATCAGGTAAGCTGCGTGTCTGTCTGCCAACTGGAGTATGTAGTATAAAAAAAAACTCTCAGCAGCCCTGTTGTAAAATTTTGCTATTAAACTTTTCTATGTACACATATTTTTGAATTGCAATTCAGATCAGAATGTATATTTTTGTTTTTATGATATGTGTCAATTGTAATTTGTCATGTGTATGAAATAAATAAATAAATAAAATAAATAAATAACTTTAAACCATACTTACATACAAAACCTTCAGTCTGGCTAATATATTCCATGTTACCTTCATTTTATTTTGTTATTCATTAATGAGAGATCAACTCGAATCACAGTAGTTACGCCGAGTCGGTCTCGATAGCAAATTAATACAGAACTTTTATCGCTCCACCTTTGCCCCCCTCTTGTTTTGGTCGTTACAGTTGTGGAACATGATGTTTTATCTCATGTTTTTCTCCGCTTGTCAGTTGCCTAATTATTAAGTTGAATAAAACGCCCGCTCGCATATTATTGATTTGAGCTACATTACAAGATAATGCATTGACATTGCTTCGATCCGTCTGATAAGAGAGCTATTTTGGAACAATATTATGAGTGAAATTGATAACAGTAATAAGTGTCGTGGCATTTACGTAGATACTTAATACCTGGCGTCATGTATGGAGATATTAATTTGTTTAAAATTAATAATAGTTGTGATAATATTTTTGAGTAGGTAAATCAGAAACATATCGAAGGCTATACTTTTGCTTTAAACAAAGCGAAGCAACTTAATTATTTGCTTTATTCATAAAATAAATGAATGATATATTTTTGAGCAGTATTAAAAAATTTACATAGTTAGTCACGAAAATTCCAAATAGGATGTAGGTTTCCTATTTAATTAATTTGATAAAAAATACCTAAGACAAAATGCAACAGTGACTTGCTTTGTGTCAATTGGATGAGCCTGGTAATTAAGACTGAATCCATAATTGTAACGATAACTTGATTTCAATACTGGAGTCCTAGGCTTTGCCTTGCATTTGGATATAAATATGCTAAGACTTTTCACATGGGACATTAGTAAACTTAGTATGATCAAATCATTTCTTTAACCTTAAATGTATGGCTTACACACATTACCTACTTCGATAATGGCTTTTGACCAAAAGTCGGGCCACTGCCCCAAGAGACAGGAGTGCATAGAGGCTGAATTCCTCCACCACCGCTAGGTGGAGACGTCATCGGCGATATTTCACATAGGAGCAGGCTATACCGACGATAATTCACCAAATTGCCGAAATCTACAGCGGAATTGCCCATAAAGATGATTCATGGCCAAGGAACTACCAATAGTTTTATTGTACTGCTGTACAGTCGACGTTCTCTGCTTTTCCGCAAGATATTTGGAGTTTTTATTGTTTATTTTTAAGGCAAGGTCTCTATCATGTACCTAAATAAGAAGTATGAAGCTAGAAAGTATGTAGAATTGCTTATTTGCTATTATAATATTATTAAGTGCTTATTATAATGCAGTCCTCGGGTCAAAAACAAAAGTTGTGCAATTGCCTTAAATTCTTGACTAGCTTCGGGTATGTACGAAACGGGTCTGAAACTGGCGACGCGACTTAATACACAAACCTATGTACCTATATACATACATATGAGTAGATCGTAAAACTTTCTCAGGCCTGGCCTGACGTCTCTCTCTCTCTACGACTCTCTTCTTATTTTCAAAAATGAAAAAGAAGTGAGGATGATACCTTACACTAAATACAATTTTTATTACTTTTGGAACTCACGTTGTCTTTCTTACCAATAACATAAAGTTTTTCGACACAATCGAAAAAGGAAAAAGCAATGTAACTTCTATGTGTCAGTTAACTTATTATTTATTTATTTAATGTCGAATAGACCAGCAAATGACCATTATAATATGTATTCATCAATACCGTTTCAAATTTAATACCAAGTCACATCACGCTTCAGGCTACAATTCAACATCACGACATTTACCCTAATACTAATAGGCCACCATTTCCATTTTATCGCAAATTAGACGTAGATCCGAATCGCACCTGTGACGTGAGCGCTGTATCGTTCGTATGAACACATGCAAACAAACCATGTATCAGCGCAGGTCACTGGGGGGCCATAACTTAAGCGCGGCAGATCAAAAAGAGCCCCGGGCGGGAATGGACATCCCGATTTATATAGGTGCGAGCGATAGTGCGATACGTTGCAGGACTCAGGGACCGGGAGCAGGGTGGGGGTCACGCTGTACAATGAGTAGGGGGTCAGGCGTTTGAATTAGAGGGGGTCAAGCTCGCAGCGGAGAACGCGCTCTTCTGTGCTCTTGAGGCAACGCACTGGATAGGTTTTACTGGATTTACCATTGACAGTGTGTTGTAAAACTCCTTGCTTTCATTATGGGGCGTTGTATTAAAAACGTAGTACAATCAAATATAGATTAAATAGAAATGATGATAATAGTTTTCCCCTATCCGTGTTCTTCCAAATGATCCCTAATGTACTTTAGTATATATTCTGTGCTAATGTGCTGACAACGGTTTTTTACTCTTTCGGCCATTATCTGGTCTCTCCACTTTATGATACGGGAATCTCATATTCTTTATTGTACTTTTATCTTTTATCATTGGTAGTTATCATAACATAAGGTTAATATTTTGATGACTCTTATAAATCTTATAATACCAAGTATACCAACTTAAATATTAACAGTAAAAACCAACAGAACTAGTCGAACATTTTCATAAATCATTCGATTAGATAAGAGCTTAAATAATAAAAGACTATGAAATATTTTGTTTCATCAAAGTTTATAAAACCACCGGTCCAAATGCGTCCCTGGCCGCGCGCCAGAATGTAGTGAAAAATAATGTCGGATAAACGCGTTTTATGGTAGTTATTGCACTACGGACACCACGGTTATGACGATTGACGCACAATGCTGTACAGTTGAAGTCTTTTATTCATTATATTTGTGAAGTCAACAAGAAAATGGCTTGGCACATCAAGTTAATTATTACTATTGACTAGTATTTGTGGTCTCATTTAACTTATTACCCTAACAATGTCAAGCAGGGCAAAGCCTACCAACAATAACAATAGTACCACCCTTTCACATAGGTAACATCAGCGTGAAATAATAGTGACTATTGTGTTTTGTGTGGTTTGTGAGAGTGCCGGAGGCCCACACCCCCCATACCCCCATAGGCCGGTAACGCATCAGCGATCCCTTTGGCGTTGCAGATGGCCATGGGCGGCGGTGATTGCTTACCATCAGGCAACCCGCTGGCTAGTTTGTCACCTAAAAAAAACTGATAGTTTCACTTACAAACCGAAGCGTACCAGCTAAGTCACTACTTATAAGTCTTCTCTAAAAGGATGGTACTACAGGTGGGGGTCAAGCCGGCCCATTTTTACTGATGAAAACAACTGTCGGCTGTATGATTCTACCACACAATTTTTTAATATTTTCTCGAATTTTATCCTGGAACATCCGCAAACACCGCAAGTGGTAAACTAAATATGTACCTACAAAAAATACATTATAATATTGGAAAGTCAAAACAAAGTGATGTAAAAAGCAATAAACTGAGGGTCTTTAAATCCCACAGTTCAAGCGATAACAGTTTTATTGTATTTGTTGTACTTATGATAATAATTAATATCCAATCAGTGTAAGTATGACAATATGTTCTGTTCGTTTGTATTGCTTTATTATTTATGTAACATGTTCGCATTGTCAATTAGTATGTAGATAATTTTGTTTTATGAAGTGTCCCAGGAAAACCTGCGCCGAGGGTCTTACATAAACAGATGAGCAACTCTCGCCTTTCAAGACAAAAAAAAGGGAAAGGGAAAGGGCTATGTTAGTTGGGTACAGGCCCCGGCAAACTTCTTGACTATCGGTTGGGGATTGCGCTGAACACAAATTTTGACATGCCTACGCGCTATTGGTCAGAACTGTCAGAAGCATACCTCTGACCAATTGCGCGCACGTTCGTCGGGAGATTCGCGCGAGTTATTGGTCATGCGCCAATTTTCGAAAAATGCTCCACTCCGTCGATGGTCAAGAAGTTTGCCACCACATATATGAGTAAGAGGGAGTGGAATAGGATTTCAGTTGGGTAACTGGTGCCACAGTAAAAAGGTGCATTTTAATAATAATTACTCCTCTAGCCTTCTCACATCGTCACAATCCGCAAGGCTTTACTTAATTAGTTTAATTCAGTTTTATCTATACTCACTAAAAGCTAAACTAAATTTAAACGGAAAAAAGTGGGCTGCTAACGATTCTGATGAGGATGACAGACCGTCAAACAGACAGTTCCTAAAAGACGCCCAACATACAAACGTGGTAATAACTCCAGTACTATCGTGGTGGGTTTATCAATAGAAGCGGATGCTGCGCGGGAGTGGATCTCGTGGAAGCGCGATAACCTATGCAGCGGGGGTCGGCAGCGCGCAGCCACAGCTCCTTTTGACGTCGATGCGCTTGCGCACAATGCTGTTATGCACGTACGTAGTGCATAATAGCAATAACCACTTTATTGGCAGTTGTCCGAAATCAATGATAATAATTGTTATTATAATTGCTACGGATAAAACTGTGACAGTCAAAGTAGAGATAGAAAGTCAATACGGTGTTTTTCCATAGTTCAATATTATATCTTTCAAAATTCCAATCTATATGGTATGTGAGCATTGAACTACAATTACTTTGTAACTCAATGTATGTGAGAAATCATGATGCAAGCATTGTAACTCAATAGTTACAAGTATTGTAGTTCAATGCATGCAAGCTAGTAAGTTTAGTGACTTGTCAACTGTTTAGCAACCAAAGTGGTGCCGTATTCTGTGTTACTTCAAAATAGTTTTTTTTAAAGTAATCAACAACTAGCGTTCTTATGGTCCGTTTTTCTAACTTTTAGGCGTCAGACGGTCTAGTGCATCCCCTGAGGTGTGTATATTGTCATAGTGATGTCAAATCAACAATTCTCGGGTCTTTAGTTCGGTCATTTATTCTACACTTTAACTTAATAATTAATATTAATCTAGCTCAGTTTTGCATAGCACCGTCCCGACAAATTTAATTGGACAATAAAACATAAGACGGTCGTAATGATTTGTGCATCGCACTGATACGAGACGTTAATTATTAATATTATTATAAGTGCTCATTGAATAACAGCGATACAGTCATTATCGCCCATTGAACACACTTGTTCATTCAGTTGCGACCTAGATATTGTGTAAACAATTGGTCTAGACTGAGCGTTGGCATTCCTAGAATAAGATGTTTAGAGGACAGGCCCTACCGTAGTTACGAAAACTGCTTAAAACTGCAGTTAAGAAAACTAAAAAGTGTAAGGGAGCACAAATTATATGAGAAAATCTATTCTATCTTGGGAATTATCTAAGTTGGGGAAGACCAAAATATGATCATAACTACTTAGGTCTATGCTACGATTCAAATAAAATGTAGTCAGTTATAATAACTCTAACTTAACGTTTGTGAAAATTGTACAATCAAGGAGGCAGCAATTTTTTAGGGTATATAAATCAGAGATCAACCTTTTTCCTCTGCTGATGTATGATGAATGATGATTCATCATTATACATCAGCAGAGGAAATGATGAATGATGATTATTGAATGAAATATTTTTGTTTACTTATAGCACAGAAGACAGAACATACTACTTATAGTAAGCATTCGTGATTTCTCGTTGTAGTAAGTATACCTAGTATTAGGTATAAGAACAAAGATAGATAACTAGACTAAAGATGACAAAATGCAATTAAAAAGACACCGTAATCGTTTTAAAGCGTGTTTTTTTTACTAAAATTCAATACATATTTAATGACAAAAACTTTGTAATTTTTTCTTGTAACGACATTTTTACTTAAGACTTTAAATGAAAAATAGATGGAATATTAATATAACCAATAAAAAGTACAACACTAACTGGTTGTAACATTTCCATTAGCGTTCGTTGAAAGTGTTTATTAATGAAATAATTACATTCCAGCCTTAACAACTACCCTTTGATCCAACAAAGACAACGTAATCAATTCGATTAATCCCCGCCGAAAATAACGACTCCATCGCACCAACCAATAAATATGAAGAGAAACCCACACTTTATTTATTCCTGAACGTTTATTATTTTAAAAAATAAGAGAAACATGTCTCGAAATTACGTAGGTGTGAAAGAGATGACCGGAGGCGTCAAAATTATCTGGAGAAGCTATGGAGCGCTGTCAAATGAACCCGTGTGGAAAAAGGATGGACGTATAACAATACTCATGTGTAAGAAAAGGATAGGATATATAAAAGATGGCCGTGGAGGTGAAAATTTGCATTTTATCTTTATAGATCTTCTTGTTAATTGAGAGTGCGAATGTGTTTTGCGTACACGCGTTAATTATCGATTGATTAATGATTACTCGCTACTGTCCATTAATTTTGCGATAAAAATCGTTATAGAATATCGATCATGCCGGACGAGCGAGGCACAGTTACGATCTCAATTTGTATTTCGTTTCGACGTTTCGCTTAAATGAAATTGCATCGGGTTGTTAATCCATCAGCTGTTAGTTTTACTATCTGGTTAACGAGATGGGTGCTAATAATATGTAGGTCTATTAGTTACACTACTTCCTTGAAGTTTTTACGTGATCTAAAAATTCTTATGTTCCGTTAAAACTGGAACTTTCAAAACCACTCCGCCATGATACGCAGTGTCAGCAAGTTGTACGTCTCAGTTGTCTTCTCTTTCCCCAAGTGTTTTTATTCCAATCAAGTCATGATAGGTTTGGATCATGGTCCAAGATTTGTCAAGTCCAGTTATAAGATTGGAGCGACTGTCATCTTGACTTTCGTAATCCTTGACCAACTAGACCTTGTGAGCACGGCACAGTTATTCGACTGTGCACATTTTCTTACGATTTCATAACCGTTAAGCTAGTGGTAAAATACGCACATGAAAAATCCAAAGCATGTGAAGAGACGTTTGAAACTACTGCACTACCGCAGTTCTCAGACATTGATTTGTTTTTTATCACGGGAGTAAAAACTGTCATTTATCATCAACTTGGGGCTCTTCAAGACCAGAATTAACGGGCTATTTCTAAGCAAGCGCGCTCCATCGTAGACCGTATAGTTGTTTAACATCAGGCAACTCAACTTTCTTGTCAAGTGCTGGCTTAGTCCAAATATAAAAAACTAGCGGCCGCCCGCGGTTTCACCCGCGTGGTTCCCGTTCCCGTGGGAATTGATCAAAATCCTTTCTTTTTTAAGAAGTATTCTGCTATTCGGGACGGAAACAAATCCAACAAATCAAAAACTATGGCAATCGGTCCAGCCGTTCTCGAGTTATAAGTGTTGTAACAAACACGACTTTCTTTTATAATATAGATATACCTATCCACCAAACCCCCTTTCCCTGGGTTCTAGCTGGTTCTCAGTAGCAAAGATTCCTGTAGCATTCCACCACGCTGACCCGGCCACTCGTTACGAATGGAAAAATATTAAGAAATTAAGTTACGAAATAACAAGTAAACATCATGTAAACTTCCGCGGTTAATCAAAGGCAAATGAAATAAAAAATAAGTTCCGCCCTAATTATTTTAAACGACGAACGATAAATCAGTAAATGAAAAAGTATTATCGATTTCAAATATGTAACCGAATCGAGACATCATAGTAATGTCGGCGAAGAGTAAACGCTCCTTCACCGATAAATTACGATAAATTACCCTAATTATGAACTTTGTTTGTTTGTGATAAAGTACATATTGTGCACGCCGAAACGGCCTATATTGATCGGCCTTTGACTCGAGTGATTTGTATCACATGCTTCCGTTCCATTAACCCGTGCTTTGATTCTGCCCTTTATTGATTCATTCATTGATAAGTTTCATTCAAGACTGATACGTCCATCGCAGACTCCTATTTTCCTTCAAACTTGTTTCTCCGAGTGCTTTATCCGGATCTAATCATAATCGTAGTCAGATTCGGCAAATCCTCTTATAACACTGGAGCGACTGCTATCAGCTGTCTTCCGTAACCCTTAACGGGGGAATTAGACTGATTCGGTTCATCTACATGGAGCGTTGAGAAAATTAACCGTCATATACGTGATGTACAGTCAACAGCACGTCAGACGTAACACTTTGGACTTTGTACCGCTCTTATGTCGGGGGCATAAGCGCTATTATCGAACTGCAAGTGTATACCGTGATGTGCTGTTGACTGTACTGATCCGTGCTTCGGAAGGTACGTAATGCCGTTGGTCCCGACTATTCCAAGTATGTCTGGTTTCCCTTGTAGGGTTACGGAGGTCAGATGGCAATCGCTCCATTGTTATAAACAGGCTTGTCAAATCTAGAATCATAGTCGAAGCGGACCCTGAGCTCCATACTGGATGCAATAGAGAATACGCTGGGATGATGATGATGATACTGAAAAGTCTCGCCCAAAAAAGGAAAAACTATAGTTCAATGAATTTGTGAGATTTTTCTTACTTACTAATTATTATTTAGCGTCTGTCGTTTAACTCGCGTATCGTCATGAACCGATGTTTCGGCAACTCGGGTCTTTTGCTAAAAATTTTAATTACGCCATCAGTCGATCGTGACTTGACAATGTGTCGATGCCTACAAAGTATTTAATTTCATTGATCTATCATAAACAAATGTCGGTACAGAAAGTGCTAATTGTTCCCTTTTTTACAACGTGTTCTTTGGCAATCGTGCGTGGCTTTGTGGACTGGACTAAAAAACATCGGCTTTGTTACTACACCGCAATGTCCTGTAGTTTTCAAGATAAATTTCAAGTGCAGTGACCTCCAGGTTGCCGGAATAAACCACCTGGAGTTACTTACTAGGTACTTTGTTGGCTGGCTTAGTCAATGAGAGTGGAACTTACTCGTAGCTAGTAAGCAGAATTCTAGAGAACTTTTACTAAGGCGGGAATCACATCCTTCACTGAGGTTCAACTAGAGATTTTTTTACCAATAGGATAAAAAAGATTTCATCTCCAAAAAATTTGCAGGCACAGTATTGGCTATAATATCCCACTTCAGGGCAGGGCTTCATATCTGTAATTAAGATGAAATAGTACCTAAATGTTAATCACAATATTTGCCCAAAGCGATTTGGCGATCCCAAATCCTAGTTAAGTTCGCTAAATTCCGTAACATACATATTTTGTTTAACCTGGAAAAACGTTTTTGCTAAATTCTTTTTCCAAGCAGTACTCAAAATGTAGACCCTCTGTATTTAACCAAGTATTTAGTGCGTTAGGTAGACGTCTACGACCGACCGTAGTATTTAATTCGTCGCTCGGTCACAGTATTTATTGATTGCCGGCCAGTGAGCCGCGACGTGCCGCTGGATAAACAAGGGATAAAAAAAATAATAAAAATAAAAATGGCGACGGCACCGCCCCCTGCGGCGACCCGGCTACCGTTTCGAAACGTCATTCTCCACAGCTCTGCAGGCTTGGTACTTTGGAAGATATCGATGTTTGCTGCCGGTCGATAAAAAACGTCGATAAACTTGACTGACTACCTACGTATAGTCTGGTAAGCTACACAAGCTTTTGCTGTTTTCCCGCTAATTATAGGACTCTTGAACTCTCTTTCTCTTGAAGACTAACAGTATGGCAGCATATTGAGGTTTACTGGTGTAGTGAGTGTCCTCTAATAGAATGATTTTGTTGCACAGTTGAATGTTTTTATAAAGTGTGACCTATATAAGAAGAATATTCTTTGATTAATTTGTATGTGTCTCGGATGTTTTCATGTAAGTGTTTCCATACTACCTATACCTTAATAAGTGCATTTAAAGACTTTTTATACTTTTACTTTTTAATTAAATACACGAGTGTCCAATAATATAAATCTAATTTTATCGATAAATAATATTTTAGTTTATCGATAGTCTTATGTAAAGCCCTTCACGTTTTCACAGCTGAGGTGGAGTAAATCGATAGATTTTTTTCCTGTGTATCGGCTTTCAATCCCAGGTTTGGTGATATCGACTTATTCAATTTCAACAGTTCTCATTTGTCGTGGTTCTCCGTTTCCGTTGGAAGGTGTTTCTTTTTTATCGATGTCGATAGCGACCGATTGGTCACGCGCATTCCTAACGTTTCATTGAAACGTTCGATTTATAGAATTTCCTTTAATTCGTTTCGATGGTCAGGTGCAAGGGACCCTGATACGATTGATTCTACGATACAATGACATACCTAGTAATACTTATTTTTGGTTGATTGAAGTTTTTACGTTGAAAGTTATCAGTACGGCTTTTGTATGAATCCACTTTAGTAAGTATGTAGTCAAAATGTGCTCACAAAAACTATTACATTGATCCAACCATAAATTAGTTTTTAAACAATTCGTTTTGTGGCTGGCATATTATGATATCAGAGTCAAGGAAAGTATTGACAAAAAACATCGAGATAAATAGACATTTGCATCCAGACATAAATCTTAAAATAATATTCCCCACTAGAATATAAATCCTGATTTGGAATTCTATTCTACAATAATATCTGCAGTAAGTACACCCTTATGCTAGGGTCCACACACGGACCACTTACACTGGTAGTGACCAGTGGTAATTACACTGGTATAGTCAACAGGAAAGAGTAAAAATTAAAAAGTGGCAATACTGTAGTGTCCTCCCTTTTTTCTTTGATTGATTTGAAAGGGATGTCACTACAGTATTGCCACTTTTTAATTTCTACTCTTTCTTGTCAGACTATAATGACCACTGTAAGTGGTTAAGACCCTACTAAGCTACATAAGACCCTGTTTAATAATAAATGACTTAAAAATAAAATAGTTAAAAAATAAAAAAACGTCTTCAAAATACGCTGACTTCACCAAACAGGTAGATAAATTAAAAGTGTCAATTCAAAAAAGTGAGATCAATCAAGTAGGGTCGTTATTTAGGCACAATTAGAGCGGTTAGCGTCCCGCGGTCGCGGTGTTAATTATACGTGCGCGAGAGTCGCCCGCGGCGCGCGTCCGCGCCGCATGGGGTGCGACGGTCCTTGATTGTAGAGTAGCCAGCTCAACTCACATCCTGAGTATCGAATTTGTTGCAATTATTCTAGTACTTTAACTAAAGTTTTTTTTTATTTTACTTTTTCAAGAGTCAAGCCTAGGTCACTATACCTGCGCTAATATATTGTTTTTCTTCAGGGTATTTATATCATCTTCCCTTTATTTAAATAAAACAAAGATTCTTTTTTAAATGCTGCTACGAGTATTTAGCTGTGGCGGTTCACATAATCTTGAAAAATTAAAATTGTTTAGTCATTTGTAACAAGCTCAGAGTGTAACAAATACTATCAAAATGTCAAGCAATAAGATTCACTATTACGAATGCTATCATTTTGACAGGACTTAAAATTAATGTAGGAATTGTACTTTTATGTATTCTGTGGCAAGGATAAGTTTAATGTCTAAAAATTCAAATTTTAATATTTGTGCCAAATATTTGTGTAGATTTCAAAGTGGCGTAAATAAACGTATTTTAAAAAAAAAAAAAAAATAATAAAAAAATAAACGTAAGCTGATAATACACTTTATTACAAAGATTAACGTCTTTACCAAAAAAAGATGTCGCCGAATGTCCTTCCTAAAACTATAACCGTTGGTGATCCTACAGTCAACAGAACGATATCATTCCATGATTCCTCAAATTGATTTAAGGTTTGTCTGGGCGTGACAAATCGCGTATTATAGCTGCATCCTGCGCTGTATGCATTCCTTGTCATTCCTCTGATTAACGGAATTTGTGGCTTTTATGGTCCACAGCTAATCATTATTTTGATTGCATTCGACGGTTAAAAGGAAATAGGGGATAAGCGACAAAAGATGAAATGTTCAGGAGAGCCGTTCAAAGTTTTAAATTTTAGAAAAACTGACGTATTTTTGTCATTTATTAAGATATTGTGAAAAGTGAAACAGATATAAAATCAGATAGACATGGTACAGTTACTGGTATACTTAGTTTTAGTGATTTGACGTTATATAAAGTAGTTTTTGTCGCTTATAACCACAGCTGACCACAGCTTTTAATTTTTGAGTGAGGAAATATGGCATAAGATACAAATGACAAAATCAAATAATAAAGGATAAGAAGCATATGCGACATTCCAACTTATCATTTCACAAGGTAAAAGGGCATAAGCGACTAGACCGTTCAATCAATATTATAGGAAAAGAAGGATAAGGTACTTTTCATAGTGGTTGTATAAAAGATAATAGGGCACAAGAAACAGACGGCATTCAAAACAATACCAGGATATAAGACATAAGTTACACACAATGTCGCTAATGAAGTAGCGCAACCAACACAATCCTTCATGAAAATATCTAAAACAGATATTACACGACACCGCAATAGAGTCTCTCACTTCTAAAGTAGGGTGAAATTGCTTGGGAGTAAAATTTCACAGAAACATACTAAGGATCTATCTTAATAAGAGGCCTATTACAGTATACCCTGCTATAATTTTACACTAAATGGTAGATTTAAAAGATAATAGCTCGTCATTTCATAGGTATTTACTAACGAGCAGATAGTACGATTTTTATTGAAATAAAAAAGGAGTTTTTGTTACCTACTACTTTTTAATCAAGAAAATCAAAATTAACCCCCTTACTAATAAAAACACGAATCGCATGTTTCCTGAAACGTTGTTGTTTTACAAAGATACCATGTTTTGTTTAACGGTGCCTTTTAATTTTAAGTTGCGAAGCTATCTTTATTTTTGTATAATGTTTATTACTTTTTTAAATGTTTACACTTTCTGTCAAATGTTGACAGCGTTATGAAAGAAAGAGACAAAACAGTGTTTTAGCTAAAATAGGTCTTTTGTTCCCACAAAGGACTATAAAAAAACATTGTTTTCTCTTACAACTAAGAACGCTTACTATCTGTTAAGGCATCGAAACTCGGGTTTTTGGGTAGAGTAATCAAAACCCGGGTAGGCCGGTTTTTTCGAGCATTTCGAGCTTTTATTGTAATTATTTAAAATACACTAATCTTCGTTTATATATCGATATCCTGCAATGAGTACAGAATATAAAGGATGAGGAAAAATTTAAATAAATTAAACAGTCTTTACAAATTACAAATACAGTTTTAATGTTTAAAAAAGTGATGAAGATTTATTTTTTTATTCAGAATATCTTAAAACTTAGTAAGTACTTAATCTAGTCTTTTTTAAATTACAGGCTTGCAGAGATTAGTTTTAACATTAAATGAATTATTTTGGTAACATTCTCTTCTATCTATCTAATCAGCCCGTATACACCCACTGTTGAGTATAGACCTCCTCTTTGTCACGCCAAGCATTCCGGTCTTGTGCAAGATTCATCCAGTTGACACCGACGAACCTGACTATATCATCCGACCAAACGGTTTGGTTTTTCCGTTCACTTATTGTATTTAAAAAGCTAATAAAAATAATATCTTGTAAAGACATTTTTGTATTATCACAATCTGTGGGATCAGTTCCAAAATCCTGGAAACTTGCTAACGTGCAGCCTTTGCTCAAAAAAGGCAGCCGTACAGCTGTCCCTCAAATTACTGACCAATAGCCATAAACTCCATTCTCTGTAAGGTAATGGAGCGTACAATCAATTACCGCTTGCTTGCGTATTTAGAAGGTAACGATCTCCTCAGTGATTCACAATTCGGGCTTCGAAGAGGTAGGTCCACTGGGGACCTTCTTATATACGCAACGCATTTATGGAGTGAGGCTATTGAAAACCATGGTGAGGCCATTGCTGTGTCCTTGGACTTGGTCTTTGACAAGGTCTGCCACGATGCCCTTATTGGCAAGCTTCCCTCCTATGGGATCCCCGCTGCAGTTTGTGCTTGGATAAAAGATTTTCTGACTGGACGTCGCATCAGAGTAGTTGTTGATGGGTTTTCCTCCGGCTCGCGAAAAATAAATGCTGGCGTCCCTCAGGGATCTGTACTCTCGGCTACACTCTTTCTGCTGCACATTAATGATATTTTGGCTACTCCCGGAATTCAGGGGTATGCTGACGATAGGGCGGTAGTCGAGAGATACTTGTCTAATGTACATACAGGTAGCGGTGAAACTGAGGCCTTAAGATCAGACATGGTGAACAAGTTGAATCAGTCTCTCCAAGTTGTCTCAGACTGGGGAGATGCCAATTTGATCAGTTTGAACCCCACCAAAACGCAGGCGTGTCTTTTTTCCACCAAAAAAAGCGCATTTGAGATGGCTCCCTCTTTTCGTGGCGTATCTGTCCCTCGATCTGACCGACTCTCTCTGATATTTGGTATGGAATTATCTTCCAGCCTAAAGTTTGGGAGCTACATAGAGTCTGTAGCAGCATCTTCCTATAAAAAGCTCGGAATCCTTTCCAGAGACAGGCGCTAATTCACTGCGGAACAGCTCCTAAACCTCTAAAGAGCTCAAGTTCGTTCCTGCATGGAATATTGCTGCCATCTTTGGGATGGTTCTGCTCGATACCAGCTGGCTGCTTTGGACTCTATTGAGCGGCGTGCGAAGAGGCTTATCAGTGGCGATACTTTGGTCGAGAGCTTGAAGAGCCTCGATCATCGTAAGAAGATTGCTTGCTTCTCCGTATTTTACAGACTCCACATTGGTACTCTCTAAAGTGCAGTCTGTAAAATACGGAGATATAACACTCGTGCTGCTCAGCTGCACGATTTGGTTCGACCAGCTCCGTTCCATCATCGAACTACTAAACTAAGCGATTTGCTTCATCTTTCTTGATACGGAGTGCGCGGGAGTGGAATTCTCTGCCGGGATCTATACACACATACCTACACATTACAACTTGGGACTCTTCAAGGCCAAAATTAACGGGCTTTTTCTAAGCAAGCGCGCTCCATCGTAGACCGCATACCAATTCTGTGGGTCCCGATATTATTAAATATAGGAGCGCACGAGTCACGCTTGTTCACGCTGTCACAGCGCGCGGCTGAGTGTTGCGGCGCACAAGCGACGCGTTTAAAACTGTTTTTTGTGGTATAAAATAGCATAAGCCCCGACTCGTTATTAAATCCTTATTTGGTATTGCGGTATAAGCGACGTATACGTATGATTGTAGAACGTGGAAATATGTTATAATCGACACCATGATATCAAATCTAATTTAAGTAATATGGAATTAGCGACCATCGTTTTTATATTAGTAAACGGAAGTAAGGTATAACCACCAGTGTCATTTGAAAATCAATTTAGGTAATAGGGCATAACCGACTTGGCTGTCATTAAGAACTGAATGGAAATAGGGGATAACCGCCAGAGTAATATAAGTACGCAGTGTGTATATAGGGCACAAGCGCCATAGCTTCTTGGCACCCTTGTGAAGTAAAAAGGTATTACCGACAACAAACCCAAATTAAATCATTTTTGTAGGGGTACAATCACCTTTATAGCAAAAATGACCAGAATTTTCGTCGGTTAGCAAAAATAACACCATGAAAATGTATTTTTTTGCTTGGGCATAAACGCCAAAAAAGTCATCGTAGAGCCATGGGAGTAAGCGCATTCGAAAGAGCAGAAAATTTTAAGTCCAATGGCATATATAACTCATTTTTGACCAAAATGTCGCTTATGCCCTATTTCCTTTTAACCGTCGAATTGTGTTGGTTTTGATTGGTTTTCCATTCACGCTATTTTACTTATATTCTGTTGTAATTGGTATTTTTGCTATTAAGATTTCTTTATTGGCTTCTGTTTGGTAAGATGTTCTGTCTGTTACAATGTTATTATATTAGCCGAGGCGTCAGGGGTCGTGTGTTTGAATCCAACCAAAGACAAACGTTTTTGCTTGTTCTGTGTCTGGCTGATTATTAAATAATCAGCCAAATTTTGTAAATTACGAGTAATATTTATTATACTTATGGCACCTTCGTTTTTCTGATGCCAATAATAAAGTAACTGTGCTACTGACTTTTGGTATAGAGCTAAGTATCATTGTCCGATACTTATTTATTATTTAAATATTTATTTATCATAGTAACTAGATCCTTTTTTTTAAATAACTATTCTTCATAATGATATAAAGTTGGGTATGCACTATAACAAATACTATACTTACATAGCAAAACTGATAGAACAACTTATCAACACTTTAACTGAAATATTTTCAAAAAATATTTTAAAGATAACATATTATTATATATAAACCCCAAACCTTAAAGCTTTTCTTCACAGACGTACAGTCGACGGCACATCAGACTACCCTAATCTGTCAAATTTCTACAGCCAATTTTCAGCTTTATGTACTTCACATAGAGTTCTCTTTCAATTGAGAAATTTTAACAGATTCGGGTATGTTGATCGGCTGCATGCCGTCCGGACGTATCCAACCATGCATTAGTCGACATTTTACGTGTCATTGCAAATTAGAAATTAAAACACGCAATTGTATGTATCAACGATGGTCAAAGTTCGCCACGCTCGAAATGCTCGAGTCAATTAAAGGTGACCTCACGAATTAAAAGGCACCTATCATCATTAATGCGATGACTGATGGATGCATGACTCGATTGTTCCGAACTGATTGATGGCTGCGTTGGCGCGGTCGCATGCGCCGGCGGTTCTCACTCGTCAATGGACACTGCAAGCGATGCTAACATATTAACAAATGAAGCGATAGAAAAAAAAAAAAAAGAAAAACGAAAGAAAATACATTTATTGACCAAAGACAACATTGGTTAGTACACAAAACCAATTAATTTAAAAATAAAAAACAAAAAACATTGACAAAATAATTAATAAAATTAAACAAAAACAAGACTATCTATGATCAAGTGGGCCATACATAGGAATATTTTTTTTTTGCCAACCAGAAATACAAATAAACATCCAGATATTAGAAAAACACAAATGTTTATCACATAAATTCGTACATAGATTCGAACCCATGCATGGCCATGAAACGCTCACAGGGTCACTATGTTTTAATTCTTCTTCCTGCCCTGTTCCTAATTTATTTGGAGACGGCACAGTAGGCTGTTATCGTAGTAGGCTGGTATGTTTTTCGTTTGCACTTATCCCTCTCACTCATCAATAAGGTATTACTCCTTTTTCATTTATATTTAATCTTACACGTAATCTATAAAATCCTAATTTGTTTAGGATTTAGTTATTTATAGTATATTGTTCACTGTATTATTTTCACTTTTTTTTGTGCTATCTCTTTTGCCCGTTCCGTTAGCACTACACACTATTTTTCTTCTCCTTGGCCCAAAGGTTGACTGGCAGAGAATGCCATTAGGCATTAGGTCCACCTTATGTGCTCTTGATTATGCATTAAAGTTTAAATAAATAAATCTATTCTTAAAACAAATAGTTATGTTTATGCTTTTAGTGTGAAGTGAACTTTATTATTGCAGGCTTATAATACTGGAATTATTAAGATGTAAACCTTGTCTATGTCTGCGTGCGTCCTTATTTAATAAATGGCTTACGGCTCATATAATTAGGAAAGTTACTTATTCTGTATTAATTAACTTTTATAATGTTCAGATTATGGATAGGTATACGCGACACTATGATATCGAGGTGGTTTCTTGATATTTTCGGCACAAAATCTCTAACTGATATTGGCGGGGTAAAAAATTATATAGCGATAATTAATCAGGGAAGATATAGAGGTGTTAATTTCTCATGTAGAGATGTTTTTTGTCTATCTACTATACTTTTTTATGCCAGAGGCGGCAAACGAGCCAGCGTGTCGCCTAATGGTAAGCAATCACCGCCGCCCATGGACATCTGCAACACCAGAGGGATCGCTGATGCGTTGCCGGCCTATGGGAAATGGGCCTCCGGTACTCTCACAAGCCAGACGAAACACACACTAATATTTCACGCTCAAAGTCAAAGTCAAAGTATTTATTTTGCAATTTGATTTACCAAGAAATTCTTTTGCACGTCATAAACTTTTTTACGCTGGTGTAACTTCCCCGGTCGAGCCGGCCCTTTCGTACTGTAAAACAGCATGGCTCTACCACTACACCTTCTAAAGTCTAAACTATCAAAATAATTAAAAAAGGGCCTATAATCGCATTTCCTTGTGCCGATTCCTCGTAAGCAATTCCAACTAATTCATAAAAGGACATCCAATCTGTACCCAAGGGAGAACAAAGTAGCCTAATAGAGAATTATAACAAACAAACGCGTGGCAATTTCACACTTTATTAATGCCAGTATTAGGCCTAATCCGACTTTGTCACGTGCCAAACGCTTCCCATAAAAACTGACACCCCAACAACAAAAGACCATTGCATTTTAGCTTCTCTATGACGGGATTAAACGCGATTTTGGTTTGATAAAATCAGATAGCAATCCCTCTTTTAAAAACTCTTGCGAAAATCACAGAGTGTGTATGGAATGTTGTATTTTCATTGCACTTCATGGAACAAATATCAATATCGATGTTTTCTAGGGTTGTGATAATATTTTTAAGTTATCGTGTTCTTGTCGATGTGCAGCCAAAATAATTTATTTATTTTATCTATAACTAAAATGAAGTAGTGAAAGTCAATCTATTAAAATAGTTATTTATGTGACTGCTGCATAATGAGGGTCATTAAAATACGAATGTGGTTTTATGAAACGAACTAAGTGAGTTTCATAAAAGAATCACATGAGTATTTTAATGACTAATATTATGTACAGTCACATACATAACTTTATCTTCATTCATACGATAATATGTCTATTTTATAGTCAGGATTGATGAGCAAACGATGAGATAGTTACCAACTTAATCTGTATGTAAAAGTTAGTACTGACATAATGACTGACGTTTGTAGTTTTAAAAATCCATAAACAATCTAGACTCGAGTTGATTTCGATTCTCAAATCGATTGTTATAATTTCAGCATCGAATTAAATGTATAGGAATGGAACATAAAATTACTAATCGACTAATTCGATAATCGAAAAAACCTATTAATTTTTACTTTTATAGAAGACGTTCGAAATTTGAACGAAATTAAGTATCATTAAGTATAAAACATTTCAATGCAGCCACAGATACTTATATCTAAATGTAGGGCGTTTGCTCATCGCTCCTGAATATAAAATAGACATATTATGGTATGGATGTAGATAAATATTCTTTTACTAGTCTCGTGTTTGTAGCGTCAGCTTAGACTTCCCCTGATGTCGCTTACTTTATCAAAGTTATTGTGTAGAAAATAAAAATAGATGTAAGTAATTAATGAAACAATCTTTAGACATTTTTTTAATTTTGGTTGAATATTGGAGTGGATTTATCAATGAATCCAAACTTTAAGAAAAATAAAATGATTGAATGCAACATATCGACAACATAAAATTCATAACTGCAGCAACTCTAAAAGCACTCAGTTTCCCTTCAATTTTTGACAGGTCTACAGATAAAGCGGCGCGCGCAGAATCCGCGGACCATAGATCACAGAGTAATGCGGTCACGCTCTATGGTATTAAGTGTCAGTTATCGTCTCCACGGGGCTTACTCGCTCTAATACATTTTTATGTTACGTTCCCCCTACAATAACAACATGAAGTGAGGTTTACACGGATTGAATACGGCATTATAATGAAATGATTCATATTTAAGTGAGTCCTCCCCTCGTGAGTTGTAATTTGATGGTGTCGGGGATCGGAAGCAATGTTTCTTATTAAACTGGTGTTATGATTGCCTTTTTTATTGGTTTGTACGGATTTATTTCTTGAAGATTTTGCAATTTTGTAGTAATGAAGTAAGTCGTACGTTTTTTAACGATTTGTTTATTTATTCTTGAAATTGATGTGAGGCAAAAAACTTCGGTACCTATTTATTGAGATAACTTTTGAAGTTCGAATAACAGTCACAAATCAGCAGCGAACTTATAAATTACCTACTTAAAACCGCTTTTAAAATGTAGGACATATCCAACGAATCTCACTCTGTTGCTGTTTAATTGAAATAATTAAAAATGGTTTTCACTTTTAAGAAAAAAGAAGATACGATACTTAAGTATGTTGGATTTGTACAAAATCTAGAAGCAATCAACCAATTTCAGTAGGACTCAAAATTCTGCTAGAGAAAATATATAAAAATCACTGTAATTTGATTTAATTGCAGTACCTATCGTATCTATAAGGTACCTACTAGTTATAAAACATATTTGGGGCGATTGTTTCTGTGTGAACTCAATCTGAAATACACAAAAGGGGCCAATCCTCAAAACAAACAGTTACATTACTCATCGCAGCTCAACCACGACTAACAAAACGCCCAGATTTGCTTGAAATTAGACTAAACCAGCACTATCGGCCGGTTCCCAGACTACGCATAATCCGGATGAGCAGCGAAGATAACGCGATAACCGCCCAGTAATAGTCCAAATAGTCCAAATATCTCCTTAATGCGTATGTAATGGGACGGCACGTGGCGCGAGCGGCGCGCGCGCCCTTACCCGGATTAGCACTTTACTCGGCGACTGTCCCTGGGTACTTTGTTGCTATTTGATTTTAATACGGCGCTAGTGTTGGTGGCAGTAACTTGGCTTTGTTGACAATGTGGTATTGAATTACATGTTAGAGAGAAGTGAGGAAAGTGGGAGTCACAGACGCAAGGACAACTCCGAGTAGGTGTAAGATACGCTTCTCGCCTTTGAAAACATAAAGAAGATGACTGAACACTATCCGGGGATAAAAGCAGCCTACATAATTATGTCCTTTCTATCGAAAACAGTGGCGATTGGGAAGGCTTATGTCCAGCAGAGGACTGGCCGACTGAAGGCTGGCTAAAAGACAGGCCGATGACGATGATGATGTCCTTTGGTTTATTTGTCTGTATCAAAAATCAAAATGGGTTTAGTGATAAAGCGTGAAAGCAAAACAACTTTAACATTATTTTATAATATTGGTATAGATAAAAGATACTTATTAACATTGTCCAAAACAACCTCAACAAACAATGTTTGCTTTGACGTGCCAATTCAATAACACGAGTTACCGCGACGCAACGGCACTGTGCCAATAGTCTGGGGAGCTTTGTATCTCGCTTTTAATTACTGATTGATCCGCAGATACGCCGTACCGGCCATAAATTAGACGAACGCCGCGGATTTACATGCGGAAATAACAATTTGTGAGCGTGCCTTTATTTGTGAGCCAGCCTTTATTGTGAGCCTGCCTTTATTTGCGAGCGTGGAGAGGGTTTATGCAATCGTACCTGAGTGTGTCCCCAGGTTTACGCTGTGACGTCATCGCCACTCATTGTGACGTTGGATTTTAAGTTTCGAATGTTGTGCCCAGTTTTGGCGTGTTTAAAAAAGATGAAGATTATATATATATTTAAAATACAAAATTAAGGAAATTGATTAAATAAATTATTTTAAAATAATAATGTTTTGGTGAGAAAAGGGTTTAGTTTACGAAAGCTAAGAAATCTAAGAATTGCTTATTGTTAAATTAAATCCTTGGATATTTTTATTTAGTTGCGCACCGAGAATCGACCCATCTTCCTCACGCATGCGAAGCGATTTAGAATAACTACGGCTGCCACAGCTCTCAATTTAAGTAAGGTAACTTGAATTGAAGTAAACAAAAACAAATAGCTGGAAATCCTGGAAATTTGATTTTCTCACTAATCCACGGAGATACATGAGAAATCGTATTCTAACCTATATTAAATAAAAAATGTTACGGCTAGCGAAAAAATAAACCCAACACGATGAAAGAGATAGACGGATTGGACACAATTTTGATAGTCGATGACTAAACGAAATACTCGTAGGGCGCGAGATTATGCAATAAATGACCAAGAATGTAACTATCTTGCTGAGGAAAATAACAAAATATTTTAATTTATCTACTCACATCTCTTCAGTGCGGTCCCGTCGTAGTTTTAGAGAATTAATTATTATCAAAAAGGAGGCGAACTGACACATTGATCACCTCATGGTAAGTGATCACCGTGATCCATGGACATTTGCAACACTGGTGATGGTAAAATGCTTATTAATGGAGTCTGGTGGCAGGAGTTTTTCAAGGTTATGTCACTTTTCCACCTTACTCGTACCTTAAAAACTGTCGTCACTCGTCAGTATAGTTCTGGGTGTGTTGTTCAAATACGTAGGTATGTGAGTAATATTACACAAAATCAGAAACGTCTGCAAGAAGTGAGCACATCGATCGATCCTTCTGAAATGTTCTCAATCAGCTAACGTGACATACAAAGTTATCTTGGCTACATGTGGTATACACCGGACCCCTATCTCGGAACTAGGAATAGTGCGGTGTTGTCCAGTATACGAGCGATCGCGTCCAATGCTGTTTTACGAGCGACCAGCTGGCTGACACTGCAGGGGGCACCGCACCTACCGTGGTGGGTGCTACGTGACTCCCTTACCACCCTTTGTGTAGTTTTATTGTAAACTTGTCTGTCTAGGTTATAGTTTTGTTCAGTGGTAATAAACATGTGCGAAATTGATAGCATTCCGAAAAATGCTCAAATACATACAAGTATCCATAATCCAAATAAGATTATGAGTTTAATGTGTTACTCAGTGGAAAAGGCTTTATTGGTACGCTATGTCTGTTTGTCTACTGAAGTTAAACAAAAAAAAAACAATAATATAATCAGACTGTTTATTGTTCATGCATATGAATATTAAATATTATAAATTATATCTCACTCATGTGGTGTTTCTGATGCGCGATGATATATGTAGGTTTCGTCGATTATGGGGCATGTACCCTAAAATCGAGGTGCTAGAAACAACGGTTTAATCTCATAACACAGTAGCAGCAGTAAAATAGCGCATAATAATATGTACATACAGAGGCGGATTATCCTAAAGGCAAAGTAGGCATGTGCCTAGGGGCGCGACGGTACAAAGGGGCGGCAGAATTGTAAAATAAAGAAAAAATATACAATATTGCATAAAATTAATTGCGCTAGTAAGTAAACCACCTACGTAGACAATGAAAACTATTATTTTTGCTTACAAAAAGATGAATTTCACGGATGGGACTGGCTAAAACTTACGCCTACAAACAACCTTGTCGATGGTACATGATCTCTGATTGAAGTTGGAAAGATACGACTGCAATGTTTGTCGCGTCGGGGCGTCGACTGTAAGTACTATCGGACGTTCCTGCTTCTAAAATTGCGGGGACGAGTGTGGTGCGGGGGCGGAAGCTAAGCGGTCAGGCGCGAACGAATGCGCAAAAATTTTTAATTCACGACGACACGTTCGTTTGAAAGAAATCCGGGATCTTTTGCGCTTACTGCAGACACCTAGACCACTATCAATACTATCGAGGTCGAATTAAGTCATCATCATCATTTCAGCCAAACGACGTCCACAGCTGGACATAGGCCTCCCCACGGATCTCCAAACCGATCGGTCCTGCGCCACCCGCATCCAGTGGATTCCGGCGATATTTAAGGATTTATTGGTCCACCTTGTGGGAGGCCTACCACAGCTGCGTTTCCCGGTACGTGGCCACTCGAGGACCTTTCCGCCCCAACGGCCGTCAGACCTCCTTGCAATGTGTCCCTGCCACTTAAGGCTTGCAATTCTTCGGGCAATGTCGGTGACCTTGGTCCTTCTGCGGATCTCATCATTTCTGATGCGATCACGCAGGGAGACTCCAAGCATAGCCCTCTCCATTGCCCTTTTGCGCGATTTTGAGCCTTTTTATGCGGCACATTGTAAGTGGCCACGTTTACGTTCCGTAAGTCATCACTGGCAACACACACGTATCAAAGACTTTCGTCTTGAGGCAATGCGGTAGTCGGGCCGAGAAAACGCTGCATAGCTTCCCAAACGCTGCCCAGCCGAGTTGGATTCGTCGATCGACCTCTTTCTGAAAGTTGGACTTACCAAATTGGACTTTTTGTCCCAGTAGTAGTACTTATCTACAACTTTCAGTGTTGAGTCCCCAACAGGAGTTTATAGGAGTGGGTACGACATGGGAGTTCGACATGATTTTCGTCTTTTCCATGTTCATTTTAAGACCCACTTGTTGAGACACTCTACTGAGATCGTTGAGCATTGTGCCTAGGTACTTCCAAGGACTCAGCCATGACTACAATATCATCCGCAAAGCGAAGATGCGTCATGTACTCGCCGTTTATGTTGATGCCAAGTTCTCTCCAGTCCAGAAGCTTAAACACGTCCTCCAACAGAGTATGTAGTGAACAGTTTCGGCGATATAACATCGCCCTGTCTCACACCTCGCTGGAACCGAATGGGTTTTATCTCCTGGTCCTGGAGGCGGACTGACATGGTGGCGTTTTCGTACAGCGACTGCAACACTTGTATGTATCGGTAGTCTATTTGGCACCTTTGGAGTGACCGAAGCACGGCCCATGTCTGAACAGAATCAAAGGCTTTTCATAGTTCACAAACGCTAAGCATAATGGGAGATTATTTCTTCGGACTTTTGTATAATCTGCCGCAGCGTGTGCATGTGGTCTATGGTACTAAAGCCTTTACGGAATCCGGCTTGTTCGGGAGGCTGGAAGTCATCAAACCTACGTACGAGACGATTCGTTATAACTCTAGAAAACAGCTTGTAAACATGACTCAGTAGCGTGAGGGGTCTGTAGTTCTTCAGCTGCGTCCTATCGCCCTTTTTGAAGAACAGCTTCACCACGCCCCTGTGCCATGCTGTTGGCGTTTTGCCCTCGAGAATAACGGAGTCGAACAACCTCTGGAGAGCTTTCAGGACCGGTCGACCTCTTGCCTTTAGAAGCTCCGCTGTAACTCCGTCATCCCCCGGCGCCTTGTTGTTTTTAAGCTGTTTTAGAGCTACACTGATTTCGTAAAGGCTGACGTCTTGATTATATTCAGTGTAGTGTTGGGTCAATTTGGCTCTACGATCTGTGGCCTCAGTGACAGGTGTTCGTGTCATCGAGTAATGCTGCCCATAAAAGTTTTCAATCTCGGCCAATAGCTCATGGCGTGACGTGACTACTCTACCGTCCTCTGTCTTCAACAGGAAGCTCTCCAAGAGACAGGTCTCTGGCAAACACTTTAGAGCCTTTGTTTCGCTCAAGTAATCGCTCGAATTAAGTATCTAACTATAATAATTATATTAAAGATCTAAGGTTAGTTAAATATATAAATAAAATATTTGATATACTGATTTAATTAATTTTTTATCCTGTTTATAATTTTCGGGTTTGTCAGTCGTACCTTAAAGCTTTAAAGTATTGTATGTAAATCGAATTCTTAAAATCTGTCGGACAATATCGATCTCATGTAAACTTATGCTCTTTTTTCCTTGGCCTCCATCTCACCGCGTTTTCCTAAGGTACATCGGTTTCGGTCAAACTATAGTAGGTACGAGTTATTTTTAATATAGGGGCGCCGATGAGATGCTTGCCTATGGCGCTCTCAACGTTTAATCCGCCTCTGTGTACATATTTAGTTGCTACTAATTTGTAGTCCCATCTCCCAAGCCCTCATCACAGGTATATCTTCATTGTGTATTCTATAAAAAATAATAGCTGCATTTGGGCGAAGATAGTAATAAAAATACACGGAACGGCCGATATAATATGGGGGCCGGGAGCGATGAAAAATAAATAAAAACGGGATGGCGGTCGGGCGCGGAGGGAAAATGAAAAGCCACTTAGTTCCCTCCCTGGCTCACTTTGTGAGGGATTCACCGAGCACTCCGCCCTCCGACTTTGCTTGGAGCCTTTTTTGTTGACTTTTTGAGCATAGCTTCTTCGTCTTGAAGTTGTGATTTGAAAACAGTGGTTGAAGCAACTTTTGGCTATTTCAGCATGATAGTTAAATTCCAGAGGTCGTGATGTAAATAGGATAGGATGACCCGTTAGAAAAATGTGGTGTGAAAAAATGAAAGATCTTACAAATAAAATGTTTTGAACCGTGGGTTTTGAACCCAGACTTGGATCTTGGATCTGGTTGGGTAGAACTGTAAAATATGGAGTACAAATTGAAATAATAGTTATTCTTTCTTCATCAATTTGGTTTAAATTACTATTATTATATACCGTGTTTCACTTTAAACCGCCTCCGCAGAACAGTTGTTGAATCTACTAACCACAATAGGCTTGGTTGTATTTATGCGGAGTCTAATATGAAGATCTATATTGAAGATCAAAGAAGTTTACAGGGCTATCGAATGTGCGTTCCCATTAAAACGATGTTTCCTGATAAAATAGGCCGGGAATCGTAATCTTACCATCGGACGAGCCACGTATCTCTTACAGCTGTAGTAGTATAAATATCTACCACAATCTACATGAAAAGTAAAGTTGTGATTCAGATGCGCACCATGGGCGAAGCGTGGAGTCGCCGTAAAAAACATAAAATATAGCGGGAAAGCGCGGGAAACGATGAAATATGGCCAGCTCGATTCGCCCGTCCGTCTGATGTCATTAGAGCCCGTAAATTGTGCCCGCAAAAATGTACCAATTTTAACAAATGCGCGATATTTTCAAGGCGACAAGAATACATGAGACACTCATTACACTCCAAAAAAAATAAGACACTTATTTTATTACATTTTACTTCTTTATTTCTGGAGAGTTTCTTAGTGTTCAGAACTGTTTTTGGGATAAAAAGTTTACTACGTTCTATCTAGTTTGTGAATCATATGCGGTGATGGCTCTATGGTTAACTATGAATCGTTAAACATGTTTGACCTGGCCTGAGTCTGACTCAGGAAATGGACCAAGTCCGTTTCCCGGGTCAATCAAAATGAGTGTCGGATTTTTCGAATACAGCGCGGGTTTGTGATCTACCATCATAATATCCATACTTAGCATACGTGGTGATTATGCAATGCAAGTGCCCATCAGAATGCCGATTATTTGATTTCAATAATGGAGGGCTTTGCTAACTTTTAACTTTAATTCGGTTTGAGGACAAAATATTATGATTATGACCAATCTTATCCATTTTACCTATGATATCTTGGCCGTAATTTACCAGCACATACATCTCGACACGCCCGCCGCATCCCGGCGTGTCTTGCACAAATTGAGTCAAATTGTTATTTACGCATCGCGCTTCCGAATCCTTATGAATTGTTAACGATGTTTCTTTGGATTTTTGACTTAAAAACTTCTACTTTTCATTTCAATCCAATTTGTGAAAATAAACAAATGAAATATATACATACTACATTACAATATTGATCATTTTCCAAAGCGACTCGCTTATGTAATTATTATGGGTAATTTCTTTTAACTAAACACCAACAAGAGCAGTATAAAAATCAGGGGAATATTAAGCTAAACTGGAAAGACCCATTTATAATTCAACCTATTTAGAATATTATTGTTCAAAAAAAGCAAGTCTCGTTAATATAACGTCACATTTATTTAAGCATTGGACACTTTTATTCGCGCGTAAAACCTCATTCAACAATTTATATCCAAACAAACACTTCAATTTTAACCCTTGACTCGCGGTCGGGGCCACATCGACCCCACGCGAGCATTTCGGCAGATGGGACTGTTACAACAAAAGTCGGCGTCGATCGCCGTTGAATGAGACCAGATAATCTTTTAACTCACTGTTGAAATTCACGACCCTTCTATTTGTGACTCTAATAAACTGGTGAACGATAACGCGTCGGATTACAATTTTTATAGAGACAAATGTTGCCGAAATAAAGAGATAGGTAGGAGATAAGAATAATTGAAACATGTGTTGTGAATGACGGACTTGGTGAGCACTGTGGCACTTTGGCGTTTTATCTGGATTTCGGTGCAAGCAATAAAAGTGTTACTTGACACCTGTCATTCACATTGCAGCGATTCCGTTATCGGCTATTTAGGGTTATTTTAGAATTGGCGTACCAGGTTTTTTAATGTTTTTATACGATACCTATTCAAAAATTGACAAGTTTTTTTGTCGTTATACATAATTCAGTAACACAACAATTTGGCGAAGTTTTACCATCAATATTGAACCATAGTTTTGTAGAATTTGAAAGTTTTATGGACCTTAGGTTTTCAATGTTGAAATCATTTTATAAAATTTGGTAAAGACTACATATTGAGAATGGATATACTCGTAGGCTTCTTTTGATCCTATAATAATACACACGTCCAATGGGATAAAGAGTTTAATAATAACTTATGAGAACTACATAAGTACAAAACTATTTTGCTTATTATGTTAAATTGTCAAATTAGCTATCATTCTTTGCACTGAAAAAAAGAAAAGATTTATTTCTTTATTTATCAAGCTGAGACAAAAAAAACTATACAAGAAACACAGTAGGTATGTAAACGAAATCCCGACATCCAATAAGTATGTCAATAGTAAACTAATCAGGGTGGCGAAATTGGACGTTACTCGCAACGAAAGCAATGATGGTCGCTAACAAGAAGGAGCGGGCGAGTTAGGGTTGACCGCGGCTCGTAGCGGCGCTGCTACGCCGTAGCAAGGGTTTGAGATCGTGCATTCGTTTTATTTTTAGGCTTTGAATGTTTTTTTTCTTATTAGTTTTTTTTTTATAAAAGATGTTAATCCATATTTTACTAGTGGTCAGTGACGTTGATTAATTCGCGACTTTGACAGAGACAAACTCTGGTAATGAGTTCCTAAAACCAGGTATTTTTGGGAGACGTCTAAAATTTAAAAATGTAGCAAGTTTTGCAATAAACTGATATTAAATATGCATAATGGTATTTACGAATTATTTATTCATTTAAATTATCTAAAAGCACGGGGCGCCTTTGCCTTTGATTGTGATTGTTATAAACTCACTACGTACATTCAATGGTCTGTAAGAACTTAAGCTATAGAACTGTTGTAATATTTATATGTATAAGTAAAAATAAATAAAAAAAAACAATTTCAATAATACATGCCATTAGGTACCAAGGGAAACATTAATAAACCAATACTCAACTTACCGCAACTATAGTGAAATTTGATCGTCACATCTTATGGCACGCGGCTATATTCAAAAATAGATTATTTTTGTATAACCACCAACCCTGCGCAAAACGCATCATCATCGTCTCAGGAGGCCGCGTCCCTGACGAGCCATAACCTTAACTAGCGCATCTGTCCGGCCGCGACACTGGGGTCTCTTAGACCCCGCGACCGGGGGCCTTCAGACCCCGCGTCGCCGCCGCGGCGGTTGAGGGTTGGAACGACAAGAGATGTTGACGGCAACATGTATTAACGTAAATGAAGTTGCGTCGAGTTAATTCAAATTGTGTACGGAAGTTTTTGATGTTTGGGACAGAGGTAATTAGAAGCTAGATGTAAAAGGCGTGGGCATTTTGTTTTTATCACTTTCTCTTTTCTCGGTCTTACACTGATGAGTAAGTAATGTAATATTTTTATTTATACAATAGCCTTCGCATAGGTTGATGTAAATAAATACATTCTTCTTATTAATTCAAAAAATATTACTCTTTATATCCTTTCAGGAAAATGTATGATTTTAATATTACACCCCGAGACTCCATATTATTTATACTAACTAATACATATTATAAAGAGGAAAGATTTGATTGTTTGTTTGTTTGTATTGAATAGTCTCCGAAATTACAAAACCGATTTGAAGAATTCTTTCACCGTTTGAAAGCTACACTATCCCCGGTGAACATAGGGTACTTGATCTAGAAAATGTGGGGGGAAGGGGGGGATATTTTAAAAAAGAAATTACGCGCGGGTGAAACCGCGGGCGGAAGGCTAGTATATAATTTAAAAGCCTACAGTACCTATGCAACACTGCAACACTGTAGGCTTCTCTGATCGAGCCTATAATAGTTAAATTGTACTTTGCATACATTGCCAAAACACAGCCGGAGTTAATATAGCAACAGATGCCTGTGGGGATGGTCCTGAAAAAGTCATACCAAGTATTTACAGAAAAGATTTTTAAGTTTTAAAAATCCAGCTTTATAAAGAAAACAAAAAGAAATAAAACAATACAACATCTTTGCCTAAACACGAAGACCGCCAAACACCGCACTATTTAGTCCTTAGCACTTACATCACGCCGCCATCCCGAGCCCGTAATCACGGCTCCGTCCAAAAACAGCCGCGCAAAAATAACTCCACCGCCGGGCTGGGGGTGGGGGGAAGCTATTAAGCCAAGCCAAAACTAATTTAAATTAAATCCTAGTGAATTACCCGAGGAGGAAATTGTCGAGGGCACCCTCGGTGCTCTGAGAGGCGTACTGTTGGGTTCGGAAGTGTTGGTGGCAGGGATTTTTCAGTTTATTTTCAGTCTTTTGCAGTAGATTCAAAGGAATAATAAAGTATAATGCTATAATCAATAAGCATATAACATTCTAATGCAGGGTAAATAGGCTATATAACTCGAGGGAGGTAGCAACGATGTTGGAATGATGAGGTAGACTTGGTAACACGAGATTAAACACGGGTTCGTAATCACAAACCAGAGCTACCTCTTTCAATATTTATTGCTTTGAAGGGTCATTCCAAATAACAATCATTGAGAGATTTGGTTGCTCAACTAAGATTTTATGAGTAGAAACCTATTGTTTTTTGTGATCTTACCTAATAGTGAGCTGTTGCTTATGCTTTAAAATGTAACTAAGGACTACATAAAAGAATTATTATTTGTATGTGAGGTATGTCTGTTGGTAACTGTGTTGATTAAGTTCCTTTTAAAGAGATCAAACAAAAAAGACAGAGTTCAATTCAAAACAGGCGGAGTTCACTCATAAAACCCCGGGGTGCTCTTCTGATGCTGGTTTTATGCGAATACCATCAGAAAGCGTGTGTATACGCGCTCTCCTTTCCTTGCGGCTAAGCGATGGAATTGGCTGGGAGTTACCTCAAGCGCCAATTAAACAGCTACACCAACGAGCTTAAGAAAAACTGTCTGCACTGTTAATAAAAAAAGTGTGAACATTTCAACAGCCGTTTGTTCGTTGACAACCGCTTTCCTCCGCATCTGTACCGTCTATATTGGTTGCGGGCGGCGAGGCGTGAGCCGGGCCGTCGTTACATGTACCATTTGAATATTATCTAACTCCCCCCGCCCGCTTAGACACGGTGAGGCGTCGCCTTAATTAATGCAAATTTGAGTGCTAACAAGATTATGAATCCGGCCGCTTTTTAAGCGCCCGGCAACTTAAGTGGTTGTATCTACATATTAAGCGTGTTACTTGAGTTTACTTGAGCGACTCGTGGTGTACTCGTAATTCTGTGTGTTTATTAAGGGCTGTATGAGGATCTTAATAACAGGCGCTTTGTTGCGTTTGTGTTGATGGAGACGTTCTCATTGTGAGGACGAATGCTTTTTGTTGTTTTTGTGGACTGTAGAGTTTTCAGCAATAAGCGAAATCTCGCTTTTTCTGTGTACATTTGTGTAGTTCTTACGTATGTATATTTGCTGCCATGATAATATTTATATAAACTAAAAGGGATGTTGCCATTAAAGAAATATGTAGGTATATTGGTTCAGGGGAGTAGGGTCGGTTTGGGTCGGTGATGATCTAGTGATGCCCCCATTACGCCTAGCACTCTCGCTCTCAAAACTAACTAACTTAGTCTTTCCTGAGAAGTTGGTACTTCCTCTATGGAGCCGGCTCTTTTCGATTCAGACAAAAACTGTCTACAGCATACTTCTAAAAATTCATTTATGAACTTCAGTTATTTTAGGCATAACGAAGTAAACGGATAAAATAAAACAAAATTGCCGGCATTTAAGCGAATAGTTATTTAAGCAGTTATAATCCGGTCATTAAAAGCGTCTCTAAAGTTTATATTACTTGAGCGACGGCTGGAGTAATTCCACGCTTGTGAAGGACCATCCCTCGGGAGCATGCCGGGACGTCAATGCTCGTGGTAGCGTTTACGGGAATATTAGAATATTTCATGTTGTAATTGTTTCGTAATAGACTGTTTTTATTTTTTTAGTTGCCAGACAGGCATACAGCACAACTGCTTGTAAGCGGCAACTGTGGCCTATTCCATTGAGGGAAATTTAATCAGGGAACATCGCAACCAAGGCGGAAATCGAATTAAGATCTCCGGGTTTAAGATCGAGCGGTGAAACTGCTCTATGTAGGCGGTTAAATTTTTACCTTATTAACCTACAGTTACTGCGTTAGTTACACTACAAGATTGTGCTAATATTCTCGTACCTGAATTTGATGGTTAAAGATTAAAGGAGATTAATTTAGTAGTCACAATGGCGTCGTTAGTCTGTCGAATGTAGCGGCTACAAGCGCATAGAAGATATCCAAATATTGCTAAAACATATAGGCGAGTAAGAAACGGTTAAGCCGCCAATCGATTCTGTTCTTTCCTCAGCTCGATTATAACCCTCGCAAAAACATCCGAGATAATGATTCGGCAACAAAAACCGTTTAACCCTAACCCGTTCCCAGGAAGGCAGGGCGTGACGAGTCGCACCGGCCATCCATCACTCGACGGTTACTATTTAATTTTAAATCAATTGGTGTCGCGCGTGCCTTTCATCCATCTTCTGTTATCAATATTTATAAAACATTAGCGAGGACGGGTTGAGAACCGAGGAAATAGAATGAGATTTCGATTAAGGATCGCGCGATAAAATTTGATGGAAATGTTTTAAACTTTTTATTTATAAAGTCAATCGAAAAAAATGATCGAATACCCAACTTTTATTTTGTGTAATCCTTTTTCGTTTTACTCGGGTTAAGTCTCACTGGTCTTGGTTTAAGGTACGGTGCCTTTTCACTCACTTTAAAGAGGGCTGTTTCAATGTTCAACGTTACAACATTAATATTAAAATACCTATCCTACTGCAGGACGACCTCAATTCCACGCCAGTCCACCATTGAAATTAAGTCATCGTTATAATGGTTAGTTAAAAAATGAAAAAGTTCCGAAAAACTAAGCTTTAATTTTTATATTACTCGCCGTTAAGTTCTAAATTTCCTTCTCGTAGTTAAATTTAAATACTTTATGGATTCGTGCATATTAAGATAGCTTGCTTAAAAAGCATCCTTCGAGATTTTTTTTATACTACTTCAGTTGGCAGACAGATACGCAACCCACCTGATGGTAAGCGGTCCATTGAGGGACACATCGCCAAGAAGCGCCGCTCAATGTGCTGCCAGACTGTAGGCTCATCTGATCTTGAGCCTTTAATTTCAAGTGTACTGGCTCCCACATTAATACTGCCGGAAGACAGCCAAATCTATTATGGCGGCAGATCTGTGGGGGTGGTGGATTTTAAGGGATTTGTGATTTTTTCGAATAGGTATTTGTGTACTTACTTAATATAAAAGCCGTTCAATCACCACAAGTGGTAGGTACCAGCTCGTCCCCTCCAGGTGTTAACGAAATACCGGGGGAGCTTAGTGGCTAGGCTAGTGGGACGCTTTTGGCTGGTTTCAGAGTCACGCCGACAAGCATGCGAACCACGCGTATCAGCAAATATCGCTGTTCTTGTAAGATAGCGACGATTTGAACTGCAAAGAAAACCGGCAGTTTATAACGCTACGCGCGTGCCGCCAGCGTTACTCTGAAACCAGCCTTTGTCCCGAGTCCTAAAATACGGCCGCAGGTATCCTTTGCCTATAGTTATGGCGTATTAAGGCATTCATTCTCCTCTGAAAAAAATACATAAATGCACAATAATATACCCCTCGATGGTCTAATGGTTTAAGTACTGGGCCAAGATCTAGGGGTGCTGGGTTCAATTTCCAGGTCGAGCGAGCTTTATGTCGGTTCCTTTTTTTTATACCACGTCAGACACGCAGCCCACCTTATGGTAAGCGGCCACTGGGGCCTATTCCATTGAGGGACCCTTCCCCAGGAAGCGTCGCTTAATGTGCTGCCAGACTGTAGGCTGAGCTGCTCTTCGAGCCTTTTTGAACTCTCGGATTTTTGATGATTTATCCGCACTTGACAAGCGCGGTGATTTAGCCAGTATCGATCATTCTAACGATAACTTGAATTCAAAGACCAGCAAAGGTCGGCAGTGGGACAAGAACATAGTAATATAATTATAGTTTTTATGTAAAGGTTTTTTTAATATATTCAATATCCAGATGGAAATGAATTGCCAGGCAATAAAGAACTTTTAATAGACATAATCATGTATTGTGATTGAAAAGACCTCTGTCCCCAAATACCTAACACTGATTATTAGTTATACATAATAATACTTAATTAAAATGGAAGATAACGAGTGGCGCTAACTGGCGACTTGTTTAATATACATATTTGCAATAACAATTTTAAGCTAAACGCCTTTAAAAACATTCCGATAAAATATTATTTTCGTAAAAATGTAAGCACATTTTTACGAAAATAATATTTTATCGGAGTGTTACATTTCCATGATTTAGGCAACCAATGTTTTACTTTAATATCTTTAAAACGTGACCCTTTACAGGATTTCGTCTAATGACATTTTATGTTTGTATTGATACTAACTATCATTTTTTGAAGAAATTTAAGTGAAGGCTGTTTTGAAAAAAATCAAAATGGTGGACCAGAAGGAAGGCCAAAATCTTTAATGCCCTTTATTATTTTGTGAGTAACAGACAGACGGGCAGACTGAGTTACTTTCGCACTTACAAATTAGTAAAATGTTGCAACACCGTTCTATTTTACGATGCGACTATAGGCCATCAAAGCCTAAATCTTCGCATTTTCCCCTGGAACCCGGTAGGTGGATTGAAACAAAACAACGTCGTCAGTGCAGGCGACCTCCGCATCATCAATCACCCCCCCCCCCCCCACTCCCGGTCACCCCCCACTGGCTGATGGCTCCCGCCTTATTGTCCGATAATGTACTATTATTGCCAAGGGGGAAATGATTTTCGTGTCGTGACGAAAGAATTTGTAGAAATAGATAACAAATGTACCTAACTGTTAGATATTCCTGCTAATAAAAACAAATGTGAAGATAGGTTGTTATTATATTCATTAAATGTAATAAGGTAATAGTATAAACATGGCAGCCAGTAGTTACTGACATTAAAGGCACAAAGATCAGATGAGCTTACAGTGTGGCAACACATTCAGCAATGCTTTCTGAGTTTTCTGACCATACATTTATTGATGAACAGGAAAGGTTTATATTAATGTTTAAAGGGGTATGAAGAATTTTCTATGAAGGCTGGCTTACCTACTAGTTCCGCCATTTTGATTTTTCTTCAAACCAGCGTTCTCTTGAAATAGTTTTAAAAATGGATAGTTAGTGTCAATACAAATATAAACAATTGAAACAAAATTTCCTGTGCAATTACTTATATTATTTTGCACACACCAAAAAAGATATTTGATGATAATGGGCACCTACTACTTAAGTACATTATTTTTCATAGACTGAATAGGTAATAAAGACCGCCGAGTCTTCTTTCTATCCAAGCGGTAAATTTCACTTGTAGGAAGTTGATAGTTAGTTAAACCCTGAATAAGTCCTACCTTCACCAACAAGCAAAAGCTGAGGCCTTATAAGTGTGAAGGGGAGACCGGGGGTGTTTAGTGGGTCTAGCCCCAAGTAATACAAAAGCCTGCAAGTAAAGCTATCCTGCGGTTGAAAAAATGTTGCCGAAACTACTTATAAGCTAGCGAGCTTAGGTAAAAGCATTCTCCCCCGCGAAAAAAAGGCTCAGAGCGGGAACTCAACTCACGACCTCCGGGTTTTTGAACTTGGCGTGATTGTACATGTACATGTACATAACATTAATTCATCGCCCAATCAATTCGAATCTTAATGAAGTACCATTAACCTCTTTCAGTGGCACGCGATTCGATAATACGTAATCGATTCATCAAAATCCATTTCCAATTTTCCGATCACGACTCGCGAATACTTTTTCGAATTCCGAGCGAAAATCGCAGGCGAATAAATCGCTAAAAACGGGAAAGCAATAAAACAAATAAAGCGGCCCATTCGCAGACAGTACATAGCGCGTAATGAGGAGAAACGGCGGACGCGTGCATGGCCAACGTAATGCTTGGAGAGGGATGACGCTACAGGGGTTGGGGTGTGTTGGAAAGGGACGGCGATATGTAGTCTAAACTGAATCTAAGGACGGTAGGTTTAGGTATGTTCTTGGGGAATGATGCGAGCTCGGTAAATGTATTTGGTTGGCTTTGAACCCATTTGTCGTACAGCATATTATGTGGAATGTTCGTATTTTTGTATTTTGCTGGTTATTTATTTTCTTCAAAATGTTGTTTGAATATTTATTGACAACGATTCAATGCTTCTGATAGGGAACCTGTAAATGCTTAAACATGATCCCTTTTTCCTAACAAACAAATATTGTTCTGTTTTCCTAGTCAAAATTAAAATTTAAAGTTAAGAACTACAAATTCGTAGTTCTTGAATTTATTACGATAGTTCTTCTTCTTTGGTATTATTTATTATTAAGAATTTAAAAATAATACTTAAGAAATATTTTACCTTCCTATTAATGTCTAAGTGCAGGGCCTCTATCATTTGAGTCAAGTCATATCAATTACTTACTAGCGGTCGCGCCTCCGCGGTTTCACCTACGCACAATTTTTTTGTCAATTATTCCCCCCTTCCCCCCACATTTCCGGGATCAAAAGTACCTTATGTAACCCGGGAATAATGTAGCTTACCAACAGTGAAAAAAAAAATTCAATTCGATTCAGTAGTTTTTCGGAGCCTATTCAATACAATCAAACAAACAAAACTCTCCTCTTTATAATATAGTATAGATGATGGGTATTGGCTTACCTAATCTTCACGCTTGTGATTAGTACCGTAGTAGTACCACAATACCAAGCTGAGTTTGAAAAGACCTACATACCTACTAGGTACACAAATTATGCTTGACTCGGGTGAACCCAGGACTCCGAGATCACGTTCTGTTAACGAAACCACTAAACCACCGAGACGTTAAGATTATAAAATCATTGACTGCCAAAGTTCCAAGCCCCATACCTATAAAATTTATTATTTGGGGGTCACCGGTGACCCCCATGGCGTTCAATGTGTTAAGACTTAAGAGAGAAAAAAAATTCCTTGTTTTATAATTTCATGCCAATTATACTGCCAACGTGAAGTAGGTTTCACATTTATTAAAAAAAAGGTTTTGAATTGAAAGTTCGAAGTTAAAAAGAAGCCCTACAGTTTCACGTCACATAAGGAATAAAGTGTCGTCGTCTCATAACTTATTCGGCAAAAAGAAAGAGTTATCATGGGGGCTGTACGCCATTCTGCCAACTAAAAACATACCCACTTATTTAAATAATAAAAATATGGGTACCTACCTATAATAAATTTTTGTCAAAATATTATTTATTACTGCGTGTTAAATTTGAAAACGCAATTTCCTAAAAAGCCAAACAAGGATGCCATTTGGTACGTTTCCAAAGTGACAACGTTCCTATGATTTTTTTTATTTATTATACAATAATTACAATATAATAATAATAAGTCTTACTATACCTATCTATGTCGTCTATAAAGACCTTCAAAGACACCATAACCGCCCCATGTCAATCTGTAAAATTCAAAAGAATGCCTCAACCCAAGAATCGAATCGTGGTACGCTCTCTACCATTCGTCATAACACCCAGACAGCCCTTTACCATGCAAACGCGTCAAAATCGCCGCAAACTCATTAAAGACATCAATAACGAACCGCAAAAACTGCAAAAATGACAACTCGAGCGCCGGGAACTCATTAACCGTCCTCTAATTAAAAAGTAATTAAATTCGCGAGAGAAAAAGATAGCACCACATTTAACTGATACTAATAAGATCGTCAAACAATTACGGGCGGTTCATCCGCTCCGCCGAGAGAGAGGGCACGACGCCAGGTACACCCCTCTCGCTCGCTCCCGCACAGCTCTCTATTTAACTTTTAATTTATACTCATTCCTTTATATCTTTTATTGCTTCGCCCATCGCGACTCCTAATGCGCTCGAGGTGCTCTTCGCACTAATTAAATTCATGCAACACTAAGCTTTCCGAACTCCCCCCTCTAAATAGTACCGCCCAGCCCCCCCACCAGGCGCGCCGGCCAATCACGGGCCTCGGCGAGGCTCCGCGAGCGGTGGGCGGACCGCACGGTACAGTCAGTTAGAGATTCCTGATAGAGCTGTCACGTCGCGTCCGCCCGCTCGTTACGCCGTCCTGACATATTTTATTATTATTTATGTCAATTAGGTTATTACTTTTTTGTTTAATGGAATAAGGAATCGGTTGTAAAATTGATTGCCTTTCGGTCGCTTATGATTCATCACTGTCAAAAATATAATCCGAAACGTGTTAATTTTGTATGATTGATAGTTGGCCGTCATTACGGAGGAGTAATCTAGTTTTACGCGAGGCCATTGTTCCGATGCTATAATGCCCACTTTGATTGCTCCGCCGAGCTGTCAAATTAAATTGACGGGAGAAACTGGAAACTGTTATTACTACTGAGAAACTTTCTTTCATCTCGCCTCCATTATAATAGACTGCATCATTTGAAAAACCATACCCATCTCTTCAATCATTTTAATAATTTTAAAATCACCCTTTAAAATTATACTCAAGCTCTAGTCGAATCATACTGAGAATACGTAGAGAAAATATCGAGTACACAATCTAAGATAAAATGTTTATTATTCACATGTACGAAATAACGCTGTCATAACAAGGAAATACATTCAGAACGCAAGTGTGCGGTTCGTTTCATAACATTCGCCTTAGCGATTCTCTGCATTTCTGTTTGTGGCGCGCCATGCGGCTAAAAAAGATTATGACAGCCCCACAGCCCCGCGTAAACGAACGACAACACCATAAATCCGATGTGCACTCATTCGCCAAGCAATAACGGACCCTATTTAAACACTATCGGAGTTTAATTCAACTCACCCGCCGTCGACTCCTATGTTTCCGCTAATTCAATGTATGCCGGATCTTAATTTATTGCGGGCCATTCGAAAGCGATCCGTAAGTTTACGGCATAAGGTTTGGAACGGTTTAGCGCGCGGTCGCGGGACGGTCGAAGAAATAAATCTATAATATGGAGGAGGCGGAGAATTAATTTGTCCAAGGGTGGGGGTAGGGGGGCCGTCGCTCCGCCCCGCCGGCGCGCCATCAGTGCCGGCCGAGAGCCACGCGACACTGCTCGGGAGCGCGGACGCTCGACGATGTACGCGTGAAGCCGAACGAGAGTTTTCCAGTGCTTGTGTTTTGAGAAAAAAAGACCGAGTGACTTGATTTGTAAAAGGAACAGGATGACAGCTGCAAGTGGAGCAGGTCGCTAGTGTTGTGGTTCGGTAGGCAAGATATCGGCGTCTCGAGGCGGCGGCGGCGGCGTCGGGTGCGGCATGGTGCTGGAGGGCGGGCTGCCGGCGCCGCTGCAGCTGTACGCGGCGGCGGCGGCGCAGCTGGGCCCGCGCCCTGCGTGGCCGCCGTTCCTGCCGTTCTTCGGCGTGCCGCCGCCGTTCCTGGCGCGGCCGCGGCTACCGCACCCGCTGCCGGCGCGCGCGCCGCACGGACCGCCCAGCGAGGACTCCAACGAGGACGGAGGAAGTAGTAAAGGTAGGATCAAACCAGACCTTGACTAACCTAAAACCCTCCGACAACAGATCGCTTAACGGTGTGCCAAGCTTAAAGCTCATTTGAAATTCGAACGGGCACTGCACGACAAATTTTTTTTTTTCAAATTTTTAGGCGTAAAAAAAATTATGCGGTAAATAATAAAAAATAAGTTTGTTTAAATGAATGTTGAATTACCTACTTTCTCGAGATATGTTTCTAATACATATTAACTTATTTACAGCATGTTCCATCCTAACCTGCTGTAAAAAAGTTCATAAAAGCGGAACATATAATTTTAACATAACAATTTAGGTTTTTTTTAATTTGTATTTTGTAAAAATATAAAATAATAAATAAAATTTTATTTTATTTATTATAACAAAAAAACAAGCAAGAAATAAATAATCGCTTAAGAAGTTAGCTGCTCTATTTTTTTTAATTAATGTGTCATCATAATATTAAATATCACCATCCGTCAAGAAAGAAGAAATAATTAGAATGTACAAAAATCAAAGCTTTTTTATTTTCTTTTTTACATTATATTTTTTTACATTAATCCAGAAATTTGTAAATGGTAAATTAAAAATATATTTTATTGGTAAAACGAATTACACACACACATAGTAGCCGTTGGGTTTACATAGATGCTATTTGCATTAATTTTTATTTTTGTAACTGGATTTTGTAGGTTTTTCTATACAAAAAGGTACATACATAGGTCTACCGAAAAAAAAAGTATTGAGCGCATAACTTAATAGGTAACACTTATTTCTAAGGGATATAATAATGGACGTGACAACATTAAAACACAATTTAAATTGTAGGTAGGTACCTTTTACGGGTATGGCGGAGAGTATTTTTCGTTGCAATGACTGTTTTTATATTATTTAACACATTGATCGCCAATTAATTGTTTGGGGGTCAACGGTGACCCCAAAACAATTAATTTTATATTGGACGTGAAACCTTAGCCGTCAATGATTTAAAGCCAATGCAACTACGTAAGTCGCCCTTATTAAATGATCAGAATAGCATAATACTAAAACCTTAAGGTTATAGGTTTAGCCTTGGTTTAAAAATAATTATTTTTATTAATTTGTGCAATTTATTATTAAATGTTATCTTTAAGGGATTTTCACATTGTTGAAATCCTCTCATAAAAATATAAATATACATAATAATAATTGGTGTCTATTAAATTCAAAAAACACTATTTACTACATTAGGTACACTTTAACTTTTTTTTATAGTGGAGTGGAACTTTAATGTGATGTAGTTAGTTTTGCATGAATTATATTTTGGATTATTATGCGAGATATTTTAAATCGGAAGATTGTCTATTTCAGGGAATTTTGATTTCAAATAGATCTAGACACGCGGCAGCGTGTCAAAGCCAATAATGAGCTCTACATTTCTTAAAAACCCATGTATGTATATTTCAAAGTGGTTATAACTTTGTGGATTTTATGATTATAGTTCTATAAAAAAAACTCCTCATGAAAAATATTGGTGTTAAAAAATATAGCCAGATATTCATTAATAACATTATAATAAAAACCTGCTGCGGATACCTATGTGCGGTTTTAGAACAAGATACAAGTCAGGAAAAAGACGAACCTTATCTATTGTGGTTTTTAGTGTTGTTCTGTTTAATTGATTAGTTTGCAGTATATTTAAAATTAAATTATAGTTATTTATTGTAAATCGTAATTTTGTAACTACCCTTATTATTGATATTTTATAAAATAGTCAATTTAATAAAACAATTACAAATTGATAATGAAACAGACGTTTGATTATTACGTATCTTCATTAAATTTCAAAATCACTAATAGGTAGGTACTTTCAAATGTACCAAGCGCGAATTATTACTCACATGCATTAAAAGAGGAAATAAATTTAAAGTTCTATAAAAAAAATTGTCAACCCTAACTGCAAGTAGCAAGCGCAGATACGTATATTGATCCTGGCCTACTTTAATAAATAAGTTATTCAATAAACATTTTAATATGAGGACTACCAGCTTTCACATTATTATAGTTATTAAAAAAAATGCGTTGTATTCATTAATTAGTAAGTAATAATATTTAATACGATATGTAATGTGGTGCTTATTGTTACGCTGTGTTAAAACAATGGCGGTTAAACCAGTTTGTCATGTAGTGAATGGTAGGGAGAATAGGAGAGACTTATCAAGATGACAGATATGTTTACAATCATCTCATTAGAATTTCGCGAAATTTGAATTATACACATATGTACTACATACATGTAAGTATTTACTACTTTCATCCTAAACAGTTATTTGAATGAAAAACTGTCCTTAAGCGGTCTAGATCTTTATCTCAACAGCTTTTTGGGCAGTTTTTCATGGAGTTTTCAGTTTGGTATGGAGCATTCAATAGTACAAGAGTAACCTATGAGTGATAAGGTCATTATAATTATGTACCTAGTAAGGTACTCTACATAATGATAAAAATGATATAACTCAAAATTCTATTTAATTTAAATAAAGGACTTGATGAATTGACAAAGAAGTTCACCATTAACATTTTCAGCAGATATAATTTTCTTAATGACGAAATAGTTATTTATGTGACTGTTGCATAATGAGGGTCATTAAAATACGAATGTGGTTTTATGAAACGAACGAAGTGAGTTTCATAAAAGGATCACATGAGTATTTTAATGCCGAATTATGTATAGTCACATACATAACTTTATCTTCATTCATACGATTAATGTCTATTTTAAAGTCAGGATCGATGTGAAACCGCGTGGAATATAATCCGTAGTACCAGGAGAGCAGAGAAGAACAAGAAGCTAGGCTAGCTCGCGTCTTTCAAATACATTTTTCTCAAAACTGCCGGGTCAGATTTCGATGCCCCTTCTCACATGGGTGTAGTTAAGGTATCCCCACACACATTCCACAACAGTATTGCTATTGGTTCTCAGACAGTGACTTAAACGTTCTTCAAACAAAAAAAAACAAAAAAACTTTTTTCTCAAAACTGCCGGGTCAGATTTCGATGCCCCTTCGCACATGGGTATAGTTGAGGTATCTCCACATACATACCACAACAGTATCGCTATTGGTTCACAGACAGTGGCTTAAACGTTCTTCAAACAAAAAACAAAAAATACTTTTTTCTCAAAACTGCCGGGTCAGATTTCGATGCCCCTTCGCACATGGGTGTAGTTGAGGTATCCTCACATATATACCACAACAGTGTCGCTATTGGTTCACGGACCACTTTTCATACAAATGTGCCCAGTCTCTTTTGAACGTAATTAAAGTATCGGCTACCGATACTAAAATGTAAACATTACGATGCAGCCACAGATACTTATATCTAAATGTAGGGCGTTTGCTCATCGCTCCTGACTATAAAATAGACATATTATGGTATGGATGTAGATAAAAATAATTATAATCCAACATTCCTCAATCATTCGAATGACAAGAATTTCTTTTACTAAATAATCATATTATATTCATTATCACAACGTATAATTATCACAATAATTATTGTGACTATGAACTGTCATAATTTATGACAGTGTGTAGTCGAAAAATAAAGTTGCAGCGTTTTTTATCTGCTACAATGACATTTACTTAATTTCGTCAAAGGAGGAGCTTAATTAAATATATTGTGTTTTTAAATTACAGATCTTTATCCAGACATTAAATAATCAGGCCAGACTTCACTCTGACATAACATTCTAACTGAAAAAATATATCTAACAGCTCATAACAAATGTGCCCACAATGACACTACTAAATCAAATTTAAATTAAAAGAAATCTCATGACAGTGATCAATAGATTTTCTAATAGAGTCGTTATTATTTTCTTGATTATTGAATGCCGCCTAATTGTTTCTTTGACTTTCAAATGTGTTATCTTAATCGAAATATACAGTTGTGTTCGATATCTTTATTTCCATTTATTACTAATGACAGATACAACACGACTTTTTCTTTTTTTTTTTCTTACAAATCCAAAAACAAATCGTGTTTGCGTCACCGCGAAGCCGTTCGTGACCACTGTCAAAATCAGTTATGAATTATGACACCTCCCTATCTTTAATGCCTTATTACAAATCACTAATCAACCGACAAGGCCAATTATTCATTTTAAAGCGGTGATTCTAATCCAATAATAAAACGCCTATTTTATACAGTCACGTGTTTATTCCGACGGTCGAAAGCTGACCTTATAAGTTTAAAGTAACGTATGAATGATAAAATAAATAACGCGGCGGTTCCCGCTGATCCTTCTAGCCGTAAGTTATTGCTTTAATAATATTAAGGCATTATTCCCGAAATATTCTCGGCTCTCGTTTGAATAAATTTTGTATTAATAAAAAATAAACGTCGGGCAAGGTGCGAAGAGGCTAACGAGTGTAATCCAAATGTAAGTTATTAGCGGCGCGCGGGCCGCCCGCTGCGCGCACGCCGTTCTCGGTGTCGGTGCCCAGATTTTTATCGACACCTTTGTCGGCACTAGTTCTGAAGTGTTACTTACGAAATTAGGATGTTAAATGTTTTGAGGATGACGCATGGCTCGCTTTGTACCCTACGCCATTGTACATTTTTTATTCCATCATTATTATAATAGAAATATCAATAGCTTTTTTTCTATGTAAATGCAAATGTGTGAAATGTATCGAACGTGTTTATTGTAATGGGAAATATGTTTTTGAATATGATTTTTGTTGGGATGGAGTTATTTGCGACGGGTTGTCGCCCACGCCGGCCCACGCGAGGGACTAATCAGCGTCGTAACTGTCACGGGAAATTATAAAATAATACGTGCCGTTTCCTGTGCAAAATATGGAAATATAAAAAATAATAAGTACAAAATAAAATAAGTTACTGGCGTATTATCCGTGACACATTTTTCTTGAGAGATATTTTTTTTTGTTAAATATAATTAAACCTAAAATTGTTGACGTCCAGAATATGTTTACACTTCAATTTCATGATAGACATGCATAGAATCTATTATTTGTGTCAAGATAAAAAAGGAAAACACTGGCGATGAAAAAATTAAATAATTAACCCAAGAACAAAATATATCGGGAGTTACATCGCGAGCTTTGACTTTTACAGACATCCGTATATTAAAATAGGTACACAATTTATTTGCTATGCAGTCTTTGAAAAATAAATTAGCATGAACAATAGGGTATTTGACTGTTGTTGAAATTTTAATATTTTGTGACTGTATTCGATAATTCAACACAGAAGTATATTATAATTGAAAAAATATTTAAAATCGGTTAAAAATCAAGTGAGTTACAAAGCAATTTATTTTCAGTATATCTGCCTCTTTCTAAAACAACATTTTATATGGCGCGTGTATGGAGCTACTAGCATGTGACGTCACATACAGGTAGCGCTCTCCTTGTCTAATCGTGAAGTTTACTACTCTCTTACTCCGAAAATACAAAAGATATTTCAAAATTTTAAAAAGCTTAGTGCTATTGATTAAATAAACTGTATAAAAAGCAAATAAAAAAATTACAGTCAAATACCCTATTACGACTTTTTGAAACATGAACATGTCGGGGTGATAAAGAACCAATTGTTTTGTACTGAAAATTATTAGTAGTTGAGCTACAAGAATTTTATTCTGGAAACAGCTTTTAATTATTTTTACAAACAAAATAAATTATGCACACGTAATTTTTTTAACAGAGATGGCTTAACCTAAGTCACTAGTTATCAAACAATCTAAAATATGGATTTTAATTACGATGTTATTAGCATAGCATGGTTTGTGTGAAATTCAACCCACGACCGTTTGAGACCCGAACGGGTATAACTACTACCTACTCCACAGATGCGTATAAAAATAATGCATTAAATCTTTTTCAATAACTGCTTCAATATATCATGAGCAAAAGAAATATTAAAGCTTATATTCCACATTATCATGTGACAATAGTGAGAAGATGACTTACTCATTAGTAATTATAGTGACAAGTGACTCTCGGTACGGCGTTTAATTGGTCGTTAGAATTTATTTTCGTATTTATCAATAAAAATACAAGAAACACGACAGTACACGACAATAACTGCTATCGGTGTTTAGTAAGTAATTGTTAATTAAATCGCGTTGATTAATTTGCCTGTTTACACCCGTGGACAACACGAATGCTTTAGTAGTGATGCAACTAAAATGTACTGAATTATTACTATCGTAATTACTATCGTCTCGGCGTAGCGGGCGCGGGGCGCAGGGCGGTGCCACCGTGCCAGACAGTAAATGCTTAGTTACTGTTTGGCACTGAACTGTCTAAGGGCAGACGTGGCGCTTACCATCAGGTGTACGATCTGCTCGTCTTGTTACACATTGCAATAAAAAAATATATATTTTTAATTAGACAATAAAAATAAAAAATAATAAAAAAACAAATAGCAGCAACTCATGATATTATAAGTAAAAACTAGGTATTTTAGTGTAGAGAATTGTGGTGGAGCCATTGTGCAAACAGTTTCCGTCTGAATTGAAATGGGTCGGCTCGACTGGGGAAGTTCCACCATCTCACAAAAGACCAGAGTGAGAGTGAGACCGAAAGTCCAAAACCACCTTTTCTTTCCTCCATAGGTATTCTCGTATATACTTTTTAAAAAGGCAGACAGTCCATGGGTGCCGTAGTGGTTTCTCAACACCAAGTGTCACATTATCTCATTTGCCTCTCACTTAAAAAAAAAATATACTAAACTAATCCTTAGATACGAAAAAAAAAATTTTTAGTAGAATATATGTGTACCTAATATTATTTGAAGGGTCCACTGCAATAATGATAAATGTTCAAAAATTTTAAAATTTAATCTACCAACGTCATTATTACAAACTTAGAAATATCGCTTAAGGTTCCGAGATAATTGAATTTTTAATTTTTGGCTACACAGTTAGAACGCTCAACGTCACAGGTGTTCGCAAGTCTGACTTTTTTTTCACTGTGTTTATACTTAAATAAAACCCAAATATCTTAGAACAAAAATCAAGGGACCATCATTATTGCAGTGGAACCTTTATTTGGTATTAATCAGAAAGTATAAAAATTTCCTGTATTGGTAATAATGTATTCGCTGCATTTGCATCCGCGTCACTAGTCCTTATCAGACAAGTCCAGTAATTTAAGATTGTGTTTCATTATTGTCACGTCACAATGAATCAATGCTCTATGTTTATAGGTCGGCGGCGCTTTGTGATTCCGTTTTATGAATTTGTTTGCTTTGTCTGCGGTGATAGTGTTAATGTTAATGATAGTGTTAATGATTAGAACGTGTTGTGATAAATATGTATGCGTTATAATTTGTAGGTGAGAATGCTTGTGAGTAATCATTTTCGCATGCATTTGTTAGATTATAACAGACGAAATGCATAATACATTTTAAATTAGATGAAACGTTTGTTTTTAGAGAAAGTTTTAAGAAATATAAATTAAATAGCTGAACGTATGTGATATATTTAGTTAAATCTCTGAAGAAAAAAGGTATTTAAAGTCTCAGCTATTTATTATCATGTCATTTCTACTTTAAATCATTTTTTTTTTCTATGAAAAGGCTTATTTTAATATTTATAGTGATGAGTTTTTTTATGGGGAAAAACTAAAACTGTTAACGTAGGTAGTTAGGAAAAATATTCAATATAATTTATTTTTGGACCTAATTACACGAATAATTCGTCAATAACATACAATAACATAGAAGATATAAATAACATTTGTTTACTCATTTTTATAAGTAGGTACTTCAATAAAAGTGCTAATTACCGCTCTTTAAAGAGATAAAAAATAAATATAAATAGGCAAATTGCAGCTGTCCTTAATACAGTAATTGTTGGTTTACACCTAGCTTCAAGTATTTATAAAGCTCTAACAGAAAATCTTTCAAAGAACACTACATTAAAAAAATAACTCTTTTAAATATGGATAATATTAGTGTTCTTGAATACTACTTATCTATTTCTTTTTTCATTAAAAGAAGTAGGCTAAGCACAAACGGGGCGGTTTTCAACCGCGTTCGCCGTGACTGAGAAACTGTAGTTCTATTTTCTCACTCGGGTTTTCGGGCACGGGACTGAATATAGATTTTTTTTTAAAAATAAAAATATAAACATACAGTATGTTAAAACATTACCTGTTTCGTTTAATATATAAAAACTCTACAAAAACATACTTTCATAATATTACTCTACCCTAATACTACGAGGTCTAATCTAGAAAAGATTTGCCGTACCGCCAAATCTTGAGGATCTTGCTCTTGGCGGAGGCCCGCCAGGCGTAATATGTGTTGTGAAAAATACTTTAAAACTTCTTATAAAACTGCATGCATTCTATTATATAGAAGCCGTGGCCCTGCAATCGCTGCTGGCGCGGCAGATAACCGCTCCGTGAGTTTTTAGCCTTAGACCTAGATTATAATTTCTTAATTTTAGCCTTAAATGTCAAAAGTTGTTTCTTCTGTTTATTTTTTAAATTAGTATAAAGAATAATTGTTGAAAGTATATACTTTCAACAATTATTCTTTATTATTCTTTATTACTATACAGGGTGGCCCTGAAAATCGTGGATCAAACGAAACAGGGAGATAAAGGGGGTTATTACCGACATAAACCCCTCAACAGTATGACCTCACATCGACTCTACAAAAAATTAAAGCTATTTTTTGTTTTGAAAAAAATTATGCCTTATTTTGTAATCAAATGGCATAATAATGAAAACAGATTGTTTTTTCTTTCTTTTTTTTTGTGTTCAATTATTGTCAAAGAAAGCATCTTTACATAAAAAGTATCTTTACCACTGTGGGGACACAAATTCGTGAGTAATGGCAACTTTCTTAAAAGAAATTAAGTTTTACGAAAAATCAATTCCAACTTCAAAACAGTACTGTGAAAAAAAAATGTATGACCGACAAGTGACCCTGTATCAAAAAAATTAGCCTGTTTTATCACCATTAAAATGAGGTATAACACTTGGCTATTTTGTAGTTAACTTATTTTACAAAACTTGTTTATTGGCGCCAAGTCTAACTTTCAATAAATTGAGCGATCAATAAAAATCGTTATTCGCGTTGATTATTTTCACTCTTAACAATCCTAGAGCTTTAACATTGGAATAAATACCCGGTATCTTTTGTCCTTTTCACACTTGGGTCGGGTACGTACCCGACTCGGGTCGTACATACGATCCATTGTTTTTTGGCTCAGGTACTTAGGTACCGCTTGCGCGTACGTTTGGCCCACCGCTCCCGCCGCGGCGGCGAATCAGTGACTCGCTACCGCTTGTTATTACGCACGTGTTCTGCCGGTTTGCTCTTCAACGTCTCCTGAACGGACGCGGATTTCTTGTCTAACTGTGATCTAAGCTTGCCATACGGACTGTGAGTCTTGCCAAACTGTGACCTAAGCTTGCCATGCGGACTCTGTGTGATTTCTTGCCAAACTGTGACCTAAGCTTTCCAATCGGACACTGATTCTTGAAGCCTTCCCTCGTCAGCGAGAGTATGCTGACATGCATTACATCTACGGCTTTTGTAATGGCCAATGTAAGAAGAGTGGAGTACAGTCAGCAGTACTCCACTCTTCTTACAGTGGCCATCTGGCGTAGCGTAGGTCACAGTTAGGCAAGAATTAGTGTCCGATTGGAAAGCTTAGGTCAAAGTTTGGCAAGAAATCACACAGAGTCCGCATGGCAAGCTTAGGTCACAGTTTGGCAAGACTCACAGTCCGTATGGCAAGCTTAGATCACAGTTAGACAAGAAATCCGCGTCCGTTCAGGAGACGTTGAAGAGCAAACCGGCAGAACACGTGCGTAATAACAAGCGGTAGCGAGTCACTGATTCGCCGCCGCGGCGGGAGCGGTGGGCCAAACGTACGCGCAAGCGGTACCTAAGTACCTGAGCCAAAAAACAATGGATCGTATGTACGACCCGAGTCGGGTACGTACCCGACCCGAGTGTGAAAAGGACAAAAGATACCGGGTATTTATTCCAATGTTAAAGCTCTAGGATTGTTAAGAGTGAAAATAATCAACGCGAATAACGATTTTTATTGATCGCTCAATTTATTGAAAGTTAGACTTGGCGCCAATAAACAAGTTTTGTAAAATAAGTTAACTACAAAATAGCCAAGTGTTATACCTCATTTTAATGGTGATAAAACAGGCTAATTTTTTTGATACAGGGTCACTTGTCGGTCATACATTTTTTTTTCACAGTACTGTTTTGAAGTTGGAATTGATTTTTCGTAAAACTTAATTTCTTTTAAGAAAGTTGCCATTACTCACGAATTTGTGTCCCCACAGTGGTAAAGATACTTTTTATGTAAAGATGCTTTCTTTGACAATAATTGAACACAAAAAAAAGAAAGAAAAAACAATCTGTTTTCATTATGTTGCCATTTGATTACAAAATAAGGCATTATTTTTTTCAAAGCAAAAAATAGCTTTAATTTTTTGTAGAGTCGATGTGAGGTCATACTGTTGAGGGGTTTATGTCGGTAATAACCCCCTTTATCTCCCTGTTTCGTTTGATCCACGATTTTCAGGGCCACCCTGTATAGTAATAAATATGAAATTAAAAATGATTGTGAAGTACATACCTAAAATAAAATAAAAATAGAACAGTAATGAATAACACTTTAATATTTAATGGAATAATAGTTTCCGTCAGAGGCTTAGCTCTAAGATTATAATTTTTTGTAAAAAATATATACTTTTTATAGTAGCTATACATATATTAATTATAGGGACGTGTTAAAGTTATTAATTTTTATGGAATTACATAGTATAGTATACCTGTAATTCTACCAAAATGCATCATTAGGTACTTATGAATTAAAAAGAGTTCAATGCTCAATTACTTTAAAGCAACATTTAAAGGAGTCAATTTTGTTTAAATTTATCTGAGAATCGAACCTTGGCAGATCTGATTCCCAGATAAATTAAAATTTTAATTTACTTTGGGCTTTACTCAACAGCGAAACATGATCACAGCAAAGTAGTTTCTCACGAAAGGCATTTTCTTTCAGTCGATCTTTTTCAATTCATTGAACCGTGACTGAGATATTTTCAGTTCATTGACGATGGAGGTGATAAAAAACATTTCTTTACTAACGGAAATTGTTTTAATAAAAACAATTGTTTGCGCAACTAACTGTTGTCGGCAGATATTTTGTTTTAACAATGTTAATTCTATTGTTTTGTGAAAACAACTAACCATTATGAATTTAGAAGGTTGAAGGCGTAGCTGTTGTTTTCTTTGTATCGGCCGTTAACTAAATAAATAATTATTTTTATTATTAAAAGGCTGACCAACTTCTTTTGCACCAGTTCAGGTGCACACAGGTCAACAAAGGTGATCAAAAGGAATTTTCTCCGTGTTTTAAAAGTTACGATAAGAAGATGGCTCAGATTCTATTGGTAGCTAGATGGGAATAGTAATAACATTTGTATGGGCTTTCGTTTAAAGAAAGAACTAATATGCAGCTCATCTTATGATTATTGATTGACGTTATAAAGTACATACCTACTTAATTATAATTTTGAAATAGTTTTTTGATGTTTTTGGTGGTAAAACATACGTAAAGTACGTAAAGAACTCTTTAATTTGGTCTCTGAAATGTTTAAAGAAAATCTTTTAATACCTACACGAGTCTAAAAGAGAGCAAAATGCGATAAGGCGCCAGCCATCACAACTTACAGTAGACAGACATCACCCCTTATTAATTTATTAAACAGCCGATAACAACGCAAAAATACGCAAAGCTATTAACCAATAAAAGTGTCAAGATAAACGACGTTCAGAGGAAAATATAGTGACAGTTATCACTGAAATAGGAGGAAATCTCAATGTGCAGCAAACTTGACAATCAATTTCATCATTTATTAAATGCAATACAAACGATTATTGAGATTCACTTATTAAGATGTCATTTAATCTGGTGTTAGCAGTTAGTTCCTGTTCACTGTTCTTGTGGAAGTACTACCTCTACCTCTCATAGGAGCCCGGAGGCATGTGAGTGGCTTTGCTACTGCACTTCCTCTTGTGAGTGTTAGAGGCCCGAATCCTCCTTTCCCCTCTCCCTCTTTCTAGTCCCGATAGCTCTTACCCTTACCTCACTACCTTAGGGATCTAACAGACGAACGACCCATCGTTTGCGACCCTCGACGACTGCGGTGAGCGGCTGTCGTTCGGGGCCGCAACGACAGCCGACGACCCTCTGCGACTGTCGCGCGGGGCCGCAACGACCGTCAACGACAGTCGCAGAGGGTCGTCGGCTGTCGTTGCGGCCCCGAACGACCCTCGACGACTGTCGCTGGCTGTCGTTGCGTCCCCGCTGTCGTCGAGGGTCGTTCGGGGCCGCAACGACAGCCGACGACCCTCTGCGACTGTCGCGCGGTGCCGCAAAGACCTTAATATGTAAGCAAGCTTGCTTACCTACATATGTATACTCTAAGCCTACTACCCTTCCCCTTCTCCCTCCCTGGATATTACTTTCTTAAAGACAGGCTATGCATCTGAGACCTTAGTCGCATGTATCCATGGATGGTAGTGGTCACATGCCAACATGCCATCAAGGATCACACTCATTGTTTACCTCCTTTTTTACTTGAATAATTTAATCTGAGTTGTGGTATACATTCCTTTAAGAACCTTCGTAGCTTTAACAGTAGAATACCCTTAGGTCACAGTATAATGCAGTCCCAAATTTAGAAAAGATTGTAAGTTTATGGCAGCAAGTGCCGCTTCCCGGTTAAATATCCCTCTTTAGAAGAAGACCTGTGGCCTTGTGTGGAACTAAGGACTTAAGACATTCTGCACTACCCATTAAACTCCCCTGGATTCCCCTTCACACACGAAAGGGCCGAGCTAAAGAATGCTCTAAGGAAGTAACCTATAGATAATCATCTAGTGGAAAAAAAACGTAATACCAGAAGCTACAAGAGGAAAAACGCAGAACGTTTGTGGCAAACTTGGCAATCAATTTTATATTTTTTATGTCAACACAATAGCTTATCGATATTCACTTATTGAAAGAATAAAGTAACAAGGATAATAATCGATTTAATCAATTGTACATGTAATCCTAACGCTGTGTTACCTATACGTTTTGTTTTTTATTCAGTGTCAAGGTTGTGTCACGAGCACAGCATCGATACTTTTCTATAAACCCCATTACACATACAAATTAAAAACGAGGAATTAGATAGGTAACTGCACCAGTTAATTACCCCATTACGGGAATGCGACTGTTCAAAACGACCCGTATAAATCTGAGTTAATAAGCACTGGCAACAAGTGAAAAGCGCAGCAGTCACAATAAAGGGCCTACGCCGAGGGGCCGCGGCAAATAAATTACTAGCGCCCCGCTACAAGAGACCCGGTTTGCAATCATAGTTGAAATTGTTTACAAAAACTCTTCACTTTATAAAAGTTTTACAGCCAGCCAGCCAGCTTAGGACCTCTGGCGAATGTCATCATTCAAAAACTGATATTTCAAGAAAAAAAAACCGGCACAAGTTTTGCTTGACCTGGGAATTTAACCCAGGAATCAGAGATTAATCTATCATATAGAGGCGTTATAAATTAACTTTCTTACATTTATAAATGCAGCAATAATTTTCAGCTACATTCATGCCAACATATTGGCCATTCATAGGAAATAGTGACATGTATTTTAACAAGGTAATAGAAATAATCTTCACTTACATTTGCCAATTCATACATTTATCAATACACATCTTATTACTGGTTACCCACTCACGTTACAAGAATACAGGTTTGTGATCAAAACCATACAATTAAGGCAGTTTCAATTTGGGTAATAATTATTGTCATCATATTCAAAAACCCTTTTTCCAATTATTGCAGCAAAAACTTTTACCCTAATAAGCCTACTACATAAATTAAGTCATTACTCCAACACATACTTTAATTTTCAATTTAAATAAAAATACGTTTGAGTTCACGCAATAAAGATTTGGGGCAGCTGCTTTTAATGAGAATGTGTTTTACATGTCATCAGGCAAAGCTACCATTCGCCCCCAGGTATGCTTTTAAACTCTCTATAATGATAACAAATTGCAAGCGAAAACATAAATACCGTTAACAATTACAAACAACAACCATAAATTGTTAAGCAGAGTTCTTATTCTACTTAACAATAAAAGCTACACTTGGCCCACAAATGGCTTCGATCACAATCTCGATAATACGACGCGTGGCGAGCCAGATAATGCCAATGCCACTGTTTCACTTCGCGGAAAAAAACTCGTAAAACGAACCCCCAAGTGAAAGCCAACCTTACTTAAGATTGCAAAAAACAACCTCATTACTCCAAACAAGTGACAAAAGGCCAAAAATGTCCGTAATAAGCCCTATTAGTCAAGTCGTCGGGTATTCGCAAGGTGCGCAAATGTAACTGAGCCGACGAACACTAATTTCAAGGGCCATTTCCCACACACCCCGCGCCGGGACTTTTAAAAATAAAACCAAAGACGCCTTATTTTTTAGCCACTGTCATGACTGTCACAGCTGTTGTTTTTAAACTTATAATCTAAATGCGCTGTTATTCTCCATTTTGTTTTAATCTACTTTTATCGCTCATTAAAATAATGTTATTAATTCGATCATGATGAGGCATTACAATTTATTCATATGCCATTATTTTCTATGTAATTAGTATAATAGTCATATTGTTTTGACGCATTACTGCTTCACTTACCTACAATTAAAAGTAAATGCACTTATTTTTTTTATGCGCGGCTCCATAAATCATTACCAAACTAACAATGTTGTTTATCACATGTATTAATAAGCTTTTGCTTACAAACTTGTAGATCAAAGGTGACTAGGGTAATGTATGTTAAGGGTATGATAGAAGAAATATCTAACCAGATAAAGTGTTTTTGAGAAAAACCGGTGTACGCGTCATTAAAATTGTTAAAAAAGATATTTTATTATATTTTTTATTGTTGGGCTTTGATCTGCTTAGGTAAGGGAAGGCGTCAGTGTGTCTTCCCCTCTTTTTAAGATGGCTTACTAAGCCTTGACCTTGACTGCTTTATGTTTGTAATGGTATATTTATATTTAACATTATTTTGTTTTTATGTGTTGTATCCGATAACTCTTCCTCAACTGAACCAATAGAATCTCTGAATCTCCCTCCTGTTTTTAACTTTACGCTTCATAATTTTAAATTTACGCAGGCAGAAGTCGCCCTTAAAATGAAACAGCTAGATGCACGTAAAGGTCCCGGGCCTGATAATATACCCCCAAAATTTTTAAAAGCTTGTTTTGAAGAGTTATCTTTGCCTTTGTGTATTTTATTTAATAAATCGATTACAACTGGGATTTTCCCGACCCGCTGGAAAGTGGCCAGTGTTACTCCCGTTTACAAATCGGGCGATAGAACATGTTGTACAAATTACAGGCCAATCAGTATCCTGTCAGCAATTGCGAAGCTCTTTGAGTCCCTGGTATACGAGCCGCTTTATGATCACTTAAGTAAATATATATCTGATAGACAGCACGGATTTGTCAGAAAGAGGTCCACATTAAGTAACCTTCTAGAATTTAAAAACTATCTCTGCCACGAGTTTGCTTCTGGAGGGCAAGTTGATGCCATATACCTTGATTTCAGCAAGGCGTTCGACAAGGTAGACCATTCTTTGCTCTCTTATAAGCTTTCTTACTACGGCATACATGGGTGTCTCCTGAGATGGTTGACGTCTTATTTGAGTAATAGGAATCAGTTAGTAACTGTCAAAGGTTACTCTTCCTCTTATATACCTGTGACCTCCGGCGTCCCACAGGGATCCCATTTAGGGCCGCTTTTATTTGTTATATTTATAAACGACTTAGTGGATCGCTTATCGTGTCCCTCTCTTCTTTACGCCGACGATTTAAAGTTGTACAGCAATGCACAGGACTGTACGATACTCAAAAATGATCTGAGAACGGTCTCTGAATGGTGTACCTCTAATAAAATGAGCCTTAACGTCAACAAGTGCAGCGTTATCTCCTTTACTAGAAAGTGTAATCAAGTAATCCACGAGTACCAAATCAATGATATAATTTTAAGCAGAAGTGAAATTGTCAAGGACTTGGGGGTCTACTTCGACTGCGCTTTAACTTTTCGCGCTCACTATGATTACATTGTGAAGAGGAGTCGTAAATTATTAGGTTTCATAATAAGGTCCACTAAAGCTTTTCGGAATCCGCGTAGTATCTTGTGCTTGTTTTTCAGCTTAGTGAGAGGCATTTTAGAGTACTGTTGTCCGGTCTGGTCCCCATATTACAATGTTCATGTTGATAGCATCGAAAGAGTGCAAAGGAGTTGTTTGAGGTATATTTCACGCAAATATAATTATGGCCGATCACTCAAGGATTACAGTGAAAGGTTAATTGAATTTAAAGTAATTCCCCTTTACGCCCGTCGCAAAAGGTATGATTTGCTCTGCCTACACAAAATAATGCATTCATGCATCGACGCCCCCAACTTGCTTTCATCGCTCAATCTCAATACCCGTTACAGGTCGCGCCATCCACACACATTCTCAATACAAGTGTATAAAAACAATACCTCATACTTTAATCCAATAGTAAGGATGTGTCGTACTTATAACGATGTGGTTCGCAGTGGCGGAGAGATAGACGTGTACAATGTGAGCTTTTCCCGGTTCAAGAGAGCCGTTACCGATTTGATCAAGGCTGAGGTGTCATCGACACCACAGAAGTAAATGCACAAATCCCCTTTTTTTTTTTTTTTTTGTTTGTATAAACTTAGTGTAGTAGCTTATAAAAATATATGGATCATGCTGTGTATGCTATTTATAGATTACTGTCTAGTCAAACTTAATATTGTATTAATTTTATGGCTGTAAAATTGACTGTGATCTGTTTGCGTACCTATTATAAATAAATAAATAAATAAATAAATATCCAAACAAACTATCTTAATATTTTAACAATATCTATCTAAATATGTTTACAATAATCTTAATCGTTCTTATTCCAATTATTACAATTATAAACTAAACCTATTTAGTCTATGCTGCTGAATTAAAAGAATCACGCTCCCATAAAAAACATCGGAAAAACGATCAGTCATTTCTTCAAATAGACGCAACGCCTACTCTAACAAAGAGTTAAACTCGATCTAAAAATACTCTCATAGCGGCTTGCGTACGCGCACCGAGTCCAATCGCGCGGCGCGTGCCCCAAAACATGCATTTGTCAAATTGGACACGCTTTTTTAATGTTTACTTTTTCATAGAGCATGGCGACGTCACCCCTTCCTGATTAGCCACGGGAGATGGGAAATTTGACGCCAATATGCCAGAATTAACCATAAGTCCCGCAAGATTGCCGGATTACCAAATTCGACATTTGTTTTACTTGTTAAAGTTATTTATTGGACAGTAGATCCAGCCTCTATTGATGAGATTTGTTTTGTTGTTATTGTCAAAATTTGTGTTTAACGCTTGTAGCACACTGCAGCGAATGCGAAGGTGAAGCGAGCTACATATTACTACTGTGCTAAACAAAGTGTAACTGAGACACCACAAATGTATGCTTAAATGCACACTAAACGAAAAAAAATTGCATCAAGAACGTTTGTTCTTAGCAGGATTATGCTCATGGTCTTTGGCAGTGGAGGGTCACTACCGAAATCGCCGTCAAACAAGGTATCAAAACAATCCTGAAGCAGTACTCCAATACAACAAAAATACTACAGCAAACATTAGTTAAACCATTCCAGTGCCAATAAAGACAGGCAGTCGAGAATTTCATCCACCACATACAGTGTAAAAACGTTTACCTACCCACGGGACCTATTTGCGATGTATCGCCCATAACCGCTAAACTACGCAACGTATTGCGAAGACTCCCGTCTCTCGCGACCAATCAGAAGGGGCGACGAACAGAAGAAAACCGCTTTTGCGGATTCGAATTTGGAATATGAGGTTGATATTCGACATTTGAGTCAAGGGTAAAGTTGCATTTACAACATTGTGTGTTTTGATGTGAATGGTAAGCTTTATTTATTAGTTACTAGCTGACCCGATGAACTTTCGTATCACTTACTTTACTATTCGCAATTTTTCCATATTTTCTCTCGTTTAAACCTTCTCTGGACTTCCACGAATCTTTCAAGGCTAAAATTAGTCAAATCAGTTCAGCCGTTCTCGAGTTTTAGCGAGACTAACGAACAGCAATTCGGTTTTATTTATAAATAAAGTTAAAACTTCTCAATTCCAGTCCCCAAAATGGAAATCAAATTATAGCAACAATGATGGGTAATGGGTTAATTATCACGCCTGCAAAATGCGGTTTGGTGATACCCAAGCTGCAGGTATACGAAAAAATTTACACAAGGACCCCGACATCACAGGTTTTTTTTAATAGAGTATATGATATATTTAATAGTTGTCTAAATCAGCCTATTAAATTGTATCAAAGCAATAATCATCAATAACAAGTGACTGCAGTTCATTTATTTTTTAATCTAATTTAATGTAACAATTTCTATTTCAAAATACGATATCAATCCCACCTTAATCTGAGCGCTATAAAACAAATTGGAAAGCTGCAATTATTTTCGCTTTGGCAATCTATTGTTTTCCAGATCGCATCGAATCGATTCAATAGCATAAATAAATTAGTTCACTTTCTGCGTGGGATCGGACTAAAAAATGTCACCCATATTTTTTTACGTCAGAAAAAAACGAACAAACTAACAACTAATTTCGCGGTCCCGTGTGTTGTATGAATAAATTAGTCAATTCTTCATTGTAAACATGAATGGTTTTGTTTTTTTGTACTAATCCGAATGCATGCTCTGTTTTTTAAGATACGGTGGGTCTTTTTTTTTCTGTCGGTGAGATTATTTTTTCTCTTGTTGTGAAGAAATGGGGCTACTGTTTCTCATAATGAGTTGTTTTATTTTTTTGCTACATGTATTTTTATTATCGCCTCGTTGGTTGGTTAATGTAACTTTACATGGGCAAATTTTTTTGATTTTTTGAATTTGAAATGGTTTGTGATCACAAATTCACATTTGACAAGCGTTGGTTTTATAGAAAGTTATGATTATAACGGTAGAAAGTAAACTTTTTAAGTAGGTTTTGCCACAGACTGTTTGGTTCGTGCTTTTTTTTGGGTTGACCGTTTGGGTAGTTAAATGTTAGGTTAGTACTTTACTTAAAAATAAAGGCTTTTATTAGGTATTATATACATCATACGCATCGTCTCTGTGTTGCTTTTAAAAGTAATGTTTAAACATTTTTTTGTTATCATCATGCTTTTTATTTTATGATTTATTATGCTTGTTTTTTTCTTTTTCTTTTTTTCATTTGTGATTTCATTTTTTTTTTTTTAACTATCTAAATCAAATAGGGTACGAGTATTAAAATCTGAGACTCGCCGCACACGGCTGACGCCGCGGTGGCCGCCACACGCTACAAGCTTTTTGCTTGAAAACAACAAATTTTGCTGGTGGCGTCGTTTTGGGTCTGTGGCCTGTGGCCCGTGTGCGGGGACTCTAAAACCACATGTTACTATGATTCATAAAGAAGGAACCTCGATGGAATTGACCGTAGTTGTTAATCATATCATCAGATGCTCTAGAAGGTCTAGAAGGCCTTTTGCCCGGTAAAGTGGCCTAAAATAATTATGCATGTATGTACTTATATTATATTACTTAATAACTCACTAAAAATTGCGATGAAGCTGAAATGGGTCATTAGCATAATTTCAATATAATGAACTTAACTATGGGAAAATTAATAATTAAGTATTTTAATATTATGCAAAAGAGACGAAAATTAATTCAAGAAGCGTATGAACACCGAGCACTCACAGTAATGGATTACACATGTTTTTTATATCTTCTGGCTTTTGACCCGTTGTTCCCATATCATGGACTTTACATTGTAATTGTTAGGTATTTTAGGATAATCGAAACTGGAATACCTAAAGGCTATATATCTCATGCAGAAAAACAACTAGTGTGAAAAATAATGTTTTTATTTTAATTAAGATCTTTGTAGGTGTTTAATTAATACAATACACAAAGGTCACATTTAACTTTGTAATCATCTTTTTTTTTTATGAAATCGGCCCGTATCCACCCACTGCTGAGTATAGGCCTCTTCTCTTTTTAACTTTGATAAAATAAACATATACTCTATTTCTGTATCTTTGGTAATAATTACTCATTGTGTACCTCAGTTCTAATTGGAGAAAAATATAATGAAGCAACTCCAGCCACTCTTACACGACCCCTTATCCCCAACAAAAGCACTAAAACAAACCAAACAATTCCATCTCAACCCGTCAAACGGCACCCGTCAATATTTGCGTTAGAATTATCCCCTAAACATCAAGTACCAGGCCAAAGTGACCCAAATCCGCGGTCCCTTCGACCCCGCGCTTAAAACAAGCGCACGAGCCGTGACGCGCGGGTTAATTTTATGCTACATTAATACGGCAGGGGCTGCCACTTTTTAATAGGGTTAGTTATGGTGGTCCCCTCGGCCCCGCTTTCTCAGTCGGCAATATGTTATGTCGGGATTCTATGGGATTACTCGTGTTGTGATAAGCCGCCTTGATCTTTGCTAAATGGTGGCTGCGAGTGCGCGAGGGTTGGGTGTCGTGTAAACTAATTTGCGAGGCCTTAAAGTCATGTTTGAGTCGAGAGCTTAAGATTATTTAAACAAGAATACTGTTCTACAAGGCCTAACTTTACAAATTCTACACCTTAGTCAAAATATGTGGCTTGGCCATTCGTTACTACAAGAACTATTTTGTATAGCAGAAAAGTAACCAAACCGCATATTTTGACTAAGGTGTAGAGTTTGTGAAGTTAGGCCTTGTAGAGTTAAGGCGCGTTGAGTTAGAAGCTTGGCTCTACATGAAATCTGATAACTTTTTGACATTGCGAGTCTTGGCAACATTTTACAAGAAAATGTTTTTAGTGGGATAATTATTTCTGTAACATCCAATTAGGTATGTTGTAAAAAATATATATTTATACTAGTTGCCTTTAATTATTACGTTTTACGACTCTTGGCATTCTAGTCTAAAAATAGGAATAGATTTGGAATATATTATTATGTATCCTATTTTGATAATGCTATGCTAGTATTGAAGAATCAAATTCTGTTGGTAAAATCAAATGAAACGAAGAAAAAGAAATGTATTAAAAACACTTCGATATATTTGTCTATTCGTAATAGGATCACTATAAAAGCAACACTAATGACAATAAACTTACAACGGAAGCAAAAATAATCCATTTAATAAAGGCATCATAAACATTTAGATAGATTCGTATCATTTGATGGCTAATAGCGATTTACAATTTGATTAAATTAACCGTTCGTGTATAACATCCGTATACAGCATAATCTATTGTGTACAACTATCCTTACACAATTAAACGGCTGAACATTGCTTTTAAATTGTGACTTTTACATTAGTTTGTTAGTAAATTGATGGTTGATTGTCGTCATGTATCGGCTATAAAGAGTAAAGATTCATTTTGTGATTACTATATACTCATTTATGTATTGATATGTAGGAACATGAATAATTTTGATTGGACACGACATCGTCAATTAGTGTTTAATATCAGTATTGGATTGATTGTTGTTGTGTAATTTGGAGAACGTTTAGTGTTGTTTTTAAGTTAGTACCTGTCTATATTTTAAGTTTTATTTTGTTTTTTATAGTGAGCTATATTTTGTATGTTTTATTTATTATCTTCTCTCCATCTCCAATTCGGCGTCCTTAATCTTGATTTTCGGGACCAAATATAGAACAACTGTGTGTGAAAGTCAAACTCCAAGCTCAAGACCGAACGAGATGGAGAACTACTCTGCCCCACCTGATCATAGGACATTAAAGAAAAGAAAAGAGGATTATGAAAACAAAGTTAGTGTAAGCTGTAATATTGTAATTCCTCATTCCTTCACATACTTTTAAAAAAGGCGAATATTGTGATTCCTCATTTCTTCACATACTTTTTCCAAAGGTGGGCAACGCATTTACACTCGATGGGCATGAGCACTTACCAATCTTACCATCAGGTGGAGCACTTGTTCGTTTGCTTCCCTTTTTTAACACAAACCATCACATAGAAAAATCTATTATCACTGAGATCGGGGATGGGCTGTTCAATAGCCAAAAGGCTGGCACCAAGCTCGTCCCAATCGGGTGTGAGAGGAAACCGAGCTTAGTGAGTAGTGGACGCTTTAGTCTCGAGTCCCGCACACGGCCGAAGGTCTAGCTAGCCTGCGGTTATGGTGCATAAACGCATTCTCCACCGAAAAAAAAAGGGTGCACCGAGATCACGCATGTGAAGCGGTGTTTGAAACCACTTGACTATAACTCTCTATAGTATGAGGATACAATGAAAACTTGTAACCCACATATCATCAAAGAGTCGCGACAATAGTGATTGGGTCGGGGTTAATCCGGGATTATAAACAGCGGTACATCTGTGGAGGTGATACAGTAATAATTATCGCGGATTACCCCCGAGAGGACCAACGTCATTTATGCCGGACTAGTGCTGTGCCGCTGTGGTTGGTAATTATATTTGTCGATAATTAAATATGTAATTCGGACTTCAATTTTTGATCATATGTTAATTAATCGTATCGGTTAATTGATTTATTGCATAAATTGTGTCAAGCTTTATGAATAAGTTGATATATGCCTGTTGACAGCAGATTCGACTCTACAAGTCAAAAACTTGAAGTTTTCAGGAAAACCTTTTATAGTTTATTTATTTATATAGTTTTATTTCAGTTATAATATTAAAACATCAATACAATTATTTGTATACATTTAGGTTGATGAAAACATAGTTATTTCAAAGAATGAATTATAAATATTTAAGGCAAATAAATAAAAACTCAGTTTGTTAGTTAGATTAGCAATGATAACAAATAGGAATCATCGTGAAATGATTATTTTCTTGTTCATGAAATAAATAAAGACATTTTAAGATTTATGTGAAAGTGTAAGGTACAACTTTTGTACACTAATTTTATATTAATAATTGAAAACGAAATTAACATTCACACATATAAGTACGCAATGGAAATCTAGGAAAAAGCCACCCTCTTATTGACTACAGAGAAAAGTTTGAAATAAGTTTTTACATTACGATACATTGTATTTCACAAAAACTGGAACTAACAAGTCGATTTGTTATTCATAACAGCACTATTTTTTGCGTTGCGCAAGCGGCGCGGTATCTCGCTCCCCGGGGAACGATAACTCACAAGCCCTCTCCCACTTGTGGGGTGTAGGGAAACTGTTGCGATTCAAATGTACCAAACTTTTCAACTAGCTTCTCGATGCCCTCTCAGTAGTGGAACTCCCTGTCTGCAGAGGTTGGGCCAGAGTTACAGGCTCTATCTGGGTAAACATGTACGATCAACAGCACAGTACGGTAAACACTTGCAGTTCGATAATAGCACTTATGCCCCCGACATAAGAGTGGTACAAAGTCCAAAGTCTATAGTCTGACGTGCTTTTGACTGTACCGCACAGCACAATAGGTCGCACATTACACCTCAGGTAAGTATGCGGCCTATTGGATCTTAGGACAGAGATTAAAGAAATATTTCTTGCCTCTTGGGTCAGATACCATGGCGCATTATAGCAATTAGCCTAGCCAATGTGTTAATTAAGTCCAATAATATAATAAACATTTTTGTATTTGTACTGTAGCTGAATTTAGTATTAGGCAGTATAAACAGAACATCCTCATTTTATGCATCAAAACATTTTAATAGACATTCTTACGTTTGCTTATTTGCAAACGTCACCTCGGTCCTCGCGTAGCTTATCACACCACGCAATCCGTCGTTATTCCATTCCAGTCTCTATTCCCTTGGTAATAAAGGTGGTGGGCTAGCAGCGTACCAGCCGCAGTCAGACTGATTTATCCCTCCCCCGGGAGTGTTCCACATTGTTTTATAATAAGCCCGACAATAGATTACGCGCACGTCTGTGCAGTTGTGAACACACATTTGTGTTCATTATGGCACGCCTCAAACTTAGTTATGAGAGGCGACTGGAACTGTTGTGATGAACGCTTATGGAAGTAATACTTTGTTGTTTCGAGCTCTGTCTTAATCAATAATAGTGATATTTTAAATGCAAAAGTAACTGTTTGTCGGCTGTCTGTTTTTGACGCTTTAACGCCTTAAACACTAGACTAGATTTTAATGTAGTAGACATTGACTACTTGGGAAGGAGGATAGCTTACGTTTTTTTCCAGCATAATGTTAAGTTTCCACGGCATTACAGATATAGAAATCTGCGGGCAGGCAAAACGGAATGCGGAAGCTAGTCACCACAAGTCAATATGACAGTGATATGCATCATCTTAATCTTTAAGCTTATCAAATGAAAATTGGTGATAACAAACTTGAGCTGTGTTCCCAAAAATTTCGACTCGAGAATTGAATCCAGGACTCTTTAATTACGTTGAGCTACTTCAAACAGGTGAAATCTGCCGCCATAACGGCTCTAGCTGTGTTCCGGCAATATTTATGTGGGAGCCAGTAAACTTGAAATCAGAGGCTCGAAGATCAGATGAATCTACAGTCTGGCAGCACATTGGACAACGTTTCCAGGTGAAGCGTCCCTCAATGGAATAGGCCGTAGTGACAACTTACCATCAGGTTTTTTTTTTCAAATTCAAATTCAGATTCAAATTCTTTATTTGTAAACACTGGTTGGCTGCGGCCTGTCTGCCAACCGACCTAAGCAGTATAAAAAAAACCAACGAGGTGTTCTTTTAAAATAAAGCACCATAAATATACAGGATGAAACATCGATCTTAACAACATTACATTTTGCATCGTGGTCAAACCCATAGTTGTATATATTTTTTGCACGTACAAATCGGGTGGGTCGGCTTATTAATTAAAACCGATTGCCTTACCAATTTACGGTGGGAACGATTCAATCGGCCATAATAGGCCGTCATTATTTCGATGCGCACTGGTGTGCCGTGACCGACTCGATAAATACATACGTGTTTTCTTTAAATAAGTTGTTTTTATTGAGGTTCCACTACTGAATGCATTACTTGCCTACAAACACGCCTCCTGCACTGCGTATAATCTTTCTACTGTGATGAATGCGTCGTGGAAATTATTCGTTTTGTGAAGCTTAAATGAGTGCAAGATTGGATTGGCATGGTATCATATTTAACAAGGACACGGGTTCGTCTCACTTTGAGTGTGTAGTTTAGTGGATAGTGTGTTTATATCTTTATCCACCTAACATTAAAGATCATTCAAAGTTCATTTCTCTAATTAAATATGTAATTTCGCTGTTTAATTTAAGCAGTTTTGCAGTGCAGTTTCAATTATTCTTGAATCAGTTAAATACATATAACCGCCTTTTGAAATTACTATAAAGGTATAATTATCATGGTAGTCGGTAATTGTTATAACAATTATTGCACCTTCGTAAAATAACGGTTATGAAAAGCTGGTACTGAATGAATAGAAGTAGTTTCTACTAGAGATGCCCAACTACTGATAGTTTCGCTATAGATAGTTGACCTTGAAAACTAGTAATACTATTGATAGTGCTATCTATAGTATCGATAGCACTTAACTGTTCATTAAATGCAATGTATCGATATTATTGCATCATAATATTATCGTTAGTATCGATTGTTTTAAAGTAATACTATCGATTAGTATTATGAACAATAGTATCAATTCTAATGATAGTAAAGATACTATCGGTAGTATCGCATTATCGATAGGCTACCAATATTATTAAAATGCCGTCAGCTAGTCAATAGTTTAGCGAAAGTTTTTATCGATAGTAGTAGTAGGATAGGCAACTCTATTTTCTTCACTACTTTTATCGTTAAATCTGGCGCCTCGGGCTCAAGGCGTGAAATTCTTCATATTCCTATTAATAAGTTAGAAAATGTTTCGAGGCTTTTTTGTTATTGTACGGGTAATAGCGATAGAAATCTCATAGGCCGTTTGAAGTAGGTGTGGTTACTTTTAATAAAGGTTAAAGATGAAGAAAGGCTATTTAACCACTAGTACTCTAGTAAAAATTTAATAGCCACAAGGCTGACACCGGCTCGTCCCAATCCAAATCGGGTGTGAAGGAGAAACCGGGGGTGTTAAGTGGGTAGTGGAACTAGTGGACGCTTTAGTCTCGAGTCCCACACGCGGCCGCAGGTCTAGCTAGCCTGCGGTTATGGTGCATAAACGCATTCTACTCCGAAAAAAGTACTTACCTACTCTAGAACCAATAGTACAAATTTTTATGACGACCCATTAAAAAACATACTTATTTATTATAAAAAAAAAAGGTTACATACATAGATTCGCCTAATTACGAATTACATACCTATGCTGTAAACTTGCATTTGTTTCTTACATTACAAAGATTGATGCCAAACTAAATAGCTTAAGCACATGTGTTATGTGTATCAAACACAAAAAAGTCCCACAAATGAGTCTTCAAGGATAGAGGCCTTGTCCTGCAGTGAGACAATAATAGGCAGATCTGATAGGTACTTTACTAAGTCCCTTTATTCTTATGTTCTACTTTGATGCAGATGTATACTAAACCTAGAATGTATTGCTGTATTTTTATTCGGTGTCTTTTTCTAACTGCATTCATAAGAGCGCGCCACAAACAATTTACCTGTCAAATATCTTTATTTAATCACAAGCCATTCTAGTTAAGTACTGTTACGTTTATTAAGCAATTATGTTGCTCCCTTCACACTCTAAAGCTAAAAGAGTTCTGTTAGTACAAAAACAGTATTGAAATGATACTAAAGTTAGTCCAATTCCCTGGAAACGCTTGCTTAAGCCTATAAATTCTCTGCAATTTTCAACCTTATTAAATTAAACATAAGGCAGGGTTTGTTTTGATAGTCCATAAGTGTGGTTATTTAAAATGATATGTATATTGGTAATAACTTCAAAAGTCCCTCTAATGATGGGCTATTATAGCATGTTGTAATTATGCGAAATGACATTTGCAGGCTAAGTATAATCACTCGCATTAACATAAAGGGGCCTTATGTAAGGGTATTACTTATGTACGTTGTAACATATTTCTCTATTGAGTTAGAATTTACTTAGTAAAATAGATAGGTATTGATAAATAATATTATTTGCCAAGGTAGATATTCCTTTCTTAGGATAATTTGGAATCAAAACCAATTTTTGTTTGTACCTAAACCCGACATCGTTAATCATTTCGCAATCTTTACTTAAATTGTGTTTTGAACTTGACCTAAGAAGTTCTGAACCAATTCTGCTCATTATTGAAAATAAATTAAAAGGAGTTTTAAGTCTAATTTGAACTCTTAACAGTATAGAACTCCTCAAATCTCTTCCTCCCAAAATATTTAGTTACCTACTTCTGATTAAGCCACCGCCGATCATCAAATTTTTATACGTAGAATATTCTTACTTAATTTGTATAACAAAACCACAAACTAGTAGGTAATATGCAAAAAGTCCATATTTCTTATTGCACAGCGACATACGAGGAACAATTCAATTAGCTGGGCGTAGTTCGCAGAAGCCGGTTAATGTCGCTCGGCCGACGTTTTCATTCGAACGTTTTCACCTCAATCCAAGCTTTTAATAAAAATCAACTGACATTAAATACTTTTTTGATGGAGTGATGTCGTAAGACGGATGCAAGGGCAGATCCTTACAGATCGTTCACGATAAGAAGTCCTCTAGCCGCTATATTGGTACTACTGTTTTTCAATACTTTCTGAAATCTCTTTTTTGACAGATTTACAAAGCGTAGGCAATGCTGCCAATATAACGGTTAGGGGACTTCTTATCGTGAACGATCTGTAGGTTGGTGAATGGCCTTGGGCAGTGATTTTTTTATAGATATGGCCACAAACTAGGTCCATACTAATCATGTGTGTATCGCTACATTTACAATAAAGCTTACAAGCTACAAGTTACTTTCTAGACTTTTGATCTTTGCTTCTTTTTCTCATGTGTCAATTGTGAGGTCACTTCAATAAAATCTGAGCCAAAAATAAATCTGATATTATTTCTGGATGGATTCTAAGGCAATATCTACCTATAAAAAACTGTACCATCATCATAATACTAGCTTCCGCAAGCGATTTCGTTCGCGGATAACTGGTCACCTATGTGTCATTTTGATGTTTGACGAACATGAGGGTAAAGGTTTATCTAAAACAATTTATATAAATAGAAAAACAAGCCGCGTCTTAGCCAACGAAGTACAATGTTAGGAGGTAAAAGTATGAAGCAAAGTAGAAAATAGCGTTTAAAATAAGCTAACTAGTTTTTTAGCAAAAAGTCGAGATTGTCCACCTCACGGCGGCATGCGAGACACAATTCAATTTGCCGTCGCGTCGCTTCGCAGAATCGCCGCGATGTCTTCATCACGCGACCAGGGCTGGACTGAGAGGACGGTGGAATTCCGAGAACTTCACTTAATAGCTTGACTTTTGATGGAGAGATTAGTACCTTATAGATTTTAATGTTAACCATTGTTAAAGTAGATAGTTAAAAAAATTACGACATTCTATAAACGTGTTTAAAAAATATATTCATTAATAAAGAATGCATCGCTAGGAAATGCTGTTTCTATCGAAAAAATATTATATAATATCTTAGCACTTAACTTTTTAGCCAATTAATTTTAACTCTTAAACACCCGACCGAAAGCCGGGTGTCGCGTAAACAATAGATTTTCTATTGTGTCTGGTTTTCCGGGGCTTGATGGATTAATGTATTTGTCTACGGACAAATATATGATCTTGATCTCAGAATATTGTTCTGAGATCTTGATTACTATTTTGTACTACAGATAATAAGACCTTAAAATATTTGACTGTCTAAAGAATTTATGAAATAAAAAAGTATCCGAATAATTATACGAAAAACCAATATCGATCAATATTAATCAAAGATTTTGATTTGAATTTTACCGTGTCCTTCCACTTAAAGGTATCATCCAAAAATTACAGCGATGTCAGTCTTGTAAATTGTTTTTGTGTTCCCAATAATAAAATAAAAATAAAATTACCACTATATCCAATACGTTGCCTATACTCTTCATCGACGACTTTTATGAAAGGTAATCAATTCGAACGATAGCTTTGAACTGCTTTGAACGGGAACATCGTAAAAGACCTGACTGTCCGCAATAACGGTGACGTCATCGACAATGCGATGCATTCTGCAGACTGCAGTTGGTTTATATTATTATAGAGGCATTACTGTGGCTGATGTCTTCATTCATAGAGGACAGAGGCGCACTTGGTCAATCTAATAATATACTTGTATAATATTCCTTGGATCTCATAAGGTCATTTTACAAAAGTATTTTGAATTTTGAACTTAAAAGTTACTTCTGCAAAGTTATAAAATTTTTGCCAAATAATGGATTTACAGTGTCGGAATCACATACACATACATACATATTGTATTATTTGTCTACCAAAAGGTGTTACAAATTCCAAACTCGTACATACATACTCTTTAATTTGCATTTCTCTTCACATTTGAATAAAAACGTCTTAAATTGCAACAAAAAGAGACTAATGAAAATGTGTTTTTAAAAAATGAACCGATTACTACCACTTGTTAGGTGCGCTCGAGCCACCGGCATTTAAATAACCACCATTAGTAACTCAGGAATGCGAAAAAAGTGTAATTCATTCGTCTTTTTTCTGAGTCCGGCCCAGCGAGATCGCTTGTCCTCGCAGCAAGGTACCTATTCAGGGCAAAATTATAACTTTATTATTGCTGGTGATTTCGGAAATTAATTTCCCGGGATCGCGAGCAAATTGCAGCGTGGCGCGCGGTCGCGGCGGCGCCCCTCCCTGGTCATTTGAGACTTTTTGGCGAAACGTTTTTGTTTTTTTTTCTTTTTTTTACACTAGCAGTAGGTATTGTGTGTCTCGTATGGTAGCGTAGATGATGAAGATAGTAATAATTTTTAATGTTGTTTTTAACGATTGGTCTTTTATTTTTTGAGTTATTGAGTAATTTGTTTTAATTATCATCATTTAATTTTTGGCTTATTTTTTTTTATTTGGTAGACACCACATAATTTAATGTACAAGCATAATTAATATGCTTTAAAATGATTTGCTGTTTAAATTAATATTACTGTAGAATGTTTTACGACATTTATATTAATTGTTAAAGCTGTCCAGAGCTATCAGTGTGTGAGTCCAAATGCCCCTGATTCTATATTACCCACATACAAAATACCTACACTCACCGGCAATAAAACTTGGCCACTGGGCTTTTTCATACAAACATGGTCACTTTAGCGTCTCATAGGTGGGCCAAAAGTAATCACCCTATTGGAAGATGCTCTTATTTTTGTAAATGGCCACCAATGTCAATTCTGTTATGACATTTGTGGACTAGACAGATGTAGAATTTAAGTAAACAAGCCATGGAGCGATACACTCCCCAAGAACGCGGAATAATCGTGTCTATTTTTTTGCGTAACCAATTTGTCAGTGGTGTTGGCGCAGCGCGAATTTCGTCGCCGATTCCCCGGCCGTCCGACACCGACTGCGCAAACACTGCGCCGTTTGGCCACTAACCTTGAAGAGTATGGGACCACACGAGACATTGCCAGGAGTGGCCGGCCCCGGAGTGCCCGTTCTGCCAAGAATATCGCCGCTGTTGCTGAGGATGTCGAGCTGTCACCGAAAACGACAACAGTGGACGGTGCGCACTATAGGGCCATGTTAATCGAGTTTTTTCTGCCGCAATTGGACTAATAAGGACTGGTGGACATGTGGTTTTAACAGGACGGAGCAACGGCACACACTGCGCGAGCCACAACCGATATTCTGAAGGTGGCGTTCCCGGGTCGCCTCATCTCTTGTTTTGGCGATTTGCACTGGCATGCAAGATCGCCCAATTTAACCGTTCCTGTTTTATTTTTGTGGGGTTTTTTGAAGTCCCATGTTTACGTGAACAAGCCCAAGATCCTGGAAGCCCTCAAGGACAACATTTGACACGAGTGCGAGAATCTGTGGCCCGAAGTTTTTGCCGAGGTGATGAAAAATGCCATAAAACGAGCCCGTATGGAAATCAATTGTGACGGCGCCTATTTGACCGATATCATCTTCTCGACGTGACCAATAAAATTCTAAAGGTTCAAATAAACATAATCAAAAAACAGAATCGAAATTTTTCATTTAGAAAAAAAATGAGAGCCAAACAACATCGGATGACTTCTTTTGGCCCACCTTGTAGATAGAAAACTATTTGCAGCTGTGCAATGATTATTACGTCAATGGAGAGGCCAAACGCCCAATTGTCGAATCACAGTTTAAAAAATTGCCAAAAACCGCTCAATTTTCTCAAAAAGAAAAAACAATAAACCGAACTCAATGCTCCCTACATCGTAGTGTATGGATGGACGTAATAATCATTGCACAGCTGCAAATAGTTTTCTTTCTAGACGTTAAATGGAAAAAGCCCAGTGGCCAGGTTTTATTGCCGGTGAGTTTATTACAATTTTAGACGTAATTATTTATCCTAATTAAAACTGAAGTTGAGTACATTAACATGATTACGCCCGACTTTTAAATTCTCGAATCCGATCTTACTATTGCAAAATCAATCTCAGCCCCGCAATTGACAGCATATCTGGTCTGATTGCCTCACAGTTGACCCGCCAATCAACCAATTACGTCTGCGCAAACTCGCGCCAACTTTCACGCTAAAAGCGCCCTCTATGCCTATTTTAATCGTTTCCCGAAAACGACAATCGACGATCGATATAGTGTGAACATTACGGGAACACACGGGTACAAGACAAATTGCTTCACCTGTCAAACCCGGTAAATCTATATTCGATCTTATTACATTAAGATAGAGTTGTAAAAAGATTGTTGGTTGGTACAAGATAGTGTCGAATCAAGTACCAAAATTATCGGTTCGGCTATACTTTAACCGCATGCACAGTGTGCTATTAGGTGGTTACAACGGTACATTATTATTGGCGAAATTTACCGAATCTTTACACCCGAGTCCGCCCCACGATCGAGATATTGATTCTCGGAATAATGAAATTATAAAGCAATGCGAATGGCTGTTTTGATTGCGTACATTTTGTTCTTATAAATTCATACACGATTCTTAGCACTACTTTTAAGGTGTCACTAGCAACCGATTGACTGTTCTTGTGTGTTTCCTTCGATTTTCAGTAATTCTCATACTCTATATAATTATCACAACGTATCGTTTAGTGAAAGTATTAAAATGTAACTCTTTGTCATATCTCTGTTATTATTTCAATCCTTAACTTAAAGTTTTTATGTCTTCTTCTGTGGTAACCGCATACATGGTCAGCAAATGTCAAACGCTCGTCACAGACAGCTCTAGTGATGATAGAAAGCGCCGACCGACAGTTCCGAGTCAGTGTGGCATTCTGCATCGCGCACGCATCGTACCTACTATCAAATGCTATTAGGAAACGACTTTCTAGCATTAAAGAACACACCAAAGATCGTACCATGTTTGCCGAGCACAGTTGATTTATTTTGATGGAGGATTTTTTCACTTTTAATGAACTTTTACATCTGATGTACCATTAAATTAAACGTGGAATTTTCTACATTGATCGACTATCATAATTATGAAGGTTTAAGATAAAAGGTCATCCCAAACGGCTACCTTCTAAAACAAGATCTATCTACCTAAACAAACCAGTCCCAATCATTTAGCGACTGTCCTGAATTGCCAGCCTTAAATAACCGACTGTACCAATAAATAGTAACCCCAGAAGCTAATAAAGTTGCGATAGACAACACAAATAAAGATACGATCTCGAATATAACCTATAAATTATATCTCAGTTCCGTACCGTTCCCCTTTGGATAATAGAAATATAAAATAAGTCTGAGTAAAACTGTTTCCATTGAATATGAGCTTAATTATATCTGATGTGGGTGATAGCAACTCTATGAATAAAATAAAAATATTGTCTGTCGTGTTTGGAGCGATGAATCTCTTTATTACTGCCAGACAATGCTTTATTGTTTTCGTTATAGATTTCGGCTTTATTAGGTACGTATGTTTGTGAGCCAGCTTTAAGTTATAAGGGTCAAAAGAATAAGAGTGGTAGATGACTTCTTAATACGTCCTTAACGTTACGTTCTTAACGTGTCTTATAAACTGTTTCAAAAAGTTGATTGCATTATTTATTTGTTTTTGATTGTATTGATATGCTAAATTGAGGGGCTGGCTTGGAGAAATTAGTATGGGATTTGAGTGGCGCCGCTACAGCGAGTAGCTGAACTAATAGACTAACCTTAACGATGAAAAAGCAATGAGTGAAAATATGTAGAAATAAAAAATATATATTGAAAATTCATCTCATAACAGGATTTGGCCGCATTCCGTTGCCATAACAAACCATCCCAACTTTGAAACAACGCGTTGCAACGTCGACCGTACGAATTTATTAAGCAAAATGTACAGCCCTCAAATAGATACTTAGTAAGTCCCCCCTCCCCCCTCCCTGGTGACATTAAAACATTGAGCAGACTAAATTAAAGCGCGCCAAAACTGTTCTTGTGGGCCCAAGGCGGTCGTTTGTTTTAATACAATAACCATACTTGTCCCTCTTACACCCTTCGATGAGGTCTTCCGTCTCGTTCAGACGTGAGCAATGTAACATCTTCTTATAGCGACCGCGTAACGGTCAGATTTGATAAATTGTCTCCGGAAAAGTTGTTGCATTGTAGATAATTAATTGTATTGAAAAATTAAAATTAACAAGGACTAAGATCTATTTTTAACGTCTCGTTACAGTCGTTAGTCATTTTAATACCTGACAGTGATCTTTTGGTCCTGAGTTTAACATCCTGTTCGTCACGTCACCCGGGGCTAGTGTAGCTTTCCAACAGTGAAAGAATTGGGTATTCAAATCGTTCAGTAGTTTCGGAGCACATTCAATTCAAACTAACAAACAAACAATCAATCAAATTTTTCCTCTTTATAATATTTATTTATACAGCGTGGAATTTTAGTCGTTGTTTTTCCGCAGTAAAATGATTCTATCTTAGTAGTAAAATAGATTAATAAAGTTCTTTTTTTAGTCCAATCAAAAGTTTTACGATTATGATAGACGAAACTCGAACCAATAGTACTAGCTGCGTCACGAACGGTCACCGGCCGGGCTCATTGCCCTTCGCGTTTATCATAAAAAATATTATTTACTATTTACTTACATTTGTTTTCCATTTTCCCATCAAAATTTTAAAAAAATATTTAAAAAAGTTATAAAAATATTCAAAAAAAAAAATTACTTGCATAAATCCATAGTACTATTGAAGATGAAGCGTTTTGCTGCGGGAAAACAACGACTAAAAAAACACGCAGTATAGATGTACAATACAAAAAACATTTTATATGCAGAACCTAAAATTTACGAAGTTCAGGTTTTTAAGATGAAATAGAATGATATTATTATGGAAAATGTTCCTTTTCAAAACAATTCTACGTCTCGTTCAATAGTGAAAATTTCTTTAAGTTAATGGCCATTTACGGATCATCAGTAAACCTCTAGAATACAGGGTGTCCCAGAACTCAACGTCAAGCCGAAACGGGGTGACAGGACTGATTGTTACCATCATGAGAAAAATAAGAAAAAAATCTATCCCATGCAGTTAGGAAATTATGGGCATTTAAGAAAAACCTAGAAATTTGGTCAAAATTTAACCATTCTTCGGTTATTGTGGTTAATTTTTATTATTTTTGTTCATTTAAACTTTAGAACCGTAACCCTAAATAACATTTCTAGAACCACAGTCAAAAATAATGCCACAACTGCCCCAAGTTTTCTAGAATTAAGACTATTTGTTAAACTATGAATTTAAAATTTTCAAAATTTGCCGACTTTGAAAGGCTCTCCTTTAAAAAAAAATGTACTAAAGTGTCTTGGCAAGTGCCATCAAAAGTTCGCGCATTTAATCAGGATTGCAAAAAGATACAATACTTGCTAGTTTTATACTAAAAAAGCACTAGTAAAAAAATAAAAACGTCGAGTAACCCGATTTTTGCTAACCCATTTTACTCAGTTCAAATGTTTTTATTCGCACAAGCTCTTGGTAGTTTCTTAATTTTACGGCAAAATGATGAGAGAGATGGATAGTGGACATGTTTGCCATGAGCGAACGAGACAGATAGTAACGCGACTTTTACCAAAGTCAACAAAAGTAAGTAAAATTCATAAAATAATGAAAAATCTTGACCTAGTTTAGTTTAGGTTTATTGGAATAAACGTCAGATAGGGAAATAATATTTTTTATTAGACGTTCCCAAAGAAAAAGTTTATTCAAAGCCTATTGACAGCGTAGCCGAGCTGCATGAACGAATTTCTCAAGCCGCTGAGGACATCAACTCTCGAGGATATGCCCGACTAATAACTAGATCTTTTTTAATAAGATGTAGGGCGTGTATTGAGGCTGATGGTAAAAAATTTGAACATTTATTGTAATAAAAAATGTTATTACCCTATCGCTCATGGCAAACATGTCCACTATCCATCTCTCTCATTATTTTGCCGTAAAATTAAGAAACTAGCAAGAGCTTGTGCGAATAAAAACATTTGAACTGAGTAAAATGGGTTAGCAAAAATCGGGTTACTCGACGTTTTATTTTTTTACTAGTGCTTTTTTAGTATAAAACTAGCAAGTATTGTATCTTTTTGCAATCCTGATTAAATGCGCAAACTTTTGATGGCACTTGCCAAGACACTTTAGTACATTTTTTTTAAAGGAGAGCCTTTCAAAGTCGGCAAATTTTGAAAATTTTAAATTCATAGTTTAACAAATAGTCTTAATTCTAGAAAACTTGGGGCAGTTGTGGCATTATTTTTGACTGTGGTTCTAGAAATGTTATTTAGGGTTACGGTTCCAAAGTTTAAATGAACAAAAAAAATAAAAATTAACCACAATAACCGAAAAATGGTTACAGTTTGACCAAATTTCTAGGTATTTCTTAAATGCCCATAATTTCCTAACTGCATGGGATAGATTTTTTTTCTTATTTTTCTCATGATGGTTACAATCAGTCCTGTCACCCCGTTTCGGCTTGACGTTGAGTTCTGGGACACCCTGTATAGGCACCTACAATTTATAGAGTTTATAGGTAGAGTCTCCTTTTAGTTGCAACCTGGCAGAAGAGGGTCCGGCCGTTATGCCCCCATTCCGGTTTGCCCCTGGCCGGTATGCCCCCACGGTTTAACGGCAAACTGGAACATTTACTTAAAATTGTGGGAGCATACCGGCCGGGGGCAAACCGGAATGGGGGCATAACGGCCGGACCCGCAGAAGACAGGTTACCTAATCCATTGAGTTGATAAAAAAAAGAGAAAAAGCTCTCGACCAAGTTATAAAAACAAAATAATATTGGTGTGAAAAGTTAAACTGATAAAATGATTGTCTATTAAAAACTAGTTATGTATTTTCTTTAATGGTACCAATCCAAAAGGAATTCTTAGAACATTATTGCTTAGTCATTTCACGGTAATAGATTACTGTGGAGTAAGAATGACTATCAATCTGTAATAAGCGCCTCCAATATCATTAACTCACCTAAACATCATTTTATTGTACCCGCCTAATCACTTGTTCATGTTTCAACGAATTACTCCAACAAAATAATGACATGTTCAAACGTACAGAAGCGCGGTACCTCTTAATCACTTCTAATTTATTTAGCCCCTCCGAGAGCGAACTGCGTAATTTATCGCCGTCCCTTTCCCTCCCCGGCCCGGGGCGATCGTCCGTCCCGCTCTCTCGGGACCATTTTTAATTAAAATCACCGGGAGAAAATTAGAAATTATATTCTATTTTCAAAAACTTGCTCTGACGGTTTGTTGGAGATTATCTGTTTTTTATGAGCCCCCGGTCGCAAGTCTCTTTTAACGACTCAGGAATTGTCCAAATTGACTTTGTTGGAGCGGCGAGCTTTTTACAGTTATGTCTTTCTCATTTCAATACTGCGGTTTAGTAATTGTGTTCGTCGGTTTTTTGTTGTGTTAGTGTTATGATCTGTGGTCGTTAACGTTTTTGTTTTAATTAAATGGGCAGTTGACGAATCAATTATACCAATCAGGTTCCTGATTTTTTATTGGCGTTACGAACACGGATATTAAGCAACGTATATACGGACAGTGTTTTGATGGGAATAATATGCTAATATGCACCAAATCCATAGCTATAAATCACACATTTTATTCAATAATCGCATACTTCAGGCTCATATTTTTTAGCAGTTTTACAAAAGGTAGAAATTTATCCGCTAACTATATCAAAAATTCTACTGATAAACAAACAAAAAAGCAATGATCAAATCAAATCAAATCATTTATTTGCATAGAATAGGTACACTCAGATGATGAATAACATTATCAGTACAGTTCTTACTATTCTGCTAAAGTATACAATTAGCATGCAAAATGTGTGGTGAGAAATTCGTCAATTGAATAGATGCAACAATCTATGAGCCATTCTCGCAACTTACGTGTCGACCCTTTTATTATCCCTATCTTAAACTGCTCAGGAATCTTATTATAAATTTTGATTGCCATGTTCATACAGCTTTTTTGGAATAAAGTGGTCCTTGGGCAAAAGTCTAAGACAAGTCTGTCTGGAAATCTACTGTTCCTTGGATAAACATCTTTTGCTTTTTTAAATAACTGGGAGTGTTGCCTAACAAATTTGAAGACCTCAAGAATATACATGCCGGGAACAGTGAGAATATGTAATTTGGCAAATAGTGATCTGCAAGATAGTGATCTGCAAGATGATATTTTTTTATTTCAATAAGAAAGAAAGTAACAAAATATGCAATTATCTTTTTTCTTTAAGCGTTTTGTTACCATGAGCCACAATTTGGTAAGTCCAATTGTTACATTGGAGCGACTGCCATCCGCCATTCTTGACAGGGGATCTACATAGAATCTAGAATTCTAGACCAATTGGATTGGACTCTTGGCAGAGTGGTCGTGGTCATGTTTCAGTCGATTTCTGTGTAACCGCTGTTCTTGCAATGCGACGCCAAGCATTTCTATTTTAAGCGGAGTGCGTTTTAGATTTAATAAGGTCTGTCCATCTGGTTGGAGAGCGTCCACGTGATCTCTTACCCTTAACTTTCCCTTGCACCACCAATCGTTCTCGTATTGTATTGAGTCCTCGTTGCGGGTAATGTGGACTTCCTTCATCTGCCATGATGATGACATGTAACGTTCTTGTCCGGCAGGTGGCGTGGGCGACGACGACGGCGACAGCGGGAAGCGGCGGCGCTCGCGCACGAACTTCAACTCCTGGCAGCTCGAGGAGCTAGAGCGAGCGTTCCTCGCTTCCCACTACCCTGATGTGTTCATGAGGGAAGCCCTGGCTATGAGGCTGGACTTGAAGGAGAGCAGGGTTGCTGTAAGTAGCTGATTTTTTAATGGAAAAACTAAGAAGGGTACGCTTAGGCCCACGTCCCGCCTGAGGGTAAGCGTTTACTGATGCTTAAGGTCGTTTGTAATACCCACCAGAGAAATATTCTGCCGTCGCCAACCCTTTTGAATATCAGTCAAACAAGTGGACAAGTATAATCATCAATCAATGATATGAAAAATAAGAAGATACTGTATTAGGTTGTCAATGCTACTGTGTAGAATTGAATAGTCGTGGTATTTGCAATCTCTTTATATACGCAAATTGACGACTGACATTTAAACTGGAATTAAAATAGTTTTCCCTTTCTCGTGCGTCTCGAATTTCTAGGTCCAGTCATCCGTGAAACATGTAAATGTGTGTGCAGTTTTGACAAAAAATACTGGTAACATTTGCCCCACATTTGTCAATCAAAACATTTTTATTAGCGATTAAATTAGTTGTTATTATGAGCTCACAAATTACAGGAACTACCTCTTTTGTTGGTTTATTTTGAAAACATTTTTATGTGTTCCATAGTTCATTTTGAAACCAGTAAAAGCCAATTTGATCATCAGTTCTGAATAAGCACCTTCTTCCGGCAGAGGTAATGATCTATTAAACAGCACAGTTAACCTTTAACTTTACACGAATCTATTCATAAATGTGACAAAACGAGGGACAGATTATACAAAACGGTGCTAACGTGCTGCCAACACACATAACAACGTTCACAGGAAACGCGTGTCATAGACCAACAGTTAAATTACAACTGTCGTGTTTTGACGACCATGTTAGACATGGCTGTAAACCCTTTGTTTCCATTAGTAAATACGTTTAATGTTATTTATGTGGCGCTGTGTACTTTATCACCAAATAGAATAATAAATGTTGACGTGCTTCTCGTATAGGGAAAGATCCCTTTTTTTAAATTAGTAACTTACAATAGTATACACAAAATGATTTCTTCTCAAAATTAATACAGACTGTATAAAAGAAAAAAATCAAATACGGAAGCTGGTTAAACCTAATCTCATGTGCAAATACAACACTAATAAAAGATGTTGGAAGGAAGTTGCTTAAGCAAATAGTTACTTTTCACACACTTCCTTGTCACGATTGCAAGTGATTGACAGATTACTGCAGGCTCCGTTACACTGAGTGGCAGGAAATAGATATGATTAAGTGTAAATGTACACCAATTTACTATCAAAATTGGTACCTGGCGAAAGGTCTTTTTAACTTCAAGAAAAAACATGGGTTGTCTTATGTGTTTTCTATATTAGTGAAAGTTAAAAAATTCTCATCTGCATCCCTCCATAAGTCAGTAATAAAATGCAGTTCCAGATTTGTGATGATTTTTTATAATATATGTACCTATGTACTCCTGTATTGTAAGTCTGTGTGGTCTGCAGTCGATTTATTAAATCACATACCTAAATAAAATGATATTATCATTACCCAGGATTAACGAGCGCGTACAATTTCACTGTGACTTAATGTCGATCAAAGATTTGCATATACCATACCAAGCTGGCAATATTAATGACCCTGAAGTATTTGGGATACTCGAAGCTTATCTTCTAGTGGGGCCCGACACTACACCCTGTGGCAGTCCTTTCGGATATCGAAACTATGATAAATCTAACAGTATTAAACATTTTTCATGCGAAACGATGAGGGTAATCTATCTCAATAATATCTGATACAAATAGAAACCTAATGATATTCTATATGTTTTATGGTTAAAATCTATTTTTGGCATATAAAATCAAAGGCACTTTAAAACACCATAAATAGTGAAATTCCAATAAATTTTGGACATGTCAGGATCATTATTTTAAATAATGTTCAGTTAGCCTAAGAAGATGGAAAGAAGAAGTTAGTTCCTATTTTCCGTACTTAATAAAACTTTTTTATGCTATATAAAACTATCAAGTTCCCTTGTGACTAATTGTGTGACTCTTTCAAATTCGGCAAAAGTACGAGTATGTACGAGTATGCTGGAACTTTTAAATATATTCCAAGCTTACAGTTTGATAGCAACGTGCATTTGTCAACCGTTGTTTAGTCAATTACTCATCCTTGTAAATACAACTTGATCAATGATGAATGCCTTTGATGTGCGGTGGAACATGTACATTACTCAGATACAACCAAAGTATGGTTTGCGCGTGGCAACATTAGACCTAGCTCTTTAAATATCACATTCGACAAGAGCGTTAAATCCTTTGTACGCGCGAGGTTATTAAATATATTTAGCATGTGACGAAAGGGTTGAGGGCAGTATTCACGTGTAACGTCTTAATTCCGTTTATAGGCGGCCATGTTTACGGTGCGTCGGTAATTACAGGCTTGCCGATGCGATCTGCAATTAAACCGTGAATCTTTCGTTGTTTTTAGTTAACGCTTGTACCGACGGTAGCACGCCTATGCCATATATTTTGGGTTTATGAAATGGAGTCTGTTATAAAAGAAAATACAGATAAAAGCGATATAATTATTGACATCTATACATTTACTACTACTACTATTTCACATGAAATAGTATTTGTACTAAAAAATCTAGATATCTTTATGAAAAAAATAGAACGCGCTACTAACAAAACAATACGTCTACGCCACAAAAGGTTGATTGAGCAATAACATCCCATGGCTTCAATAAGGCCTATCGATTTGTAGCAAAACGGTGGCCATCCGAAACAGTATTATCAGCGGGCATCGCAAAAAGTTGTGGTCAACTCCCCACAGGGCGCTTAGCCTGCGAGGGAATGAGGGAGAGCGTCCCTCATTTATTCCGAGAGGCTTCTTTTGCAGGACCCCGCTATCTACAAATTGGGGGTAAATACATGTGAGGCTGCATTGGGTTTGTTTGGGTTGGCTGGTTTTGTTGATAATGTATTTGGAATTTTTGCTGATTAAACATCATTTAGTTTTATAAGGATATTTATATCATTTCATTTTTGTTGTATAAAACCAACAACAAAAAAATATAAAAATTGTGCACTGTTTAATTAATTGTAACGATAAAACATTTAATTTCCAAAAAAAAAAAAAAACAAAAAAAAAACTACCTAAAAACACTGAAAAGCAAAAAATAATTTTAATAAGACATTCATCAAATGCGCTTATTGTCTAAGCCTATTAATAACATTAAATTGTATTTACGTGCTAGGTAGGTAGGTACCTACTAATCTGTGTGAAGTCGGTGCCAAGCCAAATAGTAGGTACCCAGACTACGTACCTACGTCCGCGGATTATTTGTAACACTGTATAATACATAAATTATTAGGTATGTATCATTTTTCATTATCTTTGGCTTGGCACCGACTTCAAACAAATTAGTAGGTACCTACCTAGCACGTAAATACAATTTAATGTTATTAATAGGCTTAGACAATAAGCGCATTTGATGAATGTCTTATTAAAATTATTTTTTGCTTTTCAGTGTTTTTAGGTAGTTTTTTTTTGTTTTTTTTTTTCTGAAGTCGGTTAATTTTTTTTTAAAAAAAGTTTGTTTATTTTTCTATTTTTAGTGTGAATAATACGTAGGAGTGAGTAAAACTCTCATAATATTGATAACGAAAATACGAGTAAAATAGTAGAATTGTATTATTTGACAATATTAGGTATTCATTAAGTGTTCAGCACCATTCAGTAGACCAACTAAAGATGCAGCCCGCAAGAGGGACATAAGAATTAAGAAGTCGTACCCTTTAGCTTCCATCATCATAGTTGTACCTTCCATCATCAGCTTAGCTGCAAAAGTACACTGTACATGAAATACAACTAACGGTCCACATATTCCTACAACACTGAAATAATTATCCCCTAACTCCTAACCGTTAAGGAGTTGTACCTTCCATCATCAGCTTAGCTGCAAAAGTACATGAAATACAAATAACGGTCTACATATTCTTACAATACTGAAAGAATTATCCCCTAACTCCTAACCGTTAAGGAGTTGTACCTTCCATCATCAGCTCATCAACATAAAGTGATGTCTATAGGACGCAAAAACTTAAATGGCTTCAGAAAAAACAAGTAACGCGTAGTGTGCGCCTATAAAATTTGAGGTTTGCCCTTGATTTTCCCGGGATCCCATCATCAGATCCTGACATGGTGACAATGGGACCACCTCGGAACTATGCACTTTCAAATAAAAAAAGAATTATTTAAATCGGTCCACAATTGACGGAGAAATCGACGGACATACATTAAAAAAAAAAAATACATACAGTCGAACATAGAACCTCCTCCTTTTTTGAAGTCGGTTAAAAAATAAATTTCGATAAAGGTTCTTCAATTAGGTAAGTATTCTTTCCAACTAAATCACATCTGATATATCTCCCATCACACAAAATTTATCAGTTTCCATGACTATAGAATTGAGATATTATAAATGTTGTTTTAATACCTCCCATTACACAAAATTTATCAGTTTCCATGACTATAGAATTGAGATATTATAACTGTTGTTTTTTAACATAATATTTGAGATTAACCCTAGGTGGACTCATTACCTATTTTGGACTGAATTCAGAAGATTGTCAAAAAGTCTTTGCTTCCGAAGACGAGCGTTTGTAACAAAAAAAAAATCTTAATTATTTTGGAAACCGTTACTTATATAATTATTTCCAAGATTGTCAAATAATTCACAAGATATTTTGAGTCTGAGGTACGATAAAATTAAAACTGGATAGGTATTTCATATCTTCATTAATATCAACACCAAAGCTGATAAATTACTAACTAGATACACGACAGATACACTAACTGTTGGAATATATTTGGCTGACATAACAGAAATAAATTAACTTGTTATTGGACCAAGTCTTTACGAGTTTATTAAATCAAGCCATTGATTCAGTTGATACATTAATTTACAAAGTCATTTCTCAATATTTCAATTTATTACAGCAATAATACAGCGAAGTTATAAGTAATTCCATTTCTATAATCAGTACTAACGTCGATCGTATCGCGGTTATCGCAGAGGATCTCGTTCGGAGACAGACTATCCCGCGCCACTCCTAATAGTTGGTATAAATCAAAAGATTGCAATCTCTCCGGCACCCCTGGGACGCGAGCGAGACGGCACGATTGAATAGCATAGATTTAAATGGGCGGGTCAGATAAGGATGGCTGCAGATCCCGACGCTCCGACCTCAACCGCGCCGGGCCTCGCAGGGACGTCACAATTCGATTACAACTCAATAAAGTTAAAGTGACTTGTTTTCGTCTGTAAAGTGGATTTTTTCCTGTTCTTTGATTTCTCTATTTTCTTTCGTTCGCTCGACGTCTCAATTTCGTTTTGAATCGCGGTTTGCAATATGGAGACCGTTTCTCTTTTATGACTTCTTTTTAACACCGAATCAATATAAAATAATTTTCAACTATAAAAGACTTCGCGGGAATCCCATAAATGGAGAACATTTATTACCATCAAGTTGTCTCGTTCAGATTGAAGACTGTATTATGACTTAATTTGATTTGATATGACGACTATTTATTTTATTTACTTATCTTGAACTATTCAATATAAACGTTGTGTAATTTGTTTGACAACTTGGTAATAATGGAGATCTTATATTACATGAGGGTCCTGTGGAAGCAGTTAAAGGACCATACTTTACCAAAATTGGGGTATTCTAATCTAATTTCATCCCTGGCTGACGTAAAACTTGCGAAAACGGCTCACCCGCTCCGCCGTAAGCGCGGAAGTATCGACTTCATTTTAAAATTCATAGCATAAAATTTACATTTATATGCCAATTTCATTCCCTAACAGGGCGTCGGCGGTCGGGCGCACACATCAGTATGCTGCACACATTCACCGCCGGGGTACACCCCTAAAAGCAAAAAAAAAAAAAATAGAAAATCGCCTTACATTCTCCGCTCGGCTGAGAAGAAAAAAGAATGGCGCGAGGTTTAAATATGGAACACTAAATGGAACGCTTAGGCGACAAAATGCGGATAGAATATAAAATTTAAGAATATCGCGCGTCCCTTTCTTTTTTGCGGGTTCTGTCGTTGTTGTTGTCTTGCTCTGTGCGGTGCTATCAAACATGATCCGACTTTACCGCCCTAGGCTTAGCGGTAAAAGATAGACATGAAGCCTTCGTAGGGTTGCCTCCGGCGTGTTGCTGCGCGTGAATAATTTGCAGCGCTCGCTCTCAAACGAGACATGACTCGTATTAAAGTGATTTATTGTAATTACTGTTTCTAATGAGATACATGGTTCTTCTTGCCATCGTTATGCTAATATAAAGATGTAAGAACCTCTTTACTTTATTGTACAGACGAGTTTAGAGTCTAGATTTATGATCTCTTTTTCCTATACTAATATTATAATTTTATGGGAGGCTATTACCAGCACATTACAACGCAGATTATTTAAAAGTAAAGATTATATATGTATTTAAACTTCAAAGCATAATACCAGAGCTAGAAGCTCCCAATGTGTATAATCAGTGTAATCTATCTTTGTCAAAGTATAAGGAAGATCTTTAGAAATATAAATATTCGACAGCCCTATACAAAATAATGCTAAGTTTGCAATCCTTACGAGCGACACGGGCACGTGAAATTTATATCTATCTCTATCACAACAATATCCTAGTATCAATTTGTGTCATGAAACAAAAGAGACAGCACAATTGGTTCGTATTTGGAATTGAGCGGATTGAAGCTGCTTTATCGCTTGAAATACGAGTAGTTTTCCAAGTGATTTTAAGTATAATCATTATTTACATTTGTTGCAAACACATTTTTTTTATAGAATATTACAGTCAGGACAGATTAATTAAAATCACAAATCTTGATTTTCGTAAACAAAATTCTTGATTTTACCTTTTTTTACTACATCAGTTGACAGATAGACACGCAGCCCACCTGATGGAAAGCGGCCACTACGGCCTATTCCTTTGAGGGACACGTCACCAGGTAGCGTCGCTCAATGTGCTGCCAGACTGTAGGCTCATCTGTTCTTCGAGCCTTTGATTTCAAAGACAATGGAAGAGAGAGTAAAGAGTTTGGTCTTCCTTTTAATCAAATACAGCGTTCTCAACGACACTGGTACTCGTAAAATATTAAGAGAAAATCTGATTCTAACAACCAACTGAGTTTTAAAGTGTTCTAACTCCGCTTACAAGCTAAACATCAAATCTTTTCTCGACTAAGTTTTTGAATATTTACATTCAAAATAGGTTGTGTAGCTAATTGTTGAAATTGTGTTATTTAAACTTTTTACATTTTAGAGATTTTACAAACCAGATAGTATCTTGGATGAGATGTTCTTAAAAGCAATTACTAATTAAAACATAGATCAAAATAAAAGTCCTCTGAAAACAATATTTAAAAAAATACAAACTACTAATAGTTATTCGTTCTCTTTTCACTATCACAGCGCCGCAAGCGCTTACAGATCAAAGCACGCTGGAAATCGTTTTCCTCGAGGCGGGAAACTGCCTTAATAGAAGTCAATGTATACGCATCAGGGCTTATTTACACCACTGGGCTGGGGGTGCCACAATACGATTTCGCAAAATGGCCATCGTATGCGTTCCAACGCTGTGGTTTTTAAGGCAATTCGCGGGGGTAAAGAATTATTTGATTTGGTGCCACTTTGCTTTTTACTTGTGTCTTACGATAAATATTGATAAAAAAAATCAATTCTAGTCAAATAAGCGTGTACTGACTTGTGCCTCGTGCAATTATGAAAATACCTTGTGTCTATTGAAGCATAGGTACAACTTTCTAGTACATAAATAAGACAATTAATTGAAGTTAATTTCATTTATTTTAGTTCCGTCTATCGGTTTATAATGTAATTATTTTGTTCTTTTTATTGTTTTTCAGATTTATTCAGAGAATGCACATTATTATAAGCCCCTGATGCCATATTTGTAATGAAATAAAAAACAGAGAGAAACAGATCATCAATTAAATGTTCATATAAGTTGACCCCAGAACATAAAGGTCGAAGAAGCACACAACGTTTAGCAAAAGATTAAGCAGTGTCTCACAATTACTCTATAATAAAATCAAGATCCCTTTCGTGTTAATATAACGTCATTTTATCACTTAGTCTTATATATTTTGTTTAAAATGTGTGTTTTCTTGCAGACCCCAAAAGTCATTGTTTTGCCGTTTCGAACCTTATTTATACAAACTACGTTTAGGGGAGTCCCGGCAATGCATACAATCAGATTCTTCAATTGTCTTTGGTGAGGATTTCTTTATCACAGTTGCTTAGGGAGACGACTCCCGAGGGTGTAAGGGTGTTTGTAGTCTTTGATTTTGTGCAAGTTTATTTACGGAACTTTTTTATTTGCGGTTGATTGTGCAAACGTAAGAGTTGAATTTGGATGTGAATTATGTCACTGCTGCACTGTGAATCAGATTATTGAAATCAAATTGATATGCACTGGATAAGAAGTAATGAATGCATTGACGATGGATGGGCATTAGACTACCCAGTACCCATACAAAAATATTTACTAGAAATGTTTTTGTAAATACCTACACACTATAGCAGGCTCCCAAACTAATAATTATGAACACAATTTTGGCTGATGAAACCACGACCACTGAGGTAATTTCTGCGAGCAAAGCTGTTCAGACCACAATCATTCTGTCAAGAGTGACCAACTAAAAACAAAAGAGTATGTATGTTGATACAGTAAATGCTCTTTCTATCCATTAATGTGCTACCAGTCCAAAGGTGCATGTATCTCTAAGCTATTGCTAAGTACAGCAGTAGAGGCCGAGAGCTCATTAAAGTCTGGTCATTACCGAGGGCGTACGCGATGTGTTTCGATTACGAGAGGGTTAATTAAAACGTTATTTCAACAGGAACATGGGAAGAGTTTTGGGCAGTTGGTAGATTATGTTGATTAGGGAGGTTTTGTTCTTTTTGCTCTTTTAGCTTTGTGGTAATTTTTCTACCCCCAAAGTTATTTGCGGTTCATCGCAAAGTGGAGATTTTCACACACCGCCACAGATCTTTCTAGCCTGTGGTTATGGCTTTTAATATCATTCTCTTTCGCAAAAAAAAAGATTATCCAAGATTGACGGACACTAACTCATCCTTTTTGAATGTACAGGGGAAACGGGGGAGTTTAGTGGGTAATAGGTCGAACATCTTTAGTCCGAGTCTTACGTTTCACACCAGGCGACGTTCTGAAGCAATCAATTGTATTTCTTCTTTGGAATCCTTGTGGATGGGTAAGGAATGGGATAGGCACAAAAACCCAAGGCTGACGTTCTTCCGTGTTTCTTAACTAGATACGATATTCGCGAGGTAGTCCCACACACGGCCGGGTCTGGCTTGTATATTGACCTCACGAATGTAGAGCGGCGACTAAAACACTCAGTTGCCACAGCTCAAAAAAAAAAAACAACACCCAAAATTGCGGAACAAGATTATGACTTAAATGCTATCTTCATTACAATCTATACAACAATGTCAGTGTTTACGTAAGCAGCGTTACGTCTAGTCTAGGTAATAAAGTCATCAACACCTCAATCGACTTACTAAATTCCGAGTGAAAATATCCGCAACAATAGAACTGCCACAATCAGAAGAATTAGCGCGCGGTTAATCAGCCATTTAGATTTAATACAGTCGTCGTAAATTATTAGAGGCTATTGTAATGCGAGCCCATTGTTTGGAACACTGGTTCTCAAACATTTTCTTTCTCTGCCCACCACATACCAAAATAATAATTACATAGAGTTGTCTGTGCATAGTTTGCATCGCTGTGTTTTTCTTTAATGTTTTCCCGTCGGCATTAATTATGACTCATACTATATTTGTAATTCATTACTTAATTAATTTTTTACTTGTCTTATATTGTTCGTCTTTATTATAAACAGCTTTCACCCGCGTGTTATTTCTTTCTTTTAAATATCCCCCCCTTTTCCCCATATTTCCGGGATCAAAAGTACCCTATGTTCACCGGGGATAGTGTAGCTATCTAACAGTGAAAGAATTATTCAAATTTGTTCAGTAGTTTCGGAGCCTATTCAATACAAACAAACAATCAAACTTTCCTCTTTATAATTATTAATATAGACGAATTTCAGCGACATCGCCTAACGCACCTCGCTACCCCTCTGCTGCATGATTGGCATGATTTTTATTTGAAACAAGTATAGGATAGATAATTTATTTGCGTAATACTGTATGATATTGTTTCTCTTTCCATTTCAAATCCACCAGGGGACAAAACCGCCCACTTTGAGAACATTACCAAGCTTTAAACCACTAAGTAAAATACACGAGCTATATTTCATAACTAGTCATGATATCACTATACTTTTCGTCACGCAGTTAAGCAAACTGTCAATTATTAATAGTGAAGCAATGAGTTTAGAGTCTGGCCGATAATTTTGCATAATTTTATTAATTTTATTTTTAAAAACAAGTTTCAAAGGGTTCCTAGAAATACTAAATAATTGGCATAAAATTATATAAAAGGTTTACAGATAACCTTTTTAAACAGAAAAGAAAATAATTTATTTTCAACAATAAACCGATTATTTTTAAGAACAATACCACAGATTATTAAATAGTTACAATACTTTTAAGTTAGATTCTCATTTCACATGGTTAACATAACGTCTTGTTTACTCTCTTTAAATAATCTCGCCTATAAAACGCATCATATAAACCATGTACTATATAATTTAATCCCCAATAAACTAACATATAAAAATGTAATGAAAATTATACATAAATAAAAACACGACAACATCTTATCAAACACATTAACAAAAATATAAAACAGAAAACTTTATTTTGCCCCGTACAATTCAAAGCTTACAAGCCCGTCACTGGATTTACAGTGTTATTACAAAATAATAAGATACTAAATCTAGGTTAATGCCTAACAATGACAAATGCAAGTTCTATTTAAGTATTTGATAAGTCACTATCAACAATAAAATTGTTGCCGATAAACACGTTATGGCGTAAAATTAGCATATTTTTAGTCATTTTATAACAATAAAGATATTTTACATTCAGATTAACAATCAAATCTTAATGTTTAAGGAAAATAAAATAAACCTATTACCTATTTAAGTTTTTTTTTTCATTACAGCGCGTATTATTTATGATTAAAAACCATTAGATTTATTGAAGTATAATTTCAATTATAATTATTATATTCTGGACTCTGGTGTTAAGTGACTACCACGGCAATGAAGGACACTTCACTTGGGAAATCGCTCGCTAATCAATGGCTGCCCTAATAATTGTAGACTCTTCATTACATACCGTAGTCCTCGCACCATCCGGACACGTTCTAACTCTACATTGAGCCTAACGCCCTCACTCAAGAGACGCGCTTCTGGAAGTCCCTACTTTACCACTGACCTAACCGAGTTAAAATACCCTACGGTCCCCGATGACAAAAATGTTGTTGAACGTTATTACAGTAAAATTTAAATTCAATTTCGGTATAAAAGTATTCTAAACGAATAATTTTATTTACCTGCCAATCCGCTCGTTGGAACAAAAATGAACGAGAAAACAGTAAATTAAAAATAATTCTTCAGATATTGTAAAATGAGGATTACTAATAATTTCATTAGCAAACTTAAAGTTCACGTATAACATATTCATTCCACAATCTCACTTAATCGTATCCAAATGAAGCCACAGCTATTATTAAATTAGCATTCTTAATCAGGCTCTGTAAATTGAATTCCTCTGCCCGCGCTAACCAGAAGCCGCGTAACTATAGTTTTAATTTTCCGCGCGAAAAAAAATGGCCGCCATATTAATTTACTGACGATAAATAAAGGGATCTTTGTAATCGTCGGAACATTACAGCTGATGGCCCCAACGTAATTATGTCCAGACCCGGCAAAGGCGTTTTGTTTAATTTTATTAAATTAATCCAAATTAATCCGGGTGCGGGGTCGTTAAATACATGTTTCGCAGTAAAACGCGATGGGCAGGCCATTAAACTGACCTCGCTTTGCCCACATTCGTGCGAATGTAAGTGTTCGTAATGGAGCTCTTTGATTTTAGACTTTTCTTCAACTTTACGTAGTATAATTTCAATAATGCTGGTAAAAACTACTTAATTTATTCTCATGCTTATCAAGCCTGAGAATCAAATTCATTCTCGGCGTAGGTATTTCAATGAAGTGATTCTAGATACATAGACATAATTCTAGACAGTGTACCTCAATGGAATAGGCCGCAGTGGCTCTTACCATCAGGTGGGCTGCGTGCCTGTCTGCCAACTGATGTGGTATAAAAAATTGTGAAAATATGGCCGCTAAACCTAAGATCATAAGTTCATTTTCATCATGGCCTGGTGGTAAAACTTTTTTCGAGTCTTATCAAGCTAGCTATCACACAAATGAATATGCCACCATTACAGTTCTGGCTGGCAGATGGACTGCGTGCCTGTCTGCCAAATGATATAGCAACAAAAATATACAAAAGTGTAGGACATCAGAAATGCGTATTTTGTAAAAGAATTTTTGTGAATTCGTAAATTGATTTTTTACTCTTGGATAGTGTGTAAAAAATTTTGGCACACAGCTTGATTTTTATTCCAATAAACCAAGGCCGAAGCTAGTTTGTCGTAATTGTGACTCTCAACTATCAATATTAGAACGGAGCCATAAATGGATTTAAGTGCTCGCATAATAATAAGTAATGTATTCATAAGAGGCGCAGAGGAGAATCTGCGCTTGGGCTATTAAAAGTCGGCGGCGTGTATGAAACGGGCAGACGTCCCGTCGGCGCATGATTGAGACGTTAAATTTCAATGCGCGACGCATTCGCATGCAAATGCGCGGGGCGTGTGCGCGCATTTGACGCGCACGGAGGTTGATGATGGTACAACGGCTTTGATTGCATATTTAGGTAAGAAATCTTGTGTTTATCATTACAATTCAGTACCTACATTGATTAAAAATAATAGGATCAATACTTTAAATAAACTGCTTATAATATTTAAAAGATTGTATGTATTTAAAAAGGATAGGTTTAATTTTATTTATTTTTCTTAACTGACTGGCTTATCGCATTAAATATTTTTTACCTTAAATATAAAAAAATGATTGTCATACCTACTTAAAGAACGTAAAATAACTGAAGTCCGTGTGGCAGTATTTGTTGCACTATCTGTCAAACTTACGAATTAAAGAAAAGGCAAAGTAACGCTATTATTACCCTATCCTACTAATATTATAAATGCGAAAGTCTGGATGTTTGGATGTTTAGATGTTTGGATGTTTGTTACTCAATCACGCCTAAACGGCTGAACGGATTTAGATGAAATTTGGCACACATATAGTTTATAACCCTAGGACCTAATAGCCTATATAGGACATAGGCTATAAAATTCCTACGGGAAACGTCTCATTCCCGCGGGAATATCAATTTTGAAACTACTGAACCGATTTGAATAATTCTTTCACTGTTGGAAAGCTACAGTATCCCCGGTGAACATAGGGTACTTTTAATGCTGGAAATGTAGGGGGAAGGGGGGATATTTGAAAAAAGAGATTACGCGCGGGTGATACCGCGGGCAGAAGGCTAGTTTTTAATATTTGTGGTCTTTATTGTAAAGATGCTAAAATATAATGATTTATGTCTGTCTGACAAAAAAAAAACACTAGCATGTTGTTAGTTACGTGATTGATAAGTGAAATAAGTAGTTAACTAATTTAGTAACTCTGTTTAACAATACAACTGGCGATTCAGTGCTGTTTTGCGTGATTAAGATGTAAAATTTCAATGCGCCTCGCCGCCCGTGCATTCAGATGCAAATGCGCGAAGCGTGCACGCGAATTTTACGAGTCCGTCCACTGTATAAAGGACTGCAGAGAATCAAAACCGTTCTTCACTACAATAGCTATTAATCCGGAACGTGTCAAATGTATAAATATCTAGTCAAAACTGTTGAATAAACGCGGCAATGAAAGCCTTTTCAGACGTTCAAACTAAAATGGAACAGGATAAATGACAAAAGCGAATGCTTAGCGCATTTAGAACACAAGTTATGTAATGTAGGTATATATTTTTAATAAAATAGGAAAATCTTTCATAAATGATAAATTGATCCAAAGTTCAATTTATCTTTTATATTTTTATATTCTATATTTTTTGAGCTACTAAGGCCAACTTTACTGAAGCAGTTTATTAGTAGTAATGCCTATTAATTATGGTAAAGATGAAAACAAGCAAACCCAGTATAATATTTAAAAAAAAACGGATTAAAAACTAGCAATGGAACCTAGGCCCATTGCACCTGCAATCAAGTCAAGGTGCATGCATAGTAACAATTCAAAAACGAAACGAGTAACGATTTCTAAAAGGAATAAATTGTATGGGATTGACATGAGCTGCGCTTTGTCACGTGGTAATTCGTCTAATCGAGAAGTGATAGACAATGGAGGTCACGGTCACGAGATCAAAGAAACTAATTTTCTTTTTTGTCCCCAGGTCTGGTTCCAGAACAGACGAGCGAAGTGGCGCAAGAAGGAGCATACCAAGAAAGGGCCTGGTCGACCGGCGCACAACGCCCACCCGCAGTCCTGCTCTGGGGAGCCCATCCCCCCTCACGAGCTGAGGGCGCGCGAGAGGTGAGTCACTCACAAGCCAAACCGTGGCTCTTACGGTACTCACTATCACCAATCGCCATCTTCCTATCTACCATTCTACATATAAACACGATTGAAATATCTTTCTATCTAAAATATTAATCCATCTAAAATATCTACTTTGTATATTTGAAAAACAACCGTTTTATTTAACATCCAAATACATCATTTTGATTTAATCGAAAACTAAATCAAAGTAAGTTACTTGTTGTTGTTTTTTTTGCATTTATTATGTATATTCTAATTGGAGCACGGACTCACAAATTGTTTAAAGACCTGTCGGTGTTTTTACACGTTCACTACCCAATCAAAGATCAGTTTTTAGAGACTGTTCCACTGAGGGACACTTCACCAGGAAGAGTCCCTCAATGTGATGCCACACTGTAGGCTCCTCCGATCTTCGAGCCTTAAATTTTCAAGTGCACTGGCTCCCACATTAATATTGCCGCAACACAGCCAGAGCTGTTATGGCGGCAGATTTCACCTGTGGAGGTGATAGCTAGCCAGTCGGACTCTGAAAAAGTTCTTCCACCAACCAGACTTAATTAAGGCGGGAATTGAATCCTCGACCTCCGGGTTTTATACCCGAGCGGCTTAGCGACTGTTCCACGGAGGCGGTCAAAATGGTGTCGACAGTAGATGTAATCTTTGTCAAAGCGTCCCTAAAATGTACTGGTAGGTTCTATACTAATGAAGCCCTAATGATTTTATCAACAGGGCGAGAAGAAGAAAGAAGCTGGCGAAGGCACTCGACAGACAGGCGAGAAAGCTGCGAGCTAAAGGCATCGCGGTGGACCTCGAGGCTTTGAAGGCGGAGTACCTGGCGCAGCACCGGAACAGCGGCCTATACTCCGACTCAGATGGAGACAACGACGGAGAAGAGTGCATGATCGACGTCGTAGGAGGAGATTCCTGCCACGATTCCGGCCCCGAAGACTTCTCCCTATCGGGGAGACTTCGCGCACCCTCCGGCGCCGACGGCATAAATAACTCCGACAGTTCCACCTCTGACGCCCACTCGGGAAGAAACTTCAGCCCCCTCCCTGACCCGCAGCCGTCCTTCTTCAAACAGTTCGGCAACCCCGCCGGCTTCGACAAATTCGACTTCGACTCCGGCCGAGCCGTCTCTTTAGACCTCAGCGGAGGGGGCACCGCTACCGAACAGGACCTCTCCAAGAACGGCGGCGTGAGGAAACACAATCCGTTCAGTATAGAGTCCCTCCTTAATACGTGAAAGTGACTGACCCATCCCAAGTGACTATAGAGGCTCTCATCTTACCCGTGACAGAACAGGCATTTCGTGAGATGTTCCTTGCTTTAATGTTTAATGAATCGTTATTATCATTAGTTCTAATCAGCTTCAGTAATAAAGACTTGATAGTACAGTCGGGGAAACTGAATTCTGACCCTTTAGGACTTTCGTCAGAGTGACGGATTTAAAGAAGTGTGCAAAGAATATTAAGTTAGAAAGTTGTATTACTTAGGCCGTGGCCCGTGTCTCTATAAGGATTACAGTGAGCGACTGACTGTTTGCCTCTAGTTCGCCTCCCTATATATTTTTAATGGAGTGTCTTTTTTTGCTTGCTTTAATCATGGCTATGTATTAGCGAGCAATGCTCTGAGAACTCGACATTTAGTCAGCTGCTTACTTTAATCCTAATAGTTACACAACCTTAACCGAGGTTTTTTTCGGGTGAAGATTCATTTTCCGCGAACATACCAGTTAACTTAAAAACATATCCAGTGTGAATATTAGGCGTAGGACTTGTATTATATAGTTGTAGTGTATATAGACAGCTCGGCATATTTATTTTCAACTTGTTGATACTTATTTCTACTTTTAATTCGGGGCAATAATTTATAACTTATGTTTGTTGATAAATGTGGTATTTTATTTTTTTACGATATTTTTAGATTTTATTGATTTGAGACTTAAATAAATTAAGCTGTATGCATTGCTTATGGTTTATATTTAATGACTACCATCCATTTATTTAACAAATAATCTGGATAAATGCATTTGTTACATTAGTTTATTAAATACAAATCCATATCATAAATGAGTACATAATATACATTTATTGCTATCTTTGACTATTTATTATGTTCGATCTTTTAGTTGATCCCTTGTACTTAAATCAATAATGACAAAACAATGTGTACTTTCTATGTAGAAAACCGTTTCCACTAACAAAATATCATCAAGATCATAAATTTATTCCCATGTAGTAAGAAGGTATGTAATTGTTTTATGTGAGGTTTGTGATCTGTATCAAGTATTTCTCCAGACTTTTCTACGACATGTGCATTTAATTTCTATTTTACATAGAAAAATACGTGTGCAATATTTGGGCAAAGTGACCTACAATTTAAATTGCTACATTGTGGTAAGTTGCAACTTTGGTAGGGGTTGTTCTCTATAATTAATAAAGTCTTAAATCCCTTATATCCAAATTAATAATAGAGCTTTTTGTAGTATCTCATCGATAATTTAATATTTCGTAAAGATGACAGAAAAAAGCTAAATAGTTCGAAATTAACCCAATTATGTTCACCTACTAAAACACCTTTAGTTGACCAGCCATCATGGATCAGGTAATGTGCATCATAATTATCTACATGCCCTAGTAATATAGCTGTTAACTACATTGCTCTATTAGCGAAAGAGCTTGCAATTATGCTAATTAGTAATTTGTAATACAATATAATTTTTTCAGCGTCACTACGCAAACTATCCTCTTACTTTACAAGACAATGAGAAAATTATTATAGTTATTTACAGTAGCAAAGTTAATAATTAGTTCGCAACGTTGTTTCGTATTCGTATTTGTACCTAGCTTACTTTATGTGTCATTTGTTAAAAAAAAAAAGGTTTTCGGACAAATATTTCAAATTGCATACACCCAGGCTTAACCAGGTGTTTTTATTTGAGAAATATAATATTATGTTTTTAAAAGTCGGCTTTGGATGAAGCTCTACAGCCTACAAAAATTATTTGCTTTTTAACATTTTGCTTCTTAAAGACGAGGTTTTCTTGAAGAAATTAGGTAAAAAACAAATAAAAAACACAATTTCTTTTTCTTTAATTTATGACTTGAAACGTTTGGTTACGGTCATAATCACTTATCATCTTCACCCAATATATCACCTTTCTACCAAACCTTTTCATAACGAACTTTCCAATAAATCGTGAATGGACTTCTCCATACATCACCAACAAGAATGGCTCAGTCAATATGCAAATATTGTTAATAATGGCGGCATATTAATAGGAAATTATAGAAATCCTATCAATTATTATTATGTGCATAACATCATCGCTGTTATCCCTCGTACGATGTGTTGAACCCATTTATGGTTTGAATTGAGCCTGTAGACAGTTGGACCTAATCTGGCCACGTCTCCGTGGTGAAACTAAGAGGCAATTGGTAAACATCTAATATTAAGGTTAATAAATGAAAAACTTAAGTGTTTGTTTGTAATGTCGAAATAATGTGATTTAAAACCTCTTGGTTACAGATTATAAAACTAGTGTTCAAATTTCGCGTCTGACTTTGTGTCGTATTTTTCGTCCATAGCCTGGATACCAAGCAAGTGTGTTGATAAAACTAGGTTGCCTTTTGGGTCATTTAAGGTTGAGAATTAAGAAGATACTAATTTCTAGCGCCGCTTACCCGCGTGTAGGACATAAGGGCTGATTTTTATGTGATTTCTATGGTTTTATGTGATTTTGGGGGATTTTGAAATACTTAATATTAAGATAATACGAATTGTTTTTTTTTGTTAAATAACAATTTGTATCAAATTCGAATTTATATAATCAGTATCAATCTCCATTAGTTCAAAACAGAAGAAGCGTTATTACTAATTGCTGTAGTATAAACTATCTGTACTAAAATCGCCTATATACGTTGAAAAACGGGCAACCCGAACACAAATTACGATCGGCGAAAGAAACACAATCTGTTGTCGTAAAATAAGGAGAATTAATGAACGTTGTAATGTGAGACGCCGATAAGGAGCAATTAGTAAAACAATATGGCGGTTTATTGCAACCTAAGGCCAGCTACACACTTACAACTTTTTATTTACAGTCAACTGCAATTATCAACACAAATAATTAATAGGTTGTTTTATCGTTAAAATTACACATTTCTTTAGGATTTCTCTTTTAGGCTTACTTTTATAGTTTTTCTCTGTAAAATCCATAGGATCGCTCATATTGACTGACCTTATGCTAGTGATATGGCCATTTAGAGGCTGCTATTCCATAATTATATTTCTGCAGCTCAGTCAGAGTTTGTAGATATCTTTTTGTCAAGTCTTTGTAAAATTCATAAATAAATATCCAGAGTCATTATTTACATAGAACCATTGATAGTGTATTTAAAAAAGAGGTAGATACGGCACTAGCGCTCGAAAAATGCTCCGCTCATATTGTGTTAATTGACACAAATCATTTTAGACGCATAATGTCAACGCTTGGTGAAGCACATAGATTTAGTATATCTCGACGGATCAAATTCTAATCGCCGTGCGTCAAAGGATGGCATATCTACCTCTTTTTTAAATACACTATCAATGCATAGAACCATCTAGAGCCAAACTAAACATAGCGTGTAAAATGGGTGCATGACATTTAAAATAATGTGCAGATATTTTTTTGGGTATAGTGTGAATGGAGATGATTGACACTCACAGTGCCAACTATGAAATTATTTATTTGTTTAATTTTCCGTCTGTCATATTGAAATAAAATTCGCATACTAATCGCTCAACGCGGAAAAGCCGTCCGTTGGTAAGAGTCCTAATTACACGGCCACATAACAATGTTCGAGTCGATTGGCTATGCCAGCCCATTGTCTGGACCCACCGACACGTAAAATGTCCATTTTACTTATATTATTACGAGTTCTCGTCAGGTCTGATTGTGAGAAAATAATTGCTCTGAAAACATTGACTTGAAACCACTACGACCCCAACATACTCCCTAGGTGGTTAATCTACAGTCAGAATTTAATAAAATAAATCATAAATATCTCTGGACACTATTCACACAGCGCCATCTAGCCCCAAACTAAGCATTTGCTTGTGCTATGGATGCCACACAACGAATAAACATTACTTATATACTTTTTTTTTGTAAATACATACATATTATACATAGAAACACCCAGACCGATACAAACAGACATATTCATGTACACAAATGTTTGTACCGTGCGGGGATCGAAGCCGCGACCTCTGGTGTAATAGCCGACTTCTCAACCATTACACCAAATGGCGAATCAGAAATATTTAGATCAGAATAATGTATAAAACTGACTAAAACTAAAACTGTGTTACAAGTTGTAGCGCTTTACTAAAAAAAAAGTAGATTCCTACGGTATGCAAGCGGGTGTTAGTTACAACAAACGCCGCGACATTTCAGTAGATTTTTTTTTTATCACCAATTTTCTCTCTTTCACGTCACATTCACCTCTTCCGCACCACTGCAATGGTAATCTTTAAGTCTGGCCTTCGTAGTAAAATCATGCTTAGTTTAAGGCTGTAGTACGGTCAAGTACGGTACGGTGTCGTGATATAGAGTACAGTTTTCTGTCAAATTGCAGGGCAAACGAATCCTTCTTTAAAGTTCTTGTCCTTATTATTTAATAAAATGTGATGTTTGAAAGATCTTTATTTTATTTTCAATCAATTAGTAAATCTATGTATGAATTAATCCATCTGAGTCTTTAACACCATTCCATACCGTCCATCATGAGAAAATGTGATCATTCAATTGCAGACGCTCTAACCACAATATAAGCATGCAAGGATACAAAATCACACCTGATTATACCACCACACATAATTATGAGTACATACCTACTTACATAAATATCAAAACCTTTTATGTATGACTATAAATTTCTCTTATTACGAGTATTTCTATCGAAATTGACTGTGTTGAACGATCTTTTATTTTATTAGAGTTTTAATTAATTTTATTGCTATTGTAAAATATTACTTAGATTTACAGAATTATAGTATCATGTGTAAAAATTAGAACCAATTTAAATGTTTTTTAAATTATTTGTTGATATGTAATTATTCTTGTGAAAAGTGGCCACATTTTTTGCGATTAATAGGTATTTATAAGTTTGGACTACGACTCCATTTGGTGCAATTCACACTTTTTAAAATATAATGTTTAAAATTAGTGATGACCAAATTTCAATTTAGTGTAATGGCTATTTACATTTTTTTTCAAGCAATTAGAATACATAGTGAATATGAGACATACCTAGATTTAATTAACAGCAGAGGTGTGGGCATAAATCTGTTTTTTATAATATGAACTTCCAAAATAAGTTTATTAATAAATACACCAGAAATATATACAATATTATTATGTCTTTTCTTAAATTATGTCTACTACAAAGCCATATTAATAAAGAATCATTTTAGATATGACCGGACACCGGTAGTTGAACTTTAGACGTCACATTTTGGTGCTATTAAACTGAATGTCTGATGATAACACCCCAAAATAAAATAACCAAAATTTTTTTTACTGTAAAAAGCATCATTCTTCTATGAATTATAATTCAAATGCCCCCACCTCTTAACAAACAATACATTTAGTACATTGGGTGCCACTTCGCAATTTTATCTTGATATTTCTGTCGTCTAAATGTACCAATACTGCTTTCGAAGTAAAATAAAATTAAATAATTTCGCATTTACACGGCACGACCTTATTTTCAATCAAATATTAATCTCTAAAAATAATTATTAAGATCTCAATCATCCTGAAATGTCAACAAAAAATTGCTAAGTTCATTAATTTACAGTTTATATTTGTACATTTGTAGACCGAAACATATTTTAGGTACAAAATAATTAAGTTAACTGAATGGCAGGAGATAAATGGATATTTGTAAATTGTTTATCACATTGTGTAAGATGTAAAAAGGTATGTTACGTGAGTAATTTATTGAATCAAAATATAACACGATTAAACACATCGCAGAAGTTTGATTTCTTTTCCTAGTTAAAACTAAGTTTGGTCGCTATAAAGCAAAGTTAGTGTCACTGCGTAATTTTTTATTTCCATTAATGCATCTGAATGATTTTTTAAAATACTAGTTCAATTGGCAGACAGGAACGCAGCCCACCATGGTTAGCGGCCACTGCGGCCTATTCCATTGAGGGACGCTTTATCTGGAAGCGTCGCTCAATGTGCTGCCAGACTGTAGGCTCATCTGATCTTCGAGCCTTTGATTTCAAGTGACTGGTGGTACCTATATTCTACTTTTCTCGTAACATTCTTGCCACGTAAGTACTTGTTAATACAAAACGAGTAAGCATTTAGTCACAAACACCCCTTGAGATACGGATACGGCCTAGGATGATACATGCTCATCTGGATCTAGCCTGTTCACTCTGGACTTACGGTTTTAGAAATTTATTTCTCAAACAGAATTTATTCACATTTACTTAGAAACACTGAAATGAATACCTAAGTATAAAAATAAGAGCGTGTAGAAAATAACAGAACAGTCAACCGATGACAGTTATATGCCATCATACATCTCTAATTCTCTATATATATAAAAGAAAGTTGGTGTTAGTTACACTATTTATAACTCAAGAACGGATAAACGGATTGAGATGAAATTTGGCACACGTATAGTTTATAACCGGGATTAGAACATAGGATACTTTAACAGCGAGGGCGACCGCTAGTTAAAAATAAATAACATCTTTAATCGCAACTACAAACGTTAGTAATATTAGTTATTCTGCGCTACAAAGTCATCACAAAGCAAAAATAGTCAGTGAGTTAAAAAAAATGTGGCGTTCTTACTTCGTGACTTACAAGTGAAAAGTTATGACCTTTAATTTAATTAAAGATTCCGGAGTTATAGTGTTCTGGACATTCCTCTGCCGCCAGGGAGCTCGCATCAGCAGATGGCTAAGGAAAAAGCTGTTGTTAATACGTTGGTAAGTACGACCACTTCGTGAAATTAACTTCCTATAGCCTCGTTTCAAATGTGATTTGACATAAGTTTCTTTAAAGACAGCGGCCTTGCACCTTGCAAATTGAAATTTGTTGGATAGTCGTTTATGGCTAACAAAATGTAGGTATAAGAAATACTTTTGCCACTCCTAAATTCGTATTGTGCTGATTACTATCCCTTTGTAATGTACTTAATTATAATACTATTTGCATGCACAATGACCTTTACAAATAAAATTGATAAAACATCTCTGGTTTCGACTCCTAAAGTCAAAAAGCATTCTCTTCTGATTTTCATTACGTTATGTTTAAGTTACAACGTCATTTTATTTATTTTGGTTTAATTGCGACTTTATTAGCGACATTCTATTATATAAAAATGTCTTCTGGTTCTTATTTTTGGCGACCTACCTATACCGCAACCATTACACCGACTTTGTAAAACTAACTGTAGGTAGGTATTTATATAACTTGTCCTATCCGTAATCAAGTAAAAGTTCTATGTCACATGAAAGAAACAGCTCAAGACTATTACGTACAAAATTACCTAGATTGCCTAATAGTGAAACAAAACAAAAACAATGATAATTCGCAACATTCAGGCTAAAGAGTTATTACGTCAGCGCTGAGTTATGGTCATTTCATGACCCGCGAGTGCATTAGTGCAGGTAAGTGCAGATCCTAAATACGCGGCTATTAGACCTGGCGCTAATATCGTAAACTAATGGGTCTTAATAACAGAAATTGCTAACGATCTTGAAGCAGGGCTGGCGAAAGACTTCTAGGACCTTGCTGCTGCTCTATTAAATAGAAGTGTGTCAAGCACTTCTGTGTTTCGGATAAAGGGCACTGAAGCTAGTGAAATTACTGGGTACATGAGACCAGACCTAATAACTGTCGTCTCGGTGTAGCAGGCGCAGGGCAGTGCCAGACAGCAACTTATTTGACACTGAACTGTCTAAGAGCAGACGTGGCGCTTACCATCAGGTGTACGATCTGCTCGTCTTGTTACATATTGCAATATTTTTTTTTTAGATCGAATGGTTCTTAAAAGTGGAAGATCTTCTCTTCTTGTGAGTTAGATCGTCTGTGCTTAGGGACCAAGGTCCAATGTACTATTTTTGGTAACTTCGGTGTGTCTTACATTATTCTAACGGGAAACAATATTACGTTGCTGGCGTGATGCGTCATATAAATTAATTCGTAATTGTTGGTCAGCGCCATCTGTCATCAGTGAGAACTGTTTGTGGCGAGAACAACACTAAAAAATATAGATTCTTCTCACTCTCGTAGATCTTCTTCACTATAAATCGCCACAGGCTGTCATACGCAGTTGCGTGTTTACAAAACTTAACTACGTTCGAAAAATTGTTGTACCTAATTAATAAATTTTATGTAAAAGGTAACACAGCAGCTTCGAAGTGTCCTTAATCTATTCGGCCGCTGACAGCCCTGCTCCGCAATAATTCACGAAGATGGATGGATCGCGTGAAAGTTGGAAAGTACGCGGCTTAATCAGTTCCACACTTATTATCTATATCCACGCGTATTATCATCACTAACACATTACAGTCATCGAGATCTAATATAACTCGTTTTGACAGCTATTTATAACAATATGATATGCTCGTAATCTCAAATTACTTTTTTAGTTAGTTATTAAGAATCAACATCATCATCTCAGAGTATTCCCGATTGCATCCAATAAGGAGCTCAGGGTCCACTTCGTCTATGCCTAGGTTTGACAAGCTGGTTATTACAATGAAGAGATTGTCATCTGACCACCGTAACCCTTACAAGGGAAACCAGACATTCTTGGAACTTTCATTCTTGACCATTAACTCCAAACAGAAAAAATCTATGTTCTGTAGATATAGATTTCTTTGTTTGTTTGAATAATTCTTTCACTGTTGGAAAGCTACACTATCCCCGGGTGACATAGGGTACTTTTGATCTCGGAAATGCGGGGGGAAGGGGGGATATTTGAAAAAAGAAATTACGCGCGGATGAAACCGCGGGCGGAAGGCTAGTAAGTAAAACATAGTGTGAATTGTGAGTTTCCAAAGACACTGCAAACGTTACTGGCTGGTTCAAGACTGGTCTGTTTTGAATAGAGGATAGAATTTTCAAACCCACCATCTCGGGCGGAGGACGGAGGCGGTCCAAATAACCCACAAACAATGGGCGAACATTGCGTTCACGTGTGTCGCCACATGTCGTCATTACACGGCTCTCGGGTGTCAAACAGGCCCGCCGCGGATAATTCCAGCGTTTACATCGTTCTTTCACGAACGTTAGTCATGGTTGAGGACTCAAAATACAATATTTTGTGGTACCAGATGCTCTTCTTTTTTAGTGGCTCCGTACAATGGTGTAACTTCGTCGAGTAAGCAGCGTGCTTACATTGTGGAGACAGTGGAGGTTGCAGTTCTACTTGTTGGCATCGCCTTATTACTTGCCGTTGACGATTTCAATGGTAAGACCTTTTTAAGAACGCTTTTTCTATTACGGTGATCGGAGTTTGATAGTACTTACTTATGAAATCATTTCGGCGAAACTTGTACTTATTGTATTCAAGAGTCTGCTCACAGATTCCGTAACCTTTAACAGAAAAGTCAGACCAATTGGATTGTTGACAAAACTAACAATATGACACTACTAGCCTCCGCCCGCGGTTTTACCCGCGCGTAATCTCTTTTTTCAAATATCCCCCCTGCCCCCCACTTTTCCAGGATCAAAAGTACCCTATGTTCACTGGGGATAGTGTAGCTTTCCAACAGTGAAAGAATTATTCAAATCGGTTCAGTAGTTTCAAAATTGATATTCCCGCGGGAATGAGACGTTTCCCGTAGGAATTTTATAGCCTATGTCCTATTCCGGGTTATAAACTATACGTGTGCCAAATTTCATCTAAATCCGTTCAGCCGTTTAGGCGTGATAGAGGAACAAACATCCAAACATCTAAACATCCAAACATCCAAACATCCAAACATCTAAACATCCAAACATCCAGACTTTCGCATTTATAATATTAGAAGGATTAGTAGGATGCAAGTTGCAAGTAGGTTTATGGTAGAGCCAAGCTGCATACACTTCCTCTCTTAGTTTGGTCCTGCGTTTCGTTTGGTGAGTGTTAGAGGCTTGAACGCCCACTTCCTGTCGTCCAGGCATCGATATCGTCAAGGCATCAGAGACTAGCCTCAGGTGTCCATGAGTAGTAGTGTATATACTTACTATTTAATGGCAAATTTTTTACGTAATTTGTGCTACATATTTATTTAAAAATGGTTTCATGCTTCATGATTTGTCTACTTTATCCTTCTTTAGGGAGTTTTCTGTCCTTGGGAAAGAAACCCAACCAACATGGAAGGACGTTTTTTTTCGGAGGAGAATGCGTTTATGCACCATAACCGCAGGCTAGCTAGACCTGCGGCCGTGTGTGGGACTCGAGACTAGAGTGTCCACTACCTACTAAACTCCCCCGGATTTCCCTTCACACCCAAATTGGGACGAGCCGGTCTTGTGGCTATTGACCAGCCCATCCCCGGGCACACTGACTTGCAAGGCCTCAAGCCAGGGTGGCGCCTAGGGAGGGCCATCCGAAAAACTGGGTGACCCTCAGACTTGGCTCGGGCGACCTGTGCAATGCGGACGTTGGGGAGCTACCCCCGCCCGCAGGTCAAAAACATGGAAGGACTTAAATCGTAGTTCCCCTGTAAAGCAGACGCGTACTAATTGGCTCCGCAGACAGCGGATTAATGGCGCGATAGCAGCCTAAATGAATACTGCTCGAATTGATTCATTTCAGCCGACGCCTTCATTTGCATACTCCGTAATTAGTTTGTTATTCATGCCTTTTCCACTTCTGGGCAAAGAGTAGGGAGTTTAGAACATTGTGCGTGGTAATGGTTTTGTACATTCGTAACTATTTCTGTTACTTCACATAATCTGTTAGAAGGTTTATTTGCGATTGAAGAAAAGCAAACAATACATTATAAATCTATCTGATCGTTTGTTTGTTTGTTTGTATTGAATAGGCTCCGAAACTACTGAACCGAATTGAATAATTCTTTCTCTACTGGAAAGCTACACTATCCCTGGGTGAGTACTTTTTATCCCGGAAATGTGGAAGAAAAGGAGGGGTATTTGAAAAAATAAATTACGCGCGGGTGAAACCGTGGAGGCCGCTAGTAGCCTATAAAAAGATAAGGGAACAAATTAAATGACCACCAAAAAACACAATCGTTACCCAAACAGCCTCATCCAAAATAAATATAATATGTACAAATGAACGAAACCTGTTCCAAAATATTTCGGGCTATTTAAGTCATGCCTGCACTACAAAAACTTTTCGTAACCCAAAAAGGCCACGCGTGCACCAAATTTTAACTAGCAAAGTTTTGTGTCATTCTTACCCAAATATATCATTACGTTTGCCATAAAATGTATTCATATAACCAAGTATATTAAATTGATTGATAAGATTTGTGTTAGGTTAGGTTAGAACCGCGACCACTAAACGCACGAGCCGAGCGAGCGTAGCGACTGTAGCGAGCGTGCCGCGGCAGCGGCCGGCGAGTGCCAGAACTCTAAGAAAAACTGAATTCTACCCATTTTACTTGGTCGGTACAGAGAGAAAAAGATTTTGTTTATTTACTATCAATCGTCAAATGGTATATAGTATCGGTAAATCTTTAGAACTTCATTTATATTTTTTGGGTATACGGGTAGATCTTCAGAAAAGTGCTCTCCGCGTAATTTCCACGGCATTTTTGAAATCGCAAAATTATGGTGAATTGCACAAATATTCCGAAAGCTTGTGCAAATTTAAACAACATATCAAAATTCGCCACGTACGGGATCTATACTTTTGCTAAAAAAAAATGGAGAAAATTGGCGGCCCATGGAAATTACAATAAAGGCCATGGAAATTACCCAGCAGATTAAATTTACCTAAAAATCATGTCAAATATGAAATTAAGCTGTCATATTAGTTAGTTAGGGTAGTATAAAGATCTACATTGTATTAAAATAATATTTAGCAAAAATAGTAGCTTTATTTCAAAACTTACTTATGATACTCAAAGTACGAACATGAAAGTGATAAAACTGTTATCAATTAACTTTCTTATACATTAAAATTGTTCCCATAACATTATACTTATGGATAAACATAATAGTAAACATAAAAAAATATCAAATTGAAATTTTATAAAATAAGTCTTTTCATCAATCAGTTTAAGTCTTCAATTTAATTGTTGAAATTCTTTAAAAGCGTTGCTTAGCTTGAATTATGAGAAAGTCTTTGATTTAATCGAGACCCAGGCAGTGCTGCAGTCTTTAAAAAGGTGCCAAGTGGACTACATGTATTTCGACGTATTGAGGTACTTATACCAAAACGCTGCATATCGGTTCGATTGCAAAACTAGAGCTCAAATCCTATCCAACTAGAGCGAGGTGACAGGGAGACGTAATTTCTAAACTGTTCACTGCTGTGCTGGAGGATATTTTCAAGCCTCTGGATTGGCAAGGATTCTGTATTAACATCAATGGCGAGTACCTTACACAGCTACGCTTTGCCGACGATGTAGTTCTCATGGCCGAGACCATGGTGGATCTGAACACAATGCTCGAAGATCTTAGTAACGTTTCCATAAGAGTTGGTCCTAAAATGAATATGGACACGACGAAAATTATGTCGAACGTCCATGTTGCACCCGCTCCAGTTAGCATTGGAAACGTTACGCTTGAAGTTTCTAAGGTAATGGGGATTTCTGAACTTTATCAACATCTTTTTTCCACAAATCCCCATCATGAGACATCAATGGAGATAAGTGAACTAAAAGTTCAGAAATCCCCATTGATGGGGATTTCCGATGGGGATTTGTGGAATAACCCAAGTTGTTGACCATGCCTATGCATATGTTTACCTGGACAGGCAGTTCAGTTAGGTAAGTCCAACTTCGAGAAAGAGATCCCTTGACGAATCCAGCTCGGATGGGCAGCGTTCGGGAAGCTACGGAACATATTCGCATCCAACATACCTCAGTGCCTCAAGACGAAAGTCTTTGAACAGTGTGTGTTGCCAGTGATAACATATAGAAGCGAAACGTGGTCATTCACTATGGATCTCATAAGAAGCCTCAAGGTCACACATTGGGCAATGGAGAGAGTTATGCTTGGTGTTTCTTTTGCGATAGAGTCAAAAAATGAGGAGATTCGCAGAAGAATGAAGGTAACCGACATAGCTCGAAGAGTTACTCAGTTAAAGTGATAGTGGGCGGGACACATATCCCGCAGAACTGATGGCCGTTGGGGTGGAAAGGTTCTGCAATGGTGTCTTTCAGTGCGACCGCGCACTGGAAGACTTTCAGTGGGAAGGCCCTTTACTAGCTGGACTGACGACCTTGCCAAGGCCGCCGGAAACCGCGGGATGTGCGTGGCGCAAGGACCGATCAGTGTGGAGATCCTTGGGGGATGCCTATACCCATAAGTGGGCGTCGTATGGCTAATGATGATGAACTTAAAAGAAACAAGGTAATTTCCATGGGTCTTACGTAATTTCCATGGTGTTTTATCCATGGAAAATACACCATGGAAATTACAAAAAAACATATATTTTGAAATAACTTTTCATTGAAATGAGATAACCAGCTAGTTTTTTACTGTCCTTCTACATTAAGGAGCTAGGTATTTTACCTCAAAACCTATTTACCAAAAGTAGTACAATTACATTGAAAAAATGTGACACGGGTATGCCGGAAAACTGAAAACCAAAATTTTTAAAATTGAAGAACGTACTCCAGCATCCAAAGCGCGGGAACCAGCGACATGGCCACCACACCTGCTAGCTGCGGGGTAACTGACGATTCGAATACACCTATCAGGGTTCGACTACACCTGGCCAGCCCTGAGCAGTGCCCCTCGAAAGGCGCGCCGCGAAAATCTTGCTTAGCGTGTGACATATACACTTATGACCATAAAATCAAAAGTTTCCTTCCAATCAATTTAAAATTTGACCAGTATGTAAACTGATTTATCTATTTTAAATGTGTGTAGAAAACTGGTTAAAAACGTGGGTGGTTTTAAAAATATGCGCGATTGTTCAGAAGTCGGCGCTCGTGTGACACGTAAAAAACGTGCAAAATTCACCGGATTTGAGGTGTTGATGGTGAATTACTCAGATCTTCGTAGTTTTTAATCAAAGAAATCTATATGCCCTGATGCTTAATGAAATGAAGAAACGTTATAATAATAGTTTTTATCGTAATAATTTATTTTAATAGGAGATATGAGTCTGTGACACTCTGAAAATGCTTTTGCAAGAAGTAGCCATACAATGATTTTTGTACGCATTACTTTAATTTATTAGGATAAAAATATGTAACATATTTGGATGAAATTTTTAAATACAATGCGAGTACAAATTTGGTGCACGCGTGGCCTTTTTGGGTAGCTCAGCGATTATTCTGACGATACTTACGTTTTTTAGGTTAGCAGACTTAACGTTTATTGGTGATCATTTCATAATAAAATGGGGATTAAATTCTGGTAACTACTTAGGATTTTTTGGGCGTTATATTTCATTTTATCTGGTGGTTGCTTAAACCTAAGCCAAAAGATAATGTGTGCATATTAGCAAAAAGTTTGTATGAAATTTATACAACATGTTAATCACGCAAAATATGGCTAGAAAAGGGGAAAATATACTCTCCCACTTTTCCTACCATGTTGTTTACCGTTGCCCAGCTAGGGTCATAAATATGTCAAAAAGTGGATGTTTAAAACGTCGGCACGTGAATAATTTACGATTCCGCACAGCATTGATTGATGCGAGGCTTGCCTATATTAATATTCTAAGGTGCTAAGTGCTATTTACAGCGGTTAAACACAGTTCACTTTAGCTTTAATGAAGCGGACTTAATAGCGGTGACCTAAAATGAATAAATGCAGACAAAACATTATAAATCACGCTTGGATGTGGCTATCTGTTGACTACCTACATATTACCTTGAATGGAGATTACGGAAATTCTTGTTTATGCACCGTAATACGGTGAGTATAATCCTTATTAATATTATTAATGCGAAAGAATGTATATCTGTCTGTTTAGTTGTCACGCCAAAACAACCAAATCGTTTTTTTTATCAAATTTGACAGAAACGTAGGCTAGACAAAAGTTTATAGAAAGGACATACTTTTTAGCCTAGAATAATGCTCTTTGCCGCATTTAAGCATTTCGTTTTTCCCAAAGGTTGACTGGTAGAGAATGCTTTTAGCGTTAAGTCCGCCTTTTGTACCCGACTTGTGTGGTCAATAAAGTTTTTATAAATAAATAAATAATGCTAATTTTCCGTAGAATAATAGAAATAGAGGCAGTGAGGTCGCGGCCGGAAGGCTCTTTTATTTTTATAAACTTGTTTTGCACGTGTATTTCCCTGCCTGTTTATTTGAAGTAAAATAATCTTTATGACTCCCTTAAAAATAGATATTTCAATGAAGTTTCGTAAATTACTTGGAGCATACAGACAGCAAAACAAATTAATTTTAAAAAGCTGTTATTTGATCTTTTAAAATTAAATATACTTACAAAAAGTATAATATTTAAAAAATTACAAAATCGCCCTAACTTATTACTTTAAGCAACAGAGTCGGTATTAATAACCCTGCAGTTGTAATTCATATTCTTTGGCCCAGTTACGGCTACTGCTCCGCTTATAATAAATTCACGTATTTACTTACAAATGAGAGTATTTTATTTATTTTATGCTCTATGGATTTACTGGATCGTACGTCGGTATTAATTTAATTGAGTATTCAAAACTAGCAATTTAGAACACAAAAATTAATGTAAATGAGTAGGTGGCTACGCTCCTAATTGTGTTATTAACCCACAGTTAAATTTATGGATCTCGGCGCACATTGTTTAATTTCGTGAATTACTAACACTTAATCACTGCTGGCTGTGAGAATTCAAATATGGAAGCATTTGAATTTACAAGTTCTGCGCGCCTTGTAGGTTTAAGAACCACAGATTACATAGTACGTGCAATATTTTCCACAGACTATGAATTTTTTTTCGTTAATTGCTATGGCAAAGGAATGAAGAATAAAGCTGTATTCATAGATAACCTTTGATAATGTGCAACGTAAATTTATGTAATTAACCATCTATCAACGGTTAGATATGAGCATTTATTTCGCAAAGCTGAAACAGAACCTTCATTAATGTCATTTAATAAGGTAAAGGGAAAGTGGGCTGTAGCATATTTTAATTCACATGGACATGGAAGTTCGGTTCGACTGTAATTTGTAAAGAACATTATTAATCTGTAAACTTTTTTGGATTTTTAAAATAAAATATGTAGATTTTTACATAACACTTGCTGATGCGTATAACTACTGACCCGAAAATTTCCATTTAATAATACATAAACTCAAGGTCGACCCTCAATTCGTCATTATTACCCAAAAAACTAGGCAACTAGCTACCCACAAGTTCATAAAAATTATTATAGACGTAATTGTACCCCCACTACACTTAAATTTCGTTACATTCGAACTTATTTTAGAAACAACATTTGTCCGCCTTTCAACTTTTAACTATTCCCAAAGCTAATCTACTGTTACACTATTATCAGCCTTATTTCAACGGCATAAGAGCTCGTGTACTGCGTTTCCTAATGGCAACAGTGATATAAATCGCACCGACACGCGTTCCTAACGTAATCACTTAATTATTGAGCGACACCTTTGGCTCGCTCAGGGCTGGCCAGTATAACTTTTTTTTTATGTAAATTTAAAAACAGAACGATGTGGGCCTAATGTGTTCGTGTAAAGACCTTGGCAGTTAACATCTTGAGTTCTTCGACTTCTGTTCGAAAGGGAAAGAAAACATTGAGTGCGTTTTGTTTTCTTTTTGATTAAGGATAAACTGTTAATAATAATAATTAAGTACTATTTACACACGTAATGCAGTTCATATCTAATTTACATGAAGAATATTGCGATATTCCTGGTATCCATCGTTGCCTCCTTCGTAAAGTGACTAATAGTAGGTTGCATAGGAAACGCGACATCTGCTAAAGTCCTGGGTTCGTATCCCGGATCGAACAGAAAATATTATGTGATGGGTGTATAGAGTAACACTCCGACAAAAAGCTCGTAAAGCGTTTGATCCTGCGCCTGTTCTCTCTTTTTTTTATTCTAGGTCAGTTGGCAGACAGGCACTCAGCCCACCTGTTGGTAAGTGGCCACTGCGGCCTATACCATTGAGGGACGCTTCACCTGAAAGCGTCCCTCAATGTGCTGCCAGATTGTAGACTCATCTGATCTTCGAGCCTCTGAATTCAAGTGAAGGCTCCCACATAAATATTGCCGGAATACAGCCAGAGCTGCTATATTTCACCTGTGGGGGTTTTAGCTAGCCAGTCGGACTCTGAAAAAGCCCTACCACCAACCAGACCCAAGGCGGGAATCGAACCCACGACCTCCGTGTTTTTATACCCAAGCGGCTTTGCCACTGTTCTACGGAGGCGGTCAGCTTCGGTCGTGTCAGACTGCTGTCCCGCAGTGTTATTCGGAAGAGACAATAAGAAGTGCACCTGTGCTGGCGCACTCACTTGTGCTTTATAACATAGTCTCCGTAATTGGTTGATCGATCGTAAGAATCGACCGCCGCAGCCGAAACTTAGCTAAGGGGGCATTATTCCCTAAATAAAAAATAGAGTAAATTACAGTGACACCCCTGCAGCCCTACGCCCAACGCTAACCATACTACATTTTATTATATCAATTTGTGGCCATTGAAGGCGCAATTTTTGGGCTAATTCCTTTATAATTGCAGGATCGGCCCTTTCGACTTTCTACTGCTGCTTCCTTATCTGATGCGGAGAGCACGCGGCTCCGGAACATTAGGAAAAATGGCGCTTAAGAACTATTGTTGACGTGACTACTGAGTTAATTGTACACACTTACATACGTAGGTTTATATAACCTACGCAATTGTGTACAATCAACTACGCAACATTTTTTGACACCGGATGTGGAAAACTACGACTTGGGTTATGTGACCCTAGCACAGTTTCCTTCATGGTCACACATATGAATGCGTGATTACCCGTCTCCTATGACACCACCAACAGGCTAGAAGGAACATCCTGGGGTTTAGGTGGGTAAACTCCGCCTTATCTAGGGAGCGGTCCCACGCTCCACTTCTTCTTTCTTTAAAATGCATCTAATCTTAGTCGCTAGTTTGCCCACATAAAAAAATATTAAGGGATGTTTAAATTCATTAGTTAGCCTGGCAGCCGCCTCGCAAGTGAAAACGCTCCGTTCCCCGAACGCGGTAATGACTCAATTACGGGTGAAACATGTAAAAGTTTCCTTAAAAATCGACTAAGTGCAACTAAAATGTGCGACCGATACTTAAGAGCTTCCTAAGGCAGAGTACTTTTTGAATAAATGATTTCACTTGACTGAAAGGCACTGCTAATCTGACAGACAACAGCTTGTATTGGAAGTAATTCACTGGGACACATTGAATAATGTGCTGCTACACAGAAAACTCGCCTGATTTTAGAGCTTTTTTTGAATGTTCAAATCTCTTGTATGTTATTTTTGCGCAATTACTACTAGCTCAGCGGTGACCACGGAACAGTTCTGTTCCGTGACGGAAAACTTCGTGAATAACTAACGGTTTCGGAGGTCAGATGTATTCTTTCCGGTGTAATAACTAGACTTGCCAAATCTTGATGAAGTGTCTCTCAATGGAATAGGCCGCAGTGACCGCTTACCATCAGGTGGGCTACGTGTCTATCTGCCAACTGATGTCCATGGTAGTGACGAGGAAATTCGGGGCAAAACCATTATATATTCTGTGGCAAATCGCTCTGAGAAAGACCTTTTAGTAATTTCTTTCCATAAAGTCGCCCCATTTATCGCCTTCACAAGATCACACGTTCAATGCGTCAGAAGCGCTGTTGTAAAATAACCACAATGTTCACGAATTTTCTCTTTATTCACAGGTATTATTTATGAATACAGGCTATACGAAATAAGTAGCACCCAATTAGCTTCAGCAAGTACATACGATACGTGGTAAAATAATTTCCACGAGCCATAATGCCGTGGCAAAAACGTTCGTTTTCTCGGGAACATTTAATTTCCTGTTATGCTGGTATAATTGAGTTAGGGCACATTTTTCTTGGCAGTCACGAATTTCATTTGTATTCTATTATAACGTTTAGGAGTTTTCGTTTTTACTGAAGTAGGAAAGTTACGTTGAAGTCGCTTGTTTTAAAGTAGGTTGCTTTACTAATAAGTTGCTTGGTTCTTGAAGTTTCATTTATTTTTGACTTTTCTTGATATAAAAAACTACGAAGTACACTTAAAAACTCAAACTTTACGGCAGGTTCTATATAATATCTGCTACCAATCTTTTCCCAACCATTTGTGCCCGCCTTTTAATTTTGGCGGCAACGCATCAGCGATCCCTCTGGTGTTGCAGGTGACCATGGGTGGCGGTTATTGCTAACAGGTGACGCGCTGGCTCGTTTACAGCCTCTGGCATAAAAAAAATCAATGCGTTATGATATTATCTTAATAAATAGAAAGCCGTCAACTTAAAAATAATACAGTCACATTTCGCACCGCGCCGCGTTGCATCGACAACAGTGAGTAACTGCCAATGTGCATCATTATTAATACCACTGACATAATGGCTAAATAGACAACGCTAGTATCTCGTAATGTATGAAAGCTACAGAGCAAACACTAAGAAGAGTTGCCGTATCGTGTTTTCTATACAGAATCATATGAAGCGGGAGAATCATATGCCAATTAATTTAACCGTAATTTGTTCTTTTTGGTTACATTATTTCTATAATCTATGTGCTCACTGTTAGTGTACTAAGAATAATGTTAAGTAAAAATTCTCCCAAATGACGTTGGATACACCAAAACAATATATTTGCTTTGTTTTTGATGGCATAATTGGGAAATGTTCAATTTTTTGAATGTGTCCAGACTGTGATGATGGCCCAACTTACTGTCTGTATTTACGATGGGGACGCGAAGTAGATACAATTGCGTAGTCTATTTAGATATATGTCTGTGGTAAATACACTGACACTTACAAAGCGACCGAGACGTGGTGGGAAGATCGACGCAGAATATCTGATAAAACAACCATTTGTAAGATTGAAATGGCGAGTAAATAATCGCACTTCATGTTGTTTGAAATAATCGATACTAATATTATAAATGCGCAAATATGCAAGGCTGTAAGTCTATTCCCTTTTTTATTCTGAGCTGATTTAGATAAAACTTGGAATGGCCCCCATTACAAATTTGAGATCCTGAAAAGAACCTACAATTATTACTATAGACAAGAGCCGTCTAGCTGGGTCCGGCCCTTATGCCCCCATTCCGGGTTGCCCCCGGCCGGTATGCCCCCACACGGTTTAACGGCAAACTGGTTTTTTTTTTTTATGTGGGGGCATACCGGCCGGTGGCAACCCGGAATGGGGGCATAACGGCCGGACCCGTCTAGCTGCCTTAGCAAGCTTAATCTTCTACGTTAATTTGAAATATTTGTACATACTGTGATCGCCGAGTGGTTTGGCTTACATGCGTGAGGGTGATGATTCAAATCACGGAGCGCACCTAATGGATTTTGCTGTGTGTATTTACCACTAGCTTAGTAAAAGAGTTGTGTTTTTCCCCTGTAAAGAGTAACGACGGTTAGATCTCCGTAGCTCCAATGTTATAACTAAGCGCATACCCTGACTAAATAGGGGGATATTCTTACTACTCTTATTTGTCTTCTTTCAATCATCTCTTCTTAAAAATAAATGTCTAAAAAAGCCTATTCGTATACATTAGCGAAAGGCAACCTAAATTTACTTCTCTACATAATAATATTTTATCTTATTTAACCCTATTCTGTCTTCTAAAGCTCTCTCTGGAGCTAAAATACCAGAGACCAAAAAAAAAAAAAAAAAAACCTATTGCTCGGTAAAACAGTTTGTCTTTTCTAATTAAAATAAAACAACTTTAAACGGATGAAAACTCGCGTATATTCTACATTTTTAGAATATACGCGAGTTTTCATCCGTTTAAAGTTGTTTTATTTTAATGAGTAGTAACCGTGTAAATATTAGAAATCATTTGTCTTTTATCTTTAACTTTTATTCTATTTGAAGCTTTGTCATATACAATTAACATTTTAAAAAGATAATTTTGACATCATAATACTAAGTTCGCTTGCAATACTGATCGATTCTCGGCCATTCGCATCCAGCTCCAGAAGTTCAAAGTGTTCCAATCAATTTTCAATAGTCGCCAAAGTGTCAAACTGAGTCCATCGAGCTGGTCTATAGGCGCCCAATCCGCCCACGGGCCGATCTGATCCAACTAGTGTTGCCAAACAATCGATAGTGTATCGATCTTCAATAAAATCACTATTCATACAGGATTCTGTCATAGAAATAATAGATTTTTAGATTTGACTACAATCTTGCCTGATGTTAAACATTGACTACGATCGATGGAGCGCGTTTAGTTAGAAAAGGCCCGTTAATTCTAGACTACTTATTCTAGAGTACTTTTTAAAAATTCAAAGCAATCCCTTTCGTTCGTATGTGCGGTACCTCAACTACAAATAAGTGGATTATTTGGGATGGCAATTATCGATTATATGATAATCGTTTAAATGGCAACACTAGATTCAACGACATGACGCCTGTTAAGCTCGTTATGATTTACGAGCCATTTACCCGCGAACTGTTCAGCATCGCCGGAGATAATGTTAGATAGATAGATAGATAGATATACTCTTTATTGCACAAAATTATAAAAGAAAAATATGTTACAAGATTGGATGATACAATGTAGGCGGACTTATTGCTAATAGCAATCTCTTCCAGTCAACCTTAAGGTAGAGGATAAGTTATTGTTACTGCTTTGAATTTAGAGTTTGAGGTTATTTTATAAAAATCTTTGGATAAATTGTTCTTTCATGTCACTGGTGGAATGTAATGTAAACTAATAATGTCCCACTGCTGGGTTTGACCCATCATAAAAAAAAACAAAGTTGCGTCAAGCAAAGGTGTCAGTTTTTTCGAACACACCTCAGTTTGATGCTCACTAACCTGCATTTCGCAAGGCTGGTGATTAGGACATTGTAGAGACAACGTAATTTCCATAATGAAAGCCTTTGACCTGCAGTGGGATGTATAAGCTGATACTTTACTATGTAATATGCTGAAAGTCTCTATCAATGTAAAAATATTATCAAAAAGAACCTATTAGTTGCTAGCTACCGATAATACTCTCATGTTATATAATACCAAGCAGTAAACTTTAACAATACGTGTCAACAATCGCCTCGGCGCAGGTTAAAAAACGTTGAAGCATCCAAATTGCTTTATTAGCCCGACCATAAGTGGCCCGTAACCGATCGCCGATTGTCCCAAACAATTTCGGAGCCAAATAATTGTACGGAACCACAGCCGACCGTATAATCAAAAGCGTATCAGTCGAAATCAATTTTTCATCGGAGAGGTCGATTTAAAAATTATCATACATACCGGAGTTAGAACGGTGGCCAGTTTTGTGAGAGCTCTGCGTCGTTTTGTTGCTGCTAACTTTAGAAAGGAGATTCCTTGAGTTCATGTTTTTGCATTGTTATTTAAGTTTTTCTATTTTTCTTCCACGCTTGCCTAGTAGAGAGATAGGTGTAGTAGAATGTTATTGAGAATGCAATACATGTTTGCAGGAATCTTTTTCAGGAGCAATATAGTTACATTACAAAACAAAATAATGTAATTGATCAAAAGGATAAACGAATAAAATGTGCTATACTGTTTGCTAATCCATAAACCATAACTTGTGATGACTATACATAAATTCGTTAACAGATAAAGGTAAGAGCTTTTTACAAGTCAAGATTCGTATAATTTGAATATAATTTCAAAGTTTCATAAAAAGTAGGTAATCCCACGATTCTCACAAACTTTCTAGTATTAGGTACATACTAATAGTAAGATTAATATTGTAGTTAAATTTATTATTTACTTTAGCTGTCACAATCCTATTTTAGATACAAAACTGTGTAGGTACACTTGTTATTCAGTCATGAAACAACGTCAGGGGTCATCTTAAACTGGTTACTGCGTAATAACTTAACAAGAGCGTGGCGTTGTGAGGACCAATAAAATTGATTTAGATTCACGAGAGCGATCTATGTGATCACGCGGTCGTTTTGTACACCTACGCGTTTAATGCTTCGGACATACAGTCGTAGGATTTTGTAGTGTAGAAGACTGAGAAATAGAAGTCAGGGTGTGTACAGAAGAAGTGATGTGGCAGACCATTGCACATTGTTAATGATTCAACTCTGTAGTGGAGCAGTTATGTCTAATTAATCTATATTTAATCAGATTTAACATATTTACATATTTTAATTAACAATTGCAACGGATATAAATTTTCTATAGTAAATCAATTCTACCGTTCCTAAAAGTATTTCAACCAGTGATAAATAACATACAAACTACATTCCACTTACTGCAACCATGCGTTTATGAAAGGAAAGTGTGTGACATGACTTACGTTAATAAAGAGAAATAAACACCTCTGGCGCCAATTTTTCCCACACGCTCCACTTATCGTATAATTCACACTTCGGCCGGCGAATATTTCAAGCAATTTAATAAACATTACAGTAACTGTAGCGCAGTGACACTTTCTAAGTCGCCGCTAACTTTGTACACTGGGCGGGGGACGCTTTACACCCACCAGACGACGACAACACGATGCTCATACATGAAAAATGAAAACACTTATATTGTTCCTTTTTTTTCATAAAATTCTGTTAGCTAGAAAAATGACCGGCTCAACCCGGTCACAAGTATGACGTATGTTTATAATCTATGCCAGGGAATGTTTTATCTCGCCATGAGAGACATTTAATGTCTGGAACTTAGGCTGGTTTTAGAGTCACGCTGACAAGCAAGCGGTCAGCGCGCGTATCAGCAAGTATCGCTGTTCTTGTAAGATAGCGACGATTTTAACTGCAAAGAAAACCGGCAGTGTATAACGCTACGCGCGCGCGTCCAGCGTGACTCTAAAACCAGCCTAAGGCTCAGCGGTAGGACTTTTTCAGAGTTAACCTTTTCCACGCCAATGTCTGATATATCAGACAAACCATTTTCGTGCCCACCACGCCAATGTCTGATATATCAGACAAAAAAACATGATCAAGAAACGTTGTATTTTACTTGCCTGAATGAGTTGAGTATAACCTAATAATATTTTGGAATTTTTTTATTTAATGGTCGTGGCGTGGGGCACCATTTTCGGAAAAAAGCGTGGCGGGGAAAGGGTTAACTATATTATATCTTGATCCACGGGTAATATCTATACCTATCTACCGCCATGAAAGCTACGAAACACTTTGATCTATTGAGCCAGTCAACCTTATATTTGGACCTTACATCCGCATACCAGGTGGAGTGAGGTCATCTGATTGCTTTCATAAAAAAAAAACGAAGAACAATTCAACAGAAAAAGCTCGTACGCTTTTATAAGTATGTTTCTCTGGTCTTCGAATCTTTTAATTTCAAAAAAACGTGAACGTTAAATGTCGTAAACGCATTCGATTGGACAATCGTGCCGCGCGGTGTGAAGAGGCATGTTGCGTGTCGCGCGCGGCACTCCGGCGCAATTTGCACGTCGCGCGATCGCACAATTTGGGTCCATCTACATCACCTCCGTTTGGGCGCATTATGTCCAATTCGCAAAAGGTCCAGGGCGCTCAAAATGTCCAACTCTCACAACGTCCAATTCGCATTTTGTCCAAATCTCAAATCGTCCAATTAGCAAATGGTCCAATTCTCAAATCGTCCAATTAGCAAATGGTCCAATTCTCAAATTGACCAATTCAAATAACAGTTGTTTAAATGTTTGTTATAGATGTTTTATTATAAGTAGCAGTATAATACACACATATAGGTATATTTATTAATAAATACTTATTATAATTGATACGACTTAATATAAGGTATTTATAAAAAAATCACTGACAGAAAAATGCAAACTAGTGTGGGTACTTATTTACGGTTGGGCGCATTATGTCCAATTCGCAAAATGTCCAACTGTCAAATTCTCAATTGGTCCAGTTCGCAATTGGTCCAGTTCGCAATTGGTCCAGTTCGCAATTGGTCCAGTTCGCAATTGGTCCAATACGCAATTGGTCCAGTTCGCAACTGGTCCAGTTCGCAATTAGGGGGTGGTCCATATTCTAAGGGTGGTTGATGTTTTGGTAACACCCAACTTGAGAGTGAAAAGCATATATAATTTATAATCAACACTTTTATTTAAAAATATACATCAGTATTAATAATTTGGGATAGCTGTTCTGGTGGGGGCTTCGTCGTTTGACCCCGGTCCCGAATACACCGCGGTGTCAAACGCACAAGGACGCTTTTTGAATTGGCCGTTTGACACCGCGGTGTCAAGTGGTGAACAACTTTTTTCGACTTCGTCACTTGACACCGCTGTTAATATTTATGTACAGTTAAAGACAAAATTGCATCGTAAAAAATATCACAATATAAGTATCCGTTTTTTGTAATGACAACTTTGTCCCATAGGCCGCACCAATAGAACGCTCGTATTTCAGCTCTTTACTTCCAACCACTATCAGCCACTTTTTGGGATATGGTCACTTCATCTAGCTTCATTTCAGCTTGTTAACACGTTGACTGCGGCAAAGACACAGTACACACCCCTGTGTTTTTAAAATTGCAACTCCAGTGCGGCATTACACGTTTGACGCGAGCGCAAAAATGTCCATACGACTGTGCGGCCCAACACAAAACGTGTAATCAAGGCAGCCGCTTCGCGTGTGGCCGCACACATCACCAGTACTCAATGATTTTTATGCTTTTATATTATATTATTAGCTATTTATACATAATATAGATAGTTAAATTTTTGTTAATACACAAAGCGACAAGTAATTTATTTATTGAAACATTAAATTTGTTCATATTATTATACACATAAAATTTAATTCAGACCAAAAATAAGCGTCTTATGTCGTTATTTTCTATTTTTTTTACAAACAAAGCAGTGCACTACATCTGCAGCTTTCATTTACACGTAACCATCAAATACTTAAAAGTACTACTAAAAAAATACCGACAAGGCAATGCTTCCAGGAACAAGTGACCTTACTAATTGAACCATCTTACCCTTTTGGCGATAAGACTATTGTAATAGCTACTCGTTTATTACTTATTTTGCAAAAGATACAAACTTCTAACGATTCCGATATTGAAAACGTGTTCCATCCAAAAACCAATACACGACACGTTAATGCTTCCTAAAAACAAGTAACTTTTCAGAAAAAAATATAACCTACTCACTAAAGGATCCTTCAAATCTACAACTTACTTGTGTACTCAACTGTACAAAAATCAAAAATAAGATTTTTATTGGCGGTGTCAAATGACGAAGTCGAAAAAAGTTATTCCCGCTTGGAACCGCGATATTATTAACGGTGTCAAACGGCCAATTCAAAAAGAGTCCTTGTGCGTTTGACACCGCGGTGTATTCGGGACCGGGGTCAAACGACGAAGCCCCCTTCTGGTTCAATCATAATATCGGTATTATTTAAGTACAATAAATGAACTAAAAATCACACAAATGTTTTAATTTTGATGTATGTAAATTATGTAAATACCTAAGTATTTAACCTTTTTATACAATTTAAATCAACATATATATGGGTACGTACTTAGTACCTATTTAAAAATAATAATAATATCGCTGTTGAATAAGAACAAAAAAATAATCACATTAAAATATCACGTACTGTAGTAATTAATGTATGTGAGTACATAATTTTACGATTTACGATTAATACACCGCCACAATGTCGTATTATTAGCATATGTCCAATTAAGATTATACCGGTGGCCATCATTGCGAATCAAACTCAACTTTCCCCTCTGATTTTCAATAAATGCAAACCCTTGGTTCATTGTTACTTGCTTTAAAACGTGACGTTATGATTATTAAATAAGCGTTTGGGCGCATTATGTCCAATTCGCAAAAGGTCCAGGGCGCTCAAAATGTCCAACTCTCACAACGTCCAATTCGCATTTTGTCCAAATCTCAAATCGTCCAATTAGCAAATGGTCCAATTCTCAAATCGTCCAATTAGCAAATGGTCCAATTCTCAAATTGACCAATTCAAATAACAGTTGTTTAAATGTTTGTTATAGATGTTTTATTATAAGTAGCAGTATAATACACACATATAGGTATATTTATTAATAAATACTTATTATAATTGATACGACTTAATATAAGGTATTTATAAAAAAATCACTGACAGAAAAATGCAAACTAGTGTGGGTACTTATTTAATAATCATAACGTCACGTTTTAAAGCAAGTAACAATGAACCAAGGGTTTGCATTTATTGAAAATCAGAGGGGAAAGTTGAGTTTGATTCGCAATGATGGCCACCGGTATAATCTTAATTGGACATATGCTAATAATACGACATTGTGGCGGTGTATTAATCGTAAATCGTAAAATTATGTACTCACATACATTAATTACTACAGTACGTGATATTTTAATGTGATTATTTTTTTGTTCTTATTCAACAGCGATATTATTATTATTTTTAAATAGGTACTAAGTACGTACCCATATATATGTTGATTTAAATTGTATAAAAAGGTTAAATACTTAGGTATTTACATAATTTACATACATCAAAATTAAAACATTTGTGTGATTTTTAGTTCATTTATTGTACTTAAATAATACCGATATTATGATTGAACCAGAAGGGGGCTTCGTCGTTTGACCCCGGTCCCGAATACACCGCGGTGTCAAACGCACAAGGACTCTTTTTGAATTGGCCGTTTGACACCGTTAATAATATCGCGGTTCCAAGCGGGAATAACTTTTTTCGACTTCGTCATTTGACACCGCCAATAAAAATCTTATTTTTGATTTTTGTACAGTTGAGTACACAAGTAAGTTGTAGATTTGAAGGATCCTTTAGTGAGTAGGTTATATTTTTTTCTGAAAAGTTACTTGTTTTTAGGAAGCATTAACGTGTCGTGTATTGGTTTTTGGATGGAACACGTTTTCAATATCGGAATCGTTAGAAGTTTGTATCTTTTGCAAAATAAGTAATAAACGAGTAGCTATTACAATAGTCTTATCGCCAAAAGGGTAAGATGGTTCAATTAGTAAGGTCACTTGTTCCTGGAAGCATTGCCTTGTCGGTATTTTTTTAGTAGTACTTTTAAGTATTTGATGGTTACGTGTAAATGAAAGCTGCAGATGTAGTGCACTGCTTTGTTTGTAAAAAAAATAGAAAATAACGACATAAGACGCTTATTTTTGGTCTGAATTAAATTTTATGTGTATAATAATATGAACAAATTTAATGGTTCAATAAATAAATTACTTGTCGCTTTGTGTATTAACAAAAATTTAACTATCTATATTATGTATAAATAGCTAATAATATAATATAAAAGCATAAAAATCATTGAGTACTGGTGATGTGTGCGGCCACACGCGAAGCGGCTGCCTTGATTACACGTTTTGTGTTGGGCCGCACAGTCGTATGGACATTTTTGCGCTCGCGTCAAACGTGTAATGCCGCACTGGAGTTGCAATTTTAAAAACACAGGGGTGTGTACTGTGTCTTTGCCGCAGTCAACGTGTTAACAAGCTGAAATGAAGCTAGATGAAGTGACCATATCCCAAAAAGTGGCTGATAGTGGTTGGAAGTAAAGAGCTGAAATACGAGCGTTCTATTGGTGCGGCCTATGGGACAAAGTTGTCATTACAAAAAACGGATACTTATATTGTGATATTTTTTACGATGCAATTTTGTCTTTAACTGTACATAAATATTAACAGCGGTGTCAAGTGACGAAGTCGAAAAAAGTTGTTCACCACTTGACACCGCGGTGTCAAACGGCCAATTCAAAAAGCGTCCTTGTGCGTTTGACACCGCGGTGTATTCGGGACCGGGGTCAAACGACGAAGCCCCCACCAGAACAGCTATCCCAAATTATTAATACTGATGTATATTTTTAAATAAAAGTGTTGATTATAAATTATATATGCTTTTCACTCTCAAGTTGGGTGTTACCAAAACATCAACCACCCTTAGAATATGGACCACCCCCTAATTGCGAACTGGACCAGTTGCGAACTGGACCAATTGCGTATTGGACCAATTGCGAACTGGACCAATTGCGAACTGGACCAATTGCGAACTGGACCAATTGCGAACTGGACCAATTGAGAATTTGACAGTTGGACATTTTGCGAATTGGACATAATGCGCCCAACCGATCACCTCGATACTTGGTTATCTACAACTGCACACTTATCGAGACATTTTTTGCCACCATAACCAAGCTTTGGAATAAATTACCTTTAGCAGTGTCCCCGATAAGATACGGACTTCAAGGAAAGACCGTATTCCTTCCTAAAGGCCCGACAACGCATATGCGATGCCTCTGGTGTTACTAATGGTCATGGGCGATTGTGTTCACTTACTCTCAGGTGATCTGTGTACTTGCTTGTCTTGGCATCTGTGATGTTAGTACTATCTCATAAAACGTAAACGCATTCGATTGGATAATCGTGCCGCGCGGTGTGAAGAGGCATGTTGCGTGTCGCGCGCGGCACTCCGGCGCAATTTGCACGTCGCGCGATCGCACAATTTGCTCGTCAAGCCGCCCCGCCCGGGAAATTACCGGCAGACGACGGCACGAGAGAGCGCCCAAACTTACACGGTTATTCACACCTAAGGAAATGGGTCAGTGTTTTCCTTTTTAAAATGTCTGTCTGTAAGGACTGTACTGGTGATCGTTAAGTTCGCGTAAAGATTTGATGTATTGTATTCCAAAAATAGCTTGATAAGTATGACAGCTGTCATGTGTAGTTCACTAGTGACGCGGTGCAGTCGATTCCCGACTATACGAATACCGATTTGAATCGAAACAATTGTTTTTTACCGATTGTCAATCAAATAAATCTATATCTTGTAAAATCTAGGATGATACTTTCGAAATGTATTGTGTCAAAGTGACATTTCTAGAGACGTCGATTTATCTTAAATTAATAGAGATAAAACGCTACGTAAGTAACTAATCGATTCATCAATCGACCTATGCTGCAAGATTTAGTACCTTTAAGAAAGTATTTTTATTTTAGAATCCCATTCACATTTAGATTTTTTATCCAAGACGTTTTACTTTTGATCACTTTGATTGATTTTTTATTATATGATTTTACGTTTAAAGTGATAAACAAAAAAATGTTTTCTAAAGGAGAAGACCGATCCCCATACAATCTTGGGCCTGGCGATACAGGGCTGTAACTTGGCCTATATTTTGTTCATTTAAAAACTTCCTACGAGGCCTATTTTCACTGCGAATTTCAATGGCTAAGTCAGTAAAATAATCTACTGAAAATATTTGAGGTTATGTAACCCATGATCATTTTTAGTAAGAAAAGTGCTAGTTTTTGAACTTTTATTAACTCCCGATACAAAAAGAGGGATGATAGTGCCCGTGTATGTTTGCCTGTGGCAACGACGTAGCTCCTAAGCGGATGAACCGATTTTCATGCGTTTTGATTTATTACATTCTAAGGTCTTTTGTTAGGTAGCAAGGCAGTCTGCAGTACAACCAACTGACTATGAATTGATCATATATATACCTTTTATGCATACCTACCTAGCACACATGTTAATAATGCAAAGGATCTGAATATTATTCTTAAATAAATAGGTATAAAAAACATAACGTTTTAATTTAATTATATTTTATTCTTAATCAACAGTACAAAATATTAATATTATAGTATCCAAAAACTGGGCAGGGATGTTGTATTTTCTTGGTGTCGGGCCCATCTTTCTTCCAATAGGCGTCTTCGTATTGTGTTGTGCTGAAACGACCCGTTGCTATTCCACGATACAATTCCACAGCACAAGCTCATGTTTATACCCGTAAATCACGCTCTAGTCGTCAATAGGCAAGATCAGGTTATCCTTGTTCTATGTTCACTCAAATCAAAGGTAGGTATTCATGGTTTGTAGAAAACGATGTCCAAGGTTTTTTTAATAAATATAATCGATCGGTTTCAGAGTCCGTGAGTCAGCAGAGGTCTTTCAAAAATCAGGAGCAATACAAATGAACACATTTACTAACGCATGAATACGAAAAATGAAATAAAATCAAAATCCAAAATAACTGATTAAAAATAGCTGACACTGACATTACTGACATTTACAATACAGACAATAAATAGTGCCGTATATATCCGATTAAAAACACAACTGGTATAAATCGATTTTCGGCTCGCTTTCTTGTAACAACGTTTAAAGAAGTAAACCTCATTTGCAAATGTCTAATCATATTAATTATCAAGTAAATGTTTTAACTTATAAGAAAAAAATTATTTAGTAGTATGCCAAAAAAAGCCACCGTATTTATATATATTTAAGTATCGATTAAGATTAAATCGATTAAAACTGTAACTCGTTTTTTTATTGTCATCAGAGCATTTAGAAAGTTAGTCGAAAATAAGTCTAATGAAATTCGCGTTTATAAAGCCAGTTGAATGTAATGAAATCATAAAAATCCATTTTTTTTGCTGTTGGCCATTGAAATTGAGGGTAAAACGCAAATATGCTGATCTAAAAAAAAATATAGTTTTTTTTAGTATATGTTTCATGTCTGTATCGTTGGGCCCAAAATTGGTCTTCTCCTTTGATTCGGTTACAATCAAGTTACAATCGATAATAATTGTAAGCGAAACATGACAGCAAAGAATATCTCTAGTTAGCAAACTAGCTAGACCTGCCGCCGAGTAGACTAAAGACAAGGTTTACCCACTAAACTCCCCCGGTTTCCTTCATTGCTACTTTATTTAACTACAAAGAAAAGAACTTCTAAATGCGTTATACGTGTTGAAAATATTTTGTTTGCCAGCTGCTACTATTGAATTCAATCATGAGATAAAAATATGCTCGTACAAAATTGAATTCCAATAGAAAAAAGTTCACTTGTGTTTACTTTTAAAGAGCATGTACTCTGACCCAAATACCTTCGATAAACGATACGTGACAAGTTAACAATCAAAAAAGTTCAAAGGCACTATAGTCGAGAGTGATCAATTCAAAACAATTTACAGTATCGAGTACATCCAAACATGTACCTTTACTCTTGTGTTGTACGTGATACAACCATGTTTGTGGATAGGGCTGACAGCTGGATAGAGCTAAAGATCCTGTAATGAAGAGTATACAAACCTAGTACATTTGAAACCAAAGACTTCAAAATCAGGAGCTTAAAGTACTGCGGAACAGTATCTGTCTTTCATAGGCGACAGTGGCCGCTTACAATGAGGTAGACTGTATGCCTGACTGCTAAGTATTAAAAACATGAAAAACTTTTTTGGGTTTAAATACAGAACCTCTTTTTGAAGTCAGTTACAAACATAGAAAAGAAAAAGAGAAAATTTTCTTGTTCTGTGATTACAAAAGTCAGTACTTACCTAATGTAACAAAACAACTTATTACGACATTGTAAATCTCTCTCGAAAGACTTAGTGAACTATTAAAATACAAAATATCCGATCAAAACACCGCCTTAAATTTTTCCAGATGTGAAGAAGATTACATAGGATTCTCTTGAGGAAATATTTGATTTTGTTTTAACATACGACAACGACAAATCGGACTGCCCTGCCCCAAAATTTCAAATTTCTATTCTTTATAAGCTGATCAGTATGAATTTTTAAAATAATACATCTCATGTTTCTTATGCATCTATTTGACTCCCAGATACAAAATCTATTCAGTTTCGTGTACATAACTCTTTGCAGATGTAATAATAATTCACAACCATACTTTTTACGGTGGAGGTAATCTAATTCCAGAACCGATTTGGCATACCTAAACTGAGCTTTATTTATATTTTTCCTAAAAGAATATGATGTTCCCACGCGATCACGATAGAATCTTAGGAACTGGAAACGCACATTCCACTTACAATAGTCACAAAGAAGTTTGAAACAGTCATAAGCCTTTATACTATAAGCATTTTAGCAGTTTGAAATTTTTGGTTACTTCTGCTGCCTTCTGTACCGAATCGCATGACTATGCTCGCAGCTACTTGTTCGTAAAAGCTTCTCAGAAACAAATGACTACTCAGACAGAAATCACTCCTTTCAAAAGTGACATTTTCAACGGCGAATTTGGACCAAATCCATCTGTCACTTATGTATCGGACAACCCTATTTACGTATCGACACAACCGACAATTTGCCCACCATCACATTCAATCACCTTCACCTAACGACCGGCCGCAAAAAACTTACGACAGACCATCTCAGGAAGTCGGCCGACAATAAAAAAACAAATAAGTAACCCGGGCAAATTAAGTTATAACCTAAAACACGTATGAAGCCATCATCCCAACGCTATAATCATATTAACGACTACAAAAGGAGCGGCAAAAACACAAAAATTAGAGGATCGGGAAATGTGGGCCAAACAAAAACGTAACATATCGCCTAATTATAGCTCTTGGACGAAAAAACAATTTTATGTTCGGCGCGCCGGCGCACACGGGGCGGTTTTGTAATAACCATTTAGTTCAAACTGGAGCTTTAATTTTTAGGGTTGAATTGACATGCATTTGTCTACTAACTGATAGAGCAATGGTTCTGAAAGTCAGTTCCTCAGTAATGCTGGCCACACACCATCAAGCCTATCGTCAAATCGGCTTGATCCAATCGATTGGATCAAGCCAATTTGACCGTGTGTGGGCGTGGATTGGCTTGATAACTCGAGTTGTCAAGCCAATCCACGCCCACACACGGTCAAATTGGCTTGAAGCGATCGATTGGATCAAGCCGATTTGACGATAAGCTTGATGGTGTATGGCCAGCGTAACTAAGACATCGGGGGTCAAATCGGGGGAGTGAACAGTTGTATGTAATCCATTTTTTGACCTTACAGAAACGCTTCGATTACTTTGTAGTTGGATGGCGAATATTTTAATTATGTTAGTTCTTGGGCACATAATTATAAGAAAGCTAACGTAAGATGCAAATAAATACAAAGGGGACTTTTCATCTTAAGATTCCTATTCATCCATGGAATTTAATCACAGCGGAAATTTTTTTTTCGCAGGACTTGCTAGTTAATACAAAAACCGGTAGCCCTTAGTACAAGGTACGAAGGTAAGCAGCATTTTGATGGTGAAATGTCGCGTGTCACGAACATTTAATTTTTAATACCAGTTTATTCGAACAACTAACCCACAAATTAGTAGGTATTAAATGCACCTATAAAATAATTGCTCCGAAATATCGATGGTTAAAATGTCAAAGGGCTTAAAGGACATTTTGGCGAAAATGACTTTTTGTTACATTTGTATTGAGTTTTTTGAGCTCTTTCTAATGGTATATCAAAGATTCTCCTATCCCTTATAGTTAGCGAGATATTCATGGTTAAAAATTGGCCATTTTTGTATTTTTTGCTTAAACGTCACTGATAATGTATTATGGCATTTAAAGCCTACTCTTGCATATTTTGATTCAGGCGTTTTGGGCTTAAAGGACACTGTGGTTTTATGTCAAATAAATTACATTGATTTCCCTGCCCTTTACGCCAGGAGTCGTGGGTTCGGGATCATTTGTGTTTGTTTTGTGTCTGGATGTTTATTCGTATTTAAGTATACATTTGTGGTACCTTTGTTGTTTCTGACACCTATAACACATGTTCTTACGCTACTTACTTTGGGGTCAGATCAATGTATGTGATGTTATCCAATATTTATTTAAGACCAATACAATAGTTATAATTCTGTTAATAAATTGATGAATGAATCTATGGATCTTTACAATCATCATCATCATCATCATCTGAATATTACAATCCACTGCTGGACATAACCTCCAAATGCTCGCCACACTGATCAATCCTCGGCCGCTCGCATCCTGCTCCTGCCATCCATCATGCGCAATTCATCACTTTACCTGGCCTGACAGCGTCCTACACTACGTTTACCGAGACGCGTTTTCCACTCTAGAATCCGTTTGTCCCAACGGTTATCGGTTCTACGGCTGATATAGCCAGGCCGGTCATCTCATTTCGTATACGATCACGTACGTCTCACTGAGCCACTTTTAATTTGCGGACCAGCCGTGCCGTAAGTGTCCACGTTTGCCTTGCCTTTTACGACACCCAGGAGAGGGAGAGAGTGTGCTGGTCAATAGCAACAAGACTGGCACTGGTTCGTCCCAATCGGGTGTGAAGGAGAAACCGGGGGAGTTTAGTGGGTAGTGGACGCTTTAGCCTCGAGTCCCACACACGGTCGCAGGTCTAGCTAGCCAGAGGTTGTGGTGCATAAACGCATTCTCCTCCGAAAAAAAAAGGAGAGGGAGAGATTGATGTTTTTTGACTCTGTACGCCGACAGCGCTTCTTTTTGTACTATATTGAAAAAGCACAATACAGCTTAACAGGCAAATTCATGTTAGATAGGATAATTATTTTTTTATCGAAATTTTATCTTAAAGGACCAATTCTATTCTAACACCTGTATTAACATGTCCTTTAAGCCAAAGCTAATGATTTATCTCAACAGAAACTTAAGCTTATAGGACAAAATAATCGAATTTCAATTCTTAAAGGACACCTATCTCGTCAAACTATGCTATCTAGAATAAATAAAATGGTTGCATACGGTTCGGCTTGAAAAAATAAATAAAAGTGTCCTTTACAACAAACCGATAGCTTTAAAATCAAAAAAGTTATGCCCAATTTTTTACTTATTTCGTTTTTCTGCTCTCCTGAAAAATCACGATTTGTCCTTTAAGCCCTTTGACATTTTAACCATCGATATTATACTTGCTTTAACTAGGCATTTATAAATACAACATAGGTACTTATTTTAATATTAATATCACTTTACAATATATTAAACTCTAAACTCGTTATAACCAGCATGTCTTGACAAAACAATCTAATCAATTAGTGCGAAGAGTTATCGGTTGTTTGTTAATAGTTGGCGAAAAACTATTCAACGTTTTATCATAATTTACTAACAGTTTGGTGTTACGACTAGAAGATGCAGCAGTTCATATCACAATCACGTGGTAATGTGCATACGAGGAACTTGCTTCTTCGTTAAGTTGTGCTAAAATATTTACAAGAGTAGATACTTACACTACCTGTACAATTTTCTGCAAGTATAGCATGATAATAATGATCACTAACTATGATCATCAGGCAATATTAGACAAACAGAGAATAACTGGGACAGACCTTATTAAGAAAATCACCCCGTGTCTCCCGAGCCCCGGGCGAATCCTTTATTATTTCGACGTGTATATTCTTATTTTGTTTCTACCACGATTATTATTTATGAATTATTATTATTTGAGGATTTATTATTACCTCGGAGAGCAAGCTCGTCGTTTTCAATTTGCCACAAGGTGCCGTGGAGAGCCAGGTAACTAAATCGACTTTTATATCTTTTTTCTTAATACCTTTTTGACATTTGTTTTCTCGTGTATCGCTAATTAAATTTCTGTTTGGTTCCCAAGCGCAACTAATTGATTTGGGTTATATTATAATCTGTGGTATAATTAAGCTTTTAATTCGACCGTTGTCAGAGATTAAACGTAACGTTACATCGGCCGTGCAAAAAGTTTTGATGCTGTTTTGGTTTTTTGCTTCGTGATTCATCCTTTGCGTATCGCTTCTTGGTCACGATTATGTTAGGGTCAGTGTACGCTATGAATAGTTTTGCGTATAAGTACTTCTTATACTTTCTTTAGTATTTTAAACTTGAATATTTTGCTGAAGAAAAAGAAGAAGATATAGTCGTCGTATGCGTATGTCGTAGCGAAAGAAAACTATATAAAATCCTACATATTGAAATAACACTAACAATTGAGGTGAATTTTTGCTATTTCACCAAGCTACGAGAGTGAGGGAACAGAAAGTGCATCTAATACAGCTAAAACTTGGTAAGACATTTTGTTTAAAATAGAACATACGTCACTGCCTATGAATACAGCTAGTTATTTAAAAAAATGTTGACGATAATATCCCAAGCATGATAATGACGGAAAAGTATTCCATAAGGATTAAACGTGCCTACAATAAGCAGTAAAGTTTATGATCGAGCGTACTGGCTCAAAATCGCTCGTCCCGCCCGAAGGTGTTTTCATTTAACCCATATCTTCCCAAGATAAGAAGGACATAAAAAATCTAATATTTTTTTACTGATAACTAAAATTGGGTCTCTAAAATAGAGTAAAAACAAATTTTCATTTTTTTTTCAGTCATGGTTACTGAATTACAGGACCGCACCTTAAATGGGGCGCTGGGAGTATATGCCCATGGGTTTTGTATGGAGAAATATAATGACCAGAATGTTTTTTAATAGTTTTAATATTATTTTAGCTTTATGAATTCATATATGTGATAAAACTTTACATATCATATTAATGTAACGATAAAAATTACCTATTTTAGCAATAAAAATTAAGATAAGAAGCTTTTTTGGTGTTTTGGAAAGTTTGAAAACTGGATTGATGCAAACCAATTTTACATATTTTGCTGCATTTTTGTGGCACTCGTGGCATCGAACCTGAGATTCATTACAAACAATGTAAATATCATTTTATTTTGATTCTTATCTAATCAGGAAGGTTTTGTTTGGGAACCATGAGCAAATTCCATTCAGGATTTTTTAAAAGATAAAAAAACGCCTTAGCAAGGATCAAAATGTCTGAAATACTTATGTATTTGGTAAAAGACTGAAGTTCGTAAGTCTTCAGGCTAGGCTGCTGCAGGTGAAAAGTATTACTGATTTGCGTTATTATCAAAAACCTATAAAGGGGACATAAGAGTTGTGGTAGCTGAGTTGCATGAAACTCTAACATTCTGGTCTCTTCCACAAGTATATCTACTGAAATTATAGAGTTGTTTTTCTGTAATCATGATAGAATTTCATGTATATTCGATCTAAAAAGAAAAATGACGTTTAAAATTCAAAATAATAAATTTTGGTGAAATTCCACGAACAAAATCTTAACGGGGTCTTCTGTTCCCAGCGCACCTCAAATGGGGCGTTGAACAAAACTTAAAAAATATTAGACTAAAATACAAAATAATGTTAGCTGATAAATATTTTTTAAAATACTAGGAACCTAAGCATGTAAAAACCATATCAATTATATTTTATAAATACATTTACATATTAAATTACACACCCTTTTCTGAAACTTAGTACTAACGAAAATCACTTGTTTTCGCCGAATTTTAAAAAATTACTAACGTCTGTTATAAAATATTAATTGCTGACATAACATTTGTAATATCATTAAGTTAAAGATACTTTTTGAATTTTACCCGCAAATATCATTTTTGTAAAGATTTGACGCAAAACGTTAGTGCACCTTAAATGGGGCGTTCGGTTGATATGGGTTAAAAAGAAAAAGTCAGCTCTGTCGGACAATCGCGCGGATTTATCAGAGTAATAAGGCGTTAAGCTCGACCCCTAATAGTTTGTTAAGCGCGGTAACGCCGGAATAATAAGCGAAGCGGCAATAACAGTAACAGTGAAAAATAATAACCGCTCTGATAACTAGGATTGCCATCGTTTGCTCCGGAGTCCCGAGTCGCGACTCAAAGTTTTTTTTTTGGTAAAGTTTAGAATATGAAGACAAAGGTTTTTAAAGGCCGGCAGCGCATTTGTGATTCCATCTGATTTGCAGATGTCTATAAGCGGTGGTAGACACTTTCCATCAGGTAATATGCCGCATGCTCGTCTGCCCGCTATACCATAAAAAAAAACCTTCGGGTTTCTTTATAAAATTATAAGTCGCAAAGTCGTAACAATTTAAATGACAACAATTTTGTTAATAATAACTTACAAAATTAAATAATATTTGTTCATAATATTATAAAAAAAAATTAATAGGTTATTTGGCAGACCTGTTGGTAAGCAGCCACTGCGGCCTATACCATTGAGGGACACTTCACCAGCAACTGTCGCTCAATGTGCTGTCTGTCACAATGTAGGCTCGCCTGATCTTCGAGCCTTTGATTTCAAGTGTTCTGTTCAGATTGTAAAAAGTGTCTCTTACTGTATCGTTAAGGAGAATTTTGCTAGAAAGATTGTCATCTAAATTAGCTTATATAATTAACGTAAGATATAGTGATACTTATAAATATCTTTTTTTTGTACATAGTTACCATAATTTTGCAGCCAGTACGTGTAATTAAACATTTAAATCCAAATATCGTTGGAAAACATGGACTTCGTTTCGTAGGCAATGAGTTTTGTGAAATGAGCTCAGCCTCGTTTATTACTTGCGCAATGAAAAGTAGCAATTGAAAGATATTATTTGCATTTACAAAATGAAGTCGGTATAATGTTATTAAAAACATTTATATTGGAAAGTAGCACTCGACAGCGACTTCGCGTAAAATCCGTTTTTCGCGAAACATGGTAGTTAAATTAATTTTCATAAACCCTTTTTAGGGAGAAATCTTTATAATGACCTACTGTCCAAAATTTCAAGTTCCTATGTAGGTGTTATAGTTGGGCTGGGTATTGACTGATAATTGATTCGGTCAGTTAGTTAATCAATTGCCAAAGGTAAGTGAGTGAGAGTGCTGGAGGCCTGAAGCCCTCTTATCAGGCCTCCAGCGCTCTCACTCACTAAACTAACTGCAATAGAAAAGCTACAACTCGTAAGTACGTTAGACTTTTGGAAGAGGGCGGTAAGGACATTCTCGATAACCTCGGCTCTTTTCGACTAATAGACAGTGTCGGCAGCATGGCTCTATTACTATGATGGCGCAGCGACCCGAGAGTCTTAAGAATCAAATAGAATGATTTATTCTGCAAATAGATTTATATAACAAAACATTTTGAAAGAAATATCACCATGAATTAGGCATAAGAATAAATAAATATCTTTGGACATTTTTAACACAGTACTGTATAGCCAAAATAAAGCATTAGCTTGTGCTACGGGTACCTGCCAACGGTACCTTACTTATATACCTTTTATTTTTGTAGATACCTACATATTATACACAAAAACATAACAAACATACATTTTCATGCACACAGTCATTATAATATGCTAGTAGGTACCGTGCGGGGATCAAACCCGCAGCCTCTGATGAAGCCGACTTCTTAACCATTACACTCAGTCATCCAACGAATACGCAACAATGCGCCACCATAGTCGTTCTCAGGCGTCGTATTACAAGTAATTTCGGTTTTATATTAAACTTATTAATCAACCAGCTAAATAGATGCTCCTTGCTCGAACAACTCACGCGCACGGTACAAATGGCGGGGCGGAACCCTGCGCCTGCGCCGATGCGCGATAGCGCTCGCACGCCACACTGATCGATTTAACACCATTTGTTAACAAAAAGGTTGTACAATTAAATTGTTTTGAAACCGAGGTGCAAAGGTGAAGTTGTAATGTGCAAACTCGTGCTTCATTTTGTGTTTGTGAAATTATGCATTTGCTTAATTTTAAGGTCGTGTTGAGATTATACTAATTGTTCCCACGGTTTTACCCAGTGGAAATGAAGTCTGTCATAGAAAATTAGTGGACCATTGAATAGATTTACCATTAAAAATACTGTCCTTACAAGTGAAACCTGCCGCCATAATAGCTCTGCCTGTACTCCGGCAATATTGATGCTGGAGCCAGTGCATTAAAAATAAAAAGCTATATCAAAAGGTTCTGCAATATGGCAGCACATTGAGCGATGTTTCCTGGTCATCTTTATGGTATATTTCATAGTGGCCTACTTAAAACTGACATACCTATATCAGTTCAGTGGCCATCACGGCAACTACTACATAAACCCCAATGTCTGACTTAAGAGTTCGCTATTGTAAGTTTACGAATATTACAGGGCTAAGTTTGGAGCTAGATGGTAAGCAGGAAATAATTTCCAAGAATTTGAAAATGCCAATAATCTCATTGTGATTTCCTAAATTTTAATTATAGAACCCTTTGCCATGCCTTGAAATATTAATAGGCCGGTACATTTTTAATTATAGCACCCAGACACGTCGAAACAATTGATACAGTGATTGATAAAGCGAGGTGTCTATAGGCATGGGTCCCGGCGGGCGGGTATTTATCCGGCGATAAACTCAGCGTAATTTATAACGAGTAACAATGTGTGCTGGATCTGCCGCGCCATTTCTCAAGACCGCACCTCGCCCGTAGCGCGACGGATAACACCGACGCGAATGCACTTTTATTAAATATTTAGTATTAAAAAAGGTTAAAATTCAAGTTACAATTATTTTGAACTATAATACCTATATTTAATGTCAGTACAAATGGGCCGACTCGACTGGGGAAGAACCATCCTCTCACATGAGATCGGCGTACGAGTAAAAGTTTTGTTTGGTAAGTGATTTGTGACTCTTTACCTTCCCTCTTCACTTTCCCTCTGTCTCTATATTCTTTCCTCAAAGGCGGGAAACGCATTCGAGGCCTAAGTCGTGTTATGTCCAAGCAACGATATGAAACGTTGTCTCCAAGAGGTGATAGTGATCACTTACCATTAAGAAGCACAATAGATAGATAGATAGATATACTCTTTATTGCACAAAATTATAAAAGAAAAATATGTTACAAAAATGGGTGATACAATGTAGGCGGACTTATAGGTTGTTTTCCCCTTTCATAAAAAGCAAGCATAAAATTCTACTACAAGAAAGTTAGCTATGCCCAATGTTAGTAATAACCACTAATTTGAACCTTGCACCCACTTTTTTTACATTAAAAAATCTTGTATCAAGAATTTGTAAAACAAACATAAACTTTGACTCTCTTTGATTAAGTTTCTCAGAACTTTCGCTCTCGCATTGAAAAGTGGAACTTTAAATAGCAGAAATTTAATTGCAGCCTTCCTTGAGAACTTTACATTGTAGGGTGATAAGCAAAGAGAAATTAACTTTAATAATCATAGAATTTATGAGCTTTCTCCCATCGGATCCCATCGAGCAAATAATATAATCTGCAGTACTGTTTATCGCTTATAAGCAATTACAGACATAATCTTTATAGAATCGAGCCGTGGACATACATTTTTGTGCATTGTATGCAACTACCTATCAGGTACCTAGTTGGACTAAGATATTATAATGTTTACAGTAAAAAAAGTAAATTTATTAATGTCCCACTGCAGGGCAAAGGCCTCCATCCTTGAAATCAAGTTATCGCTACAATAATGGTTATTGGCTTAATCACCACTCTTGCCAAATGCGGATTGGTGATCACAAACCCAAACGGTGTGAATAAACGCATTATCCTCCGAAAAAGAAATAGGCTAGCTAAACCTGCGGCCGTGTGGGACTCGAGACTAAAGCGTACACTACCCACTAAACTCCCCCGGTTTCCCCTTTATACCCGATTGGGACGAGCCCTAACTGCCTCCGTGGTACAGTGGTTAGAGCGTTCGGCTCTAATACCCGGAGGTCGTGGGTTCGAATCCCGCGGGGAACATCACTTTGTGTGATTGTTTCCAGTTTGGTTAGGACATTGCAGGCTTGAATCACCTGAATGTCTGAAAAGAATGATGATTCCGTGCTTCGGAAGGCACGTTAAGCAGTTGGTCCCGACTATGTTCCAAGTAGGTCTGGTTTCCCTTGTAAGGGTTACGGAGGTCAGATGACAATCGCTCCATTGTAATAACCAGGCTTGTCAAATCTAGGATCATAGTCGAAGCGGACCCTGAGCTCCATACTGGATGCAATCGGGAATACGCTGGGATGATGATGATGACCCGATTGGGACGAGCCGGTGCCAGCCTTGTAGCTATTGACCAGCTCAACTCCGCTCGCTAGCCTACGGTTACAGAGATAAAACGCATTCTCATCCGAAAACAAAGGATCAAATCTATGATGATTACAAAAAAAATAATTAAAATCTTTATTTAATTACAAAAGCTAATACATTTCTATTCCTCTGCAAAGATCTATTAATTAGCTATTGGAAAAGCTCTTATAAAAGTCCTACAACTATGAAACTCCCCAGCTAAAATCACACTCACGAACACCGAGATTTAACCATCAGAGGTGGTCAAAATATTCTTCTCGTTTACAAAATATAATGACGTCAAACACTTCCGCTGTCTGCTCATAATAGTTTGTATGAAGATAAATAAGCTATTATACAATACTTACAGCAACATAATAACTATCTTGATTAATCGGATGTAACTGTTAATTTTTTGTTTTCTTTTTTGTTACCACTAAGTAACTTGTTTTTGCATCCTAGTGAGTACAGTCATAAAGAAAATATGGATCATTTTAATAACTCACTTATGTAATAACCTCGTCGTATGGAAGGCCTTTATTATGACTTATTCTAGATCTGCTAAATAAAGTTTAACTTTAGGATTTAATTTAGAAAAAAATGTTTCTTCAATCAAGTATTTTCAATTTGCAATTATGTTTCATTGCCTGATGTTGGCATTAATAAAGGTTTATTATTGCAAACATGCACACAAATGTTTGTAATGTGTGGGGATCGAACACGCGACCTCTTGGTGTAAAAGCATCTCAACCATTACACCAAATGGCTCGTCAAAGCCTTAGAGTATTAATACTCAAAGGCAATGTTTTATTTAATGAGTTTATTGTTTTTGTTGACGACTATACGTGGTAAGCCGTGATGAATAGTTAAATTGCTGTATCGGGATGATAGACTGTAATCTAAACTAGGAAGAGTGTAAGTAATATAGATGAGTACGGAGGAAATGGTTTTTTAAATAATTGGTATTCAATCAAACTAATTACATCAAAGTCTGACGTATTTATAGTTTGTTATTATACTGTGAAGGAAGGAGGCTTTCGACATGAGTCAAACAAAATAATATTTCATTTAAGTACTTGTAATTGGGGTTCCTTTTTTGCAGAGAAGGATGCCTTTTTGTAAAGATTACATGAATGTGAGTCTCTTACAGAAAAGCACTGCTTACATACAAATTATTTAACAAGAAGAAGATTCAATCACACAAATTAAGATATCAGTGTATTTTATTGCCGCTTAACAGTGAAATCCCTCAACCTACCTTGGTACAACTTTAAAATAATTATAAGACTTTTTTTATAATAAAAGTTGATGATGCTTAGATCGTGATATAGGCGGGGGAAGGGGGGGGTCTTAAACCCCGCCATGTATCACCAAGGGGGAGGGGGCGTTACAAAATGCCAAAAAACATCACGTAATTAATAAGTAAATACTTTTATACTGACCGATTTTTAGATATGTCTATAAATCGTGTACAAAAAACCACATACTAGGAGGTGTCTCCTGAAAAAAATTACATGGTTTAATCGCATCACATCATCATTGATACCTGACAGATAAACTAACAGTGGTGATACTGGCGCTTGTAACTTTGCTGTGTAGTACTCGTATTTGAATCCAACAAGAAAGACATCAACGCGCGCCCTTATAAAAACATTTATAGAAATTTCTTTTTACCCGACTTAAAAACTGATGAGGTTGGGTAGTATAATTATATTGTTATGTTACAGTACTTTTTTCTTTTACGTTTATATATCTTATAATTACATAAATATCTGCAACCTTTCTCTTAAAACTTTCTCTAAAAAATAATCTGGAAAGGTATTTCAAAGTCTCAATTCACAGTATAAGAAACCTAACCTAAACACAAAACGGGTATAATATTACATAAACAATTCCAAAAATTTGATCATAAATATAATTTTATTATCTCTATTTACTTATACTTTCCCAAGTGATGCCCAATTCTTAAAGTAATAGTTCACTATTACTTTAAGAATTGGGCATCACCAGTTAATTTAATATTACTTACTGTGATACTTTCTTGTGAAGCGTCGTTTGAAACCCAGCAGCTTCCACAGCTCTTCCCAAAGTTTTCCATTGTACCTTCCAATATACTTAGATGCACCTGTAGTGGGTAGTGTACCTGTACTCATATCCAGAAGGGATTCCTTACTACATCTCCGGACGTTGTGTACGGAATCCCGAGGAGCGAGCGATGCGATGGTATCGCGAGGTCACACAATAACACTCCGCAGCGCCAAATGAAACGCTTTTATGTAATTGGCCAAGTCGCCGGCGCACTGTGGGCTTGCGCCGGTCGCTGGACACAAATATGTCTGCGGTGTATTTAGGATAATTTTGTTTTTCAAATTATCAAGTTCTCGGTGTGTATTATGTTTGGTAGTGACCATGCCGTAAGAGTTGGTTAGGACCTTCTACACTCTTACTCACCTAACGAGACTAAGCAAAACTTCTACTCGTACGTTAGGTACCCGGTCGAGCCGGTTCATTTCGACTTACGAAAAGGAACTGTCTGCTGCAAGGTTCTACCACAAATATTTAAAGAACAGAGTATGACTGCACAGCACATTGAGTGACACAGGTTTTACTTTCAATAGAATACGCCGCAGTAGCCGCTAAACCGTGGGCAGCCTGCTAAAATAGCTGAAGACTGAATAGAAAAAACATGTTTTTATTAGACCAGCAATCTGTTATCCACACCAGAGATCTTGAGCAAACCACCCTACTTTACCTTACTTCTTGTGCAGCAGAAAGCAGGAAACATTTTTTTTAATAATTTTGTCCGTTTTTTTTTAACTACACACCACAGTGGGGTCCAAGGCGGGGCGTGTTTTACGATTGGCATCGAACGTGCGCCGCGTTCCCGCCGCCCCACACAATTACAATACGTCATTTTTCACAATAATTAGTGTTTCTCTTATTAATTAAACGTTCGATGGACGCGGGTTTAAAATAATGAGCCGGCGGGGAGCGCCTTTGATTATTTCTCTTAAATGTATTAAAATACGTAATGTTGAATATTTACGCTGCACTCAGTTTGTGTATCGTAAAAAATATTTACGACACGAAGAACTCTGAAAGAATGAAAAACATCTGTCAGTTAATGTATTTAATACACATTCCTACTTTTATAATATATTAATACATAATTTTTGGCGCAAATTTAAGTGTATGTATCTTGAAATAATTTATGAGAAAAAACCAAATTCTCGTAACATGATCGGTTGATCGGTCATGAAAGTCTGTGAAGATGACTTGATTTGAATTATAAACGGGACGTCTGCTCTGCAGTGATGATTTTCTCAATCACACCTTTTCTCCAGAGAGATAGTCTGAGAGACGAATCTCCATAATTAGGCTACGATTCTGACATAGTCCCTCTTTCTCCAACTTTAAAGTGGTGGGCACACAGGGAGTGTCACCCGAGGATAATGTAGCTTTCCAACTGTGAAAGAATTATTTCAATTGGTTTAGTAGTTTCGAAGCCTATTCAATAAACCATCAAATCGTTTCACTTTATAATATTATAGTTTAAGACAAATAGTTTAAAGTGTCACGTCACTGAGTTAACTGGGAATAACCCAGTCTTTTTCAAGTAGTTTGAAATACCTTCCAGAAAAAGAAATATCTCATACGATTCAGTGTATTTTCATTTCCTATACGTTAATACAAAAAAAAAGTTGCTATCCTTTACAAATTCCTAACTTTTACAATCATCTTATCCTTAACCACACCAACATTTCCTCATCCATCAAATGACAAAACACCTCGCACGAACGTGATACAAACATGCGTACGCGCATCGACCAGCGAACTTATTAACACATCAACCGGCCAACGGGACCGAACGAAATTATTATTTAGCCGGTTAATAATGGAGTCATCATTTCGCCGTGACAGCTTCACACCTCAGACGCCCGGCGAATTGACTCTCTTTTTTGTAGTACGGGAGAGCAAGATGGAATTTGTGTTTTTTGGTAAAGTGAAAATTTCTTTTTTCAATAAAAATGTTTTGTGAAGACATTTTTATGGAAAATAGAAGAATACTTTTTGTTTTCTTTCTATATTTAGCTGATGAAAAAAGAACATACTATAAACATAAATTAAAAATTATATTCGAAAAATTCAGTAAATTCGTGACTTTAAAATGAAGAAAATGTAGTTAAATAGACAAAATCTTATCTTTAATCTTCTGCATTAATAATTTCATAGCTAAAGCTACTAAGGTATCAGGGCCTTAATTATAAAAAGAGCTTAATGCTTAAGTCTTTAGCCTTAATAAAATTACCTTCATATTAGGTACTCAGAAACTTTCAAAGATCTCTTAAATACCGCTTTGAACTTTTTGATTTGTATTAACTCAACGCATTTGTGAGTATCAAATCCATTATATTTAAGGTAATAAATAGGGAATTATGTCCAAAGCTCCGCTATTTTTACCCGCCAATCATGAATATTACGCGCCTAATTACGAAAGTTCGCGACCTCCTGAACTATAGTGCGGGCTCGTGCTTTTTATATTATTTTTCGTGTTCGGTTTACGAGGGCTTTGTGTCCGCCGCCGCCTCGCTTAATCGTGAAGTGTTAAACGGACACCGATGTACGAAGATAATCTAAATTATGCCTACAAGAATCGTTGAAATGTGTAGACTTAATAAGCGGGAAACGCGCGATTTGTTTATGAGCTTGATAAGGTTTTGATTTGTTCGTCTTGGCTTAATCGCTATTGTCGTAGACAGACTTCTTGTACTGTCTTACATTATGGGTTCCATTTAACTGATCACCAATACAACGTAACCTACCTAAACCACAAAAATACTAAGCACCTAAAAACACAAAGTTAGCACCAAAACTATATTTAGATGGTAACTTACTATTTTAGGTGCTAGCCTACTAATTTTTTTTGGATCAATTTATTTTTTTTCTTACATTATTAGTTGGGGAATTAAATCAGTAAATAAGTATTTTAAGCCCATTAAAAAGATCGCAGGAAAATTCAATATAATTTTTGTACTTATGCTTTACCCAAAGATCTTAATGAAAATTGGGGGCCTTCAGGCATGTTACAACATTAGGCTACTTCATCACTTATCATCAGGTGACATAGCGGTCAAATGCGAGCATATTATTATTATTTATTTTAAAAAAACTGACAGTAAAAAAAGGGTTGTATTTAACCGTACATCAAAAAATTGTGATTGTGCATCAAAAAATACTGAATTGCTAACTTAACCTAACCTTTGGTGTGCAATCAGTTATTTTGATGTTACATTTCAGTATTTTTTATGTACACTTAAAAATATCCCGTAAAAAAATATCCTCGGCTCATCCAAAACCATCGTCTTCGAAATTCCACAACGGTCGAGTCAGGTCGCGCACTGATCGTGAGGGGCGGCTAATCGGACGATTGTCCGAATCAATAAGGCACCGGTTCGATTCCCGGCTATCGCGCAATCACCAATCATTACAACCTATTGTCCGTCTCTACCGATGACCGATTCTTTGTCAATATTTTATTAGCCGACTATTTTGTGTTGCAAAGTGGAACTGTAAATGTTAAATGTAAAACGAAATATTACGAAATTAGTACGCTCTTTTGAGGTGCATTGCCGAAGGCGAAGTGTAAGAAGTCGTGTGAAGGAATTTACACAAAAGGTAATTATTGACCTGCTTGAAGTGATAATGCGAAATCACTTGCTTAAAATGCCAATAATGGAGTAAATTGTATGCGCCACACGGACTTTTGAAAGTAACTGTACTATTTATTATTTTGTTATGTTTTAATTTTTTATTTAAAAGTTTTCCCGTCTACAAGAATTTTAACTAAAATACAGTATTTTTGTTTGAATATTTTAGCTCCTTAATTTATTTCTTTCATAACTGGCAAGCAGCTTAATTATTTTTTCCATACAAAACGTCGGTAAATGTAAGGCAAATTATAATTACAAGACACATTACATTTTTTGTCTTTTTCACTTTGATCGTAATACCTAGGCTTATCGTTTATTAATGTCACTTTGTAATTACATGATTGTTTTGACAATCTGTTGTACAGGTACATGACACAAGTGCAATTAACATGACGTATAGTGAACAGCAAAATTACAATTTATTATAGCTAGTGTTAATACACTATTCAACAACTGTCTCCTTTTATTACTTAAAGCGTCGATAGTCTGGACACAAATTCGTGACGGAAAAAAAATATACTTTAATAGATTTGATTTTTAGATGATATATCTTGTGGTACCTTATCACAATTTAAGAGTCTAGATTTCACGTCACAGATTCAGCAAAATTTGTTTCGGAGTTTTCGAACACAGGTCGAGCCCAAGTCAAAACCCATTTTTTATGGAAGACTCAAGCAAACTTGTAACTAACGGTCTCGAATGCTTTATGCTCACCTGTGAGAGAAGAATGTGAAGGAAAAGGAATGGATTATGAGCGATGTGGTGGAAGGAATAAGGGTGGGGCCTTTGATGCTCTCACCTACCAAAGTCAGCGTCATAGCATTGTTCAAATGTAACAATGTTCCCTAAGATGATTGGAACAGAATTGTTGTCGTATAATTTTAAATATTTCTCATTATCTTAGATCAAAGCAAGTGGAACAAATAGCCACACACATTATTCCGCCGTCCACTGTCACAGCCAGTCACAAGGCAAGCAACGCAGTCGTGTTTGTGCATGCGTTAAGAAACACGTCCAAAGAAAACGAAAGTAATTAGCAATAAATTAAATATTCAATTACTAGCTACAGTTAATTAAGACGTTGCGAGGCGAAGTAATTTAATTACAATGTCTGCCTGTCTCGGTTCTTCGGTTATTTTTGCTTTGTGCCCGCACAATGTTGTGAAGTGCGCGCGAGTTCTCCATTGTTCGTTTTTGTAATGACGCGCGCATTTACACGTGAAAAGTCGGTATTGTCGTAAATATTGTTGCATTTTTTGCTAGACAAGCAGAATGGCCTCTCGAATAAGAAGTGTTATCTATTCTGAGTGAGTTATGAGCTTGGGCTGTCAGGGAGAATTGTAGGCCTGAAGTACAACCTATTGTAGATGAACATGTTTAAATAAATCTTAACTTCTGTTTCTTCGGAGCAGCAACTGAGGTCTGAGCCGAAATATGTGGTGTATGTTTGTAAAGTGCCCATTACATTTTTCTCAATGTAACCAAATGATATTTTCTCATGGACTATGGAGTTATTTATCACATTTATAAACAGGTTACTTATCATTAACGTAAAGTAAAAATCCTACTAATCCTACTAATATTATAAATGCGAAAATCTGGATGTTTGGATGTTTAGATGTTTAGATATTTGGATGTTTGTATGTTTGGATGTTTGTTTGTTCCCCAATCACGCCTAAACTGCTGAACGGATTTAGATGAAATTTGGCGTACGTATACTTCATAACCCGGATTAGGACATAGGCTATAAAATTCCTACAGGAAACGTCTCATTCCCGCGGGAATAACAATTTTGAAACTACTAAACCGATTTGAATAATTCTTTCACTGTTGGAAAGCTACACTATCCCCGGTGAACATGATTACTTTTAATCCCGGAAATGTAGAGGGAAAGGGGGAATATTTAAAAAGAAAAGAGATCACGCGCGTGTGAAACCGCGGGCGGAATATAATTTAATCCTAGATTTGGTCCTAAGTTCCTGTTTACAAATAGGTATGATGAGATGAGTGTCTCAAATTAATTTAGGATAATAATGTCTAAACGGGAATGGCAAGATAAGTCTCCAGAAAGACAACAACATGAATCGACATAAAGTAATTTTTCTATAAATTGATAAATACATGTTTTAGAACGTTTTTCACGAAACACCATTTCATCAAAATAATACTAAGTAATATACCTCAACGTTTTAACTATACGAGAATAGAACCTCTGGCCTATTAGCAGACTTTCATAATCTTCTAAACCACTAAACCAAACCAGTTTTAGCTTACATCTAAATAGGCTTAAGTCTCACGCCTAGTGATTCGATATACCGACGTCGATAATACAGCTAGTTAATCTCAATTAACCACAGACAATGAAAGTGTCGTCTCATTGTTTTTGGGTGTGCACCCGCCCCGCGCTGGGCGCGGCCAATCAGAGGTGCGTGTACGCAGATCTATGTGTTTGAAGCGCACCATCATCTAAGGCATTACAGCCGCGAATGGGCCTTAGCCTGGTTAAGTATTATCCTCCAATCGGGTTTGTTTTGGGCCTTTTCCCTCCAGTTCCTCACACCGATTGTTTTAATGTCGTTTTCGACGCCATCCAGCCACTTGAGCTTGGGCCTGCCTCGGCTTCTACGACCGTCAGAGAGAGAGAGAGAGAGAGAGATAGCTCGTGGTTATATCGGATACGCCATCGCGTGTTCTCCAACACAGCACCAAAAGTACGCCTCAGAATTTTACTTTCAAAGACGAGCAGAGCCTCCTCATTTTCTTTAGTTAGGACCCAACACTCCAAGCCGTATGCCAGTATGGGTGTTAGTAAGGTTTTATAGAGTAAGATCTGCACGCAACCACTGAAATTGTTCAATGCTTAAAAAATTAGTTACGATATATTTTTACAGTATCTCTTAAGTCTGATTAGTTATAAAATATAATATTAAACAGGGAATTCAATGAGATTTTAATAGTTTTGTTTAATTATTAAAATGGTTTTAAAAATTAAAGAATTAGAATCTAAATCACACACTTTCTTTGACAAGAACAGATTAAGTTTATAAAAATCTAGTTATTGTACCTAAATGGTGTTTATTTACCTGTAACTGATTATTGCACTAAGTTATATGTTATAGTTATGTTATCTTTGAGATTATGTTTGTTTTAGGGTGTATAACGTTGGTAGACCTAATAAATTAAAAATAAACAATATTATAACCGAACCAGTCAACTTACCCAAAATATCACACAAGTCTATGACAAAAATGTACATCTTAATCTTCTTCATGCATACTGTGATGTGTGCTACAAACTAGAAACTACTTTACAATTTTATTGGTGTCTGAGAACCTAAGTAAAACTCGCAAGATATACAAAAACAAAATTATGACGTTAATATAATAAGACTTTATTTTCAAAGGCCTTTCGGTATCCTGGCTAAATTAACTCAATCAAAAAACAAGAACGCACCTTTGATAGAAATTAAAGTAATTTCACTTTGCCTGATCCAAGTTGAGAGACTGACAGATTGCGCGGGCGGCTGGGGGGCAGGGTACCGCAGCGAGGTATAGTTGTAACGAACTACCGGTATATCGGTATTTTTACCGGTAAAAATATAGAGTCAAGATAAATAGGTAATGGGTATCGGAAAACATCGGGAATCTAAACAAATCTTAAAAAAGGTATTTATTTTTACAATCATTCTTATTTCCACTTCATCACAAACAAATAAATATCAAAGTCGTTTTATGAAAAGCGGTCATTTCTGCCAAAACGAAATTAGTCGATGGTCATCATTAAGGTGATGTAAATCAGTGTCAATTTATATCTTTATTATTCAACTAATAATTTATTGCAGGGAATCGCGTTTTTATTAAAAAAATATTAAATAGGTACCTTATAAATTTAATTTTGTTCAAAAAATAGAACAAAGATTGGTTTAAAAATAAAATAATCTTAGAACTTATTCATCTTTCCTAACCGGTAGGTCATTCTATTCTTAACCGGTATCGCAGTATGGCAACACTAGGCGGCGGCGCGTTTGTACCGCGAGGTGCTAATAACGAGGCGCCCCGCTGGGCGCGCCCCGCTGCGGGGCCCGGGGCCCCATGTTGACACCTGTGAACACCTCGGATTAAATATAACCATTTTTTGTAAGCCACAAATGATTATTAAATGCCAAAATAAATTTGGGTAATGCGTCCCTTCACTAGTGTGGGATTAATCTGGTTAATTTGAAATTTCGCGTCGGGTGTAAAGGGATTTGAAGCTCTTTCCGAGATATGTAACTGAAAGGAATGTAAAGCTCTTTTGGAAATGTACTTTATGTAGTTTATCTTCAGCAGTATTCTTGTGAAATATTCTTCTCCTACCTCTATTCTACAACTAATTTTGATCAAACCATCAATCTTGATCTAATTTTTATTTTTCGTTATTTGATGTGATTGTTGGGTAATTATAGTAGAACACTACCAATCTTCAGATATTCTATGTAAAGGATATATATCAACCAGATACTACAAAATCGAGGAAACAGTAAATTAAACAATATAATTTTATAAATATATTAATCGCAGAAGTCGACAAGCTGGTCACCCTAGTCCTTGAGTGAGATATCTCGGACGCGGTCTCTATTAACTATAATCACACGAGCGCGCGGTCGGCGCGGGCGCAACTATTTGTACCTACATATGGCGTCAGTAGAGTGACCATACTCTTATATAAGAAATTTTTATTTATGTAAAATGTTGGAAATCGGAAATAATAGCAAATAGGCTTCTCAAGTCTTGTTGGCTGGTTCTTTCTATTTTTAAGAAAATCAGTAATAGAGTATACTTATGTTATAAAGAGGAAAGATTATTGATTGTTTGTTTGTATTGAATAGGCTCCGAAACTACTGAACCGATTTGGAAAACTCTTTCACTGTTGAAAAGGTACACTACCCCCGGGTGACATAGGGTAGTTTTGGTACCGGAAATGTAGAGGGGAAGGGGGACTTAATTGATAAAAACATTACGCGCGGGTGCAACCGCGGAGGCGACCGCTAGTTTATTATAAATACAATTAAAAAAATATACATAGATAGATACGGTTCCAAAAAATGATAAAATATATGACTGAATGAATGAATTTGTAATCAAAGTTGTTTAATAAAGTACCTAAGTAGAACATTCAAACAGGGCCCACAAGATATCAAGTATTTTCACATTATTTGTAATAAGGAGTACCTATGTGCCACTTTTTCTCATATATTTTAGTCATGGAATTTTTTTTATTTTTATTCTTTGTTTTTGGTGTTATACTTCTTTTATCTTTCTTATTACTAATCGATTCTCGATGTTCTCGGTGATGTTTTTATGAACAATCCTGAAATCTTTACCGAAACGCTGGTCACCGCACTGTTAACACAGTGTATTGAGATGTGCCCGATGATAAACTAGCCACAAGCTGAGAGAGGCGCGAATTCGATACTTAATAACAATGCCTTTAACGGTGCCTCTAACTGTAAACATTTAATTACATGTAATAAGACGCTTCAATTATTTATTTTCTTTTATTTCTTTTTCATTTTTGACAAAAAGGTAAAAAATATTTTTTTTAAAGATGATCTTTTTAGAGTTTTTAGCCTTCCCTTCATTCTCATAGTTAAATGTTAGATATAAAAAAAAACTTATACACTCGTAATTCAATGTGAAACGCCAGAAATACTACGAAAAAGTTTAATATAGCGCCTGATTGTAAAATATGACATTCAAACCAGTGTGTGACTGCGCAGTGCTCAGAAAAATAACTAAATTTTTCTGAGGTGCAGTGTCGTCGCCACGTAGTCACGTATCTGGTGCTACGAAAAACCAATGAGGTTCGTTTTTCGTAGCACTGATACGCACAGAATCGTTTGCCTATAGAACCATAGTTTTTTGATGTAGTACCTGGAAACCCTGCTTAATATTTTTGGAAAGTTAACAAAAAATAAAATTAAACCCACATGCTGACATTTTCTGTCTCACCAACGCGCTGCTTTAAAATGTTTAAATTCGAGGAGGTAAAGCAAGTAATTTATTTTTAAAACAGAAGAAACAAAGTAGAGTATGTGTGAGTACCCTCTTATGTCAAGCAATCTGTATAAAGACTAACCGTGTGACAAAGTAGCGTCAACAAAAACACGCATCCCATCTTTATTAAGCCGAGCGATACTTAAAGTCGGATATATAAAACTAGCGATGAAGACACCAAATTGAAAACCATCAACCCAACTAATAACGGCTGGCTGATGTACGGCCGGCACAATTTGTGATTATGCTAGTGAAAATGTCGCCTCCACAAAACACTGTATTAAAAAAATGAATAATGACTTCTCCGTCGACAACGTCATTACGCTTGTGGTCACCGGCGAGATTCCTATCTAGCCCACGCCGTGTCCAGTTAAACAATTTCAAACTTTAGCTCTCACCAATAAACTACATTTTTGTTAATCAAAACTGTAACGATAACCATTCCAAAATCAACCATACTTTATTAGAACTACGGTTCAATTTGGATTGGGAAGTGATAAACTCGTAAATGGCTATGTGCACGGGGAATTTTCACGTGATTGTGCCGTGGCGAATCGGATTGACAGGTAAGAAGGTTATTATTATCACATTTTACTTAGAGTATATGCATTTACACAAAATAATGTGGTAATTTGTACTAGTGTTTGGATTCGGTAATGAAATGCGGTCGAGACTCGAGACGCCGCGAGATGGTCAAATTGGCCTTAATGTAGACCGTATGAGACGGAACGTATTAAATTACAAAAGGTCTGGTTATTTTTAACTTATGGCACGTAATTAGGGTTTTATGTACATAAATGCGGCAGTTGAATGAAATAAAACGGTTTACTTCTCGGTATTGTCAGATAATGAAATGTCTGTGATGTTTATGGATTTCCGGAACGAGACCAGAGTGCGAGCGATACATGTCATATAAATTTTATTACTTTCATCGTAATTTTCTTGAAAAAGGCAAAAGTGCCGTGAATGCCTCATTTGTTGATAATTAGTCTTTTTGAATACGAGCGTATAAACACCAATTTTATTACCATTAGATAACAACCAGTTATAAAAAAAGAGGAAAGACTGTTTGGATTTTTTTAATCTCAAGTCGATATGCTTGTATGATATTTATTTAAGCTTCATTGCACAAATCAAGTACAAAGGCGGACTTAATGCCTCATGGCATTCTCTCCCAGTCAACCTTTAGGCCAAGCAGAAAGAAATAGTGGGCAGTGCCAATAGATAAAAACTTGAAAACAAAAACAACAGAAATAAACGAAATAATAATATCATAAATAAATACACAATATGAAATTACATAAATATACATACATATTACATAATATAAATATATAAAATATATACACTATATAAAATATATACACAGTACATACGGCTAACGACTGGGACAGGTGAGCGACGATGGAGAGGACTTCAGGAGAAAATGTTTATGGAGTAGGAATTTAAATGCCATCCGACTCGGAGCTTGTCTAATGTTTTCGGGGAGAGCATTCCAAAGCCCAATAGCTATAACACGAAAGGAATTTTTATTAAATTTTTAAATAAAAGGATTAAAATCTAAATAGTCCGTTCATGAAGTTATATAAGGATCTACATAGTACAGTCATAATCGGTGGTTTGTTGCTTTTTTATCATAGACTTAACATGCATTAGTGAAAACATATTTTATTTTATTGTATAGGTAACTGATATAGTCAATGACAAAAATACATGAGAATTAAAAAATATAACATTTAACAACTTAAATGCTCAAGCATTTTGGTTAATTTTTAACTAATTTTGTTCAAATCAACATTTATAAGTATGAAAATAAAAGTAACTTCTAACCTCTTCTAACCTTCTTCAGTTCCCTTTTGCATGCATCAAAGAAGGTAATGAAAAACGTACTATACAAAAACAAGTTAATAAAAAATATGGTTTGTTACCAAGTACAGGCAGACAGCAAGATTTTCTCTCAAATAAAATACTTCAATGGTTACCATAAGGTGCTAACAGTTAAACCAATTTGTACTAAAGCAATCTGAAAACCAAAACGTTTCATACACAAAAACTGGAAAGCTTTTAACTCAATACACATTGTATTGTGACCGCAACAAATAATAGTTTCCGACTGTACATCTGAGTTACGACAACATACTTCAGACGTGCTATTTTATTTTCGCATTTCGATCATCCTAATTTCTACCCAACAGTATGAAAATAAAGTTCATTATTCAATGGTAGCGTGTAAGTATAAGCTCGTACTTATGGCAACAGACTCCGCCGAAACCAACTTGAAGATGTTCCTGGAAAGTTACGGTGTATTCGATTATAAGCTCTATTTCCGTGAATTAAGGGTGGTCGGAAAGATTCAGGAGGTCAAATTGAGGTGGTTTCTCTCGTATAGAAGCTGACGGCGTCGGTGATGGCTCAATCAATGGCAAAAGGTTGTGGGTGTTTAGACGTGTCGTCGCGAAAACAATTTGTCTTACAATGTACGCAGCGGTGCCGAAGTGTGTACCGTACCGAACTTTTTTACATTTTTCGTCATGCTCTATCAACAAGCAATAGGATGAAAATAAAATTCACTTTAGGAATGGTCAACCCATTTAGAAAAGAAAACTTTGGCGATGCCCGAATTTGCTTTCTTTTTTTAAAAAACTAGTTGCTGCCTGCTATGGTTGGTGTACCTAATGTACATTTATGTCACTATAAAATTGCAAAAACCGTAAGATTATTTTAAAACTCGCGACATTGTAATCGTTACACTAAATCTACCGAACTACAACCGTTAAATTACTATAAATGTGTAACGTCCTCTGACCATAGAGTTACGAATAAAAAATCAGAAGAATGGAATACATAATTGCACTACCAGGTTGTAGCTTTTTATTTATTTAGGAAATATACAAAAAATAATTTTATTAAGAAGGATAAAAGGAAGGAGGAGAAGCGCGGTTTCCCCGCGTGTAATTTCTTTTTTCAAATGTCCCTTCCCTTCCCCCCACATTTCCGGGATAAAAAGTACCCTATGTCCCCCGAAAATAGTTTAGCTTTCCAACAATGAAAGAATTTTGCAAATCAGTTCAGTAGTTTGATGACCAAATATTTATTCTGTTTCGACTATTAAAATATTTAGTACATAGTCGATTATATTTTTTTTTGTATCTCATTATCATTCTTTTTAAATAACATGCAACCTTATTTGGATCATTAAAAACGCTAGCAGCCAATATCATTGCTAGCAGCATAATTTCTATGTTGACAGCAACGAATTTGGTTGACAGTAATAAAAAGAAATTGTTTCCTTTTCCTATAAAGGTGTTTAGATTTTTTTCTGAAGAATCTAGCCAGCATTAAATGAAAAAAAATTTGCATAATAACCTGCTTGTTTTTTTCAATGTAACTGGCATCAGAGTTACGATTAATTTAACAGCAATAATAAGCAAATCTTTTTTTTTAAAGGAATATCAAAAAGTTTTGAAAAGACGTTGATCTTCTTTATTTTAAAGAGGCACTGGCAACAGTGCTTCAGAAATTTGACAGCAATAAAAAGTAAATTAATTATTTTTTCTTTAATGGCGTATAGATTTTTTTCTGAATAATTTAGCCAGCATTAAATTTTAAAAACTTATATTAACCTGCTTGGTTATTAATTTGATGTAACCTTCGTGGTTATTTTAAAGAAGCACTGGCAATAGTGCCACAAAAGTTTGACAGTAATAAAAAGTAGAATAAAAGTTTTGTTTTTCTTATACATAGCGTTTCGAATTTTCCTAGCGTTTTCTGTGACACTGCCGGCTAGGTATTCTTTGAAAAGGTCGTTGCTATTACGTTTCTTCATTCAACTTTACTATCTATAATATTTAGATTTCTGTGATTTACGCAGTCTATATAGTAGTTATCAAGTAATTTCTTTTTCAAGTATCCCCTCTTCCCCACACATTTCCGGGATCCTATGTTCACCGGGGATAGTGTAGCTTTCGAACAGTGAAAGCATTATTCAAATCGGTTCAGTATTTTCTATTCAATATAAACAAACAATCAAATCTTTCCTTTTTATAATATTAGTATAGATAAGGAGTACAATTCATTGATAGATACAAACTCGCGAGATATGTACAGCTAGGGGTTTTGCAATTTATTATGACTTATAGTACACATAAACTTTTCCCTGGTAATATCAAACACTTATTCTACACAAAGAAACAGTACAGAATGCTCGATCAGTAAACCTAAAAAGACAATACTCAATCAATCGCACCAACACCGGTCGGAACCGGTACGCGCTATCGGTCAATACCGTTTCTCATCTGTCAGTCGCGTGTCACGTGTGACGCGTCGCGTGATTGATGCGCAAGCGCCTGTCACTGCGGCGTTATGCAGTTATAGCTATGGAACTGTTTATAGTGCACTTGTAATTACATCTGCAGTGTGATACTTATTTTTTATGCTACTTCTATTCGTAGATTATCATGTATCCTGGGGACTTTTTGACCGCCTCCGTGGAACAGCGGCTAAGCCTCGGGTATAAAACACGAAGGTCGTGAATTCGATTCCTGCCTTGGGTCTGGTTGGTGGTAGGGCTTTTTCAGAGTCCGACTGGCTAGCTACCACCCCACAGGTGAAATCTGCCGCCATAACAGCTTTAGCTAACAGCATTCCTTCAATATTTATGTGGAAGCCAGTGCACTTGAAATCAAAGGCTTGAAGATCAGATAAGCCTACAGTCTGGCAGCTAACTGAGCGACGCTTCCTGGTGAAATGTCCCTTAATGGAATAGGCCGCAATGGCCGCTTACCATCAGTTGGGCTGCGTGCCTGTCTGCCAACTATAAATAGTTTTTATAAAAAAAAGTGCTAGAGCATGCCGCTCGTCTAGAGAAGAACCTCCACCTTAAGAACACATTGCATTGGTAGCCTTTCGTAACACTGTTGTGTTATGTTTCTGTCGATAACCAAGACTGAGCTCAATTGGGGAGATTATGGTGTTGTGAACGTTACGTTTTATCTTTAAATTATCGGTGACCCGCGACTGATGCCTCTGAGCTCTGGTATTACAATCATTCATAGGCCCTAATCTTTAAGTCTGTGCTTCTATGTCTGATGATACCTTATTTCCTTTGTCAATCTTTGTCATTTTATCAGCCGAACTAAGCATGCTCGTGTAATAATTAGTCCGAAATATTCATAAAATCCGTTAGACCTTTTCCCCAATCGTGTTACAATCTAGTGTTATAAGACCATGCGATTAAGAAAACTGGAAAAGAACCAAGTTCTAACTTTGTACTGTATCATGTCTTCCTTAGATGTTTAATCGTTGTAAAGATCAGTTGTTGTTATTGGTTTGAAAAGTTCTTATTATAGCACTTACGCTTAAACCTACTTTCAGCCGTAAATAGAAATAATAGACTTCAAGTGTTCCTGTCTCGTTGATAGCGTTTCATCGATGTGCTTTCTCCAATCGTATGAGAGAATGAAGGAAACAAACTCTGAGTATCCCTCTGTAAATCCCATTTCCCTTTGTTATTATTTTCAAAATGTCTATTCTCTTATTAAACGAATTTTACTGCTTCACCAGGCGATTTAGCTAATTCAACATCATCATAGTGTGATTTTTTGTCAAATGTTCAAAATTCGGTGATACAAAAAAAAAAAAAAAAAATCAAAATATTCTTTATTCATGTAAACTTGTATCAAGTATTTAACATTTTATTTAATACAAACTCATAACTGAATGAATATGCATATCTTTGCTTTTTTTGTGAGTTTTTGTCAATGTACAAAAGTAGGTTATGCAATACAAAATCATAACTAAACGAATATGGATATTTTTGTGTTTTTGTGAATGTATGTCCAGAACTGTTAACAAGGTCACTTTATATTGTATAAGTGTGCACTGTGCAAGGCACATGCACATACCTATCGCACATTAAATCATCAGCCTATTGATGTTTCATTGCAGGGCAAAGGCCTCCGTTGTTAAAACCATAATTATTATGATCATCAGCCAAAAGACGTGTAGTGCTAGCCACTGGCTTCCCCCAAGGATCTCTAAACTGAAGTACGTAAAAGAAGTCTCTAGAAAACTACCCTTTGTGCCTCATCCCAGACCTTCTGTACCAGATTAACAAAAAGCCTTCGTCGATGCCCATCCTATTTCTAGACACTCTCATAATATCTTTGTTCCTCAAATCAAATCAAATATATCTTCTATATATATAAAACTCAAAGGTGACTGACTGACTGACTGACTGACTGGCTGACTGACTGACTGACTGACTGACTGACTGACTGACTGACTGACTGACTGAATGACTGACTGACTGACTGATTGACTGACATAGATATCTATCAACGCACAGCCCAAACCACTGGACGGATCGGGCTGAAATTTGGGAATGCAGGTAGATGTTATGACGTAGGCATCCGCTAAGAAAGGATATTGATCAATTCCCACGGGAACGGGAACCACGCGGGTGAAACCGCGGGCGCCCGCTAGTTATTCATATAGGCATTTACAGAAGCACTTACGAATCGTCAGAAACTAAAACCTCATTCCAGTACTTCTGCACTAGATTAACAAAAAGCCTTCGTCCAAGCCCTTCCTACTTGTAGGCATGTGAAATAAGCCATTGGAAAGCAATCGCACCACATTTGTCTGTGCAGTGGTCAGTCCCAGCCCGCGCCCTAACCAGACACGCTTTGTCCGTTAAACCTTCACATATAATTAAGGAGGCGAGCTCCACCGCTTCACTAAAACACATAAATCATAATAATTTAATGCGAGCGAGCCTTTCTCGCGCCGCCGTCTTTGCCTTAGGGATCCGCGAGGTTACTAAAAACCGCTAGGGAATGTTGTCTTCTTGACTGATAGGAAATGGTGGTACAATTTCTTTGATGTGTAAATCTGAGAGTTTTTCATAATTCTCTACGTCGAAGAAAGGGATATAGTACATTGTTATGCCAGAAAATAATATTAACTTTGGTAGCAGGCGGGGAAAGACGAGATATGTATGTAAATATAAAAATTGGTGCCAAGTGAGCATAAAATAAGTTTTAAGTGAGCTTTTTCTTGCTCCCAATTAATTCAATTACAAACCAACTCAGCAGGAAACTAATATTTGAATGTCTTTAATCAACATCTTCGTCCCTTTTGTTAAATAGTCAAATACTCATAGAAAAGGTTTGTTTGGTAGACATATGTAGGTACCTACGTGCTTAAAGATCAGATTAATCAAATTATTTATTTTAAAAAATAAATTCTAGTATTTGTACAAATATTTTCATTCTATACAGAACCTTGTCGTTTCAATCTAAAGTCGATATTACCAAGTTTTTTCTCAAGTTACGATCGCCTGCGCATCTGCGCACCTCAGCCCGAAACGGCTCGAAATTGACAGCTTTATAAATAACAACGGCTGGTTCGGAACGTGCGATTTGTGTGAAAAAGCTCGTAAACAAGATGGTGCGCTCTTTCAATTTTATGGACGACTAGCATTATCTCGACGTCTCTATTAAATGACGAGTTAATCGAAGAGCTAAGCCCGGCTAATAGCAAAAACGAAGACTACAAGTATTCTTTGCGCGGCCGTTTGAGATAAACAGTCATTTTACGTCGCATACCATAAGTGGAATAAAACGTGACGTTTGTGTACGGGTAATTGAGGAATTCCAAATTTAAAAGCTATCAAAAACTGCCAGTGTTAGTTTAGAATTTAATGCGACGTTCTCAAATTACAAACTATCCATTTATGACCGGTACACGGTACATACCTACTAGTAAAATATGTATATTATTAACAGTTTAAACTTTTAGGTTCCATTTTTCCGTGTGATTCTGTATTTAATTTTACTTTGGTAATTGTTATCATTAATTAACCCTTTACTGACTGTAACAGTTTTCGTCCTAACAAACAATTGAAAGCGCTTAATTTGAATTTGAGTTTGAAATAATTATACAAGTTGCATTACTCAATAACTAGTTCTAAATCTACCGCAAACATTCAGCCATTACTCATTGTAATTGAAAACGACGCAATCGCATTCGTTCCTTAAATTAAAATACAGACGTATTCACGTACCTATTCTTCGGGAACAACAAAGACTCAAGATTTATGGCCTATGGTCAAGTAGGCCCACGTTAAACCGACCCCAAATTAATATTTATGTAGATATCTATTCAGGCCAACAAATATATCATGTAGATACCTAAACAAATAATGTGGTTAACACATTCGAGGCTGTAATAAATAACGTTATTGGAAAAAAGTGGTATTTGTATTGTTATTTTGTTGCTCTAGAAATATGCAGCTGATGAAGTTGTTTAATATGGAGTAGTCGGATCTAATGGATCGTTAGGAGAAACAAGGCAAAGAACAACGGTTTATTTCTTTAAAAAAACATGTTGTACTTTACATTATGTTGAACGCAGCGGTGTTTCCAAGCCAATACTACTTAAGTTATTCGCCGATTTCAAATGTTAGATGTAAGCATAACCATTATTGTTTCTCTGTAAGTGATTTATTGTAAATCTTTTAGAGGAAATAAATATCTTTAACCACAATACGACATAAATACCTTCAAGAAGCGAGCATATTCCACCCTTAAAGGCGGGCAACGCGCCTGTGACCCTAAGGACCTGGGTGCTTATGGGCGGCGGTGATCACTTACCATCAGGTGACCCACTTGCTCGTTTGCCCCCCTATTACATAAAAAAAAAAAACTGAAATTCCTCAGCAATTTTTTTTCCAATGTACGAGTATTTTTTATTCGTACCGACTTCGAACTCGATTGATATAAAAAAAAGTACCTATCCAGGTAAAGCCAACTTTGAACCGTTTACATATCTTTAAAAACCCTAGTTGCAGATCGATCTGTTATAATAATGTCCTCCTAAAAATCTCTATAATTCATTATTATTTTAAACATAACATCTGTATGAACTTATAGTTTCGTTTTGTCTCTAATTATACTATGATTATCATAACTATCAAGCATTTGAAATGATTTGAAGTTTCAACCCACAACCTCGGCCGTTACGTGAAATTGAGTTTTTACTTCAAATAGGACATTTTCTAAATTGATACACATATAATTATTAGACAGTGTGGTTGTCCGTCCAAGTTTCCGCCATTACCCGGCGTTGGTGTAAATTACTTTATTTTAAAACAGTCATTATGCAAAGCCGGCGGCAAAGCTATTTACTTATTTCCTACAAAAGGAAGATAATTTTATTTTACTATGGACCATTAGCTTATTATTATTCGTATTTCAGTTAATTATGAGAGAAAGTAGGTAAAGTATTTGTAGATGGCTTTACTACATAATGTGCAGTAAATATCATGTTAGGGTCATTTGCCACGAATACCGCCGAGATATCCCCTGGCCGTAAGAGGCGAGTGGCGCAGAAAGTTCCGCGTCCAGCCCCGGCAACGGGTTCGGAGAAGTCGGCCACACCATGGCCCGTGTGGCTCCTAATTCCATGGCGTTGTCTCCGCATGAAGGTTCTCGGTTGCCCATCACTGCGCTGAGAGGGTCATCGTCAGGTTTTAGTCGGTAGGACGACGAACCTCCGTCCCTTGAGTGACGGTGAGGGTTTTGTCAGGGACGCCGGGCCGGTGCGTAACGCAAAAAAAGTATGTTCGACTTTTTTTTACGCATTTTTAATGTCATTCTTATGGCCAATTCTGCCACTGACAGTTCATGATAATTTATCTGACACTGAAATCAAATATTGCAATAGTGCCTTAAATTTTTCCCACAGTACTCACGAAACTTAATTTTGTTTTGGACAATTAAAATAGATACATTACCACTTATAAAAAAGATCTTTACAGAGATGTAAAGTTTTATCCTTTAATAAATCTGATTTATAGCAATCCCGCCAAAAGCTCAATATGTTAACTTAAAAACAAGGCAATCTCACTTGCCCACGCCGGAAATGACCTTTACATCACATAAACAACCCATACGAGTCTAGAAACAGGCCCACAGCTCAAAATGATTAACTGCTATAAGCAATAATTTAGCCCCAACCGTTATTCCTTCACACCATTATTTAACACGTAAGAAATCCTGTATCTCACATCAATTAACGTCATACAAGATATCTCAATCAACATTAAACGTACATCTTTATTTACGACACCATTCCAGTAGTTTCAATTTAATAAAAACCTAACCTATACAATAACATACAGTTAATCGAGATTAAAATTTCTCAATCAATATCATTGATTATGACATCATCCGCTAATGACGAACTCAATCGAAAGCTAAACAGGTAATCTTTAATTAAGACCAACAACTTTAAATTAAATTCCCAAACAAACGTTCCTTTACACTTAAACCATTAGAATGGATGTAAATGAGATTTTCTCAATTTACAGTAAATCACGGCGTGAATTATTCAATAACAATTATCCGGACCGGTTGTAACGAAGACAAATCGTTATCGTCGCTCTCCTCATTAGCTGCCGCGTTAAAATTCATAATGAGCTATCGAATATTCAATAACGTTAATTAATAACGTTATCGATAACGCGTTATTTCGTGTCGATATTATCCGCCTGGCAGGGGTTACCAAATGTACCTTGATTTGATGTCGTGTTGACAAGAGATTTGAATAATTTTTATATGATTTTAAAGCAGGAGAAATTCGGTAATAATATTACAGTAAATGAAGTCCGAATAAAGATATTTATTCTCATAAAAAACAAAATCACTTATAATGAAAACTTATACCAAATAACAAAAATAATAATAATATCATTACTTTGTATAAGTGCACTAACGCAGTATAAAGTCAGTTAAATCAAAGGCTCGAAGATCAGATGAGCCTACAGTCTGGCAGCACATTGAGCAACGCTTCCTGGTGAAGTGTCCCTCAATGGAATAGGCCGCAGTGGCCGCTTACCATCAGATGGGCTGCGTGTCTGTCTGCCAACGATGTGGTATGACGTGAAAACGTTTTATTTTCTCATATCAGATAACGTATTAACCATAGAGCTCACATTAGTACAGCCGTAGACATTTAAGCATAAGGATTGTACCTTGATTAAATATTCAAAAAGCGTCCCGTTCAATTTCTAATCTTATCTATTGAAATATGAAAAAAAATCCTATCTTAATTATACCTAACTACGCAATCAATAGAACGTCCATTAAAATACCTTAACTTTATAATTAAAATACCTAACCGATAATTAAAATATCTAAACTCGATATTTGAAAACAAGATGTCGGTCGTAAACAAAAATTCCCATGAGATAACTGAAGAAGATATAAATCTCTGTATTCTATTAGATATTCGTCGCAATAAACAATCGCTACTATCCACCAATTAAAAGTTTACGTTGAATTAATTGAAAAATTTAAATGGAAACAGCAACAGTATAACAACTCAATCTAACGCTAAGGCGCGGTTCCAACGATGCGATTATTTTAATCGACATGATTACGGTAATAAAGTTTCTGCCTCGTTGGTTTACGTCGATATATCGGGACAAAAACTGTTTGAACATGTTACAAGGCTTTCTTAGTGTTTTGCTCAGTGGAAAGTGCTAGTATGCGATATTTGGGTCAATTGATAAAAAGATAATTTGTGGGACTCTGGGTCTGGATAACAATCTCTTCTCGAACTCGAACTCTCAACGACGTGCTAGTAGGACAAAAAACGACGTGCATAAGAATTTTATTTATTGTAAATCAAGATGAAGAATAAATACTTTGATCTTTTTTTACTTTTGATGATTCTTTGAAGAATTAACTTATGACGACTTATTTACATACTTCTTACAATAGTTAACATAGATCAATTAGATAAAATATATAAAAGTAAAAAATCTCACTTTAAAATAAAATTTCAGTTTGTCAATTTACAAAGAAAAGTGAAATTCTTTTACAACATATTATTACTTCTTCACCGCCGCCATCAAACCGCACCTTACCAAGACACACGATAGGAACGCGTAAAAAAATATGGCTAACGATAATTAGACACGCGAACAGGCTATAAAGCAAATTCTAATCTGTTTATAAAAGGCAATAAAAGCACAAAGCGCTAGATGCGACCGCTTCCGTGGAGATAAAGCGACGAGATGCTATCTAAATGGCGTGAGATGTGTAGTTTGATTCCTTTGCCGATGTAGCGTTGAAAAAGTGTGTCGGGGACGTGACAAGTGTTTATGCGGCAAGTGGCCAGTGTTACGTTTTAAATCAAGTTCTTTTCTTTTGACGTGTCGAAATGAAACGTTAAATTTTAATCTTTTAAATTATTTAATTACTGGTGTGGTCTAAGTAAAACTCGTGGAGTACCTACTTATAAAAAGACTTGCACAACTTTTTCCACTTGCTATCAAAACAAACCCTTTTGTTATTATTCTAAGCCCTTTTTTTATTTTCAGTTGAAACTGAAGTGGTCCCAGGCTATATTTAATTTAAAAGGGAGCCAATTAAGCGTCTTTTTTCACTGAACCGTAACTTTATCACTATAACAACAACCATTTAGCAGTTATTGCCAAGGGCGTCGCCAAGGGGGGGCAGGGGGGCGCAGTTGCCCCCCCCCCCCTAGAGGTCAAATGTAACTAGCCGCAAAGCGGTAACGCTTCATGCTCTCGGCGTTCATATTTTTTTTCCTAAATAGTATTGCCCCATTGCCCCCCCCCCCTTAATCATAAGCTGGCGACGCCCTTGGTTATTGCATCTGTCAAATTCTTACAACAACTTTCAAATCTATTGCAAAGTATTGTATACCGACGATTTTTTAAACTGCATCGAACTCTAAAATCCGCCATAATAAAACGTCATCTGCAATACCACAACTCATTAAATGACGAAATAAAATTAATACCCATGTCAGATCAGAGCTTCAACGCGTAAAACGATCTCCGGAATGAAATAATTTCCCAACTAATCCTAAAAATATATCGGTCATAAATATCTACGTGGATTGCCGCCTGTCCAAACCCTATTATAGGGAGGGCCTAATATTAGGCATATCGATAAAACACATGGCGCGGATGGCAACGGAAATAGAGACGTCGATTAAAAAAGTTGTAAACAGATATTGGGTTTTGGTATATTGCGTATAATATAGGCTAAGGTGGCTAACTCACCTAGTGGGTGAGTTTCCACATTTTCATAATTATTAGTAGTCATTTCACTAATGGGATTCACTAATTTATAGATCGGGTTTTGCAAAGCTTGTTCATTTGAACATTAATCTAAAATTTTTCTTTCTTTCTATTCTCTCTTAGCCTCAGAAACTTACATACAATTTTATAATTGTTTTAGGGAGAGTATATACCCTGTACTTAGCTCTTACCTACTTAATACACTGCAAAATTAAATATTATACTGATGTCAACATTTATTAGAAGCTTTTAAAGCTTACTAGCAGTCTACTACGTAAACTATTTAAGCATTTAAAAACCAAAGTATCTCACATATCTGTCCCTGGGAAGAGTGTATGAGGAATTGGCAAATCAATGAAAGTACAAAGATATAACAAAAATACAGATCTATCTCAAAAATACGTTTCATAAATACATGATAACTAATCTGAAACCATTCAGTAGCACAGCACATCAACTAACTCTAAAACACTCAAAATAGAAATCTTTGCTATGGTCATAAAACTGAAAATTGGTTGTAGTAATTTGACAGATTAGGGTAGGTTGGTGTGCTCCAGTAAGGACACTGCCCACTTTTTTTTTCGGAGGAGAATGCTTCATGCACCATAACCGCAGACTAGCTAGACCCACGGCCGTGTGTGGGACCCAAAACTAAAGCGTACACTACCCACTATACTCCCCCGGTTTCCCCTACACACCCGATTGGGACGAGCCGGTGCTAGCATTGTTGCTATTGACCATTCATGTTCATAAAACTGAAAATTGGTTGTAATAAGTAATTTGACAGATTTGGGTAGGTCGATGTGGTCTAGTAAAGGGTGTTCTTACTACCCACCACAATAATCATAATTGTTTATTTGCGTAACGTTCAATTCGAAATGTTATGTAATGACATATTTCCAATTATCGATAACTCCATCGACAAAACTCCCATCCGTGAAACTAATCAGTCCCCTAAGATGCAGACATTTGTGTAGATTAAAATAATATATCTGTTAATAATGTATCACTTGTTATTAAAATATTCTTTACTGTCCCCCGCCTTGGCCCGCAGTTAAACGATTTTATGCCCCGCTTAAGGGTCACCAAGATCTTTGTGATACTGTTGAAAAAACGCTGGGAATCTCCAGAATAGGGATTAGAATTGAAAAAATACATTATTGGTAGTTTTACGACCGTTTTGGGGTCATAATCCGAATCGGCGCAGGGTTTAATATTACATGATAGTTAAGGTAAAGCCTCGATGCTTAATGGTTAAAGTACCGAACTATGATCTCGGGGTCTGGATTCAATATTCAGTTCGATCCCTATTTTTACAATGAGTTTTGTAAAAATCGGGATCGAACTCAGGACCCCGAGGTTATGGTCACGTACTTAAACCACTAAACCAATAAGGCGTTATAAAAAGTAAAATGATTAAATCTAAATTAAATCACACTTAAAACATACGCATCTTAAATGATTTAAAAAAAATAAGTTTTCTTGTAGAGCTGACCTTACGTTTTGAACTGTCCACAGAATGTCTTCTTGTCACGCATTTTGATCGTCAATATGGAAATTCGTCTAGACAATTCAATAAATTACGACTCCAATTAACTATTCAATATACTGAAGTTAATAATTGTAACGGATCTAAACGATGCTCTTTCGTATTATTTTCAACGAATTTAAATACCCTAGAAGCAACATTGCCTATAAAACCGCCTTCAAAAAGTGTCCCAAAAGTACATAGCAACGGTGGGGGGTGCGCTAAGGAGGAAAATAATATTAATTCTAATTTCAATATTCAAAAGTTGACCTTAATGCACAGGTATACGATCTCACTTCAAATGCAGGCGTCCGCGAGTTACGACATTTTAAAATGTACGCAGGCAGCAAGCTCGTAAAATTTTTATTGCTTTATTGCTGTAAAGACGAATGTAGGCTGTAAATCAATGGAAATAAGGTCTAGTTCAATTTGCGCTGTTTGAAAATCATAAAATCGTTGCATCTAGAACAGAGTTAGTAGAGGAGTCGTCATCGATGTTATTTTTTTATTTATAATGAATTAGAATAAAAAACAAAATTATTTGTTAAATGACTAACTAAAGTTTATCTACCGAAGGAACGATTTTTTATTAAATTTAAACTCATAATGATTTATTATTAGCGACGAGCCATTTGGTGTAATGGTCGAGAAGTCGGCTATTACACCAGAGGTCGCGGGTTCGATCCCCGCACGGTACAAACATTTGTGTGCATGAACATGTCTTTTTGTATCGGTCTGGGTGTTTCTATGTATAATATGTATGTATTTCCAAAAAAAATAAAGTATATAAGAAATGTTTATTCGTTGTCTACCCATAGCACAAGCTCATGCTTAGTTTGGGGCTAGATGGCGCTGTGTGGATAATGTCCAGAGATATTTACTTATTATTTATTTATTATTATTTATTATTACTATAGCTTTTTGCCCACTGTTAGATAAATTGTCTGTCTAAAGGTGGAAACTTGTAATTGGCTTTACTATATCTATATATATAAAACTCAAAGGTGACTGACTGACTGACTGATTGACTGACAGACATAGATAGATATCAACGCACAGCCCAAACCACTGGACGGATCGGGCTGAAATTTGGCATGCAGGTAGATGTTATGACGTAGGCATCCGCTAAGAAAGGACTTTGATTAATTCCCACGGGAACGGGAACTACGCGGGTGAAACCGCGGGCGCCCGCTAGTTATCTATAAATCATTACTCAATTGTAACATTAGCTCTAAAATTTTGAAAGATATTTATATTAAGTAAAATAAAACAAGGTAGGTTAAAATAATGTTATTTAATGGTTATGTACATCATCATCATCATCATTTCAGCAAAACGACGTCCACTTACAATGTGTCCTGCCCACTGCCACTTAAGACTCGCAATTCTTCGGGCAATGTCGGTGACCCTGGTCTGAATATTGTAAACAATCTTCATATTCTTTTTTAATGAAATTATTCTTAAATATATAAGATAAATACAAAATGGTAATCTACTAGTGTAATTAATCATTAAACACCAAATTCTTTTTTATTCTTACAGTTCTTTTATTGTTATATAGATATTTTTGTAAAAAGTTGTGCAAATATTGGTTGTAATATTGGAAAAAATAAAATAAAAATACCATAGTAAATTTTAGTACTACGCGACTCCATGACTCTACAAAACCTACTATGTTCCAAATATTGCTCTGTGTGAAAGTGTTAGAAGCATTAATACCGCAGCGCGTGGGAAAGGGACAACTATACAGCCAGCCACGTGTCTGATTTCTTCCGATTTTTTCAGAAAATTACAATTTTAGCACGTTTTAGGATAATTTTTACCATTAATGCATTCTATTATCAAAGATGGATTTATTACTTACCGGAAATACGAAACTCCATCCTTTTTTTGAGTGGTTAAAGTGTTGTTCTTGCACTTTTTTACGGAGCACTTCGGCATAATGACGCTAGGCCGGTTCGCGCGCGACTGGGAGCGAACAAGTGCTTAAACCGTTTTTAAGCACTTGATTTGCGGGACATTTTTTGAGCGCTGCCAGTGTATCTAGGGTATTTAATATCGTTGATTATTTTGCTAAAACCACAATAAAAACTTTTTTTGTGAAAATAGTGCAACAATCCCGATTCTAAAATAACATGATCTTAGAAAACGTTTAATATGAATTTAATTTACTGAACTATTATTGTGTTATGAAAATAGTCAAAATCTTTCATTTACAATAAGTATTATTACGTGGTCAAATCAGTTTGACAAAATAGTTTGACCACCCGGAAGAACCGTATACTAGCCTTTCACCCGTGTTTTCACTCGCGGAGACTTCTATGTCCGTTGTCCCATGGAATCTAGGCATTATCCTGGAATAAAGAGTGGACTAATATGTCTGTTTCCATATAAAAATCGGTCCAGTGGTATAGACATGATAGCGAAATGAACAGACTCAATTTCGCATTTATTAGTAAATAAAAACTTTATTGACCCTACTAGGGAATAGATAAATTATGTAGTTAATTTACTCTTGTAAATATACCTAACTAAAACTAATATCAGAACATTTCCTTTCAATACTACTAAAAACAGCCTATTGTGATTTTCTAAAAAGAAGACTAGCAAATACTTTCTCAACTCTTCCAAACAAGTTCCGTGTTTATAAACAGGACGAAACACGCCCCATTCTATTCTATGAACGGTTAATTGAGCAATATAATTTGACACCTCACGGCGCGGTGAATAGCCAATTATTAATATGGGCCCTTGATTAATTGTGATATCAGCATTTAATTTTCGTGTTAACACTCTCGCCGCGGCCTCACCATTGTACGCCGAGCTCCTTTGTGCTCCGTGACGTTTCAATTTTGAATAAATTAAATTTCGAACGCTTTATTTTTTCCGAAGCTTTTGCCGAGGAATGAGCTGGCGGCCAGTGTTATAATTTATTGCCGTTATAAAGCCAAGTTTACATTGTTAGCTAGCACGATGGGTTGGGTAAATACCACTTTATAACCGTGGAGCTAATATTTGAAGCAAAGTAAAGGCAGGATTTTCGTGATTGAAATTAGGTACGTTTTACTAGCATGCGATTAAAAAGAAAAGTAAAAAAGTCTTGGAGCTCAAAATTTGATTTTCATCGTTTAAGAATTTTATTAATTTAAATAAGTCGTCACGAAGCTTTATCTCTGAAAGAGTTATACTACTTTTTTATAAACGACTAGTATTTTTTTACCTTTATACTTAATATTAAAGACGCTAATGTCTCAATAAACAAAATCAACTTTCAGTTACAAAGTTATTAAATTGTAAGTTATTGTTATTTATTGCATTCAATTGACCAGTCACTAGAATATTAACAGGTAAGTACGTTACTATAAAGTAATGGTTGATAATAAAATAAGTAGAACTAATGGTACATCCTTGAGTATCGGTTAATTACTCGGCTACCCATCAATCGCTGGTTATGACCAACACAAATGAGTTCCGAAATTGAATTTGAAATTGTTGCAACGGCATTTCGCCTAGTTAAATGCCGATTACAAAATGACTTAATCAATACAAAGTTTGATGTAACAAAATTACTTATATGTACTACACATTTGAATTAAACTCAGTGAAACATGTGCGTCTACGCCTAAAAAACATTAGCAGCACGAGATTGTATTTCGGTCACTGGCCACCTACCTATATTTAAAAAGATTTAAATTGTAGAATAATCAATCACACATTGCTGGTTTTGTTTCCTTAACCACAGATTATTAAATAGTTACTAACGCTTAACTATTTTTTACATTTTAAAGTAAATGCAACATTGCAATGCATTGGAATTTATTTCGTTTTTATGAGTAAAATTTATATCATTTATATTTGGCTTTCCCAAAAACAATATTGGCTCACTAGAGCATAGTTTAGCTCTACCACAGATAAAAAATATTAGTAACATACTGATATAGATAGACTAGACCGACAAACTTACGGTGATGCCACACGGGCGCGTTGCGCTGCGCTGCGTCGACGGAGCGTCGTCGATGCGTTATTTCATACAAATTGAACGGCATGCCACACTGTCCGTTGTGGCGACGCGCGTCGCCGTAACGCGTGTACAACGCACGCGTAGCCGACAGACGAAGCGGGGGGAGTGGTGCAGCGCTCCGACGACGGAGCGACGACGCACGCGTCGCAGTATGGTTTATGCAGTCGAGATAGCGGTGCGCCCCAAGTACATAAATCATCATAATACTATTAATGACATTGACGTGGACTACCTTATCTCATTAGTTGAGGAAAGACCTCTTTTATGGGATCAAAATCACAAACTAAACCTAAAATCAACGCAGACAACGCACGACGACGCACGACGACGCGTGGACAACGCAGCGCGTTGCGACGACGCATCGGATCGTGTGGCACCCATTCCGTCGAGCGCTTGCGGTGCGTCGACGCAGCGCAGCGCAGCGCAGCGCAGCGCGTCCGTGTGGGATCACCGTTATTTGTTCCGGTGGCGGCGTCGCTAATGTCGTTTTAGTACTGTCATTAAATATCGTTTTTGCATTGCAAAAACTGACATTTCACGTAGTTCCAATTTTGGCCACCGGAACAGATAAGTTTGTCGGTCTATACATTTATTACAGCTTAAAAGTATACAAGGATTGGACCGTGGCTTCACTGCGATTTTAATTGAATGGTGAAGTAGCCAGTGACGTATCGACTTATCGCTCGCCTTGGGTGAACACAATTAACCGCTTGTGTAAAACAACCGGTCGCAATTAACAAAACAAATCGCCTCAAGTGAATCACCCAAATTGTTGGCTGCGATCTTTCACACCATATGACCAAGGAGCTAGTAATCAAAATGGAGAACACCGTTTTAGCCGCAGTATAATGTTATTATTCTTCAACGTCGTCACTTTAGTCGATAGACTTCTTCTTAATTATTGTATCTATCTATACTTTGATGATTCAAAATTCGACAAGGAGCATATTACAAATGTTTTTTTTTATTTTATTTTTGACAAAGAAAACTCTATGACTTTATAACATTTAAATAAAAAATTAATAAACAAGTACATATATCTACTAATAGAAATTGTATTGATATTGTTGTTAAAATTTTTTGATTGAAAAGAGTATCTATCGAGTTTCTTACTGATTTTTCTCGATTGATAACAACATTCCGAAGACAGTGTTAGATTCCTTCTTCAACATTAAAAAGTGCATCTCTGAAGCGTAGGCTTCAGAGAGGCTCAGGCAGGCTTCAGGCTTTATGTCGATAAATAAAGAATCTTTAATCCTACTATATACATGCGAAAGTCTGGATGTTTGTTACTCAATCACGCCTATACGGTTAAACAGATTTAGATGAGATTTGGCACACGTATAGTTTATAACCCGGATTAGGACATAGGCTAAAAAATTCCTACGGGAAACGTCTCATTCCCGCAATATATTTGAAAAAAGAAATTACGCGCGGGTGAAACCGCGGGCGGAAAGCTAGTATTTTGTATTGGAAAAAAATAAATTAAAGAGCTACCTTACTATCGTCAATATATTTGAAACTCCTTGTTCTGTATTATTTACATCCCACACAGTTACGCAATAGGCAGCCAATTGAAACACGGTTGTATGTGGGCTTGATTATTATAACGTTGCTATAATTAATGAGCGACCTGTTTGTGTAATAAATAACTCCAACTATTGTCTAAAATTATCATTATTTATTATAATAAATCGATCTACATTTTTAAAAATTAAAAATGACAGCAATGCAACTCAGAAATTATAATGCGACTGGATTTGCCTGAGTAATCTTTATTAATAAAAAAAATGAATTGCTGTTCGTTAGTCTCTCTAAAACTCGAGAACGGCTCGATTTGGCTAATTTTAGTCTCGAAATATTCGTGGTAGTCCAGGGAAGGTTTAAACGATGAGAAAATATGGAAAAATTGCGAGGAAAATACTAAAGTAAGTGATACCAAGTTCACCAGGTCTGCTATTAATAAAAATAAAATGAAAAAATGAAAAATGAAAACACTTTATTCCTAGAAACTTGTTCTTACACAAAACAATAATAAATTTAACGGTTTACAAAATTTTGCTTAAATAGGTACCTACTAATGACATGACAACAATAAATACAAAGTTTTTTAGCAATTGGTACTAGTCTCAGCGAGATGTTGGGCATAGCAATGATAATTTTCTTTCAACAAAATTTCCTTTATGTAGATTTTCCCTTTTCGCACCATAATGTTTATGTAATAGAGTTGATTAGAAAATGTTGTATTTCAGAGACCCGTATTAATTTTATTATGTTAATGTCGCGGTTAAACAAAATAACCGCCATTAAAACAGAATCAACAAAAACGTACCCTCCAACAAAACCTAACATGATCATTAAAATTTGTTTCAGTTAGCTACCGGCCAATGAGCTGATCCAATTATCGCTTTTATGGCAGCAATTTGGAAGATGGCCGCCGCGTTCCAAATTTGAAAATTCAAAGCTCGCGCACTCGCGTTCGAATCAATGAGTTCATCCTAATTTTATTAGTTGGTTGTTAGAATTTACTAAAACGGACCGAAGTTTATTGAAATGTGTTAACGCTTTATAAGAACCATAAAGGTTGTTTATTTTTCCTGTTACAGATTTATGGTGAGTTATAAAAATTAATCGAAAATACAACTGGCCGTTGTAATGCGATCATCACGGAAAGACTCAAGTGCCGACATATATTTTGTTAATTTCGTTCCGACATATGGTTAAGTATACGAACATAATTTTAATTTAATAGTGTGAAGCTTAATTAAAATGCTGGATAGGATAGTTAATTATTTTTCACACAAAAATATGTTGTTCGTTGTAACTGGTATTCAGAAAGTAATTTCTAAATTTTCTTATTAAATTGGTCTGCAAATTGCTACTGTTTTTTGAGTCACGAGATTTATAAAATTCTCTCATAAATAAATGACATTCTTGATATCATTAAATTATAACTCAATTACCATACCCCGCGGTGAGAACCTGACAACACGAAACAAAAAATAAAATGACTTCATTACTCAATATTACTTTGACATTTCATTAATTATTTCAAAAGCACTTAAGCCCCTTCTAAAAATACTCGCTAAATGCAGGTTATTTGCACAAGTATCGTGGTTTTAAGTAAAAACGGTCATTAAGTGGAGCGGTGGAAATGACTCAATCCTGGGCTGGCAGGTGGCGCTGCTTGTCCCGGGACACAGTGACCGGAACAGCGGGAGCGGGAAAGATAGCGGATATACATAAAACATCATAATTTCAGCTGAAAGATATCCGCTGCTGGTCATAGGCCTCCACCAAGGATCTTTAAACCGATTTATTCAGTGCCACCCAGATGCAGTGGATACAGAATGAAAGTACTGAAAAGTTTTAGGTTCATACATTTACAATATACTTTATTAAGTTACTTACGCATGAAGGGTTTGTATCCACGGATCCCGGCGAATGCTGTCCGCCTGATGGTAAAATGCCACTTATTTTTTTTTTGTAAATTCATAGCTTTAGACTCAACCGGTGAGCAGTTTTCTGGGGAGTTTCAAAGAAAAGCGGGCTCGAGGTAAGGGATACCAAACATATTTCCTTCGCCTTGTAAAGCGTTCGTGCGCTTGCCGGTAGTGTTATAGACGGCTCGTCCTTTTTCCCTCAAAACCACCTTAGGGATAGGAGGAACACCCCAGGGTTTAGTGGGTAAACTACACCCTCTCTAGGGCGTAGAAGTCCTACACAGCGCCCTTAGCCACAGAATGAGTAAAAAAGAAGGTTTGGGAAGGGGGTTTCCTATTCTTATTTTCTTATATGTACATAGGGAGTCAAAACCTGGGAAGACCTAATTATTTAAAACTTGTCGCACTCATTATTAGTAATCGCTTTTCTCACCACCATGTTCCACACCTCACCTCGTCTTAACGCTGCGCCCGCGCACCGCATTGAGTGATTAAAAACACATTAGGGGGGTGATGCAGAGATGGTGCTAGGTGATAATGATACGGTCGGGGATGGATTGCGACAGGGGAATGAGTTTTATTTTAACTGAAAGCCTACAGGAGCTAAAAGAATTTGTCAATTGTATGATGAGAGTTTATAAACTTGTAAATGCATTTTTTTTGTAGATTATTATAGACCTTGTCTGAGGCTAATATGAATAGTTACTTTAGCTGTAGGAACACAATACCATAAGTTATATCTTTTTCATGTTCAAAAAGGCAGAGATTTTTTGTCACTTTTCTAATGTAATTTAATTGTGTAATCTTGTGTAATCTTACTCACTCGGCTCTTATGACTATAACGTTATCCAGACTACTTCGGTTTTTCTCTATATTAAGCTAATTTAAATGGACATGGGTATTATAGATTATTTATTTATACTTACAAGAAGTTATAGCAAAAAGCTCTTTAGTCCTTCTCAATAACCGAGTAATATCCGACTTATAAAAAGTTATTTTGTCCAGATGAATTACTTATAAATACCCTACTGCTATAATAACTTAAGTTTTGTGTGGAAGATTCTAATTTTTTTCATTTTCATTTAAAAAAACTGTTACTGCATTCTAGCAATAATTTTCTGGCAGCCATCACACTTTTAAAAATGTTTTGAGATCAAATCTGAGTGTTATTTATTTTGTGGTACCTTGTTGTTTAATGATACCTGAATAAGTGCTTTGTTGTCCGATACTCCGATATTATCAAATGAATTGCGTCTAAGTCTAACTGAATAGACATAAAACATATCAATAACTGGGTCGCGTACACCCAACTCTTCAAATTAGCCCCGGCGTCTTCAACCTCTTTTAACCTCCTCACGCCCTGTCAGATGTCACCAAACATTACAAACGTAACAATATCGCCGGAGAATCACAACATCACGCCGCCAAATCAATTTCGTTCACGCGAGGCGATCATTAAAGTTGAATTAAAGCTATTTGTGTAAGTCGATGCGTGAGAACACCTCTTGCTGGCTCGCTCGCTCACGATCTGCTAATAGGGTGACTATACGGAGTAAAGAGTTCGGGAATTCTAGAAGTCTTTTGCGTTTAAAGCAGTCTTTTAGGAGCAGCGGAACTGCATGCGATGCTCTTTAATTTTCTTCTGAAAAACAAAGTTTTTACAGTGTAAGCGCCGCGCGAATGATGTCTCTGGTGTTGCGAGCTTCCATAGGCGAATAATTGCTTACCATCAGGAAGGCCGTAAGCTTCAGCGCTACCTTTGTAGTACAAACAAGCATGATGTAATTCAAATACTTAATTGAAATGTCAATTATCTGATATTAACAATTTTTCTTCCGCGGAGGAGAATGCTCTTTAGCATCATAACCGCCAAGCTATACGGCCGCAGGTACTTGGCACCTGCGGCCGTTTATGAGGATAGCGACTTCGTACTACAAAAATCCCCTTCACACCTGAAAAGGGTAAACCAGTGCCTAACTTGTTACAAATTACCGGCCCAATAAATGTCGCAAGAAACTCACAAGTCAGATCATAAAATTTTGACTTGCTAAGTAGCCGATTTTTTGTTGTATGAAAAAACCGCAGATTGTATTGATGTAATAATGTATATTCTGCATATTAATTATTGCTCTGAGAATGCTGTTTTTCTCCCCTAAATGACGTCGAGACCACTAATAAAGGAAGGTGTCCTGTTTACCTTCCTTTTTCCAAACACCAACAGCGTACTTCTTATTTTTTTGTGATTTTTTTATACTTCTTTTTTTTTGAGATACAATCATCTTTAGAAGTATCCCGCAACATCTCGAATCGTAGCCAGCATACATCTCATTCTTTCGAGTGTCAATCGTCATCGAGCCGTTCCCATATTAATTTGGGGTCTACGCTGCGCAGTGACAGCTCATAATGTGCTGCGATTTGTCGGGCGTCATGTCTCTTTATGATGAACTCACACGCACGCATTATGCCTCTTAACTCGAAGCACTAAGGACTACAATCGCATACGCATATGTTAATGTAACTGATGGTACAATAAGATTGAGACGTTTGGTCTCTCCGCGTATCATTGTAATGCCTTTTTAATTTAGTCCACGAAATAGATTAGCTTTTCTTTTTTGTGGCCGGTACCGTTTTCACCTCTTTGTTAACGTCGTTCGATCGTTTTCACATAAATAATGGTGTTATTAGTTAAACTATTTCGAATATGTATTTTTGGATTTTTAGTAATATGAAATGTATCATGATAAATAAAACTTAAGTGTCTATTTGTGATGTCAAAATAATAGCTTTTTACTCAAATGTAGGTATGTAATGCATATATCAAGCTAAGTTGATGAGGCACTTATATGAGATGATATTTATTTACTTAAAGCAATGATTTTTTTTTCTCTGAAATATACCTACACTTTTTGAAGAACTGGACAAACAGAAAAATATAGAAATATTTCATCCCCTTCATTAAAGGCCTATTATTTTTTTTATGGTAAGAAGGGTTATTATTACCCAAAAAACTATGCAAGTAACTTTGCTTTTTCTAAAGATTTATTATTCCAGAGTGCCTTAATGGGGCAATAGGGACAAGGTGCGCTAGAGCTCTAGATATCTAGCCAGTTTAATTCTGAAAAAGTCAAAGAAATGGTAACACTTCTTAAATAAACTTAAGATTTGAAAAAGTCTGCCTTGGTTTTAAACGATTATTATATAGAGAACATTTACGAGCAATAAACTGTATGCCAAATCTAATATGAGTTTTGCTACGCAATAAACAAATAAAAAATTAGTAATGAAAATACTGATATTAACTTTTAAACTTTTGTATTTATCAACTAACGGATCAACCCACAAACTCTAAAACCCAAGCATTGCGCGCGCGCTTAAAGCTCTCGTCTATCTCTGTCTCGCTCGAACGTATCACTCGCTAATATCGCCGTCCCTCTCCTAGTGACATGTAATGAAGGCAGCGGTAGTTAGGGCTCCGCCCCATTTCATTCAACCTCCTTGCGGTTACCTACGTGGGATTAGTACGAAACAAGTACATAGAGGTCGTTGGTTTGAATCCTGTGGATAAAAATTTAAATAGTACCTACTTATTAAAACGGAATAACTTAGGTACAACCTACGTAATATTTTTTAAAGAAAGAAGAAAGAGTTCTTTCTTTCTAATATTTTTTAAAGCAGTTCCAATTTACTGCAAACGTAATTTCTAAGTGGCATGTGATGTTTATATTAAATCTATCCAATTTAAATATTATTAAATGACTTAGGACTAGTGCTTCCGCCCAGGGCTTCAATCGCCTAGACTTCTATTTCTGTTATCCCATTGAATTGGAGCATTATTCCGGGATTAAAAGTAGCCTATGTCCCTTTCCAATGTCTAGTCTATGTCTGTTTCAAATTGATTTATCGGTGCATGATTTATACTTAAAATCATTACAGACAGACAGACGAACAAAGTTATTTTTACATTTATAATATTAGAATGTATTGCCGCATATTTAGAATAACCCTTAAACAACATATCATGACATCTAATTTTGAAGTAGATAAGCACTCCTCATTTAATTAACCAACAATCACTCGAAACAGCAAAAACTCCGCAAAACCTCTGTCTGGAAATCTCGCTAAGCCACCGCATTAACTCCTTATTTAGTTAAGGAGTAAATAAATTACATTACAGACATGAGTGGAATGATAGTGTTGTAAAAACAAGCGCAGTGAGTAAAGCGTTGAGCGCTGGGCTGACCCTTTTGAGCTTAGCACTTTGAGCACAGACGGAGATAGGTACTTTTTGCTGTCGACAGCACACACAGTAACATTGTGTGTAAGTAATTAGACAGATGGTATGTCTACACAGGGACAGTTGATTTCAGATTCACTGGGAGCCACCAGTTCTGACTACGTCTGCACCGCGCCCTAAAGACTCGACCATTTCACGATTTTTTAAGTTACCTCTGTCGGCACCTGATGGTAAGTGGCCACTACGGCCGTTTTCATTATGAGGAGCAGTTTACCAGGAAACATTGCGCAATATGCTACGACAATAAGTTAGTTTCTTCGATACTTATTTATATTTAATGAGGACGATACTTAGGGCTATAAAACTGGAATATTTGTTGTTGTAGAATTTAAAAGGATCTTAATTGCACTAATTTTCTTTTAAGCTATACAGCATTAACATAAATACTAAATGACATAGTTTTATTCGTTTAAAATATCTTTAACATGTTCTCAATGACTCCATTGTTATAAATAAGCCATTTAAGCTTATAGCCAAATAGCTCGAGCTCGATGAGTCTTAGAACTCGAGTCCCGACTCGAACGTTTTAGAGCCGACTCGAGTCGCGACTCCATCTTTTGCAAACCTCTAAGAATTGACTCAATGAACGTCTCCTACACAACACTATACCACTAATATTATATTATCTGTAGCACTAACTCAATCCAGCGGCCATCAATCACGTATACGCGGAGTGTAAAAACGCGATAATGGCTCGTACATTAATAATGTAATCATGTGGTACATTTCTATTATCATTAATCCGCGGAGGCGTCTGCTCGTTGCTCTAACTATGTTTTAATTGCGGGCCACGGGCGAAACAACTGAATGTTGGTAATAATTACAGGGACCGCGCGGCCAGGGCGCGTTCTAGCTGAGATAGCTTTTTTCAATTTCGAATGGTTTCATTTTTTTTATAATGAAGCAGTCAGGATGACCACACTCCACCTGATGGTAAGCGGATGTAAGGTCCAATTATAAGGTTGACTAGCTCAATAGTACATAGTACCCATTGAGCCAGTCACCCTCACCCTGAAGGCATGCTGAGATGCCGCCCCGCCTAAAAAGCCCAGGATTATAAGAGGAAGGAAACACGTGATTTTTAATTTATTTTTCAGGAGAATTGTGATTTGTGGTTTCAAATGTTGTTTGGCATGCGTGAGGTCGATGGTTTGAATCTCGGTGCGCACCACAGATATCTACCTATGTCTGTGGTGCGCACGTATTAATTCTCTGTGTGTATTTTTATAAATATATATCTTGTTGGTGACGGAAAAGATCCTGAGGAAAGTTGTACAATCGAATAGCTGTGTTCCAGCCCGTCCAGATGTGATCTACTGGTTCTGGTTTTCCTTTTAAAGGTTAAGTAATTGAGATGGCAATCGCTCCAATGTAAAAAACTGACCTCGACCTCACCAGAGTACACTTGCCAGATCAGGGAAATAACCATCGAAGAAAAAAAAACAGAATGGTTACAATAAATATACGTACTTAGATGAAATAATATTTACGTTTATTTACATTTTGCATATGAATTAAGCTGTATATCTATGTATACCTTTTTTTTTTCGGAGGAGAATGCGTATATGCACCATAACCGCAGGCTAGCTAAACCTGCGGCCGTGTGTGGGACTCGAGACAAAAGCGTCCCCTACCCACTAAACTCCCCCGGTTCCCCTTCATACCTGATTGGGACGAGCCGGTGCCAGCGTTAGCTATTGACCAGCCCATCCCCGATATCTATGTTTACCTATAATTTTTTCTCATAACATGTGTACTTACGTACTGTGAAATTTAATTAGGTAATATCTATATATTTTTTGGTGGAAAAGAGTGACAAACATGTATTAAGTTATGTACCGTGATTCAAATCCCAATAAAATATATGAGAGGGCAACTCTCTCTTCCTTCTCGCTCTATTCCATTCGTCAATGACGTTATGCTGTCTCGCTCGCACATTCTCCCTTCCACCATCTGGCAGTGTTGAACTGACTTTGGTTCGACGTTCCTCAAGCTCAAGTTCATCTTCCTCGGATAGGAAGCGCAGAAATAAAAAGAGGGCTAAGCGCCGCAGGCATAACAATAAACTGCTAGACAAATTAGCAAAACAGGTAAGTGATTTGCAAAATCACTTTTATCAAACCAATTATCACATCAAAAATAATTCACCGTGCCAACTACAAAGTGCACCAGACATTGACCTCGACGTCAGTGGACAACTGTTTCGTGAAGAATGTGTTGAATCAAGGGCATCTACACCATTAGCAACGGAATTTAATATGACCCTCAATACTAGTGTTAAGGAGCCTACTGTGCCAAAGGCGGCCCCAGAATATTTAGAAGCCCTACAAATAATTCAGCGTTTCAATAACCCTGAATGGGCCGGCATTCGATATGCGGAAGCCCAAAAGCTTTTTTCTTGTTCGCCCGGATTTGTCGAATTAGAATGCAACGAAGAAATCAAAGTATTTGAAAGCTCACGTAATCTTCAGTTGTCGGAGAGGTCATATGCTGCATTAACCCTTGCACTCCTAAAGCAGCAAGAATCTTTACAGGCAGGTATAACAGATTTTCTAACTTGGATTAAAAGTAATGCTGACAGTACATTAACCTTTGAGGATATTAAAGAAAAATAAACGAAAGTGTCCTTGAAGGTAACTTTCACAAAGTGTCCTCAGATATTTTACAACTAGTGTGCGGTCGGAGAGCTGACGCTATAGAACAAAGACGTGATAGCATCCTAGCTTCAACTAAGGATCCGCTCATCAAAAGCGCTCTTCGGAAAATCCCGCCATCAAGTTCTTTCTTGTTTGAACCTGTCGCTTTTTGTTCTGCTCTAGAAAAAGCAGGCGGTATAAAGAAAGCCTTCTGGTCTCAACCAAAGGCTTATTCCAATAGGTCTGGTGCGCAACCAGGCCCCTCTGGAATATCTAGGTATCCCGCGCAGGGAACCACATCAGATGCACCTACGCAAGGTTGCAGTAAAAATAAACCAGCTTCTTCACGAGGTGACGCTCACTGTACCACCTTACCCTGCTGTAATCACAATCAGGCTGAGCTTATCCATCACCGCGATGCCGGGCGGGCTCAGCCAACCCATAGCCGAAATTTGAACTTTCGAGGACGCACCATTCCAAAAAGAGGACAAAGAAGCTCATCCCGTGGCGGCGGTAGGCGATCAGGCTCCCCGCATAAAGACAAATCCAATTATAAGCAACGTAAATACTGACTACATGCCTTTCCGGGCAGGTCAGCTTTCCCAATATCATTTCCAATGGAAAGAAATGGGAGCTCCAGCAATGATCCTAAAAATAATACAAGGTTACAGAATACCTTTCGTTCGGAAGCCGCCATTACTAAAGCCCAACCTAAAAAGATGTCCTTTTCAAACACCAATCTCAAACGAGATGACGGAAATCATACGGACCCTCAAAACGGACAGAGTAATCGAGGAAGTCGAGGAAAGCCCGAGTTTCCTTTCTACTCTCTTTTTAAGAGTAAAGAGCGACGGCACCTCTCGAGCGATTTTCAACCTCAAAGCATTGAACGAGTACATAGATACGAGCCCTTTCAAGCTGATAAATATGTACCAGGTTCCAAACTTCCTGCAACCGAACGACTGGCTATGCAAAATAGACCTGTCTCAAGCTTACTACCACCTGCCTATCGCCAAATCACACAGATGCTTCCTACGGCTTGTTTACAACAGCCAACTCTACGAAATGAGGTGTCTCCCGTTTGGTCTCAATACAGCCCCAAAAACGTTCGCTGTCTTATCAAACTGGGTGGCCCAGACTCTTCGGGAGCAGGGTATCAGGATAATCGTTTATCTCGACGATTTTCTAATCGCAAGTCAAAATTTGACGGTTTTACACAGTCACATAAACATTGTGATAAAAAGCCTACTCAAGTTGGGCTGGCATTTAAACTGGCAGAAGTCAGTGATTCGTCCTCAACAATTCCTAGAATACCTCGGAGTGATATGGTACCCGTGGCTGAATCAAATAACCCTCCCAGAAAAGAAGTGCCAAAAGATCATCAATATGATCTCAGATGTGCTTGCAAAACAATCAATTTCTCGAAAAGAGTTGGAAAGTATGCTGGGTCTTCTGAACTTTGCAAGTTTTGTTGTGAAAAGGGGCAGACTACATTACAGAGGTCTACAGAAGCAACTCGGCACCATACCCGAAGTTCCACCTCTAAAGCTATACCCACTAACGCAAATTGCGAGGGAGGATTTGATATGGTGGAAAGAAAATTGCCGGAATCCAGCCTTGCTCCACACCCCGTATCCAGATCATTATCTGACTACAGATGCTTCGGACATTGGTTGGGGTGCGACAATGAACGACCGTCATATATCGGGCACGTGGAATGTCGTAGAACAGAAGCTCCACAGCAATGCCAAAGAAATGCTGGCCATTCTAAAATGCTTAAAAGGTCATATTCATACCCTGAAGGACAGTTCGATCTTAATACAAACCGACAACAAAACGGTAATTGCATACCTGCGCAACGAAGGTGGGACGAGGTCCTCAATCCTGATGGAAATAGCGTACGAAATATTCAAAGTAACAGACGCGCATCAGACACATTTCACCATTCACCATTTACCCGGAATCTACAACACCGAAGCCGATGGTCTGTCGAGGCGGAAAGTGCCGCCGGAATGGCATTTACTCCCGGAGGCGACCCAGATAATTTTTTACAAATGGGGCACCCCAGTAATCGATTTGTTCGCCTCGGAAAGTGCCCATGTAGTCCCAACTTACGGCACTTTCGACAGGAACGACCAAAATGCTGCAATTTTCAATGCTCTAGCGAAACCGTGGAACTATCGTCTGGCATGGGTCTTCCCGCCGCCTTATCTCATCCCCAGGGTACTGACACACATGAACCAAGCAACAGGTACATTCATGCTTGTAGTTCCTCGTTGGGAACGTGTATTCTGTAGAGCGGACTTACGGAATCGCGCAATTGCAGCCCCACACACAGTGAGAAATCTGGAAAGAGTCCTAATAGACGTCACGACAGGCCGTCCACCTCCGGATGTCAACGAAATGACTTTAGAGATATGGAAATGTGGGGGTGGCGTGAAACCTTGAGCACCTGGACAAGTAAGCAGAAAGAATTACTCAAATCATCCTGGCGCCCTTCTACTCTAAATACTTATAAACCAGCATGGGCTCGCTGGACTCGCTGGGCCCAAACAAATGGGGTAAAAATAAGTAATCCATCTGGAAGCGATGTAGCCAGATACCTGGCTGACTTACATAATATCGAGGGTTTATCATATAGTACCATCCTTGTGCACAAATCAGTGATATCTACTTTCTGCAATACAGAATCCTCCAACAGCTTAAGCTCTCATATTCTAGTAAAACAGGTGCTTAAGGCTATCTCTTTAAATCATCCCAAAAATGCGAAACCTCCTATCTGGGATATTGATATAGTAATAAACCACTTAGCCAGAAGAAAAGCAGATTGCAATTTTTATGACACCTCCAGGCACACAGCAGCTCTACTACTACTGTGCTCAGGGAGACGGGTACATGACCTAACCCTTCTACAGTGTGACCCAGATCACCTGATATATTTATCAGACGATACAATCATTTTCTGGCCGTCGTTTGGCTCCAAAACTGATAATTCTTTTCACAGACAATCAGGCTGGAGACTAAGCCGTAATGAAACGAACCAGTCCCTCGACCCAATCTTTTGGGTGAATAGACTTATCACCCTGTCTAGACAACGTAGGTCCAAGACTAAGTGTAATAACCTGTTTCTTCGTACCACTGGGCCGGCTGAAGCAGCAACACGTACTATTATCGGCGGCTGGATCAAATCAGTATTAGGAGAGGCTGGCATAAACGCTACGCCAGGTAGCGTCAGAGCTGCAGTGGCTTCTAAAACCTGGGTGGAAAACTTCCCGGTTGACGATATTCTAGCCAGAGGAAACTGGCGCTCTGAACATACGTTCAGGAAATTCTATCGGAGAGAGGTCGCTGCCCCTAGAGTCTCAAGAAGTCATGGAATCGCACAATTATTCACACCAGCTGATTAACTTTGATTTTATTTTCCCCCTTATTTGCGTGTGGAACAACAGAAGACAAGAACTCTAATTATATGTAATTAAGTTCATTTCAGGCGTTAAAATGATATCGCACTTGTTATTAAGAAGTTTGTTGTTATGTTTGTAGGATATTATAATAAATCATTTATGATAAATAATATTATTTTCATTTTTAACTGGATATTCGCACATCTCCCACAAAATGGCACAAAACGAGAACCCATTTTGTTTTCAAATTACTTTTAACCTAAGTATCTTATGTAATCCATCACATTGGCATCCACCACCAGCAGCGATAACAAACATTTCTCATATATTTTATTGGGATTTGAATCACGGTACATAACTTAATATAGGCGTTTTACCTACCAATAAAACGCTTATTAAGTTCTTACCTGATTCAAATCCCAATAATATAAGTCCTGCTTGCTGGACTTTAATATAAGTCACAATGAGCAGGCTGATTTCACTCCGAACAAGTGACGGATTGTATGAATCAAATTGTACTTATGGACTTTAACGCTAGATGTCACTAATTGACAAAAATTTATAGTTAGTTTTTTTTTGTTGGTATCTTTTCCTCTAACTTCTGTTTGCTGGCATTACTGCTTTTACGGTTCATTCTAAGTAACAACAATAATCGGAGTCAATATAATTTTATGATTATTTTATATATGAAGAACCATTAATTCTAAATTATAATATAAATTACTTTAATTTTAAAATAAAAGCTAATAATTGCGTCGGTCTTTATATTTAAATGAATATTTAACCTTTTTGAATTAAAGTAATCGAGCAAATCTTATGGAACGAAACGTAATAAATGTCAGCCGTGTTTAGTATCCCTTCCTAGTCTGTGCTTTACTGACAGACGTCAAACTTAATGTATTGAATGCGAAAGTGTTTTTATGTTTTCTGCTATTTATTTAATACGACTTGGATTTACACGACGACTTTAGTGTTTCCCTTGGACTCCGATAACCCTGCCCTTTGTGATTGACTATTGCTGTTGCATATTGGACTTGATCTGCCTTACGATTCGGATACCGGCGACAATGGTTATTCTTCTCCTATGTTGCGTTTCTAAGTTATTCTAATTAGAAAGTGATTGTGTACCAAATAAAATTTTAAAAAGCTTACGACAGGACATGGATAAAATAGTGTTAAAAAAATGTGTCATGATTATTTTAATAACAGAAATAAATGGCTTTCGCATAATATTTTGATGTTTTTTTCAGTTTATACTTGAATGCTCAATGCTAATTTATTTAATTTTTCTATATTAATTTATTCATTCATTGAGCATTCAAGTATTTAATTATAACCTAAAATATAAAACTTATATGAGTACCCGTATACCTATACATACATATGTATACGTTGTTGTGCATCTATCTATAGTTATGTTATTAAAAAAAATAGTTTTGGACTTAATCGCTAGGCGCGCTGCAGTCGCAATCCTTGACTGACAGCTCTATTTCTGGTATATTCAATATACTCTATGACAATGAGGAACGTCGAACCAAAGTCAGTTCAACACTGCCAGATGGTGGAAGGGAGAATGTGCGAGCGAGACAGCATAACGTCATTGACGAATGGAATAGAGCGAGAAGGAAGAGAGTGTTGCCCTCTCATATATTTTATTGGGATTTGAATCAGGTAAGAACTTAATAAGCGTTTTATTGGTAGGTAAAACGCCTATATTCTTCTTGTCATTTCTCGAAACTAACAAACCTATCCCTAACAAACTTTTTAATTTTAATTATAGTAAAAATTATTTTTTCTTCCCAAATTGTTAGAAATATTTTGATATTTTAACTGGTAACATCAAATATAAACCATAGAGTGTCGTCTGTATGATTGTCTATGTCCCCACACATCCGTTCTCCATTACTCTGTAATTTGTGACAAATAAAAACCGTTGATTTTCCCCGATGCAAGTGCAAGTCGTTTTATTAGGTTATGGGCCCAGACATGCCATTAGGGATTAAAAACAGTGTTATGAAGTAAGGATTAGCTAGCATTAGTGTAGACAGCGTGTTTGCAAAAGGCGATTGGCGTTTTAACAAGAATGGCGACCAGCTCATCGTTCTTAGCTAACGTCCCCAAGCTAAAGGGACGTGAGAACTACCACGAGTGGGCTTTTGCAGCGGAGAATCTGCTTATATTGGAGGGAACAGCAAGTTTTATCAAGCAAGAAACCACTACCAAAGAAGCAGCCGCAGATGATGCAAAAACGCGGGCCAAGTTAATTCTCACAATAGATCCGTCATTGTACGTCCATATCAAAGATGCAACAAGTACGAAGAATTTGTGGCATAAACTGCAAACTATGTTCGATGATTCTGGGTTTTCAAGAAGAATCACACTGCTGCGGCATCTTATATCAATTCGCCTCGACAGTTGTGATTCGATGACGAATTACGTGACGCAAATCATGGAGACTGCTCAGAAATTGTCAGGAACGGGTTTTGCCGTGAACGAAGAGTGGATTGGCTGTTTAATGCTGGCAGGATTACCTGAAAAATACTTCCCTATGATTATGGCGATAGAGCATTCGGGGATCGCCATAACAGCTGATGTGCTAACCAAGGCTCTCAGTCCTGCTAAACATTATAATTGTGTGAAAGGTGTAGGTCTTGCTGAAATGTAAAGTAATTGTTTTATTTGATGTAGTTGGGGTGTTAGAAATATTTTGATATTTTAACTGGTAACATCAAATATAAACCATAGAGTGTCGTCTGTATGATTGTCTATGTCCCCACACATCCGTTCTCCATTACTCTGTAATTTGTGACAAATAAAAACCGTTGATTTTCCCCGATGCAAGTGCAAGTCGTTTTATTACAAATGAACTACCCCACTACAAACCAATTAAAAAAACCTTCCCAATGCGTTGTTCCAACACTTTTAAACGAGTCGACTTGCCATACTAAACGCGGCATCACAGGGGCGTATTGAGACGTCTACAGGCGGGTTACGAGTCTTAGAGCCGATCGTAATTAGAGTTAAAATTAGCCCCCCAGTGATGTCCGAACGGTTTAATTAAACATTAAGCACCGGGAAACGTAACACATTACTGTGCCTTCTATTTAATATACTGTTTATGTGTGCAGTTGTAATTAATGGTTATGTATTGATGATCATCTATGTTTCTTTTAGACTTTTTTGACGATCTAATTTTAGTTTGAAGTAGGTACTACCGTCTCAATTATGTAGTATAGGCCACTGCATAGCCGCTAAGTGACGATCTTATAGAATAAAATAACATACTGTCTTAATCTGAGGAGTCCTAGGATCAATTCCCGGTCGAGCAAAATTTGTGTCGGTTTTTTTCGGACATAGCTCGGGTTTGTGATCACCAATCCGCACTTGAAAAGCGTGGTAATAAGCCAGTAACCATTATTGTAGCGTAGGACAGCAGAAGGACATTACATAGGCTAGTAAGGGCATAGGGTACTAAAAATGTCAGGCTTGAGAAACAGCGTTTAAAATTTATATAACTTGAAGTTTTCGACTATATCAAACTACAAGAGTTCATCACACCTATTTTTAAAAGAATTGAAACACCTCACTATAATTATTAATAAATGCGTAGTAGTGGCAAAAATTATGTTGTCCCGAAAATATACGTAATTCATATCCTTTTGAAGTAAATAGTAAACTTTGTCAAGCAATTAATTTCCGCATATACTCGTATCAACTTGCATATTTTCAACACTTGAGTGCACATTCGCCTCAGGCGCATCAACTTAGACTAACACCTATTTGTAATGTGTTACAAAGACTTCTTACCCACCCTTTGTTACCGCTCGTTCAGTTTGACAAATGCATCGAGTTGTAATCACTGAGTCATTAGCTACGTTAGCCATTTGTCATTTCGCTGACGCGTCATCGCCTAGAGTAGGCATTTCAAGCTATTTATATGCACAAGTTCTTTAGCAATTTCCCGAGAAAATTACGTAAATAAATGTCTCTCAGCAACTCATTTAGTATGATTTGTATCAATACAATAAATAAGAAGATTTATAACCAAAAACAAAAGTAATGGTAAAAAATAATTTGAAAATCATCCTAAATATTATTGTTTTTATATTTGGACTAAGCACTTGATCACAAATGCCTTGATAGTATAGTGGTTTAATGACCGGGCCATGATCTCGGGGTACTGAGTTCAGATCCCGGGTTGGGCAAAGGTGTCTAATTTTTCGAATACAGCTTGTGATCACCAATCCGCATTTGAAAAGCGTGGTTATTATTCCAGTACCCATCATTGTGACGGTGACTTAATTTAAATGATGAAGGTTATGATGATGCTGGGCAAATACCTTCATCATTCAAATTAAGTAGGCTGGAACTTCTAGTATAGGTACAGGTTTCAGCAAACTTCTTGAAATCGGGTGGGGGATCGCGCAGAACACGAATTTTGAGATACCATGCGCGCTATTGGTCAGAAGACTCAGAAGCATACCTCTGACCAATAGCGCGCTCAGGGCGTCGGCAGATTCGCGCACGCTATTGGTCATGCGCAAGTGCACATGCGTGAACTTTCCCCACTCCGTCGACCGATGGCCAAGAAGTTTGCCGGCACGTATACCACTACCGCTTTTCACGAAACGAATTAGTGCATCTACTGTGCTTATGTTATTCGTTCTTGTTTCGCACCCCCGGATAGTGATGGGACGTGGAAAATTGATAACTAAATTGTTATGTCGATGTCATCGGCCGATTGTAGGTCTAGCTACATCTTATGTCTGGACAGACCTTAATCATTTTTATTGTTATTTTGTTATTTATGAAGCAATAATGTTATTATTATTACTAAAAAAAACACTTTCACGGCCACTACATCGATTAGTTCATCAAGCGTCAAAATCATATCATAATCGTTCCTTTATTGAAAATATACCTTTGTACCTATCATGCGGTCTACCGTTTTTATACTTACATATATAAAATGTAATTAATGTTGGTTGTGAAGTGAGAGCCTCCCGTTTCCACAATGTATCAAAGTCTGCTATCAACAGGATTGTAGTAGGCGTGGAGTACGTACGTCGGCAGTTTGGTATTGTCTTGCTTGACCAATGCATTGGTTATCGAACGTCTTGACCAATGCGTTGGTTTTCGAACCTCTAATGCGTTGGTTATCGAACGTCTCGACCAAAGCGTTGGTTACCGAACGTCTTGACCAATGTGTTGATTATTGAACGTTTTGACCATTGCGTTGGTTATCAAACATCTTGACCAATGCGTTGGTTATCGAACGTCTTGACCAATGCGTTGGATATCGAACGTCTTGACCAATGCGTTGGCTTCAGAACGTCTTGACCAATGCGTTGGTTATCGAACGTCTCGACCAATGCGTTGGTTATCGAACGTCTTGACCAGAGTCCGCGTCCATCCCTAGCGCCGGCAGCCATGTTTCGCCCCCCGGCGGCGCCATTACTGTCGCAAGCGGATCGCACCGCGCGGCCGTTTAACTTAATTCGCGGTAATACCCCGACAGATACTTACTCTGATCGATGCTAATAGCTTTTATTGATATAGGCTAGCTGTTATTAGTTTACTGCGCTATCCAGCGGTAGTTAGCCGCAGTAAATTACGCTAATATCACCATTTGACGCGTCCGTGAGACCCTCAAATTGCACCCTGCTGGGTTTTGACTTATTTGATAATTCGCAGCCATTTTGTTGCGTTGCAGTTTTAGCGGGAAAATGCGGTGATGACGCGTCAACTGAGTGACAAATGGGAGCGCCGGTACAGACCGTTCCACATAACTTGTCCTTTAGCCGCTATATTGGCAGCATTGTTTGTCAAAACTGTCAATCTGTCGTTGTCAGATTGACAAAGCGTAAAGCTCTGTTTGTTTTCGTGGTATTTTTCGAATAAATCATGCCAAAAGTATTCAAAAGCCGTGAAAGGGAGCTTGTGTTGAAGATAGAGGAATATTGCGAAAAAGAAAAAGAAAACCAAGCTCCCTTAATACCACTAAATCGAGTGCGAACTCGCGTCGCTGCTATGACAGGTTAGTAAATAGGGGTACCAGCTTCAGGCAGTTGTCCCACCCCGCCGGTGAGAAAACGACTAACCATCGGCTATTTCGGCTATTACTGGGACGAAATGCCCCCTAACCTATTAAAGATGTGTACTTTTTGTTGATTGTTTGAAATTGTTGATTATTTTTAACATGATTGATTTACGCAAATTAAAAATAACAAGAACATTTATAAAAGGGCGTTTTTTATTTAAATCACATTATTAAAATTATAAGTCAATAAATAATTTAAAATTTGAATTGTGTTATCATTAACTTCCATACCAACGCGGGGCAGCACGCGCCGAATTTCAGACTTGAACGCGGCGTCATTCACCTTAACCTGGAAATACCACCAAACGACGCACCACCACTACGGACGTGGGTCGTGCGTGCCCGTAATTTATACTTTGTTGCCTACTGACTGGATGCTCCAATAATTTTATTGAGACACCCGTAAAAAATTATGGGATGTTAAGCGTTAGGATATTATGATGATATTTGCTTAAAAACAATTTTATTATGATTTAAGGACTATTTTATAAGTTATGTTGCATTTTGTCGAAACGGTCGATATTAGGAGGGAGCCGATATAAGGAGACTCCACCCTAATTTAGGGTAAAAAGGAAAATACGTGTGTGGGCAACACCATAGGCGATGCTGCCAATATAGCGGCTAAAGGACAAGTTATGTGGAACGGGCTGTAATGACTTCGTGATTATAACGTCGCTGCATTTGTCATACGGGAACGCCGAGCCACCGACAAAAGAGAAGTGTGGAAGCACCTTGTAGCCTGAATGGGAAATATATTGCTAAGGTGTAAGAGTAACTGTTCACTAAGTATGTCGTTAGAAAGAAAAGTACGTTGGTAATAATTTGGAAAAAAAAAACAAATTACGAATATTTATTTGGTTCAAAATGATCCTGGCAGTTACGCACTATCATATTCGTATGTTTATAATCTATGACATTATCTCACCTCAAACTTATAGGCTGATATTTACAATAATGTAAATATTAGTCGTCAAGCCTAGTCAGAGGCCATTTGGCGGCTTGATAACATCTGACATTAAGGTTGGTCACTTGCCTTACGCACCCCTCCACCAACCCGCACTAGGCCAGCGTGGTGGAGTATGGCCCACACTATCTCACAATTGAGATAAGGCCTGTGTCCCAGCAGTGGGAACGTATATAGGCTGATGATGATGATGAGTCGTAAATTAAGTTGAAACTTGGCATCGTTTTTAGTTAGGCATTAGAAGCATTCTTAGAGCGCATTCTTTACAACATCTTGTATTGCAATTAATTTTGGCCTACACTACTATTAGCTAAGCATATTTTATCATAATTATTGTAAGATAATCAAAACCCACTGAGGTCCATTTTAATACGCGCGGCGTGATAATCATTCAAAATTAAATAAACGTCACGGCCATCTTGCATGTTGTAACTTCCGCTTCCGATCACCGAAAATGGCGGCCTAAAGAGGCTAAGGTGTGCCAGTGCGCTCATTACCGTTCGCGGAGTTACGCACTACGTTTCAATTAAAAACAACAGCAAACTAAACAACAGACACATAATAAATTCACAGAGCCCGCTGCCGGACTAATTGGATTCGCGCCCGGACAAGCAATTAGTGGAAGCGAGACAGAAGAGTTTCTGTCTCTGTTGATTATGAGTGTGTATTTCTTGAGGGGTAGGAGTTCATAGAAGTTGACCAATCGAGGCTAGTCCGAAACGAACTGCCTACATAACAGCCTGATGGTGCCTTTTTTTAAACTTAAAACAATTAAGATATTGATAAGTAATATAACTTTAGAACCGTGAAATGTGAGAATTTCTTACAAAAAGAAAATCTACGGTAAATCTTTTTTTAAATGTACGATTTACAGGCACTTAGGCAGTTACTTATTTAATAAATGAATGCTACATAATTATGAGATTTTACTTTATTCGTGGCTCTGTTTATACTAAAGCTTTCTCAAATGAAACAAATCATCCTACTTTCTTGAAATTTTGAACTGTTCAACTACTTTACAGTCAAAGCCATCTAGCGGTGAGTAGATAAAACAAGTCTTCTATAACGACTGACATCTATTGGTAAGAAGTAGCACTTTTTAGTACTTAAAATGTGACATAACGATGCTATATAGCGCTAGCATCGCAGACCATTCGTTCTTGTTTTTGACTGTATTCGTCGTAGTTCATTCATTCATATTTCTGTCAGCAGTGAGTGAGCAATCGAAAAAAAATGAAAGTAAAATCATCAAACACTCGTTGAAAACAGTTGGAAAATAACGAATATTTATAAGCAATACATTTGCTCTGCTTAGTAAAGTTCTGCGAGCAAATAAGAACACGTTATAAATTAAAAATGTGAGTATATTGACAAAATAAAACATGTGCTTCTTGCCGGTTGCAAAAATTTTCGCTTACTAATTTGCAATATCAAATAACGGGGCCAATATTAAATTCTAGGAGCTTTGTGGACTTAGCAACGCTAACCCTGCACCGTCGGAACGAGCTTGAAGCTCGAATAAACGTATTTTTGGGTAAATGTGACCATGCGATCACTGATATACAAAAGATAAAGACGCAGGTATGTAAAACTTTTTTCTATACCCTCTTGTTGCTTTCTCTCATTTATGACACTATATTTGAATAAAATTAATTTCTACTTGAGGTAGAATTTAGAAAACATACATATTTATTTAAACCATTATGTTAAGCACTTCACTGTTTTAAATGAAAACATGGGATGAAAGTTTTCATTGAAATTGTCTAAGCTCAAACTAAACTCTCACAGTTGTTTTATTTCATAGCCTTTCACAGGCTCTCTTTATACAACAAATACTTGGGTAAGATGTGTAAAAGTGTTTTTCTTCCTTTTGAATCATTTGTAGAAGTATTAAAACTATTACATATCCTTTGTGTTTATACAGCTACATGACATTCTGTAATTAATTGTATAAGTGCTGACCAGTGCACACAACCATGGGCTGATTTATAGGGAGGAAAGAGGAAACGGTGGGAGTTTAGAGGGTAGTGTGTGGTAGTGAGTCCCACACACAACCACTGGTCTAAACTAGCCATCGTTTATTGTGTCTTAAAACCAAAAACACTCTGAAAAATAAGTTTGCACAAGTATTATAATGACATTCCTAAATTTGCAGGCCCAAGGCTTTGTTGGTCAGCTGAACTGTGAGCCGTCAGAGCTGAAAGAGAGGTTCCTCAAATGCATGAAGCAGTTGGACGAATTCACGTATCTCATCACCGATTTCAATCTTGCTATTGGACAATTGGGTACATTTTGATTCTTTAAGCAATAGTTTAAGCATGCCTCGGCTATAATTAGTGATGAAAGAATGACAGATACAAATCTTATCCTAACAACACAACAAAAGAAATGTACAAAAGGTATAAAAAAGGTAAAAAGTCATAAAGGTATCAAGTTGTGCAAAACCAAATACAAGGGTTGACTTCAGGATCTAGTATCTTTTTTTAGCAGCTAAGATAAAATAATCTAAAGAAGTTGCTTACTGCAAAACTATTCTATTTGCCTATTAAAGTTGTATGAAAAAATATAAACATATAGCTACATCTGTCTTATACTTGCAGAAGAAAACAATGCATCAGAATACACGCCGGTGCATGACAATGCAATCAAGCCGCAGTCTGTGAAGCCGCCCGTCAGACAGTACAACTTGATAGATGTACTGAGTGAACCTACTCCGTCTACTTCTACGGCCTGCTCCAATCATTGTCCTTCTGAGAAGCCCAAGCGCTTAAAGGTATGCAATGCTATAGACAGTAAGATTTTTTTATTGGACTCCAATCCTCTGCCTCCAATTTCACGAAAGCAAAAGTATGCGAATGTTTTCTTTGTATAGAATCAAATAGACTGGTTCTTGAACACTCCTGACATGCGGTGACCGCCCGTGCGCCCGGCTCCTTCCTGCTTCGGTCAAATTCAAGGCCTAACATGGAAAAAAGTGACAGAAATACGATGGCGCTGCCTAGACGCTTTAACTATTGTTTCTTGTGTCGAATATATATATATATTAAAATATGAAATCAGTGCTTTCTGTGCAAACGTGAAGAAATTTTTTGTGTATAGCCCAACCAGTAAAATAAAAAACCTCGCCATATTGCAGAAAAATATTGAAACTAATTTATTCAAGTTGCAACAATCAAATAAAAAACAATATAGACCGACAAACTTATCTTGTCCGGTGGCCAAAATTGAAACTACATGAATTGCAATGCAAAAACGATATATAATGATAGTATTACAACGACAGTAGCGACGCCGCCACCGGAACAGATAAGTTTGTCGGTCTGTAAGATGTTATTCATTATTGTTGTCTGGCACAGTGTGATGTCAGTTGTCATGCCTTGTTACTATTGGATATTGCGAGTTATTTGTGAGTTTAACCATAGCAAGCAAGTGTTGCTATAACCATGGCTGCATGGCTAATGTGGAGCCTCCAGAGCAGGTTTTTTATTTTCTTGGTCAGGCTATACCTTACTTACCAACCATGTTAGGTGTGTGTTGGCAACAAACAAGTATTTGTGCCTGAGCAGCGCCTAAATTTCACTTTTCTCTTAATTTTCTAATCACACGATGGTACAGCTAGCAATAATGATTGTTTCTTATATTTGATAGGTGCCGAAAGAAGACCAGTTGTTAATTGCATTCTCAAGCTCTTCTAGTTCATCTGAGAGTGTGCCGCAGTCTAAGACTGGAATGGTTGCGAAGGAGGTTCAGTGCGAATTGGCTAACCACGTCAATAATTTGACAATAACATGTAAGTATGTTTTGTGGCAAAGGTATGATTCAGACAGTTTCTGTCTGTATATAATAAATATCTATGACACAGGGCCATCTAGCCCAAACTAAGCATCAGCTTAGTAGCATTATATTCAGTAGCGTAGCGATAGGGGGCGGTCCGCCCCGGGCGGCACTTTTTAGGGGGCAGCAAAATTTCCTGGAGGAGCAAAAAAAAAAGAAAAAAAGTGCCTGCTGAATTGTAAAAAAGAATCGATAGGACCAGTGGCGTAGCGTGGGTGTCAGCCGCCCGGGGCGGAAGACGACTCTTCCGCCCCCGGGGCCGCTTTGCCAATTAAAGAAGCAAAAAAAAGGTCGGCAGAATTGTCTTCCGCCCCGGGCGGCTGATACCCACGCTACGCCACTGATTATATTCTCGTCGAGAATATTATAGGGGAACAGATCGATTTTTTTTGTTTGATTCCCATATAGATCAGCAGGTGGACAGAATTGATTAATTCAAGGAGCCTACAGTGTGGCACCACATTGAGCGATGTTTCCTGGTTAAGTCCCGTAATGAAATAGGCCAGGTAGGCTGCCTGCCGCCAAAATGGATATGGTATTACCAATGCTGTAATAATGTTGGCGATTGAAAAGAGTAACTATCGAGTTTCATCTCGGCAGATAACATTTCAAAGCCAATGTTTAGAGTCACTCTGATATAATTGATGATTCAGCATTCTGTGAATATAGATTGGCTTATTTAATTGTCTCATTCTTCGTAGGCCCGTCATCGCCCGCACCAGACTCTTGTGGCCTGCCGGCGCAGCAGATCCTGCAAGTGGACCACATATACACCGCGACCATCATGCACATCGACGATGATGCCTTCTGGGTCATCACAGACGACATCGACGACGTTCATAAGTAAGCTAAACTAAGCTAAGTATACGTGCCGGCAAACTTCTTGACATTCCGTCGACGGAATGGGGGAAATTTCGCGCTTGTGCACATGCGAATGACTAATATCGTGCGCGAATCTCTCGTTGCCCGCGCGCGCGACCAATAGGTCAGAGGTTTGCTTTTGACTCAAAATTCGCGTTCTGTGCAACCTCACCCAATTTCAAGATGTTTGCCAGGACCTGTATAACATGACCAGCTGTTGCTAAATTCAGAAAAAAATTATGTATTGTAGTGTGTTTCTGAGCAACTTATTGGAAAAAAACATTTTTCAAAAGGCGTATTAAAAACGGAGATTGGTTTTCGATCTAAGCCAATGTTATGCTTGTGTGTTTTCTAGACTAATGACGGATATGACAGAGTTCTACAAAGCGAATCACATAGAAATAACCCTGGAAGACCTCTCGTCGTTCACCTACTGTGCGGTATACGACGACCAGAGTGACTGCTTCTACAGAGCTCTCTTCATCAAAATACTTGAGGTAAAGTCTGTTTTATTAGGAAAATAAGTATTGAAACTACTTTTACTTGTTAAACAATCAAAAGCGTTTTTCTTAAATAAAATTCCATCAAATGCTAAGTCATAAATCTTGAAGTTATTTTATTATAATTGAAGAATCAAATCTTTTAAACAAGAGCGCATTACTTCCTTAAAGACCAGCAGCGCGTTTATTGTGATTATTCCACTATTGAACATGTCTAGCAACTGTAGTCATTTACCATCAGGTGTGATGTTACGCATGCTTGTTAGCCCGATATTTCATAAAAATAATAATTGTGTAGTCCTACCGTACTCAGTCAGAATCGGAGTCAGTACTAAAGCATCCCACTTCCGACTAAACTTCCTATCCATTTCGGTACGATCGAGGTCTCTCGCGCGTGATCACTTTTGGAAAAATATACCGTGCACGCGCATCGTGACTTCTTAGGAGCGGCGCTTGTAAACGTGAAAATACTGCACAGGATTTTAGCCTTAAGGGTGATCACGCGCGGGTGACCTCGATAGTACCTAAGAGGGAAGAGGCTATGAGGGTGTTCAGAATACAAAAGCCGCTAGGTGGCGCTACGTAGCCAAATTTTCCAACTGAAACGTGATTGGGTGGGTCATCTTTACATTCATGATAGAGCGGTTTGACGTTCTACCGTCAAAATAAACCAATCTCGTTTTAGTTGGACCTTTTTAGTCTGAAGAACCATTAATGGGCCACGTAATTTAATATACCCTGTTGGGTATTGTTACCAGGACAACATGATGGGCGTGGAGCTGTTCCTGGTGGACACGGGCGAGGTGCGCACGGCGAGCGTGGACGCGGTGCAGCCGCTGCTGCCGCGCTTCTGCGCGCGCCCGCCCGCCGCGCGCTGCTGCCATCTAGCGGGGGTAACACACACTACATAATATTAACTAGGGATTCAACGATACGGCTATTACGATACCGATACGAATGACGATACATCGTAATAATGACCCAATACGATAACGAATTACGATACGAATCCCTTACGATTTTTGTTTAAAAGCATTTTATTGAATCTTTTATGTCTATTATTATAGCATTTTTCGACTTAGTAAAAAAAACTAATTTAGGCATTTTTAATTACTTTGTTTATTTATTTTTCAATTTAATTTAATTAAATAGCGTATTTTAAAATACCGCTTTAATTTTCTGCGTAAAACAAATAAATATCAGGTACTTAATAATGACAAAAGGGCCAAGTGCGTTCAGAAAATGACGCGATATGCGTTTCATTTCACTCGAAATTTTAAAAACTATTGAAAAAAATAAATCGTATCGTAATGTTTACGATAACGAATGATCGTAAAACATTACGATTATCGCCGATATACGATTATCGTATCCGGTATTGTTGCATCCCTAATATCAACCCCCTTTTATTTGAAATAAAAAAAAAAGGCCTGTGCGGCGGCATGGCCATTGCAGCATCATCAACGAATAAGTAACATTTTGGCGATTATGACACTACAACTCACATGCCCTGCAAACACACGGAGGGTCACCGCTTGACGCGGGCTGTCACGAGCGGTGCGCTCCTGTCAAGCGGTGACCGCCCGTGCTCGCTTCTGCGAAATTCGAGGCAGAGGCGTGCGCTCCCGGGCGACGCGTGGCGCAGTGCAGTGTCATAATCGCCAAAATGTTACGTATTAGATGTAGCAACCATGCATCAACAACTGCCGTTTTTGGTACTTTCGAAAAATACAACGAAAGAAAAACATTTGAAATGTTATCAAAATAACGTCAATATACCTTCTACTCTTTGTAACAAATGCTACCTAAGATTTTTTAATTCTTACTCTTTGTAACAAACGCTACCTAAGATTCTTTATTTTCTTTTTCTACGCGTTATAATTTTTTATTTAACAAAAAATAGGTGCCAATTGGCAACTTATACGCTTAACTGCCATTTTTTTTTTTTCAGATTGACCTGCTGAGCTACCAAGACAAATCACTGCTTCCAAAGCAAGAAGAGTTCTTGAAAGAGTACAGAGGCACTGTGACCAAGATACAAGTAGATGACAAGTAATAACTAGTTAAATTCGTTTTTATTTACGTACCAGACTGAACGCCTCGATGCTCTTGTATTTAAATTACGATATCGGATCATGACCTCGTAATTAAAGTACAAGACCAGGATTCTTGGTTTAATTTGTGTAGTTTTGTTTATTTTTAGTGTGTGTCTAACACAGCTCAGCTTTGTGATCATCAATCCGCATTTGGCAAGCGTGGTGTTTAAGCTAGTACCCATAATTGTTATGATGACTTAATTTCAATTATGGTGGATCCTACCCTGTAGTGGGACATTTAATACATTGATAAAGTCTTAAGTTCGTACGCATACCCCGTGTAAGAAAATTAAAAATTAAATTAATTAATAAAAAAAAATTGACCGCACTAGCCGAATACGCGTCACTTGCATTCTTTAGCTTACTCTAATACATGACCTTTCTGAGTGATAGAAAAGGATAGAAAGATAGAAGAGCTATTAATTATGGTGAGATTCTGTCTGTATAATTCAATTGTTAGGCGTAAGATTGTCTATGTAAAACGCACTTCATGCGCACGCTTTCCTCAATTGACGATTACAAGACGAATGTTTGCATTTTGCGTAGAAACCCTTAAAACTGTGTTCACGTTACCTGCGGCAACGTCGCGTCTGCATTTGTCATGCGGTTGCGGTTTCTACGCAAAATGCAAGCGTCAGTCTTGACATCGTCAATTGACGAAAACGTGCGCATGGCGTGCGTTTTACGTGGCCAATAGGCCTTAATGATATCACGTTGTTTCAGCAGCACGTCGGAATCACTGGGCGTTATCTTCATACTCCTGCCTTCGAAGGAAACATTAAACGATTTGTTAGTTCAAAACGGACTGGCCGTTCCAAGTAAGTTTTTTCACCCTAGCAAGACACTGGTAACTTTAAGGGCAAGTTTCACAACAATCAGATATGTTCCTGATAATTTATCTGCTAGATATGCTAGGTGGGCTTCTTTTGCCAATAAAAAAATAAAAACTATATTTTTGTTATCTGACAGATAAAAAAATGATATAAAACAGTAGACACAGTGACTGAAACTAGCTCTTAATGCAGTTTCAACTCTGTCAAATAAGTTCCTGATAACTTATATGACAGATGTACATAACGGTGGCTTCTTTTTTGAAAATTGACATTAGAGACAGCATTTAAGATATCTATCAGATAATCTGGAACTTCTCACAGTGGTATAAACAACTATATGAATATAGCAATAACTGTGTCCGTACCTATCATCATCATCAGCCATGACGCCTGCTGGGCATAGGGCTCCCTCAAATAGTGTTCGTATACATAATAATATCGTCGTATTAGTGTGGTGAACAAGACCTAAAGCACACTTTTTAGTAAATAGAAATGTTAACACAGTACAGAAAAGACCAAAATTTTGCGTAGTGAAAAGATCTAACCGTTTTTTTTTTTAATTGTGAAGGAAACTATCTGACCCTATATTATACTTTTTACGAAAAAAATATACCAAATATGTGGATTAGGTCTGTTCACCACTAATACGCCGATATGTCTTATTTCCAGTAGACAAGCCAAAGGCGGAATACCATTCGCAGTCAGGCCCGCCGGAGCTGATGGAAAGTGATATCGATATCATGGAATGTCCGGAGTACGAGGACCCCGTAGAAGCTGTGACGGTAACCATTCTTTACTATTACTCCCAAAATAATCATTTCTGTGGTCAGTATCACTGTTTCTTTCGTCTGTTTATTCAGGCACTAGCCTCACTTCACCTTCACCCGCGCGTTATTTCTTTGTTCAAATATCCCCCCCCCCCCCACATTTCCGGGATCAAAAGTACCCTATGTTCATGGGGGATAGTGTAGCTTTCCAACAGTGAAAGAATTATTCAAATCGGTCTAGTAGTTTCGAAGCCTATTCAATACAAACAAACAAACAATCAAATCTTTTCTCTTTATAATATTAGTATAGATTTGTGTTTGAACATCTCGATGGTCTAGTAGTTGGTCGTGATCTCGGGGTCCTGGGTTCGATTCCCGGGTCGAGCAAAATTTGTATCAGTTTTTTCAGACACAGCTCGAGTGATCACAAAACCAATATGTACTTGGCAAGCTAAGTAATTAAGCCAGTACTCATTATTGTAGTGAATTAGTGATGACTTGACTTCCATAATTGAGACCTTTGCCTTGCAGTAGAACATTCAATACTTAAAATTACAAAAAAAAAAATATTTCGCAACTCGAAAAAATATATGTTACTTTAGATGGGAGAATACAAATAAATTGATCCAGAATTATTTGTATTCCGGATCAATTTATTTTTCTCAAGTAACAAATATTTTTTATGCTATATTAGTTGGCAGGCAGGTCCGCAGCCCACCTGAGAACACCTCAAAAATCTTCACTTAGTACACTCTGTAGGCTCCTCTGATCTTCGAGCCTTTAAGTACATATACTGGCTCCAAAATTAATATTTCGGGAACACATCAGAGCTATTATGGCGACGATCGTCACTTCTGACTTTCAATATACAGGGTGTTAGGTAACCCGAGGGACATATTTAAGGAGAGTGTTCAGAATCCGATTAAGAGTCCAATTCGCTATAAAAAATATATCCCTAATTTTTTTCGTAATTATCCTAATAATTTATTTGTGCTGTGCGGGGGCGGCACTAAAGAATACTAACTCCCGCCCCATCTCTTGCCCGTGGGTGTCGTAAGAGGCGACTAAGGGACGCTTTAGCAGAACATCTGCTCTTCAGGTGGAAGACATCCTGTCGACCGGTTGCTGTTACCACCATACAGCTGCGAAAAACCTGCCAAGTGACTCTGGCCTGTCTCGGTCGGGTCGCGTTCCAGGTTCAGCACTGTACTAACCGGAGCCAGGGGGACTGTCGTCGTGGTAGACGCCGGACCAGTGGAGCCTTAGCGGCGGTATTGTGCGGACAGAGTGGGTCGGCCCGCCGGCCAGGGAGACCCGTAGAAACGGTGGTGCCGCTGGCCGCCCGCGGCATAGTACAGGGGCCCGACGGTGGCTAACCACCTCCGAAGGCTGCCCCACCAGGTCGCGCATAATCCCGGGGTGGCTCGTCGTGCCGGGTGGTGCCCGGTTAGAGTGGGGCCCGGCGACCATCTCCGGGGGGGTACGGGGGCCCTTCCGTCCGGCGGACCGGCTTCCTTTGTACCGCACTGTCCATTACCAAAGCAGGGCTCCTCGCTTTGTCTCGTTTTTGCCACGGCAACAGTCACCTTTTTCGCGCCCTCCCTTCCCCCCTTATTACTTCAATGGCACGAACACGACATCGCACTCGTCCTACAGCGGCATCCCTATCCCCCACCAACTCGCTGTTTGAGGTGGAGTTCACTAACATCCGTGGACTCCATTCAAACCTCAATGCCGTCCACCAACATCTCGAGACGGCGAAGCCTGCGATGCTGTTTCTGACGGAAACACAGATTGGCTGCCCGGCGGACACGGCGTACTTGAACTATCCCGGCTATGTACTGGAAGAATCCTTCCAACCCAAGGCCGGGGTATGCCTTTTCGTCAGGGCGGACGTCTGCTGTGACCGTCTTCGCTGCCTTGAAGACCCATCCTTCTCCATCCTTTGTGTGCACGTGGATTTTGGCTCTTCGAGCAGAATCTACGTGTGCATATACCGATCCCATAAAGGAGACACCGAGACAACTCGACTTTTCGACCACCTGAGTCAGGCGGCAGATTCCGCTCAGGCGCGGTTCCCTGATAGCGAAATGGTGTTTCTAGGGGACTTCAATGCTCACCATGATACCTGGTTGGGTTCCCCTAAAACAGACCATGCTGGCCGGACCGCCCACGCATTTGCTCTTACGCACGACCTGACCCAACTGGTACTCCAGCCCACCCGGATACCAGACATTGTAGGTCAAGCGCCCTCCTTGTTGGACCTTTTGCTGACGAGTCACCCATCTGGGTATCAAGTGTCGGTTTGCGCCCCACTAGGGTCTTCCGATCACTGCCTGGTTGGCGCAAAAGCGCCTTACACTGCTCCCCCTCAACCTGTGGAGGTGACGCGGAGACTATGGCGCTACTCGTCGGCAGATTGGGACGGTATGCGGGAATACTTCGCGTCCGTCCCTTGGGGGCAGAGCTGCTTTAGAGAAAAGGATCCATCTAAGTGTGCAGCGGCTATTGCAGGTGAAATCAGTATTGGAATGGAATACTACATTCCTTTTACTGATGTCACCAGCGGTCGCAAAGATGATCTCTGGTTCAATCGTGAGTGTGCTGCTGCCGTTAAACTAAAACGGGCAGCGTACGGCGCTTGGGCCAGAGCTCATGCCTTGCGGGATCCCAATATAGCCTCCCTTAAAGCAGCCTACAACAAAGCCACCAAGACCGCCAAGAGGGCCTACATCAGAGCAGATGCCCAGCGAGTTGCACGTGTTGGCCAAGAGCTCATCACGCGCCCCACGGGTAGCCGTTCTTTCTGGCGCCTGGCTAAACATGTGCAATCTAATTTCTGCCAGCCTTCGCTGCCCCCGCTGAAATATCCCGATGGATCGCTGGCCCATCAGCCGCAGGAGAAGGCTGATCTGCTAGCCAACCTCTTTGCCGCCAATTCCTGCATCGATGATTGTGGAGCACAGCCGCCTAAAATTCCTGACTGCGGTACCACAATGCCTGAAATCCGAATCAGGCAATGTGATGTCCGTGCTGAGTTGCAGTCACTCGATGTTAGGAAAGCCAGTGGCCCCGACGGTATTCCAGCGTTGGTTCTTAAAATATGCGCAGCGGAGTTGTCTCCAGTACTCACACGCCTGTACCGCCTCTCGTACACCTCTGGTATTGTGCCCCAGGCTTGGAAAGAGGCGAATGTTCAACCTGTTCCCAAGAAGGGGGATAGGTCCGACCCTGCTAACTACCGGCCCATAGCTATAACCTCTGTACTAGGAAAGGTGCTTGAGCGGATAATCAACTCCCAACTTGTCCGCTACCTAGAAGATCACTCACTACTACATGACCGACAGTATGGTTTCAGACCAAAACGGTCCACGGGTGATCTTCTAGCGTACGTATCGCACCTCTGGGGGGAGGCTATGGAGAAGCATGGTGAATCTATGGCTGTTAGCCTGGATATTGCCAAGGCTTTTGACCGTGTTTGGCATCGCTCGCTTCTTTCCAAGCTTCCGGCATATGGTCTGCCAACTCGCTTATGCGACTGGATTGCGGGATTTCTGGAGGGTCGCAGGATTCGTGTCCTCTGTGATGGACGCGCTTCTCGCTTTCTCCCAATAAATTCCGGAGTGCCTCAAGGTTCCGTACTGTCGCCGACTTTGTTTCTTCTGCATATCAATGACATGTTATCACTAGGTAATATTCATTGCTATGCGGATGACAGCACTGTCCACGCACGTTATTTCGGAAGACCTGCGGCTAAACAGACCGAAACCGAGGAAAAGAGGAATCTTCTTGTCGCCGAGCTTGACGAGGTCCTGGACTGCATTGCCAAATGGGGTGCCAGCAATCTCGTCGAGTTTAATGCCAAGAAAACACAGGTGTGTGTGTTTTCTGCGAAAGCTTCTCCTTTCCTTTCCCATCCCACTCTTCAGAGCACGCCCTTACCAATACAGGATCGCCTTAGCATCCTTGGCATCGATGTTCGTAGCAACTTGAACCAACGGGAATATATCGAGAGCGTCATCAGAACAGCTTCCCGTAAACTCGGAATCCTGAACAGAGTGAGACGATTTTTCACTCCGGCGCAGCTTTGTCTCTTATACAAGGCACAGGTTCGCCCGTGTGTGGAATATTGCTCTCATCTCTGGGATGGTTCCGCTAAGTACTTATTGGAGGCTCTCGACAGGTTGCAGCGACGTGCTATCCGTATTGTCGGTGATCAAGAGGTGACTAAGACCCTAGAACCTCTTCAGTTACGTAGAGACGTTGCCAGTCTTAGTGTTCTCTACCGTCTCTATAATGGGGAATGCTCTGAAGAGTTATTCCAGCTCATCCCGTCCTCCCCTTTCCACTCCCGTACAACACGCGCCGGACTGCGTTGCCATCCTCATACCATCCAGACACTGGTGGCCCGTACCAAGAGGTATAGTTCCTCTTTTTTGCCCCGTGCCATTAAGGCATGGAATGCCCTTCCGGCTCACGTGTTTCCTTCCTCCTATAATCCTGGGCTTTTCAGGCGGGGCGTGAAGCGGCATCTATGCAGGCCTTCAGGGTGAGGGTGACTGGCTCAATGGGTACTATGATCTATTGTGCCAGTCAACCTTATATTTGGACCTCACTTCCGCTTACCATCAGGTGGAGTGTGGTCATCCTGACAGCCTCTTTATAAAAAAAAAAAATGCATGAACTACCTAAAAATCCCGTGTGCTGAGCGGCCGTTTACGCCCCAAACTCAAATTGTACGCGATCACAATTTGAGTCGTACTTGAACGAGTGCATGAAATAGGTACTGTCAAGGGAAGAGTGCCCCCACGTTAAGCGGATTTTCAGGTTTCGACTAAGGTTATTGACAGATATTCACCAAAGTTCTTATTGATTTATACTTATTTTGTTATATCGAAGCATGAACTATTTGGGGTTTAAATATGTCTCTCGCATTTCCTGTCATACTGTATATTTTATTACAGGGATATTCGAATCGTGACGAAGCCGACATATGCAAGCATTACAAGGGCGGGCCTGAGAAAACTTGCTTCAAGGGCGTGAGGTGTACCAAGAAGCACATTATGAAACATCCCGGTATGTATAGCAAACGTTGGAAATCTCGCAAGAGTATTGTTAAAGCAGTGATTTCATGATCTTCCTAATGAAAGGACAATGCAAAACTTGCCATTGTTCTTGGGCCCAAAAAATTTTAGACCACACACACACCATCAACTTTTGTTATGATGACATCATAATCCGTCCCATGAAAAAGTTATCGTCAATAATAATTTGTTATTTTCATATGAACATAAATAATTAACATAATTTTCTTTTTTTTTTTACTAGGACCAATTTTGTCAACGCCATAATAAAAGTTAAAGGTGTTTATTGGATCTACTTCGTAGTCTATGTCCCAAATCTGCACAAAATTTTTTTTTGTCCCAGTCTTTAGCATTGTCCGTTAGATTTTAAATAGCCCCACTTCTTACAATAGGGTATTACACACCATGAATAAAAAAAACTAAAATTATGATTCTATGATAGATTCCTGAAAAAGTAAACAAAGAATAACAAATTCCATTCATATAAGTAAAAAATAAATTTAATATTTCAATTTTAAAATTAATGTTTTTTAATCTGTCCTTCATTTGACGAAAACGCTGTACGCCATGTTGGCTACCGATGTGACGTCACTCGACTTGTAAACAAATAACCTCAGTTTTTGTAAGTACTGTGTTTACTGCATTTACTATTGTTATTTCGAAGTTTCTTAGTTATTATTATCACGTTTCTCGATATTCCGGCACTAAAATATAATTACATCGTGGAAGACGGTTTTGTAAAAGCAGAAAGCACTAATCTTCCACGGATAGATACATGGATGGTGGCGAAATTTTTCGCTTGCAATCCCGATTTCTGTTCTGCGGAATTGAGAAATGTTAAAACGTCTATGTAAGTATTGATATATTGCCAATTTTTGTTTAATATAATATAATTCTTCATGTCGTTTTCCAGCTACACATAAATTTCAAACACTTTAAAACATAACCTATGAAATATTAGTTTTGTAATGTTATGAATATAATTTTGCATGTATAAAAGGTCTATTATATTGCATACTTACATCATATTGATATTTACAGAAATAGTATTTAGTCTTTGTGGACAATGACTTCGGCTCTCTTCATGCTACTTTCAACATCGTATTTCTCATTTTAATTCTGTTGGCACATGTATCCATAACTTTCCCGGCGTTTTAACACTTGTATTCTTACATTTAGACACAAGACCCAATGATATGGACTATAATTCTTTATTTATTGGCGAAAATAACTTTATTCCCTCAGTAAAGCGTCATGTTTACACTGCGAGTGACGTCACAGCATGGCGGCCTAGGATTTGAGGCGTTTTCGCGCTAATTTTTAAATTGAAAAATGAAAACTCGTTTTTATTAATTATTAGGTACATAAAAAATATATTTCTATTTTTTCATGCTATTTTATCACTAAAGGATTAATTTAAATTACTTTTTTAATGAGGCTATAATACCCTATTTATTAATTTTCGGCAACGTAACTAAAACAGAAAACTCTAGTAACAAGTGTCCTTCAGCATAGTGTGTCTACTTTCTGGAAAATCAGGGAAGCTCAAGGGGGCTAGAGTACTACCTAGATTTATCATTGAGTATTCCCCGCACCTCGGGACCATGTAGTTGTGTTGACCAGAGTAAATGTTGCGTGAATGTTGCTGCGTGATTTTATTTATCTGGGGACCCGGGGCTGGGATACTCACCACCTATAGTGACTTTATATTGGCAACTGGTACATTGGTGCCCCGACGTGACGTTACAGAAGCTGACGCAGAAGCACCCATCTTGGCTACTGCTGAGGCCGATTACACGCAAATGACCTTGCACGACGACATGGTGGAGGCGGCGGCCAAGATCAAGGCGAGCCAGGCGGGCGGTCCCTCCCCTCGCACTTCCGTCGGATCAACGCCGCCACCGCGTAGAGCTAGGGCTCGGTTCGCGGTTAACATGGTAGCCGCCGCGAGGGACGCGGACTGCCTGCAGTGTGGACGGATGGGGCACGGCCTGCTGCAATGTAGGATCTGGCAGAACCTGCCAGTAGCGGAAAGGCGCCGCATGGTGAAGCGGCACGAGCTTTGCTTCTACTGCTTGGACAGTCACTACGCACGTGACTGCCGCAGAGCAAAGCCATGCAGGTCATGCCGTGGGCTGCACCATGAGCTGCTCTGCATGAAGCGGAGCGGGGCCGGTTCCCCGCCAAGGAGGCAGAGACCCCCTATGGGCGGGGGCGCTTCTGCGCGAAGCCCACCACCGTCGGACGGAGGACGCGGCTTCAATCGTCGCACCCCCCCTCGGGAAGGAGTTCGGTTGCCAGCGCGAATCCCAGCGGACCGGGACCCTGCGCCACTCGCACATGGCCAGTGCGTGGCCGGCCAGGCCCAGGATTGGCCCCCTATGAAGACACCTCCCTCCGCACCGGCTCCTATTGCTGGCCGGATGAAGCCTCGGCGGTCTTCCCCGCCGCTCCATAAATACCCACGGTTGGAGTACCACTCGCCGTACGCTCGGCACGGCCGAACCGCGGGTTATGCGCTCGCCCGACATATTATCCGGGCTGGTGCCCCCCTGATTTGGAGAGAGTAGGAAGCCCATAGCTAGTTTGCTCCCACTGTGGGACAGAACCACGGACGGTTCTGCTCCCGACCGCGGCGGTCCGCGTATGGGGTAGAGAGGGGCATTTTGTTACAGTAAGAGCCATGTTTGACTCAGGGGCTCAGAAAAGATTGGTTACCACCCGGGTGGCACTTCAATTAGGTTTAGCCTGGAGGACTCGCCTGTGCCACTTCTTAGGGTTGGGGGTATAAAGGTGACGTGTCTGACGGGACAGACACTTGTAACCTTTTCGTCGCTGAAGTCTCCTACATTACGGATCACGACTTCAGCACTGGTAATGGATACCTGAATTGCGGCTTGGCAGCCCTCTACAGACATACCGCCGGGCGCGATGTCATTAGTATCGGGTTTGGAGCTGGCCGACCCCCTTGTCTTTCATCCTGGCCTAGTGGATATGCTCTTGGGCTCGGACGTATTGGGTTGGATCTCGTTAGGCACCCAGAAGGCCCTGGGTTCGTCTTCACTGGTGGCGGTATCTACCATTTTTGGTTGTCTTGATGGGCCCTGTGTTTGAAGGCGACTCCGTGAAGGAGCCGGCGTTGATCGCGTCTGCGTCCTTAGCCAAAACTATGCAATGGTTTTGGGAGGTGGAGGAACCACCTATGGCCTCCAGGATGGATCCAGACCACGCAGAATGCGAGGCCTTTTACTAATCGAACACCGAAAGGTTGAACTCCGACCGGTTTGTAACTATGCTACCCTTTGTCGCTTCTCGTCCTAGCCTCGGACACAGCAGGGCACTGGCGGAGAAACGGCTGCTGTCCATGGAACGGCGCATGCAGCGTGACCCCGAACTTCGTGAAGAATATATTGATTTCATGCGCGAGTACGACGATTTGGGTCACATGTCCCCGGCTCGAGTCGATTGGAGCTCAACTAAGCATTATTTCTTGCTCCACCATGCCGTGGTCAAGGCTTCCACAGGCAAATTGAGGACCGTCTTTGATGGGTTGGCACCTACTTCGAACGGGGTATCTTTGAATCAGTGTTTGCATTCCGGTCCTAAGCTGCACAGAGGAATAATTGACACCATCCTGAACTTTTGAAGACATCAGTTGGTTTTTAAAGCAGACATGATGATGTTTCGCCAGACGCTCATACATCCTGAGGACAGGCGAGCTGATACTCTGGCGTGAGCGCCCTGAAGATCCTGTGACGGTGTATGAGCTCAACACAAATACATATGGGCTGAAATCTAGTCCTTACACCATCATCATCATCTTTTGAATTCTCATTATATTTAGAGTTACTAAAAATAATGGGAATTCAAAAGTTCAGGACCACTCCCTACCATCCTCAGTGGAATGCAATAGATGCGTTGAGCGATGGCACAGAGCTTTAAAAGTAGCACTCTCTGCTAGGTTAAGTGCTAAAAATTCATCATGGGTAGATGAGCTGCCAACTATGTTATTGGGGCTTAGATCTGCTATTCGCTTGAGTAATGGTACTTGTGCAGCTGAAATGGTATACGGTCGGAATTTGCGTCTTCCTGGATAATTCTATGTTAAAGATTCTAAAAGTAATAATTTAGACTATAATTTAGTAACTAAGATACGTGAGATGATTTAAAAACTCAAACCTGTAACATTAGCTGACTCAAATTCTAAAAGTATGTTTGTTCATCCAGATTTTGTTGTTGATGTGGCAGCTTAATTGAATAATATGTAGATCTAATTATGAAATCAATTGCTATACTTTTACTTATATTAATTTTATCGCATTCGTTCACTGAACACGTATAATTTTACGTACATTTTAAATTAAAAATGGGCAGTAACAACAGTGTCTCAGATGTCCCAAAGTACAGGCAAACTCCATCGAGCTAACTAAGAAACTCGACCAATTTAGTTTGGCGGCATATACAACATTAGTTTTGTTTATACGGAAATCGAAACACGTGTCAAATATTTTCATGTAAGGAATCAGTATAAAAAAAATTAAAATAATATCTTGAAAACTCACGAAGCTTTTTGTGCTGTCCCGTTGTCCTCGTGCGAACGTGGTCACAAACCGGCGCATGCCGTGATAGGTGCGCTGTGACCTTGTGCCCTTTCGCATCCACGTGACAAGCTATGCGCGCAGCCGGCCGGCGCACAGTAAGATTGTGTGTTGTGTGTAGTAGGGTGTACTTTATTTGAGATATTGTAAATATTATTTGGTCAAAATGTAACAAGGAATAAAAAGTATTAAAATCGTTTCTATTACTGATTCTGAGCAAACAGTTTTCAGCAGAGGCGGATTAACCTAAAGGCAAAGTAGGCATGTGCCTAGGGGCGCGACGGTACAAGGGGGCGCGCGGGCAGAATTGTAAAATAAAGAAAAATATACAATATAGCATAAAATGAATTGCGCCAGTAGGTAAGTAAGCCACCTACTTATAGTCCAAGAGCTAGTGAACCCTGGGAGTAACGGTCTTCCTGTAAGGTTAGAAATTTGTATACTTAGGATTTATGACATGCTAAGAGCAATAGCCATGACCTGGCAGGCGTCAGCCCTGCACGTCATCAGCCCCTTTATTTTTTGGACTGTTAAGTAAATTGAGTTTCAAAACTTGTTTCTGTAAATTTGAAAATTTAATAGGATAAAGTTTATTTATTGTACATCTTAAAAAAAAAATTGACAGGCGATTACAATAAGCAGAAGGATATGACAGATCAATTAGAAAACGTACAGTAATTGATGAGGTAAAATAAACTTTATCCTGTATACTTAAAATTTTTATATGTTTTCAAGTAAACGTCTCAGAGTAAATATGTACAATGCCAGGCGGTTTTGAACAGCATAAGACCTTGACAGGCGAGGGGACAGCTGCTAAGGGCGTGCAAATAAGAAATGTTACATGAACGCATACAGTAAATGCAATGTATTTTATTGGGTTTTATGCAATCTACATTATTTTTAACATTCATTTTCTTCAGCATCATCCGAAATTTCGCTATCACTGTTTTCATCATCATCTGATTCTTCAACAATGTTTTCCTCATCTGAAAATCGTAAAAAAAAAATATTTTAATGAATCAATAAGGTTGTTAAAAATTAAATATCAAGCTCAATTACATAGGACTGCGTATTAAATGTTACGGAATAAAATAGTTGTATGTTACCTGAAATGCATTCCTCAGTTTCAGTCGATTGTGCTGTGGCAGTATCAGCAGGTCCTTGTAAAAGTATGTCGTATATAGAAGATGGAACCGTATTCCCCTCAAACCAATTAAATTCGTGACGACTATCAATTAAGTTCCAACCGTTATTTTCAGGTGTAAGAACTATTTACTGAAATGTTAATATTAAGTACAACAATACACAATATCACTGCACAATTGATAATAATATAAAGTTTGATTTTTTAAAAATTCGAAATCACTCAACATAAGAAATGTTATAGCTCAAAGCATCTTCACAAGTAAAAATCATTATTCATCATATCATATCACGCAACACCTCTCACTCGCACGCCCTAAGCAGCTGTCCCCTCGCCTGTCAAGGTCTTATGCTGTTCAATCAAAACCGCCTGGCATTGTACATATTTACTCTGAGACGTTTACTTGAAAACATATAAAAAATTTAAGTATACAGGATAAAGTTTATTTTACCTCATCAATTACTGTACGTTTTCTAATTGATGTGTCATATACTTCTGCTTATTGTAATCGCCTGTCAATTTTTTTTTAAGATGTACAATAAATAAACTTTATCCTATTAAATTTTCAAATTTACAGAAACAAGTTTTGAAACTCAATTTACTTAACAGTCTAAAAAATAAAGGGGCTGATGACGTGCAGGGCTGACGCCTGCCAGGTCATGGCTATTGCTCTTAGCATGTCATAAATCGTAAGTATACAAATTTCTAACCTTACAGGAAGACCGTTACTCCCAGGGTTCACTAGCTCTCTAGCTATTAGACAATAAAAACTATTATATTTGCTTACAACCTCAATTTGCTTCAATTTATAACAAAAGATAAATTTCACGGATGGGACTGACTAAAACTTACGCCTAATACAAACAACCTTGTGGGTGGTACATGATCTCTAAATGAAGTTGGAAAGATACGACTGCAATGTTCGTCGCGTCGATTGTGAGTATCGGACGTTCCTGCTTCTAAAATTGCGGGGACGAGAGTGCGGAGCGGGGGCGGGAGCTAAGCGGTCAGGCGCGAACGAATGACGCCAGACAATTCACGATGACGTTCGTTTCCTAAATTTGCCCGACCGAGAAAGAAATCCGGGACCTTCCGCGCTTACGGCAGACACCTAGACCACTATCTATACTATCGAGGTCGAAATAAGTCATCATCATCATTTCAGCCAAACGACGTCCACTGCTGTCCTGCGCCACCCGCATCCAGTGGATTCCGGCGATTTTTATGAGATTATCGGTCCACCTTGTGGTAGGCCTACCACGGCTACGTTTCCCGGTACGTGGCCACCACTCGAGGACCTTTCCGCCCCAACGGCCGTCAGTCCTCCTTGCAATGTGTCCTGCCCACTGCCACTTAAGGCTCGCAATTCTTCGGGAAATGTCGGTGACCTTGATCCTTCCGCGGATCTCATCATTTCTGATGCGATCACGCAGGGAGACTCCAAGCATTGCCCCTCCATTGCCCTTTGCGCGATTTTAAGCCTTTTTATGCGGCACATTGTAACTGGCCACGTTTCCGTTCCGTAAGTCATCACTGGCAACACACACGTATCAGTATTTCGTCTGAGAGGCACTGCGGTAGTCGGGCCGAGAAAACGCTACGTAGCTTTCCAAACGCTGCCCAGCCGAGTTGGATTCGTCGATCGACCTCTCTCTGGAAGTTCTGTCCAGTCCAGAAGCTTAAACACGTCCTCCAACACAGTTTCGGCGATATAGCATCGCCCTGTCTCACACCCCATGGTGGCGTTTTCGTACAGCCACTGCAACACTTGTATGCACCGGTAGTCTTTTTGGCACCTTTGGAGTGACCGAAGCACGGCAGAATCAGAGGCTTTTTCATGGTCCACAAACGCTAATCATAATGGGAGATTATATTCTTCGGACTTTTGTTTATCCTGCCGCAGCGTGTGCATGTGGTCTATGGTACTAAAGCCTTTACGGAATCCGGCTTTTTCGGGAGGCTGGAAGTCATCAAGCCTACGTACGAGACGATTCGTTATAACTCTAGAAAACTGCTTGTAAACATGATTCAGTAGCGTGATGGGCCTGTAGTTCTTCAACTGCGTCCTATCGCCCTTTTTAAAGAACAGCTTTACCACGCCCCTGTGCCATGCCATTGGCGTTTTGCCCTCGAGAATAACGGAGCCGAACAGCCTTTAGAAGCTCCGCTGTAACTCCGTCATCCTCCGCGGCGCCTTGTTGTTTTTAAGCTGTTTCAGAGCTACCCAATCTCGTAAAGGCTGACGTCTTGAATATCTTCAGTGTAGTGTCGGGTCAATTTGGCTCTACGATCAGTGGCCTCGGTGACAGGTGATCGTGTCGTCGCGTAAAACTGTAAGTTCGTAAGATTTGTCCGATCCGATGTGCCTTGTTGTCCGAACTCATGCTCATTTTTCCTTGGCCCCCATCTCAACGTGTTTTCCTAAGGAACATCGGTATCAGTCAAACTATAGTACGAGTTATTTTTAATATAGGGGCGCCTATGAAATGCTTGCCTACAGCGCTCCCAACGTTTAATCCGCCTCTGGTTTTCAGGTTTTGTATAAACAAAAACTAACGTTGTATAAGCATAGGATTAATATGTGCAGTGATTTTATATCGTGTATTGTACCACTGTAAGGCTCGAGTTGGCAAAGCCTTGCATGGACAAGTCATGGGAATAGTGGATAGGAAAGCGCAGCAACAGGCGCGAGCGACCGTGCCACATGTCGTTATCGGATGACTTATGATTAATTTGTAATGGATATTGTTATCCTAGTGTGTGAATGTTATAATACATGGTCTTTAATGAAAAAATTATTATGTGTAACTTTATTAGAAAATAATAACTATATTATTTTATGTGTAACGTATTTAAAATTGAATACTAATTTGCAATGAGGTGTTAGATAAACCAATTTTTTTTTTTGTACATAATTGTATAATTTCATAATTTTTTGAGAAGGGGGTTAATATAAGGGCGTATCCGCCACATTTGTTGTGACATATAAATTTATCATTGAGTATTCCCCGCACCTCGGGACCATGTAGTTGTGTTGACCAGAGTAAATGTTGCGTGAATGTTTCTACGTGATTTTATTTATCTGGGGACCCGGGGCTGGGATACTCACCACCTACAGTGACTTTATATTGGCAACTCGTACATTCTTCCGAAAAAAGATTCATTTTGAGTCCACTACCAGTCAAGTACCCGATTCCATAAAATTATGGAATCGGGTACTTGACTGACCCAACATTCAAACTATTGCCTTATTTTTCTACTAGCCTTCCGCCCGCGGTTTCATCCGCGTGTAATTTATTTTTTTAAATATCCTCCTTCCCCCACATTTCCGGGATCAAAAGTACCCTATGTCACCCGGGTATAGCGTAGCTTTCCAACAGTGAAGGAAGTATTCAAATCGGTTCAATAGTTTCGGAGCCTATTCAATACAAACAAACAAATCTTTCCTATTTATAATATTAGTATAGAAGTATAGATAAAGAAGCTGTCAAGGGAAATAAACGAGCAGGAAAAAGTTAGGAATTTGGTTTAGGCTTTAAAAGTAGACACCCTGATTGGAGGTAGTAACCAAATAAAACAAGATATACGATAATAATTTCAACTTATTATCTACAGACGGGTGGACGACTGACCGCGTGGAGGTGATAGCGAAGCTGAAATCCATTCCCCTGCCGAAGCCAGACACGTGGCACCGGGTGGTAGTCACCTGCGTTTGCCACTTTGACAGGATATACGTGCAGTTTGTCAACGAAAACGCTAAAGGTAAGACATTCACATTCAACTACAAGATTAGACAAGTCATGTAATTTCCTCCTTAACCATTAACAGGGGAACCAGACCAAAGAATCATGGCTACACAGTAATTCGACAGATGTGTAAAATGTTCATATTGTAGGTACAGTTTGCAATGACAAAAGATGAAAATATTAGAAAGTCTTAAAATCAGATTTAGATATTATTATTATAAAAATTGAATTAAAAGTAACAACAATTTTTAAAAATATTCCACCGCGTTCGGACGTTCGTTAGTTTTCATACAAAACACGCGGTGGGGCTACAGTATATACGGTTGACGTCTTGCTGTCGAGCGTCCGCGGTACGAACGCCGTACTGTTGCCGCACCGCGTGTTTTGTATGAAAAATAACAACCGTCCGTACGCGGTGCGACAAACGCGCGGCTACCGTACCGCAGCCGTCCGACACAAAACGTCTTATTTGAAAGAGCCCTTACTCATGTAGTTTTGTTTCATGGTAATTGCGAAAATATTAGAAACCATTATGTGTATGTTTTCAGAAGTAGAAGAGAAGCCAAGCTTCGGTGTGGTGCTGCCGCCCGCTACGCTCGCGGAACTTGTACGCGATATGAACAGCCCCGCCGCTAGGATGGCATACAAACCACTATCGGTAATACATTCTTACGTATAAAATGAATTCAATAATTATTGGACAATATCACATACATTGGTCTGACTCCAAAGTAGCTTGAGCAGTTTGAGCACTTAGTTACCATCCTGCTACTTACCAACAAGCAGATTGTAGGCTTGAGCTGTACCTCTGTAGTATAGAAAAAATGTGTATCAGTACCTTTGCAACAAAACAGCGCTGTCTAAGTCACACACTGTATCTGTTTTCGGTTACAGATAACGTTAAATTTGATAGAAATAATAAATGAAAGTTAAGGTTGGTAGGTATTCTATTGATATTTGATATTATATATAAATAATCAAATGAATTATTATTATTGAAATGTTCATTCCAAACCACCGATCAATTGTTATTTTCAGCAAGTCTAAACACTTGACATTGGCGGAATCAACGTGTAATAAAAAGACGGGAGTGTCAGACTCGAGTCCAGAATAAAAGAAATCAGATGTAAATTTTAATTAATTCAATCTTTTTAGATGACTCCCGCGCCTGGTGAAATAGTGGCCGCTCTGTATCCTCTAGATAAGCACTGGTATCGCGCGAGAGTCCTCACTGTTACACGCGCAGACCAGAATGTAGAGGTAGGAATAATTTGCTTTTTTTTGATAATTATTATTTTTATACTAGATCAGTTGGCAGACAGGCACGCAACCCACCTGATGGAAAGTCGCCACTGCGGACTATTCCAATAAGGGACACTTTACCAGGAAGCCAATTTGCTCTGTAGGCTCATCTGATCCCACTTTTTTTTATTGCAATGTGTTACAAGACGAGCAGATCCTACACCTGATGGTAAGCGCCACGTCTGCCCTTAGACAGTTCAGTACCTAACAGTAACTAAGCATTTACTGTCTGGCACCGCCCTGCGCCCGCTACACCGAGACGACAGTTATATTAAGTCTCATATACCCAGTAATTTCACATTGTACTGCCGGAACACAGTCAGAGCTGTTATGGCGGCTGAAGGGGTGGTAGCTAGCCAGTCGGACTCTAAAAAGTCCTACCATCAACCAAATTGCTATTGTGATACAATTAGTGTGTGATATCGCTTTCTATCCTTGCCTCGAATTGAGCAAAGCTTGTGTTATAGTTATCAGAGTGCGGATAAGATGTCTTTTTACGGACTTCATTTCATATTGACGAGCCATTTGGTGTAATGGTCGAGAAGTCGGCTATTACACCAGAGGTCGCGGGTTCGATCCCCGCACGGTACAAACATTTGTGTGCATGAACATGTCTGTTTGTATCGGTCTGGGTGTTTCTATGTATAATATGTATGTATTTACAAAAAAAAAAGTATATAAGTAATGTTTATCCGTTGTCTAGCACCCATAGCACAAGCTAATGCTTAGTTTGGGGCTAGATGGCGCTGTGTGAATAATGTCTAGAAAAAAAAAAAAATTAAAAAAAAATGGTTACAAGGAGCTAATAATCTTCTTGGAGGCCGCACGTTGAACATCAAATAAAGACAAAATTTATGACCTTGAAAGTTTTTGGTACTTTTTCTAACTGTTCCCTCGACCAAAGGTATAAGAGAATTTAATATTTGCCACAAAAAAAATCGTAACTAGCATAATAACATGTAGTTAAAATTATTTACTTATGTACCTAACCTAAATTCAAGAGCTTATTGTTAGCAAGAGAGATTTATTGTTTAGCTAGATAATATTTCCATACATGGATCCAGAATGAGTTTTATATACCTCACTATCAGTCGCGTTACGTGTTCGCGCGCAAAGATTCGCAACAAATTCACGTTTCTGGACAAGACATTAAGGTATCTTCTTGATCGCTATTGTAAAGGTGGGTCTACGCTAACGAGCCGAGCACGAGCGGAGCACGTGCCGACCTAAAATTCGTGTAGTGTCGACCGACTTCAAGCTTCGAACGAGCGCGCTTCAAGCATTTGGCTCGTGTTCAACTGTGCTCCGCCTATTTTCGGTTTTTTGACGAACACAAAAGGATTTGCATCGCGCTCGCAGTGCGCTTGTGGATTGTGTGTCCACACTTGTCACCGCGAGCAGAGCGGCTCGGCTTGCGCTCCGCTCGTGCTCGGCTCGTTAGCGTAGACCCACATTAATGAAACTTGTACGTCAGGTGATGTACGTGGACTACGGCAACGTGGTGTGGGTGAAGGAGGACGAGGTGCGCGTACTGGAGCCTCGGTACGCGCAGCTGCCGGCGCAGGCCGTGCGCTGCGTGCTGGCGGGAGTGCGCGCGCGCACGCGCTGCTCGGCGCAGTGGGCCGCCGCCAAGCACGAGCTGGCCGCGCTGGCGCAGGACCGCACGCTGGACGCGCACGTCATGTACGTACACCTCACTACCAGCCTCGGTACGCGCAGCTGCCGGCGCAGTGGGCCGCCGCCAAGCACGAGCTGGCCGCGCTGGCGCAGGACCGCACGCTGGACGCGCACGTCATGTACGTACACCTCACTACCAGCCTCGGTACGCGCAGCTGCCGGCGCAGTGGGCCGCCGCCAAGCACGAGCTGGCCGCGCTGGCGCAGGACCGCACGCTGGACGCGCACGTCATGTACGTACACCTCACTACCAGCCTCGGTACGCGCAGCTGCCGGCGCAGTGGGCCGCCGCCAAGCACGAGCTGGCCGCGCTGGCGCAGGACCGCACGCTGGACGCGCACGTCATGTACGTACACCTCACTACCAGCCTCGGTACGCGCAGCTGCCGGCGCAGTGGGCCGCCGCCAAGCACGAGCTGGCCGCGCTGGCGCAGGACCGCACGCTGGACGCGCACGTCATGTACGTACACCTCACTACCAGCCTCGGTACGCGCAGCTGCCGGCGCAGTGGGCCGCCGCCAAGCACGAGCTGGCCGCGCTGGCGCAGGACCGCACGCTGGACGCGCACGTCATGTACGTACACCTCACTACCAGCCTCGGTACGCGCAGCTGCCGGCGCAGTGGGCCGCCGCCAAGCACGAGCTGGCCGCGCTGGCGCAGGACCGCACGCTGGACGCGCACGTCATGTACGTACACCTCACTACCAGCCTCGGTACGCGCAGCTGCCGGCGCAGTGGGCCGCCGCCAAGCACGAGCTGGCCGCGCTGGCGCAGGACCGCACGCTGGACGCGCACGTCATGTACGTACACCTCACTACCAGCCTCGGTACGCGCAGCTGCCGGCGCAGTGGGCCGCCGCCAAGCACGAGCTGGCCGCGCTGGCGCAGGACCGCACGCTGGACGCGCACGTCATGTACGTACACCTCACTACCAGCCTCGGTACGCGCAGCTGCCGGCGCAGTGGGCCGCCGCCAAGCACGAGCTGGCCGCGCTGGCGCAGGACCGCACGCTGGACGCGCACGTCATGTACGTACACCTCACTACCAGCCTCGGTACGCGCAGCTGCCGGCGCAGTGGGCCGCCGCCAAGCACGAGCTGGCCGCGCTGGCGCAGGACCGCACGCTGGACGCGCACGTCATGTACGTACACCTCACTACCAGCCTCGGCACGCGCAGCTGCCGGCGCAGTGGGCCGCCGCCAAGCACGAGCTGGCCGCGCTGGCGCAGGACCGCACGCTGGACGCGCACGTCATGTACGTACACCTCACTACCAGCCTCGGTACGCGCAGCTGCCGGCGCAGTGGGCCGCCGCCAAGCACGAGCTGGCCGCGCTGGCGCAGGACCGCACGCTGGACGCGCACGTCATGTACGTACACCACCTCACTACACGTGACACACATTGTGCTATATAGTGTCTTGTGAATAAGCGCTCGGCGTGACGTCGCACTGAATGCATATCATAAAAGTCTCTCTGTCCCTCTCGCGCGCGGTCAAGTTTATGAGTACAATGGTGAAAGTTATTGTTTTGCTTTTGCTACTGTTTATAAAGACAGAGTGTTCTTTTTTCAAATTATACTAGTGTGAGTACCGTGAACGTGCCAGCTTTAGTTAACCGACCTGTACCTCCATGGACCTGTTAAAACTTGAAGTACACCAGCAAGTCATCGTACATACGTTATTACACACGCTCTAAACCAAAATTAGCGCGCGTGCAGGACCGCACGCTCGACGCGACGTCATGTATGTATTACACCAGCCGACAGAATGTTACTTTTATCAGCAGTGTGCGTTATTTTTGCCACTGTTTACGTTACTTTTGTCACATTTTACGTCACTTTTGTCACATTGCAGAAGTATGCACTACTTTTGCAACAGTTTACGATACTTTTGTCACATTTTCCGTCATTTATCAGTGTGTTACATTTGTCACATTAAACGTTACTTTTGACACAGTTTACATTACTTTTGGCACAGTTTACGTTACTTTTGTCACAGTATAGTGTAAACGTTACTTTTGCCCTCCTCGTGTTGCTTCATGTTACACGGCTTACAATGTTTTTTTACGTTAAAATCCTTCAGCAAACAAAAAATAGATAGCCTTATTATAAGTTAATCCCTAGTATTTAACTACACACTAACCATTTGTCTGTTATACAGCGCCCGTGACTACGACGAGCTGATAGTGGAGCTGTTCGACGACGGGTACAGCGTGGCGGAGCAGCTGGCCGCGCGCGACATGGTCGAGCTGAAGGAGTACGCCGTGCAAGACGACTCGCACGTCACGAGGCGGATCGTGCCCGCGTGACCACTGATACCACAGGTATTTATTTTATACTAGCCTTCCGCCCGCGGTTTCACCCGCGCGTAATTTCTTTTATCTACATCCATACCATAATATGTCTATTTTATAGTCAGGAGCGATGAGCAAACGCCCTACATTTAGATATAAGTATCTGTGGCTGCATCGTAATGTTTACATTTTAGTATCGGTAACCGATACTTTAATTACGTTCAAATTTCGAACATCTTCTTAAAAAGTAAAAATTAATGGATTTGAAGCTAACATATGTAAGCAAAACATCTTGATGTATTTTCAAAGGTACCAGGAGAGCATAACCGCAGCGTAACTATTCATTAAATCAAAGAGTTAGGTAGCCTAGCTTCTTGTTCTTCTCTGCTCTCCTGGTACTACGGATTATATTCCACGCGGTTTCACATCGATCCAGACTTTAAAATAGACATTTATCGTATGAATGAAGATAAAGTTATGTATGTGACTGTACATAATTAGGCATTAAAATACTCATGTGATCCTTTTATGAAACTCACTTCGTTCGTTTCATAAAACCACATTCGTATTTTAATGACCCTCATTATGCAACAGTCACATAAATATTTTCAAATATCCCCCCCCCCCCTTTCCCCCACATTTCCGGGATCAAAAGTACCCTATGTTCACGGGGGATAGTGTAGTTTTCAACAGCGAAAGAATTATCCAAATCGGTTGAGTAGTTTTGGAACCTATTCAATACAATGATTAGAAGCAAACAAACAAACAATCAAATCTTTCCTGTTTATAATATTAGACTATTAGTATAGACTACATCAGTTGACAGACAGACACGCAGCCCACCTGATAGTACGCGGCCACTATGACCGATTCCATTGAGGTATACTTCACCAGGATGCGTCGCTCAATGACCTGACAAATTGAAGGCTCATCTGATCTTCGAATCTTTTACTTCAATTAGTGTCCTGGCTCCCACATTAATACTGCCGGAACAAAGCTAGCTGTTACGGCGTCTGATTTTACCTGTGGTAGCTAACTAAACAGTGTCGGACTCTGAAAAAGTCCTAGCACTAACCACTGATGCTTTTTAGAAAGAGTACATATAAATTTGACAGATTAGGGTAGGCCAATGTGATGTTGACCGTACCTGCGTCGCCGCACGCACCCTAAAACAAATCGCATTATGTGTGTAAACTACCGAACTGATTTTTATGAAATTTGGTAGACATGGCAAATATTTTTTCTCGTTTCAGATACTGACCGCATATAGAGCAAAGGACTGACGTAACATCTTGATCTTGACCTTTTGATGTTCTCATCATGACCATAATCTGAGAATTATGTATCAAATCAATTGTTACATTTTAACTTTTATGTAAATGTATTTGAAAATCTCTGCATATTTTTATATGTATTTGGCCTTAAAGCTATTCATTATATATATTGTATTTGTTAAAACTTAGGCCCTTCTCCCATTACGATACGCCCGCGCGACTCTAATCTCGGAGACTAGTCGCCGCGAAGTATCTCACATACATTTATATAAAGACTACCAACCAGTATCGTAGTGTGCTAGTCTCCATATAATCGGATCGGCGTATCGTAATAGGAGAAGGGCCTAAATTGTAAAAACAAAATTAGTTAGGTAACTGAAAATTATTAATTGTGTTATAGAAGTTACCTATTTTAGATAGTGTAAGCATTTAGTGATCATAAATTTTGGTATTTTGTGATTATTAGACCTATGTGGCTTAAAAATAGTGAAGTCTGAATTTGGTTGAATATTAATGGCAAAATTGTGATAATACTAGGCTATAGATATTTACGAAGCTAGAACAGAGTTACGATTATCCGATGTGATATAGCCTATAAATGTGAGTGTGATTGTGTCAAATATCAGTAGATAATTTGTTTATATTTTATGGGCTCATCAAACTCCAATCTTCTGAAGCCTGTGTGAGGCCCAAAACAACAACACATGAAAGCATTATGCTATCATTGCAGTTGGATAATATCATCTAACCCAATTGTTATATTTTTACTACAAATAGTATTTCCGTTTTACAGATTGGTCTTCTGAGATTGTTTTTGGAAAATATTATAAAAAATGTGAGAAATCAAGGTTTTTCAGGTATTGGTTATATTAAGTTAAAACCAATACATACATACTTTTTGAACAATTAATAATTATAATTGCTCAAACAGTAAACAAGAAATGTGCTCACATTTCACATATTATAGATGTTCTGATTTTTGCACTACTTTATAATTATTATATTACGCATATGCATAATAATATAACAAAAGTTTCATTTTGTATCAAATAAATTTCGCAACGATAGTCCAGGCGTGGTCATGATTTATGACTTGATTGTTACTGGATAAATGACTAAACTTACGGGTTAATCACGCAATAATTGTAAGCAATTTACCACTCATTATTTGTTCCTAATAAATTATTTTTAAGTGTATAATTGTAAACGTATGTATCCCTGATGATACATTCCCAATAGACACTCCATTATCTCTAGTATCAAAGTGATAATAATTCAGTGATCTAATTTAGTTTTAAATGTACAACAGATAAGGTTGATGTTTTTTAAGTGGAGTTAAGCTTACGTTAATTGCTGATTTTTGTTACAAACTAGTAGTAAATATTGAATATATTAAGAAATAAAGTATATTTTGATATGTCGATCTTTCATTGAAATAAAACTACCATAAGTATATTAATATTTATATTATTCAAACCAAATTCCGATGCAAAAACTAAGTCCCTCAGCCCTTTTATAAGGCACTTCCTCTAATCACGCGTTTAGCCATTAGCTTGAATATTTTAACTTGACGCGACTAAACTATCATTCTAAAATATTCAAGCTTCACATACTCCATAGTACTTAACATACATGATAATGATTAATGTATATTGTGCATATCTGTGCAGTTTCTCACCCAAAAATAGTAGTTCAGAATACAATAGGGTATTGTTATTTCCTTATGGTCATTTATGGCATATCATTCATATATTTTATACCTATAAGCTTGCAAGTGCTAATACTATGATCAATAGTAATAAACCAGAAACACAATTTTATTTCCTGTTTATTAACTAAAAGCTAATGGAAATTTGAACTTTGTCTTTAACCTTATCTTGATAAGCTTGAACCCTTGATATCATGCAATAATATTGTGCATTACCTTCACATTAGTTAGGCATGCATGCGTCCAATATATCAAAACGAATACGAAATCCAATTTCAAACACAAATCGTTTCGTATCGATTTCTCAACAAGACAATCCGATTTCAAAATTCTATGTAGCCGAACCAATCTCTAACCATTAAACTATTTAGATTTGTAGCCAAATGCATTCTGACTGATGCGAATAAATTTGCTTTCTCTCTTTCTAACCAATGTTAGCATAGCGGAGTAAAAAAGATGGCGCGAATTTCGGACGCGAAGCTAGTCTCAACTAAAATCGGATTTCTAAAAACGTATTTTGAAATCTGAAATCGGATAAATAACAGTTTGCGTTGAAAATCGAAAACGCCCATCTCTACTTCACATTGCATAAATGGCATGTTGCCTCTACAATCAATTTAGCTAAGTGGAAAACATATTAGACCAAAAAGAGATAACAACCCACAAAAATAGCAAAGTAACTACTTGATAATAGTTTCAAACTACATTTTGGTATACCCTTGTTTATAATAAATAACATTGGACTTGAGATTCTAATTATATCTATCAGCACATTCAATTGATAACACTAACTATAATTTACTTATACCTAAGTTGGTTATATCTGTAACATTGAACACTTGAGGCGAATGAAATGGATATTATAATTTTTAATGCATGAATCCTATAACATACAATGTTTGTCATTGATTGACTAGCACTAGCTTTAAAGCTACATACAGCACTGCGTCTTTCCAATCTATACAAGGCCAGAACGCAAGGGTATGAAACTAATCACGTATAGATTGTAAATAACTTTTTTACTAAGTTCTTCCAATCCATACACGAGCAGTACGCAAATAATCGCGTATACTTCGTAGTAACGTAGAAGTTTTTCTTGTTCCATAATATACAGCGCCAGTGCGCATGCGGACTAATCGTGTATATATTGGAATAAGCGCGCGAAACTCTAGATTACAATTTATACGCGAGCAGTTGCATGCTCGCCATTTTGATTTATTGACCTCTCTTTCTTTTTCATTGAAATTCCTATATGCGTGTCTATTTTAAATATTGCATCATCTTTCGGCACGTGCCATTGTTTTGAATGACGGTTTTTTGTTGTTTCTGCACAAATAATATATAAAAAGTGGTAAATACAATAGATTACTTAATTCAAATATAAACAATGATTACTAAGGACAGTCTAGAAGAGTTTTTACTTAATAAATGTGGTGAATACAAACAAGAACTGTTTGAATTTGAATCTTCGGAAAAGTTTAAAGTGATTATCAAGTGCAAGTTAAGTAGTGAAGACTACTCTGGATTTTGTAAAGTGTTTATTGAACATTTTTTTAATTTCTCAAACACGAATTGGATTGTACGTTCAACATTTCAAAAGTACCCTATGTTCACCGGGGATAGTGTAGCTATCCAACAGTGAAAGAATTATTCAAATCGGTTCAGTAGTTTCGTCTATTCAATTCAAACTTACAAACATACAAACAAACAATCAATCAAATCTTTCCTATTTATTATATTAGTATAGATAATAAATAGAACTGCATTCACAGATTTTTTAAAAATCGCCTGCCTCTACCGGGAATCAAACTCGCGAAATGTGAAAAAAAACACCATGTATTTTATGACAACTGTCGAAAGGGTCAATCATAAGGATTATTTTTTCCTAAGGAACATAGCATCTGTAATGAAAGGAAGATCATGAAATTTAATATTTTATTTGAAATAATTGTTGTTGCCCTGGTGTTGTACTAGAAGGCTAGAGCGTTTTTAATGAAAGATAGTTTGAGGTAAAAAGTCACGTATACGTATTTCTTGATTACAACGACCAGGACAACCGATCGGAACTTCTTTACGCGTGTAAGTCTCGATACCGACTGACTGTTCGTTGTGGTTCTGAAGAAAGGTCCGATCGGTTTCCCCCGCTTAACATATTCTGCTATGAATAGGTACAAGGTCTTACATCTATAATAAAAGCCTTTCGACAGTTATCATAAAATACATGGTGTTTTGTTTTTCACATTTCGCGAGTTCGATTCTGGGTAGAGGCAGGCGTTTTTTAAAAAATCTGTGAATGCAGTTCTATTAATTATTAAAAATAAAATGATGTCTTCTTTCAGTAAAATATCCTACCTTCAATATTTAATATACTTTCCCTCCGTGTGGCATGGCCGTGGGACGCCCTGTATACTCGAGCAGTTTCCTATGGCTGCGTTCTGGCCTTGTACAGAATGGAAAGACGCCGCGAGCATCCGCGATACAAACTATACACGATCAGTACGCAAAATTCGTGTATACATTGTAATAACAGAGTTAAAAACAGCACTACAATATATACTCGAGCAGTTTCCTATGGCTGCGTTCTGGCCTTGTATAGATTGGAAAGACGCTACAGCACTAGCAAAGTTTGGCAAACCTTAAAATTTGCTTAACCCTAAAAGTATATAATGAAGCAAAAACTTATTAAACATCAGCAACAAACAATTTCGGTAGTTCAGACTCTAACCGTATCACTCTTACTATCGAAGTCAAACGCCAATCATCATATGGATTAGTATTCTTTGGAGAATATGATTCTGGAGCTGTAAATGTACTGTAGTACGAGATTAACTCGTGAGACTGGTCTCCATCTAGATCAGCGATCATTAGAGATTTCTCTTGATATTCTAAATCAGGCTGGCATATTGGTAAAGGTGCGTTTGTGTCAATAGGCCCACGGACACATATTTGCACAATATCGGTCTGACTTACATTTACATTGTGTGTCTGCATCTTGTCAAATGATACTAACACTATTCTCTCTGAAATGTCATGTACAGTGAAGTTGGTATACTTGATGAAAGATGAAATGGAAGCAACGTCAATGAGGGGTCGGTTATAAAATATATCATTGGCATTCTTTGGACTCTGGTTTTGTACGTTGTAGCGTACTTCATCGATTTTGTGTGCACCCTTTGCATGGTATGCACTGTTCCACTGTCATAATTTTAGTACAAACCCTCGTATTGAGTTCGCAAAAGCAAATGAGCTAGGTCTCATAGCATAGACATGGTTTGCAGCATATTCCCAACCTGTATTAGTCGTACCGTTTCTTTCTAGTAATAATTTTAAATTAACTCTACATGAATTTGGACATTCACCAGAATTTTCAACTATCAGTTTTCCAGGCCCATTAGTGAATATTTCCCGTGTATTCCCAATGCTTTTCTTCAAACTTAAATTGACTCTTTTAGTAACAGACGGTGTTGAAGAATTAGTAGATTTATCAAGCTTAAGCAATTTTCGATATAACGTTGGATATGTAATTAATCGGACAGCTTCTGAAGTTCCATTTTTGCATATGTAAGTAATGGAATCTGATTCTGTCAATAGTTTTACTGATAGACAGTCGTTAATAGACATAGGCTCCCCAATAATATTGCCAGTTGCACCAGAAATAATTAATAATGAATTGTGATTTGTATTTGGAAGTACAGTTGCTACTGTCAAGAGATCATTGACCTTATCCTTGTCCATATCTTTCATTAGAATGGGGAAATCAATTGCTGCAATGTTCAATATTTTACCATGCTTATGAATATTCCAGTAGTAGGTTCCAGATAAGGGGTTTAACGCAGCGAGTAGGCCTTCAGATCCTGCCACTATACAATCCTTCTGATTGTCCCTGTTCACATCTACCAGCTGGCAGTTAATTTCTGTTGGAATCCTGTTGTCCCTTGTGTACCAGCCAACTTTACCAGAATTGCCAACAATGAGTAAAACACCATTCACATTATCATGTTGATCATTAAACTTTTCCATCTTCATGTGATTTCCGCGATATATGAAAATTAAATTCTTGGTGTTCGGTATCGCTCCCTCGACCACTTGAACGGCGCCTGAGAGCTCGATTTCATCGTACGGCAGTTCCCAACTGGTGGTTTTATCGTGCCATTCGTTACTCACGCAACTTCCGACTTCCGAGCAAGGTATTCCCCACAAGAATATAACAACAGTGAATATGCAGACGAGGATCGACGTGATGAAGGCGCATCGTCGCGGGAAAGACATCTTATTCGAGACATCCGACTGTAGGAAACTAACGTTGTCCATGGTGCTCTCTACAGTGTTAACGTTCGTGTTAAACTCGTCCATATCACTCAAACTGTAGTTCTTAGACGACTGCAGACCACTGTTAAAGTCCAGGTTGTTGCAGCTGTCGGTGGCTTTGATATGAGCATTCTCCAACTTGTGGTCGTCTTCAGATTCAGAGTCGGTTAATATCTGCTTCAATGGCGCGTAGTTACCGCCGTTCCCATTTGCTGACATGGCGTATGCAATATCAGTAATCTAAATTACTTACATCGTAAGTGAAAAGATTGATTTTCGAGTTGAACAGTGATTATTTACGAAATAAAGCACAATATAAATAAAATCAATAAAAACATCCGATTTGACAGCGGTCTTTTTTTTTTTTTGTTTTTTTTTTGCTTTGACAGATTGATTGTAATATTGGTCCGAATGATGACATTGATACTTAGAGCATTGATATGATAGTGAAATGGAATCAATTTTTTTATTTCGGTTTTTACCAAAATTAAATGTTAAACTTGTAAGGTTAAATGAGATTATTCATTATTTATAACTATGCGCCACCGCGGATCTATATTTTGTTACATAAATATTTTTGTCATATTACCATTTTTCTATTAAGGTTCCGTCAAGTATTTCCCATAATTCCAAAAGGGTTCCGTCCGTCACCAAAAAAGATTGAGAACCATTGTATTAACCTATTCAATGCACTGCATTGCATTTTATACTGTTTTTACAAGATAAGATGTTTGGACAAGATTTCTTTATTTTTGGTAGGTACGACGACTTTTTGGCTGGGTGCGTGCCTGTCTGCAGAGAGAGCAGGCATTGTTCATTCTCATTTCTCTCACGAAAACAGGCGCAATATTTATGATGGTACTTCCTTTAGTTTGTCAAACCCAGATAAAGAAAAAACTGGAGGCCAAACTCCTTCATACCATGAAGCAAAATTTAATGCATTCTATCTCGTTCTATATATATGTCCCTCTCCTCTCTTTCTAACTTTATTTTTTATAAAGAGAGGAGGGGGGACCACACCGACCAAAGGAGCGAGATAGAAATGATAGAATGCAGTCAATTTTGCTTCAAGATATGTATGGAATGGAGGAGTTTGGCCTCCCAGTTTTTTCTTTAACTTCATGGTCAAACCCGACCCCAAGCCCATTTCCGATTTCGTCTGACAGACTCAAACTTTGCACTGCATCATGTATGGCTCTTTAAACGAATGCCACCGTGTGCGCGTGCCCGTACAGTATGAATTCATATTAATATTTTTGAGCAAGTGTATATAATAGTAACTTACTATTAGTAAGTTGCTACTCACGGAACTGAAATTCCGTGTTGCTACTCTTCTATTAGGTACCTATGTTCTTGAATGAAGGTCGGAGCGTAGCACAGCACAGTAAAAAATATTGATTTTTAAACGGACTTATCATACATTTTATAATATGTATTGATCCGGGAATTGAACCCAGGACCCCGAGATCTCGACCCGATACTTACTAGACCAACGAGGCGTTCTATAAATTATAATTATAAAAACACATAAAAATAATATCTGAAAAAGCCATATTTTTTACTGTGTTGGCTAGAATGTATGGATTAAAAGTAATGAAATAAAAATCTGTTTCTAGGCAGAATGTATATTTTGTTTTTATATTGTATATAAATTATTTGCAGTTCTTTTGATACATTAGTCTACAAACATTTAAACACAAAATTCTCCTATTATGTCACACTTATTTAATTGGTGCTTTCTCCTTACAAAATGGTATAAAAATAAATTTGTTTCATAAAGTAAATAATGTACCTATTCAGTTATGAGGAAATACACAAGGAAATAGACACGCACACCTATTTTCGAGGCTGACTTTAACTTATGGTGAATCACTAGAGTAGAACGCATACAGAAGAAGATTTTAAAGATTTTTTTTGTTAATTAAGGAAATGCTAATGTAAATTAAGTTAATTAAACTAATTTCCTAATTTTTATCTTTACCTTTTTTAATCATTTTTTTTCCATTATTTTAATTTCCAGCATTACATACTTATTTGAAAAAGAAATTCTGTATGCGTTATACTATAGTGATGTAACGCTAACTGGCGTATCTAACCAATTAGTTAATAATTTGCTAAACTTCCGTTAAGATATTTTGATAGATGGTGAAACTTAAATATATTCTAATTGAGATTATTCAAGGTACAATTATTAAGTTTACCTTACATTAGTGAATATCACTAGCCGATGCTTCACCATACTACATTTACCTTTTATATTAGGATAGTATACCAAAGGACCATTATATGGTTAACAAAGGGGTTTGAAGATTTTTGTATGGAGGCTGGCTTACCTTGTGGTACGCCATTTTGATTTTCTTTCAAAATAGCGTTCACTTAAAATTCTATGAAAAATCGATACCTTACATTAATACAAACATAATATGTTATTAGACAAAAACCTGTAAAGTGTCACATTTTAAAGCTATAAGCAATTAAAGGTTTACTTCTTTATTTTAAGATTTTTTTGTGTCAAGCTATAGTGTACATAAAATTCATTCAAAAATGTATACCTGACATCAATACAAACATAAAATGTCATTAGACGAAAACCCGTGAAGCGTCACGTTTTAAAGATATAAGCAACTAAAGATTTATTTTGGGTTTTTTTTTTGTCTCATGTTATAGTTCACATAAAATTCATTTAAATATGGATACATGACATCAATACAAACATAAAATGTTATTAGACGAAAACCCGTAAAGTGTCACGTTTTAAAGATATAATCAACTAAAGTCTAACTTCTTTATTTTAAGATTTTTTGTGTCAAATCACATTAAATTCATTCAAAAATGGATACCTGACAACAATACAAACATAAAATGTCATAAGATGTTATTATTACTATAACTTGTGAAAAAAAAACTCAAAATAAAGAAGTAAAACTTTAGTTGCTTATATCTTTAAAACGTGACACTTTACGAGTTTTTGTCCAATAACATTTTATGTTTGTATTGATGTCAGGTACCCATTTTTAAATGAATTTTATATGAACTATAACTCGAGACAAAAAAAAAACTCGAAATAAATCTTCAGTTGCTTATAACTTTAAAACGTGACACTTCACGGGTTTTCGTCTAATGACATTTTATGTTTGTATTGATATCAGGTATCTATTTTTGAATGAATTTTATGTGAACTATAACTTGAGAAAAAAAACCTCAAAATAAAGAAACTTTACTTTGGTTGCTTATATCTTTAAAATGTGACACTTTACGAGTTTTTGTCTTACAACATATTATGATTGTATTAATATAAGGTATCGATTTTTGATACAATTTTAAGTGAACGCTATTTTGAAAAAAAATCAAAATGGCGGACGCGTAGGAAGGCCAAAATCTTCAAACCCCTTTTCGATAACTATGTACTAAAAAACTAAAATTAAGAAAAATAAATAGAAAACAAAAACAAGAAATATTTACAACATTCAGCCTCAAAAATACTTCAATATATCTATGGTGATTCCACAATATGGTTGTATTGATGGCACTATGTTTAAAACATAACAGTGACAGAAATTACAATACATATAGTGCGACAAACTTATCTGTTCCGGTGGCGGCGTCGCTACTGTCGATTTAAAACTGTCATTAAATATCGTTTTTGCATAGCATTTCACGTAGTTCCAATTTTGGCCACCGGAACAGATAAGTTTGTCGGTCTATACTTGATTATGGATGCCGGTGAATCATAAGTGTTAGAATGAACTGAAGAAGACTTATTAGAAATAGGAACAAAGAATAAGTTCATCACACGTCTGTGAGGGAATAACTAGTGCTTAACCGAGGAATAAATTAATAAAAATATAGCTCTATATAATAATGTGATTCAATGGACAAGATTAGGCATTAGTGAACATTTGCTAACATAATAATATCAGGAGCGGCCTTCATAAACCTTGTCGCACAATACAAGCAATTATCATAAATGGTGCGAACTGAAGCCTCACTCTTGAACTTAATTTTCTTATTTGGTAGTAGAAATTAAATATACAATAGAATTAAATTGTACATTTTTTGTTATAATATATTACTTTCCTTGTGAATAAGAATTCTACCAAATCAAGTAAATTAATTCAAGTGAGCAGGCTTTAGACATTGAACAGAGAAGACATACATAGTCACAGTAGACATTAAACGAATCAGTCTTGCATTATTTTCACAAAACATCTTTATATACAGACACAGAGTCGACTTAACAAAAATAATCTGCGTTAAACATTCCACTAAATACCATAGTTGAGTCCCATATTGAATACTTACGAATAATACAGTTACAATTTAAACTATTATAAATTAATATTTTGTTAGTCGGTAGTTATACGGGAGCCGGCCCCTTGTCTAGCATCCGGTGCTAGTACTTAATATACAATGCATACTTTGTACAAATTAAATACAATATTATGATAGCACTGACGAAGTCCGTCCGTCCTCGCCCGTCCGCTCCGCGACCACGGCGTACTATAAAACGCTTACACCCTTCCCACGCCCGCTAAGTCAACGCAAACCCGGTATTTACTTTGTAAATACAATAAATATTATTTTAGAAAAATATGGGTTTATTTTATTCACAGAGCACCGCGGCGCGATAACGAACATAACCTAAACGCGTCCGAACGCGATTTGACTAAATAAATAATACAGATCAGAGGTTAGATCGAGTAAGAATATTCGCCGAGATAGTCTATGAGAGTGGAAGGGAGCGGCAGGAGCCTGTGCTTGGGCGCGCACCACAGTTTTGGCTTCAGGGGGTTGGAGTCGAGCGCCCTGTGGATGGCGAGCCGCGCGGCGTGCAGCAGGCTGGGGGCGGCCTTGCGCAGCGGGCTGGACAGCAGCACGGGCGAGTGGGGGCAGCCGTCGCGGTCCACCCACATGGTGCCCGCCGCGCCTGCCGCCACCGCTGCGGTGTCCCGCGCCCCCCGCCCCGCGCGCGCGTAGTGCTCGATCAGCTCCACCACGCACCGGAACCGCGGCATGTACCGCGCGACTACCATGTCGCAGTCTAACCTGCAAGTCAAACATAACATTTAGTACATTGGCTTTCTACTCTGCTCACAGGGTACTTAGGAAAATACTTTCATCAGCCACTCAATATAAAGGTAACAATTTCACCTCTTCTTTGGATAAGTAATTGTAGCATTAGCATAGATTTCAATACAAAAATAATCAAAATTGGAAAGGATGTGTGTTGATGTCAATTTAAGGTTCTGTAAAACCTTATTTGTCATCAACACACTCTTTACATGATTAATATTTCATTGCCAACCAAAACTTAAAACAAAAAGGTCTTTGAGATTTACCACATACATTAGAAACATGCACAGAGCAAAATAAAAATATATCACCTTATAACTTTGTACCTTTAATCATCGCGAAACAAAGGAGTTAAATTATTCACATGTTATCCATAAGTAACATGTAAATGTAAATTACTCATTGATTCCAAAAACCAAAATTAATCATTTTATTCCTGCAATGACTAATTATTAAAACAATCTTTATCATGTTCATGTATAACTAACTAGCTTTGATTAAATTTTATTATTATATAGACCGTGTTCATTAATTATAAATAAAAACCTTTTGTCTACATACATGTGTATGAAGATTTTAGTCTACTATCAGCTAAAAGACATCGCAAGCAAGTCTGATACAGCCGATGAAAGATCAGTCGCAGAACCAACAGCTTTACGTGCTTTCCGAGGCATGAGGTACGGTGTGACTTTAAGCAGAGACATTTTTATTTTCAAAATAGTAAAACCACAAGACCTGATGGGGCCGTTGCTTAAGTGGGACCTATTAGCCTCTGCACTACAGAGGCAATAAACCTAATAACAGTTTTACGAATAAATGGAAGCTCACCTAAAGAACCCTTGGTCGAAGTGTAACCGGACTGAGGTGGGCCCCCGGTCCGTCTGCACTGACAGTGAAAACAGGAAGTTGCTGTCTCCAGAATTTCTGACGAGGAATGCTCCTACTCCTGCTTCTTTGAGTAAACTACGTGCACCCTGAAAGAAGGAAAACTCACATTATTTGGTGTACTTATGAATTGTCTAAATTTTGATTTATGAAGAGTTTTACTTTCTCATAATAATTATACTAACTAAATTATTTTACACTGATTAAAGTTGTATCCAGTAACAGATGTAAGCTATTGTATAGCTATTAGATGTAGCTTATGACTTCTGAGATATTTTTTTATGAAGCGGAAGAAAGAGAGAGAATATACTTGGTGAGAAATGAATTTGAAATGTTTTGATCATGTCCTTTATATGAAGTAAATATGAGTAAAACATATTGAAAACATAGGTATTAAATAATTAATAAAAAAGGATAAAAGACTACATGTGCCATATTTTGCAATGTGATGTTATCTTTATTTGCACAAGTATTTAAGACAAGGATACATAGGTCACCTCAACCTTAATATCACATCAACCCAAAACATTGAAATATTCATGTTTATAACTTTTTTTAATCTAATAATTTAAAAAAGTCCAAAAGAAGGGTTTTTTTAATAAAATTTTTGATAGAAAAACAGCTGTGGACAGACTAAAACGTTCGAACTATTGTCCATAGATGGCACTAACAGGAACTCCTTTAACATGCAAAATAATTGTGGTAGAGTTAAAATGTTTTTTTCTATAAACTAAGCTGTTTATACAATTATTAACAATTATTGTAGTCATTGTGATTTATAACAAAAAGTTGTATGATTACTGATGTTTATAGCTAAAAGTTACACGAGTTGTCAAGAGATGGCGCTAGTAGAAGCATGTCTGGCATGGCAACAACCATTTTCTATATAATTATTAAAACTTTATAATTATTTTAAAGACCATATTGCAAATTATATCTGTGGTATCTAGCTATATACAAATCGAAATTGGGTAAGTCCACAATAAGCAATTCCTAATAATTCCATTGTAAAGTACATATTTTGGACATTAAACATCTTTGAATGCACACCTCACTATTTCAAAATATTTTATTTATGATTGTTTGTTTGTATTGAATAGGCTCCGAAACTACTGAACCGATTTGAGTAATTCTTTCGCTGTTGGAAAGCTACACTATCCCTGGTGAACATAGATAGGGTACTTTTGATCCCGGAAATATGGGGGAAGGGGGGATTTTTGTAAAAGGAAATTACGCGAGGGTGAAACCACGGACGGAACGCTATTTTTTATGTAAAGCTAATCTACCAACCTGCCAATCCAAATTGCCATAGTACCACCCTGATAACCTTAACGCTTTATATGTGTCTGCTAATCTTGCTCTTAAACTGTCAGCGTATGGCGTTAAGGTGGGTGTGTATGGTGTGAGGTAGGTCGGTGGGAAGAGGAACGGCGTGGTCACGGGCGTCTGCGGCGTGTGGGGCGCCGGCCTCTTGCCCGGACACGCCGCCAGGGACACGCGGAGCTCATGCCTGCAGTTGGGACACTCCGCTGACCAGTTGCCAATAGGTACCCCAACTTCGACACATGCATCTGGAAAGATGAAAAGAGTAGTTGTAATAAAAATGTTAAAAAAATACCATGGAGGACAAAATCTAAAGAGTTCACTCATAAGTTTTGTAAGTCGTTTGAGTAATTTTATATCTTTTACATGCTTGATTTTCCACAAATTCCATGACTTAGACATTGTAGAAGATTATAACTTTTTATAATTTTTGAACACAATTTTGGACCCTATGTGGCTATATGCAAAGACCTATTATTATTATAAAAAAAGGCATCTGATAATCAGTATAATAAACACTCAGGCTCTAAAAATTCAATTGAGTAAAATGTTTTTGATAATAAGCTACAAACATCACCATTTTTATGCCACACTATAAAATTATACCTAAATCTCTTCAACTTGATTCATTAGGTATTTTGAACTATCAATGATACAAGTTTATTCTAACTGAATCACACTACACTATTGAAATAATCAAAAAGCATTTTTTGTTTATATCTACATAAATATAACTGAGTAAGAGACGCAAGCAGTAAAATAGTAATTTGAAGTTGTAATATTCCGCAAATACATAAACATAAAGTAGAACACACTCATTAATTTAACAAGGCTTCAAATGCTATCAGTTCAACACATCCTTTGCATATTAATATTCGCAAACAGCACAAGTTTATAGTGGAAGGTTACTATGATAAAACTTAAAAATACATGATAAGTAGTTCACACTGTATCAACTGTTTGTTCTCTTAACAAACATGCTTAAATTAGAAGGACTGATAAAAGTACTCAAGCTCTGACAAAGTCAACCAGACATGCAAATTTTGGGAAATTAAATTAAATTAAATCATAATCAGAAGAACTTTAAATAAAAATGTACCTATATTATTATTATAAAATGTGTTCAGTAATCTGTTCTGCAATGAATATTAAATCTTTTAAAATGTTCAACATTTCTATGAAAGCATTATTACTTTCGGGTGGTCAGAACATAGTCACTGATTCAGACGAGATCTGTAATTTTTTATTAAATTTATTTTTAGCACTATTTCACTAGAAAAACATAACCTCAAAACTTACTATGTAAATGTAACCTCGCTGCTAAAGTCATATTTAACGGATTTATAGCTTCTGTCCGTTCTATCACACACATTTGTGGTTCACTATTTGGTGGGCTGGTATCTGATCCACCCGCCTCGCTTCCTGAGGCCACGATTTAGATAGTTGAAAGTTACCACTGTACACAATTCACAATCCAAGGTTTTGTCAGGAGCACATAGCCATAAGGCATAATATCATATCACTTTCTAACACAGTGTTAAATTCCAATGTGGTTACGTAATCACTTGTCTTCCATAAGTTCCATTTATTTAATATTATATTAAAATTATGTAAAAAATCTTTTACAATCGTTCCAAAACTTCAAAAACGTCAAAGATTTCAAACTTCAAAAACCAGCCGAATTTAGTGTTGACGGGTCGCACAATGTTGTCATGTTTGTAGTAACGTGATATTTTTGGTAATATTCACATGTACAAAGTATCACGTAAAATGTTTAATTAAAACTGAAATTATTGTCGTCCGGCGCGACCGCTCGCAGCCAACGCGACGCTACAATTTGGCATTTGCTCGAATTGCTCGTTGCGTTGCCACACTCGCACACTGACTGAAGTGACTAGTGAGCGTGAGCGGAGCGGAGGGGGATTAGTTGGAATAGTTGGTTGGCTCGCTACTTCGCTGCTCACCGAGTTCACGAGAAGTGAGGGAGGACGCAAGCGACGCTCAGGCACACACAACCACGCGTCCACGACACGACCGATACGAAACTCGAACATTGAAATTCTGAGAAAAACATTTACAAATCACCAGTTATCTAGCCTAGCCATTCTCCGTGCGCATTCTTCATTGTATTTGCGTTATTTACATAGACCATAAACATAGCTTGCTTGCCAAATGCCGGTTCTACGTAGAATAACTAATAATTATGTACTTTGGATGGATTATTTCCGATGTAAGAAGTCCATCGTTGAAAAATATAGCAACAAAGCTTGGCATATAGGAATATTAATTATTGTGAATAAAAACGGAAACGTTTTTGATAAAATTTTTGATGAATCTGATTATACACAGTTGACTGAGTGAAGATTTCGATTGTTCAACTTCTACTTTTTTAAAGTCGATATCGTATTATTTTAATTGAAAAGTAATACAAAAGTTATAATAACCTATTGACATGAAATTTCATTATGATTCCTGGTAAAGCGTTCTCATAACCCGGTTATTGAGTTCTCTTTAATGCGTCCTGCTGACTAGAAACACGCACGACAATTTGTACCGAAACGATAATTACGAGTTATGTTAAAAGAATAAAACATGGATTTGTGTGAGCAAGATAATTTAAATTTTGAATGTCATCTTGTTGCATACCAGCGATACTTTACGTTTATCGTAAATAAAGTAGTTCTACTCTAATAATTACACAGATAAGATAATTTATTCGAGGGAATATGAATGACGTTTGTAAGATAGGTTTTATAGAATAATAATTATTATACCTATGTATTACGATACTAATAAGCGCCATTTGCCTTTCACGGAAGTTGACTAAGAATTTTAATTTTTATATTGTTTTATTAATTTTATGATAATATTATAATTAATACTAGCTTTTTCCCGCGACTTCGTCTGCGTGGAATAGTTATTTAAACCAGCATTTTTATTAATCACTTATTTTCCAAGTAACACATAAATTTTATTATTAATAAGGTTTACCTAATTTTAAGTTTCGACTCGCCATGAAACATTTCATCTTTGAAAACCTACTTTACTACTAAAATGTTAAATCTAAAATCAAAATCAAGTCAACCAATGCAATTTGATATGGCTTGAATAATACTTGAAGAAAAATACGAGATCAAAACCATATCAAATTTATCGAATGATCTAATAATAATATGATTTTTGTCATAATAAAAATTGCAATGAATAAAAGCCCCAGGTGTTTGATTCGCATTCGAGTGCGGCATGCGAGAGCGAGTTCCCCGTAGTGCGATTATATTCGGCGTTCTCAGAATCCCTTACCTGCGTCCGCGCAGCTTTCACAACCATCTGCCGGCTGTCATTGGCGTGCAGTGTGCACTCGTGATACGCAGCTGCGTACTCTGTTCATTTGAATAGTCCCAATTTAACTGAACGATTTAAAATTGTGATGGCATAAAAAGATGTTCATAAAATTGCGAATACATTGTAGGTACTAAAATATAATAATATTAGTAGTCAATAGCGTTATTGATTTTACAATATTTATGAATGATGTAAATTATTTGGTGGTAGAGCCTCGTTGTCACCGACAATGGTGTCAACATGAATGGGTCGGCTCGACCGGAGAAGTACCACCCTCTCATAGAATATCGACGTGAAATAACTGCTGTGCAGTTGTGTTTCGTTCGGTGAGTGAGAGTTCCGGAGACCCTCGGGGGATTGTTGCGGCGATACTGGGGAACGGTGGAGGCTTTTTGTGTTCCCATTGTCAAGTGGAATGTGTTGACCCGTCGGTCAGGGAGACCCGTAGAAACGGTTTTATCCGCTGGCCGCCCGCGGTACAGTACAGGGGCCCAATCGAGCTTAACCACCTTGAGAGGCTGCCCTTTCATATCGCGCATAATCTCGGAGTAGTTCGTCGTGCCGGTTGGTGACCGGACGGTGGGGACCCGGCGAGTACTTCCGGGGGGGTACGGGGGCCCTTCCGCCCGACGGATCAGCGTTACTTCCCTTCTGACAAGTAACGGGGAGGCAGATTTCCTCACATCTTTTTTTGCCCTTTTATCGCTGCAGCGCTTCCCCACTTCACGCTTCTTTTACACATTATATGGCCTCGTCACACCCAAATTTGAGTAATAATACAGCGGTGCACTCCCCCACCACCCTGTTCAACGTGGAGTTCACTAACATTCGTGGACTCCACTCAAACCTTAATGCCGTCCACCAACATCTGGAGACAGTGAAGCCTGCCATGCTTTTCCTGACGGAGACACAAATACAGCGACCAGCCGACACTTCGTACCTTCAGTACCCCGGCTACGTGCTTGAGGAACATTTCCTCGCGAAAGCAGGGGTCTGCTTGTTTGTCCGCTCGGATGTTTGTTGTCGTCGTCTGCATTGTTTGGAGGAGCCGTCCATGTCCTTTCTTGCGGTACACGTTAATGTGGGCCAGCTTAGCCGCATTTATGTGTGCCTGTACCGATCCCACTCCGGAGATGTAGAAACCACTCGACTCTTTGACATCTTGAGTCGGGCGGCTGATGACGCGCAGGCGCGATATCCAAATGCGGAAATGGTTTTTCTGGGGGACTTTAATTCCCACCACGAGTCCTGGTTGGGTTCCTCTATTACTAACCATGCCGGAAGGACATGCTCACGCGTTCGCTCTTACCCATTTAGGGATTGCAACCGGTTCTACCCGGAACCGAAAGAACCGGGAAAAACCGGTTTTTTTCGTCAGCTTAAGAACCGGTTCCAGAAACTTCAAGAACCGGTTCTTTCGGTTCTTTCGATTCTCTCAGGTTTTGCACAATTATCATAAAGAATTGTTATAGGAAGGTATTTAGCATGAATCGAGCTTTCATAATCACCTTACTAGAGCTGCTAATAAGACAAGAATTCACTCACAATTTTTTTCCTGAGTAGCAAGATTATTATTTGCAGTACTTGGCTTCTTGTAGGATAACCAAATAGTTCTGAAACAACTTCTTGTAGCCGAAATATTCTCATTATAATTTTCCATAAAAATAACATCTCTACTCTTTACTACTTTGTGTGTTTTAGGGTCCATCAGGCGATATCCCTTTGATGCTTTACAATAACCCACAAATATCATTTTTGTTGATTTTTTATCCCATTTTTGTCGTTTTTCTTTTGGGATATGCATCATTGCTACAGTGCCAAATATTTTCATATGTGACAAATCTGGTTTCTTACCTTTCCATAATTCATAGGGGGTTTTACCTTCTAAAGACTTTGTCGGAGAGCGCTTTACAACATATGCTGCAGTTGCTAATGCTTCGGCCCAATACTGCTTCTCCAGGTTAGCATAGAACAGCATGCATCCCGCTCGTTCTACTAAAGTCTTATTCATCCTTTCAGCCAAACCGTTGTGCTGAGGAGTATACGGAGTAGAGGTTTGATGAATTATACCATGGTTAGACAAAAACTTTTCAAAAATTATAGTTGCAGTATTCTTTACCATTATCGGTGCGAATGTTGACTATTTTGCCATTTTGTACTATACATCCCTGGTTATTGAATGTAACATCTTCACAATTGTACTAACTGAAAGTAAATTTGCAGCTAGCCCAGGCACAAATAAAACATTTTTTACTTGTATTTTATCCTTTCCATTTACTTGAATGTCCACACAACCAACTCCTTTCACCAGGTAACGGTTCTCTGTTGGCTAAGTACTGTAATATTCTTGACCGTTGGTTCTGTGACATTGTACATCCAATCATTCCTGCTTGTCATGTGCATGGATGCACCCGAGTCTATATACCATTTATCACTACTGCTGTCTTTCTCAGTTGCTGAGAAAGCTGCTATTAAACTGACACTTTTATCATCTTTACTTTCCATTGGTTTCTGCTTACAGTTACTTACAAAATGCCCCTTTCGGTTGCATTTGAAACACCTAGGACCTTTCTGTTTCCCCTGCTGAGTGTTACTGAAAGTTTTCTTTGTACTTGAATACAAGGCAGTTGACTTTGAAAGACTAAATCTCCTGTATAAGTTTAGTTTTCACTGAGTCAGCACTTATTTTAATTCCAGAACTCTCTAGCCCCATGATCATAGGCTTATATTTCTCAGGTAGCCCGGCCAACATGAGAATGCCAAACCACTCGTCATTAACCTCAAAACCAATATTCCGCAGCTTGTGAGCTGTGTTCATAATCTTGCTTTCATAATCTTCAACACTGTTACTTGACTCCAAAGTGGTGTTGATTAAATCCTTAAGTAATCCGACTCTTCTGGTCAGGCCATTATCATCGAAAGCTCTCTGTAAACTATCCCATACTTCTTTAGCTGTCTTGCATTCTTGGACATAGACGTAACTTTGTGGGTCTAGTCGTAAAATAAGCTTTGACTTCTCTTTAACATCCTTGCTTGGATCCACTGGCTTGCTATCGGGGCGCTCGATACAGCAACACAAGTCTTCATGCTCCAGATATGTTTTTAGGCTGAATTTCCAGGTAGCAAAGTTTTCTCTGCCAACCAATTTTTCCAAATTAAACATATTTGAGCCCATTTTTCGTATTTTCTTCGTTAGCGTCACTTCAGATTTAAAATCGCAACGACAATTTCACGGACTGAGTTCGACTAAACTTCCGACCGTATTTCCAACAGTACCACAACGGAACTACGCTCTGCTACCATAAAGGATATTCCTAGGTTGTTGTGGTATAGAAATAAACGGCTTTTAGATAAAATTAATTATAATTTATTCACGAGAGATCACAATGACAAGACGTTACAACGGCAAGAGAGAAAGATGGCGCCAAGCGCGCAGAAAAAAAAACTAAAATGGTTGCATTCCATTTCACTAACACATTTTGGTGTTGATTATAGTAGTTTATTTAAAAAAAGTGTTCTTTTAATAAAAAAAGGCAATTTAATTTTTTTTATTTTGGGAACCGAAAGAACCGAAAAAGGAACCGGTTCTCCCGGTTCTTATGACCACAAGAACCGAAAGAACCGGTTCTTTAAAACAGGACCGGTTCTGCATTCCCTATCCCATTCCCTGACACAACTGGTTAACCAGCCCACCAGGATACCTGACATAGCTGGTCAAACGCCTTCTTTGCTGGACCTTCTGCTGACGACCCATCCAGTTGGCTACCGGGTTGAGGTCCAGACGCCTTTAGGCTCCTCGGACCACTGCCTAGTGTCTAGCTCAGTGCCAGGCACAGTACCTCCGCAGCCTGCGGTGGTCAAACGCCGGGTTTGGCACTACTCGTCAGCAGATTGGGACGGGATGCGTGATTACTTCGCATCCGTTCCTTGGGGTAAGCGTTGTTTCAGCGGGAAGGATCTAACGGCGAGTGCCGCGGCTGTTGCTGATGAGATCGGTCTTGGTATGGAATATTATATTCCCTACTCCGATGTTGTTAGCAGAAGCCGTGGACGCACCTGGTTTAATCGCGAATGTGCTGATGCTGTTAGTAATAAACAGGCTGCATATCGTGCTTGGATCAGGGGTCGCGCCTGTAAAGATCCTAATATCGACTCGCTGAAAACTGCGTATAACGCTGCCACAAGGGCCTGCAAAAGGGCGTATGTAAGAGCGGACGCTCAGCGCGTAGCACAAGTAGGCATGGAGTTAGTGTCGCACCCTACTGGGTCACGTAGTTACTGGCGTTTAGCCAAAGCCGTGCAAGCTAACTTCTGTAAGCCCTCGCTGCCTCCGTTGAGATACCCTGACGGCTCACTTGCTCATCAGCCGCAGGAGAAAGCCGACCTCTTGGCTAATCTCTTTGCGGCTAACTCCCGAATCGATGACTGTAGCGCGCCTCCACCAACGATAACTCCCTGTGGTTTCGCAATGCCTAATGTCCATATTAGGCAGCGCGATGTGCGCTTTGAACTACAGTCACTCGATGTTCGGAAAGCTTGTGGACCTGATGGTATCCCGGCGCTTGTTCTAAAACGCTGCGCAGCTGAGTTATGTCCTGTATTAACGCGCCTATATCGCCTGTCGTACTCATCGGGCTCTGTTCCTGAGGCTTGGAAGGAGGCTAATGTGCAACCGGTCCCTAAAAAGGGAGACCGATCGGACCCTTCAAATTATCGCCCCATTGCCATAACCTCAGTGTTGTGCAAAGTCATGGAGCGGATCATTAATAACCAGTTGATCCGCTACCTTGAAGATCACTCACTTATTAGTGACCGACAGTATGCCTTCAGACCTAAACGGTCAACGGGTGATCTTCTTGCCTACGTGACGCACCTCTGGGGGGAGGCAATTGATAAATATGGTGAGTCCTTGGCAGTCAGTCTTGACATTGCCAAGGCTTTTGATCGGGTCTGGCACAAAGCTCTTCTCTCTAAGCTTCCGGCATACGGTCTGCCCGTGCAGCTCTGTAAATGGATAGCTGGCTTCCTGCATAGGCGTAAAATTCGTGTCGTAGTTGATGGACACGCTTCGCAGTTCAGGTTAGTCAATGCTGGTGTCCCACAGGGCTCCGTTTTATCGCCCACCCTCTTTCTTCTGCATATCAATGATATGCTGCCTCTTGGGGACATTCATTGCTATGCAGATGACAGTACGGTTCACGGGCGCTATCTGGGTAGGCCAAGTGCTGGCAGGGCGATGGTTGATGAGATGCGGGAAAATCTTGTCACTGAATTGAACCGAGTTCTGAATCTCATTAGTGAATGGGGTTCCAACGATTTGGTTCAATTCAATGCCAAGAAAACTCAAGTATGCGCGTTCTCCTCAAAAACATCCCAATTTTTCCCACTCCCCGTTCTTCAGGGCACCCCTCTCAGTCTGCAGAAAAGCCTAAGCATGCTTGGCATGGAAATCCGCTGCAATCTAAATCAGGCTCAGTACATCGAGCATCTTATCTCAACGGCATCCAAAAAACTAGGTATCCTGAACAGAGTGCGTCGGTTCTTTACACCGGATCAACTATGTCTTCTATATAAGACTCAGGTTCGGTCCTGTGTGGAGTACTGTTCGCATCTTTGGGATGGATCTGCCAGATACCTCTTGGATGCCCTTGATAGATTGCAGCGACGGGCTATGCGCATTATAGGTGATGAGGAGGTCGCCAAAACCCTCGAACCTCTTCAATTGCGAAGAGACGTTGGTTCATTAAGTGTATTCTACCGCCTCTACCATGGTAAATGCTCTGAGGAACTCTTCTCCCTTATACCTCCCTCTCCGTTCCGGCTTAGAACCACTCGCTCTAGCCAGCGTTGTCATCGCTTTACCGTGGAAAGTATTCCATCGCGTACAAAAAAGTTCGATGATTCCTTTCTTTGTCGAACCATAAAGAAGTGGAACTCTCTGCCGGCTCATGTATTTCCCCCTTCCTACGACATGAGTTCCTTTAAACGAAGCGTGAAGCTGAAGAAGCACCTTGTGAGCCAGTACTGCGATGCCAACGGATAGAACACCACGGTGTTGCGTCCGTTGTCGTGGTAATTTGGGTTCCCCTTTTGCTTACCATCAGGCTAAGTGGAGCCAATGTACTGAGCTACTATAAAAAAAAAAAAAAAAAAAAAATGTTTCTATGCTACGTGGTTGGCGGCGATAAAATCTCGATTTATATTTGATCAAAAATACTTTTTGTTACAACGCACCAATTTAATATTTTTAAATTAAAATAAAATCTAACATTGCATAAAATATTACCCAAATAATCTAAATATTTTTATTTATTAATCCTATATAATTTGCTTCAAACAAACTTTAAATCCTCATTATTATAATTTCAATTTTTTACTTTCAGATAAGTACATAATTATCTCTTTTTATGAAGAAATTCTTTCTGAATGATCAGTACCTACAGAAATATATTCTATGAATTCTTATATGTAGGTGAGTCTATATTGAAAAAGTAAAGGTAAAAGAAAGACAAATTAACATCGTCTATAGATATGAATAGTCCCGTTCAATCGTTGTGTTAACTACCTAAATGCTTCGGAGAGGTCAGTGAATTTCGCGGAACGAGAAACAGCGTTTTCAATTTCACATCGCATACCGTTGATTCTTAGTATTATTTTTGAAGGGGGAGCGGACGAGTCAATACTAGGTACAGAAAACAATTACAGATTGCCCATCACTATTTTACGAGTTATGAAAGTGACGTTTAAAACTTCATTTTGTTGTCGTACCAAGTGACGTTCAAAAATTCATTTTAAATCTTTCTTAGATGTTTTAATCTAAGTTTTAAATTTAAACTTTTTCTATTGTCGTTTAAATATACCTATACTCTCCTCAATAATTTATAAAAAAATTGTTGACTATAATATTATGTAAAAAAGTGAAAGTCAATTTCAGCACTGACAGAATTAATATAAAAAAAATTAAATTAATAGGTACCCACCAAAGATTTAAATCTTTGGTACCCACTACATAAGTAGAATTGCAAACAAATTCGTTTTAAGCGGAATTTGGTACCTATTAAAAATTGCAAGAAACAAAACAAAAGCAGCTGTACGAGAATAAACAAAATAGCAAGTTCTCTGGCTTATGTGTTTATTTTAGAAATATTTTACTCATTAATTAATTTTGCTGGAAGTGCTGCATAATCATGTTTAAATAAAACTACTATTTTGTACGTATTGGTAGGGACTACTAGGGACTGGGGTATTCCGTATAATTCCGTATTACACACGAGGTCGCAGGTTCGATCCCAGTACCATAGTAGAAGCACTTGCGTGAATCAGTCTGTTATGCCGAATATAGTAGAGATGTCACGAATATTCGGCTACTATTCGGTATTCGGCCTATTCGGCCAATTTTTTTAATATTCGGTATTCGGCCGAATAATACATACTATTCGGCCGAATACCGAATACCTAATCATGAAAAAAGACACGTCATATTACTCAAGATTCTATGTATTTATTAACAAATTACAATCTCTTAGTAAGTAAAATTGACCATGATGGATGAAAACAAGTTTTTCAGCATTTGTTGGTAGCAAACGATTACGCTTTTCATCGTAAATGATACCAGCTTCGGAAAATAACCTCGTGCTGTACACGCTACTCCCAGGAGAAGAAAGATAAACTTCAGCAAATTTCGAGAGATTTGGTTATTGTTTTTCATTTACTGACCACCACTTGTAAGGATCAGCCTTCCGATCTAGACGAATAGTTTTCAAAAACAATCTAACTCATTTGCAGGGAGACAGGTTGCGACAGGTTGGTTCTTGTTTACGCGCTCGCTAAACATGTATTTTGTGCCGAATATTCGGCGCTTCGGCCGACAGCGTTGCCGAATATTCGGTATTCGGTATTCGGCCAAATCACTATTCGTGGCAACTCTAGAATATAGTCTCCACTCCCGAACAACACGCGCCGGACTGCGTTTGCCATCCCCATACCATCCAGACACTGGTGGCCCGTACCAAGAGGTAGGTATACTTAGTTTCTCTTTTTTGCCCCGTGCCATTAGGGCATGGAATGCCCTTCCGGCTCACGTGTTTCCTTCCTCCTATAATCCTGGGCTTTTCAGGCGGGGCGTGAAGCATCTATGCAGGCCTTCAGGGTGAGGGTGACTGGCTCAATGGGTACTATGATCTATTGAGCCAGTCAACCTTATATTTGGACCTCACTTTCGCTTGCCATCAGGTGAAGTGAGGCCATCCTGACTGCCTCTATATAAAAAAAATGTTTGCATTTTCTATGTAGGTAAGTAGTTAGGGTTTTCTATGTAAAATTTCTTATCTATAAAAAACCGAAATGAAATCGGGAGACCACATTGGAGGTAGGTAGACTATTGCATAGAACACCTTTACTTAATGTTTGCTTTGTGTTATGAGAGTAGGTATACTAAAGGTTCATCTAGAAAATATATTTAACACCTGTCATTTTATTTGTTTTTGACGTTATCTTCTTATCACATCAATTCACCAACTTAATTTGATCTATTCTAGAGTCATATGCCGACATGTTTTTACAATAACACTGTGGGAGCTTCTTCAAAGAAAAAGGGAGCATAGAAATTAGAATGTGACTAGTAGACTATACAATGTGATATTATTTTTTGGCTCAAATCTTTTTTTTTTGTCAACAAGGGGGAGAGTTTATTTATTCACTTTATTATTTAAGGCCAATTAAAAATAATGGCAGTACATAATACGTATATTATACACAGAGCACGAAACACTTGAGATAAGGTGAGGTCAACACGATGATGAGTTGATGAGCAGCCGAAAAAAAAAAGGGCATTATCTTTGGGGACAACGGGAGACAACGCAAAATGGGACGTTCTCGTCTAAAACGGAATGCGGTCACAATGACAGAACATTGAGAGATTGATGTTGTTTATATACAGACTAGACAAGCATGAGAAACATGAAATAAAATAAGCAGCAATCAAATAATCATTTATTTACGTTTGAGTTTGCAATCGGCCGTGTTGGCCGTGTTGAAATTCTTTAATTGATGTTATTATGGCTCGATTCGTGTGAAGTGCTGGGTTCTGCGAATGCTTGGGCAAGGTTTATTACGACCAGCTGTTGCGTAAAGTACCGCCCGTCACTGCCCGTTTTCGTCGCCTTTAGCATATTTTTTTTTAAATTCTTATCAAAATGTCTTGCTTTTACTTATGCAGTGACCACAATCTATTAAATAATAGTCGATATTATATCTAAGGGTTTTTCGGGCCAGACTACCAGAGCTGCAGCTGCTGCGGTAACTCCGAGTCTCCGATAGTTATTTAAAGCCGGACTGATGATTAGGTATTTCGTATGTGCAAGTTTAATCATGTTTTGCTTTCTTTCTAATTTTGATAACAAGATTGGTATATAATTTAATCAATTCTGAGAACATGTTGTTTTTTGTTTACGTTGGTTTTTAGGACGATATCAGTGCTAATACGGTGATTCCGCGTATAGCAAAGTTTGTACAGATACTTCGAGTGCATACCTACCTACTTATCTGTTATTCTATTTACCTAACACAACAAAACATTCTTAATTTAAATGCACTCCAAACGGGCCAGGGTCGGCAACATATAGATTTCGCTAATGTCGGACTTTTCGGCAAAATTAAAACAGTTTTTAAAATAAGCATTTTATTTTATCTAAGTACTCAAATCAATCTATTGCAATGCAACGGCAACTAACATAATGTAGATCAGACGAAAGAAATACTCCCTAAATAATTAAATAATACATTTTATATCTTATGTATTAGTTAGTGGACATCGCACTGTTAGTTAGAACTGCCTAAAACAACATTTACTATATAATTTTGAATATTGAGATATATATTTCAAACACACGTTTATTCTATACCTATGCAGTGCGCTGGGCGATATTATTGTACTGTGACTCATTTCGAACAATAAACACAAATTAATGCAGACAAACGTCAATCATTAAATCTTGGCTACATCTTGAATTGTTTCATACTTTATAACACTCATCTCGTACTTACATACTTATATATAAAGTTTGTGATTTAATTAGAAACGGCGTGATTGAGTCATTGTTTACCCTTAACTACAGTTCAATTACCGTGTCATTGTGATTATGTATTGAATAATGTATGCCTAAATACACAATACTTACCCGCCTACAGATAATATGAGTCGTTGCACGGTTCTTGAAACCCTCGCTGTGACGGTATCTTTCCCAGAATAGCTCTATATTCGCTATTTCTTAGATACATTCGTCGGAATTATTGTTCTAGGTATTCGAATAATTGTGTTTATTAACAGTTACATGGAAACAGTTATTAATAAATTCGATGAAAAGAATCAACTTCGCAATATCGATGTGATGTTAAAACCACGTTAAATTTTGGTGTATTATATTTCGTGTTAATTGCAAAGTTGGTAACAATTCCTAAAATTTATAGTCGCAAGGAGTAGTCGTTGTATGTAATCATTTTGTGTCTGTTTCAAGATTAATTCGACGGCCCCCCCGAATAAACGTGCAAAGGAAATTCATCAACTTTTCAGGAGAAATTAAAAACGTAAAAATGTGAATATTTCAACGTGGTATTTAAATATGCCTGTACAATGTATGACGAAATCAAAGAAAAAAAAATTTGGTATTAGTATAAGTCACAATAATATGGAAAATATTTATAGTTTTCATGTAATTAGGAAAAATCCTTTTAAAATTATATTCTAGTGTTGTAGAAACATTCCTGATCGAGTAATAGTCCTTTGCACGTTTATTCGTGTGAATAGGTAAGAAATATATAAGTGTAAGTGCACTGTACACCGCACGCCTGACCGGCTGTTTGAATGTGCAATGTCAATTCGCAAATCTCCCCGCACCCCTCCATAACGTGTAATGAATGATTGCGATAGTTTTTAGTTTTGCTTTTCACACGAAGAAACGTGTAAACGACATAACATTAATAATTGTGTATAAAACTTGACTGCAAGGTTTAATACACCAAAATTCGGGTAATGTTTTTACATGTTTTTTCCCTAGAATAACCATATTTGAAGCTATATCTTCGGTGTTTATTGTTAAAAAATTACCAAAAAATTCAAGAAGGTGCAGGACTTCGTCCCGCATCCTAAGAAGCAAAAAAATTTTTTTTGTGCTCTTAGCTCTTGCACGTTTATTTGGGGGGGCCGTCGAATTATAATAATATATAGAAACAAGTTATCTTCTGCAAATTATTGTCTATATCTGTATGTCATTAAAATATTATGTGGGTAGGACTAGGTACCTACAGTTAGGTTATTTTTATTTCGATATCGAAATAAAAATAATCTGTTTATTTGTATTATGGAACTTCTACTAAAAATATATGAATATTATGGACCGCGCATGAATACCTAGTCCATATTTATAAAAATGTTTATAATTTACTTTTGGTAGGTATTTAAAAAACTATACAATTACTAAAACCAAAACCTTGCCTGATTGTGGGTAGGTATGTCGTATCCTGTAATCCACCAGTGAAACATGTAAACATGTAGGTAACGTAAGTTTTAAGTTTGGCACAGATTTCTACACAAATTACCTACTGTGGATGTTACATATTTATTGTTAATATCATTAATCCAAGCTATGTATTTTATCATTGTAACTAAAAGTCATTTAAAACTGTAAAATTCTCTATTTTTTATTGACTGACTAAGGAATGTCTAAAACTATAAGTAAAGGTCAACCTTATTTAGATTCACTGCAAAAATATTTCTTAGAACAAAGACTGTAAAACAATATAAACAATAAAATTACTTTTAAGAAACAACGATTACGATAATAATTCCATGAAAAACATACCTGAATGCGTTTACGTAAAAGATAGAGAGATGGCAACAAAGGTATAGACGGCAGAACAACCTACCCTAATCTGTCAAAAAATCTCAATTGAAAGATAACTCTATGTTATGTGAATAAAGCTGAAAATTGGTTGTAGAAATTTGACAGATTGGGGTAGTCTGATGTGCTGGCGACTGTACAATGACGCACAACAATTGTTAGTTACTGAGTATGAAGTAATGTAGGTAGAGCTGCCTAATATTATTTTATTGTTAAAACTTTAACAGCTAAAAAAAAAGGTAAAGTAACACGCAAAAATATGTCCAATTGTAGAGCAAAGGTCTTCGTAGATATCAATTCATTGCCACAATGATGGGTGCTGCATTAATCATCATGAACTGAAGCTGTGTTTTTTTATGCCAGAGGCGGCAAACGAGCCAGCGGGTCGCCTGATGGTAAGCAATCACCGCCGCCCATAGACATCTGCAACACCAGAGGGATCGCTGATGCGTTGCCGGCCTATGGGGGTGTGGGCCTCCGGCACTCTCACAAACCAGTAAATAAGCCAAATAATCGCAGGCTAGCTAGGTCTCGGGGCTAGACCGTCCCACTTCCCACTAAACTCCCACGATTTCCCTTTTACACCCGAATAGGGAGCCGGAGACCGCCTCGTGGCTATAAATAAATACTTTAGTAAGTTTTCTGTTTCACGTCTAGTTATATTTGTATGACTATTTCCTAAAAATTCATTACCTACTAAAAAACCAAAGAAAGATAAGTGCGCTTGCTTAATGCCCTTCTCGCGAAATTGTTTATTTCTCTTGGTACTGGGAAACCTAATCATGCCCGTGAGATTAGGTATAGATTGCATGCGAGTCAGTCTTATCGATACGTCATAATAATAATCTGTACCCACTAATAATATAAACGAGAAAGTTACTCTGTCCGTCACGCTTTCACGAATAAACAACTACATACATACGGATTTGGAACAGACATAGATCTTAAGAAAGGACATTAACTTCTTTTTAACTAGAATAATGCTCAGCTTCCATGGGATACCTAACAGTAATTAGTTTCTTAAAACAAAAACACTCGTATGGGTAACTATACTGTCTTTTTTCTTTCACGGCGCAACAAAGTAAAAGGGATAGTTTGGAAGCCAGCAAGTGATACAGGGTCTTAGAATAATTTATTATTCTAAATACAGTACTTTTTGTCCCAAAAAAAATACAATATAAGTATCTGCGGAATTACGTTGTAGAGTCCACGAGAGCGTGATCACGGACAGACGGAAGGCTATTACGACAATAATATTATGATGAAATGATTTCTACGAAACGGCATCCGCATCGCAATAAGCTAATTTATGAACGCGGTAGTGTTAGACGCAGAAAACAAATTTGTTATTTTATACCAGTCATTTTTAGTATTGCCATAGCTGCCAGTACGATTATAAAAGATGGCAACACTGTGAAGACGACAGCAAAAAACATACAAATAGGTACTAACCTAATTGAAAAAGAAAAGTAGTGCGAACATTCCAAAATTCTGTGGCACTAAATATTTTATGAAGCTACGTTCAAAAACCTAACGTACTTTGTATGTACCTACAGTTAAAGATCATTACCGGTTGTGTTTAATCGGTGTCTGAATGTGACCCGTGAAAAACGTTATTCCGAGAACCATTGCAATTTGGTCGCGTCGTTTAGGCAAGGTCCGGGCGGCAACAGCGTCATCGTCATCGCGACGTTTAACCGACTAAAACACGCTAGTGCTAACAACAACCAAATACAACAACATTATGTAGTTAGTTGGTAGTTTATTACTTCATTAAACAAAAAACAAACAGCACTCAAACTTTAAAGAGGTTTCATATCACACACCAATGATGCGATTGGCGTATGACAGGCCGAAAATAATGTGACACTTCGACTTGTTACGAAGAATAAAAAACATTAATTTTGAATTTAAGCGGTCGTTGCATTGCGTAGAGTTGGTAGACAGTAGACCAGACTGCTAACTGGCATAGGTACTTGTTCCTGATTGGTTCAGGCACAGTAAGCACATTCCACAACCTATTTTCAGCATAATGTTCATTGCAAAGATATCCATTCTAATTATAATATTGTTGATTACCGTATTTATAATAATAAGTCATATTGTTTTTAATAAGCCTGTTTCGCGTAATATGCTGCGTATTATCAGCCAGTGTTGTCTGCATAAACCCTTTCACATTACGGATGTAAGATATTCTCCAGTGTTTCCAAAAACCTCGATCTAGTCAGTTATATTAATTAACACTAACAGTAGTTTTAGTGTACGGTCAACGGCACATCACGGTAAACAGTTGCAGTTCGATAATAGCACTTAAGCCCCCGACATAAGAGTGGTACAAAGTCCAAAGTGTTACGTCTGACGTGCTTTTGATTGTACAAGTATCAGAAAAGATTTCTTACAATGAGTTCTGTACTAATGATAAAGATTAAGTAAATTAAAATTTCGGATAGTGCCAGAAAATACGAAAGATGGAAGTGGATTCCACGCTTTCGCTGCAGGCGTCAGATTTATCAAAGCGGATTGTTCAGAACGTATCAAACATCAGAAGAACGACAACTAACTATACTCGGATAATATGAATGGAATTTTTCCCGGCGTCTGGCGCTCGGATGAAAACCTGAGGGTATTACGTTACACGAGGCCACGAGGCTACCCAACCCACCAAACTCATAACCGAATCTTTACAAAGATCGAAAGAATTATGAAGATGTTTGATTATCCGGATAATCAAACATCTTCATAATTCTTTCTTTTATAATTCTTTAATTTTACCGGTACAATCTAACCAGTAATCATAAAGTGGAATATATTTTTGTATTTCGACTTTATATTTTGATCATAAAGTACAATTATTTTCAAAAGATACAATAATGTTTTATTTCTATTAACTTCCTATTCGTCTTTCTATATAGTTTGTAAATCTCGCAATACTTTCTCAATTATACCTAATATAGATTAAAATATTGAAGATGAGATTGAACTTTGAGGTTTGGGTCATTTGGGACATATGCCAATTTATCTTAGACCTAATATAACATTGTGGTCAACACGTGTGTCAAATCCAAACTTATTCAGTAGCTCGCCAAAGAGTAGCAACTCCATAGAATCATAAACTTTTGTATTTGTAATGTTAATAGGAAGTTAGTAGGATTTAAAACTTTCTAAGAGAGTTGTTCAACTTCTTCATTTGTGCAGTGAAGCCAGTCGAGAGCTGTAACTCCGTCTAAAGTTGTGAAGTTTTCTTATTACGCCGGGAACTTGCCCTCTGCAAAATTTATATTCTGTCGGTATTTTATCATCACGATGTATTATATTTTTCGCTACTTTTAAGTTAGTCGTAATAAAATGATGGCTGACACAAACATCACACTTTAGGGATTAAGGGACCCAATTTTGAATTTTTATGACATGACAAACAACAAATAGATTCCATCGAATGGTTGTAATACTGAGTTTCTTGCTCTTCTCGATAGAAACAGCATTCCAAAGCCAGTGGCAACATAATTTTGTAACATTGATCAGACGATATTTTGAAAGATCTGTACGATCGCTTTTATGTAGTTTAATTGGCGTTATCCATTTTTACTGTTACAAAATTGTGCTAACATAACGCTCGTCTTCAAGAAAATTGGAAGAATCAGTTTCTTCGAAAGAAATATCTCCTTCAAAGCAACTGCTCAAGCGATCGTGACTCTCTAAAAACCAAAGTTGACTACATACCTAATCAGTTTGAAAAAGACGTATTCGTGGCATAGAAATGTTATGTACTGGTAAATAGTAGTTCAATGATTCGGGGAACCATCTATTCTAAAAAGAGCTAATGTCATTTTTATGGACAGGCCCAATTAAAATTTGTAATTTTAGATTCGCTGAACCCACGCCATATTTTAGGTAGGCGTCCAATTCTACGTTCAACATTGAAATCCACGCAAATAGAAAGTATACTTGGAAATATGTGTCATAACCGTTACCTGCGTGTTTCCACAAATACAGCCTAGGCCTGACTCATCGCAGGGTGAAGGTTGGCCGATGCTTCGTTTTATTTTAGGTCTTGAGCGAAAATAACTGAGCTTTTGCTTTGTTTTTGAACCGATCCTTACTCATAATGCGTATTTTTACAAAGCGCCATTAATGAATTTTTTAAAAATAAATAAAGCTTTTATTGGTTGCTTTTAGCCAGTCTTAATGGTGATTAGTTCGTGGAAGCTGATATACCTAGAGTTTTTTTCGCAATTATTTCGTGGTATATTTTAGCTTTTGCCAAAGATAAAATATAGAAACGGACTTGTGAGTTGTATCAGTAAATTTTTAAGTGCCAAGTGCAATATTAAAATACATTGAAAATAAGTTCTTATTACCTATTTTATGCAACTTCGGTTGGGAGTTCCCTGCGCATCCCACCTGATTGCCAGCGGTTCCCTAATTCACTGAGAGACTTCATCAGGAATCATATCGCATTTGCAATGGTCCCCTGATGTCTAGCTTTCAATCTTGTGTTTTTATAATTTAAGACCTACTTGTGAACCCGTATTTTGTATGGCATTTTTTTTCTAAAGTAATGGTTAGTTACTCCTTACGATAGAAACGCGCCTGTTGAAATTCACTACGGAGAATTACTGTACCTGTAACAAACAGATTTAAGAAATAAATATTTTTGAGTATAATTAGTAAACAGTTGTGTGTTTATCAGTTTATATGTTCGTATTTATTTAGTTACAATATTTTTCTGCACAATTACATCGTAAAACCATTGTCTACTTTTAAAAACGAAGTACCTATTTCATGACAAAAACATCAAGATTTACTAAAATTGTTAGCTAAGGTTGGAAATAGGTTCGATTTTGAGAGATAAAAATGCATCTATCTACCTATATAAAACTAATCCTTTGAATTGGATTGAAGATGTATCAAATGTGAAGCTTTTGATACATTTTCAATCAGTGATATCGATATCGACACGCTAAGAAGAAGAAGAAGTGATATTGACAGGTAATCAGTCGAATAAAATTTATAAATTGGGTACTAACTGATACCTTGCACTAAGCATAATATCACCTATCTAACTGTTGATCAGATCACAGCCATTAGTTTAATCCGTTAATGCTATTAAACCAGTCGTCGATCTCCGCTTACCAACCAACCAATTAAAAGTTCTGCAACACCGTCAATTATAACTGGATACTGGGCAAGGTGTCTAGTTTTATCACCTCTCAAGAGCTATTTATTACAATACCACTCTAAGTTGATACGTGAAGTTATCGTGGCTGATTACTTGTTGTTGTGTGTTAATTGTGTTAGGGCGTGAAACGGTTTTTAGTGGGTTTGCGACGCGAGCGATGCATCTGTTGTTGCAATCGCCCGTAAGCGATGGTAACTGCTTACCATCGGCCGGGCCGTAAGTTGAGCTCGCCTAATGGTAAGTATAAGCAGTTACCGTGTTACCGAGTAAAGTTAGCGCTCAAGCGCTACCTTTGATGTCAAAAATATGTATATCAGAAAATAATTCAACTTTTCCAGCCTTCAGGCGGGGACAAGTCTTCTGTACCTAAGTATATTTATAACAATATCAACTGAACTAGTATCAAAAAAATCAAATACATATAGGTACATAACAATTTAAGCTTGTACTACTCGTACTCTGAGCTTGTAGCGGTAACACCACGGCGGTAGCACTTTATCTTTCAATGACAGATTGTTTATATAAAAACAATTTACTTGACATTTAACATTATCTAGAGTAGGTACTGAACCGTGAAAACACTTCAGGGGCAGATAGGTAGAGAGTACAGATTTATCTCTATGAAACTTACTAAAAGCTACAGAAGACTCGAATTAAACAAATAAATAAATATTGGACAACATCACTTACTGAAATTGATTCTCTTCTCAAAATAGGTAACAAAAAACCAAGTGAGATTTCATATTTTGCACTCTAGTGTCACAAACATAAAATGTTACTGAAATCAAACGCAGAACCAGCTATACGAGCTTTCCAAGCTCCGAGAATTTTAAATTGAATTTTTAACCAAGTTTTCAATTACGAATGTCATAAATATCAAAAAGATTTTATGCCCTGGCATACACGTGTCGCACCGCGTTATAAAGAAAAGTATAGCGTGTCAATTTTACAAATTAGTGTTGTTTTCTTTTTTTGCGTTAACTTATATCTCTTTTGTTTTCCAGGATATTGGTATTAGTTATGTTAACTTATGTTAAAAGATTAAAAACTACAGTCTATAACAAAATTGTCATATAAATGGCGATAGAATCAAATTAAATTGTTACGATTCTGTGACTTCGATTTTTTTGTATTATATCAATAAAAACCGTTTTTATTTTTATATCGTAAGTTGCTATCCAATCAAATTAATAAATAAACGGAAGAACGCTTGCTACTCGTGCAAATTGGCGATTGGATCAAAATCCTCTTTTCCAATTTAACGAAAGCTTTAAAAAACACGGGGTTAAAAAACATCTGTATTTTTAAATCTGCACTATCTCTGAACAGTAAAAGACTAAAAAGTAAAAAGTCAGAGGAGCAAAACCTTTTGTTACTTAGCGAGAAACTACAGGACACTGCTGTCGAAACATTACATTTCGGAGCGTGGCGGCTGGCGCAGAGTTCGGAACACCGTGAAGTTTGTTTACGCTAGTCTGCACCCCTGAGTAATCCGTTGTAGGTATTACGTCCTAGTTTCCTTTGACTGTATCTAGGTATTTTGTCTAAGCTCGCAGAGAATTCAAAGGTTAAAGTTTTAGTTTCTGTGTTATGAAGTGCGCGCTCTTACTGCAGTCTGCACATAGTTGCCAGTTGTCCGTGGGTATTTGTTTGGCTGAGTGTATGCGGAGATGCAAAGCAATTTTCCTGAAAATGCACGAAAGGTTTTGAATATAACTAATTTAGTTCAAATATGGTGAAATATTTCGCTGAATTTGACGTTTAATCATCGGTAGTACCTAAATAAATTGAGACTTGAGTTTCCAAGCATTAATATAAAGTTGAAATACTTATAATATTTAAAATGTATGTACTAACCTACTTAAGGTTGTGACAATGCAATCCGGAATGATACTTGAGACTTAAATTTAGATTAGTAGTCGAACTAGTCGAAGGAATAACAATCTTGCTTGACAGTCTTTCTAGCGATTTCTAATACTAGGTACCTACTTAACTAAGAAAAGCGACCATGCATTGAAAAACACTTATGATTTCCAAGTAGTATTCCTTTTTTTCAACTAACTACAAATAACTAAAAAGCACAAACCGCTCAATTTCAACATAATAGCATTGTGCAGGGTATGATAAAAGTACCTACGTAAATGATATAATGTTCAAAGCCTGAGCACTTTCATTTCTCGCTACAAAGAAACCTCCTTTCACCGCTTTAGTGCCATTCTCGGAGGTGTAGAGAGCTTTGTGCGACGAGCACAAAGAGAAATACTATTTTATTAATACATAAGCAACATTTTCATCCATTGTTCCGAGGAAACGTGGACTAGCTGGTGTTTACAGATAATACATACCTATTTGGGATATTAATAGCTTCAGAGAAGTTTTAGGCGAGGCCGGGGGGAAAATCAATAAGCAAATGTTTTTGGAACTCGGGTTTTGTCCGATGAAGATACTGTTTTGACGTTATAATAACTCTACTACTACTCTCACCAACATAGAATATGTAGGTAATATTATAGACGGGTGAACTCGAAACTTCGCAAGTTGTTATCAATATTTCTAGTCTCGTAGCTTTGTGAGACAGCAATATGACACGAACAGTCGCGTCAAGTGTGAGCTACAACGTTATTGAGGCAGAAGACGATAAGAAACTTGAGAATCAATAGACGAGAGAAGATCAATCTAGACGCATTAGATATCCGTTTAATGTTAATTGAGTATATACGAGTAGAAATACAAATCCAAATTATGATGAGAGCCAGTAAATTTAAAAAGGTTGAAGACCGGAACAGATTTAAGGCTTAGCAGCACATTTAGCGATTATTCTTAGTAAAGTAGTCCTCAATGTAATAGGACGCAGTTACAATTAGTTGGGTTGAGTGCCTCTGTCTGCCAACTGAAGTGACGTTAAAAATCACGTGTTCAATTAAAAGTTTAAAACTTTCATTCCAAGATTTTTTATCACGTTTTCCTTCATGTTTTCAGTTACAAATTCATTAAACTTTTAATGGGAAAACAGAACCTACTTTAATGATTTACTAAACTTCTGTCTGAAGTAAAAGTTATTCAAACCTGTGGATGAAGGGATCGGAAACATTTTTTCTGCTTTCCTCAAGTTATTTTATTTTGCCGTAACTTTATTTACAGGCAACAGGATATTTATTATTTTATCATGATTATGTTTTTAGAGCATGAATAAGTAAATCAATATCCTTGAATTTTATTCAGGCAGCGCCATTTTGCAACAAGCTTGTTCTATGGCCACTATAGGTGCCAGACAGCGGATAAACATTACTTTAATTTTTTTTCTAACCTATGCTGTCCCACTGCTGGGCAAAGGTCTTCCCCAAATCTCTCCACATATCTCTGGCTTGACCCAGACTATGAAAGTCCTTGGAAAAGCGGAACAGATCGTCGCACCATTGCATCGTTTCCTTTTCTGGGCCTTCCCCTGCGCCGCTGTCCATCTTTGGCAGTCCACTCTGTGACGTGTGTAGGACTCGAGACTAAAGCGTTCACTACCCACTAAACTCCCACGGTTTCCCCTTCACATCCGATTGAGACGAGCTGGTGCCAGCCTTGTGGCTATTGACCAGCCCAAGCGGCCATTTGGGTCTATTATATTTCGGAGAACTTAAGAAGTTTCGCTCAGTAAGTTACCACACTGTAGGCTCCTCTGATTTCCGAAATCCTTTCAGACACAATTATTGATGCCAGTGTTAATCAAGAGTACAATCTGGGCAAAACTCACCAGAAACATTTAAAAAAAACAAGACCTTTTTTATGATGATACCACGAATCATTTCGATCTGAAGTATTGTTACTTTGCGACTGCAGTGCGTGCACTATAGAAAGCAAGATTAATAGAAAGCGGGTGGGTGTATAAACATTATTTACCCAATGTAGGCTTGTTCCCACTCGGTCACTGAACGGAACGCTCCGAACTAGGACAATCGTTCAAATGTACTAGTTCGGTCTTTTAGTACTATTAGTTCATTTAGTTCAATGATCACTATGACATCAGTCGGACCGGAGGCTCGGATCATATTTGTTTCCCTTCATACTTTGCAGGTTTAGGACTGTCATTTTAATATATCAAACACTTAACATTTATATAAAGTAGAATTAATGTTTAAAATGGAACATACACATACATAAATAATTTACTTTCGCTAAAGAAAACAAACAAAATTGTCCTGATCTGATCTGAACAGACTAATTTTCAAATCAGTCGTACTCGTACATCGTCCATCACGCTTACAAGTACGCGTCTCTGATCTTTTAACTCTCTCTCTCTCTCACCGCTCAGTCACCCGTAATCGGTCATTTGGTCCCGATGTCGCTAAACTATGGTGAATGAAATGTACTAGAAGACCGATTTGAACGATCAGAAGAGAATAGTTCGTACTCGTTCAGTTGAACGAACTGGTCCCTTAATCGGACATGAACGAGTAGGACACAAGCCTAACCCAATGGTAGTCAATTGTTATGGATTCTCCCCCCAGTGCTGGTTAGCTGGCGAGTAATTGGATTAACCCTCACTGGCCTAGTTACGATGCCTTGCTTCGAACGGTTTTAGTTTTTAGCTTTTTTACTGTCTATCTATTTTATTAAAACAAAACATATTCGTTTAAATCGATAACACAGCAATAGGATTGTAGATGGAGATTATATTATAAAATTTGATAAAGAAAGTCACACTTTTCTAGAAAAAACATTGTTTTGCCGAGTAATAAATTATAACGGGCTTATTGAGTAAACAGTTTGAGTGCTCTGGTCATAACCGAAGACAGAATGATACAGGTAATATCAAAACAAAATGTATGTTATAGTGAAATTTGAATCCTGTTCTTTAAGTTTGGTAATAAATGCTTTTGTGATTTGATTTAATTCACCATTTTAAACAATTAAAATATTAATTTTGCTCGGACTAACGGGACAGAGTACATGGTAAGAGCCAGTTCAGACAAAATAAATGTGGGAGCCAGTCCACTTGAAATGAAATGTGCAAAGGTTGCAAATTATGAGTTCCTGGTAATCTCTCAATGCACTGGCCGAAGGGGACCATCAGGTGGGCTGCGTGCCTGTCTGCCAACTGATGTAAAGATAAGAAACCGTGTTTGAATATATGAACAACGAAACAATATTATCCATTCAACTTACTAGTGTATGGAGATATTTAGCATCAAACGGTAAATCTATAAATCTGTTGACCTTTCGGCCTTTGCCGCTTGCTTGGCGCAGGTCATCGTTCCGTTAGGTGGATGTCCTACATTAGGTTCGCTTGTCAACAAGCGATTTCCACTCTAAAAGCAACGGATGCTCTATTTATCAATTCTTCATATACTGCGATCAATATTTGCTATGTTTCTACTTCCATTTTGACAAACGTAAGTTTTGATAGGGATTTAGGCTGTGTTTCGGCCATATTAATGTGGAAGCCAGAAAAGCCTTGAAATAAAAGGCTTGAAGATCAGACGAGCCTTCAGTGTGGCAGTACTTTGGGTTGGTAACACGTTGCTTCTTGATTAAATTTCCTTCGGTGAAAAAACTATCAGGACAGGAGGGCTGTTGAAATATCATATAAAAAAATATGGCTTTTTTGTAGTCTTCTTCAAATGGTTTATATCTATTGTCATTCCTCATCATCTCCCTGCCCTGTTCCCAATTTATTTGGGGTCGGCGCAATATGTTTTCCGCTTCCATTCATCCCTGTCACTCGTCAACAACACAATCCATCCAACCTTTTTTTGGTCTTCTTCTCCCTCTCCTCCACTATTGTTAAAGCTTTAAATATGTTGCTCATTCTATTTTCCTATACGTGAGTTTCTTTCCGCCACAACTGAACATTTTATATGTATTAACTCTCGTGGGCTTAGCCGATATGAGCTTATGGAAACAGAAGTCTTTTATATTGAATGAAATTCCTTTTTCCTTTACCGAATTGACATAAAGCCTTCATAAGTGTTTTTAAGGTTTACAAGATATTTATAAGTTGACTCCGGATTGTAGCCGATATTATTTCTTAAATATTCCAATAAAGCATAATTTCTAATTTGTTTATGTAAATGAAAGGTGCTGATCTGTTACAAAATGTTCGTGAGCATTTTTTGCGAGATATAGAAATAAACATCCATTCTCGAAAACATGCGCATTTAAAATTATGAGTAGGTGGTATGATTTAAATTGAATTTGTATGACAAAGGTTTAATGGTTGAAAGTTTAGTATTCGAGAGCTAAATTCGCCGCTGTTACTGCATTTATTCTCGGAAACGTTCTTCTGAATGCTATAAATAAAGTAGGTACTACAGATATTTCAGCTTTGGCTGATATAGAGAACGTTCGCCTACTGACGAAAGACATATGGGCGCTTTGAGAGTTTACTGTTGAAACACGCTATTTGAACTACCGGTAAAAATTCTTGCAATATTACAAAATGCATCAGTCTAAAATCAAAATGTCATATTAAAATAAATAAATATCTCTGGACATCATTCACACAGGGCCATCTAGCCCCAAACAAGCATTAGCTTGTGCTATAGGTGCCAGAAAACGAATAAACATTACTTATATACTTTTTTTGCAAGTACATACATATACATAGAAACACCCATATACATGATGCGTTCTGCTGCAGGTAAACAACGACTAAAAAAACACGCGCTTTAACTTTAACTGGTGTTGGATTATATTTCTGAGATCGACTACGAGTTGGTAGCAGAGCTTGAGTTTGACAGACTTATTATGGACATGAATATAATAAAAACGAATTTCAGCAGTAATTTACAAGCAAGCATAGTTCGGAGAAAATACTCAAAGGAGCTTACAGCATAAGATGCTTTCCTTCTTACCGTCAAGAGTCCTATAAGTTTCTGTCTGCTAATTGTATGACGTATTACTGTAAACCTACATAGGTACGTTTTGTATGTAGGTACATTACCGATGCTATTTGTTAGTTTGAAAAAATAAAAATACTTTAGTATCATTCTATCAGAACAAGCTTCTTGATTTATTTAAATTCTTTATACAAGGTCTAACCAAGGATTCTATCGTACACATACCTACTCACCGACAAGAGCGGGATGGCTAAATATGGATGCGTACGATAGCGCCTTTCTCCTCCAGCTTTGGCCTTTGACACCGAGAGAAGGCGCCGGCATGCCCGCTGATTTACATCGCACGAGCGCCCGGCCAGAATTCCTTAATGACCCACTAGAAAGCCACGAGATGACTGATAAACCATTCACGACGAACGTGAGCCATTACGCGAACACGGCGCATTCTAAATCTCCACTTGTACCAGTAACTCGTCTCAAACTCGGCTCAAAGGTAATTCTAAAGTTAACTAAAACTTTGTTCACTGTTTTGGACCCTGCAGTTTCTGTCAGAATTTGATAAGACTGCTGATGCCAGGAGTTCAAATTATTATTTTACAGCCTGCTCTCTGGATTTAATCATATACCTACTTTTTTAAATTCTGCTCCAAACATTTTTATGATTAGTAATTTTTCATGTGCTAAAATAAGTATTAGCGTGATTATTTCAGTAGACAAAGACGGAACGTGGCCGTAACGATCGCACTGACCTCAATCTCGTCGATAGCGAGCAATAAAAGCTGGAGTGCGGGTAGTCGAGTCCCGGCAACACATAAACTCTTTGGCAATAATCGTTCCGATTCAATGTAAAGAGTTTTAGCTTCAACCTTCGTCTGTTCCAAGAAACCGCCGACCGGTTGGCTTGTTCGCTCGGTTCCCGGAACCGCGACCCGCACCCGATTCGATTTTTAAAATAGACACCGCTCCGTTATACGTGGGATATAGCCACCGATTTATGGTCAGTCAATTAGATGTTGTGTAATCTGTAAATGAGAGTAACTATTTTTATACCGTGCCAGACTCGTTTCAGAGTGAAAGGGGTTTCCTACTGTGAACTTGTAAAACAGGTTATGCGTTATCAACTTTTCTCTGAGTTCGCGGGCTTACTACCCGGCTTTCAAATTGCAATTCATCCCTTCTTCTCGTGTCAGAATATGATTCTGTTATTGGAAAATAAGACAAGATAAATTCCACTGAAGACCCAGTATGATTTAAAATAAATCCTATAATCAAAATGTAAAGCGCAGCGGAGTCTACTAGATACCTATCCTGTACAAATCCGCATATTTTATTCAGTATCGAAAACAAAAGACTAAAGTCTAATAAAAAATCTGATGCGCTTAAAACTATAAAGATAACCGTAATCTTGGAAGATGCAGAATTTCTTTCCATTAATCTGTATCTCTGCATCATTTGCTACCTGCTTCTCCAGTTTATCGTAAATTATGTAACAAAGTAACGATTGTCTCATCGGTTAAATTTAGTAGCCATAAATATGAATTTACAACGTAATGTGCGTATCGTATGGCTGGTGACGTCACTTGCCAGCCGCTAGTAGGACAGGGTGACCTGACATAGTTCGCCTTCACCTTATTTACTTATTAATGCAGGGTTCACTACCGTTCAAACGCTCTGACATACAACGCTATCTAGATAATAACGTCAGTGATTGTGAGTTTATTCATACTGCTGTTGGAGGGGTTATCATCCTCAGTATCTCCAGTTCGTTTCTTACGTCATCGCCAATAACAGTTCCTCGTGATGTCTTATACGCTTCTATATCAGTAGCTTAGCTGTCTGCAAGCTGCTTCGCTCTTACGCATTTTTTTACGTCGAAAATTGTCGTCCTCTACTTCACTTTCTTTATGTTAAATTTATTCACCGTTCCTTTGGTCCAGATCTAATCAGAGTACATGTACACATGTACCATAGTCCAGGTTTGGTAAGTGCAGTTATAGCCAACGCCATCTAACCTCTGTAACTCTTAAAAGGCCAACTGGGACAATTGGATCATGGCCACGCAGCCATTCGACTTTTGTAGGTTTCCTCGCGATGTTCTGCGTCACCACTCAGATAGTGACAAAAATACTAGAGGCAATCTATTGTATCTGTCTGTGGATTAGGGATGGAATTTCAAAAGTCTCTGACGCCCTTCATATGCAGAGAATCCATAGTTAAAATCTCAGCTTTCAATTGCGTGTTGAACATGACTGTGTTGAATCACTAGCCAGAAGACTAATTTTTTTTTTTTTTTTTTTTTATAATGGACTCTATCCCGCGCCTTTTTGTGGCGCGGTGATTCTGCCAATGTCAAGTGGATGAGGGAGATTCTCCTTGCGTTAAAACATTGGTGTTAAGATGTTTTAACGCTTCATGGAAACACTGGAGGATACTCTCAAGGTCACGGGGGAATGGACGCCATTGCGGTAAGAGCGTCTCATCTACCGATGAGACACACTACACGCAATACCCGTCCATTCAGTCAATTTGTTTCAATTTTCTTATTTATGACACTTCGTTACACTTTACTTATCACAACTTATCACATCTTAATTTGTACTAAATTGTTATAGAGAGCGGGGATCTTCTAACACAAGTATTAACTTACTTAAAAGAAATCCCCAATCATACCACAGAAATGTAAAAAACCTGAAGTGAATAAATCAATTATTATTATTATTATTATTATTATTACTGAATGAAAATCACACCACTTTTCAACACCAAACTGCACTAGATCACAAATAAAAAGACACTGACGTAAGCTGTTATTTTGGCGCACTTCAGATATAGTTTCACGATAAAAAGTTATATAAATAAATTATTATGAGAAAACGTAATATGCAACTACTCGGCATTTTAGTACTAGCTCCTACATTCACACAACACAGCGGTTATGATGGCAATTTTACCTGTGGAAATGGTGGCTAGTTGGCTACTACTAGCTAGCCAGCCGGACTCTAAAAATGTCCTACCACCAAGTAATTAAAAACATTTTAAAAGATCTGTAAAATGTGTAGACAATTTTCAGGTAGACTGGGTCTTTCCCGGAAGGTGGCGAATAAGATTTCTGCTTCCGGCTATTAATCTAACAATTCATTTTAGAGTAAGTACAAAGTTCCGCGAGCATGTAAAAGGAAACATAGACGCATACCTATATTTTTACTGTAAAGTGTATTGCACAGGAATTTATTAAAAATTCTTATGGCCAGTTTGAGTGGTGTCAGATAAGTTTCTTGGTAATTTGTTCGTCTGATATCAAATCAATGCCTGCCTTTTTTGTCAATTTTGAAAAAGAAGACTTCACCGATATTAAAATGATATAATATGTGAGAGAGCCGAAAAGTCACATTTTCACCGCAAAAGTAAAATTTACCTTCCCTATTACGCCGCATACACAGGAGCAAAAAAGGTCGTAAATTATTTTTACTTTTAGGTATACTCTTTATCTAGTATATTTACGACGACGAAAAACGTTTTTTGGTTGATTTAACGTAAATGATACATTTTAAGTTGTGTAACATTAAAAAACCGGCCAAGTGCGAGTCGGACTCGCCCATGAAGGGTTCCGTAGCAGCAAGTATCATCATAATATAAAAGTTCTTGTAGTTCTTTGTAAGTTTGATTGACGTTTTTATATTTGAGTTGATTGAATGAGAGGAAAATTGCGGTTTACGATTCATGACGTTTTAAAAAAAACTAATTACTTGATCTCGTTCAAACCAATTTTCAATGGAAGTTTGCATGTTAATGTACATCATATATATTTTTTAGTTTTATCGTTCTCTTAATTTAGAAGTTAGAGGGGGGGTGACCAACATTTTACCACTTTGGAAGTGTCTCTCGCGCAAACTATTCCGTTTAGAAAAAAATTATATAAGAAACCTTATTATCATTTTTAAAGACCTATCTATAGATACCCCACACGTAAGGGTTTAAAGAAAAATTTTTTTTTGAGTTTCAGTTCTAAGTATGGGAAGCCCCAAAAATTTATAAACTAATTACTTGATCTCGTTCAAACCAATTTTCAATGGAAGTTTGCATAATAATGTACATCATATATTTTTTTTAGATTTATCGTTCTCTTATTTTAGAAGTTACAGGGGGGGGACCAACATTTTACCACTTTGGAAGTGTCTCTCGCGTAAACTATTCAGTTAAGAAAAAAATGATATAAGAAACCTTATTATCATTTTAAAAGACCTATCCATAGATACCCCACACGTAAGGATTGGATGAAAAAAACTTTTTTGAATTTCAGTTCTAAGGAGAGCCCCCAAAATTTATTATTATTTTTCTATTTTTGTATGAAAATCTTAATGCGGTTCACAGAATACATCTACTTACTAATTTTCAACAGTATAGCTCTAATAGTTTCGGTACAAAGTGGCTGTGACATACGGACGGACAGACAGACAGACAGACAGACAGACAGACATGACGAATCCATAAGGGTTCCGTTTTTTGCCATTTGGCTACGGAACCCTAAAAATGGCGTTAGATGGTGAAAAGATTACGTAAGATGTGACAAAAGTAACATTCTAATGGCCACGCTGTACTTTTAAAGTAACAGAAATAATAAAACCAAACGTAAACAGCAATACTAAGATGAGGAAAATATTTTCTGTCAAACACTCGTAGCTTTCAAGAGATACATCGCATAAGTAGAGAATGCTTTGATTTCAAATCCTTTGTGTATCCGGAGCTTGCAATCGCGCTCCCTCTGCCTCAAGTTTATCCAATTAGGTGGCACGTTGCACGTGCAATCGATAACTGCAATAGGCTACTTAATATCGACGAAATAGTATGTCTGGTTCAGACATTCGTCTAAATGTAGAGTTAAGGGTTAAATGCAATGATTTTAACGTAAGATGCGATATCTGATATGTAAAAACTTAGTACTTACTATCGCAGGAACCAACATGGTTGTGCTCAGAAATGTCCTACCAAGCAACGTGATCTTTAATTTCGGCAACTAATAAAAGTAAGATAAATTGCCTTCATTGTTAACTTCCAAGTAATGTGCTGTGAGTATAATATTTACTTAGTACCTACATCATACTCCAGCACACTACTAAAAAGAACAACTCATACATATAAAAACTTCATCGTAAGTTCAGATTTTATTCGCAAAACAAGATACGGCAGACAGCTGGAGCCTTGTTTTCTCGTCTCCTTGTGTATTATTTAGTAATAAAGTATCCTCTGTTTCTCCAAGAATTTTTTTAGACAGTTCTAAAAACATCGACTTTTTGCGCAGTACCGACTTCGTATCGAGCTCGTTACCTATTTTAAAAAACTACAACAGGGCTGCGAGAGCCCAAAAGGATAAAATTAAAGCGTCACCCGCCAGGGTTTAATTTGAACCAAAATCCGTGTTCAGTAAAGATCAGTTTAGCTTGTGACTACTGATAGAGATCAAAAGCAGTATTTCAATCAGTTCGTTAGACAGTTTCGCAGTAGTCCCCCATTGAAATTTAAACTAGCCGCCCTTCTGGGAAAGTTGAGTGCGTAACTACGGGTATATGGTATGGTCTTCTTGGTTATTTTGCTTTGCCCGTTCGGCAGATAACTGGCCGTGCGGAACAAATTGACAATTTCAGGTTAACAAGCTACGTTGACGGTGGTCATGGTTGCAGAAAAGATGTTAATGAATATGGAGTGAATTGAATGACCACCCAACCAAGACACCGTCTCCAAATTAGAGACGCCCAGAACCCCAGGAGGCATTAGGATAGACACTACTAGTAACGGTAAAATTGTAACCCGAGCAAGAATTTGGGACAAATGATGGCATTAATCTTAATAATTTTGCTCCAGTTTTAAAGGTAGGTACGTCATAGGTTTCAATGAATTCTTGCGCGTTTTTAAGATCAAAGAGTAGCAGTAGGCTAATAATAGCAAAACAATTATAGGAAATGCCAAAAATACATAAAACATGCCTGTGTAACATTAAATAGATATTTTATGATGTCGAAAGATGTAGAGTGCTTGGCAACCCTATCTAAAGCGCCAAATTATGGAAAATGAAAATATTCGCCGGTAGTTCTAGGTTTTATTTATCTTGTCAGTGCAAACAAATGTTTTGGTTTACTGTTTCAAATGGCACTCTGCAATGGGGCAACAGTTACGCAGAATCGAATTCAAACTAGGACAAGGCACTTAATGTAGGTGTAGAGTTACGAAATACTTACCTTCGGAGTTCTGACTATTCGATGTTCGTTGAATTTGGTTAAAAGTTCTGAAGCTGTTAAGATTTCCTGGAATCTGCATGGTTTATATAACCTAAATATTTTGTAACAAGCCCTTCAATTCCATGTTTAATTTACCACGTTTTCGGAACCTCTTATGTACTTATATATCCTTTCTGTATTGTTCGGCGCGTGTCGTCTCACAAAGATGAGATATTTTTCCGGTATACTTACAAAGAAGCCTATGACATTATTCAGCTCCTAAACGTTATTCATACAAATGTATCTTTCATTATAAAGATGACTTTATTATCAAATGGGGGCATTTTCCCTGCATCGAGATGATGGGCTGATACTTTTACCTATATTATCTGTGCTTTTAGATGGACAAATACTCTTCAATTAATTTTATTAGTCGAAAGGATCAAGGTAACTTACCTTCATTAATCTAATCAATAATAGGGAGCAGTACCTACTCTATAAATACTCAGATATACGTAATCATGTGTGTCAGAGATCCCTATATAAAAGTACAAGATAAGGTAAATAATACTTGCATACCTAATACTTATTATCACACATCACGTCGAATGAGTGGCCAGTAGTAAAAGTGTTTCTTGGAAGCGCATCAATAAGTAATTACTTCCTAAGGCCTAAGGTCAGGCATAAAATGAAATCGCCGTGCAAAAGATAACGTAACAATACACAGACTGTATAAATATAAAAATAAGAATCATAATATATCCTTTGCATTGGAAAAATTCCCGTCTAAGAAACACTTCATGTTCTTTGCGAAAACGGAGTAATTTATATGCACTTTTGATATGCACGCTCTCAGATACTCAGTAAAGTATGATGTGACGCTGATCAGCTCTTTTTAAGGGTGTGATGGCGTGTGGCATAATGCTGAACAGCTGTTTAGTATCTTCCTGTGGTTTTTAATGAGGAATTTAGAGTGGAGAGAATTTAGAGTCACCATAGTGGAGAAAATATACCTATGCCGTTATGAGCTGTCACACTCGAAGCTCCTCTTTCATGCCTTGAGATCGATTTATCGACTTTTGGCGAATCACCGATCATTGTGAGTCTAGAAAGCAAGTCGGAATCTGAAAAATCGCCACCAGCTAGGTCTGCTATCGAATCCAAAATATCTGTAATTAAAATACTAATGTTGAATAGGACAGCATATCAAAATTTAACATTTGATGGCTAGGTATTATACGATTGTATATTATCGATATCGCTTAGGTATATCAAGTGTTTTGCCCATCTAGACCTGCTATAATTTGACTATCTAATCTTTTATCGAGTCATTGATAAATAGTCCGACAAAGTGAAGTAGTCTGAAAAAAGTGGCGGCGTCGCTATTGTCGTTTGCACTTTTGGAAATAAAAATAATTTTATTGTCCTAGTGTGCAATTTCATATTTTAATAATTGTTGTTGTTGACAAAAACGTTGAATAATAATTAAAACACATTTTTATTGTTTAATTCCATTTCTCAATATTAACAATTCATTGGATTAACAGAATAAAATAAATGGCTTATTTGTAACAGCAACAACTGGCAAAATTATCGTATAGCAGTTTTTAAAATTGACATTGCACGTAAGTAGTTCCAATTTTGGCCACCCGAACAGATAAGTTGAATTCCTAATTCTATGATCGGTCTATACTCGTGCTTACGAGTCATGTTAACGTAAAACAATGTTTTGTTAGAGACAAACGGAAAAACAGTTTTATTATGTGTCTATAAATATGTTCGCTCAAAATGACTTCTCATTTATTTTCACTTAATTTAAACTTACATATCATTAACTAACTCTACTTAGAATGGAGATGCTCAATTCAATATCTTTTACAGTCATTTATTTGACATTAAAGTAAAGTAGTATTCGCTGAATGTCCAGATTAATTCGACCCTTGTTATGTAACAAAACAACATAATGGGGAAACTAACATTTTCTGCTTAGATGAAATATAGGTATCTTCCCTTTGTAGACAATGAACTCAGATGTATTCTAATATGCTAACGCGTACAGAATCGCAAGTTAATCGCCGTGCATAATGCCGTAGCAGCGGCCCTTCCCCGAACAATAACCCGCTCAATTTTCGAAATGAGACAATGCAAAAAACAAATAAAAAATGAAGTCATAATGTTGGCGATTTCTCATAACAACCCTTGGGTCGGAGGCTTCCAAGGATTAATTACGAGTTCCGAGTAGGCCCGCCACCGGGCCATCGGGTTCTCGGTAAGCTCGAATCGAAAAAGGAGCAAAAACGGCGCGGCGCGTTCTGAGAAGACGCATACCTGCGCCCGCGCACCTTTTTCCGTCCGACTAGCGTTTCGAAAGAACGCATGATTTTCCTAGTACTCCACTCTTTGCTTTCACAACGCAACACGGACGCACAACACTATATGACAGCGATCATTTTGTAGGCAAACGTATTGTATAAACACTAAATAACAAGAATCAAGACTGTTTTGTTATACATAGTCAATACTGGCGTGAACTCCAAATTATGAAAGAAAAACTTTTATCCATTGTGTGACGTAATAATCGTGTCAAATCTATATATTGCAACAATATTTATCTACATAAATCATTGTTGCATTTTTTGACAGGGTGTCGTCTACCCTATCGTCGTATATTGCGGTCGATTTGAATTCAACGCTCCTTTATCCCACACTAAATGAACTTAGAGGTCTACCTAAAAATAAAATATGCTGCCTCAAACAAAGATTTAAATTGTCTCAAATAGATAACTCACATAAGTTTCTTAGGTTTTTTAAGTATTTTATAGAGCGAACTACATTGTGGCATCGGTAGCTCTATGGTAATAAGTTGATGTTATTGATTTAACTGTTAGGTTTGTTGTATATATTTTTTTCTATAGATATTTTAAATTATCATCTTATGAGTTTAACATAGTCGGAGTAATAGAAATGCCTATACCTATGTGTTTTTTTTATGAAGGCACATGAAGAAAAGTAAGCATCAGAAACCATTTACTACTAAAACATTTTTTTTTTCTAATTGGACATAAAAAGCAAGACAGAAGGAAATAGTTCTCCACCAGAGGCTTCTTAGAAATAGTAGGCATGTACTCCCAGTGTCATGCAAATAACTTACAACTAGATCCAAAAGAAATCTGCATCCCAACACTTAAGTAGAGCCCCGATTTGTACAAGACTGCTTTTTCACGAAGTCTCGCATGTTCTTATAAACGGTCGACTTTGTGTGCTAATTACACTTCTAAGATAGTAAACAGTATTTTATTTATAATCTCGCAAATTACACTTGCAAATTACATGCCATGTATTGTAGTTACATGCATTAAGTACTCTTATTCAGGTAATCAGGGTCTTGGTGATACAGTACACACTTTCAGTCTAGGTACGTTAAGTATACTTCAATAAATTTCTCTGCATTTTTCAGTGGAACAGGGCAGAAAGAAAAGTTGGCGTTCCACAGGGCTGTATTCTGTTACCTACCCTCTTTCTTCTGCATGTAATGAAAGTGAGAACATTCACTCGTTTTCTTAAGATCTAGATCTACTAGTAATCATAATTGGGTTGACAGTCTGAGAGTATGAATTATTTTTCCTTTAACGGACGTTGAATATACTTTAAAAACAAAAAATCATCTAAGTACTTGATGAATAGACATTTTCAACAAAATCATATTTTTATATGAGGTATTGTATTCTTGGTAACGTAGACAGTTACATAGAGTTAATTGTAAAAATTGTTAGTATGATTACTTACCAACATAATCGAGAATACGATATTGACACAGAATAGATATTGATATTCTGAAGCAGACGCATCAATTTTCCAAGAAGCAGACCGAACCTGTGATTTTATTATAAATATGACTTGGGACTGGTTGTTACAATCTAAAAGAACTTTATTATACAAGATTAAAATTCATAGAAAATCATGGCAAGCATAATCGGAAAAAATACGTATACCTATACATAATAATTAATAAGATCTAAAGAGTAAATCTTTAATGTATGAATTAACCATTGAGGGATTAAATACGATAATAGCGAATAGGTGTATCTATTCAATCACTTGGAAAAACTATAACTACACCTGTATTAATGACTTATATAAGATTTCGATTCGCAAGGTTAATAAAAAAAGTAACTACAACTTTTCGCATGAGCTTTTTTCATTTAAAAATACGTATCTTGTAACTTCGTATCGTACTCGTATGTCATTGTCAGGGGAACTGTTTTTGTTACTATTGAATAAAAGTCCATCTTGACGGAATAGTTAACAATAATGAAGCATTAATTCAACTTTAAACTTAGACTTCCTAGGTACCAAGATATCTAATTGAATACCAATCCGAAAAGAATTATAGCGTCATTAGTAAAATATACAACCGGCATTAGTATTAAAAGCATTGAACTGCATATTGCCTAAGCAATAAAGTAGGACGAGCTTGAGTTATGAAGCAATTGAAATATCCCATTTTCTTGTCTAATAAATGTTATTTAATAACATTTATTAGACAAGAAAATGGGATATTTCAATTGCTTCATAACTCAAGCTCGTCCTACTTTATTGCTTAGGCAATATGGCATAAATTAGGCACTTAGGCATAAATTTTATGCAAGGAGCAGTTATGTCTAGGAAATGGGTATGGATTTAATTAATGAAACAAGTCTAATAACTTTGACTTGGGTTACTTATATTAACGATTTCTTAGGATTTATCGTGATGAAAATAAATTATGTGAACAGTGTTTATTTTATAACTACATCTAAATAATTTCCCACAATATTAAACCAGTCAGTTTTAGCGATAATTAATTTGCGTATTTCAGAGTGCATACGAAGTTTTGGGATAGATACATAGTAAAACTTAGTATCATTTAGATTTACTTTACATCGAAATATAAGAAACATGCTAGATGTTAAATTAGTTAGCTAATATTTTGACTGCTTTGCCTGTTCTAATAAAATTGATATCAGTTCTAGAACTAGATATTTGGCTTTGCCATGACTAAATTGCGTAAGTTTTGCTGTTTTTTTTTTTTGAACTAGTACCTATTTACACGACAGAAAGCACTTTATTTAAACACGCGTGGCATGTGAACAACTAAGTAACAACTTATATAACAACGCAGTAAGGAATTATAATTGTTTGCTATTAGAGTTGTTATTGATGCAGTTGTCCACGGCCGTTTCCTTTGGCATTGTAATTTCTCATAACTGTTCATTACGTCCTCGTCACCGTAATATTAACAGCAACTTTACAGGTTTATTTAAGAGGTGGTAGATAAGTATACTGTTATTAGTGATACTTCGGAGTAAATCTACTTCTACGAATGTTGTCAATGATTGAGTGCATTAGAAAATAACAATGGATGCGGCTCCTTTCAAGTATGAAGTGACAGCAAAAAATTACTTTGTGTCCTTACTCAGATAAACAAAGACGATGGCAGTTCCCTGTACGTACAGCGTTTACCTCTGGCATTCCTGGTAAATAGTGAACAATGTGCGATTGTTAGCCAATCGCCATGGCGCGTGGGCTATTGTAATTGGCCGGGTGTAACGAACGGTAGCTAGAAATTCGTGTAGGCGACAGCTGTGCTTAAATTTCCTTAATTGGAGTCGAACTTTGTTTCAGTAATAATAATAGAATTATTGGGCAGTATATAAAAAACGTAAGCTCCATGTAGTTGGTATCTAAATGTATTAAACTTGTAATTTGGATTAATCATCTTTTGTTTAGTGACGTCGCAGTACTCGTCATATGTGCTCAGTAAAACAAAACGAACTAGAATTCACACATCATTAGCATTCTCTGTTTGCTTACATTGTTGTCACGCTGCGTAACTCATTGCAAAGTTTATCACAAAACATTAAACGACATTATAATGGAGACTAATTAGCGCAGATGCAAGAAACGGTGGTTGATCTAAAAATTACAAGAATGTTTTATTTACATCATAGTTGGACAATTAATCACTTTAAACGCTGAACGTTCTGAGGAAACGATCGTATTATCGCGTGATCGCTCGCTAATTGTTTTCGAACGAACTGAGCGACTTGCATCGAATGTCGTTAAACAGTCAACACATTCGCCTGCAAAAAAATTAACATACATTTCACGATATCCGCTTGTTTTGCTTGTATGATCAAAACAAATAAGAATATGTATAAACTAAAAAGTACTATCGGTTTTGCAAGTGGTTACAATAAGATTCTTATATGACAAAAAAACGATTAAATTAATTGGATGTAGAAAAAAATAATCTTTCTGACGCACTTATAAGTTACCTATTGGCTTCAAAAACGCTAAAGTATAAATATCAAAGGCAATTCTAACCAAAAATGAAATATTTGTATGAATAGTAACCAAATGTATTTTGATGATGTCATTGTACTACAGGGATTTAGCGAAGTTACGTCAGAAAATAAGAAACAACCAGTTGCGTGTATGACGTCATGCCAAGTTAGATGATATGAATTATATCATTGATACTCATAGTTGACCAGAAGATCTGAACCTCTTTGACCTGCGATATGGTATGTTGGCGCCACTTGTTGGCTCGTGACGGTTGCTCCTTGTACTCGTAAAACGTTACGTTCATGTTCTTCACAAATTGCTCGTAACTTTATTGTTATACAGCAAACTTTTAGTTCACTTATGTTAATTTGATTGTTTCTTGTGAAAGCATCCGAGTTTCATCTAAAATAAAAGTAAAAAGTTTGTGTAAGTTAGCGAGAAAAGTTTCTTACCTGGTAGTTTAACCACCATTGGAGGTGTGACTGGGTGATTGGGATCCAATGTAAACGCCTTCTCTTAAAACTGATCACGGAAACACACAAGCTCACTTATAATTACTTATATTTCCTCAAATCCACTTTACGACCGTTTCGCTTCTCGGTAAACTCTTTATAAACAGTTTCGTAGAAACCGAGTGCACTGGAGAAATTAATTTGCAGAAATCGACGTCGCAGGCGGGCGACCGTCCGCGTGCCGTAACAGAAACGCTTTCTAAGAACGCGCACATTCAATTTCACTCAATGTTGGTGTATTTATCACAGATAACGATATCGCGGCGGGAGGTGAAAGTTCGGCGAGGCCGGGCGCCGCGGCGTTAACAATCCTCTTTCGTATACAAAAGTAGACTGGAGACGGCACGAGGCGCGCACCGAACGTGTAAACAGCGCAGAGGCGCGCGGCGGGGCGGGGAGTGTGCGACCGAGAGCGCCGTTCCGTTCCAACCGACTTGCCGACGCGCGGCGTGCCGGCACTTCCCAGAACAGCCAACCTTGGCACTTCTACGAAATAACTCGAGGCATTGTCACTAATTTATAAAACTTATGTTCTTCCGACCAAGGCTGGCGAGTACGCCGCGCCATGGCCGCAGCTCGTGACTCCAAAGCATACGTGGACGGCTGTTGACCTCCTGTCTATAGGTAAATTGGATACATAACTTGTCTATCTGTTCATCAATCAAAGCCCGTTTCGATGAGCGAAGGTGAGGCCGTAGTTCGTTCACTTCTTGTTCTATTAAGTTGCCATGGCGCGTGACGGACGCACGCAAAGCCCCCGAGTCAGTTGGAGAGCTGCGATTGTTGCCACATCTGCCTTTTCCTGCTTGCGCCAGCTGGGGAAATAAACGTGTCATCCATCAGGTATTTCCTAAGGGGATTACCGCTGGTATATTTCGGTTTTCACATTTTTTAAGGCGCTCTTGTAAGTCTACTTCAAAGCATTTGAGGATAAAAACCTTTGACGTGTACTTATTCTTTCCGCGTGTAATAAAAGTAGTACTTACTCGTATGACAACGGGGGTTACGTTATCAGATTGATTTAAAGGACCATGCAAAGGCGCGTCCCCACCCACCAACAGATTTCAAACGTATCTCTATTTATACCTCTTGCCATACTGATCTTTTTTTTGTATGACGACATCCCCCGTAGGAATGGGGATTTCACGCAAATCGAATTTGAATGCTGTATTTTTCAAGTATTTTTTTGACACAGTAAATTGTGAAAATAATGTGCAGGCGATCAAGAGTAACCCCCCTGGCCTAAATAAAAGTCTTCAATAAAATATAATCTTAAAAAATATTTTACAGTCGAGTCTACTTGAAGCTAGGCACTTACAGCGCAATTCTGATTCTTAGGCGTTCGGCATAAGGACGTTTTTATTGTTTTTGAATACCCCGTCATTTTTTGGATTAAAAATGGTTATTTGTCTTTTTAAGGAATGTCATAATAATATTAAAACTAGTGCCAAGTCTGTTGGTGGGTGGGGACAGAGCCCATACAACTTCTTGCGTTGTTCTTTCACGCATATTTTGAAAGAAACTCGACACTATATCGAATCATTATTACTGTATCGAGTTTAGATGAATCAAAACAAAAAATAATAAAGATTCAAATGAAGTTAAAATATACATACACCAGACTGACGTAGGTTGAATAAAGTGAGAATTGTTTTATAAAATGAGACAAGATATCAATCAAAACACGATAGAAGCTGGCACTCGTATCGATTGCTAGGAAAGTGTGGGAGTACAATGATATCTAAAGATGTGTAGGTACTAGGTATGCATACCAACGTTACCAGTTTTTATTTTTGCCAAGTCGGGACTTTGGTACTTTTTGGGTGAAAATAGCGGGATTCTTCCGTCAAAAGCGGGACATAGTAAAAAAACGTATTCAAAATCAAAGGTTTTCAACTTAAGTTTTCAAATATTTATCTTTTTATTTGTCTTAAGATTACGTTTACTTGACAATAGATAGCAAAAGTAGCCATCTCAGTAGCCTCTCTCTCTTATCTTCATTACGCGCCTTTATTTTTCAGCACTCTGCACGTACGGTCGAGTTCTCCCCTAAAAGCGGGACTAAGCCTGTCCCGCGCGGGACATATAATTTTGATTTAAAAATCGGGACGTCCCGCCAAAATCGGGACGTCTGGCAACGCTGATGCATACATTAGTGCTCAGAGTCTAAACCAACAAAGGTCTACGTAGTCTTCCTGAGAGTTAATTTAATCCTTCTGCCAATAGATGATAATATAAAATCGTTAGGAGAATTGACAGCCAAATCACAATCGTTAGATAAGTTTCTGTAGCTAACAGAGGCCAATAACCTTTGCGATTCCCTTTGTATATTCCCTTAAGGCTGTTTTCACTGTTAACAGAGTAGGCTAACAGAGGTCCAGTCTGTTTGAAAATATACAAAGGAAATCTTCTAAGTTTTCTGAAAAAAATTATCACGTACATATTTGTCAGTAGTGACACTACCCTTAGTTCCAGCAATACCTACTAATACATACAACCCATGATAAAAGGCGCAAGCAAGAACTTTCTGAGGCAAGGAGAACTTCCATAAAGATAGCTACCGAATTGTAAGTATCCGAATAATTTGGTTGAAACGTTTTTATGAGTTTATTTCAATGACGTTCAATAAACAAACGTCATTAGCATTCGTTTCAGAGAACTAACAAATACAAAAAAAAAATGTTTTTAGTTTTAAGCACCGTATCTAAAAACCTTTCAACGAATTCCTAAATTTTATTTATCGAAGTCTCTATCAACATTTTATTTGCAAACTAAATAAAAAATGGCCACTTGTTTCCATGTAAATTCGTGGTAAGGTAACCCATGAATATATTATTTATTCTGATTATAGACAGGGACCAACTTAGTCCGCAAGTTCTACGAAACTTGTTTGTTGTCTTTGAAACGGCAACTGCGAGTAGACCACGTTCCATGCAAACGGATTTACAATTTACATACTCGAATGTATGACATAGATTAGATTCTGTTTCACTTAGTTACGATGATTAAATGCGTAATAGGTATTTCATACTCGTATTTTACAAAAAAGGGGAGCAAATGAGCATGTGTGACACACCTGATAGAAAACGACGACGCCGGTGACTAGAGTCTCGGAACCGTTGCCAACCTTAAATTGATTTGCAGAGAGGAGTAAGAGGAAGGGCTATATGATGGGGAAGAACAAAAAAAGTGGGTAGGAGTTCGGGCCACCCACACTCACCAAACGAAGCAATATCCAAGTCACTCATACGTGTTTCTTCTGTGCGAGAGTCAGTCTTTCTCGGACAAGCCGGCCCATTTCTCTACCACACAAAAACCTTCTTCGTTATAACTAAATCTCTCAGATCAGAGAAGGGGGAATTAAGAATACGCACTAAGCGCTTCTCATCATCTTTTATAATGCGCACAGCTAAAGAGTGGATTTCCCTGCCTGCGCCTGTATTTCCGAGTGCATATAACTTGACTCTCTTTAAGTCTAGAGTAAATCGGCATCTTCTGGGCAAGCTCGCTTCATCGTAGATCCCATCTCTGCTCTAGAGCAAGATTGGGGTCAAGAGCAAGCCCATTCAGAATTAAAAAAAATTAATAATAGTAAGAACAAGAAAACTTACGAGCAAAGCTAAATGAATCAGATTATGTAATGACGTGCGATTTGTAGGTACGTATGTAATATTTTTACCGGACTTCGCCTCTTGAAGCGTTGGTCCAATTGAATGAGAATGATGACGATGGATATTTTTTGTAATCTTTGCACTGCTGCAACACTTAATCTTTGCATGTATGCGTAATATGATTCAAGATCGCGGAGATAACAGTCCCTTTTAATATGAGCACAAAATATAAGATGATACGAGATATAATTAGAGCCAATTAGATTTATCACTGTTTAAGAGAGTCCAAAGGTGGTCAGCTATCTTCTTACAGTAAATGAGTGCATTTTATACCTAACGCGTGAGTAGACATCTCGTGCGCGATTTGTGCAACCACGGTCACATTCGTCATTATTCAGAGAACCAGATGTTACCTAACACGGTGACCTAACAAGTAAATGACCGTACAGCATGCAAAGAAACGTTTATGTATCTACTACTGCATAAAACTAGCTTATAACCTAAAAGCATGGAAGTAGTTCATCAAAATCTGGGAAAGTAAAAGGGAAATAAAAAGAATGTAGGAACTTAAATTGAATCAACTTGCGGTTTGTTATACGAATTTTGTAAAGTAATCGAAAAGTCGAGTTTAAATCTAAAATAGACTAGACAGCAAATGCATTTGTTTGTTATTAAATCTGTATAAAGCAGACGGCATAGAAAACGCACACGCAAACAATGAATGAAATTCGCCGCGTACAAACACCAATGCAATGGAATTAACTAATAGAAACAATGGTTCATCAATAAATGTTATTAAATTATTCAATTAGAGCTGTAACTGCAAATCTTGAAATTATCTTCAGTCAATGTATTCAGTATTATTTTACTATGTAAAATATAAGAATTATGACGCGATACTGTCGATTATGACAAGGATATTAATAAATCTGACCCTAATATGGATAGGTAAAACGATTTGGAAATATTATTCAAAACCACATGACATACCGGAGACGATTAAAAACCAAACCACGAACTCCGGATACAATTAACTGCGCGGTGATTGCGCTATTGTCAAACTTAAATGAGTTCTACAAGCTGTGGGCTTGGAATTTTGGATGAGGATGGCCGACAAAGCCCAAATTCTATTCATTGTAACCCTGAATGGGTTTTTGAAAAAATTGAATTCATTCAATAAAACTAACTTAAATGGAAAAAGATATTTGGAAAACCTCGATTTTTCGATTACTTGATAACGGGTTGTATTTAACTGCACATCAAAAAAATACTGATTGATCATCAAAAAAATACTGAATTGCTAACCCAACCTAACCTTTGGTGTGCAATCAGTAATTTTGATGTACATTTTAGCATTTTTTGATGTACACTTAAATATTTACCCTTTAAAACCGTAATCATGGAATTATTAAGTTCAATCAATTTGTTGGTCAATGGTACATACGTCTTATAATTGGATCATTCTCACTAGTTCCGGTCAAAAAAGTTCCGCCGGAACTAGTTAACCAAAGACCTGGCACAATGGTGCCTCACCAGATTTGTCAGATCTAATCTATTTCCAAAATATGCAGCTTGAGTTTATAAATATGATCTCTGACGCGCATTTAGATTAATTAAGTTACGCATTATTTATTATTGTAATAATGAGTCAATTTTGATTGTACAGCCCTTTGAACTGGAATGGGGCATTCTTTGATTTTAATATAGTTTCTGCTTTTCACTGCCTTTTCTTACAAAGGACATTGGTATCGCTTCAGTCTGGGGTCTTGTATTTACCATACCAAGGCCTTTCTTGAGGCGGGCAATTTGACTTATTTTTTCTACTATATTCCAGATAAAATATAATATCCAGATTATTATATTGTATAAGGAAACATAATTTAACAACAATTAAATAGAATTCGAACAGGAGGAGTTTCTCAATTCGATTAGTAGAATTTTTTATATTGATTAATCAGGTGTTTCTAATTCGATTAATGTTTTTTTTGTAAGTGTGGAATAGTTACAATTTTTTTATTTTTACTTATTGATGTGAAAGGAACGTCATATGAGCAGCGCGTTATCTTATCTTTTTATCAGTTAAAAACGACGTTTCCGATTTCTCCTACACATTAGCCTAATGTTCACGCTATCATTATAACCAAACTACTTAATTCATTCCCATTTCACCGAAATCGTTCGGACAGGGCATTTGGTCGGTTCTTAAAACCGATTTGGCAAATCCGTAATGCATTTCAGCGAATGAATTTCGATTATCACTGGTTATGATTTCGCTTTATTTGTTCCACTGTGCAAACAAGGAAATGATACTTGGAAATGTAGTAATACTTACGTACCTATTTAAATATATTAATGCTATTTAATACCTATCTTTCCTAGAAAGGTATTAGTTGTATGGGTAGTTAATTGTAATTAAATTAACATTTCTATTTAAATTATTGTCTTGTGCTTTAAGTATCGCTCGGGGTTCAAATGCCGGGTTGGTCAAAATTTATATCGAATAAACTTATGATAGGTTTAAGTCACATCTTAAGTCGCGTAACCTGACAGAAACATGATACCTTAGGTCAAAAGTAACCTATATAGAATGAATAATAACATAAAGCATGGCAATGCTGGGCTAAGCAAGCAGCCTTTTTGTGTGCCTAATTATTGATTTAAAAGAGGCTGTGACGTTAACAAATTACCTTTGTTTTTTCTATTTTCCCTTGTACTATTTTCTATATTTTAATTATATCCAAAACATTGTCGACTTCATTGAAATTGAAATTTATTTTAACATAGAGAGGGTGTTAAAAACGGGGAAAATCATTTATCGTAATAATGAAAAGCGCTTAGAGCGATTTTAACGAGGCATTTACTGGAAGATAATTAAATTAGCTTCGTAAGTAGCGCTAATTTTAAAAGGAGTAGCTAACACCACATTAATTTTACGAAAAGAAATAGAATTTACCTTTCCCTCAGTTCATAATTTCACAGAAGCAAAGCTGCCGTCTAGCATGGAAAAGTCTAAAATTCTCACTCTTCCAGTTAATTTCGCTTCAGTAACCAGGCCATGTGAACCGGCAAAAATTGCCAACTTCAGCGAACATTATTAATATCGCCTACGACGTGGCCGACGCTTCAGAAAGCTTTTCATCGAGATATTTCGATCATTCGGTGTCGACGAGAGTTGTGCCACTAAATAGTGATGTCACTGTGAAATTGCAAAAACCGTTAGATAAGATTGTGCACTTGTGCTTGTGCAGTCACTTGTGCACTATCCGTTTTTTTTTTCTCAAAAGACTTTTACGCACCATTACCATGACCCATATGTGGGACTCGTGAAGGCCAAACTACTCCATGCCTACTTGAAGCAAAATTGACTGCATAATGCATATCTCGCTCATTAGGTACCCCTCCTCTCTTTCTAACTTTATTTTTTTAAAAGAGACGAGGGGGCCCTAAGGAGCGAGATAAAATGCAGTCAATTTTGCTTCAAGTATGTATGGAGGAGTTTAGCCTCCAGTTTTTTCTTTAACTTCATGCTCAGGACTGCTCACTACCAAATAAACTCCCCGGGTTTCCCCTCACACCCGAAGACGAGCCGGTGCCCGTCATGTGGCTTCCTGTACTTATTTACTCCGATGGCTCAGCAGACTAGGAAGAATTATTATATTCTATCATGATGATGATTATGAAATCATCATCATCATTTCGAATGGCTTCCACATGAATCCTCAGATGTCTATGTATGTATTATATTCTATGTATAATACTATAATACAAATAAATCAATCTAACTGGGCAATAGTTACTTAGTAGGAAAGTGACTGACCTTGACATTGTTTACAAGTAGGGCGCAGACGCGTGGATACCTATTGCCCAACGTGATATTGCCGCTATGACGCGAACGTGGTCTAGAGAAACCTTAGAAAGACGACAACTAATTCAGTATTAGGTATTTTCCTAATAATATTACTCAATTGAGAATTCCAGAAATGCACGAATGGGGAACAAATCTGTAATTTAAACAACGCCATCTGTCAAGTAGTGAAGCTGTGTTATTACTCGCAAGTCAGCAATAACGACATTCTCGCCAAATCCTGGATCACGGTGATCGCCAACACTGCTTAGGTCCGGACAAAACGCTCGGAGGAAAAAGTCTACATTCTGTCATACCTATATACAACGTGTTAGGTAACCCGAGGGACATATTTAAGGAGAGTGTTCAGAATCCGATTTAGAGTCCAATTCGCTATTAAAAATATAACCTTAATTTTTTTCGTAATTAACCTAATAATTTATGTATGCTGCATGAACTACCTAAAAATCCCATGTGCTAAGCGGCCGGCCGGTTACACCCCAAACTCAAATTGTACGCGAGTACAAATTTGAGTAATGAACGAGTGCACGAAATAGTTACTGTGAAGGGAAGAGTGCCCGCACGTTACGCGGATTTTCAGGTTTCGCCTAAGGTTATTGACAGATATTTACCAGAGTTTGGTTCACGGTAATAGCGTACCCAGACTAGATCGGTTCATATTGCTCGAAAAAAAAAGACTACATTCTGTCATGTAAATCCATCACCTAATCCATTTCATTAAAGCGCTGTAGCTACGTTACTCGCAAGTCAATCAATAGCGAGGATATAATCGCCGTTCTCGCCTATTTCTGAGTTCCCAAAAACTTTCAAATTCCAAATTCGGGACAAAATGATCAGAGAAAGAAGTCTTTAGTCTCTCATTTAAACAAGGCCGTCTCTCAAGAGTGAAGCTGTTACTCGCAAGTATGCTCGCAAGTCAATCAATAGCGAGGAGATAATCACAGTTCTCGCAAGTGTGGCTGCGACATGCGTTGCTTTCGGAGAATGCCCGTTTCTCTATACACGCTACCTCACGTACAGTTAGCATCATTTACTTTACAAATTTTTTTCATCATTTTTATTTTTATTAAAAAGTAATGATGATCTGTAACCGAAAACAGAGACGTTTTTGTTAATCTCATCAGAAGGATGTAAGTCTGTTTAATTTGGCAATAGGGTAAAATGTCAAGTAACACAAAAAGGATGCACAGATACATGGTGAGTGCGTGGGGGGGATATCCCCAACCACTCAACACAACACACCACTCACATTTACTCCGACATAATATACAATCCCATAATTAAAATCCAAAAACGCATCCACGCACCCTAACATTTCATGAGTAACTTCACTCAAACAGACTCATACAAACAGCTACAATAGTCCACTTGACCTGTTACCCTAACTAGGGAAACCTAGATAAGTCCAGCTTTCCAATGTTGAGATAATAACTCTGAGATAAAATGTTATTGCTCAGTATTTGCGGCTGACTGTACTCCGAAGCCATCAGCTGCCGCTCACGTGGAAGCACAATGGACGGGGGACTTATTGATCCCGCGATCTTAAATTCTGTTGGCATTGTGATCAAGAGTGCTTCGAGTATAGCTTTTGTCGTGAAGACTTTTTGTTAGAACGTTTTGTATACAGACTCAACGTTAATAAAGATTGTATTCCTATATCAGCCAGATAGTAGAAGTCCAATTGTGTTGTGTAGTTATACGTAATTGAAAAATCAAAATATTGTTTAATCATTTAAACTTCAAATATGCAGAATAAATTGGCAATGTTTTCATGATCTGAAAATTCCTCTTAATAAAATATTTAATAAATCTTGCCGTTTTAACTTATTTATACCAATAAAGGATTAATAGGCTATAGTCGCTTTGATGTCGTTCATAAATGTTGTTATTAATTTATTCAGAAGCAGACCGAAGTGCCCTATTTGGACGTTCATTACGATTATTAATATCTGTGTTTCATTTTCATTTTCTTTATATCGATGAAACCAGCCATCCAAGTGGGCGGTCAAGTCAAATATCAGAGGTCACAGTTATTGGAAAAATGAGAGCAAAACGGAATAATTTCTAATTCTAGGAATTAATATATATTTTAAACGCAAAATTATTAAATTACGCGCTTTAAAAATTGTTTTTGTCATTACTAAAACAAACCGGATGTTTTTAAAACAAGGTATGTGGAAATAAACTTCATGATAAATTCGATGGTTTTTTAACGAATTTAACCTTTTTTTTTCGGTGAATGCGTAAAGCTCTATGACCAATGGCTAGTAAGACCTGCGGCCTGGCATCGTAGTTCATAACTAGACAGGTCAATCATTTCATAATAACGACCCAATCTTCTGAGAACACTTATTTAGTGCAATTTATATTTTATTTTATACATCCCTAAATAACTGGGACCCTGTTGATTCAACTCTAAATTACATATTTTCTTCGCGATATTTATTAAGCTTTGAACGTTATTAATATTTATGACGATAATACTTCGAATTTCGTATTATAATGTATGTACGGCCGTGTACCTCTGTAGGGTTCATAATAATGCTTGCAAAATATTGTGTTGAGTTCTTAGGAGCGGCCGATGCGTATTCCTTCTGAGAAATTAATGGATCGATTCAATAGAAATCGCGAGATCGCGGAGTTACATCGAGGCGAAGTTCGCAATCCGCTCCTTTGTTGTGCAAGTTCTGCTTAGTAATTAAGTTATTAAAGCGTTATAATTATATATTATATTTCGTACTTTAAATTTTAAATTCGAGCTATGCACTGATTCATCGGTTTTTTGTCTATCAATGTATGTAATGGGTTAGGTTGAGAAGATATGAGAGCTATAAGAGTAAGAGATGGTGAAATCAAGGGTTACGGGGGTTCGGTCGGTGCTGTCGCTCACCAAAGCTGCTACTCACACATAGGTCTTCTATAAGATGGCAGTAACTCTTCAGTCAACTTTTTTTTTTTCAGAGGAGGATGCGTTTATGCGCCATAACCGCAGGCTAGCTACACCTGCGGCCGTGTGTGTGGGGCTCGAGACTAAAGCGTCCACTACCCACTAAACTCCATCGGTTTCCACTTCACACCCTATTGGGACAAGCCAGCCCATCCCCGGGTATACTCCCCAGTCAAGCTGGCCTATTTCGACAGCCAGACAGAAACTGTCACTCTACCACACTGATAAAAATAAAATAATATTACTCATAGTCCTTTACATTATCTGCACTTACACAAACAAACTCACAATTAGCACAGTGTAATTAATAATGTCCGCTATCTGTGGTCACGTAATATAAATAGCAGCAGCATTTATTACTGAGTTCAATGTATTTATTGCTCGATTCAGTTTTGCCGTCGAATGCCGTCGATAACAGTGCATCATGCACCGATAAAGCAATTTAATTAAATGAAGCTGTGAAACTCGTAAGTATACATTATACCTAATTAGGTCATAGTTCATGACTCACGAATTGCAGAAGTACTAATTAACTGACGACTTATTAGGTGTTGCGGGTATTCAAAAGATTCTGTTTTTTTTTCAATTTGTGGACTGTAAAATGCCTTTTTTATACTAGATCTGGTAACAGACAGGCACTCAGCCCATCTCATGGTAAATGCAGTCCAATGCTCTGATCTTCGAGTCCCTGATTTCAAGTGTATGGTATCTTATGGTATGAATATGCATGCATTGATGCATTTGATGGAGCACAAGTCTGGCGTGTGTTACCGAGGTATTTGCACACGTCATCACGTCGTTGTGTGTGGTCAGGCCTATGCTTAGGATCAGCCATTGTACTATCCGTACTGACTCAGCCGTCTGCCGTCTGACAGAGCGATGTAAGGCCTAATCTACATAAATAAATTCCTGTTAGTTAGTCTCCCTTAAAAGCTTCTTAGCGGAGCTGCGGAAGCTTAAGTTATAATATAAACCTTTCTAAAGTTTCAATTTCTCGAAGTTTCTCAAAGAAAACCAATTTCTTGGTATGATATCTTAACGTTTTGGGTGCTGGAAAAAGTAATCATAAGTTTATGCTACACGAGTAGCTGTTTAATTAGCTAATTATTTAAGATACATACCTATTTAAAAACTAGCCTTCCGCCCGCGGTTTCACCCGCGCGTAATTTCTTTTTTCAAATATCACCCCCTTCCCCCCACATTTCCGGGATCAAAAGTACCCTATGTTCACCGGGGATAGTGTAGCTATCCAACAGTGAAAGAATTATTTAAATCGGTTCAGTATTTTCGGAGCCTATTCAATTCAAACAAACATACAAACAAACAAACAATCAAATCTTTCCTCTTTATAATATTAGTATAGAAAAACATTATGAATATTAAAACTAAATTGTATAATTTAATATTATAATAACATTGCATTGAGCTTCAGTGTTTAAATAAGTGACATGAATTTTTGTACCTAATTGATTCTGAATTCATTTTCAGTTAATTCAGTTATACTACTTAATATATTTGAAAATCAGTAATTTACCTACTCGTATGTAAGTAAAAAGTAAGCATCAACCTATTTTTTTCAAATCGGTTCAGTAGTTACGGAGCCTATTTAATACAAATAAACAAACAAATCTTTCCTCTTTATAATATTATAATATAGTGTATAGACTAGACCAACGAGGCGTTTTGCCATACCATAAGTACTCAATAATATCATTGATCTTACCTAGGACCCTATTTCTTACGTACTCTTGCACTTAACCACAGAATATATTATAATAGTACTAAACTTAACCCTCAAATGCAGAAGTGCTGTAATAAAGCGAACTCAATGCATATTGAGTGCTTTCCGAATTACGCTGTTTGGTTCAGGAACCGATCAAAATGTGCAGATCAATTGTGTATTCTGCGAGCGGCGGTAAATGTGCGCAGCTCCACTATTGTTTGGTAATCAATTTCAGATTGAGCAACTATGTTACGCCATTGGATATTTGGTGGTTCAGGGTTGTCTGACTGACACCAATACTTTTTAGGTTAAAAATTATTAAATCACTAAAATATAGTAATACTATTTGAATCTCTTTGGGTCCGATTTATACAGATTTATCAATTAAATCAATAAAAAAACGTTTATAGAGTAAAAATTGATTCTATATAAACATTTTTTGATTTATTTAAAAATCGTTGTAGTGAAAGTATGTGTACTTAGTTTTATAATTATTATTTTTGGATACTCGCATTATACTATATGTGGTTTGAACAAAACTGGATAAAATTTAAGGCGGTTACCACAATGCACCGCGCTCCGCCGCGGTACGCGGGACGGACGACAGGTTTTTTCATTGTATGCAAGTACCTCAGTTTGTATAGAAAACACACGCGGCACAACATACTGAAAACGCGCCCGCGTTAGGGAACAGAGAAATTGTAGAAGTTTTTATCATGGCTCACTATGTCTTCCGCCACTACCATTTTTGGTAAATTGGCACTTCTTCGAGACACACATACAAAAATCCAAAGCGATGCCTGAAACACAATATGTACAGTTCTATAAAGATAAAATAACGAGTATTTAAAAATAGTTCGAAGAAAAAAGTTCGTTAAATTCTAGACAGCCCTATTTAATATTTGAATGCATATTCGAAGCACGCAGTCCACACTATAATTCCAAATTTGATTGTACACCTGTCACCGCACTGGATTGCTGGACAGTACCACAACAATAGATGGTTTGCATTCTGTACGATGTATCCATGCCTTTGCTTATTTTAACTCTGCTAATGCATTGAGCTGGAATTTTAACTATGGTTTGTTATTATTGTATTATTTTTTTGACGGACCATTGAACAAACTTATGACAGCTTACAACTATTATAATCCATACTTCACCACCACACGCTTCAAGTTTTTAGCTTCAGGTGGTGGCGTTTGAAGCTATGAGCTGTGGTGTGTTGCGACCCTTAGATATTCGTATTGTGGGGCCTAGACAAAGTAACATTTTGACAGCGATAGCGAAATTCGCTAACTTCAAATTGTATGGATTTGACCTTAGAAAAGTCACGTGGTCAATCGATGTTGAAAGTGCAGATTTTGACATTCGCTATCGCCAATTGAGCGATAACGAACGTCATAAGTGCCGCTTGTCTATGGCCTATGTCTCTTACTTTGGAGAATGCTCTGTGATCACTTTCGATTCCCTTCTCTGAAACGATAAATAAAAAGTGTGAAGTGAAGTCGATTTCTTACACCTCACTACCCAACTCATTACTTTCTTATATTAGAGACGCCTCTAGGATTCTATTAAGAAGATTTATACCCTCGAGGGGTAGGGCGGGCGGCGCGCCTCTTTGCCTCTTTAATCCGCAAATACTTCGTTGAATTTTCCTCGGAACATCGAGTTTTTAATTTAATCCAACATTGTTTTACTTGTCCTTGTCTTAATATTTGAATTAATGACATATAAGTACTCAGAACAATGTTTAAGTAGCAGGCGGAATGCCTCTAATCCGTTTAAAAACAGCGCTGACATAAATAGAATTGATAAAATCGACGTGATTGTTGGTATTGGTATTTGAGATCTGAAAAGTGACGTGGGCTACTTTTTATCCAGGAAAAATCAAAGTAACATATTATGGGTCACGCGTACGAAACCCGGTCCGTTAGGCTAGTAATAAGATTACTCTTGTCTAAAGACTCAGAAGTTAATTTAATCCATCTAGCCCCGGAAAACCAGACACAATAGAAAATCTATTGTTTACGCGACACCCGGCTTTCGGTCGGGTGTTTAAGAGTTAATCTACAAAAAATACGATTAGACGAGCACTAACTATAAAATTTCGTCATCCCTAATACAGTTTTATTATTATACAGAAACATTAGGTTTTTACAATAGCTTTTCTATTGTAACTGACAACAATAATAATTTAAGCCGTGCATGGCCGGAATAATTTTCTAAATCCTACACAAAAATAAAAATGTCGGACTACCAGTACAATGGCGAACAATTTTACGTTCCATTTAAACAAAATATACAATGCCCTAGGTGACAGACGACCCTTTACCAGCGGAATTTCCAACACGTTAAAACTTTGCGGAAAATCTAAAAATATTCGCAAAATCCTGTGTGGAACACACAACAGAAACTAACGAAAAATGGTTTTTAGTATTCCCAGCAGCTTTGAAAGCAAAATTCGTGTTTGTTCCTTTTAGTGTCATATCTTTCTTCGAGCATTTTTTGTCCTGATCTATTCGGGGCATATCGGGGTACGCTTGCACTTTCACGGCCATTGACGTCGAAGTGCTGGTAGGGAAAAAAGATTGACGTGCAAAAGTATTTTTCTAAAATCTATTTGCAGAATAAATTATTTCATTTCATTATTTAATTTCATTTCGTTTCGTTTAATTTCGTTTCAGTTCGTTTCATTTCGTTTCATTTCGTTTCATTTCATTTCATTTCATTTCACTTCTATGATTCCAGGATTTGGCAAGTCCAGTTATTACATTGGAGCGATGCAAGCATGGTGGTAAATTATTTTACAAACATTCGCTAGTTTTCATTAAATTCTAGATAGCATGATTCAAAAGTCACAGGGCCCTCTAATTGGCTACTTTAACACTTATTAACGGACAGTCCATTTGATTACGTTAAATCAGTTACATACAATGACCGTTACGAATTTTTAAATTCATAAGTAGATCTTAACAAATTGTAAGTAGGTACACGTTCAGTATTCTATTTAACTCTTATTACCTCTAAAACAGCACAGAATTATGATCATGTAAACTAGTAGCAAACCTTGTTTTGGCGTACTCCTAGTTCATCTGAGCTTAGCAAGTGGAGCATGGTAAATTATTAGCATTCTCGGAACCAATCCTAATCGGCTGATGGAACCGTGTGTTATCATGGCCTCGTTCGGGCTGGAGTGCGGTAAATACGCGCGCAATTTTGAGAACTAGCATCAAAACTGGGTTAACTGGGTCACATTCTTTGTTTCCACAAAGCAGATACACATTTGGAGTGCAAGTGGAGTGTGAGGAAACTGCAAATATTGTACTGTGAATAAAATTCTTTGTCTAAAGTTGCGGCAGTCACTCCAACATTTTGCCATGCTATGGCATAAAGGCTTAAATTCCGTTAATAGCATAACCTTGTTTTGAGTAAAATGCTCTAAATATAGCGTACAGATCGTTAACGGTATTACCTCTTGACGATAAACGGAGATAACAGCCATGCTGGCGCCAATTTGAACTGCCTGATTCAATCTACTGTTTTAAAAATCGATTGGATATCTAAGCGACTCTAGGTACCTCTAGGTCGTCGGTTCGACTAACGCCTGAGTCTGCTTAGTGGCAGAACTTTTCAAGATTCCGAGTGGCTAGCCACCACCCCTATAAGTAAAATCTGCTTCAATAATAGCTTTGACTGTGTTCCGAAAGAATAGTGTGAGATCTCCTATTTATACACTATTTTCTTGGAACACAGTCTGCCAGCTGAAGAGACATTTAAAAAAACAACTGAAGCTGGCTACTCTAGCCTGCATTTGACTAATGCGACTGACTTAATCAAATATAATCTGACTTCTTGTGTCAACATAGTCGGGAACCAGAGAAATAAATTAACTGTCCGTCGTCTCTTGGGAAATCAGACAGACTTAGTCAGAGAGCGTCGGATAAATTCAGAGTAATAATTGTGTTTGCAGTGGAGTTAGTGTTTACATCAGTTTCAAAGGGGTTGATTTTTGTAGAATTAAAACAATATGCGAACTTTATTTATTTATTGTAAAACTTATGAATACATAATTATTTTATTACTAATAGCACGGGTGTTTCTGCATCGGTTGGGTGACCCGCAATTTAATATTTTATGTTCCTATTTAATAACAGGTCACGTTGCGTCCACCAGTCGCCACAGCATGGCAGCATTGCGAATTCACAAAAGTATTTTTTTATTTATTTGCCATAATTTAGTATTCATATACTTATTCACTTCTGCCAAACTCTAGAGCAGTTATGAGTTATGTTTTTTTCATATAATTACATAGTTTGCATAAAAGTTCCAACGCCTCTTATACAGCCTGTGTGAATTATCACAAAACAGGTAGGTATGTACAAAACTCAATCTACTTACAAAGTGTCATGACACGATATCTCAATGAGGGTGGAACCAAAGCACGATCCCTCTGAGACTCCTGTCTGTGAAAAATTTGTTTTCGACTAATGTTTAAAAAGAACATGAGAATAGAAATAATCTCTTCTCAAAGATTGGTAAATACTTGTAAAAGTATTCCATTCGGATGTTGTAAGTAGTAATTACTGCAACGTTGAAGAGATGGCGCTGCCGTAGCGTAAATCAATACTAGAAGAAATTCAACGGGTCCACTAAGGTCTCGGTAGCATGGTTGGTAGTGCACTCGCCGGGACAGCGAGGGACGTGGGTTCGAGTCCCGCCTGATACCTGGACAAATTGAATTTTTTCTAATATATTTGTATGAGAATAGAATATTGAATTATTTATTTGTGTTTCAATCTCAACAATAAATACTGCCACTACCACGTTAGTTTTTTGTTTATTAGCCAAAAACAATCTTAGCGCGACCGCCGAGTGTACTGTGTGTAGGTATGACTGAGGTATGAAAAGTAAAGTATATACATGTAATTGGCTTCTGTACCTATGTCTTTTCTGGTATTATGCACTGTAATTATCAATTTCTTCTGTAGAAAACTATCAGGGTTATGATAAAGTCTATCGTGGGAAAACGTGAATATAAACAAACACTTTTTGTCGCATGGCGCATCACTGTGTCAACGTCGAAGGACCACCGCACAAAGTAGCATTATAACCCACAGTTGCATAACAATTTCTTCGTAATGTTTTCCTCCGGCACGGCTGCAAGAAACGTTTACTCGGTGTCATTACCTGATTTCTGAGAAAAGGTGCAATTTGTGTGTTTTCTTGCTTATTCCGTGTCCCCAATGACATCCAATTACACGGCGATTAAAACTGCATTAACGAAATGGCTTCACGCGGACACGCGCTACCGATGCGCTACCGATGCGCGTACGCAGGCCGGCGGAACTCTGCTTGAATGCGTCTACGCGGCCCGCGGGCCTGAAGTAGGTATACCTACCTATTTTTAAGCTTACCTAATGTGTCAAGGGGTTTCCGGTAGGTTATATGCGTTCAGTAGTCTTGCTTTTGTACTATATATCATAGACTATGGCAACATCGAAACTAAAAAAAAATAAGCCAAAACAGATTTTATTTTTGCTGTCGTTCCCTTCCCTATCTCCAGAGATTATGCTTTAAATGACTCGCATATAAATTATGACTGCATAAAATACTATGAAGTATGATTTTTTTTTATGCTATGTCAGTTTGCCATTGAGTGTTATACAAGCAGTTCACTCGATGCCTATTCCATTGAGGAATACTTAATCAGGTATCACAGTTATACATTATGTAAGTAATCATACTGTAGGCTCCTCTACATGTCACTCTACGGTCAAAACGATATATTTGTATAGAGATTATAGACTTCTTGAATTATCTACTGTCCACCATCTTCTCCCACTGTTTTTCTTATTAGCACAGTAGCATTATTAGCCTTAAATATTCTAACGCACAGGTTGTCTTGTGTGTACTTTCTTTATTTATAAAAAGCTTTCTGTTATCAATTACACGATGTTTTCTTTGACAGGTAATGACGAAAGAATAGAGTAGGTAATTTTATATTTTAACGTAGGTACATTGTCAGGGGCCGCCTTAGGGTTGTGACGAAAATCTTTGTAAGGATTTTTCTTTTGATTTTTTTTTGATAATTTTGCCGAATTATCCTGCATTAAAACACCATCCACACTTGCAAATCTTCACAGCAGCGTTTCCAGAATATTAATTAGTCATCATACCTATTTTACGTTACTTTCGACCCTCTCATATTATTTGCTTGTTACTTATATGTACATAATATACAACTTAAAATGTGACTTTTACGTTAGATTTTCGATAAAATCTTCCAACAAAAAAGTACCCAAAATTTTGGCTAGCCTAAAATGGACAAAAATAGGAATAAATATTACTAAATTAAAGACATTGGTAATTGTATAATGCTATAGCAATGACTGACGCAGTAATTGTACTTTTTGGCAGCCAATCAACATCCATTGTTATTGAGTGCGCGTTCAAAAATGCGATTTTTTTCTGAGTGTGCCTACGTCATGAATCGCGCCGTGATTGCACGATTCACTTTCGAGTGTAGGTAGAGCAAGCATAAAGAATTACTCCGCTTTCAAAAAAGCCTCGAGCATTTTCCCGCATCAAAGCCGCCCCTGTATTGTTGCCTTCGATTGGAAATATTTTTGATAAGTGGAGCGTTAAGCTTTGAGATTCATTTCCAATTTAGCAATTTAAGTCTATTGATTCTATTGAAATTGAAAATGGTTGTTGAAAACCAATAACGGACGGAATAATAAATGTGAAAATTAATCTCTAATGGATCGTATCAATGCGAGAATCATTAAAAAATGCCAACTCCAATTTATAAAAGACTGTGAGTTAGTACATATTTTAAAATTTTGACAATACCTACAGAGAGAGCCCACGCATAAATCTTTTGCTATGCCTCTGCCCTGTACAAACACATTAATGGCCCAATAAATATACATAATATGTAATATGATCATTCCTATACCCACTAAACTCCCCCGGTTTCCCCTTCACACCCACGTAGGACGACGAACCGTGCCCTCCTTCAGGCTATTGAAGGGTCTTTCTTAGCACTCTCAGCCTAGCCACAGCCGCCAAATATTTGTAAAGAAACATCGAAATATGTTCCGGCAATATTCATGTGGGAGACAGTACACTTGAAATCAAAGCTCGAAGATTATAGGAGCCTACAGTATGGAGGCACATTGAATGGCGCTTCCTGGCTAATAATAATAATAATAATATAACGTTTATTTCGAGCAACACAATTACAAGTAATTACAGGCTCATATCATAAAAACCTTACAGACTAACATACATACAGAAAATATAAAAACAAAATTATGATAAATACAAAAACAAATTATGCCTTAAGGCGCGCGGTGTCTGTTGGTAGCCGTCCTCGAAATCTTCGGTAGACGACACCCTGCGGCCAGAAGTCCTCCTTCATGAATGTTTCCAGAAGATGGGTCGGCACCCTCACCACAAAGGAACTGAAGTTGACTTTATGGCGAGGTTCCAAGCGCTCGACCCTCAAAGTGAATTTGGATCTTCTTCGGACATAGTCTACGACATCTTCTACCTTCGTAGACCAGTGTAATCTGGATACGTACAACTGCGTCGAGCGTATTTCAGGACGCAGCGGGTCATCCGGGCGGGTCGGTGCGGTGCCGCGGTGGTTGCGACTGGCAGGCTTCTTCTTCTTCCTTACGACTTTGATGAAGCCCTCCTCATCGCATTGACTTTTCGGTTGGCAATTTTGTGCCAACTTCTCCTTGTTCCCCGATTTATTTAACTGCCTAGATGCTAAGTGTCCCTCAATGGAATAGGCCGTAGTGGCCGCTTACCATCAGGCGGGCAGCGTGCCTGTCTACCAACTGATCGAGCTTAAAAAGAAATGCAACTAATAGGTATTTCGTATTCACTTGGATACCTGGATACCTAAATGAGTTCGCAATGTTTAGCCCGTCCGCTGGTGCCATTTAAGTGTAGTCAAGGGCTAATAATCACATCTGCACGAGAAGCACTGCAATTATTAGTCGCTAGAATGCGCTTCGCCGAATTACCTGCTTCGACACTAGTAGGGCTAGCAAGGACTATCGAGAAAAGTAATTCGTATAAGAATGCTCTAGTGTGCGCAACTGAAGGTGAGTAGCGGGTAGTCGATACTCGAGACTGATGAGCGCTTTCGAGCTCTACGCACACAAAGAAAATGTGCATATCAATTTTTCTTCTTCGGTAGCCTTTGGCAATCTGGAGTGAGTATTTCACAAGCTAGACTCACTTGACATCAGCGAAAGCGCGGGAAACAGCGACACGGGCACCTCACTTGCTTGCGGCGTAGCTGATGACTAGCAAACATCAATCGTGGTTCACCTACGCTACGAAAATGTTGCTAAGCCTGTGACTATATAATATATACTTGTGGCCATAAAATCAAAAGTTTCCGTCCGATTAATTTAAAATTTGATCAGTATGTAAACTGATTTGTCTTTTTTAAATGTGTGTAGAAAACTTATTAAAAACGTGGGTGATTTTGAAAATATCCGCGATTGCCCAGAAGTCGGCGCTCGTGTGACAAGAAAAAAACGTGCAAAATTCACCGGATTTGAGGTGATGATAGTGACTTACTCCGATCCTCGTAATTTTTAATCAAAGCAATCATATGACACGGTGCATATGATTTAAAGTAACGTTTTAGTAGTAGTTGTTATCGTAATAATTTATTTTTATAGGAGATATGAGTCTGTCACTCAGTTGCAGAAACGTCCATTAAAGTTAATGTGTCATTAAAGCTATTGCTGTCACTTTTTATTTCATGACAACGAAACGTGACAGCATTAGATTTAATGAAGCATTAACTTTAATGGAGCTTTCTGCAACAGGGTGTGTAACACTCAAAAAATGCTGTTCCAAGAACTAGCCATTAAATTCTGCATAAAGTTTCTATATTGGTGCTACTTGTTTGACGTGCAAAAGAATTACAATTAAATTAAAATTGATGAATAAATTATTTCATTTCATTTGTAAAATCTATCTGTATCTCCCCGACTAGTGCGGGGCACCGTACGCGGTGACCATAGTGATGTCTGACAGTATAGTGTGAGTGAGCTAAATTAGTGCCCGCATTGTGGCGATTTAAGATGTGGCAACCCTATGCGTTCGGTAATTACTGCAATTACACACTCGATTCATCATTATTTGCCGAAATTAATTATCGAAACAGTTTGAATGCATGCATGGAGTGATTAGTTTACGGTTTGCGCACATGTAGAACAAGTTATTTCAAAAATTATTGGGTAAATGTTTTACAGTACAGTTCAGAAACTTAGATAAATGGGCAAATATTTATGAGGTAATCCAGAATTATTTAGCCTTTGTGTCTTTGTCAGACGATTAATGGTGGAACACAGAGCACTTACTCTCAACCCACTCCAAGTAGGGAGAGTTAAAAGTAGCTTTATTTCGATCCCAGTAAGATTGGTAATAATAATTCAAATACTAACGAAGTTTTTGCGTGGAAGTATACTTACACAAATATTTCCTTTCTGTCCGTTTACATTTCTGGCATATATGTTGCTTTTACAGTTGCACTAATTAGTCTTTTTTTAATTCTTGTTACGAGTATAACGCCAGATTCTAAATCAAATCTAATCAAAATATTCTTTGATTTTTCTACGTGGCGGTGACGGAAACCTGTACCACAGTTTAACAAGTCGAAAGCCTGTGTAGCCATGATCTATAAGGTAAGCACCCCTGTCAAGGGTCAGATGGCAGTCGCTTCATGATCATGATGCAGCGTACGCTAACTAGATGTGGCAAAACTCTTGGAGAAAAAGCCAAAGTTACATTTGATCTGCGCTTATACCTACTTCACATTAAAATAACGTTTGCAGTCGATCGCGATCTAAAATGAGAGTTGCGATTGTGTTGTTATCCTGTTAATTTTCCCAGTAACAGCGGAGATAATTAATGGTTTATCGGAACCCACCGATTGAAATAACTCAATACTCGTGGTAAAATAATCATTTTATATAATAATAAAACAAGCTTAAACGGGCGATTTCGCTATTTCGATCTAATAGACCGCGAAATCGAATGTGTAAATTTTAAGCCCGAATTTTACGGACATACATAATATCCGTCGTTCGTGTGTGTCCGTAAAATTCGGGCTTAAAATGTACGAATATCACGGAAACACTATTAGGCGGTAAAGTATATTTCTACATGATTACTACATGATCTGCCTTCATAGATTAATTGGACGTTTGATAGAAGTAGAGCAAAATCTTGAATCCCTCGAATTAGCCGCTCCCCCGTAAAAGACCCCCTACCTTTCAGAACATCACAGTCACACATCAAATTAGCACTTCCTAACTGTTGTGCTATGTTTCTGTTTTGACTTGGCAGCCAAAATAACTTTTATTTTAAATTCTATATGTAATCAAGATCAGTCTTGATCTTTTTAAATATTATATTCATCATCATCATCCATCATCATCCCAGCGTATTCCCGATTGCATCCAGTATGGATGCTCAGAGTCCTCTTCGACTATGATCCTAGACAGGGGCGTGCATCCCATATAGGCAGATAGGCAGTGCCTACTTTTAAAAATCATTCGCGGAAAACCTTAAAAAATATTGTAATAATAAATCTAAAAACATAAATCAGGAATTAAATTATTCCCCCAACACTTCATAATTTCATCAAAACGGCGCATTCATGACCTATACGTATACCTACGTGTGTATAGAAGCGAGGTAAGCACTGGCCGAGCGCTGCCTACCAAGCGCCATACAATCGAACTTGTCAAAACACATTTTCGTATAAAATGTGTTATACGACAAAATGGAAATGTCACTCCTGCGTATAGCACAATAACCAGAAAGAACAACTTCTTAATTTAGTCGCATTGGGTAAGCAAGCTTAATCGAACAATTAAGTTTGGCTAACCATTGATTTATACGATAATTTTATAGCAGAAAAATCAAAATATAATAAAAGACGAATTATAAACCATATTTTTTTATGTTTAAGCTAATAAATAACAATATTAATTAATTAAAGACGTTTCTACTTCCGCATTAAGCAAGCAAACATGTCAGTTCTTGTGAATCCCACCGACTTCAATAGATGGCGCTAAAAGAAATAATTGTATCAGCTTACAACTATTTTTAATCAATTTATATTATTTATCACAATTTTAATAGCTGATTTGTATCTTAAAATTATTTTATAATATTGATATAATAGATAGATTTTACTTTCCCTTTGAAAACACGCACCCAGAAGTTATTGGCTTAAAAAAGTAATGAAATGTTATTTGTTTTACGTCAAGGTCAAAATCATGCTTTTTGTTTGTGTTTACATTTCGGATTAGGGATGGCGATTCTTTCCGAAAAGAATCGATTTTTTGAATCGATTCGAATCGTGACCCAATGAATCGATCCACAAAAAATCGAGGCCAAAAAGATCAATTTCTGAAAAATCGATCTTTTTTTCAAGTTGATTTATAATATATTATAAATAAAGATCGGATATTCGGATGCATATTAACCTCAAATTGAGGTATTGTCATAACATGGAAAGCACTTTTGTATCGATAAAATCGACTCTATCGACAAATTTAGTTTTTTATTATTAAATCAAATCGGGTGTAGCTATATTTACTTATTTTAAGGTGCTAATATGGAGTGCAATTTTGTATCATAAAATTTGGGGGTCTCGGATTTCACAAATTAAATTTTTTATAACAGAAATAAAGATTGCCTCATATTTTTTCTAAAAGATTTTTATCATACGAATTCACAAATGACGGAGAAATGGCCGGGCATATATAAAAAAATACATCCAATCGGATATATTACCTCGTCCTTTTTGAAGTCGGTAAAAAAATGCCACATGCTAAAGATGTCAATTCCCACCGTGATATCGACTAGATTCGCATGTACTAATTTCCCGGAATCGCGGGATTAATAAGGAAAAAATATTTTTTAAGAAGGCGCTTCCATAATATTGTAGCAAAAATGAACTTTAGGTAAATAATTATGCATCCGAATATCCGACCTCTAATGATGACGCAACAAGAAATGTCAGTCACAGATACAGACAAAAGTCAAAGATTACAAACGTTACTTAAAGAAAGGCAGGAATCCAAACATTCAGCCATTTCGCGAGTTTTCGAATAATCCTTTAATCGGCAGCCGGCAGCACTCTTATATAATGCGCGTACTTACATTAAATTAATTGTAAATACTTTTTTGATTTATACCAAAACATAAAATAAAATCGAATGTCGATTTTCAAGGGCGAAATATCGATTCACTTAATCGATTCAGTACTAGATATCGATTTAAAAAATCGATCTTTTTGTCTCAAAAAATCGATTCTTCGATTAATCGATCTCAGATCGCCATCCCTATTTCGGATAACCTATCTTCATGTCATGGGTGCGTGTGTTAAAACTTTTAATTGCTATTTAAATAACTTACTATGATGTTATTGTGTGGAGTGCACTGATATTTTAAACAATCTTTGTGTCTTCGAGCAACACGGAACATTGTGTAAAGTGAGTGCATTTCTGACGATGGAAAAATGACAATGTTCGGTATGTGAACGTCCCCAAATTACGTTTTGTTTTGTTTATATAAATTATGATTGGATAAGTTTCTCGCCAACGCCTAATATAAGTTTATTATCACGCAGAATAATAGGTACCTATATTCATTTGATGCACTTAAAATTAAAATACATATTACGATAATTTTAATTGGCGCGCTGGGCAAATTTTTTTATAAGACGTTTTTGACCTAGTTAGCGTTAGTAAAACATTTACTAATGTAAGTTTTTTATTTATTTGCCAATAAATATGCATGTTTTACAATGTTGTTCTTATCCGATCGCACAAAAAAAATATTTTCGATCTATTCCTTTCTAATACCAAAAACAAATACCAATGGTAGGTATTTGTTTCCTATCGACCTGAGAAAAAAAATTACTGCCTACCTAGTCTCAAAACCTATGCACGCCCCTGATCCTAGATTTTACAAGCCTGGGGGCCTAGACAAAATAACATTTTGACAGCGATAACGAAATTTAATTCGCTTATTTCAAATTGTATGGATTAACAGGTGTCTTAGAAAAGTCACGTGGTCAATCGGTATTGAAAGGACGGGTTTTGACATTTGCTATCGCAAATTGAGTGATAACGAACGTAATAATTACTGCTTGTCTAGGGCCTCTGGCATCTGGCATAGAGAAATTGGTATTTAGTCTGTGGCCTCTGGTTATTACAATAATTTAGTAGTGGGTAATATCGGATTTTTACAATATCGAATCGAAACTATATACTGATATCTGATATCGGATTCTGATACTATATATTATTTGAAACTATATATTGGTGTATCGGAGTATCGGACTGTGAAACTATATATTGGTGTATCGGAGTATCGGACTGTATTTGGTTACACTAAACCTATAAAACGATGTGTTCTGAAACTAGATACTGTATCATGACACGATATTTTCATTGTGATTTATTTCTTAAAACTGACTCGATTAGTTACTTTAGGTGTATTAAGGATGCTTTAATAGTATTTTCTTAGTTATTTGAGTTTCAGTAAGTACTGCATTAATAAAAATCGTATTTAGAACTTCTAAATACGATGTTTATTAATGCAGAACTCATTAGTAGTAACTAAAAGCATGAAATACATAAACTTAATAATACCAACCATCGAATCTATTAATAGAATAACAAAAGTTAGAAATGGATCACCAATGCTATGAGTTCAAGGACGAAGGTCCGTGAGAGTTACGTAAAATTGCAAATCGAAAATGCATCTTATTGCTGACAAAATAAGGTCTAATAAAAATGTGTCAAAATACACAAGAAAGTATTGAAACAACCTTATTCTTATACAAATAAGGTTTAGAATTGTACGAAAACACGACTAATGCTATTTCACTCACTCACAAATCCTTTCTTTAGCTCGTATCGCGACGCGACGCGATACGGTTTAATATCCTTTATCGATAGGTCTTGGATATCGAGCTAGATATCAAATCGAGGCGCATCGCATCGATCCAGCAATATCGTGTATCACCAAATATATAGTTTGGATACGCAGCGATATCGGATTTTACGATATTGGCCTGATATACGATTTAATATCTATATACGATTTGTATCGGCCATTCCTACAATAATTGAAATTGAGTCTTCGCTATAATGATACGCACTGGTTTAAGTACCATGTTTTCCAAATGCGGATAGGTTTAGGATTAGAAGAAACTGAACCCAGGCCCTTGTCACGTCCAGGCATTTAAACCGTTAGACCAAAAAAATGTTTACCATGGCCCTGATTCATTCGGGGTAGTCTGCAAAGTGATATTCAACGCGATCGAGAAACATAATTTCATGTTAATCTAGGAAGTCCTGTTTCTACGTATTGGCTAGCAGCATGTTTGCAGCTTTGAGGAGATTAGAGGTAAGACTGAGATTAGGGTGTATCATGCGAAACATCGTCGCTATCAAACAAATATGTATGGGTTTTCCTGTTACAAACAGTCGGAGTATGCCACAGAAACCACTTAGTTTTCGATGCATAAATACTGGATTCTTCGTTCATTCTGATACCGATAACACAAGTGCTTACGCTACTTACCTTTCGCTACTGTTCATCTGACGAATGTATGTGTACTTGTTCTATAATTTTATCTTGTTTAGTTGTTTGATTGTAACGGTTGGCCGCCGAAGCCAAAAACTCGGTTAGAAGGACATCATAATATCATAATATATTATTTAACAAGTTCATACGGTCAGCTATTACTGCAGTGACCATACCTACTCATTAGTATCCATGCGCCGTATCACACCATACGTTATCAATAACGGGAAGCACGACAGATATGATTCCAAACGTATCTTTATAAACTTTTCCTCAAAACGTTATCAATCCCTCGAAAATAGATATGAAAACAGAATACTGCGGCATTAACATATTTCTTAGTACTTAGAATATTATTACTAAGAAATTTGCACGATAACAGGAATTTAGAATGTCAACGTATTAGATGATAACGTTTTGATATCTCTAGTGATTAGATTGGATTGGTCAGCTGACACTACTGAGATAACAGATCCCTTTTGATGCTTCCTAGCCAATTTACACCACGAGGGAAGCGTTAAAAACTACGTTACGGCCCGAATGAATGTAACTATACAAGAAAGTCTTTTCAATGGCCAGCATAACCAGCATTATCACAATACTTATCAATAAAGTCTCCATTGCTATGACTATTAGTAGGTAGTTATTGGGCATTCTAATTCACTTTTATCACTATATCACAAAACCAAACAAAAGTGAATTAGAATGCCCAATAACTACCTACTACTATTACTCGTCTTACAGTTTCTGTCTTAGTCAAAATGAAATTGTTCCAGCAGGGAGGTATTAATAGGTTATAAAGAATCGGTTACAACAACAACATTATAGATACTGAGATAAAGATAGATGAAAACATTTCGAATTGCTCTATGCATAAATTCGAACACGTTTTCTTCATCTACATAAAAAGGCACTTAAAATAGCACAGATAAACAATAAAGCAGACTTTCTGGGAATTCCGTAGCTTCATTCAGACGAGTTTGTCATACTCCCGTTTATTTCTAACTAGGAAAGAGATCGTATTAACTATTCTGAAATCGTGCGAGTTTTATGCGATGTCAAGGTCTTACTCAAAACTTTTTAATATACCTGTCGTTGCGGCAATACCTAATTTTTATTGTTTTTACGATAATTTATTATCACGACATTTATCAAGTTAATTCATTTGACAAGAATACGATAACCAAGTATCAATGTCCAAAAGTAGGGCAAAGATCTCCTTTTTTTAAATGTCAGAGGAGGCAAACGAGGACATTTGCCTCCGGCACTCTCACAAACCAGACGAAACACAATAGTAGTCACTTTTATTTCACGCAGAGGGCGGTACTTTCCCAGACAAGCTGGCCCATTCGTACTGTAAAACAGCATGGCTCTACCACTACGTATATCATCCATCATTAAAATCAAGTCATATTGTAATAGGCTTATCAGGCAGTTAGGAATTTGACAGATTAGGATAGCTTGATGTGCTGCTGACTGGCACCGGCTTGTCCCAAACGGGTGTGAAGGGGAGATTAGTGGGTAGTGGACGCTTTAGATTCGAGTCCCACACACGGCCACAGGTCTAGCTAGCCTGTGGTTATGGTGCATACACGCATTCTCCTCCGAAAAAAAAAGACGGTTGCGGTCACTCCATTATCTCTTGGCTTAAGAATCGTCCCCGCAGATGGTATCAAGACAAGCGGAGTGGTTTTGTCAGGTTTAGTGAATGGACGGGTCGTGTTTACTTCAAGCTGGTAATGACGCAACAGGGAATTGCTTCATTCATAACGACTTGGAACTATTTCCTGTTCCATCTCTTCTAATCAACAGGACATTAAAAATAAAACTATTTTATTACCCGCTGGCTGAATGTGGCGGAAAAGTTTTAAGAAAAATTCTTTTGAGGTTTGTCTACGTATGTACGTAAAATACAGAAAAGACGTTTTTCAACGATTTTCATCTCAAACTAAGCCGCATAGAGCCGCCAAGTCATTGAATAAAAATTCATTTATCATTTTAATAATCTTGTAGCGGTGTTCGGTTTGTTACAAAAAATTTGGTATTTTTCCGTTATCACGACAACACTGAAAATGTTACATTTTTATTTTATTAAAAGGTTCATACAAAAACGGCCAATATACTAGGTACATAAATATTCCCGTTATTTGAACAAACTAACTGGTATTTTGAAACACTATCGTCAAATCAATGATAATTGGACGAGGAAAAACATTTATTTTCCTGGTTTTTATGTAATGAATGGTTATGGTCGAATGACTGAATTCTGGTTATAGTTTCACTGATTGAGGCCGAAGTGGTACCCATTGGATTAAAAAAGCATACCTATTATAGCATCATAATTTTAGCTGAAACACGTCTACTGATGGCATAAGCTTTGGAGGAATCTCTACAATAATCGGTCCTGCTTGTTATTATATTAATTATCACAGCATATTGTAATAGTTACGTTATAATCTTTGTAACAAACGTAGCATATATTTATTATATATGCTATGCTATCATCATCATTGCGTATGGCTTCTTCATGAAACCTCAGATGTCCAATGTCGAGTTGCTGCAACCAGTCCACTGCAGCCGGAGTGAGGTTATGAAGCTCACGCATGCCGCCGGGGAAATGACGAAGAGGACATTCCTCAACTATATGTGTCGTTGTTTGGACTGGAGCCCCACAATCACAATCCGGCCCGTCTCGAAGACCCCATCCAATTGTTGAGGTGGTAGCCACATTTCCCGTGGCCGGCTCTGAACCGACGAGTATTGTTACATTTCTACCATTTTAACCTTTGCATGTGGAAATAATTGTTATTCTTGTTCTCTTGCTTATTGCCAAGCTTGAGGCCCACAAAATGAGAGCTTCTGCTATTAATCATAAGGCGTAGGTATACACAACAGGGATAATGCCTGACATTTCTAATTTATAATGCATTCACGTGCGTAAAACATACTACTATTGTAATAATTCAAACTTCCTGTATTACGCAATAATTAATTATTGTTATTTAAAGCGTTTTAAATAATAGGGACTATTTATCTTTTCGCAAATATCCTTAAATACGGTTTTCATTAATATATTCCTCACGTTACAGCAATTATCCTTCCTGGATGGACAATTTTGTTAAACCAAAACCACAAATGCTGATGATGGATTTTAATAATTGCGTCACTGAATCGTTATTCATATTTTGTCCAACCCATTAGGTACTTTATAAGGAAGAGGCATTTCATTGAGTGAAAATAAGTGTCAAACTCTTTTCCACCGCACCATAACCACCAGCTAGAGAGACCTGCGGCCGTGTGTGGGACTTGGGACTGAAGCGTCCCACTACCCAGTAAACTCCCCCGGTTTTACTGGGTAGTGGGACTAACACCTGAAAGGTGCGATCCGGTGCTGGCCATAAGGGTTCTAACCACAGAAATCTAAATAATAAGACAATATTTAGATTTCTGTGGTTCTAACAGACGAGCGACCCCTCGTTCGCGACCCTCGACGACTGTGATGTGCGGCTGCCCGGCTCAAAATAAGTGGCACTCTGATTGAATAAAAAAAATTTTAAACTAAGTGTCAATAAAGTACAATGTTACCTACATATTAATTTTATTCATGTTATTTGAAAAACATTATTACTTCATCACGCAGGCGCCAGGAAATGATTCAGTACAAATTTTATTTATTATATTAATTGTTCGATAAAGTTCATATTATCATTGTTTTTGAGTTTTCTAATTATCTTGTTTACAAAGGTACTTTTTAAAGTAAGTTTATATTAGCATATAAAATTATTGGAAATATTTATCTTATCAATCACAATTAATAAATTCAGGGCTCCATCAATCAGGGCTTTTTTTTTTTTTTTTTTTGGTATCGCAGGGGAAATGCCGCTGGCCCAAGGTGCAATGGGCCGACACCCTTTTGCATATCCGCCGTCGGGGGACGGACGGGGTATGTGGGGCTCTCCGTCTGGGATGCTTCACAGAAGAAGCTACCCAGAGGCATACCCACTAAAACCCCTGCGACGCTCCCTCATCGTCCATAGTGGGGAGGAACCACGGTAAGCGGCTCGAAACCTTCTACGCGGTCCTCCCCGGACGGAACCCGCCTACACGGCGGGCGGCGGGACACTGCCCCCCCCGGATATCACTCAGGGCTGCTCAACTGCTACAAGGCGGGCAGCTAAAAATTTTATCGGTGTATCGATGAATACATATTGTTAGCGTTACATGTGACGTGACAGAGTTTTCATAACTAGACGTGAAAATAAGTGGTGATGACGAGTGAAGATAATCCGAAGAACCTAATGCGTGTTATAGCCTAATCAAAACTGTATCACCCTAATCAAAGACCAAGGTTATTGGCAACACCAACAAAAATAATATTTAGATAGAATGAATATTTATCGTCAAAGTCATTGAATAAAAAATCATATTCTATACCTATATTAATATAAAGATTAAAGTTTCCTATGTTGCGTTTGTACGGTCAACAGCACATCACGGTTAACACTTGCAGTTCGATAATAGCACTTATGCCCCCGACATAAGAGAGCGGTACAAAGTCCAAAGTGTTACGTCTGACGTGCTTTTGACGTACAAAAGAGGATAAAGAATATTTAAGTACGTTATTAAAACAGGGCTCAAAATGTTTCGTAGGTATTTGATGTAGTTAGTAGCCATGGGTGTCAATAACGGCCGGTTTAGGAACTTTTGAAAACTACAACAAAAGTAACACATTTTAAGTGTTATAGTTATAACGTAAAAATACCTTATATGCTCTTTTTTTCAAACACAACATAGGATTCCATAATTGTTGTATTATTTTAAATGATATGATTTTTATTTAATTTTTTATAGGGCGCGAACGCTAAGCGTGGAGCCGTTTCGCATATTCTTCGCGGTTTCGCGCTTTGTTCCCCAATTTTTGTCGGTTTTTTGTTCCGCGTCAAAGGGAGCGCGAAGCGCGAACGCGACGCGAACATGCATGACTCCACACTCGCAGTCCGCGACGGTCAGTATTGTTCATAAAGTAAGTTATTATGGGGGAATAGAGTCATCAGCTTTATCGCTGATCAGCGCCATCACGTGAAACCGGAAGAAATTACATTTTTCTATATCTCATAATTAAAATACGCTAACGCGCATATTGTGAGGGACGCAGCAACAGCTACTTCGACGTCCATTTCATTCAACGTTGCGAACTGAACTGTGAAAATACCGCGAACCATTGCGAGTGTAGAATCATTATTGAATTCGCGGCAAGTTTGCGGCGCGAAATCCCGCCGTGATTCGCGGGCTAAGTGTAGAGCGTGTTTAACAATAATTTTTGAGTCCTGATTTGTAAAATCTAGGGTTTTTCATTGCTTCGACATGTCCTTTATAAGTATTGTTATCTTGTCTGACTGAGGTTTAAATAAATACAGGGCCGGATCTACCTAATGGCTTTTTGGGCTGCAGCCCAGGGCCCCGTGGATACAGAGGGCCCCCAACCGAACTGAAAACAATAGGCGATATTGTCAATAATAAAAGATTTGTAGAATTAAAAAAAATCCGATCATAAGTTTGGCAACACTGCAATCAATTAACTCATGTGCGAAATGCGCATCTATCAAACGCAACGGGAAATTCCCTGTCACTTGTTTTCGGTCGGTGTATTACGTGTATTGTCAAACAAACTACAGGCTTAATTTTCTTAGTTAAAGCTTGTTTGTAGGACCAAACAAACTTGAAATCTCTTTTGAAGTAAAGTAAAAAAAGTAAAGCCCGCCCGACGCAATTTTGTTATTTTTCCGCACTTCTGCTACATATCGTCGACTATATTAATATGGCATTATAAAAAAATCTCAATAGTTTCAGCGAAAATGAAAAAGTTGATTTCCGAAAAGAGACACGAAAGGACATTGAAGTTTTTGCCTTCCTACTGGTCCGCCATTTTGATATTTTTTTTCAAAACAGCGTTCACATTAAATTCTTTCAAAAGTGGATACTCAGTGTTAATAACATACTATGTCATTAGAAAAAAAAACTGTATTTAAGTGTCACATTTCCATGATATAATATAAGCAACCAAAGTTTTACTTTAATATTTTTAAAAAATAAATAAATTAAATTAATTAAAACGTGACCCTTCACGGGATTTCGTCTAATGACATGTTATGTTTGTATTGATATCAGGTACCTATCCATTTTGGAGAGAATTTTAAGTGAACGCTATTTTGAAAAAAAAACAACATGGAAAAATAAAACTTTGGTTGCTTCTATTATAGATCTTAGAAATGTGACACTTTACGGGTGTTTGTCTAATGAAATTTTGTGTTTGTATTGATACAAAGTATCCACTTCTTAAAGAATTTCAAGTGAACGCTGTTTTGAAAAAAATATAATGGCGGTACTAGTAGGTAAGCCAGCCTTCATACAAAAATCTTCATACCCCTTTATTTAATAAACTGGCGAAACCAGAAACTGCAATTTTGATTGTTTTTTGGAAAAAAAATTTTGGAAAGATTTAATGTAGTTTATAAAATAGTACAGAGCCCTGGTTTAGCTATTAGTGATGGCAATAAGTTAATTGTGTCATTAAAAGAGTTCGTGAAAAACATAAGGCAACAATCAGATCAGAAACAAAAGGAATACGAAGAGAAAGCTAAAAAATGAGTAACTAGTGTGGGAACAGACTACAGTGACATAAATAAGAGATGCATTACTTTAAATTTTTTAGATAAATTTACAGATAAAGTCTCAGTAAACGGCGCAGAAAAATTTAAAAAAGATACCCTTAATTAACGTTGCGTTGGATAAGATGATTATGGATTTGAATAATAATGTAAAAGCTAAGCCTATGAGACATAAATAGCAATTTTTTTTTATGGATTTGCAAGACAAAAATAAAGAAAACATAGATCTGGAAAGTGTACGTTTTATTAATTTATTATTATCCAAATGACGTAGACAAACATTTAGTGCATGAGTGTATTCAGTTAAAATCTTACTTACTGCAGTCTAAGACAGAGTCTTACACCTCTTGCAGTGAATTTTTTTGGCTAATTTATGAAAAGAAACTTGTTGATGTTTTCCCAAACTGCTAAACCTACCATCTTTAAGATTTTTTTAACGATGCCGATCACTAGCTGTGAAACGGAGCGCTCTTTCTCTAGGATGTCGTTTATAGAAAACAAATACAGAACAGCAATGTCGGATTATCGACTAAATCATTTATCAGATCTTTCCATAAATTGCGATTTAACAAAGGACTTACAGTGCGATGACCAAATAAAAGAATCTGCAGCACAAAAATGCAGAAAGTTTGCTTAATAATTTATTTAACATAACCAAACATAACTATTCACCTGACAATTTATTTTGCAATAAATACATAATGTTTTAATAAATAAGTAAAATATTTGTTTTCCTATTTTTTTCCTGTACTTATATTATATATACATACGTACATCACTACAGAAAACAGTTTTTTGACAAAATGGCAATTGGTTGAGTAATTAGGTAGGGCCCCTAAGCAGTATTAGCCCAGGGCCCCACAAACTCAAGATCCGCCCCTGAATAAATAAATATCTCTGAAAATTTTATTCACACAGCGCCATCTAGCTCCAAACTAAGCTTTAGCTTGTGCTATGGGTGCCAGACAACGGATAAACATTACTTATATCTTTTTTTTTGTAAATACATACATATTATACATAGAAACACTCAGGCCGATACAAACAGACATGTTCATGCACACAATGTTTGTACCGTGCGGGGATCGAACCCGCGACCTTTGGTGTAATAGCCGACTTCTCGACCACTACACCAAATGGCTCGTCATATATCGTTCATTGAACTACAATTTACGAAGTACTTGTAACTCAATGATATCGTTTGGCTATTCTTAACAGCCGGCAGCCCTACTAAGACCACAAGAGTCGTCTTCACCGATTTCCGCAACGCCTCCGAGTTTCCAAGTCGAGAAACAGGAAAATATCTAAATACAATTTTCCTTGCGTAAACCAGCTTTCTGGGATTGCAATGAAATAATGTTCTCATAAGATTTCCTACGGAATTAACAAACCGAGTCATTCATTGTGGTCGGGCTACTATGACGTACCTATTTCGTTTTAATCGCTTGTGACGAGGTTCATAAAATTTTAGGACCAAATAAAAATAATTAGTTGTTAGTCACTGATTTTTGGTCACTGATTTATTTTAAATCGGTCTGCAAAGAGTAGCCAACTTATTTAAAAGTAAGGTTGTTTTTCTGATGCATAATAATATGATCTTAGCAAGTAATTACAAGTTAAAACTACATAAGTTAGTAATCTGAGGAGGCAAAATAACTAAGGATTGGCTTTACCCACATGTCATAATCTAACGGTAACAACGTACACAACACTTCCTATCCCTTTTTTCACCGGGGGAAATACTGTTATGCTTATTGCTTACCCTGCAACTCGGAAGTGGATAGAGTTACGTGGCTAACTAACTATCCTCCAGCTTCGTCGTATCAATTCGCGAGTCGCGACATAACTCTCACCTTACCGTCTCCAGTAATCTCATAATATGCTACAATGGAATTCATCTGGAGTAATATGGACGAGAGGCGCTCGTGGCGCAGCTGTGACAGTGGTTCGTTAGCGATAACGAAAGTCAAGTCAAGCTACCTACGCCGCGGTCGGTTAATGGATGGGTGACCATTCTGACCATATTTAGTGACATTAATTTCGAGCGTCTCCGTGCTTCGGAAGGCACGTTAAGCTGTTGGTCCCGGCTGATATTTACATTAATGTAAATATTAGTCGTCAAGCCTAGTCAGAGGCCATTTGGCGGCTTGATAACATCTGACATTAAGGTTGGTGACTTGCCTTACGCACCCCTCCACCAACCCGCACTAGGCCAGCGTGGTGGAGTATGGCCCACACTATCTCACAATTGAGATAAGGCCTGTGTCCCAGCAGTGGGAACGTATATAGGCTGATGATGATGATGAATCTGGACGAAAGTTTCCAGAAACAAAAAAACAAACTCCTCAAGCTACTATGATACACACAAGCTTCAAGATAAGCTGGTGTGTAAAATGAAGTAATACAAAGCGTAATTTCCTTATGCAATTACTACATAATTATGCTAGTGGCAAACTGTATGACTGGTCAAGATTCCCACTGTTGTCAGTGAAGTCATTCTTGTGGTTTCATTACGACTAATTTGTAGAGATGGGCCGACTATTCGCCGACTAGTCGGGAAAGCCGACTATTCGGCACCATTTGCCGACTATTCGGCAATGCCGACTAGTCGGCAAAATTCGCCGACTATTCGGCATAATTTATAGTATATAATATATTATAATATTATTCAGCACCTTCAATATTAACAAAGAATGTTCACACGCGCGATTTCTTCTTCGACGTTTCGTGACTATTATGGTTATTGCATTGGCTTAAGGTGCTGGCAGATGATTGAGAGTCATTTGTGAATAGGTGCTACCTTTACTATTATAATATTAGAAATTGGTCTGCTGAACCCAATCTGTTCTTGAAATATATACACGAAAACTATAACTTAGTTAAGTAAATAGATAATACCCTATCTAATGTCGTACTAGTACTACTTACTAGGTACCAATCTAATACATATACAAAACAGGAAATAGACTGACTGACTGACTGATTGACAATCAACGCCCAGCCTTAACTACAAGACCTAAGACAATGAAATTTTGTACAGGGATTCTTTATAATGCGTATGTTCCCACTAAGAAGGGGTTTTTGAAACTTCACCTCCCAAGGGGGTAAAAAGAGGGTTTTAAGGGGGGAAGTTTGTATGAAACTCCGTCATTTTAAAAGTCACAGGCTTAAAATTTGGGAAGTAAATTCTTGGTTGAGTGAAAAAGGGACTTTTGGAAATTCACCTCCAAGGGGTTTATAATAAAAAAAAATGTACTAGGGTTCTTTAAAATGTGTAAGATTCCATTTTAAAAAAGGGTTTTTGAATATTAATCATCCCCAAAGGGGTAAGAGTGATGACGAAAAATCCCGAACACCAGTAGACAGCGTGACCTTTTTGTCGATGTTTTTCCACAGCAGAACGCTTCACCTTTAGTAGTACTATCGATTCATGCAAGTATTTTTTTATTTGTTTTTTAAGTTTGAAGGGAAAATGGAAATCAAATGTTATTAAATGTGTAGTTAATCATCTTCTTTTTGATAAGCGCGAAGGGCAATTATTCCGGGCCGGTGACTGTCCGCGACGCAGCTAGTACTATTGGTTCGAGTTTCGTCTATCACAATCGTAAAACTTTTGATTTGCCTAAAAAAAACTTCATTAATCCATTGTACTGCTAAGATTGTACTACTAAGACTCATTTTACTGCGGGAAAACAACGACTAAAACGTCACGCAGTAATAGACGGCACTGCCGAAAAGTCGGCCGACTATTCGGCAATTTGAAAACCGAATAGTCGGCTAGTCGGCTAGTCGGCAAATACTATAGTCGGCCCATCACTACTAATTTGTCATTAAACGGACTGAAATGTTTTACAATGAACTAATTTCGCGAGTTTTTAAGTGAGCTGTTTCTTTTAGTGGGGTTTCGCCCTCGGCTCCTATTGCATTTATGTACATTATTAAGTGTCTTATTCTTAGGGTACCTGTTACACCTTGGATCGTGTTGTCCTTAATAAAACATTTAATTATTAAGTACACACTTTTTGGAGTGTAAACTGCTGACTTTGATTTTTAAAGACTTGTAGATAAGATTTCAGAGAAGCTTTTAACAGCATTAATGTGCATTCTACATTGAGCGGTATTTGATTGATGGTGAAAATGGACTGTAATGGCCCATCAAGCTGCTAACTGCTGTAGTATTAAAATATGTTATTTCAACGACTTTATTTACCCTAAAGTGTGATAACAATAGTCTTATACTAAATTTTTATAAATAATTGTATGTGTTTACATTAGAAGGATTTATTAGAACAATAAATTCTGAGAGATCAGGAATGTTTTTAGAACATTGGCTTAGTGCGAACGGTTCGGAGAAACATTAAAATTGCAGCCAGCATTAAATTAACGCACACAATTAAATGATCAGACGAAATCATTTATTTAAGGAATCATTGTATCGAAGATAAATAAGAAAATAATCTAAGTGAATAGCTAACAAAAAATAAGTTCAAGGACCAGGTCAAAGGACCGGGAAAATCCCTGTGCTGCCTGTATAAATAACTATTATTTAGGGACCTCCCCCAATTGACCTGTTAGCTTAGAAGTAAAACAATAAATTGGTTTAAAGATTTAAGTAACTATGTTACGTCCACAGATAGTGTCGAAATTTGTCCCGAGTTAAAACTTAGCTATACGATAACATCATCAGGTCAGAAGACCGCAACCCACTTAATGGGTGGTCACTATGGCCTATTCCATTAAGATATATGTATTTATCAGAAAACATCACTGAATGCGATGCCACACTGTGGACTTTTTTGATCTTCCAACCCTTTGATTTCAAGTATACTGCCTCCCAAATTAATTTTAAATACCGAAACACAGCCAAAGCTACTCTTAATATTCACACAGAAATCACCTGTGGGGGTGAAAGCCACCCCATTAGACTCAAAATAACAAAATAATCACGAAGGTTACATCAAATTAATAACCAAGCAGGTTAATATAAGTTTTTAAAATGTTTAATGCTGGCTCAATTATTCAGAAAAATCTATACGCCATTAAAGAAAAAAAAAAATTTAATTTACTTTTTATTGCTGTCAAATTTCAGAAGCATTGTTGCCAGTGCCTCTTTAAAATAAAAAAGAAGGTCAACGTCTTTTCAAAGCTTTTTGATATCCCTTTAAAAAAAAATTGCTTTTTATTGCTGTCAAATTAATCGTAACTCTGATGCCAGTTAGGTACATTGAAAAAACCAAGCAGGTTATTATGCAAATTTTTCATTTGATGCTGGCTTGATTCTTCAGAAAAAAAATCTAAACGCCTTTAAAGGAAAAAGAAACAATTGCCTATTTCCTTTTTATTACATACTGTCAAAATGGAAATTATGCTGCTAGCGTTTTTAATGATCCAAAAAAGGTTGCATGTTATTTGAAATGAATGAATGAGACACAAAAAAATATAATCGACTACATAATAGTATTTTAATAGTCGAAACAGAATTATTTGGTCATCGAAAATACTGAACCGATTTGAAAAATTCTTTCCTTGTTGGAAATTAAGCTAAACTATTCTCGGGCGACATAGGGTACTTTTTAGGGGTTGGGGTACGAATAATAAACGGTTTAAAGAGCTTTTCAGAGTACAGACGGCTGGCTTTATCCATTATAATTGCAATTAGCTACAACAATAGCTTTGTGTTCCAGCAATTATGAATAATGAAAACATTGACAAATGCCAAAGCTACGAACAAGTTTTTTTAACAACTCCAGTCGGACGACAAGTTTATACACCAAAGCCACAGGTGGTGGCATGCAGCCATTGTAAGCTTTGGATTGGCACCCATCTCTAAAATTTGGAAAACAGGACAAGACGCGTGAAAACCCCGGATTTTAGAGTCCGAAAGCCGGACATGTCAACAAGATCTTTTAAACATATTCAATGTAATAAAAAACAGTTGAAAATGTCATAAATCACCTGTTTTTTAAAACTCGGTCTACAAAATGAAACCTTCCCCGGACGCTCCCCGGATGCTCTAAACTAGGACAAATCCGGGGAAACCCGGACGGATGACAACAACCCTACCCATAAGACAAGTACGCTAAGTTTGTGGCTTGCTCTTTGTAATATCCTAGTATTGTAGTTATTATCATAAATCTTTGTGATTAGGAGATCAAACATAAGTATTTTAAAATATTGCTTCTTTACTACAAACTTCTTTACTACAAAATGCATTGGAAGATCAGATACACTGCTATAATTTATAGTAATGCTTACTAGCCGACTAATTCGCGAATACCAATGGTACCGCGATTCATCGGACATCTAACGCCATCTATTGATTGACGTAAACACTCAATGTAATACCGAGTCTGCCTAGTACCTAACACGCGCAAACGTCCGTCGAGCTTCTGTGAACTCGCACGGGAAACATTTGTAATGTCACTTACTTACCGTACTTCGAGGAAACATTACCAACCCATCGCTTTTTACGCCGTTGCGAAATTGAAACATGCAGGAAATTAAGTTTCCTAATAAGCCATTTTATAACACGGAATGTTAGAAGTGGTGAGGAAATATGTCCTAGATTAAACTTTTCGTTTCGGAAAAGCCTGTGTGGTTCACACAGTCCTTTAATTTTGTATTTTCCATGCTGGGGAATGATATCATTCTGCTAGGCATGATCTAAATTCTTAAGAAACATCCAGACCGCAACTTTTACATATTGCAACACGTAGGTACGTTTGAAATACCTAGCAACCATAAGAGTCAAAAGCGGTAATTTTTGGTAATTTTAGAAAATACCAAAAACATTAGGCGAATCTTTGTAAGTGTTGTTGTGATCGCGGAAAAAATCGATATCCTGTTTTTTTTTATTCCTAAATCTTTATGATAATCCTGAATCCTATGTTGCATAATTATGTCACTATTATATGTAATCGGTATCATTTTTTTAAATAAAGCCTAATAGTTCTTATATGTAGAACGAGCGCAAAATTAAGCAGCTTAAGGCCTAAAGAGACCAAGCTACTATTCACCGACCGAAAAGGTAGTATTCGTCATACTGACGTGAAGTCCGTTTATACCCTTTACTCGTATTAAATTATCAGGTCAATTAATAAATTTGAGTAACCGCATATTCCCGCAACGCCCAATCGCGAGAGACGGTGTAAAGCGGACTAATGAATCACTTCGCATCCAATCAGCGAATGTACTGCGGTCAGTATGTACGGTACCAGCGTATAGCAAGAGCAAGGGTTGCTACCATCGCTAAAATCAGGATTGTATCAGGAATGCGAATAAAGGCTTCTATAAAAAATTTACTCTCTTTCTTCCTCCTGCCCTGTTCCCAACTTATTTTTAAATCCATATTGCAAAGGGCCTGCCTGACACCAACCCTCCTTGGGAATGCATTTGTTGGTGGGTTTCCCGCAACCTACGGGTGCCCTCAGGTGTTAACAGATATTATTGACACCCGGGCGTTTCCCTCTGCCGACTTCTATGGCACCCCGGGGTTAAGATGGGGCTGGTAGGTACAATATAAGTTTTTCTATGTCTCCCATACCAGCATGGAAGATATAAAAATTTTACTCTATTATATTATAATAAGTACATAAAGCTCCCGCCCGCGGATATGACATTATTAATTCTATGAATACAATAAAACAATAATGCGGTGTTTCTTTGTAGGAATGTGATATTTTTTCGGGAAAAACATAACAAAAATACTTTTAATTTTTGTCTAGTGTCTAGTGAGTGGGTGAGTAAGTGTTAGAAGCCTGAACCCCTTTCCCTCTTTTTTTTCGTCTGTGACTAACTTCTATTGATAGACAACCAAGACAACCCTATTATAGGTACATAGTATAACTACAGATAATGTATTACGCAGATTAATCGCTTTGAAGTGCATGATGTCTCTTTGAGGTTTACCATATGGGAAGTAGCCGTCTCCAAGCTCTTTGACGTACAATACCTTTATAGGTACTTGTTTGTACTGTATATTTCATTACACAAATTAAATTAAAGAATCAATCAGTTGGTAGTTATTTGACACGACTAAGGAGATATACTCAGATAAAATAATAATTATTTAATAGATAACTTTATTTGTGTTCAAACCTTAAATGCTCAAAGTAAAAAGATTTTAACACAAACAACTTTCAGGCTTCGTACTTTAACTGAGATTTTCTTTTAAAATACGAATTTTCGGGAATTCAAAATCGGGATTTCTTTGCAAGTTTATCCGTTGTCTGGCCCATAGCACAAGCTCATGCTTAGTTTGGGGCTAGATGGCGCTGTGTGAATAATGTCCAGAGATATTTATTATTATTTTAATAGAATTCTTCTCCTCCGTAGTCTAGCTTGATTATTTTAAAGCCTGAAAGCCCTACGCTGTATTACGTAGATTAATCAGATTACTCTGTGATGCGCGACTCTTAATAGCATGTTAATATTAATTACTTGGGGACTATCGAATTAAATGTTTCACCATTGTTTCACATCCTATTATACTCGTAGTAGGTATGTGAAATTAATTTGGATCATTAAAGTTTCTTTACAACTTCTAGATTTACCTAATCTGTTTTCATTTGACCAAATGGGGTAAGTAATTGATTATTATTTTGCATAATTCAAAATAAGTTTAACCCCAATTTTGCTTCGCACAAGAGTCCATTATAAAAATTCTTGTCCTGATAATAGCGATGCTTCCTAATTCTACGTTGCCGACTTTTAAATGATTACACCAAATTGGTAAATAAAAGTATAGGCATAGATAAGTAGGTACATATATCTAATAAAAGCTCCTATGCCTGTAGGTGTGGCTCGCGTGTCTACATTAGACTGCATTCCTTGCATCGAGTGCAAACACTGATTCACCTCAAAGCCGCGTATCTCAGTGATATAAGAATCAATTATTTCAAGGGTAACTTCGCTCGTTGTAAACACGAGAGTACCTACCAGCTGTTCCGAGAAACTAGCAAATATTTATGTTTATTTTGATCATCTGGCGCCGCACTGACCGCTACCGCATTACACGTGCTAAAATATTTTTTTTTGTTGGCTAGTTATAAAATTAAATGGGAGAATAAAATAATGTTTATAGGGGACAAAACTGGTTACCGGAATTAGTTTTGTGATGCGGTTACGTGGAATGACTTTTCATTTGGTCGTTTGATCAATAAAACATAACTGTATCATCTTCTTATTTATTATTATAAATGCGAAAGTCTTTGATGATGGATTTTTTTGTGCAACTATTGAACGGATTTATGCATAAATACCACAGAAATCTTAATATTATTTAGATTTCTGTGATAAATACCTAATACATATTTAATTTAAATTGAATAAACATGCGAATCACAATTGGGCAACTTTGTATTACCTAAAGATACCTATCTACATAGTTTGTATCTATAGGTAATTAACAACATGTTATTGTAATATTAATTTCATAGAAGGCGAAAAATACTGGCTTCTCCCATTTAGGAGTAAAGAGGCAACTGAGGGAGGTATTACTAAACGAAAGTCTTTAGTACCGAGTCATGAGATTCGGGACTAAAGACTTGTACCGAGCGCACTATGTGACGAAAGGCCGATCTAGATGGACAAAAAGGGTTGATTCAAATCTATAATAATACTAGCAAAAGCGATAGTCGACAATCTGGAGGTCACGATTCTGGTGATAATTTTGTGCTAGTACCCTCCAATAAATTAATAAATATTTTTAAAGTGTCATTACGTGTGGAATTCATAATGAAATCATTCACTTTTCTGCATTTGGTCTGTCGCCATTTCAAAGTACTTATAAAATTAATTGTGCTAAAGTTAGTGATGGATCGTGAATTTGATGGTAAGAACTACTATTTTTATTCATTCACATTGCAAATAACTTTACAGTTGCCGAAAATATAGCTGTTGGATGTGATCGATATAACATTTTTAATGCGAACTTTGTGTTTGTTGGACCAGAAACTACATTTTACTTAATGCACCATGGCTGCAACTTATTTATGTAGTAGTCTCATTCATATTATATTGCTCAAAGTAAATTAGAAATTGCGGACTGGTGCGGAACCTTGTCAATATTTTTAGTAAAGCTGATGCCAAGATTTTTTTTATTATGCTTTTAAGAAACCGTAATATTTATATCCCGAAGGGAGTTCTACGAAGAATGGGTAAAATATCCCAAAAATGAAAAAAATAAGCGCTTGTATGAATATATTTCGATGAAATACGAAACTTACGACGTAACGGAGGAGTCTAAATGAATGAATTCAAGTTGTGTCATGGGTTAAGTTAATGTCATTATATTTCTGTAAAAAAATATCATTCTGTATTTTTATTTACTCATCCTTTATTTATTTTTAATCGCCATACAGAATTCAGCTTTGTTTTTCTTCTTAGAAAAGTGTCTATTTTAAGCTGACCTCCTATCACGTAGTAAATCTTTATAATCGTGTATCAACTTATACTGGTTATTGTATTACTGCGTTAAATGTACCAAAACTAAATGCAATTATGACTGTTTTTGCTATAAATAGTCAAATCATCAATAGATAACGCCTTTAGAGCTAATTAATATTGTCAAATAATATTGTCCATCTAGATCGGCCTTTCGTCACATAGTGGAGCGTGTATGAACTTGTGGTATGAACACACCTCGCAACAAGCCTCACAGTAAAGTTCAGCCGCTCACTGAATGAGATGAAACGCTGCTGCAAACTGCGTAAAGTAAGCTCGATATGGACACTTAATTTATAATAATATATGGGAGGCGAACTAAAGGCAAACGGTAAGCCGCTTACTGTGAGCCAAATAGAGACACCCTAATATTGGTTAGCGTGCCGCAGTTGAACGCAATTGTTTACCCGCAATCTGCGATCTGAGTCACGGCGCTAAGTAAATGGTAAAACTGGCATGTGACAATGCGCGTACGTCGCGCATTCTATTCCGAGCGTTATGACGTCACGCCAGTGACGTCAGCGACGCGTGCGCCGCTTACACCGCTATTTTGAGCTGTTGGTAAACAAAAATAGTTATGTGACACAAGAGAAAATATTATTTGTAGTTTTTGATGTGGGAAGCATTGAACAGGAAATGTGTCGGTGCAATAAACAAGACAAACAAAATGGATTAGATGCCGTTAATGAGGGGTACCGTACCGCGTGCACAGAATATACATATATGCCGCGTGTGAATTCGCCGCTAGAGGTGTTAGTGTAGCGTGAGGTCGGCAAGTTTTAATTCAATTAGGGCACCGCTTTCTAACTATGAGAAACGCTTAAAAAAGATAAGAGTAAGTGAGATAGCGGCATGCTGTAGACAGTTTCTGTCTGTAGTCAAAATTTGCCGTCTCGACCGAGGACATATCGCCCTCTCGCAGAAGATAGACGTATGGATGGTATTAGACCAAATCGCGTAGTCATGGGCATTAGTGATCACATAATTCACATACCATCCGGTGTCATACTAGCCCCTTTGCCTTCCTCTTTCATAAAAAAGATGATTATTTTTTTATTAAGAGTCAGTTGTAGAGTGACAACTAACCATGTAACGACGGAGAAGACATGACCCATCTGACCAATATATTTAATTAACGTACGTCATGTCATACCTACTCGTACTTAGCAGTTCGAAGAACGTGTTCATAATTGCACGCCCGGCAAAAACACTAACAACCTGTTAGGTCCTGACACGATGTTGGACGCAGATGGCCTCCTAGACACGAATATATGGCAGTTTTAATTTAATTATGCTCCCAGTACACCACTTTTTTGGACAAATTGCTTTTTGTAAAACAAACTTTTTAAAAAAAAAATTTAAACCGACTTCAAAAAAAAAAACAAAAAAAAAACTACCTAAAAACACTGAAAAGCAAAAAATAATTTTAATAAGACATTCATCAAATGCGCTTATTGTCTAAGCCTATTAATAACATTAAATTGTATCGTGCTAGGTAGGTACCTACTAATCTGTTTGAAGTCGGTGCCAAGCCAAATAGTAGGTACCCAGACTACGTACCTACGTCCGCGGATTATTTGTAACCCTGTATAATACATAAATTATTAGGTATGTATCATTTTTCATTACCTTTGGCTTGGCACCGACTTCAAACAGATTAGTAGGTACCTACCTAGCACGATACAATTTAATGTTATTAATAGGCTTAGACAATAAGCGCATTTGATGAATGTCTTATTAAAATTATTTTTTGCTTTTCAGTGTTTTTAGGTAGTTTTTTTTTTTGTTTTTTTTTTTGAAGTCGGTTTAAATTTTTTTTTTAAAAAGTTTGTTTATTTTTCTATTTTTAGTGTGAATAATACGTAGGAGTGAGTAAAACTCTCTCATAATATTGATAACGAAAATACGAGTAAAATAGTAGAATTGTATTATTTGACAATATTATGTATTCATTAAGTGTTCAGCACCATTCAGTAGACCAACTAAAGATGCAGCCCGCGAGAGGGACATAAGAATTAAGAAGTCGTACCCTTTAGCTTCCATCATCATAGTTGTACCTACCATCATCAGCTTAGCTGCAAAAGTACATGAAATACAACTAACGGTCCACATATTCCTACAACACTGAAATAATTATCCCCTAACTCCTAACCGTTAAGGAGTTGTACCTTCCATCATCAGCTTAGCTGTAAAAGTACATGAAATACAAATAACGGTCCACATATTCTTACAATACTGACAGAATTATCCCCTAACTCCTAACCGTTAAGGAGTTGTACCTTCCATCATCAGCTCATCAACATAAAGTGATGTCTATAGGACGCAAAAACTTAAATGGCTTCAGAAAAAACAAGTAACGCGTAGTGTGCGCCTATAAAATTTGAGGTTTGCCCTTGATTTTCCCGGGATCCCATCATCAGATCCTGACATGGTGACAATGGGACCACCTCGGAACTATGCACTTTCAAATAAAAAAATAATTATTTAAATCGGTCCACAATTGACGGAGAAATCGACGGACATACATAAAAAAAAAAAAAAAAAAAAAAAAATACATACAGTCGAACATAGAACCTCCTCCTTTTTTGAAGTCGGTTAAAAAACAGGGCGCTCGCATGGCGCTCGCAGAATTTTATATTGCAACGCTAAAGTTTATTCATTGGAATTGGTTTATCGTTTGTTTTAATTGTCTCGATAACCTTAAATTGTAATTATCTTTATTACTATTTCTGTGAATTCATTAGAATATTTATTATTGTATCATAAAATAATGATGTCATTAGAGCATTTTCGGATTGGTTAACAAATTCCTAGAGTAATTGGTGTTCCCTGATGGTTATGTGAAATGATCGCCCACAGTCCATACGTGTTACTTTACTACACATCAGATTTTTAAGCAGAATCATTAATTAATAGTGCAAGTTTCGCATAGAACGCACTGTGACTTGAGTTTCATTAGTAGAGCTGGCCTTACAATTTCGTAAATGCCCTCCAGTCACCCTCTGAGGGTTTGTGACTATATGATACATCAGACACTATATTAGCTGTACTGTAACTGTTTCTATAGCATAGACGTAAGTGATTCAAAGCTGAGGTCAGAAAGGCCTGCTTTATTTTAGCACACAATACCACATGATGATTTCTGGGGCTCATTAAGAAAGTGTTTTTTTTTTATGTCAGAGGCGGCAAACGAGCCAGCGGGGGTTTATGACCCGTGGAACACCTAAGTGGTTCACCTAGGTGTTCCACTTTTTTGTACCCGTGGATCACCTGGGTCGCCTGATGGTAAGCAATCACCGCCGCCATGGACATCTGCAACACCAGAGGGATCGCTGATCCGTTGCCGGCCTTTTAAGGGGGGGTGTGGGCCTCCGGCACTCTCTAAAACCAGACAAAACACAATAGTCACTATTATTTCACGCTGGTGTTATGTGAGAGGGTGGTACCCGGACGAGCCGACCCATTCATACTGTAAAACAGCATGGCTCTACTACTACTAAAGTAAGTAAGTGTTATACGTATTATCGCACAATAAATTAATGTTAACTTGGTCTCCGGCCTATATGCCTACTTGTGCCTTATTCTATTACTTATAGTGCTAAAGGAACTTTATTTTTAATAGCCTCATTACAAGGAATTTGAAGATTACTTTATTATTCTTGTAAAGAAATTACTTATTGTTTATACTTCATCTAAATGCCTTCCCGTCCAACATTTTCAATTATAAATTCCAAATACCGACGTGTAATATACATAATTGATGAGCTCGCTCGCAACGCGTATGACCATTACTTGTATAAATGTTACTACATACTAGTAAAATTAAACCATTAAAACTGGAAATTGCTTCCATCAATTCCTGGAAATGTCGAGGCGAATTACAACATTACGCTTTTTCATTGTAATACAAGTATGAGTGGTGTATACTAGATGGACAATTAGCAGTCAATTAAGCCCCTCTACCGATTTAATTAAGGGTGGAATGCTTTAGATATACATCTAAGAGATCTTATAGATAACATAAGATAAGAAGTGACCGTTGGGTGGGTAACAGCTGTTGCCTATATGTAGGATGCAGTTTACGCCTTCTTGTTATTGAAACTAACTTTGTAGTTCATAATAACTAGCAAAAAATTGGACGGATTCTTGAAGATATGCATCTGTATGATCAAATGATAAGAAACGACAGTTGGACATTCCGAAACTACACTTGTAGAGTCGTTCAAAATAGGTTGAAGGTTAGAACGGCTTCTTATAAGGGCATGTGTTCTATTGTATCAATAAACAAGTAATTTTATATGACACTTGTGTCAGTATCGTGATAATGTTTTAGCTAATCTGGCTCAGATTTTATTTATTTAAATCTATAGGTACTAATATTGTAAAGAGGATAGGTTTGATTGTATTGTAAAGAGAATAGATTTTATTGCTTGTTTGTTTGTATTGAATAGGCTCCAAAACTACTGAACCCATAGAAAGCTACCCTATCTCCGGGTGACATAGGGTACTTTTGATCCCGGAAATGTGGGGAGAAGGGGGGATATTTCAAAAAAGCAATTACACGCGGGTGAAACCGCGGGCGGAAGGCTATAAACCGTCTCCGTGCTTCGAAGGCACGTTACGCTGTTGGTTCCGGCTGATATTCAGAGGCGGCGGAAGGCGTGGGCGACGTGGGCCACCGCCCACGGCCTCGCGGTCCAAGGGGCCTCGCGCCTCGAAAGCCCGTGAACGCAAATCTAGCATCTAGCAATAAATAATAAAAAAAAACCGGCTAGCAAGTATCTGGCAATACTAACCTACCACATTCGTTTAAAAAAAATCTAATCTGGCAACATTTGCTGGCGTTTCGGGTGGTGAATGACGCGGGGAATCCTTGCTTCGCCCGCTTAGCCTTGTCAACGAATAATTTTTGGATGGAAAAGTTGAAAGCGCGAACATAGATGGGGCAAACAGAATGGGAAATCCCCAACTAGTTTGGTCAATGAATGCTCACAAGGGGAGTGTGGATAGAAAAGTCGAAAGCAGAAACTTTGACTTAGGAACTTTGTTTGGACTAGTTAGGAGATAAACATACTAAAAGTCCTTACCCCTCCGACGTGAGCCCGAGGGGAGGGGGCAGATGTTTTTTGCTTACTTCTCGAAAACGGTGCTTTGTACGAAATTTTGTTGTACTACATAATAAAAGCTAATTAAATTCTCTACAACTTTGTCTTTTGCACTTTGTATCCTATCGCCAATCGTTGCCTAGCTATGAGCTTCTAAAAGTAGTCAATTTTCAAAAGTGTGTTTTTTTTTCTCTGGAGGAATCAGACCGCTCGGATGTCACTGCAGATTACATAACTAGAGCCATGAATAAAATTTATAAGCACATGGAGACTAACAGTGACTGTCAGTTCTCCATTACAGAATTGCGGGCTGCAGTATCAGGGCAAGTGCCAAATGACAAAACGATCATTGGAAAAGATGTTGACTTGGTAGTTCTGCTTATAGCAAGGACTCCACCTGACCATGATATTATCTTTGTCAAGCCTAGTAGAGGTAAAGTACCTACCACCTATTATTCAAGTCAGGAATTGCAACAGCTAGGTCTGAAAGACATATTATTTCTACACGCCCTCACGGGATGCGACACCACTTCTGCTGCAGTTCGGAGAAGCAAAGTTGGTTTTTGTAAACTGTACTTGAAAAAACCTGAGATCCGTCAAGCCGCAGAGGTGTTTTCGAACCCCACTTCATCGCATGCTGACATAAGAAAAAATGGAAACTTATGCTTTTTATAGTTGTATGGAGCGAAACCATCCAGTCAGTATCAAATGTCCAAACCAGACATTTCCTTCCTTCCACCAACTGAGGGAGCAGCGTTGGAGCACTCTTTCCGAACCATCAGGTACCTACAGGCTTGGTTTGGACAAGACCTTTGTCCTGAACTATGGGGATGGAAACGGAATGAAAGCAACCTCTTGGTTCCTGTTCCAACTAAAGAACCAGCTGCACCGAAAGAAATATTGAAGCTGATATTTTGCCGGTGCACTACTGATTGTAGTAGTGCTAGATGTGGGTGTAGGAAGGCTTCCATTCTATGCTGTGCTCTACCATTTGGCACAATTGCAACGGAAGCTGCACGAATAGCATTTTCATGTTGGAGGACAACGATGATGGGGATGATGAAGCAGAAGTAGTAGCTTACGTTCCATCATCTGCTAACGATTTGACCGATGACGAGAAAGAAGAGGCAAAAGTTAAGGAACCACAACCAGGCCCGTCATGCCCAAAGAGGAGGCGAGTGGTTAAGTAATCCATTTATTCATGCATAGGAGGAATATTTTTTTAGTTAGTTATGAATCTTGAAATCTACGGTAGCAGCTGAGAACAAATATTTATGCCAGAAAATGTAAGAGTGTAGAACACATTTTTCAAAATCGACCACTTTCAGAAGCAATAATTGGAGAAAGATACAAAGTGTAAAAGACAAAGTTGTAGAGAATTTAATTAGCTTTTATTATGTAGTACAGTAAAATTTCGTACGAAACACCGTTTTCGAGAAGTAAGCAAAAAACCAAACAACGGGACCTTCTTTGTGCCCCCCCCCCCCCTCGGGCTCACCTCGGAGGGTCCTTACACTTTTAGTATGTTTATCTTTTAACTAGTCCAAACGAAGTTCCTAAGTCAAAGTTTCTGCTTTTGACTTTTCCATCCACACTCCCCTTGTGAGCATTCAATTACCAAACTAGCTGGGGATTTCCCATTCTGTTTGCTCCGTCTATGTTCGCGCTTCTAAGCACATGCAGTCATGCAATCATGAGACGGAGCATGTGCCTAATATTTTAATGTATACTCACCGGCAATGAAACTTGGCAACTGGGCTTTTTTCATACAAACATGGTCACTTGGTATTTCCAACAGATTTCGATGTGAGAATAAGAGTTGCGTTTCATTGTTTGAGAACTTAGAAATAAAAATAAATCCATCCTCTTGTGTCATCCATCAGGGGGCCTCGCAAAATATATCTTGCCCACATCAAAATTTGGTCTTGCCCCGCCACTGCTGATATTTACTATAATGTAGATATAAGACGTCAAGCCTAGTCAGAGGCCATTAGGCGGCTTAATAACATCTGACATTAAGGTAGGTCCCAGATGGGCTGGGGGGGACAATAGGGACAGCCGAGAGCGTCGAGCCGTCCCTAACAGGCGATGGTGGAGGCCGGTGCAATGCCGACGCTGGCACCCCCGTACCATTCACCGACTGGCCTCCTCCACGGAGAGAAGGGAGACGACGGGCAACAGTTCGCCGTCTCCACCAAATCCACCAAACCGCACTAGGCCCGCGTGGTGGAGTATGTATGTCCCAAACACAGATATGGATAGAATGTCTGTGGTCCCAAACTATTTCACACTTGAGAAAAGGCCTGTGTCCCAGCAGTGGGAACACTTAAGCACATTGTCGAATGTTTTCTGGGTAGTTTTAGTATACTTTGAGTTTAGGATGGCAGCCCTATTTTTACGTTATCCTTGTGAGGAATGTAGATCAGTATCTATCAGAATGATATCTTACGATAAGAGCAAAGACCATGTTAGCTGTGTAAGGTGCAAACTCGAAACCTCTTTTAAAGGTTATTGTAATTAACTAGGTTATTCTTTTTATGAATGGTTAAAGATATGCTTTTATGGATGTTGTTAATAATCTATCGTGATCAGATATTGTGATAAGATAAGAACGGGCGGTTGCATTTTATTGGTACTAAACCTTCTCTAACGACGGGTTATTTCTGCCAAAGTCAGAATACCTACAATACATTGACATTGAATCAATATTATCAAAAGGGTCAACCTTATCCACAAAAACTGGAATCCAGTTTTTGTGGATAAGGTTGACCCTTTTCTGGATGCATTACAACGTGTTTTCTGGTTTTTTCATAATGTTTGAAGTTATACTACCTATTTCATCAGCAGGAATATGTGTAACGAATATCTGTTCTCATACCTATTCTAATTTATAGAGGAAAGATTTGTTTGTTTGTATTGAATAGGCTCCGTGAAAAAATGGGTCCGGCCGTTATTTATTTATTTATTTATTTATTTATAAACATCTTATTAGCTGACAGAATCAATCCAAAGCGCACAATAAGATTAGGTATAATAATCAGGATACAATACAATTAAATTATTAAACTAAAATGACATAATAGGAAATTCAATATAAATAATATAAAATCTGATACAAAATTAAGCGGAAGAATCCTTGTCACAATACAACCAAATATAATAAAACAATATTAACATACAATAAAGCACATTTGTCACTTACAATAATAATAATAATAATAATAATAATAAAAAAAAAGATAAAACCATTACATTCCAAGTTATTAAATAATAAGTAAATTCAAAAATTATAATATGTCCAAATGATCTAAAAATTTACAAAAAAGGTAACACAGTCGTCCCATACTATCTGCGAACAAATCTATTTCGTCGTGTTGAGCAAGTATGTCCCCGATAAGCCGCAAGGCCCGGTTGGTAGGCGCGTGAGCGCCGCGCCGGGTGCGCGCGACGGGCGGCGCCAGCAGGCGCGGGCGGCGGCGCGGCGCCACTAGCCCCGCGGAGTCCCACGAGATTGCAGGAACTGACAGACGGAAACTCGCAAGCCTATCCGGGTCATCGATCCTCCGATGCAATATCGACAGATAATGTAATACGAGAAGCACAGCTCTTCTGTACTTCAGAGTGTCGACGCCGACCATTCCCGAGACGAATAGAGATGGATACATGTACGGGTAATACCCGTATTGCTTTTTGTAAAGCCATCGGGTGAATTTCCGTTGTATCCTCTCGAGCATCTGCGCATACTTCCTTTCGAGGGGGTCCCATATTATAGCTCCGTACTCGAGCTTGCTGCGAACATACGCAGAGTATAATACTCTAGCGACTGATGTGTTGTCAAAATGTGATGCTGTGCGAATGACAAAACCCAGCATCTTGTGGGCCGATTTGCATACAGATAATGTGTGCTTGTGAAAGTCTAATTTACAATCTAAAACTATACCTAAATCTCTAATGTCAGATACTTTTTCCAAAGGAACGTCAGATAAATTATAATTATATTTTACCGGTCTTAATTTCCGAGTAAAAGTAATAACTTTGCATTTTTCGTTGTTCAACGGAAGATGATTATCTTGACTCCATTGTGACACCATATCTATATCTCTCTGGAGATTGGCTGCATCTTCTTCATTTTCTATGCCCATACACAACTTCAGGTCATCAGCGAACAGAAGACATTTAGAAGTGGATACAATGCTGGGCAAGTCATTGACAAAAATTAAAAATAATATTGGGCCTAGCGTACTGCCTTGACTTACCCCAGATCTCGTAAAATAGTCATTTGAATAATAGCCGTTTAGATGCACGTATTGGGAACGATCTCGTAGATAACATGCAAAAAGTTGCAACAGTTTGGGTGCTAAACCTATTTTTGCCAATTTTTGTAGCAGCCTATCATTCTCTACAAGATCGAAGGCCTTCTTAAAATCAAAGTAAGCTGCGTCCACTTGCTTACCACAGTCCATCTGCGCGTAGACATAGTCCACATACGCAACTAGATTTGTGGCAGTGGAACGAGCTTGGCGAAAACCATGCTGGCTATCATGCAATAGATGACCGATCTGATTTTTGAGATTCTGGGTGATAATTGCTTCAAAGATCTTGGCAAACACTGACAAAACCGCAATTGGTCTAAATGACGAAACATCAGCTCCTCCTCCGGCTTTGGGTACGGGGGTAACTCGAGACCTTTTCCAGATTTCGGGATATTTGGACTGAGCCAAGGAGAGATTGAAAATGTAAAGTAAGGGCATAGTTAGAGCAGATAAACAGTCTTTAGCCAGAAACACAGGAATGCCATCGGGACCACCCGATGATCGTAGCCTAAGCCGTTTTACCGCCTGCTTCAAATCTGATTCCTCGACTTCCAAAATGGAGATACATGTTGCATCCAGACCACACTCCGCGGCCTGAGCCGCCTTAATGTGATCCAATTGAGGGATATCTTTGTGGAATACAGAGGCAAAATATTCGGCAAACGCATCAACTGCGGCCTGGCCCTTTACTTCAGTATCCTTGTAGGTATATGTGTCTAGAGGTTTCCTATCCCTTCTTCTGTCTTTGATGTACTGCCAGAACTTAGCCGGGTTGTCAATTATATCTTTTTGTACCAATTGGATGTTATGCCCCCATTCCGGTTTGCCCCCGGCCGGTATGCCCCCACAATTTTAAGTAAATTTGTTCCAGTTTGCCGTTAAACCGTGGGGGCACACCGGCCGGGGGCAAACCGGAACGGGGGCATAACGGCCGGACCCGAAAAAATCATTAAAATCGGTTCTGTAGCTTCGGAGCCTCCGAAGCTACAGAACCGATTTTAATGATTTTTTCACTGTTGGAAAGCTACACTATCCCCGGCTGATATAGGGTACTTCTGATCCCGAAAATGTGGGGGGAAGGGGGGGATTTAAAAAAAAAGGAATTACGCGTGGATGAAACCGCGGGCGGAAGGTTAGTGTTTTATAAAGTACATAATTATACAATGTTACAGGATATCCATTTATTAATTTACAAAAGTATTTACCACAGTATTTACATATCATACCTACATACATAATTTCTACAGCACCTATCAGTTTGACTTGACTAGTTTGATCTGAAAGTTACGGTGTGCCTCGGAAAGCTCAAAAAGCCGTTTGTCTTTTAGCCTGATCTCTATTCGGTCGTTTCAGGCTGCTATCCCTGTTATTAGTTAGGGAATAGAGACTGCACCGGTGCTTGCGGATAAATGTCCTGCGTAGTTGGTTAATCGTTATGATTAGCCGTCGTAGCCGAACACCGTTGTGTACCACCCATAGCAATAGAATATTATTTATTTATTAATAACAAACTTTAATGATATGAAAAGGGAGTTCCGTTGCTGTTACCGTACAACTCATTATGTCTAATCGGCTGCCGCGTAGTAACTGTACAAGCGGTGGCAAGCTGCAATCGTTTCGACTATTTGGATGAGCTTCCTACAATTTGTCGTGGGAAGGCGCGACGGATGGTGAGCACGCCAGGGGACGTCAACCTTTGTCACTGATGCGATGGCATACCTACCAACTTTTGGTAAAGTGACTTGGTTAAACCAATCTATGTGGACAATATTACGGATGTCATTTTTTATTCTTAATATTTTAACATACATATTATTATACATATTATGAATTACAGTGGTTAACGTCACTATCAATCAGGCTATGCGCCTGACTGCCACTTGAAGATTAACAAAAAACTAGTGTCCATGAGACGTCTGAAAGCAAAAGTCTACAAACTAAAAGTGTAAACTAAGTAGTTTTAAAAGCAGTTTTTGTGTCGCAATAGGTACGCTTTACAATGACGTTTTAAATTCTTAGAGAGTTGTGCGAAGCAAAAATACGAAAAGAACATTGAAATACTCTCAGTTAGTTTAATGCTCTAAGAATATTTGTACTAGTTTAGATTTGCGTCAGAAATGTCTTTCTTTGAATTTACATGAAAACAGAACAACACAGCAGAGTAAAGCAGTTCTTCATTTAACGAAATAAACATTAAACACTTTAAGTGATGTAGTCCTAATAAAGTTTTTATTTTATAATAAAAGTTTACCTAATACTTGTTACATTTAAATTTACGAAACACATGAAGCCTCGCAAAAAATGTAGTTAATAGGTAAAGTGGCAATTGTTATGCCGCTGCTGCTATAGCTGTCCATCCAATATCTGATAAAGGTATTTTTAACTCTACATCGCTGAATCACAACTAAGGATTTAAGAAGTAAAGTACAGCATGCCACTGATCAACCTTTGCAAACCTGTCGAATTCCTGCAACCAATTATCGACCTAATTTCCATCGCATAGAGCTCTACTTATTTCAAGTGAGACTTTTCGAAAATATTCAACTAAATATTTTTGCAATGAAAATGTGCAGCAGCCCTGGCGAGGGCGCGAGTGCGGCGCGGGCGCAGGTTCTTTGGAAGCGCGCAGGAAGCCGCCAATCCACGCAACGACCCACAGAGCAAGCCACTTACAGAAGCGTCTTATCATACGTGCTCTAACAAATACAAATATTAAGTAATAATAACAACTTGTACACATATTATAAAATTAAAATAATAATATAATAATAAATCCCTGGACATTATCCACACAGCGCCATCTAGCCCCAAACTAAGCATGCGCTTGTGCTATGGGTGCTAGACAACGGATAAACATTACTTATATACTTTTTTTTTTGTAAATACATACATAATATTATACATAGAAACACCCAGACCGATACAAACAGCCATGTTCATGCACACAAATGTTTGTACCGTGCGGGGATCGAACCCGCGACCTTTGGTGTAATAGCCGACTTCTCGACCACTACACCAAATGGCTCGTCTTCATAGTCATCTACATAGTCTTCGGTTTACTCAATACGATAGGCTTTAATTAAACGTCAACCAATATGTGCAAAATGCATACTTACATCTATTCATGTTAGTAGGACAATAGTAGGAAGATGCATGTGGCGCAAGCAGCATCAGCTCATAAATTGTTTTACTTTGAACTCATTTCACGGAGCTCGCGGCCAGCTTCAGTTACCAGGAAGCGACCGAGTGTCGAGAACAACGTCAAGCTTCTTTATCCTTACCCCATAGTAATTCAATACAAGGTAGTATTTTAATTAAACTGTAACAAACTGTAGTCTCGTACCTACTTCTATATAATATGTAAATATGATTTTTTTTTTCTCTGTGGCTTGCACTGCCCTTTATTCTGTTCAAACTATTTTTCATACTTTCCTCTTTCCTAAGGTTGACTGGAAGAGATCGCTATTAACGATAAGGCCGCCTATATTGTACAGCTTTTATATGTTACATGTTGTCTTAACGTGTTTTGTGCAATAAAGAGTATCTGTCTATCTATCTACGGTAGTATAAAAATCAGCTAATGCGAAAGGCTGTGTGGCAAACTAATGTGCCTTCTGCGAATGCATGCGTTGTTTCGTGCAGTGTCGCATGTGGCGCAAGCGGCGTTTACTCGTAACTTGGCTTACGCCGAACTCATTCCCCGGTGTGCCGCGCCGCCTTCAGCTACCGGGAAGCGACCGCTGGCACCGAAGAACAATCCCTCCGCCCAACTTAATAAAAAAACGTACCTAATTAGTGCTTACAAAATTCTGGACCACAAAGGCCCAACTTTATTAAAAAAATGTCTGTAACCCATTTGAGTTATATGAGCTAAGCCGAAGACCAACCTTCCCAGGTCTACATTTATAAAAAGCCTCGACAGCTGTAAAAAATGTTAATGCGATAGGCTATAAACGTCTACTTCGTCATCGAAACTAGGCTGCATATTTTATCCTTACCTCATAATGTTAATTAAGCCATGCACAACACACTTGTTAATAAAAATAATAGTGTTACGCTGTAAATAAAATAACAGGTTAAATTTTTAATAAACATTTAACAATAAATATGTACCTGCATGGTTAAACTAATAAATTCAAAAACAATTCAAATAATGTAGCCAAAATAGTACGCTGTGTTTCTGAATAAAATTAACCCGAATTAAATACTGGTAGTACAATTGGAACAGATATATTATTTAATGATTGGAAATATTTTGCTCGACAATTCTTGTATGGGGTTCCCTACGTGTGTTCGCTTGTATGTAGTATTTCTAATCTTTTATTAAGGTAAAACCTCTTTGTTCTATACAATCTTAGCTGGAAACAAAGTAGCGTAAAAAGGAGAATAGCAAAATTCAAATCCTAAAACTTCTTTTTTGACAAATCACGCAAAAATTCAGTTTTTTATATAAATTTACACAGGACACATCTATTTATAAAAAAAACTTTAAAACCTTTTAAAATCCTTCAAAAAAACTAGGCCCAAAATTTTCAAGTGATCTATTTAATTATATTGACCTAGTATAACTCGCGTGGTGAAACTGCTATAAAAAGTAAAATGGCTTGTTGCGGTCCTTGCGGTCCCTGTTTCCCTTGCTGCTGCGGCCCGTGCTGCGGCCCCTGCGGGCCCTGCATGCCGTGTTGTGGGCCGCCGCCGTCGTGCCCGCCGCCCAGCTGCGGACCGCCATCGTGCTGCGGGCCCTGCTCACCATCGAGCCCGCCTCCATCGTGCCCCCCACCATCGTGCTGCGGAGGTCCCTGCCCGCCTCCACCGTGCCCTCCGCCGTCCTGCTGCGGAGGACCCTGCCCGCCGCCGTCCTGCCCACCACCATCTTGCTGTGGAGGTCCCTGCCCGCCTCCATCGTGCCCGCCTCCGTCGTGCCCGCCGCCGTCGTGCTTCAACCCCTGCCCGTCGTTTTGCCGACCTTCTCCCTGCTGCTTCGGGCCGTGCTGCGGGCCTTGTGGGCCTTCCCCGTGCTGCGGGCCGAGCCCCCCTCCTCCAAGCGGCGGCTCGTGCCCCCCTCCTCAATGCGGACCAATCTGTTAACTAGTGGGTCATCAGCACTAGAAGTCCTGTGTAATGTACTCGATGCCAGACCTGGATGCGGGTAAAGGTGACCCGCTAGATCCGGGGGAGCCGCCACGTGATGTTTACCGTTGTATATTCAGTGATCGTATTTTAAGAATAAAATAAAAAATGTTGGAATACGTTTGCGATTTATTTTGTAGCAGTATTCACGATTTGTAACTACTATTATCCCAAATAGAACTAGTGTTAGGGACGCGTGAGTGCCTCGTAGCGAGAGGGAGGCGTGAGTGCCTCGTAGCGTGAGGGAGGCGTGAGTGCCTCGTAGCGTGAGGGAGGCGTGAGTGCCTCGTAGCGTGAGGGAGGCGTGAGTGCCTCGTAGCGTGAGGGAGGCGTGAGTGCCTCGTAGCGTGAGGGAGGCGTGAGTGCCTCGTAGCGTGAGGGAGGCGTGAGTGCCTCGTAGCGTGAGGGAGGCGTGAGTGCCTCGTAGCGTGAGGGAGGCGTGAGTGCCTCGTAGCGAGAGGGAGGCGTGAGTGCCTCGTAGCGAGAGGGAGGCGTGAGTGCCTCGTAGCGAGAGGGAGGCGTGAGTGCCTCGTAGCGAGAGGGAGGCGTGAGTGCCTCGTAGCGAGAGGGAGGCGTGAGTGCCTCGTAGCGAGAGGGAGGCGTGAGTGCCTCGTAGCGAGAGGGAGGCGAGAGTGCCTCGTAGCGAGAGGGAGGCGAGAGTGCCTCGTAGCGAGAGGGAGGCGAGAGTGCCTCGTAGCGAGAGGGAGGCGAGAGTGCCTCGTAGCGAGAGGGAGGCGAGAGTGCCTCGTAGCGAGAGGGAGGCGAGAGTGCCTCGTAGCGAGAGGGAGGCGAGAGTGCCTCGTAGCGAGAGGGAGGCGAGAGTGCCTCGTAGCGAGAGGGAGGCGAGAGTGCCTCGTAGCGAGAGGGAGGCGAGAGTGCCTCGTAGCGAGAGGGAGGCGAGAGTGCCTCGTAGCGAGAGGGAGGCGAGAGTGCCTCGTAGCGAGAGGGAGGCGAGAGTGCCTCGTAGCGAGAGGGAGGCGAGAGTGCCTCGTAGCGAGAGGGAGGCGAGAGTGCCTCGTAGCGAGAGGAAGGCGAGAGTGCCTCGTAGCGAGAGGGAGGCGAGAGTGCCTCGTAGCGAGAGGGAGGCGAGAGTGCCTCGTAGCGAGAGGGAGGCGAGAGTGCCTCGTAGCGAGAGGGAGGCGAGAGTGCCTCGTAGCGAGAGGGAGGCGAGAGTGCCTCGTAGCGAGAGGGAGGCGAGAGTGCCTCGTAGCGAGAGGGAGGCGAGAGTGCCTCGTAGCGAGAGGGAGGCGAGAGTGCCTCGTAGCGAGAGGGAGGCGAGAGTGCCTCGTAGCGAGAGGGAGGCGAGAGTGCCTCGTAGCGAGAGGGAGGCGAGAGTGCCTCGTAGCGAGAGGGAGGCGAGAGTGCCTCGTAGCGAGAGGGAGGCGAGAGTGCCTCGTAGCGAGAGGGAGGCGAGAGTGCCTCGTAGCGAGAGGGAGGTGAGAGTGCCTCGTAGCGAGGGAGGCGAGAGAGTGCCTCGAAGCGAGGTTTGGTTTTAAAAGTGACATTTTCTACTTCAAGTATCGGGGGTTCAAACGGAATAGTGAGTATCCATGGACTCCCTGGGGGATCCAAACGGGGGGGTGGGGGGGGGGGGAATTTACAGGGGATAGTCCCATAGTGGAACTTGAGAATAGAACTACTGAAATATGGGGAAAACCCGGAGGTCGTGGGTTCGATTTACGCTTTGGATCTTGCGTTGGAGCCAGGACATTTTTAGGACAAGGCTTTTATACCGGTTCATTCCCGTTCGTCCCACCAAGTTTGTCCCACCAGTGGGACGAAATACTGTGACATGCTAACCTCCCCAACGCGCGGTACCTACTGAAATAATTTTATTATTGTGTTCGCACATTGGTTCGCACGTTAAGATTTGAGGCAAATTCGCTCTTCTGCTAGACAGTCTTAGACAATGGTGCATAAAATGATAACCAGAATTAAATACAAAAATATAAAATCACAAAATAGTTAGTTCCTCTTAGTACTTTAGAAAATTGCTATCGCTGTAGGGAATCCCATTTTTATTAGTAATCTGTAATTTTGCGTATACCTATTCATGAATCGACGACAATTCATGGAAGTCTCGTGTCTGCGTCGATTATCGGATTTTACAGCTGCAATATTGCAACATTTTTAATTCTCTGAAGTTATTATTTATTTCCAATGTAACCATAGTGGTATCATACCATGATAATCGTATGCCATTAAAATAATTTTGTACTTGGTAAAACTACATCAATACAAAACACAGATTTCTGTAGAAACCTTCACGGTTTTGTTCCTGGGAAAATGCATTTTAACTTCGGAAAAACCAACGCTAACATTGTTAGGTTTGGTTAGTACTACCTACTTGCTATTAATTGAATAAAGCTTGGTGTACACTACGCGTAAAACCATCCACACAGATTTGAACGGGTTAAGATGAAGTAATTCAATTTGTGTCTTACCCTTACCCATGAGAGAAAATGTCATATGATTTGGTTGAAAATAATTCCGTGAAATGGCAGAATAAGATTCTGCTGAAGCAGGGTGGCTGTGCCAGAAAGCATATTCTACAAGCCACTTTTTTTTTGCAATGGGCAAAAAAAGTGGCAAACAAGACGAGCAGATCGTACACCTGATGGTAAGCGTCACATCTGCCTTTAGACAGTTCAGTGCCAAACAGCACCTAACTAAGAAGCAGTTACTGTCTGGCACTGCCCTGCGCCGGCTACACCGAGACAATAGTTATTAGGTCTCACATACCCAGTAATTTCGCTTTAATGCTTTTTATTTCGCTTACCGGCATACGTACGCATAGGTATAAACTGTTCACGTGCACTATGTGTACCTACATCTGACATACATCATTTTATAATAGGTCGCTATCTGTGATGGCGGTTCTGCAGGGGAGCATGACACAGTTTTTACATCATTAGGGCTAGCACGGACCAAATACAAAATTGGAAAGTTAACAGAATCCAGAAATTAGTATGGGAATTTTAGCGCGGTGTGTAGCGTAACTAATTTACAAATTACTTGATTCGATTGTTGCCTACAGTAGACTATTAAGGCCCTGCGCAGACGTAGGCTTTTGTGTCTTGTGTCGGATACTAGCCAGCAGTTTCATTCAACAGCTTTCTGTCCAGCTATCTAACAATCAATGTTACACTATTATCGTGTGCCGTGTCGACAACAACTTATTGTTGAAACGTAGACACTTATGTCTACGTTTGCGAACCGCCTAAGGAGTCATTGTGTCCCAGTGCCGCAGGAGGCAACAGAATGGTAAATAAACTAAAAACAGGGCTCGTTGCGGTCTCGTTTCCCGTAATTACGCGCGTTTAGGGCATGAACTTTTAAACGCGTCCTAGTGACAAACAAGGCGTGTCTTCTCATGGTTGTCAACTCACGATAAAACGATTTGTCCCTCGTGGTGAATAGATGGTAGTGATATATAAGATGAAAAATAATATCTGTGGACCCCATGGGAGCGAAACTGCGACCTTCAAGGTCCATTTTATTTATTTTCAGTTGCCAGTCTTTTAATATCCTCTATTCTATTCTATTTCTGCTTGGTCTAAAAGTTAACTGGTCGAGAGTGTCATAACGCATTAAGTCTGCCTTTTGTAGTTGGTGTTATTAGATAAATAACATACCGGTATCGATGCCATAATTTATAAAATCATATACACAAAATATTATTTCACTATACATTTTTCTTTGCATCAACAATGGTTTTGTTTTCCATGCCCGGTGGAAACACTTAAAAAAACAATTCTTGCGTGATAGAGGGGCGTATAAAAGTATTTAAATTACCTAAATACTGCCATGTCATTTTTAAAAAGACAGAGATGCTTCTTTGTTTATTGAGATACCATTAAAATATTTTGTTAGTAGGTATATAATATTTTGTACTACGCGTAATATGTTATTTTTTACGAAGAAAAAAGCATTTATTCATGTAATGTTTATCCGTTGTTTCACCATACCATAATGTTGCACCTATAGTACATACAAGGTATGCTTAGTTAGTCCAAGAATATTGGCAGCCCTGGACGGAGGGATGCAATTTCACTGGAAACATAACAATACCATTTGGTTTTTGTTATCATTTCCATAGAAATAAACGTGTTCGAGTTGTCGGAAACTCTAAACAGTTACTTTTTACTAGGTACCTACTTACATAGTAATGATTTATTTATCGGACGTTTTCGCAGAAAACGAACTAGGTATGTTTACAATATATGGGAATTCCTAATACCTATATTAACGTAAATAATTAGTGTAATTGGTGAAATACCGCGTTCATTTAGTAAAATGGATAAACATTAAAACGGTGGGTGATCGGACGAGAGCCGAAAAACAAGGTGTCGGATGGAACTTAATCGTGTTATATTTAAATACCTCTCCAGCGTTTCAAGTTCCAAGTAGGTCGCATGCTATGCGGTACCCAGAACCCACATTCAGTCCCCAGCCAAATGCTTTCTGGGAACGCGGCGGATTCGACCCTCCCCAGAATTAGAGATAAGTAGAATCATTTGCAAATTGCAGAGCAGGATGCAGGCAATTCAATATAAGTGATCTGATTGTGGCATCAGTAAATCAGTATTGACCGCCACTGTGGAACAGTGGCTAAACAATCGGGTCGAAATGAAATAAAAATACTAGTTGTGGGTTTGGTTCTCGTATTTGGACTTTTTAGTGGTAGATATCAGGGGAGTCTTTAGTATTAGTAGCACAGTCCTGCACAGTCAGTCGCTTTCTGAAGTGCCCCTAAATGATAGAGGTCGCTGTAGCCACTTATCATGAGGTGTTAAGCTGTAGTTTTGGGAGATTTTGACATGACAACGGACGCAACACCGAGGAGTTCTATCCGTTGGCATCGCAGTACTGGCCCTCAAGGTGCTTCTTAATTTTTTGCAAGGTGCTTCTTTATTAAGTATTAGAAATACTTACGACCATCGACAAAAGACATCTTCGTGCACAAAAATACTTGCACCGTGCCCCACAGTAGGTAATAGCCGAAACCTCAATAATCTCTCGGTAGTCCGATTGAAATTAAATAAAAATAATGTTGCCTCATATCATAATTTATGTCTTTATGTGTCCGAATCGTCAGTAAGCCTTATCGACAATGACGTTTAATTAAAACTTATCGAACAATGAATAATGTGTGTGAAGTGATACTATACCGTTATTCCAAGTCAGATCACCAAACGACGCTATGTGTACCTATTGATTCGAAATTGGAATCGTCAAGAACATTTGGATTATGATTGGGCACGGCCTAACTTTCCGGTTACGCAGATCATCGTCTTTCAAAAGATTTAAAAAAAAATACTATTTTTACATGTATTCCTTTTCAAATAACAAATATATAAATAAATAATCAATTTATGCAGACAGTTTTTCGATTGCCACCAAATTACGTTTTGACTTTTTGTTAAACAGTCAAAGGCACTGACTTCAACCTAACAATAATGCAAGCACTGACCTACCGGAACAAATAGCTCAGACAAACAAAGAAGAAGAATAAAAACTTCAATAATGACAAATGTAATCACCAATATACGGAACTCCGACAGTTTGATCTAGAAACTAGAACTACGCTCGCTGTGACAATATGTGTTCAAAGTAGAACAAGGCAATTCTGCGTATCGGCGGAAATATCGAGGCAATTGCTTCAGGCAACTACGAATGTAAGCTTTATAATAAAAATTCAATAAACTGTCCTTTGAAGCAGAACTAGAATCAATTCAAACAACTAAGACGAAGTTCCTGTCTACAAATCGTAGTCTATCAGCATTGAGCTAAGTAAAGTACATAATATTTCTATGTCCACCAGTTGAACTTGTAAACAAATGCCTCTAAATTATATCGCGAAAGGTTTAAAGAATGGATGAATGGTGGAGATGAAGCAGTGTCATTTCTATATTAAGTTGTCTTCGCAAACACGAAATTAATTGATAAAATTATCAATGTCATTCATCGCAAACACGAATTAAGGCGATGCCCATTATTTACCTGGAAATACTAATATGCTTTTTCAGTGCGCGCGCGCAGCTTTGTAGAAAATCACGCAAATTCACACAATGACATACGAGATCATTAATTTCACGTCGCGCCTCGATTGTGTTCTAGACCAATCCTATATCGTTTCTCTGAATCCGCAAAAATAGCCCGAAAAAAATATTTTAAACGTGAACGTGACTAGTAATATGAATATCTCACTGTCTGTTCGTTGAACACTAATAGAGAGAAATTCTGTAAATAAGAGATTGAGTCTATATAAAATAGGAATTAGTCTCTCTCTCTCGTCCTTATTACATTTAACTTTTTAAGTAATCTCTAAATACTTTTAATAATACTTCGTGTCCATTAAGCAAAAACATGAAAGAAGTGCCTGCCTATAAAATTAATTAAAAAAACAAGTTGAAACTAAATGCCTAAAAACTTTGCTGTATATAAATGTATCCGGCTCGAAGGACCACTAATTTATTAGCCCTGGTATGGTTTATTCAGTGAATTGTAATATCTCGGTGATTTTAATAATATTCACGCTGAAAGACTTGGAATTTGCACAGTACACATAGATACAAATAAAAAAATTACAATGACTCTCCTTTCAATATTTTTTTAGAGATAGAAGTATATACTTTGTTAACCCTTTCAGAACTGGCGTGTACAATTGTAGACATAAAAAAAATTGGAAAAAATATAAATATAATACTCGCAAGCTTTTTGATCGAAAACGGTTGTCCATCGGATCAAAAAAAATTATTCAGGTCTGAAAGGTTTAAAGAGACTAGGTACATTATGTTTAAGAATTTCATAGCTAAAGCATATCAAATCAGTACAGGCACACGACCAAAATATCGAGCAGATGGGGGCTCTACATTCCCCACAAAAAAATCAGGAACCATTTTATTCGAAACAAAAGCCGAGGGCAAAACATTAGCTTCAACCTTTTACTACTTTCCACGAATACTTTTTCCAAGATTTACGTAACTAACAAAAGTATTATTATAGTCTGGATTAATTCTCAGCCTGAGATTACTGAATAAGAAAGACTGACTTTGATTTTCTTTCTGAAAACGACCTACACTTGATTTAAAATTAGATTTATGGATATAAATAAAAACAAAAAAAAAGAAAATACTTCATAGAATCCGTGGACGGCCTACCGCCTACGACAATTTTGTAGGAATAGTTAGTAAGTGAAAATGAGAGCCAAGTTCAATATTTAATAATAAGTCGTAATCGACTTCACCGACCAAAAAATCAAAGTCTTTTGTGTTCACTCAGGCTGTGCTGTGTGTGTTGTGCGATTTGACTCAGCAAATTTTTACGTAAAGACTAAAGTATTAAGCAAGTTAGTGTACTTCTTGTTTGTGTGGGAGCTTTCCTTTTAAAACCCAATTTTAAGTAGTACGTACTCATAATTATACTATGGTAGTACTATCTATAGTATTTATCTATTTACGCCACTTCTAAGCAGCTGTGACATTCAGATTTCTAGGCCGATATCTGAATGTCGCAGCAGCTTAATTTATGATGAACAAACCCTTTTGGCATCTGTGTAATTAGTTTTTCAACACGTAATCTTACTCTGTACCACTGTACTCGTATTTTCATTCCGTACTGTTTATTGTTGGACAATACACATTTCTCTCAAACAAACAACGCAATTCCATTTCTTTTTTTAACTTGACTGGAAAACGGCCGTTTGCAATGCTCAGAACAATGGCTTAGAACACTGAAAATTAATCCTAAGCGAGGCGGTCGCTATCAAAAACAGGATTAATGAAAAACCTCAGGGAGTACGGATCCTGGGATCGCCTAAAAGGAATTATACAATTAGAGCTTTGTAATATCACAAAATATTTTAATAATAAAATGTTCTATTTATACCTGCTGAGAGGTCTAATTATAATTAGACATAATAGCACTACCTGCCGAGTTATAAAACTTTTTTTGGACTGTTTTGGTTGGTTGTTATTGCATATCAATCAATGTCATAGATATCTTACATTGATGTGTAATTTGACTAAGTACCTGCGACTGCGCTTGCGTATTTTACAATACGGCTCAAAGGCTTAGGAGGCAATTGTGATCACTTATGAGAACATATTGTTTCCGCAATTAAATTGCCCTAATAAATTCTTCTGGATTCATAGTCGATTGAGCGTGCTGTCCCCGAGAAGCTAATATGGCTGTCCTAAAAATTCTAATGAGATCTTTGCACCTACGTTTGCGCACTCACTTATGCACTTACTCATGCGTTGATTGATAAACATTAAGGTAGCTTATAAATACTTAGTCAGAATTCGGCCATAAAACCATTAGTATAATGATATCAAAACGCCGTTTCTCAGAATTTGGGTTTGCACGGTAGCAAGTAGGTACGTTTATTTTTTGTGTCGTGGTTTTTGTTGATGACGAGATTGACGAGGGTCGCTGCGAGTCAATGTGACCCGCGACAGCTGTCAGCTGTCAACCTGTTCCAAGAACATGATCGTGATGATGCCTTCGAAGGAATATTCGGAGATTTTCATTGCCTGGTAATCATTTAACAAAATCGAACAAGATTCAGTCTATAACTTTATGATGCCATTTATCGGTTTTGTGTAAAAAGCAAATTAGAGTTGCCTGAGCGGCATTAGAGTTGATTTGAGAATTACAGTATACATTTAATTTTTATTTTGGCCTTGACAAAAAGGCTCAACCAGTTTTCTTCAACAACCATTTCCAAGTATTTTATCACTTTTTGCAGTTTATATATTTTTAATGGAGTTGGCAGCACGACCTTCTATCAATAACTCTGTTCTTTCCCAACCTGAAATCATTAATTAGATGCAAACATTTCTTAATACTTGTAACTAAAGTACAAACTTATTTAGAAATTTACATATTATGTCGGTGCGTTTTGTTAAATTTTTGCTTTAGTTATTTTGAATCACAGAACAAGAAAAACTCTATTTCTATGTTTTGAATAGATATTCTCTCCAATGGAAACGTTTATTCATTCATTGCTTTCATGTTTCGCTTTATTTATTAGTCAAGGGCGTATGATTCTGCGTACGGCATAACTAATTTGTACGGTTAAAATTGGGTACACTCGCTTATTTACGATACGAACGAACACGAATTCAAAATGGAAAACGTTTATTCGTGCTTTAATTTAAAATGAGCTTTATGAATGTACTACTCGTAGTTACCATGTTCCACATCGCAATCCAAATTGATTTTTTATTGGAAAATGAATGTTGTTTTTGCAGCTTTCATAGCATTTTTCGGGCTTTTCTGTGCACAATGAACCACGATATGAAGAACTATTTACGATAGGACAGTTGACTATGTTTGAGTGTTATACCTACCAAACGAATTTATGAAAGATTCTAAAGGCTCGGTATTGGTAAATCCGGTATAACAAGGGTATTTAACAAGTTTCGCGGTGAATATGTCATGTTTGAATACGCTCGAATGCTAGTCTATTGATAAGCCTATTCTGTCTTTTTTATGGATAGAAATATGTAGTTTTACACTTATATTTTTTCGGTGGAGACTGCGTTGATGCGCCTTAACCGCAGGCTAGTTAGTTAAACTTGCGGCCGTGAGTGGGAGTCGGGAATATATCATCCCACTAAACTCCCCCGGTGCCCCTTCTCACCTGCCTTGCAAAGATTTAAATCTTTGCTGCCTTGTGGCTATTTATAACCCATCCCCGAATAGTATTTACACTGGTTTACGAGCTAAAATCGCGGGAACTGGTTTAAACCACTAGCGTATTAATTACGTCGGTGTCTTACTTAACGCCCCAATGTAACTTCCCCGTACCTAAACCACTAGTGGAGCAAACGAGGCATTTATACGAATTATTACATCTGTGGTTTTTGGAAGGTCCTATTAGGGTCCGTACTTACTGGGCGCGCTACTGCAGCTGTCAACTGTCACCCGCACGCATTTCCCAGAGCGACCGCGATTGGCTGCGGCAACTGCGGTTGAATGCCTCTTTTCTTACATAGAAAATATTTAATGGCTTGTTGCGGTTGTGTAATCATTTTAGGGGTCCTGAAGTCTCACATTTAGTTGCTACTCTTAACTTATATAAATAGGAGATAACAATTTGAAACACATGAGAAGACCATATGAGCCTACAGTACACATTAAGCGACGCTACCTCGTGAAGTGTTCCTCTATGGAACGCAGTGGCCTCTTACCATCAAGAGGACTGCGTGCCTCTTTGCCAACTGAACTAAGTAAAAAAAAATCAAGACTTTTTTTATTGCAATGTGTAACAAGACGAGCAGATCGTACACCTGATGGTAAGCGCCACGTCTGCCCTTAGACAGTTCAGTGCCAAACAGTAACTAAGCAGTTACTGTCAGGCACCGCCCTGCGCCCGCTACACCGAGACGACAGTTATTAGTCTCATATATCCAGTAATTTCACTAGCTACAGCAGTGCCCTTTCGCCGAAACGCAGAAGTGCTTGAAACACTTCTATTTCACGGGAAAATATTTGGCACTGCGAAGGTACGCACCTAGACGGCCCAGTAAAGGAACCTACCACCTAGTAAAAGACTTCATGTGACACGACACACATCCAATGTCTCTCTCTTTCTCTCTCTGTACAGATTTACTCGTGATACTTTCCTGATGTTAAGCTAAATAAAAAATCAAGAGATGAGCGGTAAGGGTTGTACTCCAGAACTTGATGATAAAACCCTGGAACCACTCTGCTGCAACAGTTGTACCTTAGATGTATGTATGTATGGTAGGTATACATACATTATGCCCGTCAGTTGCCAGCCGCACGCCCTTCTAGGAACGACTGCAATTCGTTGCAACAAGGATGCGGTTGAATGCATTTTTACATAGAACTTGTGACGGTGGTGAAATTTTAGGGATCCTGTATGCAACTTTGTATGCAACGCTGCTCCATTTTAATAAATGAGTGATAGGTACAAATAGTTCGATCCTCCAGTCAAACTATTTGGAAAAAAAAATGTCCGAGCAGTTCGATGATCGAACTACTAATCGGACTAGGCGGAATAAACGCGTTTCCGAATAGTTCGATCCTCCAGTCGAACTATTTGGAAAAAAAATGTCCGAACAGTTCGACGATCGAACTACTAATCGGACTAGGCGGAATAAACGTTATATTCTAAGGATAAGTGATTGATAACAATATGGAGTCCTGATTATAACATGTAATTTGGAAAAATGTATGTCTAACATTGATCGAAAGATAGGTATCCACTGCTAGAGAGAGGATCTCCAACCTGGTTGGGTACTGTGCCACCTGCATCGAATGAATTTCCGCTCTCTACATTTCATCATTATCAAAGTTAAGATATTTAATTTGTATATACTCTTTGTTGTGAAAATAGTTTCAGAAAAGAGGGAATACCTACAGGGATACAGAGGCAATCAGGCACGTTATACGCAAATAACAAAATGAGCAAGACTCCCAATTTTAAATGGTAGGCAAATAAATATTATTAATGAATGATTTCCTTGCATTTCAATCTATTTCAGCAGGGCCTGATTTACCCATAGGCTAATTAGGCTGCAGCCTAGGGCGCGAGGATCGAGGGGGGCGCTGAAATCGTGTCTTCGTATGCACTAATCTAGCATCATTGCATCTACCCTATTTATTTCAACTAGACAAAACATTAAAACTAAATGTGTGCTTGAGAGTCCCTGATTTTAACATTAAATTTTGAAATTCCCATACAAAATAATCTTCAATCTTCACGTAAACGCGCGCTTCTGTGAGGCGAATTCAACAAAAATCGCACCGCACACTACAATAGGCACTCCTCAGCGCAGCAACAGCTCCTTAGCTTGCCGCGCGCAATGAGACCGGCTAATTTAACGGAGAAAGAGACAAATGTACTGAAATACGCCTGAGTGTAAGCGAGTAAAGTATATTCAGCTCAATTTGCGACCGAGCGACGCGGCACACACACGTCCTACGTCACTTATTTTACCCCTCTCTCTTCATCCTAGCGTATTCCTGATTGCATCCAGTATGGAGCTCAGGGTCCGCTTCGACTATAGTCCTAGATTTGACAAGCCTGGTTATTACAATGGAGCGATTGCCATCTGACCTCCGTAACCCTACAAGGGAAACCAGACCTACTTGGAACATAGTCGGGACCAACGGCTTAACGTGCCTTCCGAAGCACGGAATCATCATTCTTTTCAGACATTCAGGTGATTCAAGCCTGCAATGTCCTAACCAAACTGGAAACATTCACACAAAGTGATGCTCCCCGCGGGATTCGAACCCACGACCTCCGGGTATTAGAGCCCAACGCTCTTACCACTGTACCACGGAGGCAGTTACTTATTTTACCCCTATACGATTCAAAATTATATGGCCAAATCTGACGTATACTGTGTTGTCAGCTTTTCATAAAATATAATTAGTGCTGTGATAAGTGAATGAACCAAAAAAATCGATTATCGTGGCAACCATCGATTATCGACGATAAATTATTCGTATTTTTGTACTTTTTATAAATAGTTGATTTTAATTGCTTAACTTATAACCTTCACTTTTATTTGGTTCTAATGAAATAATTATTACACAATTATTATCCCTACAACATAAAAGCACGAAAAGGGCTTTTGTATAATGTAATAATAATTACTTAATTACTATAATTTTCAAATAAATTATTAATCAGTTGCAAAAATGTTTCACTGTTTCAAATGTTTTCTCTAGAGTAAATATTTTAAAAACTCAAGTCGATTCAATGGCAATGGAAACTAAGTTGTCTATAGCCCTTAGGCCGCGTGGCCAAACCGGCTTGTCTGATCAATCGGACCACATTTTTTTTTTTTTTTTCTAATCCTTGTAGTCCTACTATCAGACTAACGACATTTTAAAAGTTCATCTTGTCCGATCGCTTGAACCACGAGACTTTTAAAAATCCTCTTCGTCCGACTACACTTCTTCTATCTTTCCTACTGGTCCGATCGATTTCAAATTGTGAGACCATAGCGAATTTGTGAGTACAAACAACTTCAACAACAATAAAGCAAACAAGAGTTGAGTTTGTGCTTTGTTTTCATTAGGTACGCTGGATTAGTACGACAACATGGGCCGGTTTCACCACCTCTGATAAGCAGATAGTTTATCTGACAGATTTTTGACATGATATTTTTGTGAAAAACTTGTTACAATATCTGACGGATCGGCTATTTGCCACTTATCAGAAGGTAGTGGAAATGGCCCTACCGTATTTTGGTTCTGAATAATCATTACAATTTTTTATGTTACGTAAATAAATAACAAGACGTAACTAACAAACTTACACGATTTTCAAATAAAAAAAAATTGCAACTTCATATGGATTTTATGATCTTCCTTTGTTATTAAAAAAATCCCAAAAAAAAAATTATTTTAAGAATTTTCCAGACGCATTTATAAATTGTTATTAGGAGGATTAATTTAATTAAAAAAAAAAAAATCCTTTAAACCATCAAACCTACTTTCTTTCTTATGTTTTTATAATATTAATTTGTTTTAAAAAAATACATGAGTAAAAAAATACTTTTTACTTTCTTTTGACTTTATAATATTCATTTTAAATAAAAGAACAAATTTTTTATTTTTACTACTTGCTTTCTTTTGTTTTTACAATCTTCTGTTATTTCACGATCTTAAAATGAATTTTAAAAAAATAACGAAGACAAATATCGTTGCCCGATCAATCGATTTAACAGGAAAAAAAAACGACCTAATTGGTCGATCAATCGGTCTATAAGGAAATTAATAGTCCCAGTAATTCGATAATCAGACCACGAGAACTTTAGAGTTCGATCAATCGAACCAACAGGAATTAAAAAACATGGTGGTCCGATCGATCGGACAAGCCGATCGGACCACGCGGCCTAAGGGGTCTATAGAAACTAAGCCAATACAAGTCATGCTGCCAAACACGAGATGGATTTGGTTTACTACTTGGTAGCCTGCAGTCACTTGTCATGGTTTTGGTCTTATAATGCGTGAGGTTGCAGATCGATTTGAAAACTTTTATAGGTAGTAATGAACCATGTTAAAATTTTCATAATACTACTCTACTCAGTTCCTACTTTTAGACCTGTCCGTAACACACCTGGAGGGGGCGCGTCCTCATAATTAGCCTAGGGCGGTCAGAACTCTTAATCAGGGCCTGTATTTCAGTACTACAGTAAGTGTTTGAGGTTGTACTTTGGTAACTAACCAAGTTGACATAAAAAAATCTAAATAAAAATACTACTTAAAAATTTTACTAAAATTGTTTTTTAGTAGAACGACAGCTACGTTAATAAGTAAGTATTAGTTATTCTGTGGTACAGCCTCGAAACGCTACCGAGTAATTTATGTAAGTACACCTATTTAATGGAACTATTGATGTATGAAATTCGTAGATTCGACCCCTGCCGCGCCTAATTACCGGTCTCGATCGCTTCAATAATACACGCCCGTAATGACACGCGTTCCCAGAAATTGATGTTTACATTATCAATATACGTACATAGTTAATCAGTTTTCTACGAATAACTAATTTTGGTTGATGACTGACGTTAATCACCCCGGCTTCGGCTGCTGTTGTTAATAGACTGTCGACGTTTACTTACTTGATCTAGATATTATACGGTACTCGTTGGCTTAGCGGTTAAAGTTATGTTGTGGTCCTAAGTTCGATAAATGAACGGGGTTCATTTCATTTCGCTCTTGATAAGCGTGTTGATTAAACTAGCAAGATAATCTATGTAAATACCACAGTATTACAAAAATAAATACTGTGTGTGGTCCTACTTTATTAATTTTTATTAATTTAATTCTACTAGTAAAAACTTCTTGGTAAATAAAAATATTCTGTAAGAAGGTGTCCAAGGAAAGGAAGAAGTTCAATTCAACCGAAAAAAGAAAAATAAATTGAAAATTCAAATTCTAATTTCGAACGCTTGCAATCCTCCGAACGTTTCCTCGCGACTCAAATTCTTTATCCGGGCAGTCAAACTTCAAACTCCACGCTCTCAACACGCCGTAACCAAACTAAAAAAGTAAAATTAAAAAAAAAGTGCCGATCTCAATCTCTCACAAGTTCCGCTACGCGACTTCGTCGACCGGAGAAGATGCCTTGCTACCCGTGCTGCGCCCCGTGCTGTGCCCCGTGCTGCGGGCCCTGCTACTCGTGCTGCTCGCCATGCTGCTCTCCCTGCTACGGATGCTGCTACCATTGCTGCTAAACGAGCAGAAGAGCAGGGGCTACGCGAGCTGAATTGAAAGTACGTACTGCTCCACAAGAGGCTCAAAGCATTTTCCCTAATGCTGGCCATATACCATCAAGCCTATCGTCAAATCTGCTGAAGCGATCGATTGGATCAAGCCAATTTGACGATAGGCTTGATGCGATCGATTGGATTGACCGTGTGGGCGTGGATTGGCATGACAACCAGTTGTCCAGCCAATCCACGCCCACAAACGGTCAATTCCGCTTGATCCAATCGATCGCTTCAAGCCGATTTGACTATAGGCATGGTGTATGGCCAGCATCCCAGGGTCTGTTTGATCCCGCACTAAATGACTTGTATCCTCGGTATGAGGTCGCCTGAAGGATGCACCGCTACACATTTGATTTTTACGGAAACCAGGATACCAGGAAGATCAAGATTCTACACACCTCTGGTGCAACGACGCGCCGACGGCATTTAGTAACTAAATGCAACCAACTGTTATCTACTGTACAAGTTCGTGATGGTTCTTCATCTCGTTGCAGAAAAGCCAAGCATGATAGCTGCAGCAGCGACGCCTGGAGCCGCGCGCTGGCTCCGCGCTGCGTCGAGCCGGCGTCGAGCGTCGCTCCGTCCGCGCGCAGGCCCCACGCCTCCTCGAGCTCGGGAGGACTCGCGTCGCGCTGCAAGGACCCTCGCCGCAAGGACCCTCGCCGCACCCCTGCCGCAAGCGGTAGCAATGTCTTCAGACAAGTGTTTTGTAAAGACGTTTTGGATAAATATACGTTCAGGTCACATAAAACATTTTTGCGTTTTTGTTCCCTTATGGTTAGGAGGATGCTCTCCCTCTGGGAGGTGAGACTGTTAGGAGGATGCTCTCCCTCTGGGAGGTGAGACTGTTAGGAGGATGCTCTCCCTCTGGGAGGTGAGACTGTTAGGAGGATGCTCTCCCTCTGGGAGGTGAGACTGTTAGGAGGATGCTCTCCCTCTGGGAGGTGAGACTGTTAGGAGGGTGCTCTCCCTCTGGGAGGTGAGACTGTTAGGAGGGTGCTCTCCCTCTGGGAGGTGAGACTGTTAGGAGGGTGCTCTCCCTCTGGGAGGTGAGACTGTTAGGAGGGTGCTCTCCCTCTGGGAGGTGAGACTGTTAGGAGGGTGCTCTCCCTCTGGGAGGTGAGACTGTTAGGAGGGTGCTCTCCCTCTGGGAGGTGAGACTGTTAGGAGGGTGCTCTCCCTCTGGGAGGTGAGACTGTTAGGAGGGTGCTCTCCCTCTGGGAGGTGAGACTGTTAGGAGGGTGCTCTCCCTCTGGGAGGTGAGACTGTTAGGAGGGTGCTCTCCCTCTGGGAGGTGAGACTGTTAGGAGGGTGCTCTCCCTCTGGGAGGTGAGACTGTTAGGAGGGTGCTCTCCCTCTGGGAGGTGAGACTGTTAGGAGGGTGCTCTCCCTCTGGGAGGTGAGACTGTTAGGAGGGTGCTCTCCCTCTGGGAGGTGAGACTGTTAGGAGGGTGCTCTCCCTCTGGGAGGTGAGACTGTTAGGAGGGTGCTCTCCCTCTGGGAGGTGAGACTGTTAGGAGGGTGCTCTCCCTCTGGGAGGTGAGACTGTTAGGAGGGTGCTCTCCCTCTGGGAGGTGAGACTGTTAGGAGGGTGCTCTCCCTCTGGGAGGTGAGACTGTTAGTAGGGTGCTCTCCCTCTGGGAGGTGACTGTTAGGAGGATGCTCTCCCTCTCCCTCTGGGAGGTGAGTGTTAGGATGCTCTCCCTCTGGGAGGTGAGACTGTAAAGGTGGGTACTGACCAACGTTACGACATGTAATGTAACATGTTACACAGCGAGCATTCGTGCAGTCATAACTAAAAGTATAACTAGATGGACTAACCCGTCAGTACGTCGTGTTACGGGGAAACCAGCGAGCAACAATAAGCTGCTCGTTGCTCGCTTTGAGTGCTCCACCTGGCTTTCGGTTTTTCCGGTTCTTCCGGGTGGTCAAACTATTTTGTCAAACTGATTTGACCACGAGGAAAAAAATTCCTGTTGGTCAAACTTCTTGAATAGAGTCCCCGTGATCAAACTATTTCGTCAAACTGATTTGACCACAAGGAAAATAATTCCCGTTGGTCAAACTTTTTGGATAGAGTCCTCGTGATCAAACTATTTTGTCTAACTACAATGAAACGAGTATAACACCCTCTGAACACGTGGTCTGACTGAACGCTTTGTCCCGTTTATTCACGGGCGTCCCCACCCTGTCCCCACTGTGGACAAGTGGGAAAAATTTTGAACTTTTTATTTCCCACTTGTTCCGCTCAGACCGAGAGTCAAATAATAGGTTCCTTGACACTAGTACAGTTCCATGATGGAACTCAAATTCTGGAAAACAAATAAATGTCGGGAAAACAAATGAATGTCGTGGAAACAAATAAATGTCGGGAAAACAAATGAATGTCGGGAAAAAAAATGAACGTCGGGAAAACAAGTGAATGTCGAAAATAACAAATGTATGTCGGGGAAACAAATGAATGTCGGGGAAACAAATGAACGTCGGGAAAACAAGTTAAGGTAGAAAAGCATTGCCTATTGATCGGAAGTTAAAAAAACAGGTGCAAGCGATTTTCGTCCTTATTGACCTTTTTAATTTTGTTGCTTTTCCCTAACGCTCGCTTTACTTACCTACCTGTTTCATTAAAATCCGTTATCTTGGTACATGTCAATAAGGTCGAAAATCGCTTGCACCTATTTTTTTTTACTTCCGATCAATAGACAATGCTTTTCTACCTTCACTTGTTTTCCCGACGTTCATTTGTTTCCCCGACATTCACTTGTTTTCCCGACATTCATTTGTTTGCCAGAATTTGTACACACTTTATTAAAAAGTGTTGAGTAATGGAAAAGAAAAGAAAGATTAGTCGGACAAAGCAGTCGGACCACGAGTTCAGAGGGTGTTAAACTCGTTTCATAGTAGACTCTATTCAAGAAGTTTGACCAACAGGAATTATTTTCCTCGTGGTCAAATCAGTTTGACGAAATAGTTTGATCACGGGGACTCTATTCAAGAAGTTTGACCAACAGGAATTTTTTTCCTCGTGGTCAAATCAGTTTGACGAAATAGTTTGATCACGGGGACTCTATTCAAGAAGTTTGACCAACAGGAATTTTTTTCCTCGTGGTCAAATCAGTTTGACAAAATAGTTTGACCACCCGGAAGAACCGGGTTTTTCGGCGAATCCTTTGACTGTTACGCGGTTCAGTCAGAGTTTTGACGAGCATGATGATCCGGATTATTCTCACTAGTTCCGGTCAAAAAAGTTCCGCCGGAACTAGTGATACTTTTTTTTCTCATTAGTTCCTTGTCACTTTGACACTAAGTTCCGCCGGAACTAGTGATACTTTTTTTTCTCATTAGTTCCTTGTCAAGTCCGGACCCGTGCTTCACCGCTAGGCTCTCTACCTGGGTGAAGCACGGGGACTTAAGGTCCCGTGCTCCAACTGATAAACAGTTTCGGGATATCCCAGTAGTCCCCTACCGAGTAGAGTAGTCCCGGGAGTGAGTTATACGTTATACAGTACCTATAACAGAATGGACAAAAAAATCTTAGATACTAAACTAATATTATAAAGATGAAAGATTTGTTTGTTTGTTTGTTTGAATTGAATAGGCTCCGAAACTACTAAACCGATTTGGATAATTCTTTCACTGTTGAATAGCTACAGTGCACTATCCAACAGTAGAACATGTGGGGGGAAGAGGGGGATATTTGAAAAAAAAATTGCGCGCGGGTGAAACCGCGGGCGGAAGGCTAGTTTGTAGGGTTCTGGTGGCAGATTTGGTAGGGGCAGTCGGGAATAATCCTTATTTTTTCATCGTCCCCGGTAAGGGGAAAAAAGAGGATACGTCCCTGTCCTATCATATCAGTACGGCGTCCATACCGCGAACGCTCGACAGCAAGACGTCAACCGCACTCTTGCCGCACCCCGCGTGATTTGTATGAAAACTAACGACCGTCCGGTCGTGGTGCGGCAAACGCGCGGCTACCGTACCGCAGCCGTCCAACACAAAACGTGTAATTTGAAAGAGCCCCTTAAAGACCCAAGAAAAATAAAAAGAACAAAGGCATTTTTTTAAACTTTATTTCCACCAGACGTCACAGTGGGTAGAAACTGGGTTACGAAGGGTTCACCCGCAAGCAGGGCCGCAGCAGCTGCCGCAGAGGCCGCCGGTGCAGCCGCCGATGCAGCCGTGGCCGCAACTGTAGTATGACCCGGCCATGCCGCCGCGGGCTCTGTGGAACATCATTGCATTGAGTTCTTACATGCAAGGTGTCAGGGATGCAAGCAAGGCTATGCTTCTTCATGTCCGATCCCACCCGGGTGGGAAGAGTGGAAAAAAAAACCACTTTACCCACTTAGGTGGGAATCCCACCTAAGTGGGTAAAGTGGTGGGATGGCTAGGTGGGATAAGTGGAATAGCCGTATTTTATCTACCTTCTGCTTTGAAAATCGGTAAATTTGCAGGCTCGTCCGGGGAAGTGCCACCCTCTTACATAACACCAGCGTAACATAGCGTCTGGTTTGTGAGACTGCTGCCCACACCCCTCTTAAAAGGTCGGCAAGTTCGGCAACGCATCAGCGATCCCTCTGGTGTTGCAGATGTCCATGGGCGGCGGTGATTGCTTACCATCAGGCGACCCGCTGGCTCATTTGCCGCGACTGACATAAAAAAAACCGCTTACCATCAGGCCGTAGGCTTAAGATCATACTATTCGAATACGAATATAAAACACATACCCATGCATCACGCCAAGGTCGCCGCAGGGAGACTTGCACATATTTCCGATGCAGTACACACAGCATGGGCCCACGTCTCCGGCGCATTCCTGCCGGATCGCAGTGGGCCCGCACGGACCCGCCATGGGTCCTTGGCATCCCAGGCAGCAGTTGCGCACAGGCATGTTAACTTATCTGTGTAAAAATCAAGTGTTATTGCTGTATAATATTTATGTTTCATATCTCTACCTACGATAGATATTCCTGGACACAGGCTACTGAGGCCTGTGGTAGTTTTTGGGACTAGGGACTACCTAAACTCCCCTGGTTTCCCCTTTTCACCCGAGAAGGGGACGAGCCGGTGCGAGCCTTGCGACGATTTGGGAGAGCATGGTTTTTGAGATCCACCACACCACACAAGAACCACCCACACCTCTCCCACGTATTTTCTACAAAATAGAAGCCCATGCAAACAAAGGCCTGGAAAATTTCTGATGAAATTTTATGGCCATTCTAATACGTGCTCATAGGATAAATCTATCCACATACGCAAGTCTAAGAAATAATATTCATAAACTTACCTTTTTATATAAAAATATAAAAGTTTTAATTTTTTTATGATAAATGTAAATTACGAGGTAAACGTCTGATGAACATGTAAATAAAAAATATGAAGATAATTGTCAGTGTCAACAAGAAAACTACGAAGAAGAACGTTTGAACTCTGGAAAGTTTTTCAAAAGATACGAACTCCATGATAGAATACAGTTTAAATACTGGTCAGTAACACTCATCACAGAAAAAAAAGATTTTCAATTTCTTTGTTTGGCGATTCAGTGACATTTTGCAATCTACGTTCAGGCCCTGATTAAGAGTTCTGACCGCCCTAGGCTAATTATGAGGACGCGCCCCCTCCAGGTGTGTTACGGACAGGTCTAAAAGTAGGAACTGAGTAGAGTAGTATTATGAAAATTTTAACATGGTTCATTACTACCTATAAAAGTTTTCAAATCGATCTGCAACCTCACGCATTATAAGACCAAAACCATGACAAGTGACTGCAGGCTACCAAGTAGTAAACCAAATCCATCTCGTGTTTGGCAGCATGACTTGTATTGGCTTAGTTTCTATAGACCCCTTAGGCCGCGTGGTCCGATCGGCTTGTCCGATCGATCGGACCACCATGTTTTTTAATTCCTGTTGGTTCGATTGATCGAACTCTAAAGTTCTCGTGGTCTGATTATCGAATTACTGGGACTATTAATTTCCTTATAGACCGATTGATCGACCAATTAGGTCGTTTTTTTTTCCTGTTAAATCGATTGATCGGGCAACGATATTTGTCTTCGTTATTTTTTTAAAATTCATTTTAAGATCGTGAAATAACAGAAGATTGTAAAAACAAAAGAAAGCAAGTAGTAAAAATAAAAAATTTGTTCTTTTATTTAAAATGAATATTATAAAGTCAAAAGAAAGTAAAAAGTATTTTTTTACTCATGTATTTTTTTAAAACAAATTAATATTATAAAAACATAAGAAAGAAAGTAGGTTTGATGGTTTAAAGGATTTTTTTTTTTTTAATTAAATTAATCCTCCTAATAACAATTTATAAATGCGTCTGGAAAATTCTTAAAATAATTTTTTTTTTGGGATTTTTTTAATAACAAAGGAAGATCATAAAATCCATATGAAGTTGCAATTTTTTTTTATTTGAAAATCGTGTAAGTTTGTTAGTTACGTCTTGTTATTTATTTACGTAACATAAAAAATTGTAATGATTATTCAGAACCAAAATACGGTAGGGCCATTTCCACTACCTTCTGATAAGTGGCAAATAGCCGATCCGTCAGATATTGTAACAAGTTTTTCACAAAAATATCATGTCAAAAATCTGTCAGATAAACTATCTGCTTATCAGAGGTGGTGAAACCGGCCCATGTTGTCGTACTAATCCAGCGTACCTAATGAAAACAAAGCACAAACTCAACTCTTGTTTGCTTTATTGTTGTTGAAGTTGTTTGTACTCACAAATTCGCTATGGTCTCACAATTTGAAATCGATCGGACCAGTAGGAAAGATAGAAGAAGTGTAGTCGGACGAAGAGGATTTTTAAAAGTCTCGTGGTTCAAGCGATCGGACAAGATGAACTTTTAAAATGTCGTTAGTCTGATAGTAGGACTACAAGGATTAGAAAAAAAAAAAAAAAATGTGGTCCGATTGATCAGACAAGCCGGTTTGGCCACGCGGCCTAAGGGCTATAGACAACTTAGTTTCCATTGCCATTGAATCGACTTGAGTTTTTAAAATATTTACTCTAGAGAAAACATTTGAAACAGTGAAACATTTTTGCAACTGATTAATAATTTATTTGAAAATTATAGTAATTAAGTAATTATTATTACATTATACAAAAGCCCTTTTCGTGCTTTTATGTTGTAGGGATAATAATTGTGTAATAATTATTTCATTAGAACCAAATAAAAGTGAAGGTTATAAGTTAAGCAATTAAAATCAACTATTTATAAAAAGTACAAAAATACGAATAATTTATCGTCGATAATCGATGGTTGCCACGATAATCGATTTTTTTGGTTCATTCACTTATCACAGCACTAATTATATTTTATGAAAAGCTGACAACACAGTATACGTCAGATTTGGCCATATAATTTTGAATCGTATAGGGGTAAAATAAGTAACTGCCTCCGTGGTACAGTGGTAAGAGCGTTGGGCTCTAATACCCGGAGGTCGTGGGTTCGAATCCCGCGGGGAGCATCACTTTGTGTGAATGTTTCCAGTTTGGTTAGGACATTGCAGGCTTGAATCACCTGAATGTCTGAAAAGAATGATGATTCCGTGCTTCGGAAGGCACGTTAAGCCGTTGGTCCCGACTATGTTCCAAGTAGGTCTGGTTTCCCTTGTAGGGTTACGGAGGTCAGATGGCAATCGCTCCATTGTAATAACCAGGCTTGTCAAATCTAGGACTATAGTCGAAGCGGACCCTGAGCTCCATACTGGATGCAATCAGGAATACGCTAGGATGAAGAGAGAGGGGTAAAATAAGTGACGTAGGACGTGTGTGTGCCGCGTCGCTCGGTCGCAAATTGAGCTGAATATACTTTACTCGCTTACACTCAGGCGTATTTCAGTACATTTGTCTCTTTCTCCGTTAAATTAGCCGGTCTCATTGCGCGCGGCAAGCTAAGGAGCTGTTGCTGCGCTGAGGAGTGCCTATTGTAGTGTGCGGTGCGATTTTTGTTGAATTCGCCTCACAGAAGCGCGCGTTTACGTGAAGATTGAAGATTATTTTGTATGGGAATTTCAAAATTTAATGTTAAAATCAGGGACTCTCAAGCACACATTTAGTTTTAATGTTTTGTCTAGTTGAAATAAATAGGGTAGATGCAATGATGCTAGATTAGTGCATACGAAGACACGATTTCAGCGCCCCCCTCGATCCTCGCGCCCTAGGCTGCAGCCTAATTAGCCTATGGGTAAATCAGGCCCTGTCTACGTTCAGAAGAACCTTCACAAAAGCAAAAACTTAAAAAAAATCTACCAATTTTTTAATAAAATTCCTCAAGATCAAGATGCCTAACCCGTCTCCCACGTGTGGAACTCCATGCTGCGGCCAAATCGCTGGGCTGGCCTTTCCAGCCCCATTCTGTGGCCCCTGTGGGGGAGTCTGCATAGGCCCATGTGGCCGCCCCTTCGGCACCTATAGCTGGCGGTACGGCCCCTCCAAGTGCGTTTGATTTTAGTTACTGAATGTTGGTTTTACAAATAAAAGTGTTTCTGTAATGTTGGTTTATTGTTTCCACTCTACATGCACGGTAGGGCCAAAGATTTAAATCGTTGAGTAGGGCTTGATTTTATTACATTTTGTAACGTAGGTAAAATCGAAATAAAAATAACTTTTTTTGCAATGCAATCACAAAGTTTGTTAAAATAAACAAATAGGTACAAATAGGTACATAAACTACTTACGGGCCAGGAAATTACAAAATTACATTCTGTAGACTAATGCCACTACTTCTACCATGTATGATCATATGATGTAGGTCAGTGACTACTTCCAATAGCCAATAGGTACAATAAGTATACTTAATTATTCAACCTGTTAAAAGGTGCGTTCACCCTGATGTAGTTGTAAGCACCAAAATCAATGATTTTTCTTAGATTTTCAAAAATATCTTTGACCATAAAATATTAGGGTTCGTTGACACTAGTTCCATGATACAGTTCCAATCTCAACCACAGAAACCACTTTATGTAATCTACTTGATGTATTTCCTATTAAAAACTGTCAAATAATATTAACCAAGGGAACAGCCAAGGGTACACTATGGGGTACACAGTAAAACAAGCGAAAAATACTTAGTGTGACATTAACTTTATGTAATTTGATGAATTTATGAGTTCACGGGGATCCCCTGGGGGATCGGGTTAGGGGATACTAGTGAACTCACCCAGAAAATCTGTGTCTGTTATCTTCAAATGATTTCTTCTCAGTTCGTCCCACCAGACTTTTGGCCCCCCAGTGGTACGATGAACTGGCCAAGTTTGATAGTAAATATTATTTTATTATCTACGAGTATACTAATATATTATTATAAAGACGAGCCATTTGGTGTAAGGTCGAGAAGTCTGAAGTCTGAAGGTAATGGTCGAGAAGTCTAAAGTCGGCTACACCAGAGGAGGTCGCGGGTTCGATCGATCCATATATTATATGGTATATACACGGGAATATACGGGATACGATCCCCGCACGATACAAACCCCAACATTTGTGTGCATGAACATGTCTGTTGGTATCGGGCTGGGTGTTTCTACGAATCCTACGAATAATAATATTATGTAGGTTAGGTATGTATTTACAAAAAAAAAGTATTTAAGTAACGGTTATCCGTTGTCTGACGCCCATAGCACAAGCTAATGCTAAGTTTGGGGCTAGATGGCGCTGTGTGAATAATGTACATGAAGAGAGAGAGAGAGATAGAGGAAAGATTTGATTGTTTGTTTGTATTTGCTTAGAAACAACTGATCCGATTTAAAAAAAATCTTTCACTGCTGGAAAGCTAGTAAAGCTACACTATCCGCGGGTGACATAGGGTTAGGGTTGCCAACTGTTGAAAGGACCAACCCGGGAGACTTTGGGGAAAGAAAAACTCAATTAATTTTTAAATTTATTTGTCCAAAAAAAAAAAAAACCTTCTTCATATAAGTTTGATGCTTCAAGGATTTTTCATGTTGTTTCACAGATCCAACACCGTCAAACTTAACCGAAAATAAATGCTGACATATGCTACATTTTGCTGTGAAGTCATCTTTTTTGATAACCACGTATGTTGTTTTAACCACAAGTCATTGAAAGAACAATCATACTTTTTTTTCTTTGCACCTGTACTACACTCACCTCCCGAGTTATCAGAGACGACACCGCCGAATCGTCAACGCCGACGGCGCGACGGTGACACGAGTCACGAACAGGTTTATACATGCAGCGGCCATGGTGCTGTGTGTGTGTGTGACAGGCCCGGTCGAGTTTCTATGAGATGTTTGGAATACCTACGGGGGATAAACTCCGCTCGCCAGAAAATTAAATAAAATAAAATTATAATTTTTTTCGAACAAGCAACATTGACAATCACATTTGGTATTTTATCATTTTCAAAAGCTACTATTTACATAGTGTCAAATATTCGAGAAATATAATTGTGAGAGATCAGGTAATCTATTTATTGATTTTAAAGTCATTCAATATACTCTATGAAAGTCATTACAAAAATTAGTGTAGTTTTATATGGTCTTTAGAGAAATCTTAAGTGAACAAAATAAAAAAAAATCTCGTCGATTCGAATTCGATTCGATACTCGATAGGAATCCGTGCTAAGCTCCTTTTAAATATAGTTAAGGTGCTAAGGCCTCAGTGCATCTGGAAAAAGATATTTTATAAATTCAATTCCATTCGGGTACAGGTAGAATTTTATTTCTTGTACCTGGCAACCATAGAACAGATTTACTAGCTGGCAACTTTGCTGTTTTGTTTTTCTTACAATAAAATATGGCTGCCATCGCGTGCATTGTTAATTTTTGTTGTATTTCCGATTAATTTCAACATTGTTTATAACTTTGCTCCATAACAAACGACGTCGAATAGGCCAAGTTGGTTCCTCCGTTGTTGTGTCGAGTTTATGTCGTGCAGTGTTGTGTTTAATTAAAGGGACAGTGACTCAGTTTGTGTCTGACAATGAAGGAGAATCAAAGATGTGTTTTTTGTTTTTTCTGGGACGTATGCAAGTTAAATAAAAATAAAAGTGGGAAATTACGCTGATGTTTAAAATTATAAAGTTATGTCTAATACATACTTATAATATTATGTAACTGTTGTTTTTATTATTAGCTAATAAAAAGCTTTTGTTCGAATTGTCTTAGAAATCCATCAAACGAATCTTTCGTTTGAATAAACAAACGTTTTTTATTAGTATTTATTCCTCTCATATTTAAAATCTGTGAGAGCGGGAATATGTAAATGTTTCAAATAAAGTATTTTAAGCAACTTTGAAAGATGGGACATAAATCTATTTCTACAAAAACAAAATAGCTGTTTTTGTAGAAACAGATTTATGTCCCATCTTTCAAAGTTGCTTATAATACTTTATTTGAAACATTTAAATATTCCAGCTCTCACAGATTTTAAATTTTCCCGCTCTCACATATTTTAAATTTTCCCGCCCTTAAGTTACGAGGGGGCACCCAACAGATGGCGTTGGACTTTTTCATGACATTTTTTTTGTATGAGCTTGACGTTCTTCTCTCTAGTAAAAATGTTCTTTGGTGTGTGATTGCAAAGCACGCAAAGAGAGCGAGTAGTGACGTGCGAGCGAAGGATGTGTATAATTTTTAGAAAAACCGGAGAAATTATTGTTCCCCGGGAGGTCGGGAGATTAACTATTATTTCCGGAGTCTCCCGGGCGATCCGGGAGGGTTGGGAACCCTACATAGGGTACAACTTGTTATCCCGGAAATGTGGGGGGAAGGGGGGATATTTGAAAGAAGAAATTAGGCGTGGGTAAAACCACGGAGGCGGCCGCGAGTAATACGAGTAGGTAAAGCCAATCTATGGTTTACCATGTGGTAACGGGCTTTAGCCCGTTACCACATTATTACAAAATTGAAATTAATTACTTGAGATAAAAAAAATAACAAACATGACGTTATTGGCACAATACAGACAGGTTGGAAGTCAGCAAACTGGCAGTAAAAGCAGTAAAACGATTTTTCTTTAAAAGAGAAATATTTATTCAAAAATTCAAACAAAGAACACTTTGACAATTCCGCATTCAGTTTCGGGAAGCACCCCAACCGTTCTCGTCGCGTCGTTACCGTGGAATATATCAAAATTTCTCGTGAACAGTCGCCATGCCGGTGTACTACGGCGGATTCGTTGGCGGACCCCAGGGCGGTGGCTACTGCCTGTATTCGTACACCAACTGCGATCCCTCCATCGGAGGATGTGGTCCATCTTCCCCACCGCCAGGGCCCAGCTGTCCACTTTCTTGCTGATCCCGGTCAGGTAATTGTCTTCAAACCCACAGAAAAGCAGCTTCAGAATTAAATGGGTTGTCTTTTATGTAAGATGGGATTTAATTTACTGTAATTGGTTATGTCTGGACCAATGATATTATATACAAACAAAAGCAGTTAAATTATAAGCGCTCGCGTTTTGAAGACTCAAAAAACACCCAATTGTGAGGTTTTTAACAATCTGCGTCATACGTCAAATTATACCTATCTCTTTCATTTGCGTGCTATTTCGTATCTTTTGTCTTACTTATCAGTTAAATTTGTCAATGTGTGCAATGGAACAGATTTAAATCGTAATTACTATGAACGTAACATTATCTATAGCATAAAACATCATTGGTCTGGACCATCAGACTCGAGTCTGGACCTCATTCTATGGTCTAAACATGCAGCGTATTGTGCGTCATTGAGTTATTATTACTACGTACAGCATAATATTTCTATGTTGTGCGTATTATACTTATACTTCACCAGGAAGAGCTTATTTTTATTGAAGTAGATGTCGTTTTTAACAATTTTAATAGAATTAAAAAAATAGTTCTGAAGTTTTGTGTCATGGAACCAGGCGAGTTGGATATCTTCAATTTGTAAAATTTCTCGAAGCTATTTTTATTTCAAATATGAACGCAAGGTTTGACACACCGTGCAAATTTTGCCACAAGAAGAAAACGGGGCAGTTGTGGGCTGTTGGGACGCTTTATTTCCAACTCTCAAATGATCGCAAGTGTCGCTAGCCGGCCTTTACAGTTCCATAAACAGGTAGTGTTTTTAGGTAGTAACGCACTACAATTGTATTGCAGGAATGTCCGGAGCTGAGCGAGGAGAGCGTGATGGGCGAGAACGTGTGGCTGGTGGTGTCGCTGGTGGTGGCGGCGGTGCTCGCGTCGGTGTCCGCGCACGGGTTCTACGCGCACCTGCGCGACGCGCCCTGGCCTGCCTTGACTGTTGAATAAACCTTTTAAACTACTTCGTTTTCTTATTTCACATAATGCTATAGTAGTCTGGCTGTTACTTTATTCTCGACCACATAATCCATTCCCAGAGGAGTGCAGTCCTACCTACACATCTCTACTCCCGGAGGAGTACCGTCCTACCCATCTCTACTCCCGGAGGGACGTAATAACATCTCTACTCCTAGAGGGAGAGTGTCCTCACATCCCTTCAGGCACTCTCACATCTCTATCCCAGAGGGAGAGAGCGCATCCTCCTAACAGTCACCTCCCAGAGGGAGAGAGCGCATCCTCCTAACAGTCTTACCTCCCATAGCTGAGGGAGAGCGCATCCTCTCCGTCTCACCCCCCAGAGCGCATCCTAGTCTCTCCGTGCTCACCTCTATCCTAAAGGTGGGTACTGACCAACGTTACGAGGTGTAATGTAACATTCGCATCGAGCGTGGTACGCAGGGTTAGAGCATGTAACGCTGTGTTCTTCAATTATTTCCGTCTGATGAGAATGAGAATTGATCCAGTGCTTGACGCTGTAGCAGTGTAAAAAAACAAACATGTTAACAACACCATTTATTGATTCAAAACTCCACAAGTTCCTCAGTAGCCGCCATTGTGCGTGTTGTAGTAGGGCCCCACGGGCGAGCAGCAGCAGCCCTGCGCGCAGGGCACGCGACAGCTGCCGCAGCACGGTGCGTCACAATCACCCGGGCAGCGTGCATACGTGCCGGTGGTGAAGCAGCCGTAGCACCAAGTTCCGTCAGTAGCCGCCATTGTGCGTGTTGTAGCAGGGCCCCACGGGCGAGCAGCAGCAGCCCTGCGCGCATGGCACGCAACAGCTGCCGCAGCGAGGTGCGTCACAACCCCCTGGGCAGCGCGCATACGTGCCGATGGTGAAGCAGCGGTAGCACCCGTCTTGGTACGGCATTTTTACTGCCTTTTTTCTTGCACTTGGCAATTGTGTGAAAATATTATAGTGAATTTAAGAGTAATTTTTTGATGATTTTTTTTTATTGACAGGAAGGTGTGCTATTTGTAAGGTTTTTTTACAAAATGTCGTTGGCTGGCAGTCAATGCTTGACAGATTGCACAGCAGTTTTTTTTTTTTTTTTTTGGTATTTGGCTTTGTACGGTTTGGAAAGTAGAATAATCCTTCGTGGATATTCATTAATTCTCTTTGGTCCTTGGGCTCGATAAAATATTAATTTCACATCCCCCGACTGAGGTGGGTTATTATCGGTGGTTTGGGACCACGGAACAGTGTTTTTTTGTTCCGTGGTTGGGACATATTATATTTATTTTATGTTAGCGTCCTAACCGCCACCAGTGGTGGGTGTCAGATTTGGTGGGGTCATTGGGAATAATCCATGCGCCAATTGATGTAGGTATATGTCTGTGGTGTGTTGTCTGCTTAGAATAAGTTATTACTTATTCTAAGGTTGTCTGACATTTGTTATTAGGTATCAAGGCTATCCCCAGACATAGCACCTGTTCTACTGCTTTACCTGCTCCGACATTCTCTTCCCGGTTTTGTATAAGTACCGGAGACATGTAACAGTTGCAAAAAATACCATATTTAAACAAGATAATTATGAAATATGTCTGAGTAAGTAAGTGAAGTGTTCTTCTTATGAGAAATATAGTAATTCTTTAACTTCAATCTACCATGCAGAACATCTCTTCACCCTAGCCACGTTACATCGAATCGAATTAACATCGATCATTGTCACGGGCCACGGCACAGCTGTATCAATTTCAATCACTTAACCACTCACAATCAATCATTTACAGAATAACTGCAGTGACATTGTATTCAAAGTGGGGGCCCAATTCGTAGAAATCCTGCAGCGACCCTTGACATAGGGTTCTATGAATACGGTAATGCTATGTAAAAACGACCAACATATGCGGAGCCAGCAATGTTCTGTTGGTAGAATTTTAACAGTTCAATTTATTCTGGCCTATTGTATATCTGTAGATAATGGAGGTGAAACTAAACTTCGCAGAACTGAGGTCACAGACCCGTGTAAATGTTCATGCTTCAAAGCTTTGCAGGCCGTTCTGACATTCTAATGCCTTAAACAAAAGTTCTATTACTTAAAAAACTTAGATTCAGAAACTGTTTGTAACAAAGGCAGTAAAGCCTGTCATAGCCAGAGGTGCCCCAAGAGCATAGGCTAATTGGCTCCCTTTTAATTACATTGGGGCCACTTCTTAAGTAATTTAATTCATTAGATGTAGGTTTAGTTCAAACGTTTTATCAAAAACCCTAGTCTTACAGCCGAGCCAAATAAAATTCCATAAAGTGACTTGTCGGAGGAGAACGCACGGTTGCCAGATTGGGTATTTTTCTCGCAATTTTGGGTAAAAATTTGGCTGCTGGAGAAATTTTGGAGAAAAAGAAACTTTGGAGAAATGTTTGGAGAAAAAATTTACGAACGCGTCTATTAAAATTTTTGACTATTCCCCATCCAGAATCTCGCAAATCTAGGTGAGGCGAGGGGAAAATGTCATATTAAAATGCCCGTAACCAACTGATTTTGAGTTTTCGACCTTATTGTTAGTAGTTCGGTTATTATTATTAGAAAACGACATAGAACCACGGGCAAAAAAAAGAAATCGGTGTTTTTTTTTGGTTTTTGGCTTTTGGGTAAAACTAAAGAAAATAGTATCGTTTTGGAGAAAAATAATTTTAAATTTGGGGAGAAATAGAAAATTACATCTGGCAACCCTGGGAGAACGCAGTTACGCGTCATAACCGCAGCCTAGCGATGCCTGCGGCCGTGTGTGGGGCTCGAGACTAAGTCCCACAACCCACTAAACTGCCCCGGTTTCCCCCCCTTCACACTCGATTGGTACGAGCCGGTGCGAGCTTTTGATTGACCGGCCGATCGAAAGTGACCGTGTGATTTTATAAAAAAAAACTCTGACAATGATGATGATAATGATCTCGAGGTGTAATCACAAATCCGCATTTGGCAAGCGTGATTTTATCCCAGCACCCTATTGTGACCACATTGTGACGATGTGTTGATTTCGATGACGGACGCCTTTGCGTGATAGTCCTTTTTTGTATGTAGATGACCTGCTTTATTTATTTTAGTTTCTATATGTATATTATAAGAAAAACACAGTCCGTTAATCATATTTATTTCAATTCCATCGCACACGTACAAGACACGGAATATCCATTAGTGCTTTCGTCAAATAGTTGAAAGAGTAAAGTGACAAGCGATTTTATCGCGGGCTGACGCGCGGCACTTCCGCCCGCCATGTTATCAGATGGCGACGTTCTATAAAATGACCGTGCTTCCGGTCTGAGCACCTTGTTGCACTCTAAAATGAAAATGTTTTGAACATTTTTAAAGATTACATCTGGTTTATTTGTAGGTTATATTGCCGCGAGAACACGGCGGCATTGCATTAGTTACTTAAATATAGCAATTTTTTGAATACCTACCTGTACCTACAATACAATTGGTGAACCATTCGTTGTAGGATAAGCATGAATTTTACCTATTTCAACGGGTCTGAAAAGGAATAAGAATCGTCGCTCAATGTACTGTCGGCAGCAGATCACCAATGATAGAACTCTATGCGATGGACATTAAACTTAAATTGGTTGCAGGAATTTAACAGATCAGGGTAGATGTGCTTCCGACTGTACTTAGGAAGCAACCAAGTACTAATAGTTTATCAAAAAATAATAAAACTAATTTTTGTTTATTAAAAAATAATAAAACTAATTTATGCAATATAAGGTGTTTATTCATATAGCTTATTATCACAACATTTTTCCTTCATTTGTTTTCTTATAACATTTGAATTGCCACAAAACTTATAATTGGACAATCATTTTATTAGACGACACTGTGCGCCTTTAATTACATTCCTTTGTGGATAACATGTTTTGGGCCAATTTCAACAATATCACGAACTTGTCTGTCTTGAACTGGTCCTTAATATTAGCATTTTCAAATAGTAGATATCAGCGTATTATCTATTTTACAATATTATAAAATAAGTAAGTATAAAGTTTAGCTTTGTTATGTCTGTAAAGTTTGGCCTACTTTCCACGCCTTATATAAAAAAAACTATCTTATTTGATTCTTGGAATCATTTTAATACGGCGCGAAAGTATTTTTAAGTTGTGATTGATTTAACTGAATGATTATATCGAGACTGTTATTATAAAAAACTATCTTCTTTGATTCTTGAAATCATTTTAATGCGTCGCGCGCGAAAGTATTATTAAGTTGTATGATTGATTCATCTGAATAATTTTATCGAGACTTTTTACTTATGATAACAGTTTTAAACTAGGAAATCTTCCGGCGGCGTTTCTTTGCAGGCGTCTCGTCCTCACTTGCTTGATCATCTTCTCCTTCACTCGCTACTGGTGACAATATTTCCGTCGTGGCGTCGTTTATATCTTCCTCTGAAATAAACATTTATTAAATAGTTATATTAATATTAATATAAAATAAGTATATTTATCTAGAAATACTAATACCGTGAAGTCATAGACTGGGTATTTAATTTCGCATTTAAAAATGCACCTATTGTTGCCTACCAACTGCAGTTGTTATTATATCAGCTTCGATCGGCATTGAGGCACACAACAGACCTGATGGTAAACGGCTACTGCGGCTGCTAACATTAGGGACTCTTTCTTTATTTATAGCCTGACCAAGAAAAGATAAAACCTGCTCTGGAGGCGCCACATTAGCTATGTTTTTAGCAACAATTGGTTGCTATGGTTATACTCACAAATAACTCACGTTATCCAATAGTAACAAGGCACGGTTGACAATTGACATCACATTTTGACAGACAGCAGACTTTGAAAAAAATTGTTCCAATATTTTTCCGCAATATGGCGAGGTTTTTTATTTTATTTAGTCCTAGGCTACTTTCCTCATAAAATAAATTCATTGAGTGAAATAGGCGCTCATGGACACTTGCCAAATGTGCTGCGTGCATGTCTGTCAACAATGTCAGATAAAAAATACTTTACGTACATATAAAAGTATCATCGGTTTTCGTGATAAAAGTACAGATTTCTGGTAACCGGCGAAGCGCCGGCGCCGGCGGGATGTCTGGGCGTTTGAAGTGCTCGTCATAAACAAATAGCGGGATTACTCCCGAAATAATGTGAAGGTGACTTGCGTACTACAACGATGCAACACAATAACACAGATTCTGAGAAACTATCTCTGGAATTTTTTAATCCGGATTGTCCAAAAAGTTGTTTTTGTATGTATAAATTGTATTAGAAATGTGTGCAATTCGGGTATTCTATACAATTCCTAGATAGTGTGTAGAATATGGGAAATGTATGAAATATTACAAATATAGTCACTGATCAGGCCAATACATATTTTTTTAGGAAATACATAATTATATGTATTGCAAAAACCGTTAGATTATAATATGTGGCGACATTTATCGATAAATTTTAATCCGTATTATTTTGTTAGATAGTCTATCGAACTGCAACCGTTTAATTGGAATCTGTGTCAAAAAAATCAGAGCTAGCGTCTGATTTTATTTTTTTTATTTAAAATGATTTGTCGGTTTTACCTTAGGATGTTCTCTCTTTTTGTCGGGTTATATTATATAATATGCCGGTATCTTTTACAATAATTAAATATCGCCTAAGAATTTTATAGAACCTCGTGATATATCTATACATCAGTGTTGGGCAAATTTTAATTGCAAGAACAATTAATGATTAACAATTAATTAATTGTTAATTGTGACCACAACAACTAACAATTGATCAAGTGTAATTGTGAAAAACCACAATTAACAATTGATCAATTGTAATTGTGAAAAATGATAATTAACAAATAATCAATTGTTAACTGTATTAGTAGCAATTAACAATTAATTATTTTTTAATTGTTTTTTTAATTGCAATTAAAAATTACAATTAAAAAACACTGCTGTATAATATAAAGCCGGTAATCGGCATATATAAATATACAATATACTGCCTCTGTGGTACAGTGGTTAGAGCGTCGGACTCTAATACCCATTACTGCAACATTGTTATACATAAAAATTAATACAAGTTTTTTTTATGTAGAAAGAAAGATCTAGAAAAAAAAATAGCTATAGTTACAACCTTTGACCATATTTTGATTCGTCTTAAGTCTAAAATATGTACTTTTAGCTTGATTTTCCTAAATCTTTACTAATTTCATTTTGATACATAAAGTTAATTGTTAGTTTTAATTGTTTTGTAAAACAACTAAAAAAGTTAATTGCAATTAATTTAATTGTGAGTTGCAATTGACACACGTTAATCAAATTAATTTAATTGCAAGGTGCAATTAAAGTTTAATTGCGATTAATTTTAATTGCAATTAATTTAATTGCAATTACTTTTTTAGTCAATTGACAAGGTGATTGACAAATTAATTGATTAATGCCCAACACTGCTATACATATAAGACAATCTCTTTAGGGATCGTTAAAATAATAAACTTTGCGTTGTTCTAAAATAGAAAATTTATTTTATTGGGTCCCCTATATGAGTGCGAAAGTTGATAGTTCGATTTTCATTATATCGAACACGCTGTGTCGATAATTCAGTAGTACGATGTTTTATTACATCGATGATTTGTTAGTGCGATGTAACGTTTGTGCGAAAAATCTTATTGCGAAAAACCATACACCGATTGCTCATTAGTTCGATAATTTATTATTTCTATAGTAAGTATGCGGCTTTAAAACGGCTACTATCATCCCTGAGATTTAATTATTAGCCTGATTTTGCATTATAGACGTTAAGAAAATTCATAAAAGCAACCTATAAAGACATTTAAATTATCGAACTAATGAGCAATCGGTGTATGGTTTTTCGCAATAAGATTTTTCGCACAAACGTTACATCGCACTAACAAATCATCGATGTAATAAAACATCGTACTACTGAATTATCGACACAGCGTGTTCGATATAATGAAAATCGAACTATCAACTTTCGCACTCATATAGGGGACCCATTTTATTAGTACACAAACATAAATCAAAAAAATAATATTAAAGTTTATTTACAAGACTTACCTAAAATAGAAAAACGACAATTAAGTTTATAGATTAACATAAGATTCCTTTTCCTTTTAAATTATTTAATATTAAACAAATTTATTAAAATCATATTATATTTTTCCATCTATCATTTCTCTGTCATACCATGACAGCGGTGACAGTTCTTATTCCTCGAACCGTCTAATGAATGAGGTTACATATATTGAAAAGAAATATAATTTCTTTACATCTCCCCCCTAACGAAAAAAAATTTTATTCTAAAATTTTTAATATTTTACAATCTTATATATACGTACCTAAATATGATATTTATTTTAATATATTGAACTAAGATAACATCATAACATTTTCTAAACTATATTATTCTCTTATACTGGTACAGGTATAAGTTTTGTTATGTGAAAAAGATTTGACTCTGACTTCTTGTGACCTATATCAATTCTATATATTGAATTTGAGATTTTCTCATTTATCTTAAAAGGACCAATTTTCAACTCATCTAGTTTATTTCTATTTAGTTTGTTCCCATTCTCTACATATACTAAGTCTCCCGTATTAAAATAATGTTGTTTTCTTTTTTTATCAAATATTTTCTTATTGTAATTATGTGACTTTATTGAATTTTCTAATGCAATTTTTCTATCAGTAGCCCATTGAACTACCGTTTTATCTTTCTTTAATTCATTTGGCAATAAGGATTCATTTGTTCCATCTAACAGATATTTTGGTGTGAAGCCAGTTACTGTATGTTCTGTATTATTATATTTATCTGTACAGATATGAGCAATGGTTGTCCATGCATATTTATTATTGGGTTCGTTTAGTTTACATCTAATTTTGTTTACAAGAGTCTGATTAAGGCGTTCATTTAAACCATTAGAAAAAGGGGCATTTACTGCAGTAAATACCATTTGTATTGATTTTTTATTTAAAAATGTTTTAAATTCTTTAGAGTTGATTCCTGGGTATTGATCGGTAAGAAGCATTTCAATTGTATGTGAGTCTGTAACTTTATTGACAAGTTTTATGAAATCATTAGCACTTTGTGTTTTTGAAGTAACAATATATGCATAGCGCGTAAAATGACCACTAGAAGGTGTAAATATCTTTTAGTTGATCGCGAACCTCCAAAACCTCCAATCGTGGCGATTGAAACTATTTCGAAAGGTTTTGTAGCTGGCCCTAAATGTGATAGTAAGCCATAACTATCCTGTCCTCGTGTTTTATTTTTTATACAAATCTCGCAATTTTTACAATGTTTTTTAATATTTGTTGTTTTATACATATAATAAATTTGTAGAAAAGTGGTGTCTGTACAATGGAAATATATAAAAAAAAAGTAGCAGGGGTTGTTATTATATCGATACCGAACCCGAAATTGTAATTAAAAAAAATTTTGTCTGTTTGTCTGTTTGTCTGTGTGTTTGTGCACGCTAATATCAGAAACGGCTTATTCGATTGAGATGCGGTTTTCACTAATATATTGTGGTAAGCTTCACTTAACATTTAGTGTTTATTTCATGTCAATCGGTTCATAAATAAAAAAGTTATGTCAATATAAATAAAGGTACACGCCTCGCGCCTGAGCTGCGCGTCCGTATATAAAGCGCGCTGAGAGTATGGCGAATAGGTAGTTGCATTCGATTATTGCGATTTACTTGAATACTGACAGTTTGGATATTTCATTTATTTATATTTAAGGGTTTGTAGGTTAGGTTGTCTTTCTTAATTTTCTTTAAAAATTTGTAAATAAATATTGTAAGCATTTGTTATAGGTTAGGCATTTCTTTCCTTGATTTTTGGTATACTTATCTTAATTTTTTATTTAGGGTTTGTATATATGAATAATTTATAAGTATTTGGTATAGGTTAGGCAATTCTTTTCTTGATTTTCTTTATTTAAGTACAAGTTTATAAGCTCAGGTTATTAATTAATTTTTCTAGCAATTCTTTTGTTTCATAAAATTTGTACGTTTAGTTTACACATCTTAACACTTTTTGCAGTCAGCCTATGTTTTGCGATGACAAATGACAAATAAAGCCCAAGGTCAGACGATGAAAGTTGTGGGTGTAGATCTAAGTATCAGCTGTTTCTCGCACGGTCAGTTGTATGTGGCTCTGACACGGGTTAGCAATCCTAGGAGCCTGTATGCTTTCATTCCCGATGGCCATACGTCACATCGTATACCTACAGAGAAGCATACTATGGGTCGACCCAACGGGACCACGGGTAAGCACTCAAATTTTTAGCTACCCAAAGGACGGTATTTGTTATTTAAAATATGCTGCCCGAAAAGTCACTATTCCAAGCGGACGAAGTCGCGGGCACAGCTAGTCGGAAATATGTCACTTTTAGGAGCCAGAGTTTACAGTCCGTTCACGATAAGTTGTCCCCTAGCCGTCATATTGGCAGCATTGCCTACGGTTTTTCTTTTTCGCAATATTCCCGCACCTTCAACACAAGCTCCCTTGCACTGCTTTTGAATACTTAAGGAATGATTTATTTTATTAATATCACCAAACAAACAGAGCTTCACGCTTTGTTAATCTGACAACAACAGATTGACAGTTTTGACAAACAATAGTACCAATATAACGGCTAGGGGACAACTTATGGTGAACAGAATGTACCTTACTTTTTCATAAAAACATTGACTTTAGAAGTAAAATTGAATTACGTACCATTGTCAGCGGCGGCGGGCCGTGCATTCAACGCCTCCTGTAGCAGCGGCGCTCGTATCCGGAAGTCCCGAGCCGTGCCCAGAGACAGGTACTGCTGCAGGTTTAGCTGCACGACAACCAATACACATCAAACACAAACTTTACACAAGTTATTTGTCATAAATCTCATGGCATATTTATGTTTGGGGCTAAATAACACTGGGGCATTAAAACTGTAATCTCTCCGATGGATATTAAGCTGGATTTTTTATTAGAAACAAAACTTTTTATTATTAGGGTGGGTAGATGATCATAATACTGAACACTGGCTCCCACATTTAAATGCTGTGATGGGACACTATCCGGAACGTCACTACGTTACACATATCAATCAATTTCACTTAATCATATCAGAGGGAATGTCACTACATTCCGGTATAATCTAACGGCCTTCAAGTGTCGTAAAATTCATTAAAGAAACATATAGTTGCAAGTTATATTACGAATTAATTATAGCAAAATTAATAGGCTTGTTTCCACTAAGAATGAATCGGATGGCTTAGAGTTTCTAATGATTAATTATGATATGTAGTAAACAAAAAAACAACTTTTTTACTAAAATAATATAAGATTACAAATATTTTTGGAAATTAAAATCGGAAAAATTACTTATTCAATCACGTGACATTAAACAACAATCAGAGAAGCGTGACGTCATGCCTCGTAAAACACCGGTTGCAGCTGTATAATAATCTCGTCGACTGACATCAACAAACTCGATTGTTTCGCGAGGAGTGACGTCATTCAAGACGCCATGACAGTCTTGGCCTTTCCAAAGTTAATTTTAAGTTTATTTCTAAAAAAGCAAATTACTTATGAAAAAGGCCTATTTTTCTAAAAATAATATTTATATTTGGGGTAAAATAGATACTAAACTATAGTTTTAAACGAATTTCCAAATTTTGTCAACTAGCCTATTACAGGTAATTGCGGCCTCTGTAAGGTAAATCCTGTACTATTACCTTAGCCTTATTAGAGAGCAGTATGACGTGCTTGCTGAACTGCTCGGCCTCGAGCACGAGTCGCGGGATGAGCTTAGTATCTCTTAGGACTTTGCTCGCCTTCTGCTGTTGCTGAGACGCTTCCAGATACGTGATAAGATTATCGGTCACGCTAGACAGCTTCTTGCCGCTTAGCTTCAATAGGCGCTCCAATCTGGAAAAATAAATTACAGTATTTTACAACTGTTAAATGGCATGTTCATGTCATTTTAGTTAGTTGGCAGATATGCACGCAGTCTAACTGATGGTAAGCAACCACTGCGACTTATTATGATTGTAATCTGTTTGTGAACCTTTAATAAATAAATAAATAAATAACTATTCCATCGAGCAATACCTAACCAGGAAGCATCGCTTAACATACTGCCACACTGTGTCTTAAAAACGTTATTATACTTTGTAAAATCCAGCATGATTTCTCGACAGCTGTCATCGATTTGACATTTTTGACTTCCAAATGTATGCAGAGAAATAACGTTCATGATCGGCTGGCCCCGCCCACTTAGATATGACCATTGCTGAAAGCTTTCGCTGACACATAATAATCGATTGTGAAGGTGTAAAATATCGATGAAATTGTTTTGTTTATCAATCAATTTGATTAAAAATAAGTCGTCGTGGACTATTAAATCTGAATATGAATGCGATTCGAAAATAATAATATTTTCTTGAAGGTAGTCTTGCAGTGTAAATCGATAGAAAATCGATTACCTACCTAAGTATCGAATATTTGACATTTGTTTATAATACGACGACGGGACTAGAAATATCACTGTAACACCTGTCGCAGAAATCGGTATATTTCCAAAACATAGCGATAGATGTTATAGCGACGGATTTCACCAGTGGGGGTGGAAGCTAACCAGTCGGACTCAAAGTCCTACTCCCAACTAGACCCAAAACGTTTTATACCCGTTCGGGTATAAAACGTTTTAACGGCTTAACGACTGTTCCACTGAGTCAGGTGGAATTTGGGTTATTTTACATGAACACAAACAATGCGTGATAAACAGATAGAAATTTTGTTTAAAAAATTCCGTGTATTCTTAGAAGCCATTGCGGGGATCTAAAAGTATAACTGCGAAGCGCCAAAAGCGTTCATTGGAAAAGATATTTTACGTGTGAGTCACGCGTTCGCGGTAAAAGCCGGTTAAAACTAACTTACTGTGTTTTCACATTACCTTGATTGAAGCAATATGGCTACCTTGCTTATGGTGTAAACAATGTAAATACGAAAAAAACTATTAATTTTTCGTTCTCGAAACCAATATGAAGTTTTTTTTTTACATTTCGCGACGTCTCCTGTGTAGTTGAATTTTTTACACTACGCCTTTTTTAACGTGAAGAATGCATTTTGCCCACCCTCTGCCGATCTAGGTTAACAGCGAGACAACATCATCCGACTGTAGGTTATGTGGGACTAGGTATAACCACACAGTGCCCCTCAGTCGCCTCAGTGTCACAGTGACTGGCAAAACAAGCCTTCACATTTGACTCAGTTGGCGGATCCTTCCACTTGGCTGACGGATACGGGAGGTTCACTGGCCCACTTTAATATAGCGGTGCGGGCCGCCGATACGCAGTAGGGATCAGCAGCGAAGCACCGGCTCCCTCCATTGGTTTTGAGGGCACAGCGCGCCCGAGGGCGTGTCGAGCAGGCAGTAACCACTACACTGTCTGCTCCCCTCGTGTCACAGATAGACCGTCTGTTGGTTCCAACGGGTATATGGATAAGGAAGAGAGGAGATGAAGACTTCTCTTTCTGGACAGCTGGCACAGCTGCAGCACTAGCGACTAGTACAGCTCACCTGAGCGCAGGCGCGAGGTCGGGCGGCAGCTGCCTGGCCAGGCGCGCCAGCAGCGCGTACAGGCGCACGGCGGCGGCCAGCACGCGGTCGCTGCCGCCGCCCACGCAGCAGCGCAGCTTGCACGCGCGCGCCGTCCACGCCGACAGCTGGCACAGCTGCAGCACTAGCGACTAGTACAGCTCACCTGAGCGCAGGCGCGAGGTCGGGCGGCAGCTGCCTGGCCAGGCGCGCCAGCAGCGCGTACAGGCGCACGGCGGCGGCCAGCACGCGGTCGCTGCCGCCGCCCACGCAGCAGCGCAGCTTGCACGCGCGCGCCGTCCACGCCGACAGCTGGCACAGCTGCAGCACTAGCGACTAGTACAGCTCACCTGAGCGCAGGCGCGAGGTCGGGCGGCAGCTGCCTGGCCAGGCGCGCCAGCAGCGCGTACAGGCGCACGGCGGCGGCCAGCACGCGGTCGCTGCCGCCGCCCACGCAGCAGCGCAGCTTGCACGCGCGCGCCGTCCACGCCGACAGCTGGCACAGCTGCAGCACTAGCGACTAGTACAGCTCACCTGAGCGCAGGCGCGAGGTCGGGCGGCAGCTGCCTGGCCAGGCGCGCCAGCAGCGCGTACAGGCGCACGGCGGCGGCCAGCACGCGGTCGCTGCCGCCGCCCACGCAGCAGCGCAGCTTGCACGCGCGCGCCGTCCACGCCGACAGCTGGCACAGCTGCAGCACTAGCGACTTGTATAGCTCTTTCAGCTCTACAGAATCGTATGGACAACCAACAGTAACGGATTACCCAAAAGTGTCAAATTACTGACAATGTTGAACTAAATAAAGAAAGTAAAAAGGTAAAAGACCAGTTTCTAAGATAACAAATCCATGTCATAAATGCAAAAGTCTTTTTTTTTATAGTCAATATTTCATGTCACCACGGAGAAACAGATTGACGTAATTTTGGTATGGATGAGTATAGTTTGGGAAATGGAAAATGGCTGTCAACTTTTTTCCCAGAAAAGTATTACATACATACGTACGAGATAATTTATCACGAGAGCGGATCACCAAAAGTGTTTGGATCTTGGCACTCTCATTAATCAAACGTAGAGCAATAACAAAGCTATGAAAACCAACAGGTCTTCTATTCGAAGATTTATCTTTTACTATCGTACCTCTATCTATCCTCTGACGATGCGCATGGGGGGCATGTACGAGCGCCGAAGCGAGGTCCCTCGCGCGGTCCAACAGGTGGTCCAATCCGCGTGCTCTCTGAGCTAGGTGCAAGCACACCTGGCTTAACACCGTGTGCCCAGACCGGGAGTCGATCGTGGGGAAGTTAGATGACTCCTCACCGGCGGATGTGTCTTCCTCCTGTGTTAAGGATAGGGGTTTTATGTGACAGAGGCGACGGATCCAACGTCACAATGACAGGCCTATTTCTAAGCTATGTATATTTGCGAAAATATCCGAAAGAATAGTATATCACCAGTTCTAAGCCGCACTTCACTCGTTTTTATTCTAAAGCAGCATTTATTTTTATAGGTCTACTATAACAAACCTAACAGTTTTTCTTTTTAATGACTCCGCAAAAATGGACTATGATTTTTAAGTGGACACTGTTTTACAGATATCAGCAAGGCTTTTGACCGGATAAATCACAAACTGCTACTATAAAATCTACATAAGGCTAGAGTACATTGTTGTTTATTTAGTTGCTTTTATCATCGTACATCAGCAATAGATCCCGAGTCGTGACAATAAAAAGTTTTTCTTTATCCTGGATGCCAACACCTTTAGGAGTACCTCAGGGGTCATCGATAGGACCTTTGTTATTTATTATACAGCTTTACGTCATCTTTGATGCCAAGAACTTCAGGTGTACCTCAGGGGACGCTAATAGGGCCTTTGTTAATCATTATACTGCTTAAAACGTCATCTTGGATGCCAAACTTCAGGCATACCTCAGGGTGTACTATTAGGGCCTTTGTTATTTATTATCTTTAGCGGTACTGCGGCAGTGACTCACATCGACCCTGCCCAGCGCAGCGGCCAGCTTGAGCAGCAAGTCGGAGAGCAGCTGCGCCTCCTGCTGGTCGCGGCAGCCGGCGCTCAGCACGGCCGGGACCAGTGCGAGGCAGTCTTCCTTACTGGTCCGGAGGTACTCTTCAAACTTTATTATTATCTGTAGGAAAAAATGCATTATTAATGGGGCATCTAATGCCTCTAGAGAGTCCGCTAAGGCTGCGCTGCATTCCATATTGGACCGGACTCACCAGACGAACGCAATAGCAATTCTATTACTCATCAACCTTTTTTGCCAGTGTGGTACTTACCTATTCGGGCCGGCCCATTTCTATTGACAAGAACAATCTACTTCAGGCTCTACCCCACATCACAAATTGCTAACTTTATAAATAAAACTAGCTCGGGGCGCCCGCTTCGCGGTCGCGCCCAGAGCTAGGTCGCTCCGCGACGCCGGCCGCTGTCGGGCTTCGCCCTCCGCGGCGCTCGGCCTTCGGCCTCGCTGACGGAGCTCGGCCTGCGGCCTCGCAAAATTTACACGGCTGGGTTGGACTGTCCGTGAGCGTGTCCTTGTCCTTTTTTAACGCCTGTGCGGGGCATGAGCGGAGTCCTAGTGCTTCGTACAGGGCCGCTGTCGGGCTTCGCCCTCCGCGGCGCTCGGCCTTCGGCCTCGCTGACGTAGCTCGGCCTGCGGCCTCGCAAAATTTACACGGCTGGGTTGGACTGTCTGAGAGCGTGTACTTGCCCTTTTTTAACGCGCGAGGGGGGCATAAGTGGAGTCCTAGTGCTTTGTACAAGGCCGCTGTCGGGCTTCGCCCTCCGCGGCGCTCGGCCTTCGGCCTCGCTAACGCAGCTCGGCCTGCGGCCTCGCATAATTTACATGACTAAGGTGGACTGTCTGTGAGCGTGTCCTTTACTTTTTTAACGCCCGAGGGGGGCATCAGCGGAGTCCTAGTGCTTCGTACAAGGCCGCTGTCGGGCTTCGCCCTCCGCGGCGCTCGGCCTTCGGCCTCGCTAACGCAGCTCGGCCTGCGGCCTCGCAAAGTTACATAATTGACGTTTATTTACCGTAGCAGTGTCCTTATTCCTTTTTAAACGCCCAAAGAGACATAAACTACATCCTAGAGCTCCGTTCAAGGCCGCTCCGGATTTAGCCCTACGCGGCGATTGATGATTGATAGTAAATATACAAAATATACTTTCTCTCTGTCTTGACCAAGTAAAATGGGTAGAACTCGGTTCTGGCACTCGCCGACCGCTGCCGCGGCACGCTCGCTTCGCTCGCTCGGCTCGTGCGTTTGTGGTCGCAGTTCTAACATAACCTAAACTCACACAGAGTGATGCTCCCCGTAGGATTCGAACCCACGACCTCTGGGTTTTAGAGCCAAACAATGTGTTTGAGTTAATCACATAAGACCATTTTGGTACGTATTTGTAATAACGTTCCTTCAAACACTTGAATATTTTCATACAAACTCACTGCCCTAATATAAAGCTCCAAGTCCAGTACAAAATGTATGGGGAAATTCCTTTGGTAGAATAAATTTTTTTTTTTATTTTTTACCAATCCGCACGGATTTTTACTAAAATTTGGGCTGAAATGAAAACAAATGACGACATTTGACAGGTCCTCATACTTGCTTTTGTCCCGAAATCGATATTTAGATTTTTTAAATTTTCCCCTAAATCTCCAAAATTACCCCGAAAATGGGGTAAATTTATACACCATCTGTTAGGAAATATCCGTCGCAACAACAAAGGTCATGCAACATTTTCTTCTAAAATACCTCCTTTCATCTTAAAAATCGATTTAAAAATTCTCGCAAACAAAAGATTTTCCAAAATGGCCGCTTGCTCGTCCGCCATATTGTTTGGAATTTTTCTCACATTTTTTCCCTTATGCTAATTAATTTTCACAAATAATAAATTTTACAGAGCTACTCTACGACCCATATTGGCCTCTCTAGAGACTCTCAAAGGGACCCCTTCCGAAAAAGTTTGAGCCTCCACAACTCCCTGTGTTGCCAGTTGCCGTTGATTAAAATAGTCAAATGTCATTTTGGGGTACACAATCTATCACGCCTGGGGAATCTTTTTCGCGAAAAGTCTTTATTTCTATTTTCTAACTTTTTGGGGCATAAGTCAAAAACTACCAAAAACTTCCAAAATATTTTTTCATCTGGCAATACCTCACGCCAAAACTCATAACCGCCTAGTACATTTGAACTTTTCATTTGGTTCACCAACTGCCCGAAAAATCAATGTGAAAGTTTTGAAAACAAGAAAATTTCACAATTTTTGTGACAGCTCGTCCGCCATCTTGAATTTCGCCGATCCCGTATTTTTCCCATATACTACACTATATACCGCATCGAACTGCATTTTTACTTTTTTTCTCTGTCCCACCCAGTCGGCTAAACAACTCGAGATAGAAGGCCATGTCGAAAATTTTCATTTCGCCCTCACGCCCAGTGTTGCCAGGTGATTGTCAAATGTCTACCATGATGTCATTAGGGACCCCGGAAGACATGATTTCTCATACTCAGATTTTCTCCAAATGCCGTATTTCGAGTCGACCCTTTTTTGGGCCTTGTGGCAAAAACTACCAAAATCTTCCAAATCTTTTTTCCACGTAGCAACACTCGACACAGAGCCCCACCTTGCCGCTATACAAATCAACTCTGTAAAGTGTTGCCAAATCAGTCAAAACGGGCTTTGAAATTTTCGAAAAAAAGTACTTTTTGCAATTTTCTCTCCCGCGCGGCGGCCATCTTGAATTTTTGACAGCGCGTATTTTTCCCATAGATTACACCATAGACAGCGTCGAACTTCATTTTTATTTTTTTTCTACCGTCTATAACATGGCCCCGACAACTCGTGAAAGTTGACGACACCCCAAAAATTTCTAAAATTCGCCACTCCCAGTGTTGCCAGCTCTCGTCGACGAAACTACCAGAAAGTCATTAGGGGCCCGCCGAACTATAGATTCGTAGCCCCGATTTTCCCCTAAATGCCCGATTTCGAATCGACCCTTTTTGGGCCCCTGGAGCGGAAACTACCAAAAACTACCAAAATATTTTTACGCCTGGCAACACTCGACGCTAAGACACACACCCGCGCCATACAACGTTTTCGCATAGAGTGTTGCCAAGTGGACGAAAAATCGATTTTAATTACTTGCAAAAAAAAACTTTTTACAAATTTGGCCGCCAGCGCGTCCGCCATCTTGTTTATTTTTTGCCAATTTTTTTACTAAAACTACATCGTATACCGCATCGATGACTATTAAAATTTTTAATCTGCGACGCATAGTGTTGCCAGAGGATTTTTTCAAAGCCGGCGAGGGCGAAAAATCGATTTTCTTCCGCCGTTGCCAGTGTTGCCAGGCGATTTCCAAAAAAGTACCAGATGGCCACTCGGCACCGGGGTTGCCACCAAACTGCATACTCGGATTTTCGCCAGCTGTCAAAAAGTCATTTTCTACTAATTGTACCAAAAGTCCGAAAACTACTATGAACGTGGTAGAATTTTTTCCCACGTGGCAACACTCTGATAAATTACGCTTTAAAGGCACGGGGACTCGTTCCCCTCTAGTGTTGCCATCATTCAGAAATTTCGTTTTGAAAAGTTGCAAAAATTTTGTCAGTAAGTTTTTTGCCGCCAGCGCCGCCGCCATCTTGGATTTTTTTAATGTGTTGCCATATCCTATAAATTGATTACATTTCCAACACATCTCAAAAAAAATTACGAAATTATCTTTACCCAGACCAGAGATACGATTCCACCAAAAAGGGTCGATTTTTCAATTTTCGAGGCAAGATGGCGGCGCCGCCATTTTGTTTTTCTGACATTTTACTTTTTAAAGTCGAATCGTTCGCCACAGACTACACTCCTACTAAATCTCATGCCCATCTGATTAATAGTGGCGGAGATTGAATGACCAACATGGCCGCCATCTTGGATTTTTTTTTCGCACCTACCATAGACAAATTTCGATTGACGAGTTGTCCAAGTCCGTCATAGATCACGAGACGAAAAAGGGTCAGCAACACGCCGAAAAATGGCCCTGATCAGTCAGTCAGTCAGTGGTAATTTAGCTTTATATATAATAGATAGTACATCACCCCGCTCATCTTAGCACAGGGAGTGACGGGTGTGTCCAGTAGCAAGACCGCAGTCTGCACGAGGGACGCGACCAGCCTCTTGGCTGCGGAGTCCCGCTCCTCTCCGCTCTCCTCCCCGGTCTGCACCAGCGCCGAGAGGATCTGCTCCAGAATAGCTGCTATGCCTTCGGACGCTGTGCACTCTTCCACACCGGCTAGAGGAATAGGAAGACCCAAATCACCACACATCAGACACCAATCTACACTAAGGTAATATGAATTTTATGTATTGTATATAATCTTGTTACTTTAAGGGATATTGCCAAAGGCAGGCAAGCACCGACTCGACCCTTTCGGGTGTAAACGGGATAGCCTGTGTCTCGCTAGTCAGTAGGTAAAAGAGTCCTCAAATGTAATGTTGCAATAAAGAATATCTATCTATCTTAAACGAATTCTCCTCCGAAAAAATGGTATAGTGTGAACAGTACTTACTTATCAGTGGAAGGAAGCTCTCGATTTTCAAGGAGTGATTCGGTGACAGCAGAATTGTTAGACACGCTTTAAACACATCAATGCAGCTCAAAGTGGTTTGCTCGTCGAAGTCACACATATCTTGGACTCTATACGAGAAAATATAAAAGGATGTCAAAACCTAGTGTCTATTTCATTGACACATGGGAATTGCCAAATTCACATCATGAAAATACAAAAATAAAATCCATGCATCTTTGGAATCAAGTTATCGTAACAAAATATAGATACTGACAAAATCACCACGTTTGCCAAATGCGGATTGGTCACAAATCCGAGCTATGTCAGAAAAACCGATACAAAGATAGCTCATATAAAAAAATAATGCACTTTAAAGGGAAAATAATATTACTGCATTTGCACGTTGGTTAAGATTGACCTCGAATCCAAAAATAACAATACTTGTGCACTAAATTACATACAAAAGCGTAATAATTTTTTTTGTTTTTATTTGAAGTCAGTATTATTTTGATAATGTGTATTGGAAAAGTCAAAATTTATCGTCTAAGGGTTCTTTCAAATTAGACGTTTTGTGTCTAACGGCTGTGGTACGGTAGTCGCGCGTTTGCCGCACCGCGACCGGGCGGACGTTATTTTTCATACAAAACACGCGGTGCGGCAACAGTCCGGTTGACGTCTTGCTGTCGAGCGTCCGCGATACGGACGCCGTACTGTTGCCGCACCCTTAGGTCTTTGCCTCAAATTTCGCGGAAGCGTAAGCGGAGCAGGTTTGACAGGAGCGCACGGCTCATAACAGCTCGTGAATGTCGCACCAGCTTCTGCTTTCTCAAAATTCGAGGATTCGCAATAATAAATAACCACTCACCGGCACAGACATCTCTTAAAGAGAACAGCGGCAATTTTCGGCGCGTAAGCCGCGACGTGGCGTCGCTCTATATGGTCGGCCGCCAAGCTCGACGACACACAACGTAGCGCCCAGTGGTGGAAGTCTCGCCGCCCAAGCAGCTGGTTGCGCTCCTCCACTGACGCCCAGGGTACTTCCTCGCTACACCACAGGTTTACAATTAATACTAAGTTTTTTTGTGTTTATTTATTTTAGGCGGACCAAGATTAACCAAAACTTGTTTATTGACAAAATAAAATATACAAATTACTGATAGATCCACACAAATGGAAACTACATAAACTCGAGAAACATCATACAAAAAAGGGTTAAAAAAAGAGAAGGGGGGCAAGTGGGCGGGCCTTCGGCACTGTTACTCACCAAGACCATTGAAATAAAAAACCTCGCGATATTGCGGAAAAATATTGAAACTATGTAATTTTTTCAAGTGGCAACAATCAAATTAAAAAACAATAATATGTCATTCCTTATTGCTTTCTGTCAAAGTGTGATGTCAATTGTCTACCGTGCCTTGTTACTATAGGTTATTGTGAGTTATTTGTGAGTGGTTATAGCAACACTTGGTTACTATGGTTATCCATAGCAACCATAGCTAATGTGGCGCCTCCCGAGCAGGTTCTTTATTTTCGTGGTCAAGCTATACAAATCCTATTGTCTAAATAGTCCAGCTATTATTTCTTTACTATGTGTGTTGTTATATCAGATCAAAGTTTGTATCTTTCATTCTTTCACCCATTCTCTTCATTAATAAATACCTGTATAACAAGTCCACGAGCCTAAGACAAAAGCGCAGGTTCCACACACAAGGCAGCGTCTTAAACGGCCCCGCGCGGTCTTTGGTCAGGCTCGACAACTTCACTGGGCCTTTGCCTTTCTCCTTCTGCGACTTCTGACTCTTCTGTGTCTTCACCGTCTCACGGGTCTCGTTTAGGGTTTTGTTGCCTTTCTTCGATTTTGGTGGAGCCTGTGATAAGTTCAAAATTATTTTTTAAAGACAATAACATATTTAAATTATAGATAGAAAGTATGTACTTTAATTGAATCCCGTTTTTGGTTCTAGAAAATAAATAAAATCATAAGATTGTTTATATATTTTTCATAAATGCTTTACAGATTGAACAATTGTTTCTTATGCTACATTAATTAGCAGACTGGCACGTCCTGTTCATTGAGTGAAAGTTATTTTTTAACTTTCCTTCTACCATATTCGGACGCATTTTGCTTGAAACGTCCAATTTTTCAATCGACTTCTTAAACATACAGTCATCTCAATAAGTAGCTAAGAAAATATTTTTTAATTTTATTATCTTTACCAAGTGCAAACTGGCTATCCAACTATACCAATATAATTTATTTACTTAAATTGATTTAAAGAAACAGTTATGATTCCACAGTTTTTCTCGTAAGTGTATAATAATATGTACCATCGAGGACACCCGCGCGTGATCACTTTTGGAAAAATATACCGTGCACGCGCATCGTGACTTGTTAGGAGCGGCGCTTGTAAACGTGAAAATACTGCACAGGATTTTAGCCTTTAGGGTGATCACGCGCGGGTGACCGCGATAGTACCTTAGCCTGATCCAAAAGTTGGTTGCAAGCCTTATACAGACTGTAGACTTGGCCAGCCACGCCGGTAGTATTAGGGCCCCACTGCATAACGCGGTGGGCCACCAGTGCCTCATAACTCTGGAGAATTTGCTGCACCTTCAGACACTTCGCTCGGGATTCTGGAGTCAGGTCTGTTAGGGTTGGGTCTTCCTGAAAACATAAATCTTAATTTTATAAAAAAGAAAATTTAATAACTGACTGATACATCAAAGCACAGATCAAACTTCTAGTTTCATAAACTTAAAATTGTGTAACATGCTTTGTTTTGTAAATTAAGGAAGTCTTTTTGGAAATTTTATTTAGGGTGACAAAGCTAAATCGTCAAAAAAATCGTGAAAATCGGTTAAGAGGCTCAGGTTTGAAAGCGTGACAGACAGTTACTTCCGCGTTTTTGAAAATAATATTAGTACGGAATTACGGATTACAAAACCCAGATTTGATGGTGACTCACCATATCAACCTGTCCAAAGTCCTCACTAGTACACAGAGCCTCCATGATGTTGCTCAACTTTGTCCTGAGGTACCCGCTGCTACTCTCTCCGTTCTGGCTCGACAGGATGTCTTCATCCTCCTCTTCCGTTGTCTGGAGGAACTGAGCTATCACGTAGAGGAGGTGCGATATCGGTTCCTGAAATAAAGATAGCGTTGTATGTCCCACTACAGAGCAAACGCGTCCATTTACAAATTTAAATTATTATGATCAAGCCAGTAGGCTGATCACTACGTTAGCCAAATGCGGATTGGTTATCTTAAACCCGAGCTGTGTCCGAAAAAAGCGACACAAATTATATTCGACCCGGGACCACTAGACCATCGAGACAAGAAAAGTATTACGACGGCAAAACAATTCTTGATCTAAATATATAAAACTCAAAGGTGACTGACTGACTGACATAGATATCTATCAACGCACAGCCCAAACCACTGGACGGATCGGGCTGAAATTTGGCATGCAGGTAGATTTTATAACGTAGGCATCCGGTAAGAAAGGATTTTGATCAATTCCCACGGGAACGGGAACCACGCGGGTGAAACCGCGGGCGGCCGCTAGTACATTATAGAATTAATATATTATGTAGGTTTTTATAAATAAATTAATGAGGTCTGCGTAAACAGACAGTTCTATCAACTAAATATGCTAATAAAAAGAATGATTGGACGAAGTTGGGGGAGGACTTTACTCAGCGGTAGGATATTACAGGTTGACAAAAAAGAGAATGATGATTACTCACCGTTAGCACGGCATTAGTGGCAGTCAGTTGGACGCACTTGTCGAAGAGTAACGGCGGGCCGGCGCCGTCAGGCAGATACTTGCTCAAATGTTCATACAACAGCTCTAGTATCGACTCGTGAAGAGGTATCTTCTCACTCGCGCAGTCGTACAGTTCTGATGAAAATATACTTTGGTTCTTATTTGGAATATGTTCCGTGTTCTGCATTACATAACATTTTGAACATGGAATTCACCTAAGCAGTGGTAGAAATGTGAAAAAAGTCATCAAAGGACCATGCAAAGGCGCGTCCCCACCCACCAACAGATTTCAAACGTATCTCTATTTATACCTCTTGCCATACTGATCTTTTTTTTGTATGACGACATCCCCCGTAGGAATGGGGATTTCACGCAAATCGAAGTTGAATGTTGTATTTTTCAAGTATTTTTTTGACATAGTAAATTGTGAAAATAATGTGCAGGCGATCAAGAGTAACCCCCCTGGCCTAAATAAAAGTCTTCAATAAAATATAATCTTAAAAAATATTTTACAGTCGAGTCTACTTGAAGCTAGACACTTACAGCGCAATTCTGATTCTTAGGCGTTCGGCATAAGGACGTTTTTATTGTTTTTGAATACCCCGTCATTTTTTGGATTAAAAATGGTTATTTGTCTTTTTAAGGAATGTCATAATAATATTAAAACTAGTGCCAAGTCTGTTGGTGGGTGGGGACAGAGCCCATACAACTTCTTGCGTTGTTCTTAGCTTTATATTTTGTTTCGTTTCAAATGTATTTAAACTTTTTTTTATTAGCATTGGTACTTTGATTTAATATTTTTTTTTTTTAATAATAAAGAACTATTATTTTTTTTCGTTTATTTGCTGTGGGGTGGTGTTTTATATGGATAATAATTTTATCCATGTGTTTACAACAACCTTTTTAGGATTTTCAGTTTAACAACTCTAGTTTTGTTCCTGCAATTTACTTACTTATATCGACTAAAATCTTTAATTATAATACTAATGAAGTGTGCTTACTCGTATACAATAATTGCTTCACAACAGCGTCTTGTACTAGGCAGCGGCGAAGAATTGATACGACTTCCATGCACATCGCTTCGTTGCGAACGCGAGATGACACCCTGGGAAACAAAAATTCCATATAAGGGTCGTTTCGTAGTCACGCTTATGCCCGTCACGAGCTTTGCATTTCTTGAATCGTAACATAGTTGTCAGCGCGGGCCAACTCCACGCGTGTTGGTTAACGATCCAGGAGACGTTGGCCAAACATGCGGGCGTAATCTTGACAATAAAATCACCCTAAGACGTAAGACCGGCGGCTCAAGTGGGGACACTTCGCAATTTGTGACATGATGGATAAGCTAGGGACTGACTTGCCCCCTTTCAGACTAGAATCAGCGGGCTGGAGGAGTGGAGACGCCATTACTGGCATTGCAAGAACTTCTGTCATAGCCAGACCGTAAGTGTAATTATTATCAGATAGCAATATACAGTTATCAGATAACTATAAGATAATTATCAGAGAAAATAATTATCTTGATAATTAACCAATTTTCGAATAATTATCAGATAATTATTATCAGATAACAATATTCAGTTATCAGATAATGATAGGATATTAATTACCTGATAATTATTAACTATCAGAGAATATAATTATCTTGATGATTTAACAATTTTCGGATAATTATCAGATAATTATCGGATAATTATCTGAAAATTTGCAACCCTGGGTCGGAGGTTAGGTTGATTGAAAATATTCTTCAAAATTAAAATTCAGTAGTATTTGAACGTAAGAAATTATTTTTTTGTTCTTAGAATAATAATTAAAATTATTTTAATAAATGTGTCATTATTTTCCACGTTATTTTCCATCATTTCTCATTTAAAGAATAAATAACGTTGATAGATGTATTAGTTTATTAATCAAGTTAATCAATTAATGATTAGTGATTAATGATTATACTCGTACGTAACATGGTTAGAATGACAGCTTTCAAAGTGTTGTGGCTATCTCGCTCGCTCTCAATAAACCTCTATCGATGTGTCTCACTCTACAAAAAAAAAATCTTAGAGATGAGACACATCGATAGAGGTTTATTGAGAGCGAGCGAGAGAGCCACAACACTTTGACAGCTGTCATTCTAATCATGTTACGTTTTATGGAGTACAGATCGTTCACGATAAGAAGTCCTTTAGCCGCTATATTGGTACTATTGTTTTTCAATACTTACATTCAATCTGTTTTTTGACAGATTTACAAAGCGTAGGCAATGCTACCAATATAGCGGCTAAAGGACAACTTATGGTGAATAGACTGTATAACGTCAATAATCATGATTAAGATTACTTTTTTAATCATGATTATTCTAATCATGATTAATGTAATCTGAATAAAATTAATCAAATTAATTAATTGATTAAAAAATTAATTGATCAATGCCAACACAGTGATACACTCACTGCGCGCCCTGCTGCGTGGCGTGCAGGTCGAGCGTGAGCTGCGTGAGGTAGGAGTGCGCGCTGAACTGCTCGCTGCACGCGCTCTGGCTGCCGCTCAGCGCGCCGCGGGCCAGCTGCACGTGCCGCAGGACCGTGAGGAACCCGGACAGGGCCAGGCAGCGGTGGGCTCGTCCCTAGCACGGCAGGCTCTGGTGATGCACTCACTGCGCGCCCTGCTGCGTGGCGTGCAGGTCGAGCGTGAGCTGCGTGAGGTAGGAGTGCGCGCTGAACTGCTCGCTGCACGCGCTCTGGCTGCCGCTCAGCGCGCCGCGGGCCAGCTGCACGTGCCGCAGGACCGTGAGGAACCCGGACAGGGCCAGGCAGCGGTGGGCTCGTCCCTAGCACGGCAGGCTCTGGTGATGCACTCACTGCGCGCCCTGCTGCGTGGCGTGCAGGTCGAGCGTGAGCTGCGTGAGGTAGGAGTGCGCGCTGAACTGCTCGCTGCACGCGCTCTGGCTGCCGCTCAGCGCGCCGCGGGCCAGCTGCACGTGCCGCAGGACCGTGAGGAACCCGGACAGGGCCAGGCAGCGGTGGGCTCGTCCCTAGCACGGCAGGCTCTGGTGATGCACTCACTGCGCGCCCTGCTGCGTGGCGTGCAGGTCGAGCGTGAGCTGCGTGAGGTAGGAGTGCGCGCTGAACTGCTCGCTGCACGCGCTCTGGCTGCCGCTCAGCGCGCCGCGGGCCAGCTGCACGTGCCGCAGGACCGTGAGGAACCCGGACAGGGCCAGGCAGCGGTGGGCTCGTCCCTAGCACGGCAGGCTCTGGTGATGCACTCACTGCGCGCCCTGCTGCGTGGCGTGCAGGTCGAGCGTGAGCTGCGTGAGGTAGGAGTGCGCGCTGAACTGCTCGCTGCACGCGCTCTGGCTGCCGCTCAGCGCGCCGCGGGCCAGCTGCACGTGCCGCAGGACCGTGAGGAACCCGGACAGGGCCAGGCAGCGGTGGGCTCGTCCCTAGCACGGCAGGCTCTGGTGATGCACTCACTGCGCGCCCTGCTGCGTGGCGTGCAGGTCGAGCGTGAGCTGCGTGAGGTAGGAGTGCGCGCTGAACTGCTCGCTGCACGCGCTCTGGCTGCCGCTCAGCGCGCCGCGGGCCAGCTGCACGTGCCGCAGGACCGTGAGGAACCCGGACAGGGCCAGGCAGCGGTGGGCTCGTCCCTAGCACGGCAGGCTCTGGTGATGCACTCACTGCGCGCCCTGCTGCGTGGCGTGCAGGTCGAGCGTGAGCTGCGTGAGGTAGGAGTGCGCGCTGAACTGCTCGCTGCACGCGCTCTGGCTGCCGCTCAGCGCGCCGCGGGCCAGCTGCACGTGCCGCAGGACCGTGAGGAACCCGGACAGGGCCAGGCAGCGGTGGGCTCGTCCCTAGCACGGCAGGCTCTGGTGATGCACTCACTGCGCGCCCTGCTGCGTGGCGTGCAGGTCGAGCGTGAGCTGCGTGAGGTAGGAGTGCGCGCTGAACTGCTCGCTGCACGCGCTCTGGCTGCCGCTCAGCGCGCCGCGGGCCAGCTGCACGTGCCGCAGGACCGTGAGGAACCCGGACAGGGCCAGGCAGCGGTGGGCTCGTCCCTAGCACGGCAGGCTCTGGTGATGCACTCACTGCGCGCCCTGCTGCGTGGCGTGCAGGTCGAGCGTGAGCTGCGTGAGGTAGGAGTGCGCGCTGAACTGCTCGCTGCACGCGCTCTGGCTGCCGCTCAGCGCGCCGCGGGCCAGCTGCACGTGCCGCAGGACCGTGAGGAACCCGGACAGGGCCAGGCAGCGGTGGGCTCGTCCCTAGCACGGCAGGCTCTGGTGATGCACTCACTGCGCGCCCTGCTGCGTGGCGTGCAGGTCGAGCGTGAGCTGCGTGAGGTAGGAGTGCGCGCTGAACTGCTCGCTGCACGCGCTCTGGCTGCCGCTCAGCGCGCCGCGGGCCAGCTGCACGTGCCGCAGGACCGTGAGGAACCCGGACAGGGCCAGGCAGCGGTGGGCTCGTCCCTAGCACGGCAGGCTCTGGTGATGCACTCACTGCGCGCCCTGCTGCGTGGCGTGCAGGTCGAGCGTGAGCTGCGTGAGGTAGGAGTGCGCGCTGAACTGCTCGCTGCACGCGCTCTGGCTGCCGCTCAGCGCGCCGCGGGCCAGCTGCACGTGCCGCAGGACCGTGAGGAACCCGGACAGGGCCAGGCAGCGGTGGGGGGAGTCCCTGAGAACAGTAAAATTGTCTAAATCTAACTAACCTGGGTTGCAAATTATAAAGATAATTATTTTCTCTGATAATTATTTCATAATTATCCGATAATTATATGATAATTATCCAACTCACAAATCAAATAACATATTATATAAATTAAAGGTTTTTTTGTTTTTTTAACACTATTTTTAGTTTTAATGCGGCCAAACTGATCATATTGGATTAAGTTTTCTAGTGTTTTTCTTTATTTAATTTCACAGCGCACAAACTACAGTTCACGAAAAAATAACAGTAAGGGGAATGCCCCTGTAGATGAATGACATTTGGCGTTCGTTTGAAATTAAAGGCTCGAAGATGAGATTCAGAGCCTACAGTGTGATATCACATGGATGGAATAGGCTGTATTGGCCACTTACCATACCAAGTGGACTGCGTGCCAGCCAACTTACAAACCAAGGATACAATAATCAGATTTCAAACCTGGAGTACAGCCCCTTCCGGCAGACCATAACCAGCGTGTCTCTGGTCCGTGTGCTGAAGTTGAGCAGCGGATGTACGGCGTCCAACACGGCGGCGGCGGCGTGGTAGTCTGGTGATGGTCGGCAGTTCTCCAAGATGGCGCCCAGCATGGGGCATCGCTCGACTGATACTGGGGTCAGCTTGCATAGTACGTAGAGGCACTCTGTTAACACATACGATGACAAACAGGGTTAGTTGACTTCAAAGCAAAACAACTTGGCACTAAAGTAATCACTATACTGCTAGGTCAACGTATCCAACGGGAGTTTCCTAGTATGTATTAGAGGACATTTTTGTGCCCCCCTACTTATAGGGGTAAGAGCCCGCCTAGGCGGGCTGTCAACGGCGGGTGTTTTGCTGATGCCTGTGGCCGTAGTAGTGGGTTAACCCCTGGGGAATGTTCCCAGATGCAGTGCTCTTTTTAGAGCATCAGGCGCCCGACACACGGCTGTTACGCCCCCAGGGCACAGTTAGCGAGCATAATGTATTCCTCGCGTTAGATATAGACTTATAAAAGTGTGAAGTGTACATTTAACAACATGGATGAGTTGAAAGCGAGATTGAGCTCACCGGCATACTGCCTTAGCGTGCAGTCAGCGGCGAGGCGGTCGGCCAGCTGGGCCAGGATGTGTCCCGCGGTCTCGGGCTGCGCCTTGCTCAGTCTCGCCAGCACTAACTTGCCGTGCGACCAACACGCGGCCGCTCCGGGCTTCTTGCTCGACACGCCCAGTAAAGCGAACGCTAGGTTGATCAGACCCACTACGGTTAGCTGACGGTGGTTGGCGCTGCAAGGAAATAGTGAAGTTCTTAGGCTAAGAACTCACGGAGCGGTTTTCACCCGCGCCCGCAGCGGTTGCGGGGCCGGAGTTTCTGTAGAATGTTGATTTATATGAAAAAGAAAAAACACATTTCACGACGTGTTACATCCGCGGCGCTCGCGGTTTTTTGCAATTCCGGCTGAATTTTACCTGCCACCTCGCCGAATAGCGCCCGCGCGCTCTACGGTCGCTTGGCGAAAACCGCTCAGTGAGTTCGTAGCCTTCATAGAAAAGAAAAATGGTTAGAATGATAAAGTGGGCGGGGTCGGTCGGCCACGCATATGATCAAATGATCATATCCTACGTCAAACTGGTCTCAGTCTTTGCCCAATTGCACGATTTTCGCACGTGTTTCGCACTAAACACAAAGGCTAAAAACTCACGGTGCGATTTTTATACCTCTCGCCCGCGCCGGTTAATTGCGGTTGCCCGCCAAGTTACCGCAGCTGGCGCGGTTTTTAATCACGCCCGCATCGGTTGCGGGGTCACAGCCTCTAAAGACTATTGATTTTTATGAAAAAAGTAAGAGCAGTTTTCACGATGCTATTTTCACCCGCACCGCGCTCTCTGCGATCGCTTGACATAGAAATCTGGCGCAATTTTGCACTAGTGACATTGGCAACGTGACGTACCAAAAGACAACATATCGTGGACGGTTTGAAACCGCACGACAACCGCGGCGTCGCCGAAATTGCACAAAAAACCGCGCCGTGAATTCTTAGCCTTAATCAGCAACTCTGTGCAATTTTCGGCTTGACTTTTAGTGCTTGCATGTTATCGATAGTTTTATCGATGGCACATTTTTGTTAAGTTTTTGGTGTACGTGAAATGTGTACGGTGTGTGGCAACTTACATTCAATCATAACATAAGATAAAATTTTCGAGTAAGATATAAATAGTTCAATTAAATAGCCTATCAGTAAAGTTTTGTATGTTTCAGTTTTTCTACAAACTATGATATAATTGCAAAATGAATGAATGCAACCGGGAATAAAGCTTTCTAATTGTAGAAAGCACAAGGTAGAAAAATATAATGTAAATATATCTAAGAAAAGAGACTCCACGTGGATTTCACCGTGGGCATGGCCGTGGGAACATTAGGGGAAGAATTAAGCGTTCTAATTGTGATGGAATTTTCTTAATAGGTCCAGTAGTGTTTAAGTTTACACAAACAAACTGAATTTTGCTATCTAAACACTATTATATTATAAACAAGTATAATAACCTGACTATCGATATCGAATTGTGAAATGACAAGGCGCTACACTATTCCAGTGATGCAAGCACGGAAAATTTCTTTAAAAATAATTGATTTAACATATTTACATCGTTTGTATTGCATATTTTTATACTGAAACATGTATTTCAAACGTTTGCAAACAAATGTTATTACTTGCCCATTTTCGGGGGGGTGTGGTTGGTGTAGGTCTTAGTGGGGCGGGTTCTTGGTCAGGGAACACGCACCTAGAAAATACTAAGTCGCCGGAAGCGTACGCCTTGGTGTGCGGAGCTAGGCTATCAGGCGCGCACCAACAAGTACTACATGCACGTCCACGCCACCGCTGACCTGCCGCCGCGGGGCAGCGGTGGGCCCATATACTCCATGTGGGTCGTCTCCTCCGGGCAATGCTACAGTCCATTACGAGCCCCGCACATAAAATCTACCTCGGGACTGTAGTAGCTAAGCATGTAGTACGCGGGCGAATATCCGGCGCCCTAATAACCGGACCAACTGGCTAGGGGAAGACAACCCCGAGACATGAAATAACCCAATAAAACAAATAAAAAATGAGTGCACAACTTAAAAGTGATATACCCCAGGAGGGTACCGGAGGCTCTGCCGACGGAGAATCCCTCCCCGAGGACAACTCGGGCTGCTCCACGTACTCTGGGGGGAGCGAAGATGTGCCACCCAAAGATCAACCAAAAAAAGCCAAGATTCTGACCCAACAAATTTTTCATAAAGGCATGTTTGACAGTCGCTCACGCTCGAATTCAGCAAGTGATACAACAAGTAGAACAACAATACAGCAAGCTAATGAAGGTGAATTGCCAATAACAACACAGCCGGAACCGAACAGAGAATGGCAAAAAGATGCCCCACCAGATCATAGGAAACGGAAACGTAATGAAATTAGTCCAACTCAAGTCAACGAAAGAAAAAAGCACAACAGCAACAGAGTGTCATATTCGGTCCCTACTCAGAATAGATTTGAAGTCCTCGACAACAATGAAAATGATGAACCAATACAAAAGCAAAAAGAATATGTACCTCGACCAGAACCAATATTTGTGACAGGTGTGGTGAACATTGAACCGCTTAAGGAGATTTTAAAAACAGCAACTGACACAAACAAATATACAATGAGCACCTTGAAATCCGGACACATCATAAAACTCTTGCCAGCAGACATCAACACCTACAAATGTATAAGAGAAAACCTAATAAAGAATAATGTCAGTCACTACACATATAAACTGAAAAGTGAAAGGGCCTACAGAGTAGTAATTAGAGGACTACATGCTACTGAGGATACCACCATAATTAAACAAGAACTAAACGCAAATGGACATGAAGCAAGACAAATCGTTAATATACTTCATCGAACTACGAAGGAGAAACTTCCTCTTTTCTTCGTAGATTTAGAGCCAAAACCCAACAACAAAGAGATATTTAAACTAAAAAATATTGGGCATCTAAAAATTTCAATAGAACCACCATATAAAAAATTAGAAGTTATTCAATGCAAAAGATGCCAAAGGTTTGGACACTCTAAAAACCAATGTTTCAGACCCTATAGGTGTGTTAAATGCGGTAAGGACCACCCTACAGCCTCATGCACCAAAACTCCGGAAACGGAAGCAACCTGCGTTAACTGTCAAGGCAAACACCCTGCAAGCTACAAAGGATGCACCAAATACCAACAATACAAAGAGAAGATACTAAAAATCTATCCCAATGGTGACAGCAAACCTCGTGAACAAAGTAAAACCTCTACTACTAAAATGACGACAGCAAATACTGAACAAAGTAAAACTTCTACTACTAAAATGACGACAGCAAATACGACTCAGAGACCACCTAAAATATCATACAAAAGCTACTCAGACGTGACAAAAAGTAAAGGAGAAACCACAACAAACAATACAATCAATGATAATACAGAAAACCACACCAAGACTGAAACAGAACATAACATAGAAAAACTACTAGACAACATGTTCAATAGATTCGAATCAATCATGAAAAATATGATGGACAGCATGATGGATCGCATGATCAATCTTATCACACTGATTGTAAACCAAAAGGCCTTTTAAGCATCAGAGTAGTTACATGGAATGCCAACGGATTAAAAGAGCGATGTCGAGAACTTGAACTTTTTATGAGGATGGAGCATATCGATATCGCTCTCATATCAGAGACCAGATTTACACCTCAGACATATTTAGAAATACCTAACTTCACAATATACAGAACTGAACACCCATCTGGAAACACACACGGAGGGACAGCGGTCATTCTGAGAAGCAACATTAAACACTATGTTCTAGAGGAATATAAAACAGACAAAATACAAGCAACATCGGTCTGCATACAACACAAGAACTTTGGTACGGTACTATCTGCAGTATACTGTCCACCGCGTGGTACATTAAACTCGGATGACTTCAAACTATATTTTAAATTTTAATAGAATGGGATCTCGATTTATCTGTGGAGGTGATTGGAATTCGAAACACACACGATGGGGCTCAAGATTGATCAGCACCAGAGGCAGGCAACTGTTTAAGGCCATGATGGATCTAAATCTTAAATGCGTATCACAAGGTCAACCTACTCACTGGCCTACAGACCGAACAAAGATACCAGACGTGCTCGATTTCTACATCACAAATGGCATAAACGACAACTATTTGGATATAGAAGCTTGCGCCGACCTATCATCAGATCACACACCAATAGCTGTAACTATATGTCAATCAGTAATCACACAAGAACCACCAACTAAAATTTACAATAAAAAGACTAATTGGGAAGAATACAGAGAATACCTAACAAATAATCTAGACTTGAAAACAAAACTTAAATCGCCCCACGACATAGAAATGAGTATCGAAAATTTCAATAAAACTATACATACAGCTGCTTACATAAGTACACCTGAACTTAAAATAACGAACACCAAAGGTCTAAAACAATATACTAAAGTAATTAAGAACAAGGTGCTAGAACGACGAAGAGCAAGGAAAGAATGGCAGAATTCCGGGTACCCTGATGATAAAATGAAATTTAACAGACTTTCTGAAGAACTCAAGTTGATGCTGAGTGACTATGAAAATCAATTGCTCCAAAACACTCTGTCGCATCTGACCACCCACAAAGACACAAACTACTCTCTATGGCGTGCTACTAAAAACATAAAACGACCAAAACAACACATCCCACCTTTGAGGAAGGAAAACAGAGATTGGGCTAGATCCGACATAGAAAAAGCCACAATTTTCGCAACACACCTCCAAGGAGTCTTTCGCCCATTTCCAAGCGACGACCCAGAAATGGATAAAGAGGTAATGGAATTCTTAGAATCTCCACTCCAACTTTGCTTACCTCTACAATCAGTGAGTCCTAGAGAGCTAAGCAATATGATAGGCGCACTAAAATCTGGAAAGACACCTGGATACGACCACATAGACTCCACATTGCTTAAAAACCTTCCAAAGAAAGCTATCATACACTTAACTCATATCTTTAATGCCTGCATACGACTCTCTCACTTTCCCTCCCAATAGAAACTCGCACAAGTCGTAATGATCCTCAAACCTGGCAAGCCAGCCCAAGAAGTCACATCATACCGACCAATAAGTCTGCTACCAGTCATCAGCAAGCTCTTTGAAAAGGTTCTCTTAAGCCGACTTAGCCCATATCTAGATGAAATACTCCCCAAACACCAATTTGGCTTCAGACACGGTCACGGAACAATCGAGCAAGTGCACAGATTGACAGACATCATTGGACAAACTATAGAGCGTAAAAAATATTGTTCTGCGGTGTTTTTGGATATCGGGCAGGCTTTTGATAAGGTCTGGCAAGACGGCCTTCTATTTAAAATTAAAAAACTTCTTCCACACTCTTTCTACACCATCTTAGAAAGCTATTTAAAGAAAAGAAGCTATGAGGTGAAGTATAATGGCGAATTGTCAGAACTTCACGAAATACTGTCAGGAGTACCGCAGGGCAGCATATTAGGTCCTGTCATGTATCTGATATTTACTGCAGACATACCGACAAACAACAACACTACCATCGCGACATATGCAGACGACACAGCCATCCTGGCAGTTGATGATAATCGCTCTGTAGCATCACAATACCTGCAAAACCATCTCATTGACCTAGGAACATGGCTGAAAAAATGGAGAATAAAGGCAAACCAAAGCAAATCTGTTCATGTCACCTTCACTCTCAAGCAAGCGACATGCCCGCAAGTTCTATTGCATGGTGAACCAATACCTCAGGAAGAAAGCGCAAAATACCTCGGTATGCATTTGGACAGGAGGCTGACCTGGAAAAAACATATTTGGAGTAAACGCATGCAACTAGACGTTAAACTCAGGAATATGCACTGGCTGATTGGTAAGACGTCCCAACTCTCAAACGAAAGCAAAATGGCTGTTTACAAGGCAATATTGAAACCAGTCTGGACATACGGTATCGAATTGTGGGGGACTGCAAGTAACAGCAATATTGAAATCCTGGAAAGATTCCAAACAAAAGCGATGAGATCTATGTTCAACATCCCACACTGCATCAGCAACAAGTACATCCTGCGTGATCTCAACTTAAAAACTGTCAAAGAGGAAATCTCCCAGAGAGGCTCACACTACCAGAAAAAACTAACAAGACACATCAACACCTTAGCCAATAAGCTATCAGGCTCTGGTAGCATTAGTTTCACACGACTTAGGCGGAACAGTGTTCCATGCCTCCTTGACCGATTCACCAGCTGATATAAAGGGAATCAATGGATGACCTCATATAATCAAACGACAATGCCAGGCAACAGTCCAAACAAAGAAACAGCTAAATGTGTAAACAGATCGCTGGGCGGCGCAAATTTAAACGTGAAAAAAAAAAAAAAAAAAAAAAAAAAACTTGCCCATTTGAAAAATGTAGAAGTAAGAGTTGACGAAATGCATTATAAACATGGTTATTACGGCTGGTAACACAAGCTTGTGTATTATCGTAAAATTAACCCTATTACTAAGATAAGAAGGATTAGTTTTGTTAGAAGTTTTTTAGCCAATGAATGCATCGTTTTCCTTGTGTGCTGTGTGAAGAAGTGGCGCGTTCGGTTCTGGTACAAAGGTAGGGACGTTATCATTCTAACCTCAGAGAGAAAATTTTCTTTGTTCTGTGGTAGCCTTAGACTTGCAGTAACAAGGAGAAGTAGTCAGTACAGTCCGCAGATGGACATAAGCTTTTGCTAACAAGATCAGACCTATTCTAAATCAGTTGGCAGACAGACACGAAGCCCATCTGATGGTAAGATTGAAAGTAACTACTCGTTTATAGTTTCTATTTTTCAAAACATGAGACACATTTTGGATCAATACCTCTCAGTGGTGAGCACTTTAAGCACACTGGCAACGTCGACATCGGGCGGAAGTACGGATCTTGCCCAGGCCGACTCCACTCTGCGGAGTTCGTCGGTCACTCGTTGTTCGATTGCAGACTTTATCACCTTCAAAATAAAACATTCTTTAGGACAGCACCATTCTTCCATCATTTAATATACTTAAATTGCGCCTTGGGCCAGGATAGACCTTATGCGTAATGAGTTAAGGTGTATATTCCATTGACTTGACTCCTTTCTCAGAGATGGCAAGCGCGATGTCGATCAGAAAGGGCGACGGTAACAGCTGTGTCCTCGGCCAGGCCTTGAGGTGCTTGCGGATCACCTCGGGCTCTGCCGCGCCCTCGGCTATGTGGTAGATGCACATGAACATGTTCCCGGCACCATGATTAAAGTCTTAAGGTGCACATTCCTTTAACTTTCAACTCACATCTAAACAAACAGATCGGACGTCCGATCCCTTATCAGAGATAGCAAGCGCGAGGTCGATCAGGAAAGGCACTCGTAACAGCTATGTCTTCGTCTAAAAAAGAACTTATGTTTAACGCGTTTAGGTGTATATTCCTTTAAACAACTCACATCCAAACAAACAGATCGGAAGTCCGATCCCTTCTCAGAGATAGCAAGCGCGAGGTCGATTAGGAAGGGAGCCCGGAGCAGCTGCGTCTTGGGCCAGGCTTTGAGGTGCTTGCGGATCACCTCGGGCTCCGCTGCGCCCTCGGCTATGTGGTAGATGCACGTGGACAGGCAGCGGCTTAGCTCGGCCGGGCTGTGAGGCACTGGGGACAGTAAGAGACAGTTTTACCGCTGTTAGATTACTACCTGATCTATCTGCTATTACACCCAAGGGGTTGAGGCAATCCTCGTACGGTACAAACACATGTATGTGTTTTTGTCTGGGTAATTCAATTTACGTATTTACAAAAATATATATTTAGTGATGATTAAATGGAAACACCCAGGTGGTTTTTTTTAATAAAGCATATTATGTGCATTTCTCCATTTTATAGTTTCAATAATCCATGCTTTCCTTAGTTTGGGAACTGGATGGTGTTGTGTGAAAATTTTAAAAAAGTCATACCAATATCATCTATATCCATTGTGGTAGACTCAGAGTCCTGCGGCGGAGGCTCCAGCTTACTGTAAAGCCTCACGGAGAAATAGTGGCTAAAGTGGGCCAGCACTATCTCCACATGGAAAGATTTACAAAGTCTGAAACATTGATATAAAATAAATTAACATTAAGAAATTAGGTTAAATACGTAGCTATGGTACATTTCACTAAGTATTGTTCAATATGGTGGGGTGGCTTGAATGTTCTTCAAAGTTGTCATTTTAAGCTATTTACTAAGAACATTGGCACAGTATAGTGTCAAATTGTAGGCTAGATGGATCTTCAGGTTTGTGTTATTTTATGTATGTATTTACAACTAGCATAGCAGTGGCAGAAAACATCGTCAAGAAAACCTAAATAATACAAACATCCAAACATCTAAACATCCAAACATCCAAACATCTAAACATCCAAACATCCAAACATCTAAACATCCAAACATCCAAACATCTAAACATCCAAACATCCAGACTTAGTAGGATTATTAGGAAGTAGGACTTACTTCAACAGCTGATGTACAAGCGGTGGGAGCACATCAGGTGGGATGTCTATTATGTATGAGCAAACTTTGTTTACCACTTGCTTGTGTTCATTACGCGGTAGCTGCATGTCCCTAAAAGATAATATCATAACATTCAATACTTAATTCTCATGTATAAAATATACGAAAGTAAATAAATGATTTTATAAATCTTTAAATGTAAAGGTTTTAAAAAGCATTATAATACAGTTATTTACTATTGGATAAAAATATTCAAAAACTACCATAATAATATGGAAAAGTTAATAATTATTCCATTTTTTTATGTTTTTGAAAAAAGAAATACATATTTGTCTTTTGCTATTAGTTAAGAAAGTTTTGACAACTTATATTAAATATAGTAAAGTTCATAAAATTTCATACTTGAACATAGCAACCAATTGAACCAGCTGTTTCTCAGTCCATCGGCACTGGCACAGAGCATGGACACATTGCTCCTTATACTCCTCACTGGACATAACTGTGCCACAGTGCTTCACTTCATTGTGCAGCAATAGGGCACTCAGGCACTCTGGGAGAATGTCACGCCATCTGTAATATGAGATAAAAATTTATGTGATCAACATTTTCTGGATGTATAAATTTATTTAAGTATACATTTATAGTAACTGCATTTGTTGATACTGGTATATACCATAACACAAAAGCTTAAGCTACTTTGCTTTGAAGTTTTATCAATGTAAGTGATAACTAATGTTTATTTTTAAAAAAAATTATGTAATTGTATCCACTCAAAATGTGTGATGTTGTTTTTCCCTGAATAATTATTATTTCCTTATTATTAAAAACACAAGTAAAATATACAAAAATTACTCATACATCATATTTACGTCAGTATCTCCAACAACGGACTGCACAGTGTCATTGCACCATCGCACCAAGTCATCAGGTGATTGCCGTGACAGCTCTAGACACAACCTGCTGACCACATCACTGCAATGGGTGAGAGAGGTTGCTTCTTGCCTCATTGACTGAAGCACTGTATCAATAATCTGTAAAAAATTACAAATGCCAAGTGGTGATATGCAGTTCTAAAAATAAATTTTGTGCCCATTACAAACGCCCATATCGAACTTTTTTGTACTTTCAGTTATTAAAAAAACCAACTAAAGTTCAGTAAAAGCCAGTATACCATAAAAATTGTAGGCAAAACAATATTTACCATGTATTTACCTTAACTGTGAGTTTACTAGATGAAGTAGGGTTATCAGACAATCCATTTAATATGCAATCCAGCACATCTGCCCCGTCACTGTTTAACATACGGCGAGGCAAGAATTTGAGAATCTAAAAAGTAACAAATAAAGGTTACAAAATTTAACGTTTAACGTACTCATACTGAAATGGTAATTCTGGTTAGGGATGCGCCGATCCGATCCGATCCTTTGAAAGATCGGATCGGCAGGCATACGATCCGGCGATTTTCGGATCGGATCGAGGTCATACGATTTTTGATCGGATCGATACAAAAGTTAAAAGATCGGATCGCTTTGATCGTATGAATTAAAACGCGGTTTGTTTACTATTAATTGGGTACTTACTTAGGTTTATTTTTTACGAACTTTATCTTTGTTTACATTTTGAACTGACGTGTTGTTTTTATTTAACTGTGTAAGTTATTTATTTTGAAAAACAATTATCCCTGCGATCAAATCCAAAGTATTGAATCAATTTATAAAAGGAAATAAAAAAAAGTTTTTCTTCTTAACCCTCAAAGTACTTGTTTACACGTTTTACATATGGCAATAGGGCATTGGGTCCTTGTTTACAAGTTTTTCATATGTACTTTAAGGGGTTAACCTAATAAAGATCTAAAATAAATTGTGTCTCACTTATTTGCATCCGATCCGGATCGATTTCTTGAAGATCGGATCGACGGCATACGATCCGATCCGCGGATCGGATCGTGGCATTACGATCCATTACGATCTGAAAAATCGGATCGACGAACCGGATCGCGCATCCCTAATTCTGGTTTTTATACTTAATTTACCTGGTCGAACTTAGCTTTGCAATATTCCTGTAACTCATCACGTTTACTGTTGACATGCCCGAGTTCTTTAATTTTTGTAAATATTTTATTTTGATCCATTTTGTTGATTTTCAAAAAATTAAACAGGGAACTTTGCAAACGCGCGCCATTTATAAAATGTCAATGTCATTATTGTCAATGTCTTCTTTTTTTTTATTCTAATTTCTACTATGGCATGTGTATTACTGACATTCAGCCAACATTTGTTCCCAAATAAAAATCACTTGATATTCAGAGAAGCTAATATTTATCACATTCCATTAACGTTTTTGACAATGAACCGGTAACCCCGGCCTGCAGTCCTGTCCGTACAGTGTTGCCAGTTCGGCCCCTATGGGGCCGATTATCGGCCCTTGTGAAATTATTTCGGCCCTTAACTTTTTTTTATTTGCCATGACATTGTCTGTGTGGAAATACTTGTTAAAGCATGAATATACATAAAGGTTTTAGTAAAATAAAGTTTTTTTTTTCAATTTCGGCCTTTCGCCCCAAAAATCGGCCTTTTTAACAAAAGTTTTGGCCTTTTTTTGATTTATGTACTGGCAACACTGTGTCCGTAACGTCTTTTTCAATGACGTCATCAGTTTATGTTTAGCGAGTGAGAAATTACGAAATTCACGAATTTCATAGTAACGCGCTCGTTTTGTGTACAAAGTTACTGTACAGGAGTTTATTATTGTTTGAGTGTACGTAGTGGTCGTACTTGTGTTTTTTACGAAACAATACTTTATTGTTTACAAGGATCTTTACTAACAAAACGTTACGTTACTTTTGGCGGCAGCACATGAAGCCACAGAAATAGATTTCCTTGTGCAATATCTTAGACAGAAATTCTTGGACTTATTTGCATTCGAACCGGTTTGAAATAGAGCAAGATCAAGAAACATTTTGAGTTTAAAAATGCTCTTGGAAAGGTGATAATTTTGTGAACTCTGAGGGAACTATGGAAAATCCAACGGTTACTGGATTGAGGTCAAGGTCGCGCTCGAAAACACCATTCCTGAGGTCGAGCTGTGACCGCGAGAGCTGCACGGAGGGCGAGGATCACGTACACCACAAGTCTGGGAGGAAAACCCCTGTGAGGAGAAACACTCCAGTCAAGTAAGTTCTGACATTCTGCAGTGTTCAACTTGGCCGAAACAAATTCTAATTTGAATAAATTCAGTAAAGGAATACTTAGTTCTTTTTAAAATATGCCTGAAAAAAATCTTATTTTATATAATTATTAAATAAGGTTGTAAGGTTGTAAGTTTATTTTAAAAAATAATGGCACTAATTTTATTTATAGTTGGAGTATTTAATACATGTATCTCCTTTCTGATTTTATTTGGTATTCATTAATACTTTCAAAGGATGGGAATTGTACAGTAAGTTCATTAAAAGCAATAGTATTAGTCATTTGGAATACCTAAGTTTCTGACATTAGTATTTTATTCAATTTAAGTTGATATTTTGTAATAAATACATCTTTGTGTAAGGAAAGTTATGGTGCACATTCTTTAAAATGAACCAAGAACAATTTTACAATTAATATTGTTCTTTGATACTTTTAAAAAATGTGCTTATTCTTATTATGTATTACATGTGCTTAATGTTGTCAACATTATCACAATTTGGATTTTATAGTTCTATAATGTGCAAGTAGTTCATTAGAATACATTTACTATTGTTACTAGCAATGCATTATTCCATTTTTAACTGTCATGATAAAATATGTGGATTTTGTTTATCAGTGTTTTATGATAATTTTTATTACTCACTTTTGCCGTTTTAAAACACTTAAATAAAGTGTTCTATTTGCAAGATTAACTATTATTTAAATATTATATGGGTTCATTAACAAGACCTCACTGTGATTTTGGGCTCCTGGACTTAATTCCCAGGCCAATCAAAAATTATATTGGTTTTGTTGACTCAGATTCATCATCATCATTTCGATCATCATTTTGCATTTAATATTCTTTAAACAATTCGAAAATTTCTTTATTGAATTCTGTCAGCTAAAGAAATAAAATTTCCTAACTTTTATTTTAACTTGGTAATCTAAGTTAACATTTTAAATAAATTGGATCTAGAAACTCGTGTAAGTACACTTATCAACAACTGTCTCCTTGATATTGTAATTCATGAATTAAACGTTGATAACAAAAGTGGGTTTTGCATTCTTGAGTATAAAACTCTTACAACCTGAGATAAATTTGTTATATATAGCTCTATAGAATAAATCAGAAGGGGACAAGGTTATTAAAGTGAGGAAGTTTTGTTTACATAATGATGTCACTGCAGTTGCGTCACTATGGTTGAGGAGTGTCATCATGGGTTTATGGTTATGGTGACCTCCATATGAACATTTACTATCAAGTAAAAGCCTTCTTATTGCTTAACCTACTGCTACGGATAAATTAAAATAAAAAAGTGTTGGAAGCAGAGGCGGATTATCCTAAAGGCAAAGTAGGCATGTGCCTAGGGGCGCGACGGTACAAAGGGGCGCGCGGGCAGAAAAATATACAATATAGCATAAAATTAGGGGCGCCGATGAGATGCTTGCCTACGGCACTCTCAACGTTTAATGCGCCTCTGGTTGGAAGGCATCTTAACATTGATCTGACCCCAAACCAAATTTCATACACTTGTGTAATGGGTATCTAAATAAACAAAAGTTACAATACATACATCTAAAAACAAACAAACATCTAGAAACTGACAGTCACAAATATAATATACTAGTCAAAACAAAATTTGTTTTGACCAGTATAGGTATATCACAGAAGTATTTTTCTAGGGTTGAATTTGAACACATGACTATTGGTGCACAGATAATATAATTTGAAACCTTTTAAAACTTATAATTAAACCTATTCATTTAGGGTTCAACTTTAGTTCTTTAATTAGGTACGACTGACCATTATGGTATAAATATTTACTTCTTTCTGCTAGATGGTTTTGGTTGTGAAACATGTTATGGTCTTATAAAAATTGAGGCCACCAGTTACATCACAACATTTTATGTCAAAATTATGTTATGGTGGACTAAGCAGCAATGTGAGTAAATAATGTAGTAGGTATGTTATTTTTTAATTATCATTATATTATGTAAAGCATATTGTTTTAAAATTAATTTTTTTATAATTGACCTCTGATATTTGGATAGAACCTTAGAAAAACTTGCATTTGTGAAAAGAAAAAGATCATTGAAAAAGATTATTACATTCAGTCCATATTTAAAATTTGGGACCTCTGACACTGGTGAAACTGGCTTTAAGTGTATTCGACGAATAGTAATTAATTATGTAAATATCAGGAGGCACCATCAACACATTAGTTGTTTACATAAATACAGACAAATGTTTTATGAACCTCTTCTTTCCAGGCAACTTCAGCCTACAGGCAGCAAAATAAGCGCAGAGAGCATCGCAGAAGCAGAGGAGATTGATCATGAGACACAGCATGCACATCGAACGAGGCAGTCTACTCGCCTTTCTGAGAAGCTGGTCAAAACCTCTGACTACTCATCTGAAGAGAGCCTCGATAGGCTGAGGGGGAATCGTAAAGAGATCTACCAGGTAAATCATGAGTTATTGTATTTTTATGGCCCTGACGTCACCATAATTATATTAGGTACTTACAATACTTATGACTTGCAAAAGCATTTTTTGTAGAGATAAGTTAGCATCGAGTTTTAGTCATCTTGCAGGGAAGATACAGAATAAAATAAAAGTTATTTTAATTGTTTATTCAAAATGTCTGAGTCTATACTGCACACAGATTTGAGACTGTTACTTGCGCAAATCCCGGATTTTACATAACATAGGTCCATCGATAGGATTGTACACTTGAAATAATCAGAAGAGCTATAAGATGACTAGTATGACTAACAGTCAACACTGATAATAATTGATATTTGCTATCAATAATTCTGGAAACAATTTTATGATACAATAATATTTTGTTGGGTATTACTAAATAGAGGACAAAGGTCACTTCTTTGACTCACATTGTAGCCTTTGCTTCAGTAAAGTATCAAAAATAGGTGTCAGCTTATACATAAATAATGTGCCAACCTCCATCATCAAATTAAGTCATTGTCACAATACTCACAATTATGAGTACTGGAGTTACAAACTTGAGCTGTATTCTAAAGATACGACACAAATTGACCCAGGATTTTGACCAAGTACCCGTTATCTCAGCATTAAGGGTGAATGCTTCACTTATTACCATTATAATAATAACAGTATGTATTAAAGTTATTATTCTATATTTAACTGAACGATAAATCGAGATAAAGCTTTTAAAAGTCCAGTATTGAACTTGGCCCTTGTTATCAGTGCGCCGGCGCACTCGCCGCCATCCGCTCGCGTCCATCTTAATTGATATTCAATTATACCGCGCATAAATAACAATTAGGTAATTTAATTGACCAGACGCCCACCTACGAGTTGCCTATCTATACCATTAGGGGGAGCAGGCTTCTAAAGTGATTCTACCTCCTTGAGTAATATTTTTCTATGGATTCTACTAATATCCGGAACAATGGTTAAATATGTTTTGAACCCGTGTTTTGTTATTGTTCTGTTTTGGTTGTTCGTTGTTTTATGTGTATAGGTGAGTTTACATAATATGGCATTGCATGCAAGATTGTAATCTAGATGGATTATTTATTTGCGAATCTGAAAATGTACGTCAAGTTCGTGCGATAACAGATGCACGCTATATCGTTAATTTACTTATATTTAATTTTAAATATGTAGTTAGAGCATAAATATATTTTTAAATACATGTGACCTAAGTCACATCAAGCAACTTTTGAACTTTTGAATTGAAACCACTTAAGATATCGAAGCTCAGGCATATTTTGCAACCCCAGACGATTGGAGGCCGGGTGGGAGGTCGCAAGCATAAAATGTGTAGTCGTAAATATTCTTAATGATGCCGCGATATTACGGTCTTGCACGTAAGCGGAACGTTACGGAGCAAACGATGTGATAATAAGCGAACTAAAGCCAAAGCCAAGGTGGTTAAAATTTCTTATTTTCCATATTGTTAGATTCTTTCTTTTTCTTCGTCCATCTACGGAGTACGCTTACGCCATAATTCAGGATTTAGTAAGTCCAGAAGTACAGTAATAAAATTGATACGACTGCCATCTGATAATATAACCCTTGATAGGCCGGGAATAAGACCAATTGGATCATGTCTACACGGCCATTGGACTGCTCGTGCCGAGATATTAGCCGTCTATCTACAGGACCTGGCAAATTTCTTGACTATTGGGTAGGGATGGCGCAGAACACTAATTTTGACATGCCTGCGCGCTATTGGTCATGCGCAAGTGCACATGCGCGAAACCCCCATTACGTCGACCGATGGTCCACAAGTTTGCCGGTAACAATACCTAACGTAGTATGTGTAGTGATGTGCCGCTGAGAACTTTCTCGTTCCCGGCAATATTGCCAGTGAGAATATTCTCGAGAAACAAGAACGCTCCCGGGAATATTCTCAACGTTCTCAACAAAATTTTAATTTATAATTTAATGTTTTTGTATATTTATAGCTGATATAATTATGTACAGTGTTTCTATGTTTTATTATTGGCTAAGTTTACACAAAGAAAAGACAATGCATTAAATCAGTTCATTTTGCGGCCACTATTTTGGACCCTGGTAAGCAAGGTACAACTTTACCTGCTAATGCGAATCCCGAAGGATGCCAGGCAATAATGAATATTGCACAGTGTGGATACGAGACAAAAAGACCAAGAATCCTTGAAGATTTAGCAAATTATAAAGGACGAACTGGCATTTATGATAAAACTTTTCTTTATGAATCAGCGTGTTACACGATTCAACCTTGGTCTTGGTGGAATTTATTTATTCCGAACTTAGATTTGGGGAGACCTGTTTTGAAAATTTTATCCATACCATCAACTTCGGCAACTGTGGAAAGGAGTTTTCGACATTTTCTAATATACATAGCCAGAAAAGAAACAAACTAAAGACTGATAGAGCTGGAAAACTATGTTGCGTGGCTCATAATTGGAAGCTTATGAATAAAACTCCTAATGGCTAATTCCTCAAATAAGACCCAAACACAAATTCATGGTCGTTAAATATTGTTAATTTTAATATTGTTGTTGATTTTTAGATGTTAAGGGCTCTTTCAAATTGGACGTTTTGTGTCGGACGGCTGCGGTACGGTAGCCACGCGTTTGCCGTATACCGCGTACGGACGGTCGTTATTTTTCATTACTGTTGCGGGTACGGGGTACGTTAATTCAATTAAATGCCGGTTACGAAAAGACAATTATTTATTTTAAACCACTAAACTGAAATACACAACTTTAACACAACTTAACACTTTACAATCCACGTAGACAATTCTAAACAAACACTCGTAAGCGCTGTTCACTTCAAACGTCGCAGGATAGTTCGCACTGATCGCTTTCCGAAGAATTAATACTTGACGCAGCGTCGCTTACTCTCTATTTATACCCGGCGCGGCCGCTCTATTAATTTCTTGGATCATTCGCGAAACCGCGCGATCGCACGCGATCGAACAGGATAATTCTTCGGATCTAAACAAGCGCGCGCGGATGTAAACAAGTAGACGAGTGCGCGCGAGAATGAACCTTATTGCGTAGAGGAATTAGGTCCGTTTTCGCGTGCATGCTCCGTTGCCGGGTATCGTCGTAACAATACATAGCACGCGGTGCGGTAACAGTACGGTTGACGTATTGCTGTCGAGCGTTCCCGGTACGTCTAATTTGAAAGAGCCCTTAGTTCTAAGTTGATATTTTCCAATCAGTCGGTTAATTTTATCTTTGGATAGTTGTTGATTTATTTTTAGTTATTAACCAGTAGTTAATAAGACTGAATTATCTTTTTAATTTTTTAAAATCTGATTTCAGAGCTTTCACTCAGTCGTTCTTAGTCAATATTGTATTCCTGAAGTTCATGTTATCTTGTCAAATTACTTAAACAGAGTTGATTGCGAAAATTTGTTTCATTATGACCATTCTACTATACAAAATTTATTATATTTCATGTCAGTAAACGAACAATTTAACTGTTTATTATCTAATTACGTATAAAAAGAAAATGCTGTCATAGTCCATTATCAATCAAATAATATTTCACAAAAAAATATTATAGGTGCAGTAATGCTGAGAATATTGCCGAGAAAGTTCCCGAGAATATTCTCGAGAATACTGGGAATATAGTATTTTACTGCAAATAGACTGTATTGTATTATACACAATGATCTGTCGACCTTATTTGATACTATTTAAATTAAGAAAGGTTGGATGTTTCCATTTTATAAAAATGATTCTCAACCATTCTCACTTCGGAGAACGTTGCCGGGAGCGTTCCCGGCAATATTCTCAGGTGGGAGAACGTTCTCGAGAACGGCACAACACTAAGTATGTGATTCGACGCTTCCTGAAACCACTCGGCTATCAAGTTGATTAAAAACGTATGTAAGTATGTAAATAATTAAAGGAAGTAGAATAACATCCTGCCAAAAGACAAAATATACCTTTATTAATGATTCTAGGTAGATATGGCATCGTATAAACAGTGGGTAACAGCAGGGTGTTGTCACAATCGCTTAATTGATTTGAATATATTGCCACGGTTCCAAGTCAGGAACAAAAATATTTTTTTATTCTATGTCAGTTGGCAGACAGGCACGTAGCCCACCTGATGGTAAGCGGCCACTGCGGCCTATTCCATTGAGGGAAACTAAACATGGTTTTCTTAAACTCGCAATCGAACTCTTTAACACATAATCTACTGTAATAACAAGACTTTTTGTACAGAAAATCTCTTTCAATATTCAAACCTAATAAAATCTAAAGTTAATATAAGTAGTGGTTAAAACACTTGTACAGGAAAACATTAAATACATCCAAATATAACTGAAATCGACTTCCCCGCGTTGGTTTATTTTTGATACCCACACAACCATATGGGCACTATTATTCCAAGCCATATGCGGTGTTTCAGTGGCGCGTACGGCACGAAGTTTGACTGTGAACTGTCCTTGTATATCGAGTGCTTTTCGGTGTTTTAAATCGTGATTAGTGTCTAATACTTGACCTAGTTATGTCATGTGCTTTATTTAGATATCCCGAGGAGTAAGGTACGTTATTGCAAGTTGCTATGGCGATGCGTAAACGCGCAATAGTGAATCGATAGGCCGCATCTCGGTTGTACTCGTGCGGTGAGATGTATTCTCGTCTGGTGAAGGTCAGTTTCGTAACTAGATGAAGTACAAGTAATCAGCGGTTTCGTATACCTTATCAAGTTAGTTTGATTAGATTAGATAAGAGGATTTTAACAAATTAGTTAAGCTTGTGAATATTTTGAGCTTTTTCCTCCTTTCTCGTAATCGGGTTGATTTACTTCAACCGCAACTATGTTGAGGTGCTGAGATACTCATAGTTAAAACAATATTGGTGAGATAAACAAGTAGGTAAAACATTGTAAAAAGAATTTTCAGTAAAACGCTTTCAATGCCAGACAAAAACATGTGAAAACGTAAATGAGGCATTTTGTTAATGCAGTTTTTCAATATCAATCTTCTCTTCTTGTAATGTTTTTTTTTTGTAGGCGCATGTTGTTTGGTGTCGTAAGATTAGAGTAGCCTACAGATGCTTCCTGATGAAAAGCCCCTCAATGAAATAGGCCACAGTAGCCGCTTACCGTCAGGTGGGCTGCGTACCTCTTTGCCAACTGAAATCAGAATCACGTAGGACCTAAAATGAATATTTATCCAGAATATTTTGTATTATTATGTATCAATGTATCGAAATTTAGATAAGGCATTGTTGCATGTAACTTTTTTAGTTCTACATCATCATCTAAAATAAATAGTTTCTCTGAGCAGTGAGCAATGCATACTTCCAATAGCAGTGATGTAATTACATGTTATTTATTTGCACTTAGTATTGCTAAAAGACAACGCAAGAAGTTGTATGGGCTCTGTCCCCACCCACCAACAGACTTGGCACTAGTTTCAATATAATTATTACATTCCATATAAAGACAAATAACCATTTTTAATCCAAAAAATGACGGGGTATTCAAAAACAATAAAACCGTCCTTATGCCGTACGCCTAAGATTCAGAATTGCACTGTAAGTGTCTAGCTTCAAGTAGACTCGGCTGTAAAATATTTTTTAAGATTATATTTTGATTGAACACTTTTATTTAGGCCAGGGGGGTTACTCTTGATCGCCTGCACATTATTTTCACAATTAACTGTGTCAAAAAATACCTGAAAAATACAACATTCAAATTCGATTTGCGTGAAATCCCCATTCCTACGGCGGATGTCGTCATACAAAAAAAATATCAGTATGGCAAGAGGTATAAATAGAGATACGTTTGAAATCTGTTGGTGGGTGGGGACGCTCCTTTGCATAGTCCTTTCACTTGCGAATTTCACTCACGAATTCAGTGGAATTTTCATTTAGGACGATGACGCATCAACACTTGATAAACCTGCACTTATCAAGGTAATTTATTTGAGTACAAATAATGAATTAAACTTGTGGTTTCTTAATTACATTTTGAAACCAAATTTGGTTTTTATACTATTTCAGTTGGCAAATAGACACGTGTCTCCACCTCGTAAGCGGTCACCACTACCTATTTTAGCAGGAAGCATAGAATGGCCGTCGCACCAATTGCATTTAACCCTGATCTTTGTTTTTGTTGCGAGTAGACTGACTCCACTGACGCCAGATATCACAGCAGAATTCACCTTTGTTTTTGGCAGCTAGCTAGTCTAGGAATCAGACCCGTGAGCTTCGGATCCAGATTAAGCCTAACCAAATTTATCAATGCAAGCAATCTAAATTATGTTAATATCTAATCACCAGCTACATTCTAGCAAGAAATATAGCAAGGTTATGGATAAAACTGATGCCAAGTTTAACTAGTTATCCCCGTCTTAAACCCGGCACGTGCTAATCTTATTACTACATGAATCTTTTGTAACGGTTCTGGATGCAGTGTATAAAGTGTATCCAACGGTCATTGTTATAGTCCAAGAGCTAGTGAACCCTGGGAGTAACGGTCTCCCTGTAAGGTTGGAAATTTGTATACTTACGATTTATGACATGCTAAGAGCAATAGCCATGACCTGGCAGGCGTCAGCCCTGCACGTCATCAGCCCCTTTATTTTTTGGACTGTTAAGTAAATTGAGTTTCAAAACTTGTTTCTGTAAATTTGAAAATTTAATAGGATAAAGATTATTTATTGTACATCTTAAAAAAAAAATTGACAGGCGATTACAATAAGCAGAAGTATATGACAGATCAATTAGAAAACGTACAGTTGATGAGGTAAAATAAACTTTATCCTGTATACTTAAAATTTTTATATGTTTTCAAGTAAACGTCTCAGAGTAAATATGTACAATGCCAGGCGGTTTTGAACAGCATAAGACCTTGACAGGCGAGGGGACAGCTGCTAAGGGCGTGCAAATAAGAAATGTTACATGAACGCATACAGTAAATGCAATGTATTTTATTGGGTTTTATGCAATCTACATTATTTTTAACATTCATTTTCTTCAGCATCATCCGAAATTTGGCTACACTGTTTTCATCATCATCTCATTCTTCAACAATGTTTTCCTCATCTGAAAATAGTAAAAAAAATATTATATTTTACATGGTAACCAGTATTTGCGTTAGTTTCCTCTGGCAAAGAAATATCTTTAAATTTTAAATTATTGTCTTTTCTTATTTTCAATATTGATTTACTTTTATTCAACGTAGTCTCTGTAAATCGTACAGTTTTTTCGTCAGTGTCTTCGTTACAAATCACACAAACCACGTGTTCCAATTCCATCTTGCACACTATTTACTGAAATGTTACCCGTTGTCCTAGGTCCGACAAACGCGGCAACGCGACGCGACGCGACGCGTAAATGTCAAATGGTCATTGTGTATAGCCCGCTCTACACTTAGCCCGCGGATCGCGCGCGAAGGCTGCGAAAGGGCGCGAACGCTAAGTGTGGAGCCGTCTCCTATTTTATGCGAAACGGCTCCACACTTAGCGTTCGCGCCCTTTCGCAGCCTTCGCGCGCGATCCGCGGGCTAAGTGTAGAGCGGGCTTAAGATAGTGGCCTACGTTGTCGCGTTAGTCATTGCGCGACGACACGCGACGTAACGCGGACTTGTTTTTTGCGCGACAAGACGCGACGACGCGCGACGGCTTGACATTTGCAAAGGAATTTTTGTGATGGAGTATGAATACACTTTTGACAGATTTATTTCGTCTTTCTTCTATGTTTACGAAGTTTCTGTAGGGCTAAGTATTTAAAATATGAATTTTCTAGTAATAACGCAGTATATTTGCCCATGTTTAAAACACTACTGCCGCGTTTGTCGCGCACGGACATAGGACACACGTCGCGTGAAGTATTGGTCGCATTACGTCGCATTGCGTCGCGTCGCGTCGCGTCGCCCACCTAGGACAACGGGTAACATTTCAATAAATAGTGTGCAAGATGGAATTGGAACACGTGGTTTGTGTGATTTGTAACGAAGACACTGACGAAAAAACTGTACGATTTACAGAGACTACGTTGAATAAAAGTAAATCAATATTGAAAATAAGAAAAGACAATAATTTAAAATTTAAAGATATTTCTTTGCCAGAGGAAACTAACGCAAATACTGGTTACCATGTAAAATATAATATTTTTTTTACTATTTTCAGATGAGGAAAACATTGTTGAAGAATGAGATGATGATGAAAACAGTGTAGCCAAATTTCGGATGATGCTGAAGAAAATGAATGTTAAAAATAATGTAGATTGCATAAAACCCAATAAAATACATTGCATTTACTGTATGCGTTCATGTAACATTTCTTATTTGCACGCCCTTAGCAGCTGTCCCCTCGCCTGTCAAGGTCTTATGCTGTTCAAAACCGCCTGGCATTGTACATATTTACTCTGAGACGTTTACTTGAAAACATATAAAAATTTTAAGTATACAGGATAAAGTTTATTTTACCTCATCAACTGTACGTTTTCTAATTGATCTGTCTTAAACTTCTGCTTATTGTAATCGCCTGTCAATTTTTTTTTAAGATGTACAATAAATAAACTTTATCCTATTAAATTTTCAAATTTACAGAAACAAGTTTTGAAACTCAATTTACTTAACAGTCCAAAAAATAAAGAGCCGGTGACGTGCAGGGCTGACGCCTGCCAGGTCATGGCTATTGCTCTTAGCATGTCATAAATCGTAAGTATACAAATTTCTAACCTTACAGGAAGACCGTTACTCCCAGGGTTCACTAGCTCTCCAGCTATTAATATTCCGCTGTAACGCTTAACAGTTAATTGATATTGTCAACTTCCGTTCCCACTTATGGCCGCCTTAAGCGTTGCAATAGGCCTCGAAATAAGCGAGAGATTTAGGGACCGCAAAGAGTAAACACCAACAGTATTTCATTTCAATGAAAAGAGATCTACTAGAGTGGGGGCAAAGGGCGATAGAATAAAAAGATAAAAAAATACCTATATGAAAATACTCTTTTAACAAAATATTCGTCAGTAGGTACGATTCAAAGTTTTTTAGGTCGTCAATATTTAATGAAATTAAAAACTTTATGAATTTGCTGTAACAAAATATTTACAGAACATAAGATAATGTAAATGCGTGTAAGAAATAACCTTGACAATGAGACATTGTATGTTGTCGCTCATTGCAAATGTGCAAATCTTTACATAGCAGACGTAACTTCATATTTACAACAATTGTATTTAAAATAACTTCCGAGCTCTGCCAGTTAAGTAGGTCAAGGTTACGTACGCAAACAATTTGCTACTATTTCCATTTTCTGTTTTATGGCCCTGTTTACATACTAACCCTTGCATCGGCAAGAGAGGTAAAGCAAAATAGATTTTCTAATCGAATTACCCGCTCATTGGGGGTAGCACTCCCACCTTACAGAAGAGCTCTTCATAACTGCTATGTTTCTGACAGTAAGTAAGGTCTCCATGGGCATGGTGTTGGCACCGGGCACAACCTTTTTTTGCTGTCAACATAATGTTTCCCTTTAAAATTCCAGGGTGTCAATGCGACGCGCTAGTCATGCCTCTGCTCTGGTATTACAAGCGTCCATAAACGAAGGTTACTGCTTGCCATCAAACGGTCCATTTGAGCGCCACCCTAGCGGTTTAAAAAAATATGACTTTTCTGTTTTCTGAAATGAGAACCAATTTTTAATTGGAAATAAGTGTTAACTGTATCAAAAATTGAAATTAATCCCTCGTATTATTCCGGCTAGGAAAATCGCATGTTTAGTGGCCCAACAGGCAATGTCAAAGACCGTGCTCCGGATAGTTCAAATCTATGATTCATAGCTTAGTTGTACGACATAGGCTTCACGGTTCGATTGGCACTTCTTACGAAATTCTTCTCAGCAGGCTTTTTGTTCTCATAGCTGTTAGCGGTGATATCATCGCACGAGCGCTGATGAGGTTTTTTGCAAGCGTTTCAGAGATAGTCGTCGTGTAAAGTTGTTTTCGATTAAGTTTTATTGCATGTGGAAAGAATGTTAACTCACTACACTGGCTTATGCTCTCATGTAAATTAGTATTAATACTTTACGTTTTTACTTTTATGCACCTTTTAGTACTTTGAAAAACAAAGGTATGTATATTAAGGTGGTATCCGAACCGCATTTATAAAAAGAAACTTCTTTCTCATTCTTAAATGTACAATTTTCTTCAATAATGGATGGATATTGTTGAACCCGAATGCAAACCGTGTCAGTCAACCATCGTAATGTGATTAAACCGCCAAGTATTTTCTCGCTTACTCAGTCTGAAACTATTTCATAGCTTTGCAATTAATTGCTCTATATTGATTGAGAGGTGAGAAACACGTGCACTATAATTGGAAACATGTTGCGAGTAGCTAAGTCCAAGCCGAACATTTAGTTAATGCTAGAAAACATATAAACTTGTACATTTTGAGTCGAATTTTGCGCAAAAATTAAGTAACGCAAAAATTTTGTTTTTGAAAAATATCACACAAATAAACACTATTCGCCAAAAATAGCATGATGACTGTAAATTCTATGTTTTGTGATAGGGAAAAAGATTTTTCGGTAAATTATTTATTTTTATTGCGATAAATCTAAAATCACAATCATTTTTTGATATTTCTTCTGCGGCCCTAACAGCCCTGGCTGTGTTCCGGCAATACTAATGTAGAAGCCAATACACTTGAAATCAAAGCCTCGAAGATCAGAGGAGCAATTGAGCGAAGCATCTTGAGAAGTGTTCGTCAATTTAATAGGCCGCAGTGACTGCTTACCATCAAGTGGGCTGCGAGCCTGTATGCCAAGCCAACTGATCAAACTGACCTAGGTTTCTTATTTTAGCAGGCCAAAACTCACTTTAGGCAAACGCGTATTTCGCGTACTTAGCTGTCATACTTTGACCTAGAATAAGTCCTTGAGTTGTTCGTCAATCTAGATAACACTTATTGTTTACCTCGATTTCTCTTGACAGAAGAGTAAACGGAACGAACATTTTAGAACAGTCGTATGTAAATTATGCAAAGAACAATACTTCTTGATAAAAATACACTGAACGTCTGTTGTATAGACCACATGTTTGTTTCCACACGGTCGAGAAAATCTATTTGTGAAAAAAAAACCAAAAATGTGCAACAATCGACTTTTTTATCAATAATACATCTATCGGAAAAGCTTTGGTATGATAATATATTTTGTATCATACCAAAACTTATTGTACATAACAGCCACTGACCTCTATTATACAAGTACTATGTAATAGCATATACCTATAACAGCGCAAAATAAAATAGTCATCAATTCAAATCGAAGTCACAAACTAAGCAAAGGCTTCGTTATCCCAGATTATGGCTATAAGTTTTTGTTAAAATAGGTACGGTCAACAGCACATCACGGTAAACACTTGCAGTTCGATAATAGCACTTATGCCCCCGACATAAAGAGTACAAAGTCCAAAGTGTATAGTCTGACGTGCTTTTGACTGTACATATTACTAACTTACTATTTCCTTCGCATTACCAAACGTCTTTACTCAAGTTTCTTAGTTCAAGTAAAAATAAACTATTAAATTACGTAGGTGGATTTGACCATTTCTCTAGTCATAAGTCGCGTGCAAGTTAAACTATCTAAACAAAAATGTGTTACTAGAAGATATCAAAGTATACATGACCTAAAGGATTTTGATACTATGTAGTATGTACATTAAAGGTGATTGTATTGTCCTCAGAACGAGCTGAACAGCCAGTATGAGCGCGTGTCGACGAGCTCGCAGGGGTACAGCACGCTCGCGGACGTCACGTTCAGCCCGATCACCTCGCAGAACGTGACACGAGACCGGTGAGTTACTTTTGGACCAACAATTTTTTTTTTGAATTGTTTTCTTTTTTATGTCAGTTTTGCATACAGGCACACACCTCCCTGATAATCCTGGGTAAACAAACACTGCGACTTATTTCGCTGGGGGACATTAAAATAGGAAAATCGCTAAATGTGCTGGTAGATTGTGGCTTTTACGACCTTCAAGCGTTGTTTCTTAATATGACCTGGGTGGGACACTGAATTTAAGGGTGCTGCCACATTGGCGGATTACAAGCGTTTTTAAAGCGAAGCGGTCGGCGGGAACGTCGGTCCCATTTCCCAATAAACTCCCCCGGTTTTCCACCACAACCGAAAGGGACGAGCCTGTGCATGTCTTGTGGCGATCGACGGGCTTGATTACATTTGTGCCTTTCACGATGTCACGGTCGCCTTTCACTGGAAATTGACGGAACAAAGTGCTGTGTGGGTGGTGGTGGGTGTCAACTAGTCAGTTGGAAACTGGAGAAAAGTTCTACCAAAAACCAGACCCACGCAATTCGGAAATTGAGAGCATATAACCTCCAGGGTTGTATACCCGAGCGGAAACACTCGCTTAATAACGTTACTATACCACTCATTGCAAAGTGGATCTAAATTCTATTTGCCCATTGGCTTTTCACGGACTTCACACATAAAGGGACCTAACAAAACCCTATTTTTTATCTCTTATACAAAGTCACATTTTTTGTTAAAAATTGAACATACGTATTTGAGAATTAGGAAACCAATACTGGGACGGGGAAAGGTTAAGCAACAGTTAAAACGCGCATGATTAGACGGAGTTTTGTATAAGACCGTGGAAGTCGGTGTCACGCATTGTCTCGAGTACATCCGCTTTGGTTGCTGTTTAATATTTATCTGTACATACTTACGCAAAATTTTGTGAACTCGTCACGACTTTACGAGTATACACGTAGTAATTAAAAAAAAACAAAGCACGAAGCATCGGTAGAAGAGGCGTTTGATGACATTTTTCCATCTTTTATCATTGATAGGAGTCATAGGAGTTACACTTTCGTTTAGAAATAATATACACCTACCAGCACCCTACTAAATAATAAACACCTACAACACCTACAAAAAAAGCTAACGTGTGATTAATTGTTAATCTAAAAGGAATGTAGGTACACATTTAGTGCTTCCAAAATGGTTTCCGTGTGGCTTGACTGGCCAATTTTTTGTGTGTATGTACGCAGGTATGCACTAAACGTACTATGTACGAGTAATATTGCTCTTGTGAGACTGTCAAAACTTATTAATGACCGTGCGAAAGTCCCAGTTAATGTCAATACTCTTTATCTAAATCGATTAAACGTGAAAAGATGACGGTGACGGACGGCAACTAGTAATTACTTCTATTTTTTGTAGTTTTACATTAGATCTTTAGGCGAAATAAGTGAGCTAATTATCGATAGACATTTGCCCCATTTCCCTGGTACTACGGCAACTGACATCGTAGACATCAAGTATTTATTACACAACTCATTGCATAGGTGGCTTACTTTCAATTTTTTCTTCAAATTCGAACAGTGGGTTTGTCGGTATTTACAATCGTCTGGTGACGCAAGTTGTAAACATTATGCTCAATTCATTCAGAGATTTGTTTCCTGCATTGGATTTGCAAGGTGTAAGGCAGGTGGCGACCTTGGGCAGAGTAATAGCGGCTGTCAGATGTAAATGAATGAGCTGTCCAAGTGTCACACACGAATAATCGCTCGTAGTTTACGCATTCCAATATTATTATCGCACGTATTCTGAATATTAGTTGCATAATATTATATTATGTACTGAAAATTTGTTGAAAAAGTAAAAAGGATCTCGAAAAATAAAAGTAATTATAATAAAATAGAAATAATACAAATAACTTTATTTAATAAATTTTGGCACAGTACTGGTGTAAGGTGATCCTTATGGCCTAAATACATAACATAGTGGGTACGGTCAGCAGCACATTATGCCAAACAACGTGTGTCCCACGCATTTTACCAAATTGTTTAAAGCAGTGTGCTTCTGACCGAAACATTACACTAACTACAAGATTTACGAGCATTATTCTTAAAAATAAACTGATAATATAAAACAAAATGTAACATAGTTTCACTTATAACATAAATATTAGGCATTGAATAAAAAAGTTTAATCTAATAAATGATAACTCCAAATAAGTCCCTCGATATCTCAAGATCAGGAAAGCCGATTTGACTAAATAATACGATCACATTGCTGCGCCTAAATAAACAGTTAAATTGAAAGAATCATATTTTGAAACTTTTTGCTGATGTAAAGGAAATTGAATTTTTTAGGTAAACTAAAACTTTAGTGCGTAAACAAGCCTGTAGCCAGAACGGTCTATTGAATAGATAATTGGCTGGCAAGCGTAATAAACTGGACATTTACTGGCTACTCACAAAAGAAGACTCACTAAAGTAGTCATAAAATACCGCTAAATCAACAAGTGAGTATCTCAAGTAATTAAAAGACAGCTAAATATATCTTCTTGCCCCAAGGTGTTGCAGAGACCTCGATTATCCTTAGTACGGTAGACATCAGTCGAACTGAAGGTCGACTGGAAAAGAAATTGCTTTGCAATTCACAGCACAGAGACAAATTCTGATGTTAATTGGCAAGATAATTGTTGAACGTGTCCTCATAAAAACAAGTGCGATGAATTGTTGTCGAATTTCGGTCAGTATCGAGTAGTTTTATAGATTTGACTCGCTTTTGCCAACTTGTGTCACTAAATATTGATATTTTTATGAATGCATTCATGGTGACCTTTGTATTTGCTTTGTGATGGTGACATTACGGAATTTGCAAAAGTGCCATTTCTGCACTATTACAAAGAAAAGGCGTTGTTTTGTTTCCAACCATTCGCAATAAGGTTCGACAATAGATGTCAAGCGAAGCGCGGGTAATAGAATAAGTACAGGAACTCTGCAATAAGTCTCGAGTCAAAATAATACTCTAGCTATGGGGCATGCAAAAAAATCATTGCTGTGATTTTTACACGCTTTTTTATAAAACAGTATTCTTAGTAAATTATCTGTGAAAGCCTTAGAACGCCGACAGACCGGTAGGAAGTCCGGAAGTCGTGTGTTCGATTACCGCCCTAGGTCGGGTTGGTGGTAGGACTTTTTCTGTGTCCAACTGGCTGGCTAGGTCCAGCTGGCTGTGTTCCGTCAATATTGATGTAGGAAGAACCAGTGTAATAAAAATAAAAGGCTCGAAGATCAGATGAGTCGACGGTGTGACATTGAGCGACGCTTCCTGACTAAGTTTCCCTCAATGGAATAGGCAGCCGTAGCCGCTTACCATCAGGTGGACTGGGTGCCTGTCTGCCAACTGATGTATAACATAAATAACGCTTACCATAGCACCTCGGCTGAAACCAGCGCCATCTTGGGCAAGTTCAGTTTATAATGGTTGTGTTTATAACAAGTGGTTTTTTTACAGGTCATTCCGTTTCGGCAGCCCAGCGTACAGTGCGTGCTCGACGGACAGCTCGTTCGCGGAGCAGGCGCTGGCGGACACCAGCGCGCTGCTGGACAAGGACCCCAGCGCGGAGCACCTGCCCTACCGGCTGTACAAGATGGCGGGCGAGTATTGGAAGTAAGTGACGTCACTGCAGACCTGCAGATCATTCCGCTTTGGCCCAGCCCAGCCTACAGTACAAAGCTGTGGTCCTGCCGTTATTTCGGAGATTTTTAATATTAACTAGCTGCCGCCTCCGCGGTTTCACCCGCGCGTAATTTTTTTTTTCAAATATCCCCCCTTCCCCCACATTTCCAGGATCAAAAGTACCCTATGTTCACCGGGTATAGTGTAGCTTGCCAACAGTGACAGAATTGAAATCGTTTCAGTAGTTTCGGAGCCTATTTAATACAAACAAACAATCAAATATTTTTTCCTCTTTATAATATTAGATAGATAGATAATATTCTTAGTACAGTCAAAAGCACGTCAGACGTAACACTTTGGACTTTGTACCGTTCTTATGTCGGGGGCATAAGTGCTATTATCGAACTGCAAGTGTTTACCGTGATGTGCTGTTGACTGTACATACATAGTACATACATCAATTTATTTAATTTATACCATGAGGGTGTTGTTGTTTTGCATGTTGATATTTTGCATGTTAAATCTGTTTCTCTGCCTTATATCCTTCAACTCATGAGTTTACCCGTTTACCGTTAATTAAGGTCAGCCCAGCCGTCCTTCAGATCCAATACGCTGTTAATTGGAATTCATTGTTCTGAAGTATTTTGCGCTTGCATCGACATACTAGTACTTTGAAGTGCAAATTGATTCATAAGTCTCGGGTGTATAATTATATAACCCATTTATGTATTGTATGGATTTATTTTATGCTATTTGGATTAACTATATTTAATTGAAATCATACCTATTTAATGTCTTCCTAGCCAAGTTTTCGACTACGGCGGCTAATCTTTACGATAAAACAACTACCCCGGATATATAATTATAGTGTGACTGTGATTCAGTACAAATATTTTTGATTGTACACCGTTGGAATCGCACAGAATTAACCTAACTGATTATAACCGGAAAAGTAGGGCTTCACAATTCATAGAAGTCGCGCGACCTAATCTATATTTGGCCCTTTTATGTTCATAAGGAGACGTCCAGAACAATGGGATAGTTTATTGTTACAAATTTAAATTTTTGGTTTTGGAAGGTAGATCAAAAAAATATATCACTGGACTTTTCGAATTAAATATCAGTCGCCAGCTGGCTGGACTAGCGATGACATATTTTAATTCTTGACTTTGATATTTGTATTGTTTTTAATGTTTTTATGTAACTTTGTGCACGTCTGAATTATTGTATTGTTAAATTATTGACTTGTGATATTTAATTTTGTGCAAAATGGCTAATTTATTGACCGTTATGGATGTGGAAACTGTTGAAGAAGTTTTTACAATAAGGTAGATATCATTTGTTTAATATTGGTAGTAAATTCTTATCTAAAAGGGGGGAAATGTATGTAGAAGGAAGTCGAAACGATAGGTTTCTGCTCATTAAATAAAACTTCAACAGATTAAAATTCGCGGTTTATTATCTACATTTTTGTAGAAATTAAATGAATGAATTTGATTATTGTCTTTACACAGGAAGACATGTTGTTAAGTCGACGTAGTTTGAAGATAAATAATACTACTTACAACAAAGTTTCCTTTCATATGTACCCAAACGTAAAGTATCAGTATACTGTCCCACTGCAGGGAAAATACCACCATCATTGAAGTCAAGTCATCGTTACAAATAAAATGTACATAAATAACATTCCAAGAACTTTGTTTGACGATTGTCTTAAATAATTGCTGTGACTTTTCACCTCATTTGGTCAGTATGACCGTTACACAGCTATAAATTCATCTTATGAATTGAGTTTCTCGTTTAATTCTCTAAAGTGCCGTCGGGCACTCTTAGTAAAAACAATCTTAAAACTAAACTTACAAGTAGTCATTCTGTATCAAAGAAATTTTATGCTTCTCAGACATTCAGACAATCTCAGACATTCTCAGACATTCACATCCCGAGCGTTTTGACCCAAACTAATCTGGTTATGTTGCACCATTATCCAGGATTTAGAGAGTCCAGTTATTTATTTACAATTAAGCTAGTGTCGCCGGAATCCATTCCATTGGCGGGTGGCGTAGGATCGATCGGTTTGGAGATCCTTGGATGGGGGAGCTGTGAACGTCTTTCGGCTGAACTGATGAGCGAATGTCATGTACCCTCCGAAACTCTTACAGGGGGAACTAGTCCAGTCCAACTGGATCATGGCTACGCAGCCATTCGTCTATGGAAAACACCGTGAGGTGTTACCTCACGGTATTTTCCGTCACCGCCAAATTAGTGGTAAATACGCACATAAAAAATCCATCTGGGGTTTGAAACTCACGCATGTAAAGCCTCATATCTCACTCTGTGGTAGCTGAATGAGATATGAAGTTCTCATTTAATATTTTGTTAACAATATTTCCATTTATTTTGCGAAACAATTTTTGCAGCACTAAAACATCTTGTATTGAGTGCTATCATCAATTATGTCACGAATACTAAATAAGACTACGTCAGTACTTTCCAAGAAATTATCCATACATCAGTAATTCTAACAAAATGGCGAGAATTGACTGTCGACTCGCTCGCGAAAAAGACGGCGGTGACAATACTAGACCCAGAGGCGGCGGAAGGCGTGGGCGATGTGGGCCACCGCCCACGGCCTCGCGGTCCAAGGGGCCTCGCGCCTCGAAAGCCCGTGAACGCAAATATAGATATAATTTTACTCATCTAGCAATAAATAATAAAAAAAACGGGCAAGCAAGTATCTGGCAATACAAACTTAACCTACCACATTTGTTTTTTAAAAATCTAATCTGGCAACATTTGCTGGTGTTCCGGGCGGTGAATGACGCGGGGAATCCTTGCTTCGCCCGCTGTGGATTTCCCATTCTGTTTGCTTCATATCTATGTTCGCGCTTCTAAACACATGCATCATGCGAGTTGCGACGACGCATGTGCCTAATATTTTAATGTATTTCCAACAGATTACGATGTGAGAATAAGTGTTGCGTTTCATTATTTGAAAACTAAGAAATAAAATCAATTACTTACAAATAAAATAACTTAGAACAACACAATACAACAACTTAGAAAATTTTTTTTTTGAAATTAGTAAGTATTGGAAAGGAATACTACATTCCTTTTACTGATGTCACCAGCGGTCGCAAAGATGATCTCTGGTTTAATCATGAGTGTGCTGCAGCTGTTGAACTCAAACGGGCAGCGTACGAACTACGACGCTTAGGCCAGAGCTCATGCTTTGCGGGGTCCTAATATAGCCTCCCATAAAGCAGCCTACAACAAAGCCACCAAGGCCGCCAAGAGGGCCTACATCAGAGCAGATGCCCAGCGAGTTGCACGTGTTGGCAAAGAGTTCATCACGCACCCCACGGGTAGCCGTTCTTTCTGGCGCCTGGTTAAACATGTGCAATCCAATTTTTGCCAGCCTTTGCTGCCCCCGCTGAAATATCCCGATGGATTGCTGGAAGGAGAAGGCTGATCTGCTCTTTGCCGCTAATTCCTGCATCGATGATTGTGGAGCACAGCCGCCTAAAATTCCTGAATGCGGTACCACAATGCCTGAAATTCGAATCAGGCAATGTGATGTCCGTGCTGAGTTGCAGTTACTCGATGTTAGGAAAGCCAGTGGCGCTGACGGTATTCCAGCGTTGGTTCTTAAAATATGCGCAGCGGAGTTGTCTCCAGTACTCACACGCCTGTACCGTCTCTCGTAGTACACCTCTGGTATTGTGCCCCAGGCTTGGAAAGAGGCGAATGTTCAACCTGTTCCCATGAAGGAGGATAGGTCCGACCCTGCTAACTACCGGCCCATAGCCATAACCTCTTTACTTGGAAAGGTGTTTGAGCAGATAATCAACTCCCAACTTGTCCGCTACCTAGAAGATCACTCGCTACTATGACCGACAGTATGATTTCAGACCAAAACGGTCCACGGGTGATCTTCTAGCGTACGTATCTCACCTCTGGGGGGAGGCTATGGAGAAGCATGGTGAATCTATGGCTGTTAGCCTGGATATTGCCAAGGCTTTTGACCGTGTTTGGCATCGCTCGCTTCTTTCCAAGCTTCCGGCAAATGGTCTGCCAACTCGCTTATGCGACTGGATTGCGGGATTTCTGGATGGTTGCAGGATTCGTGTCCTCTGTTATGGACGCGCTTCCTCCCAATAAATTCCGGAGTGCCTCAAGGTTCCGGACATGTTATCACTAGGTAATATTCATTGCTATGCGGATGACAGCACTGTCCACGCACGTTATTTCGGAAGACCTGCGGCTAAACAGACCGAAACCGAGGAACAGAGGAATCTTCTTGTCGCCAAACTTGAAGAGGTCCTGGACCGCATTTCCAAATGGGGTGCCAGCAATCTCGTCGAGTTCAATGCCAAGAAAACACAGGTGTGTGTGTTTTCTGCAAAAGCTTCCCCTTTCCTTTCCCATCCCACTCTTCAGAGCACGCCCTCACCAATACAGGATAGCCTAAGCATCCTTGGCATCGATGTTCGTAGCAACTTGAACCAACGGGAATATATCGAGAGCGTCATCAGAACAGCTTCCCGTAAACTTGGAATCCTGAACAGAGTGAGACGATTTTTCACTCCGGTGCAGCTTTGTCTCTTAAACAAGGCACAAGTTCGCCCGTGTGTGGAATATTGCTCTCATCTCTGGGACGGTTCCGCAAAGTATTTATTGGAGGCTCTCGACAGGTTGCAGCGACGTGCTATCCGTATTGTCGGTGATCAAGAGGTGACTAAGACCCTAAAACCTCTTCTGCTACGTAGAGACGTTGCCAGTCTTAGTGTTCTCTACCGTCTCTATAATAGGGAATGCTCTGAAGAGTTTTTCCAACTCATACTGTCCTCTCCTTTCCACTCCCGAACAACACGCGCCGGATTGCGTTGCCATCCCCATACCATCCAGACACTGGTGGCCCGTGCCATTAGGTCATGGAATGCCCTTCCGGCTTACATGTTTCCTTCCTCCTATAATCCTGGGCTTTTTGAGCGGGACGTGAAGCGGCATCTAAGCAGGCCTTGATGGTAAGGGTGACTGGCTCAATATGATAATGATACTATGATCTATTGAGCCAGTCAACCTTATATTTGGACCTCACTTCCGCTTACCATCAGGTGGTGACATAAAAAAAAATCCGTCCTCTTGTGTCATCCATCAGGGGGCCTCGCAAAATATATCTTGCCCACATAAAATTTAGGTCTTGCCCCGCCACTGACTAGACCAGCTTAATAAATACATTGCGCTATATTTGAAACGGTGCACGCAAATGCCAAACACATCGTGCCAAACCTTCCACACAGCTGCACCGCGTACTGTGATAATATCTCGCATTTATTTACCAAATACCACAGTTAAAATTGCAAAGTATAGATACTTTTACACTGAGCAATAAGTTTAATATGTATTAAGGACGTGTATGCAACAAAAGGACATTAGTAAGCGAAGTGATTGTGGTCTATTTGCATTGAATTTGTTCAATCATGTATGAAGGGCTTAGGTTTACTGAATTTGTGAGGTGAATACTCTAGTTTTGTTTACGTCTTTTGCGTGTTTAGCTTCATTAAACAAATATAGTAAATATACTAATGTTTGTGTTCAATTCCTATTGTCACTATATTATAAACATGCGCACGGTAACAGTGGTAATATTGGCTTTTAGTATATAATTTGCAATTAAATTGTTTTACGCATAAATTAATAAAATGTAAAAATACCTGTTTACGCCACTGTAGGTCTACATAGAAGTATCACCCGCGATATATTTTATATGGCGTAAGTCGCTTCATTACTTGGGAACGACTACTTACTGTTAGACCTCCATAATCGACGAGCCATTTGGTGTAATGGTCGAGAAGTCGGCTATTACACCAGAGGTCGCGGGTTCGATCCCCGCACGGTACAAACATTTGTGTGCATGAACATGTCTGTTTGTATCGGTCTGGGTGTTTCTATGTATAATATGTATGTATTTAAAAAAAAAAAGTATATAAGTAATTTATCCGTTGTCTAGCACCCATAGTACAAGCCAATGCTTAGTTTGGGGCTAGATGGCGCTGTGTGAATAATGTCCAGAGATAAACCTTGACAGAAATTCGGGCTATGTGCACATCAAAATTCCGTAATTAAGTCCCCAAATTCAGAAAATATACAATCTGAACTTTTGAAATAATATCTTTAATCACGCCTAATAATAACGTATTATATAGTATGTATTTGCATGTGTTTATTTTTCTAACTTGTCTGGAAGAGATCGCTATTAGAGGCCATTGAGGTCGAAGTGCTGGTAGGGAAAAAAAGATAGACGTGCAAAAGTATTTTAAAAAAATCAATTTGCAGAATAAATTATTTCGTTTCAGAGATAAGCCTGTAATGCTAAGTTATATGTAACCTTTTTGTCTATTATTTTTTGCAATAAATAATATCTAATCTCACCATCTTTGTTCCAGCAAATACCCTAAGACGGACTACACATACTCGCCGCTGTCGAAGGACCGCGTCGAACTGGCCCCGGGACAGGTGGCCGTTCCCAACATGTCCCGCCGGTCGCTGTCCCAGTTCAGGGTGCAGGGACCCAACACAAGCGCGGATGAGGTGGACCGCCTGGCAGCTACGTGGACTACGAATACCATGAGAAAACGGTTCACGGTAAGTAGTGTTCTACTACACAATGAATACAATACACACATTTACCCATTTTAATGGTGGTACAGTGCCCGACAAACATCTTAAAATCGGGTGGGAATCGCGTAGAATGCTAATTTTGAGATGCGCGCGCGCTATTGGTCAAAGGTGAGCGACAGATGAGCGAAAAGTGCGCGAACTTTCCCCCACTCCGTCGAACGAGCGTCAAGATGTTTGCCGGACTCTGTAGAGATATGCTGCAAACAGATCATGTCTGTCAGTCGACCGACAGACAGGAAAGAACCACACTCTCACAGATGATCGACATAGGAGTAGTAACTTTGCTATTGAGCTTGGTTTTGTGGCTGAGATTGCCAGAGGCCTTGTCCCATAACCCTTTACTTTCCCCCTTCCTCCATATTAAATCCGTAAACGCGGGCAACGCACCTGAGACTACAGTCACAGGTGGACGGTAGTGGTCACTATTTAGGTTTTATACGTCTTTTGCTCGTTTGCCCCCTGTATTTCATCATTGTTTCCGCCACTACCAAGCTAGCAGTACCTAATACGCATAAATACTAAGGGCTCTTTCAAATTAGATGTTTTGTGTCGGACGGCTGCGGTACGGTAGCCGCGCGTTTAACGCACCGCGTACGGACGGTCGTTATTTTTCATACAAAACACGCGGTGCGGCAACAGTGCGGCGTCCGTACCGCGAAATCTCGACAGCAAGACGTCGACCGTCAAATTTGAAAGAGCCCTAATGCTGGCCATACACCATCAAGCCTATCGTCAAATCGGCTTGATGCGATCGATTGGATCAAGCCGATTTGACGATAGGCTTGATGGTGTATGGCCAGCATAACCCGCTATGTATATTTCCCCAGACAGTAGACAGCTCGGACGATGAAGGCAAGTTCCTCCGCGGCAACGGGTACCCGGTGGCCGAGCAGCGCTGGTGGCTGACGCAGCTGCTCATCACCATCGTCACGACCATCACCACCACAACGGCGTCAGCCTACCGCAAAGTCGTTGGGCCCGCGCATCGGTACCCCTACACGGATAGAAGACCGGCGAGAGGTAATGCCTGTATGAAGCCCCTTCCCTCCGGGCCTCTGAGGTGTTCAGACGTGTTCAAAGTAGACCCATATTTCTATTTCCCAAATAAAAATAAATAATATTCTTCAAAATTCTATTACATTAATTCGTTTAAGAAATTAGGAGTGCATAACAACACGGGAGATCTCGATTTTGGTTGAAGAGCGCCAAGATGACAACGCTAGCGTCACTGTCCAAGTAAGAAAAACTCACAAACTATCATCTATACTCGTCACACTTCAAGTAAGCGCACCCTTACCGTACTATTTTAACCTGGAGGTCAACTTATACTAGACGGAAAGCGAGTTTGTACTGAGGCGTCGCGACCGACCAGATTACTCGGAACCCTACGACGTGCGGCTGCCTGGTGCGAGATTGCTACTTCTAACATTTCATACTATCCTGGTACCTGTTGTATACTTGAGTGAATCATGCCGGTCGACCGTACACCTACGAAACAAACACCTGCGCTTGCGCAAGAAGTAGCTGCGCTCACACAGCAAATTCAACAATGTTCTTCGGAGCCCGACTTAAGCTCTGAACGATTAGCGGAACAACATGAACACCAGGTAACACTCCGAATGAAACGTAAGCATTCTGAAAACAACTGTAACTTGCAATTGAACACGTTCATGTCTGAAATGAAAGAACTGTTTATGAGTTTTAAAAAAGAACAAGAAGAGAAAATCGACAGAATATGTCATGCCGTCGAAGAAATTAAGACTCAGAATTGTGATATACGCACATCGATGGAATACCTATCTAGTTCTTATGATTCTCTTAAAGAACAAATACATAACCTCGAGGAAGAACGTCACAAAGATTTGCAATACATAGAAAAGTTAGAAGAGAAAATTGAAAAATTCGAGCGCTCCTCCAGATCTACCTGCATCGAAATAAGAAACATTCCCACACTTAAACAAGAATCGAAAATCACTTTGCTAAATACAGTTACCAATACAATGAAAGTCATCGGGATGAATATTGAACCCCATGAAGTGAAGGATGTATTTCGTACCGCAACTAAAGATCCTGCTCATAAAACAATCATTGTAGATTTCACAAGTGTCCTCACAAAAGAAAAAGTATTGGAGAAAGTCAAAACATATAATAAAAATAATTCCAAGCTAAGTACAGAAACTCTGAGACTCAGTGGTATAAAAAAACCCGTTTACATCTCAGAGAATTTAACGCCTAAAATGAAAAGGTTATTTTTCTTATCTCGCGATTTTGCCAAAGTAAACAACTTTAAATACTGCTGGGTTTCACATGGTAAAATATTTTTACGACAAGCAGATGGTACTTCTTTGTTTCAAATTAAGACTGAATCCGATCTGTCTAATATTATTACACAGAAATGACTATGCCGTGGTATAACCTTGTTATTCTTGTTAAAAGTTCTCATATTAAGTTATGTACTCTTTGCAACGTATTATGTGTTTGATCTCAAAAACATAGGTTTAAAACTACAATTTAATATTTACACACTTACATTTACACAAATTGTTATGCTTCTACTTAACACTTACCTCTATTTTACTCTATACATCACACAAATATACACACACGTGCTTAAACACAATCCAAATACTTTGGTTTTTACCCTGAATTTGTACACTTTACAGTGTATTTACTCCTGTCCTGTGACTCATTTGTTGACATTTCCTTTTCTGTATGGAGGATAGCGTAAATATTCTCAATGAAATTGAACGAATTGAGGTATCTGATTCCTTTAACTGTTCTCCTGAACAATGTAATTTGTACCTATCAGAAACTGATAATAAATTAAAAATATTTCACGTAAATATCAGAAGTATAGCGAAAAATTTTTCAGAGCTTATACTGTTGTTACAGCGCATAAGTATCCCTCTGGATGTAATTATTTTATCTGAATGCTGGTTAAGCAAATGTCCATGTCTTCCTAAAATCCCAGGATTTACTTCCTATGCATCTACCTTCATTAACCAAAACGATGGAGTGATAGTATACATAAGAGAAGACCTGCCTCATTCCTGTGTGATCCCCGAATTTAAAGACGCTAGCTGCCTACTGCTTAAAATTTCTAATATAATGGCAATATTGGCGACGTATCGTTCACCATCTTTTAGTAATGTGGATAATTTTATTGAATCCCTCAACAAAATCTTGGGCACATTGAAAACTTTTCGTACCGTTTCAGTAATTGGTGACATTAATATAAATATTTCACCTGATAATTATAACTCCTCCTCAGAAATATACTTAAATACAATCGCCTCGCATGGGTTGTTACCAGTTCACCTGATCCCAACTAGGAAATCAAACTGTCTGGATCATGTTATGCTGAAGACAAGGTCTGCAGCAGTCACTTTAGTTCTGTCATCATTTATTACAGATCATGCACCTTTAATACTCTGCTGTAATACTAAATCTAAATTATGCCATGCTAAACGCTTCACTACACATTTTGATTTAAATTCGTGCTCATTGGATCTGTGTAATGCTGACTTTACCTCGGTTATAACTTGTAATGACCCAGATAATGCAATTACATTACTTGTTAAGATTATTTCTGACGTTGTGGCTAAGCACACTCGGGAAGTATATGTACCTAGCAGAAAGAGGATACTTAAGCCATGGATTACACCTGGTTTACTAAGATGTTTACGAAACCGAGATAGACTATCTCAAAAAAGTAAGAAAAATCCGGGTGATGAAGCTGCTAAGTTGACATACAAAAGATACAAAAACTTTGTTAACAATCTTATTAAAAAGGTAAAATTGGAGTATGAGCGCGCCGAATTTGATAAAGCCAAGAAAAATCCGAAAGCTACTTGGAAACTTATTAAGAATATAGGCAACCTAAATAAGTCCTCCACTTCATCAAGTCAATTAATCTCCTCCTCCAACAACCCAATATCCACAGTTAATGACATCAATAAATATTTTGCTAATGTTGGTAAAAATTTAGCTCATAAAATGCCCAATTTAGTAGATAATATTCCCGCCCAATCAAATATAACCCAAGCTTCACCTCTTAACTCAATGTCCCTTTTTAACACGGATTACAAGGAAGTTGAATGCACCATCATTAATCTCAAGGATACTTCAGCAACCGGATGGGATGGTATCCCTACATCAATCCTTAAGTCGACTAAGCATATACTTATCCCTATTCTAGTGCAACTATTCAACAAGTGTATGGTGACAGGAATCTTTCCTATATCTTTCAAAAAAGCCCTAGTACATCCTATTTATAAGAGCGGTGATAAAGCCAATGTCACAAACTATAGGCCCATATCCGTCTTGCCTACTATATCAAAGGTTTTTGAAAAGCTCTTAAACAAAAGACTAATTAGTTTCTTGAATAGCAATAACATTATTGCTGACAATCAATATGGGTTTAGAAAGGGAAAATCAACTGAAGATGCGGTATTAGACATAGCTGGTCTAGTGGTCAGGAACTTAGACTTAAAACTTAAGACTATTGGCATATTTATAGACCTCTCCAAAGCATTCGACACTGTCTCTGTTCCTCTCCTACTGGACAAGTTGTCAAGAATCGGTATTCGTGGTGTTGCACATGATATCTTTAGCAGTTATCTCACGAACCGCTCCCAACGTGTCTCAATTGATGGTTTTATCAGTCAGGACGAAGAAATCAGTTTCGGAGTCCCTCAGGGTAGTGTCCTTGGGCCTACCCTATTTCTGATTTACATCAATGACCTCTGTAGACTTGTTCTCCCAAAGTGCAAAATTCTAACGTATGCAGACGACACAGCTTTATTAGTACATGGTGAAAACTGGGAAATAGCCCGTGCGAACGCTGAATACGCATTACATACCATTATGAAATGGCTAAATTTGAACCTACTTACTCTAAATTTATCAAAAACTAATTTTATTCCTTTTGGGTCTGGCACACCTTCGTTACCTCCTTCTTCCTTTGCTATTACTGCTCATGCAAAGCTTCCAGATACTTGCGTAAACTGTAACTGCACGAGGATCACAAGGTGTTCCCATATCAAATATCTTGGGGTTTGGATTGACAGCCTTCTGTCTTGGCATGAACATGTGAGAGTGACTGTGGGCAGGGTTAGGAAGTTAGTATACGTTTTCAAAAACCTCAGATCATCGGCTGATACTAAAATACTGAAAACTGTCTATAACGCACTGGGCCAGTCAATTTTATCGTATTGCATATCCGCGTGGGGTAGCTGTGTGGGAGCACACCTTTTGCACCTGGAAAGGGCCCAAAGGGCTGTATTGAAGGTAATGATGTCAAAGCCTATTCTTTTTCCTACATCTGAACTTTATAAAATAACAGATGTGTTAACTGTCAGACAAATTTACATTCTCCAAGTCGTTTTACGTAAGCACTCGCAAACGCCATATGATGCTACTGCACTGGCAAAAAAACGTAGAACTGACTTGGTATGCCGGTCGTTATTTTGCAGACTAGTGGTGACAAAAAGGCATTTTGACTTCATTGCTCCAACTATTTACAACAAAATAAACAGAATTCTTTGCATTTTCCCATTGACTACACGAGAATGTAAGCTCAGTGTCTCTGGCTGGTTGAAGAGTTTGTCACATCAAGATACCGAAGCCTTTTTAAAAAGTTGTTTATAGCACAATCAATCTTTGAATTATACTTACTATCATACACAATGTCATAAACAGAACCTTAGCTTATACGAAACACACAACCACACAAACGCACACATAAAAGCACGAGCACACACACACACACACACACACACACACACACACACACACACACATATACACACACACACACGCACACGCACACACGTACTCTCTCAAACAATAACATTTAGTAATTATTGTTATTATTATTATTATTGTTATATTAGGCCAGTATGGAAATATTTATATTTTGTTAATACAGCTAGTTGTGTATCCTTTCAGGAATGCTAATACCTTACTTCTGGAGGTGGGCGTTAATGACTGCGACACAGTTCTCTGAACTAATGCAGCCATTATCGATCACTACATATTTTTTGTAACATGTACGAGTTCCAATAAAGATTATTATTATTATTTATTATTATTATTTTTATTTTTTTCAATAGGAGGCTAGCGACGCCTGCGGCCGTGTGTGGCCCGGGAATATAGACGTTCGTCTTACTACCCACTTAACTGCCCTGGCTATCCCTTTCCACCCGATAGGGACGACCTGGTGCCAGCCTTATCCAGCCCTGTATGAAAATATAGTTATACCCGGGCCGTGTAGAACTAAACCTCTCACGGGCAACCATTATAGCAATCTGAAGAAAAAATTTAAAATGCTTTTTTATGTAAAATAACTTATAACATTTCATAAAATGTGACATAACTTTTTGAAATAAATAGGTTGTTAATTCATTAGTTCATTCAACCTATTACAATCTCAATCAACTTAACTGGCTTGTCTGAGCATCGTGCGTGAACCTGTGTAGAACACATGTAGGTGTCAGAGGGGTAAAGTCGCGCCCCGCACCTGCGCAAACGACGCGACCAGCTAACTTCGGACAAGCCAATTAAGTTGACGCGGACTATACACTTCGGTCATTGTTAGAGACACCATGCATGATCCTAAGTGGATCCTTATAATACATATTATGTACATTAGGCCCAAGTGCTTAGGAAATGATGACCTTAACAAAATTAAAACGTGACGTCAATCCTTGGCTCTAAATAAACGTATGTAATAAAATGATGTTTTGTTTCATTGGAATGATACAATTACAGATATTACTTTTCGTATCTAAGTATATTTGGTTTAAAAATCATTGTCACTAAACTATAATGCAATTTTAGAAGCCCAATCCCTGCAATGGAACTTCAAATAGGCTGATATTGTATTTACTAAATAAATAAAAAATATTTTCAGCTGGCATAGCATCAAGAGCTGCTTCAGCAGCGGTGGCTCCGTTCTACTGGATCTACATGATTATCAAGAAAGTTGTTACCACCACTGTTACTACTGTCACTGAAACTGTAAGTACGATGACAATGGGTGCGTTTGGCAGAAAAAAATAGCTAGGAAGCGCTTGTAAGCAAAATGGCGTATCTACTTCAAAACAAACAAAATAAATAAGTAAAATGGCGGATTATGTTGGCGCTATGAAGTTAGCAAATGAGTCCTGGCCGAAAACTGTTTTCAGCGCTAGTAAGCGCTCACAAGCGCTTTTTTCTGCCAAAAGCACCCATTCCTTCTGTGAACACTTGAGCCGTTCGGTTCTTAAGACCCGGAGGAACCGGCTCCCGCCTTGGGTCTGGATGGTGATAGGGCTTTAAGGGTCTGCCTAACAGCAATAACAGCTGTGTTTCGGCAATAATTTATGTGGTCATTAGTCAATACATTTTATCTTTGGCCTTGCGGTCGTGTGTCTAAAGGCGTTCGACAGACTCGGGTTTACAGACGTTTATCCCATTTCCCACTAAACTATTCCGATTTCCCCTTTACACATGAAGTGGAACCATTGGTACCCGACTTGTTGATTGATCTGGCGAACACAGAAATATTTCTACTTGTTGTTTAAACCAATTCTGAAAATAATATACTTATCTTCACAGATAACATCCAACCACGTGGGGGCGAGTGAGAGCGCGAAGTACACGTACGGAAGCGAGCAGCCGAAGCAGGTGCGCAGGCGCTGGTGGCCGTGGCTACTAGTATTACTGCTGCCAGCTATCGCCTATGGATGTGAGTATTCTTTGTTGCTTTGAAATGTCGCCATCAGGTGGCCATATGGCTCATTCAAATTAGACGTTTTGTGTCGGACGGCTGCAGTACGTTAGCCGCACCGCGACCGGAGTAGTACGGCGTCCGTACCGCGAACGCTCGACAGCAAGACGTCAACCGTACTGTTGCCGCACCGCGTGTTTTGTATGAAAAATAACGACCGTCCGTACGCGGTGCGGCAAACGCGCGGCTAGCGTACCGCAGCCGTCCGACACAAAACGTCTAATTTTATAAGATGTTACTTATATCGTCTAATTTTATAAGATGTTAATGTTAATTATATCGTCTAATTTTATAAGTTGTTACTTATAACGTCTAATTTTATAAGATGTTACTTATATCAAAAGAAATAGGCGAAAATAACGGAATGTCATGATAATATCGACGCTCCCCTTTCAGCGCACTATTCATATGAAAACTGGGAACACCTAGCTATGCCCAACTTTACCGATTTCGAACTAGATCTATCAGACTTCTCTGCGATCCAGCTGCCCCACCTATCATTGCCGAGCCTTCCAAACATAACACTGCCAGACTTGAACATCCTACCAAGCATTTCCCTGCCAGAAGTGAACATAACTTTGCCAGACTTAACTGAGAATTTGCCAGAAGTGACCAAAACGTACAGAGAGTACAAAGATATTGTCCAGAACAGAGTGGCAGATGCGTCGGATTATTTAAAACTGGTCGGGGAAAGTTGTTATGAAGAAATTCGTAGATTTTGGCGAGGAGTTCTAGGATGATTGAGAACAATATCTTCTGTGTTTGCATTTAGGAAATTAAAAATTATTAATAGCGACTATTTTGTACTAATACTGTGTTCTTAAACTTAATTTAAACATTACGATGTGTTTGAGAGATCAGTTGCCTTAAACTATGTGGTAAGTTAAATATTTAGAAGAGGACTATTACTTTCAAATACCATTTTGCAAATAGATTCAAGATACTGGCTCACTCATAAAGGGTTTAGTTAACGATTATATAAACTTAAGAGTGCGCAATAATTCTGTGATAATATTAATTTACTCATATTTTATTTATTTTCTGCACAAATACCACAGCATATTATCACGTCGTCCGTTGAACTGTTTCTTTATTTTTTTAATCTTCTCAATGCGAACATGTTTAAGTAATAGTACTTAACATAGTTAGGATTTTAAAATTAAGAAAATATGTTAGTAATAACTTTACAAGTTGGAAAATCAACGAATTATTTAAATTGTGTGATTTGAATTATTCATACGTGGGTACGATGTAAGTAAGTGCTACTAATATTGCGTAAATAAGAAAGTTTTGAATATTTCACTCAATATTAATATAATATAATCATAACTTAAATGGATAACAGAAATTGGATAACGGATATCATTTTTTTTTTGTGGTGAATATTAAAATTTGATTTTGATGCAAAGTGTCTTACATCGTGTCCAATCATGGTTATACCGTAAAATATAAGATTTAATTATAATTTTAATTAAAATACACCAGATTATTACCTTGTTACATTATCGTGCAATTCATAAATATTTATTTATTTAATTTTTGATAAATTAATATATTTCATTCCATAATTCAAATGTATAATGTATAATTTTCATTCATTATAAATTTCTCTTATTTTCTAATGCTTTAATTAAATTGTCCAATATCATGGAAATGCTGACAGAGTACCTAAACACATGACGTGGCCATACATTGGAGTTTTATTAGGATATAAGTTTAATTAAGCTTAGAACTCTGACTGATTCACATAACACCTTACAAATTGAAATATTCATCCCATACAGAGGAATAAATAGGTACTAATAATGTCGTAAGACCCTGTTTGGAACAAAGGTTATATTGCTAACTTACAATTAGATGTTTACTGTGAATTAAATGACATACACAGTTGCACACCAATTATTGTGGCAATTATTTAAAGCTAAATTAGACCATAGAAAGACTTCCTCCTACTAACTCGGTGGTTAAACAATGAATACAGAGAGAGTTCTAAGTTAGCTTTTATTTTCAAATTTGGTACAAAATGTTCTAATCATAGTTTAGTTTGATTCTTTGAAACGTTTAATAAAGACTAACACCTAGTCATAATTTGGTATAAAAATTTAAAAGGGCATGTAGGAGTGCTACATTAAAATTAAAATTTGGATTTATTGATATACCAAAATCTTTAATTCTAAGACTGAAATATTTCTTCAAATTTTGCCCTTTAGTATTTTGTTGACCCAAAGAAAAAAATTGCTTTTTATTGGCCAGTGAGATAAAACTATTGTAGATCACAGTTTAGAACTATACTCTATATGCTTTATAAAAAAATATACTAATTTATTTAATTAATTGTAGTTATTAAGTAAATTAAGTTAAATTCTTCACAATTATGTTGAGATGTCACAATATTAATCTTTATGTTTAACAAATGCTTTATGAATATAATTTTATGTGATTTTTTAAAATATCTGGTTTAAGGCTTTAATGGGGTAACTTAAAACTAATACTATTTTTCCATACAAATGTGTTATGTATGATATCAATGTCTAAACTTGGCTATGATATCAATGTCTAAACTTGGTTGTATTACTTTGAAATATTTATCATATTTTTATTGTGGAATTGTCAAACTTACGATGAGTGTACGCCTAAAATCTGAAATCTATTTTTACTTCACTTATCCGATCTTCATTTGTTAGAAGATGTTAAGTTATATTTTTTTTAATTTAATTAAACATGTAATTTCTTTACTAATAGATAATGGAAAGTTGATTTAAATAATTAAATGCCATTCAAGCTTCGAATGGAATGTCTTGATAAGTATATGTAATTAAATTCATTGATTTTAGCGTTTGTACTAAAAGAAAAATGTCAAATAATTGTGTATTTATGTATAATGCCGGGCTAATTTGTTTAATTATATTTTTGTATGAAAATATTGTTTCTCTTATCCATTCCCACATAATTCTTCCCTGTAGCATCGAGTAAGTTGGTATTATCTGTTATTCGGGGAAGGATAGAGGTCTAAACATCACCTATTAGAAAGTGGACGAACTCTGTCGGACGCTACACTTTTAGGTGAGTTCACTTTATATATTATTTATTATACCACTCTGTCCTTCCCTGTTCAGTTAATCAATTTATTTCTTATTTTTATTACTAATTAGGTCGTCATGTGGGAAGGACAGAGAAATCAATGTTGACTCTTAAATAAATGTATCTCAATTTTCATTACAGGTTACAACTACTCCGACCAAATATTGCCTCAAGAACAAGTAATTGTAGACACGTACAAACCTCCACAAATAGTGCAAGACCCAGACTTATCTCGACGCATGGCGGCGCTCGAAGACTGGGCGATAAACGTGGATACGAAGCTGAAAGTATTCGATAAGAAACTGTCCAAATTCGACAACCTAGAAGCTCAGATAGAACAGTACTCGCTGAAGCATTTACAGCAGAACCTGATAACTATTTTGAATGTGAATGGTAACACCGAAGCGCTAGCAGCGAAGTTGAAGGCTCACTTCGATAGCGAGTACATAACGAAGGAACAGATGCAAGTGATGAGTCAGGAGATTCACGAGCGGTTGATAAGTTCGTGGAAGCCGGATTTGGACGAGGACAAGATTCGCTTGTTGATCCAGGAGTACTTGGGTGTGTTCGAGCGGCGGCAGATGGCGCTTGTGGTGGAGAAGGTGAAGGAATACGTGAGGGAAGTGGAAGTGAGGACGGAGGTGCGGGAGGGAGGGTTCGACGTGGAAGCGGTGAAGAGGATCGTGGCGGGAATGTTGGACGTGTACGACGCGGATAAGACTGGCTTAGTGGATTACGCGTTGGAGTCTGCAGGTAAGCATTCAATCATGTTCATTTTTAATTTCACTATACCTTTTTAAACATTATCTTACCTAGTTTATCCCCATAGAGAATATTCTTCTCCTTTTGTTTTATATCTCGAAGTCGGCGCCTAAGCATATAGCCCGCTTGATGGTTAGCAGTGATCATTGCCTATGAACACTTGCAACACCAGTCGCGTGGCCGACCCTAAAAACATAAAACAATATTTTTTATCTTGCTTGTCCAACTTTAAGTCACGTACAAAATTAGGAATTTTAACCGAGGAACGGTGGTTGCGCATTGCCCTCTGCACATTGAGCGATGCTTCCTGATTGATTGTTCTAATGGAATGAGTCACAGTGAAGCCATTCAGCCGATATCAGGTGGACTGTGTGCCTGCCTGCCAACTAAATGACATAAAAAAATGCTTCAATCTCATTACAGGTGGGCAAGTGATATCGACGAAGTGCACAGAGTTGTACCAGATCAAGACGAAGCAATACTCAGTGCTGGGTCTGCCGGTGTGGTGGGTGTACACGTCGCCGCGGTACGCGCTCACGCCCGGCGCCATGCCGGCCGAGTGCTGGGCCTTCCAGGGCTTCCCCGGCTACCTAGGTGAGGACAGACTCTGTGACCTAGATGTAGACTCCCGGATACCTAGTTCGTTTCTTGCAGGGATTCTTGATAAGATTTCCGTAAGTTCAAAGGTTAAAGCGTTAAAACAAGATTTGAAAGACTCTTAAATGACTTGTTGTAACTGTTTTAATGTGTTTTGTTTTAGTCAAATTCTTGTAAAAGTAACAGTGAACATGGATTTTTGATATAACATCTTTCTTCGAGCATTTTTTCCTAATCTGGTCAGGTTACGTTTGCACCACAATTCGATTTGGCATAGCCAAATATTACATTGAAACTACACAACCATTGCAATATTCCATATGTAGGTTTCCTCACGGTGTTTTCCGTCACTCTTGACGTATACGCTTAAAGAAAAATGTACAGGTGCTCGCAGACTTGAACTATCGACCTCGCTACCAGTCATAGTCATTTATTATTACAATTAATGTGTCATATTTTAATGCATTCCAGTCATCCGCACGTATGCGATCATCGAAGTGACGGGCTTCTCGTTGGAGCACATGTCGCGATTGTTGGCTGTCGACGGCAAGATCGAGTCCGCTCCCAAGAACTTCTCCGTATACGTGAGTGCTTTACAATGTCATATTTAAATTTATAATTGGGTATTTCACTGGTTTCGAAAAGCACACATATTTAAAAAGGATTAGGGACAAGAAAATAATATAAAAATTGCAACTGTTTTTTGCAATTTGGATCAATTATAATGTAGCTAATCGAAAAACGTAAAGTAGGTATTGTTTTGGCAATACACCATTGTGGCGTCACTGCTTCGTATCAGTGGTTTTTTTATAAAACTGCTTGTTAATTTCACATGCCAGCCAAGTACCCAGTTGTGTGATAGTGCTACTTTTTGCACGAGCTTTTATCCAGTGTTATTAACAAATCCTGCACTTTTTGACCTTTGGCACGTTTTGACTTGGAGAATAGTTTTCTAACGCTTCTAATAACTAACAATTTGCATTAATATTAAATTAATATAACCTTTGGCCGATTGTGACAAAACTTGGTTGATGTTCTGTGTATGTATGCGTGTATGTACGTGTCTAGAAAGTTACTAGGCACATTTCACCGAGAAAACATTAGTATTGCAAGCAAAGTATAACCATTTGCCAATAATAAAACAGTAAGTATGCTTTTACATAAGTTAAGTGTACACGTGTAACATAAGGGTACGATGGGATACCACTTTAAAATTGCATCGATCTGCATATGAGTGATTTATAAGTGGAATTTGGACAAGTGGTCAGAGGCATTTAGGTTATCTCGATATTGTGTCGAACTGTAAAACTTACTCAATTAAAAACAGCATGTTTTATATTGTAGAATGAATCCTTTTAAAATGATTGAGTGTGCTGTCGCATGCATCTTTTGCTTTTGTTTGCTTTACCGCATGAACCGATTGCATTGCATACTTTATATTATTATTAATATTGCATGATTTGTTTTTTTGTGCTAGATATTATTGAACAATAATGATTTATTAACAAAAAAATAATACCCATCATTGAAGCGATAACTTGTTTTTAAGGATGGAGGCCTTTGCAGTGGGACATAAATAGGCTGATACTCTTAATAAAAATAATGAATTAAAAACGGCAATTGATTAAGGTGCAGCTAACCTAAGCTCATTGTCTTAGTCTAAGACAGTTTATAGTTTTTATACATAAAAAATCGCTTCCATAGACCTGCGGAATTTATTTAAAAACTAGCTGTGCCCGCGACTTCGTCCGCGTGGAATAGTGACTTTTCGGGCAGCATATTTTAAATAACAAATACCGTCCTTTGGGTAGCTAAAAATTTGAGTGTTTACCCGTGGTCCCGTTGGGTCGACCCATTAACGGGTCCACGGGTAATTTTCATTCCCCGAGTATGCTTCTCTGTAGGTATACGATATGTGACGTATGGCCATCGGGAATGAAAGCATACAGGCTCCTAGGATTGCTAACCCGTGTCAGAGCCACATACAACTGACCGTGCGAGAAACAGCTGATACTTAGGCCCTTCGTACACAACGCTACGCAAGTCTCCGATACTAATGTTGTATACTACTTTAGTATCGAGTAGCGCACGGTCCGTACACACGGCGACGTGAATTGCCTATCTATATATTTATAAATGAATTGCTGTTTTTTATTCTCGCTAAAACTCGAGAACGGCTGAACCGATTTGAGTAATTTTAGTCTTGAAATATTCGTGGAAGTCCAGGGAAGGTTTAAACGATGAGAAAATATGGAAAAAAGATAGGGTTTAAGTTAATATGTTTTATATTAAGAGGTATGTGATACGAAGTTCACTGGGTAAGCTAGTTCAGTATAATTATATAAACAAGGATATTTCTCCACCTCAGAAACAAATTTAATATTCAATAACTGCTCCGCCATCTTGAAAATCGCCGCGACTTAAGTAGCGACGACTTCGGCAGGCAGGTATCGTAGAAGTGGCGCGACGCGAGTCGCGCGACGAATGTCGGCGACGCGAGTCGCGTCGACTAGTGTACGAGCCTCAATGGATTTGTATGGCGGTAGTCGCAAGGCGACGCAAGTCGCCGAGTATCGGAGACTTGCGTCGCCTTGTGTACGAAGGGGCTTAGATCTACACCCACAACTTTCATCGTCTGACCTTGGGCTTTATTTGTCATCGCAAAACATAGGCTGACTGCAAAAAGTGTTAAGATGTGTAAACTAAACGTACAAATTTTATGAAACAAAAGAATTGCTAGAAAAATTAATTAATAACCTGAGCTTATAAACTGGTACTTAAATAAAGAAAATCAAGAAAAGAATTGCCTAACCTATACCAAATACTTATAAATTATTCATATATACAAACCCTAAATAAAAAATTAAGATAAGTATACCAAAAATCAAGGAAAGAAATGCCTAACCTATAACAAATGCTTACAATATTTATTTACAAATTTTTAAAGAAAATTAAGAAAGACAACCTGACCTACAAACCCTTAAATAAAAATAAATGAAATATCCAAACTGTCAGTATTCAAGTAAATCGCAATAATCGAATGCAACTACCTATTCGCCATACTCTCAGCGCGCTTTATATACGGACGCGCAGCTCAGGCGCGAGGCGTGTACCTTTATATTGACATAACTTTTTTATTTATGAACCGATTGACATGAAATAAACACTTAATGTTAAGTGAAGCTTACCACAATATATTAGTGAAAACCGCATCTCAATCGAATAAGCCGTTTCTGATATTAGCGTGCACAAACACACAGACAAACAGACAAAAAATTTTTTAATTACAATTTCGGGTTCGGTATCGATATAATAACAACCCCTGCTACTTTTTTTTTAATATATTTCCATTGTACAGACACCATTTTTCTACAAATTTATTATATGTATAGATAAAAATCAGAAGCCTATAGTATCCAACTGCAGAGCAAAGGCCTCTCTACCCTTCTTCCATTGTTCGCGGTCTTAGGAAATGGTAAATTGGCAAAAAAAAAACTTCATGTATATTTATTGATATCCAGGGCCTCCACGGCGAAATGGACCCAGAACCCCACCACTTCGGCGATTACATGTACGAGGCGAACGGTACTGCCATCCAGTACTTCCCAGTCCAGAAGCCGAAGACGACCAACATCGGTGGCATCGAGTACCCAGTAGCCTTCGATATAGTGGAGCTCAGGGTCGAGAGTAACCATGGCAACCCGACCTACACCTGTGTGTACAGATTCAGAGTGCATGGGAACCCATTGTCCGACGTCAGAAGAGCTACTGAAGACAGCATCAAGGATAGTGAGACGTAATTTAACAGTGGATTATGAAAGTGATAGGATTGTGGAACTTGTCCAATGTTTGACTGAGTCGAGGAACTTCACTGCAAATGTGGAATTGCAAAGGAATCAACGAGTGTTGAGGTTGGCTTTAGATGTGCGTCAAGCGGCAGTCTGACTGTGAAGAGTGAACTTTGATTAGAATTATAAGGTAGGGAAATAGAACGATCGTAAATTGCACGTTTTAAGTTTGCCGTTATATTGTGATAGCTGGACGAATAAGTCTAAAATTACTTGATTAGAATTTTAGGTCTTAAACCACCCGAGGATAAAGTTATAATAGCTGGACTAGAGGACCTAACATAGTCTTTAGTAATCTCAATATAGCGGTAAGCCTTAATAAAGTCTAAAAGGTTTGGCCGATCTCTGGTTCCGATTTTGCCATGTCTCTACTACTTCACCGAGAATTACTACGGATAAAAGTTTAACTAGTGATATGACAATGTATTTAAACTTACTAGTGATCGATTATGTATATTATTTAAGACGCAAATATTCGGACTGATATAAACGTTGGTCTGTTAGCCATCCAACTTTGAAATTGCAGTTAGGATGTCATTCTGTGCAATTGGCAACAGTGTGCAGTCGCTCAAAGTTGACGTGACGAATGCATAATTGAAAAGGATTTGTTATAACTGGATTAAACGTTGATACTGGAATTGTTCTTCAAAATAACTTAAATTGCGTAGTCTAATTCCGACAATTATGACAGTATTTTATATCTTGACCACAAAACTTCACTGTAAGATATTGGTTAATGAGAGAGTGGAGTGTGAATTGAATATTCGTCCAGATATAAGTGTGTTCAATTATGTACTGAATTCGATAGTTATTAGCATTCCTAGACATTATTTAGGTGTAAGACAACGGTGGCCTTAACAAGAGAGGCTTTCTACGTCACGTTTAACGGATGGCCTCTGTTATATCTGATAATTTAGTAATAAATGTCGAAAAGTACAAAATTTGTTCGTTATAATTGCCACTTACAATTATTGTGTGCTTAGTTATTCAGAAGGAGCTCATAGTAAAACTGGAAGCCACACGCTGTACTAAAAACTGAAGACCTAAAATTTGTATCCCTAAGGTATCCCTATACTTCTTTCAACAGGGCCATTTGACATTATTGATTTAGTGTTCTCATTTAAGATTTTAAGTAAAGAAATAGTTCGTTTATACTTAATTTGTTCTAAAACTTTATGAACATTTTAAATAACGGTGTTGAAAAAAAATTTTAAGTAGCATAGCTCATGTTGTTGTGTTAATGTCGATTGATTTATGTGGCAAATATGGATTTTAGATTTTTTACAAACTTCTTAAATACCGGGTGGAGATTGCGTTGAACACGAATTTTGATACGCCTGCGCGCTATTGTTCAGAACCATACCTCTGACTCACGCGCAAGTAAACAAGCGCGAACTTTCCCCCTCCCTGTTAGCCGATGGTCATCAAGTTTACTTGTGGATGGGACAGGTACCAAAAACTTTCAAAATCATGAATCTTGTCTTAAATTTCATGTTCAACATGTTTGATTTACTTTCAGTTTTACTTAAAGTTCCCTGGTTATTTAAGAATATTATGTATTCTACACGGAAATCTCTTACTTTGACCGCACAAAGAATGTTGAATACGCTTAGTTGTTCTGAATTCTTTTACCGATATTTATACTGTTTTTAATCTATTTTAAGTTTGTACTATAGGACTATTGTAATATACGTGGATCTAATGCGGACTAAATAGGATATTGGATGAATAACAACCATATTTATAATTTAGAAACTATATAGGTAATGTTGTAACTTATTTTATTGTTATCATGTAGGACAGCAGCTAAGTAATTTAAATTGTGTTTCAGTGATTTTGCGCTTTGTAAGTTAAATCGACGACCTCTTAATTTTGATAGCATTAATTTGATGCATAGGATAAATTAAATAAATCAATAACTTTTTTTTAACGGAATTGGATCATAAAAAAATCAAAATGTTTTCTTGAAAGTTGTGCATTAACGTGTTAAGTTGTTAGATCCATGTTTAACCTTTTCCACGCCAATGTCTGATATATCAGACAAACCATTTTCGTGCCCACCACGCCAATGTCTGATACATCAGACAAAAAAACATGATCAAGAAACGTTGTATTTTTACTTGCCTGAATGAGTTGAGTATAACCTAATAATTTTTTGGATTTTTTTTTTTAATGGTCGTGGCGTGTGGGGCACCATTTTCGGAAAAAAGCGTGGCGGGGAAAGGGTTAATTATATTCTTAATTTTGAAATAGGCTTAGTGAAGGAGCTAGTCCAGTTAGATGTTAATAAATTTTATGCCAACATAATTAGATGTTTTGTAAGTTTGTCTCAAAGAACTAACCTAGAAGGTAGAGAAAACCCAACGTCTCTACTAACACGATCTTATTAGGTGTTAGTATGTATTGACTAATTTATAAGTTATAAGTTGTGTAAATTGCTTATTGTACGAAGACTTATTCTAAGGTCTTACATATCCCAGTTTTAAAAAAACATATTGTGTTAAAACTAACCTAATTATGTCTCTTAGTGATGAATCCATTTTGACAACTTTAAATTGTACATGAAATACTAAAGGTCAAGTAAATTCTGTATTGAGACAGCACAATAGTCCTTGATGACGTACAAAGCCTAAAGAAAAGTAGCACATAAAGCCATGAGCAACACAATCTACAAACTAACGTCTGAATTTATTGAAAACACTAGCATATTTCTTCAAATAATTTTCATGATTGCAAGCCTAGTTTTGTACTGTCAACATTTGACTATTTAACTTCAGTCTCCCACGATTTGTGATTCGCCAAAAGTCACGTAAATTTTCCCTTGAATACACAATCGCCAAAAATATGCCCGTTTACTGTGACACTATTTGTGACGTCTAAGAGGCACTGTGGGGTTAAGTGGGTTTACCTACCCTATTCTGAGTAATGATCTCACAAAACTCTCGGATGACTATGAATTTAGTCTCCTAGGATTTATAATCCGTTCAAAATGACACATACATTTTTTTTTTTTGCGGAGGAGAATGCGTTTATGCACCATAACCGCAGGCTAGCTACACCTGCGGCAGTGTTTGGGACTCGAGACTAAAGCGTCCACTTCCCACTAAACTTCCCCGGTTTCCCCTTCACACCCGATTGGGACGAGCCGGTGCCGCCTTGCTATTGACCAGCCCACACATACATTTTCCTAAAAATCTTCATCACCTATAATATTATTTACACCCATTCTCCTCTTTGTAGTATGAATTAAATAGTATTAACAATGTAAAGGTTACCACTAACATTTCCTCTGTTAAATCATGATTACTTTATATTATGCCCTTCGAAAATTTGTAGCAAAGCAATCATGTACCAAAAACTAAATGGATATTATTTTATCGAATATTTGTGAAACTTTTATTGTAATTTGGATGGTTTTATGAATGTGAAAGAGTTTTAAAGCGGTTTTTAGTAATTTTAACCTAATATCTTTATGTACATAAATAAATGTTTGAATATATATAATGTCGTAAATTATGCATGAGAGTCGAAGTCGGCAAAATGACAATATTCAAGATAGTTTCAGTAATGTGTCCATGAACTACTTATAGAAATACATTTATACAATTTTGAAATAAAACCTTTGTTAACTCTCTTGCACTGAAGTTTTTAAACTAACAATTTTTTGCTGCTTATAATATTTAATTATGTGGAAATATTTGTGATGTTCTGAATAAATTTTTTATCAAATATTTATCGGCCTTTCAATATATGATTGATTTCCCAGACAGACAGAAGATTATTGTATGGAGGCTGGCTTACCCCGTCCCCGCCCATTTAGTTGATTTGTTGGTTAGATGGGAATAAAACCTTTTATCGGGTTCCAAACCGCACAACTAGTTGGTCGGTTTAGTTGGTGGGATTGGAAGGACAGTTTTTTTCAAAGTAGCGTTCGTTAACTTAATATTCTTTCAAAAATTGATACATTATATCAATACAAATGAATACCACACCATTACCACACATAAAATGTCATTAGACTAAACGGTCACGTTTAAAAGATATCAAAGTAAAACAAAACAAAGTAAAACCTTGTTAATCTTGTGCTACGGCCACATTATCGTGCGATTCACGTCACGTTTTTGTCGCGATAAAATCTTCGTGTTCGTTCTACGACGAAGTGCTTGGCCACATCTTCGCTATGCGTCGCGTCAATTCGTATGAAACGCGCCAAGTGTAGCCAACCGCACGAACTTTGTCGCGATAAAACCCTTTGATGTGCGGCAAAATACCGACAGCGTCGCGAAGGGCGTTTGTATTCGCGATAGCACGAACTATTTGGCCAGACGTGTCGTTCCCGTTCGTCCCACTGGTGGGACGAAGCTTGGTGGGACGAACGGGAATGAACCAAAGGTTCGCGTTATCGCGAATATTGTGGCCGTAGCATTGGATGGAAATCTTACCTCTCTGGGCCACTCGAATTAATTAGTGAAAAATTTAGAAATACCTAAGGTAGGTACATAGGTACCTACCTACCCTAGACCTTTCTGACAAAGGCCCGCTGGACCTACTGTACTGTACCTACCATAAGTACCTAGACCTTTCTGACAAAGGCCCGCTGGACCTACTGTACTGTACCTACCATAAGTACCATTGATGGTACAAATGGTACTGATTTATTCCAAAGGTTTTCCCAAACGAAGCTTGGTGGGACGAACGGGAATGAACCAAAGGTTCGCGTTATCGCGAATAGTGTGGCCGTAGCATTGGATGGAAATCTCGTTTAGTCGCATAATGCCTAATTCGCAAAATGGCTACCGAGTCTCGAAAGGACTACTTCGCAAAACGCCCACTTAGCTAAAGGACCACTTCGCATAATTCCTAATTCGCTAAAAGACCAATTCGCATAATGGCTACTTAGCTAAAGGACTAATTCTCGAAAGGACTACTTCGCAAAATGACTAATTCGCAAAATGGCCAATATTTACCAAATGACTTAAAATTAACATGAAATCAAATACCAGTTAGATTTTTTTTATATGTGAACAATATCCATTCTAGATATTAATTTCTTTAAAAAAACGAATGTGATACAATATCCCGGCCATACTGCGCAAAAAAGCCGGCTCACTGCTACGGCGAGTGCGAGGCAGCCGCAACAGTGTCAGTTCTTAAGGCCATCGCCGATAGTGGGGACTGTTCACTTATCGAGCATCTATGTGCCATTACTAAGTCCCTTTTAGTTATTAAGTACTTACATTAGTCTTTAAGTTTCTATGTTACTAACACCTTTGGATTTTTGTTGTCCGATAAATAAACATTTTTATTTTATTTATGTTAATAGTTCAGCGGAAAGGTACAATAAGAAAATTATAAAATCGTTTTTTTCCTTTATTCCCATATGTCCCCTTCTAGATTGTCACCGGGGTGGTATCGTCGTGCGTTGAAACTTAGGTTCTTGTTTGTTTGAAAGTACTAGGAGAGCAGAAATTCAATGGAAGTTGATAAATTCATTTCTGACGCCCTGGTACTTTTACTTTGAAATAATAATATGATTGTTCAATTTAAACTATGTATTTTGACCCTTATTTTTTTTTTTTTTTTTTTTTTGGTATCGCAGGGGAAATGCCGCCGGCCCAAGGTGCAATGGGCCGACACCCTTTTGCATATCCGCCGTCGGGGGACGGACGGGGTATGTGGGGCTCTCCGTCTGGGATGCTTCACAGAAGAAGCTACCCAGAGGCATACCCACTAAAACCCCTGCGACGCTCCCTCATCGTCCATAGTAGGGAGGAACCACGGTAAGCGGCTCGAAACCTTCTACGCGGTCCTCCCCGGACGGAACCCGCCTACACGGCGGGCGGGACACTGCCCCCCCCGGATGGGCTGGGGGGGACGATAGGGACAGCCGAGAGCGTCGAGCCGTCTCTAACAGGCAGTGGTGGAGGCTGGTGCAATGTCGGCGCTGGCACCCCCGTACCATACACCGACTGGCCTCCTCCAGGGTGAGGAGGGAGACGACGGGCAACAGTTCGCCGTCTCCCCCCTCTCCTCGCCCTTCGGAGCGCGTCAGCAGACGGGTCTTGCTCCCGCGCGCGCTCCGCCGCTTCCTTACCTGCCATGACCTCCTCGCAAAAAGTGGCGAAGGCTTTCCAGGCATCCTTACTCACCAACATAGCTAGAACTATGCTGGGGAGAGCAAGGTCCGGACCCACCCTCGCCACCAGTGATTTTGACCCTTATTGAGCTAAGTAATCTGGCATAACCACCATCAACTTCCAACGAATTTCTGCTTTTCTGGTACTTACCTTATAGGTCTTTAAATAATTCGTTTTTTTTAAAGAAGCTAACATCAAGATTGAATATTGTTCATAAATAAAATAAAAACAATAAATTACCAATGAATCTAATTGGTATTTCATTTAATTTTAAGTCATTTGGTAAATATTGGCCATTTTGCGAATTAGTCCTTTTGCGAAGTAGTCCTTTCGAGAATTAGGCATTTAGCTAAGTAGCCATTATGCGAATTGGTCCTTTAGCGAATTAGGCATTACGCGAAGTAGTCCTTTAGCTAAGTGGGCGTTTCGCGAAGTAGTCCTTTCGAGACTCGGTAGCCATTTTGCGAATTAGGCATTATGCGACTAAACGGGAAATCTTACCTCTCTGGGCCACCCGAATTATTTAGTGAAAAATTTAGAAATACCTAAGGTACATAGGTACCTACCTACCCTAATCTAGACCTTTCTGACAAAGGCCCGCTGGACCGGCTTATTCCTCGTCGTGCCACCAACTTGTTCCACCAGTGCGGGAATGAACCAAAGGTTCGCGTTATCGCGAATAGTGTGGCCGTAGCATTGGATGGAAATCTTACCTCTGGGCCACCCGAATTATTTAGTGAAAAATTTAGAAATACCTAAGGTAGGTACATACCTACCCTAATCTAGACCTTTCTGACAAAGGCCCGCTGGACCATCTGTACCTACCATTAGTACCATTGATGGTACAGATTTATCCCAAAGGTTTTCCCAAACAAATCCACTGGAAAGAACCATTAGTGGTTGGTTTGCACTTTAATTTCCCTTTCGTAGCAATGTTTGGCTACGACGTTGCGATTGCCAAGTGCTACGAAATATTCTATTTCTAGCCTTTGAAGCGATAGGCGTTCTATTTCCATTTGTCGGTCAATGTCGGACATTGATCTCATATCGGATAAGAGTTGCGTGAGGCAACAAGTAGGGCAGGGGGTGAAAGGAAAAACAGATGCATTTTTCGGTTTTTTTTTTGTATTTTCATATTTTTTATAATTTATAAATGACCTAGTAAGAAAGTAGTCTTATCCGTTTCAGCACATACAATCATCATTCATGAGATTACAAAAAGATCCTTTGGCGAGTGCAGTACCGAGGCCGGCGGTCGAGGCGCGCCCGCGGCGCCGCGCTCCGTCCTGCCGTCACTATTACGATTTAATTACAATAATATCTTACGTACAATTAAATTAACTGAGATTACAAGCCTGAGTGTGCAGCCGGCCGCGGGACGGCCCAGCCGCGGGCTGCGGGCAGCAGCAGCGCGCTTAGAAGCACTTCCTGTGCACGATCGAGGGGCCAGACTCATCGTATTCTTGTTTCGAGATCCACATCTGTTGGAAGGTAGAGAGGGACGCGAGGATCGATCCACCGATCCATACGGAGTACTTCCTCTCGGGCGGGGCGATGATCTTGATCTTCATTGTGGATGGGGCTAGTGCAGTGATTTCCTTCTGCATACGGTCGGCGATGCCGGGGTACATGGTGGTACCGCCGGACAATACTGTGTTGGCGTACAAGTCCTTACGGATGTCGACGTCACACTTCATGATGGAGTTGTACGTCGTTTCGTGGATGCCGCACGCTTCCATACCCAGGAACGAGGGCTGGAAGAGGGCTTCAGGGCAACGGAACCGCTCGTTTCCGATGGTGATGACCTGACCGTCGGGGAGCTCGTACGACTTCTCGAGCGAGCTGCTGGAGGCGGCGGTGGCCATCTCCTGCTCGAAGTCGAGGGCGACGTAGCAGAGCTTCTCCTTGATGTCACGCACGATTTCTCGCTCGGCGGTGGTGGTGAACGAGTAACCGCGCTCGGTGAGGATCTTCATCAGGTAGTCTGTGAGGTCGCGGCCGGCCAAGTCCAGACGGAGGATGGCGTGGGGCAGGGCGTATCCCTCGTAGATGGGGACTGTGTGGGACACACCGTCACCGGAGTCCAGCACGATACCGGTGGTACGACCGGACGCGTACAGGGAGAGCACGGCCTGGATAGCCACATACATGGCGGGTGTGTTGAAGGTCTCGAACATGATCTGTGTCATCTTCTCTCTGAAATCAAAAAAGAAAACATTGTTATTTACTATACAAGGGTCCCTGGTGTTTAGATTGCTAAGTTATCACAACTCACAATGTTTACAAAGTAATTATTGGAATGTAAAAGATTAAAAAAGGGGGTAGATTTAACAAAAGTTAATCTTAAACAATACACACCTGTTCGCTTTAGGGTTGAGGGGAGCTTCCGTCAGCAAAACAGGGTGCTCTTCTGGGGCAACACGAAGTTCATTGTAGAAGGTGTGATGCCAGATCTTCTCCATGTCATCCCAGTTGGTTACGATGCCGTGTTCGATGGGGTATTTGAGTGTGAGGATTCCTCTCTTGCTCTGGGCCTCGTCACCGACGTACGAGTCCTTCTGTCCCATGCCGACCATCACACCCTGGTGGCGCGGGCGTCCCACAATCGAGGGGAACACGGCGCGGGGCGCGTCATCGCCCGCGAAACCGGCCTTGCACATACCGGAGCCATTGTCCACGACCAACGCAGCAACTTCCTCGTCACACATTGTGAATTAGTCTGTAAAGAAACAAAAAAATTATAAATAAGCTAATTGGACAAAATAGTAATCTTACTGGAAACTAATTAGACAAAATTGCATTCATCTCCATAAAAGTGCACAGCTGTCGTAGGTAGAATGCCTACGCGATATTACAAGTAGTGGCGAAGTGGGCGATTGTCGCGAGTGAGACCAAATAAGGCTAGGTCTAGAAGTGCCGCGAGGCGGAGACGTGGTCGCGGACCGGCGAGACGACATTTCACCAAACTGCCAGCACTTACTGACCGAGAAAGGAAACTGCTTCTCACGCAAAATTTTAACTTTCCAATTTCAAATTAGAAGAACCGTTACTAGATAAAAAACCGTTACTAAAAGCAACTTCATTGAACTTTAGGGGGATGAAAATTATATCCCGACCACGCCCTACCGCAACCGGCGATCCCAGAGTCCCGGCGTCACGTCACGCGACCCTATGTCACTGACCGCGCACACACTGATTAATTTCACTCCTCACGGAACACAATCACTTAACTATCACGCTAGATAATTGCACGTATCAAATTATCAACTTACTTTTAATTTAAATATCCCTAATATAAATAAATAAATAATCTGCTTTTGCACAGCCTCGGTTATGCTGCACAACACCTCGACTCGAGCACACTTCGTGGAATGTCGGCGATCGAGCCAGGCAGAGTATATAAACGAGGCTGGTTATCGGGGCGCCCCTTCCCCGCTGCGCCGGCTCTCGACCAATCAGAGAAATACGTGAGGTTTCGTGGCCATATATGGTATTCCGCTACAGGGAGCCTGCGCGTCCCCCGCGCGCCCCGCCCGCTCTCCCGCACTGATAGCACGCCGCTTGATAACGACGTGGTTCTCATCGGATCGGGGCACACATTGGACACCCGGCGACCAGACAGACGTTACCGCCAGCGATACACTTGGAATTGGAATCCACACACGCGTATAGATACATACATACAAACGTTTTATACAATATTGGCATGGCTCCAAAACGTAGCTCGATCAATAAATTTAATGAGTAGCCCGTAGTAGGCATTAGTTACTAATATGACACATGAAATGATAATGACCTCAAATACAAACAATACATTCGATCATCGAAGGAACGGTCATTGACAAAATCAAATAATATTTTCTGATTTCGAGTGCCTCCAAAAAATTATAGGCACTTATTGATGCTACGTTTTGACAAAATTGATAAGGGTCAGTTCTAATAAAATAGTTGTGATAGATAGGACTTACCGATGAAAATATCAGCAATTGAACGATAAATAAATAGGTTCAGCAGGCACACGAATCACGATCCGAGAGAAACGCCGGCCGGTATCTTTCTGTCGCCCCGCGCTAGCTCAGCTCGAGTGGAGGTCGCTTTGCTTCACTACGCCGGCGCCACACAATCGACTCGCCCAACGGACCCCTATCGGTGCTAAATAATATCGAACTTTCTTGATATTTACGCCACGATGATCATCAAAACGAACCAAATACTCAGTCACTTGACATTTCTCATTGATAGCTGTCAAGCAATTGTTCGGAATTCGTAATTGGAATGCTATATTTTTCGCTCCAATTTGGACTCGCCCGACCTCCCCACTTGCGGCAACCGATGGCTTTGCCATATAAGGTAATCGGTAAAACCCGCGTCTCTGATTGGTGGACGGTCTCAACGGCCGTTGTACAGACTGGGCACACATTCACAAGTTTGCTCTAGTATTTCGTTTGTGTTTGTGTCTAGTAGGTAACAAAACGATTTCATTCAATAGATATTTCGATAGATAGATATATCTTTGATCGTCTCGTCTATGCGTTGTCGTTTTATTTCTACGATTTAGATCGTGATTTGTTTATATTTTTTTTTCCGACTTACTTATTTAGGTACCGTACCGTGCATTTTATAAGATCTAGAAAAGTTTAATATACCTAATTACCTACCTACTATGATAATTTTAACTGGCTACTTAGAACCAGCTTAGAACCGATTAACATCATCTTCATGCATTTAATGGTTTAGCATAAGTATTTAGTTACGCTTTTTAGGAGAACTTATTAATTCGTAAAAGTCTTGAGGTAGGTACCTACTGTGGCTTTTACTTAGTGAAATCTAGTTTATAAATATGCATTGATACAAATAAAATAGAAAATATCATCTCATAATCACATCATCGGTTGCATAAAAAACCAAGTGTGATAAATATGAAAAATAACTTTCGTTATTTGATGAAAAGTTAACCTTGCGGTTTTGAAATTTAATTTATCCGCATCGTATCAAGAAATACATAAATTAACATTATTTTGTTTGTGCCATGAAAAGAGAAAATAATTTGATTTTTTAGATTAAAGGGTGATTTTTTCTGTGACAATTCGCGACTAGTTTAATCGTTGCACTATTGTTAATCAATAAACTAGTCAGTCCGATTTATATTATACAATAAACGCTTTATTTGTAACCGAAACAAAATAATTATGAAAGATTAATGCAAACATACATTACATACTTATCTGGTTTTTTTTATCTGGAATACATGTATACTGGCAAGTCGTTAGCAAATTTTAGGTAAACACATTTATCTTGGTACTTATTGAAGTTATTGAAAACAGACGGGAAATAGTTACTTAATGTACTTATTTGTAAACAATTTTGACCTTTTGATAAAGAAAATTGATATGCATTAATTAGCTGGGTAAATAGTTATTAGTCAATGCCGGCCGAATATTGATTCATTACAATCATTTTATCAGTTCCGTTTATCAATAAATGGCCATATATCTGACCGTGTGAGTCGGTTATCCACGAATATGACTCATTGCTTAGTCGCACATGCGTACTACGTTGATGAGTCAACTTGACCACATCTTAGCTGGTGTTGGGGGCACCTCATGTGTCAACTCTTCGAGTGGAATCGGATGTAATTCCGGCTTGAAATCGATGACTAATTTTGCGCCATCAACAGACAGACAGATTGGAGACCTGATCTGATTGTAAAAAACTGCCCATACTTGGCTATTAATAGCGAAGGCTGATTAGATAATAAATAAAGGGAAGCCGTAGTAACCTAGTTACCAAATGTTTATGATGTATGTGTATATCATGTAAATAAAAGAATCGAGGGTAAAAAATAAAAATGTAGTGTTTGGCACAACAGTTTTTTTTTATATTTTTAAAAGAAAAATGCATTGTACCGATATTTATTTAATTTTATTAAAGATGACAAATGTTGCTATTTTCAATTGAATTTAAAATTGGGAAGCTTAAAGACATGGAAAGTTTTTATATGTATAGATAGACCGTTTAAATATTTTCAAATTGAGAAGCATCGTCACGTCCCTAAACATTTGTTTAAACAAACATGATATAAAATCCTGCAGTAACAATACTGGCCTGACTAGTCCGCGGTGACACATCTTGTTAAGACACTATTTTGTAAACCGTGACTCATTATTGTTTAAATACATTGTTAGAAATGAATCGGATATTCTATGCCTTATCCAAAATAATAACAACACATGAGTATGTATTACTGAAGATTACTGAATATTTGGAGCTGAAACGCGTACAGTGCGTATATTAAGTGACATCAAAATAATACTGAAATTACATCAAAATAACTGATTGCACACCAAAGGGTAAAAAATTCCGTAGGAAAATAGGCCAGTGTGTTAACCAACAAAATTATAATTTCTGAACAAAATATAAGTAGAATAAATCTTGGAAAAACACGTAACTGACAAACTGTACCGTAGTATTTTACCCAAATCCCTTAAAGAAAATCGCAGTTCACTTTGTTAAGGGAAGATTTGTTTGGCTTCCGTGGATACCGACCGTAAAGACCTGATTGATGGTAGTATTAGCACAGCCCACGGGCGTATTAGTCAGCTATTGACCCCTGACCTCATTGAGAGTGTTTCTGAAAGTATCTGTACAAGGTACTTAAACCTTAAAGAGAGAAGAGCCCTCAAAACCGCTATAGGGAAGTTGAGACACCTCTGAAGCGCTCTTCAGTATTGTTTCAAGCTTGCTTTATGTTGAAGATCTTGACAGTATTATAATATACTACATAGCTTTTTGTTTGAATTAATATTTAGTTATCGGGTGATATTAAAAATCCTATCATTATTTTCATAGATGCAAAACATGTTTTTAACCATGAAAAATATTTATTACGGAGTTTTGTAACTGTTGACCTCTATGAGAGTTGGCTTGGTAATTCAGTTTAAAAATCATCATAGTACTGTTTTACAAACCAGAGCTATCTTTATTTACAAATAGTATGTAACGTATTGCTATAACTCTAAATGACTCAACGAAGGAAACAACCACACCAACCGCTTAGAATTTGAAATGTCCTACGGAGTCGTGGAAGCATTGTATTGTAATACGTACGATGCATGAATACATTACAGTTGTTCTTGAACCAGTGAGTCATTAGAACCTTGGGTGGTGAGGTGACAAACTTACGATCAACAGACAACTTATTAATGGAATTATGTATGTGTAAAACATGATATACAGTACGTAAGTGACGGGGGCGAATGTTGGCTTGAATATGATTTAGAAAAATGAATGTCAATTAATGTTTGTTCTGTGAGGTAGGTACGACTTGTATAAAACCACTACAAAATCCTCTAGAGCCAAAAAAAATATTGACAACACATCTTCTAAAAAAGATCTAAATTAAGTGCATTTTTCTCTGTGGGAATTCCAACACTTTTTACCCTCGATTAGGACTAATCCTTGATGTCACCAAACATAGCAGCAACAACTATAAAATATATAATTTAATTAAAAATATTGCGTAAAATAGTTACCGTGGTTTTAGTTAGCTCAGGCTATTGGTTTAAACAAAAGTGTTCAGCTTCTTCGCGAAATTGTGTGAAAATACTCATACTTATGTTAATGTAGCTGCAGTATTATTTATTTTAAAGAGTATATATAATAATGATTTTTTTTAAAGAAGTTAATAACAATGAACAAGATAAAAGAAAAATTAAATGAAATAAATTGTATAGATATTTTTTTGTACATATGTGTATACTATCAACATAACATTTTATTTTATATTAAAGTGACACGTTCCGTGAAACTGGCACAGTGTCCAATTATGCATGATCATCAGATTACACACAAATGAACGCATCGTTTGAATGCGATCTGAGGCAAACTGCCCTACTTTACTATAAATAGTAACGCAGCAGTATCTCACCATATGAAGCACAAAGTGTGTGCGCTAACGTTTTTCAATGTTGATATCATAATCTGTACTGAAATACCATTATAATACGTATTTCAATGATTCTCCTCAAAGTCAGGACAATGGAACAGGACGCTTTTGTGTTTTTTTGTTAACCTGTACTGGACACGTCTTTGTTAATCGGAGCCAGTTACAATTTATTAGATGAGAATTTTATCTCTCGTTTCTTACATAATTGTATAGTAGCATTTACAATCACGTTCATAATAGTTTAGATTACTAATAAATACATTTTTGAAATTCTAGCACATCCATATTAACAAACATCGATTATAATAATAGGAAGACGACATGAATCAAATAGTTTCATAATATTTAGAATATTGCTTAATATTTATAATGTCAAGAATGAATATTAGATGGGTAGATGTTACGAGTATATTTAGTTTGGAAGATGAGTGGTTTATTTAAAATGTAACATCATCCGTTATGTCATTGTTTTGGCTTCTTCGTACTAACTCATTGTTACCTAATGGGCGTCATACCTAGATAACGACGTAGGGATTCATTACAGATAAATCCATATCACTGCAGTCTGCAGTGGAGCAGTAGTATGAACAGAAGCCTGACCAAATATGGCTCTTCGCGACTGCCTCCCTCATCGTTGCTAACCTCACTCCATTCGCAAGCACCACCAGCTACGAATACAAGCCTTAACTCGTTAGTGATAGGATTTTTAATTGAATGCGAGGTGAGGGTGGTGTGGTGAGGTCTAGCCGGGGGACTCGCCCGCCGGCGAGGGGGGTGCGGGATCGATCGGTCGTAGCGACCGCGCCCTTGACCCTCGGTTGCAGTCTGGATAGGTTCGCCAGCACTCGTTGGCAAACGGGACAGTTTCTTTAATATTTAATCTAAGACGAAAATGCAACTCAATATTTAAGAGATGCCCTGCTGAACCTCCTTTTCACAAAACCTTGTTCGACTTTGTTACTCGTGTGTTTTCGCCTGTTATGCTATTATAAAAGAAAAATGCGTCAGTCACTATAGCCGGGTCTTAAAAAGGAGAGCGAATGAGGCATAGGTATTTTAAACAAGTTTAATAAAACAAGAAGATACAAAAAAATAAATAATCAAAACTAAAATAAAAAAATTACTACGAATCAACGTTGACGTAGTAAATGTTATTTATTTAAAACTTGACGTTAATTAAAAAGATCTTCAGAATCACCAGTATTAATCCAAGTTATAACTATACATAGAAAGGAAGTAACAATATAGACTGACCAAGTACGACAGAGAACAATCTGTTAATAAGTTATACGTTATAAATAATACAGAAAAGAATGTTTGGTGGATACCCTAAATTGGGGAAAAATTTTCGTACAAGTTCATGGGTAATATAATATGTGACCCTGCCTGCTCGGGGAGACTGCCAACATTTCCATATTAAATTTATATTTACAGCTGGCTGGACTATTAAATTTGAACATTCCTTTAAATATAATATATTAGCCTGTAAATTCATTAAAATTTAATATAAAAATAGATGCTGACTGATCTGTGGCTCTATGTTACACATTGATCATAAAATTTGCATCATCTCCAAATCAGTTATTAAACTGTAACTAACTGTAGAAGAAATGTTTAAATTATTAGAAACATAATACTTTATTTACAAGATACAATAGAATAAAATATTAATACAATACAAGATACCAAAGAGAGATAAAATGATAACAATTGGGAAATACGATTATCGAGTATTTTGCCATGCTAAGAAGCACTGGCATAAAAGTTTGTTAATTTAAAATAATTATAATGAAATCGTATATGTCTTGGAAATCGAAACAGCTTTCTAAAGCCCCTGGCATGAAAGTCGAGAGTCATAAGTAGTCATAACAGACTTGCATTCGGTTAACTTCAGACAGAGCATAAACTGCATCATCAATTTGCTTATTTCAAATCTACGAGTATAGTGACTCAGGCTTGTATAATTTTTACAATATGCGTAGGCTGCAAATGCCAATTGGCATACATGAGTACGAGACGCAACGGTTAACAGTCAAAGTTTATGATAAAGGCAAGAAAATACTATCACTGCTGTCCACCAATATATTATTATGGCAGGCTGTTCCAAAAAAAGTTGTCTCTTCAAAAGCTATCTGTGAATTTTTTATTACAATAACAAGGATCAAGTTGGAATTTGGTTGCGTGATATTAATAGGTACGTTCACGTGCTACAAAAAGCTCTTGAAACTATTCATTGCGCACCTGATCGTTTTCCTGTCGTTTCAATTCGTGTTTCAACACATACTAAGTGCAAGGTGACTTAATAGGGAGTGTCTGCCTGCATACTCACTTGCGTGTGATTGAATTGCTGTCACTAGAAATCCAGGTAGAAAACCATTTGAATGAAATTCCATAGTAGTTATCAATGAATGCTCGCCAAAATACTATTCACGAAATATCTTGACTAGTCTTCATCAAAGCATCATCCAGAAATAGTGCATCGTTTGACGTCACTAACGCTCCGGTTGCCAGACACGCGGGTGTGTCTGATCTAATTATAAACGAGTATATATTTGGAACAGTAGGTCAGTAAACTACGAAAAATCTATTTACAAAGATTGATCCCAGGTTCAAGTTTAAGGTCACTGATTATTATTGTAGTGCTATATAATATAACTCAAAAAATGTATAATGATTGGGAGATTAATTTATCTACAAATGATATTTATGATCTCTTTAACAAAGTAAAGTCTAGCAGTAGCATTTTCTAAGGAAAAAACGTCTAAATTAAAATCATCGTGTCTCTAGCTCTACCAATTCCATTTCTTACTAGAACAATAGCAGCCGGCATTGCAGCAGTACATTCAAATAAACAATTAATGAAATGGGCTCTATGGACTGACCTCTCCCACTTCCATTCCATTAGCGGTATTGGAAGTACTCACGCCACGATAACTGTTTTAATCATCTTTTATGTTCGTAATGTGCTGTCATTATTAGACTAAACCACTATCTTCATGGCAACACTAAGATGTAATGCTCCATCAACTAGAAGTTTATAATTCTCAGTAGAACGGTAAAAGCTGTTTTCAGTAGTATAAGTCGTATTAGTGACCGTTCGATGACTTTGCATTAGAGATAAGATAGAAACTGCCTGATCACTGCTGTAGATAGACGCTTTACAAGAATTGGAGATTTGTGTCAAGCGTTCGTCAACGGTACTCTTGTCTTTCACTTTCGACTAGTAGATGAAATGTGTACGTATGAAAGTTCAAGGAAATAAATCGCCAATTTATACCGGTATATAAATTATTTTTATTAAAAAAATGTTGTTAGTGACTTTAATAAATAAATCAAAAATCTTTGTCAAAATTGTTTTACGTAATATGCATATTACGTACGATACCTTACAACCTATTTAAATACTGTACTTAAAAAATAGATCACAAGCGTAATTTGAGCCGCCCATTTTGGGGACTGGTGTAGGGCATCATAAATTAGGAACAGTCAATCTGGAGTTTAGAAGCACTTCCTGTGCACAATCGAGGGGCCAGACTCGTCGTACTCCTGTTTCGAGATCCACATCTGTTGGAAGGTAGATAGGGAAGCCAAGATAGATCCTCCGATCCATACGGAGTATTTCCTCTCAGGAGGCGCGATGATCTTGATCTTCATTGTTGATGGTGCCAGGGCAGTGATCTCCTTCTGCATACGGTCAGCGATACCTGGGTACATGGTGGTACCACCGGATAATACTGTGTTGGCGTACAAGTCCTTACGGATGTCGACGTCGCACTTCATGATGGAGTTGTATGTGGTTTCGTGGATGCCGTTAGCTTCCATACCCAGGAACGAGGGCTGGAAGAGGGCTTCAGGGCAACGGAACCGCTCGTTTCCGATGGTGATGACCTGACCGTCGGGGAGCTCGTACGACTTCTCGAGCGAGCTGCTGGAGGCGGCAGTGGCCATTTCCTGCTCGAAGTCGAGGGCGACGTAGCAGAGCTTCTCCTTGATGTCACGCACGATTTCTCGCTCGGCGGTGGTGGTGAACGAGTAACCGCGCTCAGTGAGGATCTTCATCAGGTAGTCTGTGAGGTCGCGGCCGGCCAAGTCCAGACGGAGGATGGCGTGGGGCAGGGCGTATCCCTCGTAGATGGGGACTGTGTGGGACACACCGTCACCGGAGTCCAGCACGATACCGGTGGTACGACCGGACGCGTACAGGGAGAGCACGGCCTGGATAGCCACGTACATGGCGGGTGTGTTGAAGGTCTCGAACATGATTTGTGTCATCTTCTCTCTGAAATAGATAAAAACATTATTAATATTCTTCCACGTGGTGTAGAATGGAAGTGAGCGCTCTATAGCGCCATGTAACGTTATGTGACGTCAGCCGCAATCGCGGTCATTGAACGTACCTGTTGGCCTTGGGGTTAAGGGGAGCCTCAGTGAGCAGGACTGGGTGCTCTTCAGGGGCGACACGGAGTTCATTGTAGAAGGTGTGGTGCCAGATTTTTTCCATGTCATCCCAGTTTGTGACAATGCCGTGTTCAATTGGGTATTTGAGTGTGAGGATTCCTCTCTTGCTCTGGGCCTCGTCACCGACGTATGAGTCCTTCTGTCCCATGCCGACCATCACACCCTGGTGGCGCGGGCGTCCCACAATTGAGGGGAACACGGCGCGGGGCGCGTCATCGCCCGCGAAACCGGCCTTGCACATACCGGAGCCATTGTCCACGACCAACGCAGCAACTTCCTCGTCGCACATTTTGATTTATTCTGAAATAGGCAATATCCACTTATTAATTTCAGTTGTCCGATTTATTCAGCACTGTTGCCTGTCACGAGATACACTTCACTAAATTTTGAATTACGTAATCAGTATTACGTAATAGTATCCATCACCTGAACACTTGACAAAAAATGTGTAAACAATGCTTCTATTACTACAAGTTACTTCGCGTGTCCGTTAAATTATTTCTTCAATCGAATAAAATGCAAACGCAAAATGAAACTTACTGTTAAATTAAGTTAATGACTAAACAACGAGTACACTCCGCGTCGCTACGCTGGCCACTACTAAATGAGCACCGGCACGTGAGGATAAACTATATAAAACTGGCCTTATCAGCGCTCGCACACTTATCGGCAACAATTTATTTTCCACCAATCACGAGCTCCCTCCACTTTTGTCACCATATATGGAGATGCGGTAAACATACTCATACGGCTGGTGTTGCCAGAGTCGAGCTCGTAGAGTCCTCACTAGCAGTATTAAGTTATTTTTAGAGCGTTAACCACAAGGTTAAGGATAAGTCTTGGAATTGGACGTTTAGAACGCGCCACGCGCCACCCTTTCTGTTTAGTGTAAACAAAGTGTTCGTATAGCAAAGAAAGCAGCGTGTTTGGTAGATTAAACGCATATTAAACATTTAAACGTGTTTGATAGAGTTTCAAAACGTAGATTATAAAAATGTCCATGCATTTACATGAACTAATGCTGGTAGGCCATGAACTTTAATTATTATATTAATATAATAAATAATGACAAAGATATTTTAAATCTATAGCCTAATAATGTAGAGCGTTTTGCGGTTTGTATTGTTGTTTATTTAAATAACATATCGAATAACAATGTTTCTGCAATATTTTATTTATCGCAATACAGTATTATTGACAAGGAAAATCGAGAAGAAGAAGGAAAATATAATTTGAGAGAATTTTCCCTGTATTTTGTCTATAATAATTTATAAATATCTGTTCATAATTACTAATTTTCGCCGACTTCAAGAGTATTTTTTGAACTGGTATCACATCGTGTAATCACGCTGATAAAACGGGCCCACTGATAACGAATGATGCTACACGTAACACTTACGTGGTTTATGGAAGTTTTGGGATGTACAAATAGGTACTACAGAAAATCCGCGTCACTAGTTTGATGATTATTTGATAATTAATCATCAAACTAGTGACGCGGATTTTATACTAGTGCACTAGTTTTAAGATTAATTTGTATTGTGAGTTTGTAACTAGTATTTTACTAGTGATAAATTATAAATTAAAAGGAAAATCTGGTGTAGGATTATTAATCATTATTAATCAATTTCCTCAAAGTCGCTAAGGTATGTAGATCATTTCTTGCGATATTGATAATGTTAAATTGAATCATCATTATTAATTTCATATCGCACCATGCCAAGGTAACTGATAAATTGGTTTCGCTCGAAGAATAAAATGTAGGTTTGCTATCACAAAATATAATAACTGTATTATGATTATTATTGTAGGTAAAATTTTAGTTACTTATTTTAGAAATAAAAAGGGTCGAAACGAAGTACCTATTTGAAATATTATGTTATTAGGTACCTAGTTAAATAAAAGTGAGAAAGGCATGTCTAACACTCCAGAAAATAAATTCAAAATTATTCACAAATAATTTTATAATTTTATTAACACCTTTTGGGGTCAAACGATTCGCACTAAATGTCTGCTGCATAACGTAGGCATACCTATTAGTGAATTTTACAAATTATTTCCGGTGTTTCCTTTTATGTATTTCGTATTATGACCTACTTAGCAATTTCCAAGGTATGAGCGTGAAGCAGTCCCTAAGAGTTCGTGTAATATCCTTGACCTCGTCAACGTCGCACAGTGGACAATTTTTGAGGTCAAACGCGATTGTCCTATTTACTTAACCACTAAGTAGCAGCCCAGGTGTAGTGTTCACCAGTTTCAGGTAAAATGAAGATTATTTTGATCATTTCAGGTCAATAGTAGGTACATTTAGTTTATACTATGATCGGAATTAATTATGATCTCTGATATTTAGCTCAAATTATAAGAAAAGCATGATATTGAAAAATCTGGCATCGCTACTGGGGAATTTTCGATTAACTACTAATTGTTGTCGTTTTGTTAAATATAAACCTTAGTTAAATTAAATCATAATATTACACAGTCTACTGATATGTATTAATTAATTTTGGAGTAAGTTCATAATTTAAATTACGTTTCACGACATGTTATATAAACATTAAATTGACTTCCGGCAGAGCTCAGCCAATCAAAACGTTTGGTTAATGTTCCCGCTCCGTTGTTAACGCATGGCCCTTCACGTGTTTCCCCACTACTCCCACCACCACTACCGGTGGCCGGGCCATGCGTCGACTGGACGGAGCGTGAGGCATTCATTCTCGGACCTCGGTCGTGTACACTACAATTAGCAGAAGCTATGCCAAATTTATTGTAAATGGAGTGATAATTGATAATTACTGTTACTACCAAGTTGTTAATAAACAAGTTGTAAAATTGAACGTGGTTTCAATCCGGAGATTGCTTCAGCTCAGAAGAGGGATCGCTCACGAATTTTCCACAAAAGGTATTGTTAACACTTGTTATTTTTTTTTCTCTCTACCTACATTTTTTTTTTTTTCTTTTTCTCCTTTTGAAAAAATAACCGTTACATATTACACACTGCATTTGGTCAAGGCTACTCTTTGACAATGCCGTTACATATCACACATTGCATTTGGTCAAGGCTACTCTTTGACAATGCCGTTACATATCACACATTGCATTTGGTCAAGGCTACTCTTTGACAATGCCGTTACATATCACACATTGCATTTGGTCAAGGCTACTCTTTGACAATGCCGTTACATATCACACATTGCATTTGGTCAAGGCTACTCTTTGACAATGCCGTTACATATCACACATTGCATTTGGTCAAGGCTACTCTTTGACAATGCCGTCACATAATCGCACAAAATTACATACGATTCAATGTTAAACAATTCTACCATTCGTCGTTGTCTAGGGTTGATAAAAGTAAGAAACGGAAATCTGGCTTTGTTTTTTTTTCCTTTTCAGATAAAAACGGGTGACCGCTCTCCGATATCACCGGTGACGCTCAACTCGCAGCCGGGACATCGTGACACTCGTGCTAGAAGCCGTAGCCGCCAATCTTCGGTCAGCAAGGATCCTTGATAGCAGAGTACGACGCAAGGAAAATTTTTCGCCAGATTCGCACCGACTGAGGTATTGTGAAGTTAGAAGATTGAATTTGGTCCGTCTTAGTCTTTGTCAACTCTGTTGCGTCGTTGTTATTGTTGGGGATATTACAAATATTTTTAATAGTCGCCCATAGCTGATCATTTTGATGTTTGTTTTAATTCTATGTAAAAGTTCTGTGAGAAAGTTACGGTACCGTTTGTAGCTTATTTGTATTATGTGGTCATGCGGAATTTTCCTTGCTTGTAAATGAAGTTTGTCTCTCGTTTTTTTTTTGACAACGTATTAATCCGGAAGTCTCCACGGCTTTAGGTTATTGCGTGACCGTTTTGTTTTAATTATTTTTTTTTTCTTTTTGAAATGTCTTTTAATTCTTTTACCTAAAATATCTGAGAAGGAGTTGACTGCTTCGTTGGTGTCACTACTTTCAAGTACTGTACTCCAGTCAGCTAAGGAGATATTTGCCACTAGATTCTGTAAGTCAACTTGATGTTGAACTCTGTTATTCGAAACCTGTGCTGTAGGTATAGTGGAGAGCCCGGCAATGCAAATAAAGTGGTCAGTTATATTGCTTCTGCATACAATACCTAAAGCTTCTTCGGGTGAATTCCTGATGAAGATGTGGTCTAGACATGTTTTGCTACGTGTGGGTTCTGCCATCGCAGGTATGAGTTGATGCTCAGCCATAAGGCACCTGTAGTCTTTTTATTTTTTATTTCTATTTTATTTATTAACTACACACAACAAATTACAATCATTAAAATACCTAAATGTAGTGTAGACAATTATGTCTGGATAGCAATCCAAAAATATGTGTAACATAAGGACATGCAATAAGGAGGACGTGTGAATTTAAAGACAAGTTACAATAATCCAGTGACATTCAAGTAACATACCTACAAAATTTAAAGCAACACCTGTAAGCTAAGCAGGTGTGCTTACCTCTTAAATGTATAAATAAATAATTAGTACAACTAATAATTAGAGCCGGCACACGGGTACTGGTCAGACCCTGCATCGAGGCCTTCGGGTGTGAGATAGAGGATATCCTTTAATGTTTTATATGATGAGAAAGTTTGGGAGTGAAGTTATTTAACTTAATGTTGTCTTTTGCCATTTCATTAAACTGACGAGCCATTTTGACAAGAGGACTGTAAAACGAGGTGTTGTTTTTAAAAAGTCTGTAAACAAAGGGATTGATTTTGTTGAGCCTACGAGCACTGTTTAGTGTTAAGTGAGATTTCGGGAAGTAAATTAGGAGCGTCTATTATTGAATGAATGACTTTGTAAAAGTATAATGAAATCAAAGTATTTCGACGTGTCTAGTTTTTGTACGTTAAACTTGGATAGTCTTGGCTGATAGTTTAGATTGGAGCGACCAAACTGTTGACGGTAGCATAACATTCTCATGCATTTAGTCTGGCAACCTTTCGCTAGGGCTATCACTAAGGATATCAATATTGGCATCACCTGCAAGAATAAGCGTTTTCATGTGTCTGGGGTTATTTAAAATACCGTTTAGTGATGATAAGAATACTTAGGTCTATATTAACAAAAGGAGATCGGTACATTCTTAGCACTAAAACATCATTTGACCATAAACCTGAAAATAATTGAACAAATAATATCGAAACTCGTAACTTTGACTGGTATTCTATATAAAAATTGCTTTCCTAGGAAAATACGCTATTTAGTATACAATACATTAGTAAATGAAATGAAATTGTTTATTTCGGATAACAAATAATGGATCCATAGAAATGTTAGTAGCGCTTAATATTTGTTAGTTCAGTTTAAAGTACTCATTGGACCTGACATGCATGGATACCCAGTGTCGAAAGAATGGGCTATCCATTTTGTTGGCAAGCACCTGCAGAAGAGTGTTCGAGCTGCCTCGGACCAGTAAAACCACACATAGGATATTAAATAGAAGTCTGGGGTACGGTTCAAAGAAAACAAAACAAAATAATTAAGATTTTATTCAATTATAATTTTCTTTTCACATCTACAGAAAAGGTGTACAAAGAAACGAAAAAAGTGGATATCTCTCAAACTTATACATATTTTAGATGTACATACTGGTAAGAAAAATATTAATGAAATGCATACCAACATTGCTTTCACAAAGAAATTGTGTGAAAACCTAGAACAAACTATGGGAAGAGAAATGTTGAATATGAAGGTGCTCAGCTATATAATAAGCTCCCATTGTGGGTGAAAAATGCCGAATCCAGAGTTGCTTAAAAAAAAAAAAAAAAATGCTTAAATCTTACATTCAAAAATAAAATGTAATTCTAATTACGTTTATTTAGTTATTTACACAATGTTCTATAGGTAATGTCTATAAGTCACATAAATCAAACATTGAATTGAATTATCAAAAACATTAAAACTAATAAATAAATAATAATAAGTGAAACAAAAATGATAATAGTAATAACTAATAAAAGTTATCCCTATTCCATAACTTTTTACACTTTAATACATACACTTATTTTCTCAACATTAAATTAAAATTTTCCCAAAAGGCGATTTTGTAAACTAAAATTGTCAAAAGCCTTAATCTAGCCGTTGCATTTCTTTGTACATCCATGTCGGAACAGGGCATGATGTCTATATTCCCAATTACGACGGTACTTTATAAACACTTTATTAAATATTACCGTCTATAGTGGTCTTGTTTGCAATATTTGTAATATTAAGTGCTCGATCGCTGATTCATAATTTTAGTTGTAAGTTATTATATTTTGTTTCTCAGTTATGGAATACCCATTGTAATTCAAATGAGAAATAATGAATTTCTTTAACCATGGTGTCGATGACGACGATGTAGTCTATAATATCGACTTCTACCTTTATTCAATAGAATTGATTATAATCGATTGTAATGCATAGTCAAATACAATGCAATCGATATTGTCGATGATGTCGATCTAATCGATGTAATTGACCTATCGTCTAAGATAGTATCGTTATGGGGGTACAGTTCAGCTGGCACCTGAGTGTCAACCCAACTTTATGACGTTTTGTGAATAAAAAAATAAGGGTAGAAATTGCAGATTAGTCAATTACAACATAATAATCGACACTAACTATGGTATTGGCTTAATTTCAGTATCGATTTAATCGATAGTATTTTCAATAAACTAGAACATACTATTTGTAGCATTTGGTCATTTTGCCTATAGATAAGGATTTTCTTATCCTTGAAGCTTACTTTAGTAAATATAAATAAATGCGTTTGTCATCTTAGTCACAGAACATATACTAAAGTACCCTAGTCCTAATTAAAAGCGCCTTTTCCCCGCAGTTTGGATGGAATTTTCTCTAGTCAAAACTTTCTTATTTAGTGAGACTAACGCCGCATAGTGACGAGCGAATTGATTGAATTTAATATTTTCTAATACACTATGGGTAATAAGTATTTATTACTGGAATTACTTTGTAGTCACGAGATTTCAGGGTTATAGGAAGGAATATGAAAGAACTTGAAATTGTGGATTCACTGTATCTCCCCATAAATTTCTATCACAGCCTCATAGAACTTTGGGTTACTAATATGTAAAATGGCAACGTAGATTAGAGATCAGTATTTGGCCAAATATAAAATTAGAGGTGAGGGTTTTTACACCCTTACAGGGTTACAAGAGCAAAGAACATAATTATGCTACTGTATCAGTCAGTCATTCGGTCAGTCAGTCGGTCAGTCGGTCAGTCAGTCAGTCTGTCAGTCGGTCGGTCAGTCAGTTGGTCAGTCGGTCGGTCAGTCAGTCGGTCAGTCGGTCGGTCAGTCAGTCAGTCAGCCAGTCAGCCAGCCAGCCAGCTAGCAAGTGGATAGAAGCGATTCACTCCTAGTTTAGGCGAGTGGATAGAAGCGATTCACTCCTAGTTTAGGCGAGTGAATAGAAGCGATTCACTCCTAGCTACCAGTCGAATTGAAAAATGTTGTCTATAAAAGTGAATTCAGGAAAAAAAACTGAGGTTTTTTTTATTGGAACAGTGCTCTTACAGTTTAGAGGATTTTCTTTCTACCAATGCATAAAATAACTAGTCTTTGAATTTATTGGTATGTTTTATTAAGTGAAGATTGCATGACATTTGTATTAATTATTAAGAGCTTGAGATTATTGTAATAGTTATAAATTGTTATTTATTAACTAATTGTATTTATTCTTATTGTATTGTTTTTTTAAATTTAGGTGTAATGTGATTTTATTTAATGCCTTATTATTCAATTTATGCCTAATTATTGTAATTTATATACTTTCAACCATAATTTTATTGTTGATGAAATAAATTGAATTGAAAGTTTAGGCGAGTGAATAGAGGCGATTCACTCCTAGTTTAGGCGAGTGGATAGAAGCGATTCACTCTTAGTTTAAATTCAAATTCAAACTCAAATCGTTTATTGCGAGTCACATTACAATGTAAGGTTGGTAATTAATATTGACACAAAGGTATACATGTGACGCCCTGTAAGGGCATTGCAACATAAAAATATAAAATGTAAAAACTTAAGAAAGCTTAATATTGAATATTATGGTTATCTATTCATAAATTAGCATTTTTAATTGGAATATAAATTGAAATAGCTTTCACATTGCACATATTACTTGAGAATATTTTTATGTTTAGGCGAATGGATAGAAGCGATTCACTCTTAGTTTAGGCGAGTGGATAGAAGCGATTCACTCCTAGTTTAGGCGAGTGGATAGAAGCGATTCACTCTTGTTTATTTAGAAGTGAATAGGAGCGATTCACCCCTTACACAAGTTAATGAACACTATTAATTAACGAAGATAATAAACGAGTAAAGTAAGAATGTATTTATTTATATAACTTATTTGTTTGTTTATGTCAAGCGAAAAGTGTTTATATTTGTGTTATTAAAGTATCTTTGTTAGAGTACCTTGTAATTGTAGTTGTTTGTAAAGTGTTTGTTATTGCCGAAATTATATTGTTATTGTAAATGGTATCTAAATTGAATTATTCGAGACGAAGTCAGAGACGAAGTCAGAGACGAAGTCAGAGACGAAGTCAGAGGCGAAGTCAGAGACGAAGCCAGAGATTGAGGTAAGGTCAGAGGCAAGGTCAGAGGCAAGGTCAGAGACAAGGTCAGAGACAAGGTCAGAGACAAGGTCAGAGACGAAGTCAGAGACGAAGTCAGAGGCGAAGTCAGAGACGAAGTCAGAGACGAAGTCAGAGGCGAAGTCAGAGACGAAGCCAGAGATTGAGGTAAGGTCAGAGGCAAGGTCAGAGACAAGGTCAGAGACAAGGTCAGAGACAAGGTCAGAGACAAGGTCAGAGACAAGGTCAGAGACAAGGTCAGAGACAAGGTCAGAGACAAGGTCAGAGACAAGGTCAGAGACAAGGTCTTATATATTATAATATTGTATTGTTCCCTTGTTTTGTTAATGTAATAATCTAAATTGAATTGTAATCTTAAGCTTAAAAGACATTATTTTTTTATTGTTAAGCTTTTTAAATTTGACATTTGTTTTGTATTGAAATATTATTTGATAAACTAGGTACTGAATGTGATATTTTAATATGCTAAACTTTTATATTCGTATACCTACAAAGGTTGCAGTGATACTATTTTATACCTGTATAATAAGATCTAGTGGTGACACTGCCACTTACTCACGAATAAATGATTTTGTATTTGTATTTGGAAAATTGTCAGTCAGTTCAGACATTATTGCCTTTGTAACGATTTTTTTTTTATACGTTGTATAAGCATACAACTATTATAGGCAGAATGTAGTCACTTGTTAATAAATTCACTTTCATAATAAGTAAAACATACATGAGGACATGTATTATAGTTGGATGGCCGAGCTGTTGTCGTTTTGTTAAATATAAACCTTAGTTAAATTAAATCATAATATTACACAGTCTACTGATATGTATTAATTAATTTTGGAGTAAGTTCATAATTTAAATTACGTTTCACGACATGTTATATAAACATTAAATTGACTTCCGGCAGAGCTCAGCCAATCAAAACGTTTGGTTAATGTTCCCGCTCCGTTGTTAACGCATGGCCCTTCACGTGTTTCCCCACTACTCCCACCACCACTACCGGTGGCCGGGCCATGCGTCGACTGGACGGAGCGTGAGGCATTCATTCTCGGACCTCGGTCGTGTACACTACAATTAGCAGAAGCTATGCCAAATTTATTGTAAATGGAGTGATAATTGATAATTACTGTTACTACCAAGTTGTTAATAAACAAGTTGTAAAATTGAACGTGGTTTCAATCCGGAGATTGCTTCATAATTAAGTTTCTTATCCTCGGATAAACGGTGTTTTAACTTTGACGTGTTTATGCGATTCCAGGACAGACACAGACACGCAGTCAGACTGTTTTGTATGTCTGTCTCTGGCATCGCATTTCAATGCCTAAATTCAGCTAAGTACTCGTATAGTTATTTTTTTCTGTGAGAGAAATGTTCACACTTGCCAGGGGGGCATGGTGGTGTGTGGACTCCCGGCCGGCCACCCCCCCAGAAAGAGGGACTAGTATCTAGCTTTACCCACTAAAACCCTTAGCGATACTTTTTCGCTATAGGCTGTCTCCCCAGTAGGCAAATTGTTAGCGGCAGACTGAGTTTGCGGCCTATCCTATCGATTTAGTACGCCTTTCCATGTATTAGAAATGGAGTTACGCCTTTCCATATATTAGAAATGGACTCCATTTCTAATACATAGAAAGGCGTACCCGTAAACTCAGTCTGCCGCTAAAAGTTTGCCTACTGGGGACAAGTGGTGATACTGTTGGACTTCAAAACCATGGACGGTCACGAGATTCACCACCAGCCAGCTATAATCACATCATTGACAGTGTATCCTCAGAAGTGACTGTAATCTAAACGTGCGGTTTTGGTCTGCTTAGTAAGATTTAATTTCTCCTCGAGTTTTCACCTATGCTTTCTCTGTGAGTCGGCAGTTTTGTTCTGATTACTACAGATGCTAACATTAACCCGAATTCCGTATTTAATTAGCTAAAACTTTATTAGTAGTTTGATGCATAAATGTATTATAACTGGAGATTATAATTGCTAGTTGGTCTTGGAGCTACTTTATTCTATTTACTGCAAAATGTTAGTGGCATATTCGTTACCTACGAAAAGTCGTAATTTTTATGATAGATATTATTATTAGGTTGAGAATCAATGATAATGCTTTTGATAGCAATACCTATCAATTCTATTCAAGTGAGACTTTTTTATGCGTTGCATGAATTGATCAGTGGCTCACGGTATCGCGGTATAGGTACAGTAACATTTTGCTTTTAACATTAAACTGCAATTAAAATGCTGAAAATATAATATACTTAAATACACTACGATTTTTAACCTGATCTCTAGATTTTTCCTCAATTTTGAAGAATGTGTACCATGTGCAGGCCGGATATGAAACATCTCCTTTAACCTTTTCCACGCCACGCTTTTTTCCGAAAATGGCGCCCCACACGCCACGACCGTTTTGAGACGCATTTATAGTAGTGCGGAGACACTATGTTATCGAGGTTGATTAAAAATGTTAATATTGTAATGATTTTAAACTAATGTTTGAATTAAAATCACCCTATTGTTCAAATATAGAAAGAATAAAACAATTTTGAAATAATTCAGGAGGATATTTTTTTATTTAAAGCGCAAAAATATATCTTAGAGGAATTCCCTTTCGCATCACTATTTGTCTGATATATAAGACTTTGGCGTACCAGATGAAGCGCAGCAGAAGGCATACAGGCTTTATCTAGTTTTAGTGATGTGACTACTTCCGGTTTGGGTATCATAATATCGATAAGTTTGTAAATAAATGTTATTAATAACGATAATTGCTATACTGCTACCCCATTCTCGCACCGCCCCTCGCCCGCACCCTTTAAATAAATCTAAGTCATTCCAAAATAAAAAGTTGTTAGGGCAGGTTTTCAGTGGTGTAGCAATGGCCGGGAGGGGGGGGGGGCAGTCCGCCCCGGGCGGCACTTTTTAGGGGGCGGCAAAATTTCACAAGAAATAATAAAAAATAATAAGAAATAATAATAATAAATATCTCTGGACATTATTCACACAGTTGAATGGGACACGGGTGCCAGATAACGGATAAACATTACTTATATACTTTTTTTGTAAATACATACATATTATACATAGAAACACCCAGGGCGATACAAACAGACATGTTCATTCACACAAATGTTTGTACACTGCGGGGATCGAACCCGCGACCTATGGTGCAATAGCCGACTTCTCGACCACTACACCAAATGGCTCGTCAATAAAAAAAATGGAACCATTTTATATTTTTATCGCAACTATTTGTAGTATAAAATTTAAAGTTGAAGTATCCCTTAATGGAATAGGCTGCAGTGACCACTTACCGTTTGACAATTGAAGAAGTAAAAAAAAAAAAAAAAAAAAAAAAAAAAAAAAAAAAAAAAAAAAAAAATGCATAATTAATAGCTTGCTTTGTATTTTTTATTAACAATTCCGCCAATAAGTATTTTTTTCGGAAATGAAAATGACATCTGACATAAACAGAACGTTTCGTTTTATCAAAAACAGTCATTGGAAAAAGTCCAAAAAAAAAAAAAAAAAATTAAAAAAAAAAATCATGTCATGTCACAGTAAACTTTATAACGTTTCGTTCCTTGTGATTGCATAGGTGGAACGGCGCCATCTATTGAGAACTAACAAAACGGGCAAAATCGCCCATTTTATTGTCCGAAATTAACGATTTTTTTATTTTATTTTTTATTTTAAAGGTAATTAATAATATTATGTTTCATGAAAATTCTTTTTACACAGCAACAACTATGGGATTGTTGTTTCATTAGACAACATTATTACATAATTATATTGCAGTTACGATACGAATAACACAACTGACACAAAATATTAATTGCAACGAATGTGTCACATTTTAAAAACATATATTCAGAATACCTTCAATTCACATCACTAAATTAATTTTTCTAGAAACATCCATCGTCTCTGACGTCACATCCTGTCTTATATATCAGACTTTGGCGTACCGTGATAATGAAAAGATTCATTACGATAGTGTTGGGAAATACAACTGTCGATACGTGCAATATAATATAAAAAGTGAGCTGGTTTTGTACGATTTCACATGAAATATTGACCATCTTAAAATAATCTCGTAATAAGGTTATGCTTATGTATCATATTAATTGAAAATATTTACGATTTGAAGTAAATACTGTAGTATTTTGTATATATATTATAGTATTGGGTACGTCACTATCTGTCGCATATATCAGACTTTGGCGCTGGGCTATTACGTAAAATGTCTCTAAGATGTTGGCCAAAAAAAGGTTTGTTTTGTAAGGGTTTTTAGGGTAAAAAGACGTGAAAATATTCTGCAATTTTAACTTAATTTTATTCTGTACACATTAAACGTTTGAAAATATTCACAAAAAAAATTATTAAACTCATTCAGGCAAGTAAAAATACAACGTTTCTTGATCCTGTTTTTTTGTCTGATATATCAGACGTTGGCGTGGTGGGCACGAAAATGGTTTGTCTGATATATCAGACATTGGCGTGGAAAGGGTTAAAAAAATGTAATTAGGAATGTTTTTCCTGTCTAGATTTTTCTTTGTATTTTATTATTAAGTAGGTACCTATTAGTACTTGTATTTGTGATACCTTCATTTGTTTCTGAATCAGAAACATTCAAATTCTAATACCCATCAAGTGTTCACTGTTCAGGCTACTTAGGGGTCATTGACCCCTGACCTCGCTGTGTATGTGATGAGGACAATAATTTTATACTTTTTTTTATTTATTATCATAATAAATATGTAGTACAAACAGATATAACAAACGTAGATATTTGTGCATACAAACGTTTGTAGGTAGGTGGTAGGTACTGTGCGCTAAATGGAATTCACAATTTCTAATGTGGTAGCCAACTTCTCAACTATTACTTACAAATTATTCACAAAATTGCATACCAAAATACCTAACTGAAGGCATGGTAGGTAGCAAGTTGAAATCTACTTGGGAAACAGGTGCCTGTGACCAATCTATTGTTTCAATAGAATCACAATGCATGGTCTCGATAATCATATTTGGGTCGTTTAAAAGATCCGTCAATCATCATTATTGTCATCTATCTCGGTGCTGTGCAGAATGTGCAAATCATTTCGTACCTACGTCGGTTATGCTATCTACTTGACCGAGTGGATCAAAACTAGAACATGTTTAACCGACTTCAAAAAGTAGAGGAGTTACCAAAAGTTTGTGTTTTAACGTGTCACAATTCATAACTTTTTACTGGGTGTACCGATTTGATGATTATTTTTTTAGTCTTCTTTTTTAGTCTTCTGTGAGGCCTCCGCAGACTGGATATCCACCAAAAGTTTTTGAACATCTGTGGTTAATCAAGTTTTGCCGGAAGCCTCCCATTATTATATTATACCTATATATATACCTACCTAGTACCTACCTAGGATAGTGTATTATTTTTTAACACGCATAATTATTTAACATACTAACTAACTAATGAGTACCTGCACCAAATTAACGCGCTAAGCGTTTTCCTTTTATTGGAATGATTTGTGTGCGTCAACAGATTTGTAATCTTTGGCCAACAGTACCGAGAATTTAAGAGATGAAATTGATTCACCATTCGAAAATTTGCTTTCGATGCTGAATCGAATTGCACTAAGTTGAGCTATAATTATATTTTATGTCACAAAACAAGTTTTCAGTAGTTAGGTATTATTAAATAAGATACAAAAACTAGGTTTTAGGTAATACCTAACCAGGTGATTTTGATTAATATGTTTGCTAGTCACCATACCGTATAGTGTTGATGTTATGTACAATGACGTTCAATTAGTTATGTAATTCAAACATAAATTCTGAATAAAACATGTATGTAACAAATACCTATCTACCTATATCGTTCGATTTAATTTTCGTCATCTGTCATGTCATCATGTGACATAAACTTTGGTGAGATGTTGTTTTCCTTTGACCGTGATAGGTATCCATTAATGTGGCAACCCTGGGAACACTAAGAGACCGTTGGCAGAAAGCAGATCTGCTGGAAAGATGATATCCTTCGAAAGCTGGCCAAAATTTGATGCTGTTAGCCTAGAATAGAACAAGGTGAAGGGGAGGAATGACACAAAACTGGTTAATGAAGGCTTAGCATGATGATGAACTGTACGTACTACCTACGCATGCACTGTGCGTAATCTGTAATCTAGATAGGTACCAAGTAACATTATCTTGTCTGAAAAAGTTATGTACGCTTTAAGGCTGGTTTTAGTCTCACGCGCACCGTCAGCGCTCACAGCTCAGCGCGTAGTTTGTCAGCGCTGACGACCGCGCGAGCGCCTCTGGCTTCAGTGAGCGTTTTAGTGTCGCGCGCACGGTGGTCAGCGCTGATAGCTACGCGTCATTCAAAAACGCTTCCTAGAAGTTCATAGATCTCGGCCATCAGCGCTGACGGTACGCGTGCCGTCAGCGTGAGACTAAAACCAGCCTAAGATGATACGGTTATTATGCAATGATCTTTAACAAGGTATGAGTCAATTTAAGAGTCATTTAAATAAACACGAAACGATTTACGAATTGCGTCGAAAATCCCAAAAAGGCTGTTATGATGACAGCTGCTATTCATTAGTCGTTAGTGAGTAGGTACTTTGGTCTGCTTAATGATGGGTACGTCCTTACTCCCTAATACTCGTATGTGTGTACATAATACCTGTTCTCATTACAGTAGTTACTAGTATTATATTACATTATTGGTTGTAAAGAATAGATGAAGAAACCTTATTGATAAGAAGGTACAAATAAACATCCAGAATTCAGTTTCAGACACATCAATGTACCTACCTACCTACGAATACCTATAACGGATTAAAACGTAAAGCGGTGTAATACAATTCTTGGAGAGTATGTAATAATAAGAAATGTGACCCTCTGCAGCTTTGTATGAATCACCCCAAATCTTTCTTTCTCAGTAGATATGCTGAGTGCTGACAAATTCGTCTCATGAGTAAATTATCATTTAATCAAATTCATAGTGGCGCGACTGAGTCACCACAACGCAGTATAATCTGACAGTATGTCCAATATACTTTTTTAAATAAATTAATAAAGTGCCTTAATAAAACCTATTTCATACAGATGAAATGTAAAATATTGAAATAATACAAATATTTGCTTAAATTCTTGGACAGTTTTGCAAAACACTCCTCTAAAGATTACCACTGCCTATTCCAAAGAAATAGACAGATGTAAATCCGAAGTAGACAATAATTATGTACTTAATACATGATGTTGATTTAATTTTTTTTTTATTATATAAGGAAAGTGTAAGTTAAAACATAGCAAAGAAATATCCCTGGCTCTGTAGGATGAACACGAGAAATTAAAATAAAATGCCATTTCAATTGACGCAAGGGACAGCACCAACAGCTCACTGTCATCGCAGCCCCTGTGCCCTCGCAGCTGAGTCAGGGCCTGCACTTGTCTGCTCGTATCGATCGCGCCGCCCTCGGTGCAGGGCGCGGCGGGTGCAGGGTGCAACCAGTGACTCATCGCGTTCGTCTGCACACACTCTTATTATGTGATGTGCTTGCTAATGCCGTATTCAACGAGATGTTTGATTCATTTATTTTATACAATTACGGCTTAGATCTCTCACAGAAAGATGCCATCGATCGCGGTTCTTTCGCACCAATCATTTTTCCGCATAAAAAATAACCTATGGTTTTTCCAAGTCCAGGATCTTAAATATTTTTATGAAATATTCCATGGCAGTTGATGCAGCGATTTATACGTTATACGTGGTTATACGTGAAAATGTTACAAGAACGGCTTCTACTCGCAGTTTTATAGTATTATGCTGAAATGCTTTTATATAATTGAATTCAAGTAAAAACTTAAAAAGCTATACAAAAAAGTTATTCATAAAAGTTTGTGAAATCGATTTGCATGAAACACAAATACCTATGTTAGTTGCGAGGTTTTACTATAATAATATGGAGTTAGCAACAAACGGCACCGAAAAATATTTGTTTATCTGGCCTACATTATCTGCGTCCATTTGCAGAGACATTATCATCGAGATCTCGAGTAGACGTTGTGTGGGACGAAATTTCGCTAGATGGAGAGACGGTTTGCGCATGACAGCTGGCAAATCTGGCAATGATTTGTTTATTTATACTGTGGCACCCATTATAGGGCCGTATTATTAGTGAACTATATAATAGGTACGACGATTATTGACAAGGATGGGATGAAAAAATGACCATTATTAGGCAATAATATAGGCAGGCGCCTATAGATAAAAATATGTAATAAATAAATCATTAGCAGTTACAAATATGTAATGTCAATGACACAGGAGTTTTTGTTGGTAAGAACATTTCTTTTACCCTATTTGATTATCATTTGCCCAAAAATGACTGATCATTTGTATATGAAACGTCCATAGTAATATTAATCTCAAATCTTAAATAATAATAGTAGCAATTAATTTTTATTACATTATTTTGCAAAACAATTCAATGTGTACCCAATGCTAACGACCTAAGTATACAATATCAAGTAGGTAAATAATATGTTGTGTATTTTGAGTTATTTATGACTCATTATCACATTAAAAGTTCCTTCTAGAGTTATCAACGCAGACTGTTTGAATAACAACTCAATGTAAAACTTAAAAGTAAAATTAATTGGTTTGTTACTATCGATAATGAAGAATCACTTCACCAATATTCTTACATTTGGTTGGAGGCTGGTTGGAGGGGAAATATTATTTTTATACAATAACATTTTTAAGATTATGCTATACCATTTTTTAACACATTTAAGGGCTAATTTTTATCGCTTGCAGATAAGTTCAAATTCATCTGTCAGATTGAGGTCTGATATCAATGAAGCTTCCTCCTTTTTTTATTGACAAAAGAAACAGCATTACCGATAGAAGGAAGCTATGCACATATAATTTTTAAAAGGAAAATATTGGAAGGGAAAATGCAGGGACAAAGGGTTAGAGGAAAAAGGAGGCTGACCTGGATGGACAATATTAAAACCTGGACAGGTTGTGACGCGAAACGTCACTTTCGCAAAATGTCATCTCAAAAAAATTGGTCACTTTCGCAGAAAGTCATTTTCGCAAAATGTCATTTTCTCAGAATGTCATAGTAGCAAAAAGTCATTTTCGCATAATGTCATTTTCTCAAAATGTCACTTTAGCAGAATGTCATTCAACCTAGCCAATCAGTTTAACGGTGCGTACAGATTAAGTAACATTGATATATAACATGTGTTTTATAACACGTCAAAACTATCTGACATTATTTTTTCAACAAAACATTTAGTACTGAAAAATGTTATATAACATTGTTTTATAACATGTTTAAATACAAATCTTACGAAACCTTATCAAGACTACTACGCTATACAAAATTTAATTATTTATTATTTATATTTAAAGCCATACAATTTTATAACATGTTATGTTATCAAGTAATCAAATCTTTATTAAAAATATGCACATTATTGCAACACTAAAGACAAAAAAAATAAAATCATGATACGTTTTTAATTGGAAAGGACAATGCTCACATAGTATGGAAAATTAACACAATAGTAGTCACTATTATTTCACGTTAGTGTTATGTGAGAGGGTGGTACTTCCACCGACGACGAGCGCATATTTATAATAAAGATTTGATTACTTGATATCTGGTTTTTTTACCCTACTTGGTTGTTAGACTGATTGGTTAGGTTGAATGACATTCTGCTAAAGTGACATTTTGAGAAAGTGACATAATGCGAAAATGACTTTTTGCTACTATGACATTCTGAGAAAATGTCATTTTGCGAAAATGACTTTCTGCGAAAGTGACAAATTTTTTTGAGATGACATTTTGCGAAAGTGACGTTTCGCGTCACAACCCCTGGACAAACACTAATGGCGCTGCCTACCTGAGTAGGAGGGCACAAGATAGAAACCAGGGGCCTTACCATGAGCATTTAAGAAAACCATCCAATCGCAGTGCAGTTTTCGAGCAGGGCAGAAGCAGGCCTGCATAAAATCATACTATGACCCCTTTAAAAGTGAACGACTATTGCACTGTTTGACATGAAGGTGAACGCTTTCTATTGTCTCTGGTCTTTTTACCGTTCAATCGAATTCGTTCGAAAATCCATTGAAGATTTTATTTTCATTTTACCGGTTTTTTAATTTATGTTTTATAATACGAATGCTCAAGTAAAACCGCGTTTTTATGGGTTTAAATTACTTTATCAGTATAATTTTCTTGATTTACAGTAGTTTTCAATAAGTGAAGCAATAACTATGAAAGAGCCGTGCGTGCCGATTATTCCTTGTAACCTACTTAAATTTTTAAACGTTTCTGACACCAAAATAATACAAATGTCAAGTGTCAAATGCATTTTATTCTGAAATTCTGAAAAAGGCAAAAAAATTAACTTTTTCCGTGATTTAATACGATTTGGTCATTGAAATGCATGTTCTTCATTGAGAATAACACACAGTGATTATATACATTGATTGAGAACATGGTTATCAATTTGAGAATACTACGATTTTTGTGGAATTCTTTGACGAACCACTTTAGATGTTATCATTCATTATCCCCATTGAACACTCCATGTTCGTTTATACTTTCGAACTTTGACTGAAATATTCTAAGGATAATTTCTGGAGCATCTGAATATTATGTGGAATGCAGCAGCACAAAGGCTCAACTCTTCAGTTAATATTGTTAATTATTAAGACTAAGTACATGAATGATAGAATATCCCCTCCTTTTCTGGGAGCAAAAGTACTCTACGTTCACCAGAGGGGATAGGATAGTGTAGCTTTCCAACTGTGAAAGAATTATTCAAATCGGCTCAGTAGTTTCGGAGCCTATTCAATACAAACAAACAAACAATCAAATCTTTCCTCTTCATAATATTAGTATAGATAACATGAAGTGATTGTAATATAATTTGTTATTATAATTCCAGTGCTGGGTAGACCTGAAGGCCAAGATTGAACGAAATAATAATCATCAATGATGCTTATAGAAGGACCTTGTGTTGATGAGCATAAGGAAATGATATGTAAACAAGTGACAATGTAATTTATTTATTTATAAAAACTTTATTGACCACACAAATTGGATACAGAAGGCAGACTTAATGCTAAAAGCATTATCTACCAGTCAACCTTTAGGAAAAACAAAATGCTTGAATGCGGCAAAGAGCAAACTAATTAATTAAGTAATTATTATCTTCTGTCTGCACTTATATTTGCTTCTATCATAGCAGTATAGTATGTGACAAACTTAAAATCATTCATGTTTTTATTACAGAGTTCTACTTAATCAAGAACATTTGACAGAAGCACATTCAGTAACTGCCAACAACCCTTTTGCAGAGTGGATATCCAGAATAACCTAAAATAAAATATTATTTAAGTTTCAGTTTGTACTGTGTATGCCTGTGTTCTTGTTAGATTAAGTTGAAGGAAGGATACTTCCGTTGTTGTCTACTGTTTTTAAGGTGTTTTGTAAGTCTATTATATTAATGTAATTATGCTAATCTTATTATTTATAAGCCCATTGTGTTCTTTTGTTTATGTTTATTAAAAAATGAACTTAATTATAAAATTATTTTGAAAAAGTATAATGGTTTTGTTTTTTATAAATAATGTGGGGATTGAACCCGCCCTCTGGTGTAATAGCCGACTTCTCGACCAATTACATCAAATAGCTCGTCACTTAGTAGGTTTAGGATGATAATACAATAAAAATTTTACCTAAAAACCATAAAGCCTTATTAGTGCTCAGCTTTCCAAGTGTGGGCAAAGAGCATGGTTTGAACAAATGAAAGAATCTTGATTGGCACTGGGATTGCTTGCATCTACACTTCTGATTTTTGCATATTAGCTTAGCATTGCAAATCTGGAAATATAAATAATGTTTAGATTATTATTATTTTACCACAAGTTGTAATGATCGAAGTTCTAAATAAAATCACAGTTCACTTCTTTATTTGCTTACCAACTGGACATTCAGGCTTTGTAAACAAATTAAATAGACATGCTTGTATCATAAACATTCCATTTCGAACGGGTCACTTATTTCGCGAAAGCGACGCAGCTTATTTCTCCCATCTTATTGGAATTCTGTTTCCAAATACTTAAAGAATTCGACACACAGTTCTACAAAAATAGGTGTAAATGTTTTAAAATAGGTCACTTTTTATTTAAACGCTAATTTTACTTTCAATAATCCACTTCTTATCAAAAGATACTTACGTTTGACAAAAATACTGACTCCTAACGGGGCACAAGAGACTCATGAACATAAGCACAAAAAGGTACGCAACAAAATTCGACGACAAATTATGAGATTCCTTGTGAGTAAAATTTTTCTATGTGAGATTCACTCACACAATCACAAAACAATTCTGTTAAAGCTACTCCAGAGTAGCTTTTTAAGGATCGGTTTATTTGACGTTTCGGACGTTCAAAAGACGCTTTGCTTGACATTTAAAGTCGCTCATGGTAGGAAACGTCCATACAAAAAAAAAGGTGAACGGTTGTCAAAACGTCAATGTAAATTGCCCTGCGACTGACCTGCCACAGGCCTGCTTTAAGGTTGTCATGGTACAATAAAGCAGAGCAGTTCAATTTAAGTCCTGCTTTAAGAGCTCATAGTAAGGCCCCAGTTCAGAGATATGGTCGCCAACGTCCGAAGAGGACATGGCACGTGAAGAAGAAGATGCACAAAGTTTTAGAACACTGTACTTACTCGTCGAGAGTTAAGTACTAAGACTTAAAAAGACCTAATAACAATCCATTACGGGAACAGAAAGAATAACAACAAGACATTTGATGCATGCTATGCATGACACACGAATAGTAATATAGCAAAGACGTTCTTAGGAACGCGGTTAATAGCCATGAGTCACCTCTGATCGAATGACGAAAACTATTTGCTGTCTGCGTATCGACATGTGAATTGTGATAACAACCGATCGTGTATAAATCCACATTTTTGTTTAACTTTGCTGACGTCACCCACCTGCTGAATGTAATGTACCTATTACTTATTTTTAAAGATTACCTACTTCGTAGTAATTCCAGTACCTACGTCTTACATAGGTACACTTACTCATGTTAATTAAATAGAAGTTATTATTAGTAACGACGATGAGGAAAAATTATTGTTCTATTCAGTGAATAGAAATATTCACCGGAAATCTTTAAGGTAAAATAATAAATAAATAACTAGGTCTTCTAAATTAGACTGCCACTAATACACTACGTTTTTAAAGCCTACATAATAATCTACATTTCATAAATAATATTACCTGAGGAAGTCGGTTTAATCTTCTGTATTTAAAAAATTGTAAGCTAAATTCATTGATTCTAACATTTTTAATGGCTCAAATTTTCTCAAATCGTCTGCCAGACTTATTTGGGCTCCCCTGATATTTGAGTTTTTAATTTAAAGTTGGCCTAATTATAATTGCTCTATCGTAATCGTAAACGAGCAAATGTAGGTGTCATGGCGTATGTTCTAATCTATTCATATAAAAAGGCTTTGAAGTAGGGTCGAATTAATTAACGGCGAGATACACTTTACGCCTAATTGGGTGCAAGCCCACCGTGTGGGTAAACCTATTTTGAATTACCTAACCTTTGTATTATGTATTTTTCAGTTAGAACGTTGCATTACCCAATCCCGTTTTGTCATTAGGTCATAATTTAAGAGTTTTATTTAGACAGAACATTTACACACCACAGAAAGTGCTGTGTGTTCTAAGTTCTAATCCGAATGCACCATTTCAACTTTTCCAGCGTTTTCGAGTTCATAGTGTTTTTTATGAAAGTTGATATAACAAAAAGTATTCTTTTTGTCCATCTTGGAACTTTTTTGGGCATTTCCAGAAGTATTTTCTAAAAGTAACGTGAGTTCTACGATTTTTTTTTTATCATAAAACATATTAATATACAATAAAATTATTTACGTACGAGTATAGCATAACACATTGCAATATTTGCAATGAATATTTGAAAGATTACTATACTTATATGAACGCTTTGTAGAGGAACTTATACTAGGTACCTCTGTTTGTTGAAATAAATGTACATAATAAAGGAAGGATGATGAACTGTCCTTTATCATTCTAATTATAATTTTACAGGAAAAGCTGTTGGCGACGGAAATGTTATACAATACACAATGTGGTGGGTTCAAATGACACTACAACTTACGAGTATAATGTGGCTAACGGTCTTACTGTACCGAGTAAAGGAACTCTGTTCCTGATTGGAATAAATTAAAATAAAATTTTATCTTAGGAGACTGGTCTACTGAGCTGACACAATCTATTCTTATGAAGTTTTTTAAAACAGAAAACTTAAATAGCGAAAGGAGATGGTATCTATCATTGGCAAACCTAGGCAAACTTTGAGCGATTGAAAAGAAAAAGGCAAGCGCTAAGCATTTATCCAGAAGGGAATAATTGAATGGGTAACCGTGGGAGTTTAATGGGACGAACACCTCTAATACAGAGTCCCACACACGGCCGCAGGTTTCGCTCGTCCCTGTCCTGTGGTTATAGCATTTCACGCGATAAGCATGCGAACAGCGCGCGTATCAGCAAATCGCTGTTCTCAGCTGTTCTTGTAAGATAGCGAAGATTTGAACTGCAAAGAAAACCGGCAGTGTATTAAAAACGCTACGCGCGCGTGCCGCTGGCGTTACTCTGAAACCAGCCTTAAATGCATTCATTCTCCACCACAAAAAATAAGGTATCTTCATCATTCTGTACTTGATCCACTAAAACAGCAACACGACTATTATTGCCGTGTCATTGATTGTGTTGTCAAATTCACGTGCATATCAGCTGATTTTGTATCTATTACTAGGATATCAGCTGATTACATGCATGTGCGTAATTATACTTATGTAGTCAACGTTTTTAAGATAAGATTCTTTGGTTCATTATCGTTCTCTTAATCCAAAATCATACCTAGTTAACAATATAAATAAGGTTTAGTTGACATGCGGAATAGTTAGATAGCAATAATACCCAGGTTGTTGTTATTTTTGGAAACTACAATATGAGAAAGAAAGCAGCCTAGCCCACTTGATGGTAAGCAGCCATTGCACTGCGGCCTATTCCATTGAGGTACACTTAACCAAGAGGGGTCGAGTCTATGTTTCGAGACAGTATAGTAACTCGATCCAGAGACAGTAGGTCCTACCATCACAACAACCAGACCTAAGGCGATAGGCGGTCAAGATGCAATAAAAATTAGAATCAAGTGCAATTTTATAAATTAATTTATGATTATTCAATACACCATAGTAGTATCTTTATATCCTGTAGGTGGTTCATCAATTTCCCACATTACATTATTCGCCAAGGATATCGATGCAAGAAAAGCATACTAAATGCACGGTGAATACATGTCGAGAAAGAAATAATACTTATGATCGAGACTTGCATTCAAATACCTCTCAAATACCTACTTACTACATATTTGATTCATAGGGTTGCCATTTATATGTAATTTTATACGAAGCTCGAAGATCAGAGATGCCTACAGTGTGACAGTACAATAAGCGCCTAGTTCCTCTTCGGGTGTGAATGGAAAACCAGTAAAAAGGGTCTATAAAAGTTTATTTATAAAGTAGCCTGTGGTTATATGGTGCAAAAACACATTTCCCTCCGAAAAAAATCCCCTGATCTTTGAGCCATTCGATGCTTTTCCTTTATTATGAAACAGCGGGCAGACGAGACGAGCTCCAGTGTACTAACTTTTAAACACAACTATTCCCAGTGGCGTCCCTACTAGTGTGCAAAACGGATGTGTTGACAGATGCAAATGCGTCGGACAGACGCGTACGGCACGCTGCGTCGCGCAAGGTCGAGGCGAGCGACTCCTGCGCACCCAGCCCAGACCGAGTTCATTCAATGTCCTTAGTAGCGTCAACAAACTCTGCTGCTATATTTAAACATCGTTATATATTCTGCGATGCTCCAGTAGGACTACGCACGCAAGAAGACGAAAAAAAAAAAACGAGAAAGAGAAGAGCTTTATCCAAAAGAGAAGATCTTTATCTTTTCTCTTTAATCATACCATGATTTACTGGCAAATTGGTACCATCGTCGATCTGAAATGTGATAAAAAAAACCTATGTGTTCCTTGATTACAACAAATGAACAAACCGACAATAAAAAAATTGCTTCGATCCCTTAGCAAATATCTTAAGACCTGTAGCCGTTGTCCAGACAGTTCTACTCATAATTTTTTTACCAGACACGTCTTGTCTATCAGAAATCTGAAATTGATTACACTAAACACCTGCTAAGTGTGTGATCTTTTCCTAACATACTTTTACATACATTTCTTTTTACTTATTTTAATATAAACTATAAGAGGAGCACTTATTTCTTCTGCACATATTATCAAGATTCAAGTGTAATTCGCAGGTTTTACGATACACGTCATAATTTATCATCGCAAATTCCCCACTTAAGATAGACGAAAAGAAAGAAAAGCATGTAAATATACATTTAAAAAGCAGTTTACAATTCGAAACGTTGCAGGTAATTTGATTACCGACTATCATCAACACCACGAAATGGAAGATGGAATTAAACAGTGAGCAGTTTTCTTATGTGCATTTTCTACGCACGGAGATCACAGATAAGACAACTTAGCATATATTCAAAATAACCACTTTCACTCACAGTTTTTATGCTCACGGAATATATATAAATGGGAATGTACTTTTTATGGATATGGTGGCGCACATACATAATGTATCAGTTACTTTATACTTTTCATTCATTTCAATTACTACGGCAGAAATAAATATATATCCACAACTAGTAGATGAAAAGAGATTTTTTTTACGTATTTATCAAGCTACTAGATAGAGTACTAGGGATGGACGGGACCTTCTTGGGAGGCGAGAGATGAAACGTTACGCGAAGACTGTTTCGGAAGTTTCGGAATACTAGTTTTTGTTTTTCTTTGAGGATCACGCCCATGGTTCTGTTCTTGACTTACTTACAATCCTGACTATTATACTGACTGACTATTGTAACTTTAAGAATGAATTTAAAGTTTTCATTAAGACGCCATTATAATTGTCTAAGTTCTACTTTTTGTTCATTATTAGCTTAAGCAGGACAGTAAATACAATAGCAGTTAATGTAGCACAATTATTTAGTATAATTTATAGGCCAGACTGTCTCAGTATTACCTTCGCTAGCCTGTTTAAGTAGTTAGCCGCATAAAGGTTGTTCAGAAACCTTAAAAGGTATATCAGTCGGTGCAGCGCAGTGCGGGCTGCAGCGCCTTTTTTGGTCGACGTAGCATTAATCCTTGGACAGTGCCTCTATCCATATGAGATAGGCTCCATTATGGTTAGAAGTCTTTTACGTCGGTAATGGCGATCGCAGCTTGCGTCGACTTACCGCAGCCCGGTAAGGGCATGGTTTGTCGTGGAAAATTTGCTGGGTACAATGGACTGTGTCGATTTATGTTATACGATGGCTTGCCATTAAAACGGTCCGTAACCGTCATGAGAGAATCTTTCTCTTTAGCTCTAGCGTTTTGAGAAAGGCGGGAGTGCCCCGCAGTTTTGTTACATTTAGATATTGCAAAATTACCACAAAATAGACAATAGGTATTGTGTGTGCAGTTAGGTGGGTCCAGAACCATCTGCATAATTCATCTAAGGCTTTAAGATAGTCACGCTGATGAGAAATAACTCATTATTTATTTACAAGTTCCGCTATCCCAGGATATCGTATAATATTAGAACACACTAGAGAGACCTACGATCAATGGATTACAATTGATTTATGAAGTTTTAGACAATAACTCTTCCAGATTCCTTACTAGACTTGATGGTGTAACCTAATTACGTGGCTTACCATAAACTTACGATAGAATTGTCTATGAGACGAGAACATCTGTATTCCGAAGTTCCGCTAACCGCAGACCTCGCTGGCCTGCGGTTAGTGCATAAACATATTTGCCTTCGGAAAAAAAAAATAGATCCACTACTATAACAGCAAACCAGTGAGGGTAGGAGTCGGGGCTATAGGCGATTCGACCCAATTGCAACACCTAAGCTTTCCAGCATTCCCCTTCACACGCAAATAGTAACAAGCCGGTGCATGTATTCCCAAGAAAACATGAAATACATGCAAAAACTAACCCTCAATGACAGGTGCGCAAAGAGCGAAGGAAGTGTGTATCGCAAACCCCATGTGGCAGGAAGGAAACCGCCCTGTGTCAAGGTGAGCCGGTCGCTCAATAACATCTTGATATTCTTGATGTTTGTTTGTGTCACGATTCTGAGATTATGCCACTAGGATGGAAGAAGTATTAAGGCAGACATCCTATTAATATAAAGCACATCTTTTGGCCGCCACTTTCTCAGGATATCCTTTAAAAAACCGGATTTTTAGATTTTAGTTCGCATCATATAGAGGTAAAAAGGTATAATATATTTTATTAATATGGTATCCCCTCATGGACAATTTTGACAGGACGTTGTTTTTAGGTGCTCGACCATGACACAAACAATTTACAGAGTTCCTTTTGCGGGTAACATTGATATTAAGGTTAGCCAAAACAAGGAAACTCGATGTAGGCTAACGATACTAACGAAACAAATAAAGATTTAATATGTATTTATAGTAACCATTGCCTTGCTATGGTTATTTAAAGGTCTTGCGTTACAATTAAACTTACCAATTACATACAACCACAGAGATGTATCTGGTCTGTGCATACAACGTTCCTTTATTCGGTAAACCGCCTTACTATTTTTTTTTTCAAAGTAAGAAGGTACCTGTGCTTTAATAACCTGTTAATTTGTACCTTTGCTCTGGTTCTCGCCATGATCTCATCGGCTAACCATTCAGGATGCCTTTGGCTCTACAAAGTTTTGTATTTCATCATAAATTCAATTCCTATTTCAGCAACAACAATAGTGTGTGAATCGTCCTCATAACCTTCCCCTTACCTATTTAGTAATAGCCTAGTAAGAACTACACAGGATACCTATCCTAAATTTTATTTGGTTTTGTAAGTATGTAGGTATTCAAGTCGACTTCGACGATCGAACTACGAATCGGACTAGTCGGAATAAACGGACTTCTTGATAAAGTAAATATTGTAAGGACAAAGGTCTCCTCCACCCTTTCATTAGTAGCCGTAGCCGTAGCCGGGCTAGCCACAAAAACTTCTACTTTAGAAACGGCCATAATACCTACAGACAATGCACAACTTCCGAAATGTTAATGGTGGCGGTTGGAGTCTTTGGCCTCGAATCCGTCATCGCTACATTTGCCAGCTGCGAGCACGAGCCGTTGTACACCGTTTTACTTTACAGTAAGGTGCAATTTCCACCACATTTAATATTACTTTAATAATAATTTATTGAATTCCGTCCGTTATGATTTAAATTCAAAGCACAACGTAGACGATTCGCTAACGGATACCAAACCGATTAGGCTGATAAGATTATTAGTTACGTTCCTTATCAAAAAATTGCGTGTTCCATAACAAAAATTGAATTAGGTACAATTACAAATATTTTATTGATTACATTGAATTCGCTGATTAGATAAGTAGAACTGTCCGTGTCCATGTCCAAATAAGGGAATAAACACTGAACTATGTAGAGTAGATAATTCTTTATCTTTGTGATTAAATTCTTACTCGGAAAGTCTTTAGGTACATTTATTATTATTTAAAGAGCTAGCTCAAGTAGGTATTTAGATTAAATCAGTAAGTCCATTATTAATGTCCGTGTCCATGTCCAAATAAGGGAATAAACACTAAACTATGTAGAGTAAATATAATTCTTTATCTTTGTGATTAAATTCTTACTCGGAAAGTCATTAGGTACATTTATTATTATTTAAAGAGCTAGCTCAAGTAGGTATTTAGATTAAATCAGTAAGTCCAGTATTTTATTATAGGAAATATAAATAAATTGTCAAGCCTACATTTAATTTGAAGAAAGCAGAACCAGTATTAGGTATTGTCTTCGTCTACTAATGACATTTTTTTTTTATCAGGAACAATCTGTGCTTTTGTTTGTGGAGGGAATGCATTTACGCTCCATATTCAGCCTGGGGTAGACGAGCCGTGTGTGGGATTCACAGGAATACCCTATAAACCCCCCGCGCCACGGCATTCCTGGCAACTTCCCTATTGGCTTAACGGTACAATTTGTGCTAATAAGTAAATACTACTTACTCTGCTAGCTTAGCGAACGACCCAAATTGAGTCTTTGGCTTTCGAAACGAGGGATCGTTGCCTGAGATGCGATTTCTGTGTAACTTTTCGCCAGCCAGCAACATTAACGAATGCATTAGAAAAATTATAAAATACGAATATTACGCAATCTGCATCGCCAATCGCGTACTTGAATGGCGTACTTTTGCCTTGAACAGCGCCTAGGAATTTACCATTGTTATGAACTACACTAAAATTTTGGCAAAACAGTTGAATGAAAACTACAGACTGTTTACTTGCCATTGGCAGAATAACTCTAAATCGCTAAAGAAGTTGCCTGGCCATTCGCAATAAAAGAAAAAGTTCAAAGCTACGTTGATGCTTTGTTCTCACATGCCGACAGTCGAAGCAATTTGAAATGAAACAGTTCATTTTATTTTATTTGCGCTCACAACAGGCCTGGCCTGACCTTCGCCAGAGTCACGGGCAGCCGTTAGTTTAAATTTCGTACGTTAAATCATTCACGTCAGTTGGTTACATCATGAACATTGAACTCTTACAGATTGATAAAGCGATCATCAGTATTTATAGAATGTTGAACGCATTGCTTGTTATGACAGAATATTTTCTGATTAAGAAATGTCTGTTCCTTGTGATTTACGTAAATAAACAGGAAATCAAGAAACGTAAGCAGTTACATAAATAACAAAACCTGCTTGTAAAAATACCTATTTTTTTTGTTTTATCTTAAGTACTCGATTAGGTTGAAATTTTGTTCTGATTTTATATTGAATGCTGTCCACTTGTTTTTCATTTCACCAAAACGCACCATCGCTCCATTGATTTATTTTCTAGTTTTCAGTCCAAAATTTGCATTTCAAGTTCTAGACATAAATATTATACAGCTGGACGTAATGCCTCTGAATCGTCGCGTTATAATTTTATAACTTTCTAAACAGTACAAATTAGCAACGTTTTTTGCCAATAATTGTAATCGAAAATCAATTGAGCCTACTAAACAATATTGAGCGATGCTCCGTGCAGAGATCTATATGAGATCATTTGCCGTAATGGTTACTTGATCAGAATGTCCTACCATCTGTCTGTGGAAGTTCGATAAAAACGACAATGAACTACGAGCATCTGGTGAAATGCTATCTATGTATCCATGTGCCCAGACAGCTCAAGAAGATACCGGCGAAAGAATTCACCAGAGAAATGCATGTTGATTCTCGGCCTTCGCATGTCGCTGAACGTTTCACAAGGCACGACAACTGCTTTTTGCATCCCCGCGCGTTTCCATCACGATTGTGTCATAGGCCCCGTGAATGGCGGCAGCGCTCACGCTTTCCTCGCTTCTCGCTTGAAAAGCGCCAGAATCCATGTCAGTGATGTGTTACGTTTTTTCCCAACTCTTTGCACAATCGCAACAATGGCAAGTTAGATATGATTATCCAAGTTTAACAACAATAACGGTTCCCATTAATGAAGACGAGTCGTTTACTCGTGAAAGTGAGGAGAGTACACAGAGAAAGTATCTCCGACAGTACTCGATAGGAAAGTAACGATCGCCAGATCATCCACACCATATTCAGTAGTTTATTAACCTCCGATATCAAAATTTAATGACTCGCTAAGTTTGAATATTAATTCTGTTCTTGAGTGATTACTCGTATTTTCGGTGACGATAGCCGTTTTATTGGAATGCTAATGAGATTTTGCTGCCGCAAAACTTGATACGCCCGTTAATGAAATCACTTTTCATGTGATGACGTGAAGAAATTCGATAGTAAACAAATCTATCAACTTCATAAATACCTACTTCAAAATAGTTGTTAAGACCAGATACAAAAAACATTGAGTGGACTTTGAATTTTGAGAATATTGACAGCAATCTGGAATGTTACAGATTTTTCAGAATCTTCAGTAGGTAAGCATTGTACATAAATGAATAGTAATGTTTGAACTAAAAATTAGGACCTCTTTTGTCGAAAAAAGGGTATTTGTTTAAACATTCAAGAAAAAATACGCCGTGCGTATTATAATGGACCTCAGTGAAGAAAAAGGTTTACCGAAAGAAGAAACGCAGTTGAATTTGTAAGTTGGGAAGTTTCTCATTATTTCCTAGCTTTGTTTATAGTCATGGGCTAGATGGTACTGTGTGTAAGATGTCCTATGATGTTAAGGATGTAGATTGTTACAGGCTTGACCTATTTGATCCACAAAACCTATTCATTAGAAGAGCCCATTACGGAGGCAATTTGTCACGTATCGATAGTCATCGCGTAAAATATAGGTTACGCTCGGCAATTTCCCACGCCCTTTTTATAGCACTAACAATGTATGCCGAAGGCGCGGTGCAGACTGTCAGGCCAATCTGGCCATATAAGGCGAATTCCACACGACGATCAGCAGAGCGCATAAGCTCAGATGGCCACGGTCTGCTGCGCAGCACACCACACGCTACCTGATGACAGCTCGAGGTATCACCGCCGGATTATTTACAGAGAGAAAAAATGCTGAGTGGGAACAGAAATAGAGATATTCTCCGGTGAAGAAAGATCTGCTGTCACGCGGTTGGTTGTCCATATTTAGTAAAACGTTGCATATATGGTCTTGAGCTAAGAGCCGTTGACGCTATGCCATAAGTTGATTTCACTTACCAATCTTACCATGCGCAGTCTGCTTATTTAATATGATTAGGATTAGTTTCACAACTGATAGATAAGTTCGTTGTTATTTATCTATCTATCTGATAATTAAGCTGCTGTCACATTTGTCAATTTAAAAGAAAAGAAGTAAGTTTAGTTGTGTATCTCACAAATGGTTTATCTGTCAGCCTCAGCGGTGAAACTGTATATCGAATCTAGTGCAATAGGTAACTAAGCTGTAGCTGTGCAGTTAAAAGTCTAAGTATTATTTAGTATTAACCAATGACGTTCAATTGGTACCTATTAACATGTGTAACTATTGGTTTGCTACAATATAGTGGTGTTTCTATAGCTCATTGGATAGAGGTTAGCACTACATCAGCACAGTATATGATAGTGCTCTGTCATGAAATACAGCAGCAGTAACGGGATCACTTTCGGGGTCTTTAATTTGATAAATTTACCGGCAAGCGACTCTCTCCGAAACCGTCTAAAGGCGTTATCACACCACTTGCTAACATTGCTGTGCTCGTGCCGAATACATGACTTAAAATTACATAAAATTAAATCCTGACTGAAATACTATAATTATCCCAAACTGACTGAATTCAAGTCACATTCACTTTTTGTTATGTGCGTCCATTAAATTTAGAACAAAAGGTACTTCTTCGATTGGATTAGATAATCAGCCTCGATAGAACTTCCTCTTGAAATCGACTTGAAGTGTGACACCTGATTGTAAGTTACTACTGCCCACGGACATACGTGACTGCGTTGCTTGCCTTATAAAAAATACCTATTACGGAGGGAGATAATTTGAAAAACGAAAGGGAAAAGGGTTGTGGCCCTCCAGCACTCTCACTCACCAAACGAAACAACCAAACGAACCTAATATTCATACAGCACCAGTCTTGTGTGAGAGGGTATTTAAAGAAGAGATCGATCCTTTCCCGGTCAAGCCGGCCCATTTCGGCTAACAACCAGAAACCGTCTGAAGCAAGGCTCTATAAATCCTGCTTTGGCTTCACGTGTGCTTGCCTCTTTACAACGCCCCAATCCATATTAGGTATGATATCAGCAAGCTGTCCGAAGTCGACCGTGCGCTCTTACCGAAACGCTTAATTAAAATAGCATTCCAAACCCAACCGGACCACGTCCAATTTTAGGATACAATGCGTTTTAAATGCAAATACAATGTACACATGCATTATGCATTGACTTTACTCTTTTTCACCATGCATCGGCTTACCAACAAATTGCCACGGCGATTCGCAATTTGTCAGTGTTCTTAATGTTAGTTGACTGAAGCAATTAATTAATTGGTTAATTTTGCCTGATAGGATAATAATGCGCAAGTTACTTTAAATAGATGTCGTTTCTCACAATCAGGTGAACTAATTAAAGTTTTAAGACGATTGGAATAATAGGTACCTACCTAATTGACATAACGACTACAAGAATGCCTGCTCAATTTCGTCCCACCCGGTGCAGTGGGACCAACGGGAATGGACCAATCCCACAATGATGATGATGATGATGCTCAATTCTACAACAACCTAAATGCAAATAATACATTTATTTTAGTTTTTCTATGTGATTTTGAATTTCACAAAATGTTTTTATAGATTTTCACGTTCTCAATGACACCTCCAAAAATGTTTCTATGGAATAGAAGGCTAGTGTGACACACTTGTGCTTCAAGCCGATAAATCCACTTCCTCTATATAACTTTATATCATAACATTAATCTTGCATTGTGTAGTAAATAGCGAAAGAAACAAAACACGGAAGAAAAAAAATAGAACCATAAAATTTATTCCCATGCACTATTTAGGTAACTTAGAGTATTATGCATGTTAATCAACATCTAATTGTTTCCGAAAGCCCATGCGTGATGTAATGATGTTTTCTCCACATAACGCTGGTTACGAGGCCAGTTGCTACAGCCTTCGTGTTCTCGTTTTCCATAACAAGAAATCAACATAGGTATCTCTTTTCAAGCCTTCTTTGGCAATAACTACGCGTAGGTAGGACGATACCATTTACGAAGAAGCAATTTCAATAAAAGTACATAAATGACCGAGGCAAAATACCTATTGTACGAACCGAACCAGCAAATGGGCTAATAGATGTTTCTTAGTAACAAGGAGGACTGCAATAGATTACTAATAAATTAAGCTTCGGTATGGTGCTACGAACACTACAACAAAAGCAACACGTCTGTTTTTTTTTCTTACCTAAGTATGCTGTCCCACTGCTGGGCAAAGGTCTTCCATCCCCAAATCTCTCCACACATCTCTGGCTTGAGCCAGAGTTTGCCAGTCCTCGGAAAAGCGGAACAGATCGTCACACCATCGTTTTCTGGGCCTTCCCCTACGCCGCTGTCCATCTTTGGGAGTCCATTCTGTGACGATTTTGCCCCACCTCTCCGAGTTCATTCTGGAAACTTGCCCCGCTCAGTCCCATTTTAGCTTGGCAGTTTGCTTGCCAACGTCTGTAATGGAAGTTTTGGAGCGGATGGTAGAATTTCTTATTCTGTCTGTGATTTTAATATTCAGAATGCTCCGCTCCATTGCACGTTGACAAACCTCGAGCCTAAACTTTTGGTTTTCAGTCAGTGACCATGTCTGCGCACCGTAGGTTAGGACGGGCATGATGCAAACGTCGATAAGCTTGCGCTTCAGTGCTAATGGAAGGTCTCCCTTCATGTACGCCTTCAACACGTTTTTTATTGTGATAAAATCACTGCCTCCGTGGTACAGTGGTTAGAGCATTGGGCTCTAAAACCTGGAGGTCGTGGGTTCGAATCCCGCAGGGAACATCACTTTGTATGATTGTTTCCAGTTCGTTTAGGACATTGCAGGCTTGAATCACCTGAATGTCTGAAAAGAAGCCGTTGGTCCCGACTATGTTCCAAGTAGATTGGTTTCCCTTGTAAGGGTTGCGAAGGTCAGATGGCAATCGCTCCATTGTAATAATCAGGCTTGTCAAATCTAGGATCATAGTCGAAGCGGACCATGAGCTCCTCGGATGCAATCGGGAATAACACAAAGAAAAGAACACGCTGAGATGAAGATGCCGTCCCACCGTGTGCGACGTGCGGCGGGAATCAACCCCACGGCCTCCTGGTGTAATCAATGTTCCTCGGAGGCGATAAATGACTTAAATCGTTGAACTTAACAGGAATTTGATGAACAGTAATAATGATTGATTCGAATGATTCTGAAGAAATGACGAAAGTTTGCGAAATGCGAATAATAGAATCGAATCGTCTCTTCTCAAAAAAGAAATATTCACTTAGCCCCTTCGTACACAAGGCGACGCAAGTTTCCGATACTCGGCGACTTGCGTCGCCTTGCGACTACCGCCATACAAATCCATTGAGCCCCTTCGTACACAAGGCGACGCAAGTCTCCGATACTCGGCGACTTGCGTCGCCTTGCGACTACCGCCATACAAATCCATTGAGGCTCGTACACTAGTCGACGCGACTCGCGTCGCCGACATTCGTCGCGCGACTCGCGTCGCGCCACTCCTACGATACCTGCCTGCCGAAGTCGTCGCTACTTAAGTCGCGGCGATTTTCAAGATGGCGGAGCAGTTATTGAATATTAAATTTGTTTCTGAGGTGGAGAAATATCCTTGTTTATATAACTATACTGAACTAGCTTACCCAGTGAACTTCGTATCACATACCTCTTAATATAAACCATATTTATTTAAACCCTATCTTTTTTCCATATTTTCTCATCGTTTAAACCTTCCCTGGACTTCCACGAGTATTTCAAGACTAAAATTACTCAAATCGGTTCAGCCGTTCTCGAGTTTTAGCGAGACTAAAAAACAGCAATTCATTTATAAATATATAGATAGGCAATTCACGTCGCCGTGTGTACGGACCGTGCGCTACTCGATACTCGCGACTGGATACTAAAGTAGTATACAACATTAGTATCGGAGACTTGCGTAGCGTTGTGTACGAAGGGGCAGGCTCGTACACTAGTCGACGCGACTCGCGTCGCCGACATTCGTCGCGCGACTCGCGTCGCGCCACTCCTACGATACCTGCCTGCCGAAGTCGTCGCTACTTAAGTCGCGGCGATTTTCAAGATGGCGGAGCAGTTATTGAATATTAAATTTGTTTCTGAGGTGGAGAAATATCCTTGTTTATATAATTATACTGAACTAGCTTACCCAGTGAACTTCGTATCACATACCTCTTAATATAAAACATATTAACTTAAACCCTATCTTTTTTCCATATTTTCTCATCGTTTAAACCTTCCCTGGACTTCCACGAATATTTCAAGACTAAAATTACTCAAATCGGTTCAGCCGTTCTCGAGTTTTAGCGAGACTAAAAAACAGCAATTCATTTATAAATATATAGATAGGCAATTCACGTCGCCGTGTGTACGGACCGTGCGCTACTCGATACTCGCGACTCGATACTAAAGTAGTATACAACATTAGTATCGGAGACTTGCGTAGCGTTGTGTACGAAGGGCCTTATTCAGAGGCGCCATCTCGTATGTAACACTTTCTTGTTAAATTAAATTCATTATACGGAACATACTATCGCCCTCTATGGGCGAAATGGCAAAGCTTAACGTTTCGTTCTAAGAACTTCTAATTAACTTGTCAATCTTTAAACTATTCTTATTATTCTTGATATACATAATATGTACGAACTAATCTTCCATATCAAAATCACGTTGAATTTTATAGCAATAATAAATTTGAAATACATACGACGATAGTTTTAAAAATATAAAATAAGCGGTTGCGTTTTGTTACTGCACCAAATCATATGATGATGATGCGCAGTCTGCGCAGATGGCGCTCAATGCGTAAAAAAAAACAACAGCTGCTTTTGGTTGTCAAATTCAGGCTGATTTCACTCCGACAAGTGACGGATTGTATGAATCAAATTGTACTTAAGGACTTTAACGCTAGATGTCACTAATTAACAAAAATTTATAGTTAGTTTTTTTTTGTTGGTATCTTTTACTCTAACTTCTGTTTGCTGGCATTACTGCTTTTACGGTTCATTCTAAGTAACAACAATAATCGGAGTCAATATAATTTTATGATTATTTTATACATATATGAACAACCATTAATTCTAAATTATAATATAAATTACTTAAATTTTAAAATAAAAGCTAATAATTGCGTCGGTCTTTATATTTAAATGAATATTTAATCTTTTTGAATTAAAGTAATCTATGGAACGAAACGTAATAAATGTCAGCCGTGTTTCTTTCTTTACTGACAGACGTCAAACATATTGTATTGAATGCGAAAGTGTTTTTATGTTTTCTGCTATTTATATAATATTTATACGACTTGGATCACGACGACTTTAGTGTTTCCCTTGGACTCCGATAACCCTGCCCTTTGTGTTGTGATTGACTATTGCTGTTGCATATTGGACTTGATCTGCCTTACGATTCGGATACCGGCGACAATGGTTATTCTTCTCCTATGTTGCGTTTCTAAGTTATTCTTATTAGAAAGTGCTTGTGTACCAAATAAAATTTTAAAAAGCTTACGACAGGACATGGATAAAAACGATAGTGTTAAAAAAATGTGTCATGATTATTTTATGTAATAAAAGAAATAAATGGCTTTCGCATAATATTTTGATGTTTTTTTCAGTTTATACTTGAATGCTCAATGCTAATTCATTTATTTTTTCTATATGAATTTATTCATTCATTGAGCATTCAAGTATCTAATTATAACCTAAAATATAAAAATATAAAACTTATATGAGTACCCTTAAGTAGGTATGTATAGGTATACGTTGTTGTGCATCTATCTATAGTTATGTTATTAAAAAAAATAGTTTTGGACTTAATCGCTTGGCGCGCTGCAGTCGCAATCCTTGACTGACAGCTCTATTTCTGGTATATTCAATATACTCTATGGTCAAATTGTCATGTCAATTCTGAAATTTCTGTCAATTCTTTTCTTGTTTTAGTACAAAAAAATCATTTACTTAGTCAAAACAATAGTTTTTTAAACATCTGGACACATATTCGTGGACAGATGACTTTTGGAAAGGGTTCTACATTAAACTGGAACACCTGTTTTGGTAGCAATGGAAATTATATCTTCAGAAATATGACAGAAAATAGGTACCTTTTTTTCATCATACGTTTTCACATGTAGTCAGAATATTTTGTATTTATTTATCGCTAACAAAATGTGTGATTAATTCCAGGAAAAGATCTCGTGAAGACGACACATGCGAGTTTATGCCGCTATCCAAGAGAATTAACAATTTGCACATAAACAATAATCTTTCTTCTAATGTCTCGCCACAAAGTCATGATACTAGTCAAGCTAATGGCTTAAATGTGGAGGCTGGAATTTCTTCACCTAGTTCTTCGTCAGATTCTGACAGAAGACCAAGCTATGACCCCGGACTTACTTCATCTCAGAGTAGTTATTTTTATGAAAATAAGTTATTGTTCGAGTTACACATGGAGCGGATTCAAAGATCTGGGCAAGAATACCCATTTTAGATGTAATCTTTAGTAATAAGACTTGTGTACCTTTATTTCGTTGTGCCTATTGTATTAGTGTGTATTTAAATTTAATATTTTTAATTAAAATCTTAAACAAAATCTTGCAATTTTTATTTTTTGACGCCTGTAGAAATAAACAAAGCAAAGTTGTAAGTTTCGTGTAATGTGAAATGTCAAGAAAATGTGACGAATTTTCGGCCAATCGTAATGAATCGTTTATGACGCCATCTGGCAAGGGCCTGACATGATTTGATAGAGTGAGATAGTCTTATTGAGATTCCTATAAGAGAAAACAAATAAGAGTGCCATGTTTTTATCTCTATCACCGACCGGACTTTTTTTCATGGTCAGGTTATAGGCCAATTGTCAAAATAGAGGCAAAACAAACAAATGGGATATGTCAAGTGCACAAAAAATAAAGAATTTGTGGATTAATACCTAATTTATTCATAAGATTTATAAAAAACCGAATGTGTAGTGTTTGTGCCTAGCATACATAATGGGAGGGTGTTCAATATTTGGCTGCAAAAGCAACAATCAAAGAAAAGAAGCGGGTGTTACATTTCATACGTAAGTACACTGTTTTATATATTTTGATCACGTATTTTTTTCTCAAATCTCACAGGAACCCAGTTTCTGAGCTAAATCATTAGTTATATCATGAAAAACTTGAGAAATGGGAAATAACTAAGAAATATTTGTAAATATAACCTCTGAAACATTTGACATGTAAACCGGTAAAATTACGTATTACATATTTACGATAGAAGCCAGCTTAGCATTGACGTCTACTTAAATTAGTAGATTTATAACACTTCATAATTCGATTTCCGGATGCCTACCATACAGAAAAATTACCCCAAAAATTACCCCATATTTCAGGGAATTTTAAGCAATTTGATGTTTCCAGATTTCCGACGGATGATAATAACTCGTGAGAAATGGATAGAAGCAACTGGAAAAAAGAATTGGGTACCACATAATAATTTGTTCTAAACATTTTGATAAAAGAAATGTTTCCGTAAAACAGACTTCAAACTTATAGCATCCCCCTTTGCCTGCCTCGGGGGTTTAAAATGTCTTATGAAAAAAATTGTAATAGTAGTTATAATAAGTTTTCAATAAAGAAATTACCTGTTTTTAATTAAAGTTTATCATTTTATTCCAATAACCACACAATCTCATATCAAATCCTTGAGTGAAACCCTATTTGATCTGATATTGATCGACAATTAATTCGTAATTGTAAACTATATTAAATTTTTTGATAGTTTTTCGTAACTATCAAAAATTCAATATAGTTTATCACAAAAATAGTGGTCGATCGGATTTTCGCGCTTTCGCTTGCGATACTATTAGCGAGTCAAAATATTGACTTTCACTCACTACGGAATTCGAATACTGCAACGTTTCTGACTACATTTATTTTGATGGTAAAATTTTGCGTTCATGGCAGCCCCATATTTTGACGTCATAATATGTCTATCTCTTACACCCGGTCGCTTGGTGGCATATCTATAAAAAATATACTAAATCTATGCCATCTGGTGATAAATTTAGTTGACGTCTAAACAACAATGGCGGATTTCATTTTGTTGTAAAAGTTATAAAAGAGAAGGGGCCGTGTTATTTATTGTGATTAATGTAAACATTGTTTTAAAAATGATAAACTTTTATACTATTAGAAATTAACAAGTTTAGTGGCGTGGACACTAAATTCTAAGGTAAGTGACACAAATTGATTTGTTTACGTGTGAATATCCATGACCCTATTTTGCAAAGCGGTACTCCGTTTTACCGTTACCCGGGCGCGTGGCGGCTGGAGTGTTGCCGAGAGAGTGCCGTGAGGTCCGCAACCCCTCCTCTCGCGATTTTCCTGTCGGTGGAGGAAGGAGTCGGGAGCGGGAGTGATTTGTTGGTGGCGGAGGCACATGGAGGGGATCCCGCTGCTAGGTGGGGATGCGTCGCGTCGGGCGTGATGGACGACGCTCAGCGGGGCAAATTGAACTGGTAGGGGTTAACAACCTTCGATCTCTGTCTGGTACCGCCCACGACCATGCGAAATCCTTTCAAAGTTTTTAATTACTTTTTAGATACGAACTTTGAGGATAATTGCGTAACTAGAACTGACTCGCCATTTTTGTTGGCAATCCTTTGTCTTCATTTACCAAATTAAATTTGTATGCCATTTAATATTTGTAAGCAGCAATAAAAGAAAATAAAATTATTTGAGCAATATATTATTTGACACTTCTAAAAATAATTTAAAAAAGGTCACCAAACACAAAAAAAATAGAGAATGTAATGACCTTATTTTACTTTCCATTCCAATTTACTATACTATAATTTAATATTGTAAAATTTCTGTTTTTGTAATGCGTGGCCAAAAAATATAAATAAATACTGCCTATATATATCCTCAATAATATTAGTTAAAATAAATATATCAAGGCAGCGAGTAGATGATTACCCAATCAGACTCCTCGCAGTCACTGAACCACAACCACACCTCTGTCTTGTGAAAGTACAGCAAAGAGAAAGTGAGGATCACGTTAGAGCAACATGCACATACATACAGTCCAATTGTCTGGCAGTGTGTATAACTAACTTGCCAGTTGACTATCGGCTGAGCATAAAAAACTTTCTTTAACCTACTTTCTTAGTGCGCGATCATCTTTCGCCTCTCACCGTCGTTGAATTAATTTTAGTGTGTTGTGCTTGGTGGTCGGTAGTGGTATGTGCCCTACCAGTGTCCCAGTGCACTCCCGTGCGTAGTGGTGGGCGCGGGACGTGGGGGCAGGCGCGGTGGTTGTGAATGACTCAAGTGGGACTGTGTTTTTTGTTTTGTTTTTCTCCCGCTCCGTCGACCGTCGCGCGATGTGCGACATGCAGAAAATGCCTTCTAGAGAGGATGATACCCACTGGTATGGGTCCAACGGTTGCATAAGTTTTTTTAAATACATAGCTGCCATTGTGGATTTCTAGTTAATAATGATGTCTCTATAAGTTAACTGCATTAATTTATACTACTTCCTAGTTCCATCCTCATTCATTGTTTATTTCCAAATGTTTTTTGTTACTTATTGCTATTTGGAATATAAGGATGATATTTGTTATGTAACTTTTGAAAGTTATTATTAAGCATAACCAATAGCAAAAACCACTTTCACTTCGTGCAGAATAATTGCAAATATTTTCCAGTCTATTCACTGATTTAATATTAATTGATGTCTGTTCAAGAAATATGTTGATTCTCGTTGCTTGGGCCTAAGCATTAGTTATAATTATAAAAGATTTCAGCATGTAGACCAATAAGTTGTTTTGCACCCGCAGTGACGAGGACTCGGAGATGAATTTTGCAGCATTCTCAGCGGTGGGTGCCTCCGGCACTCATTTTGTGACTACTGGTGGCCAAATGCCTGTTACTAAAATAAACCAGAATGTCTCAAATAATGGCAATACACTGTCACAGGTAAAACATTGATTAAATTAGTTTTTAAAGGCATTTAATTTGCTCGTTTTCATAATGAGATTGGCCTAGAATGACCATTTTTTTATTTAGTTATTAATAAAGGTATCGAAAATGTAGTACAATGAATATTAATGCACTTTTTATCACTTTGTTCAAATCTGGCACATCCTTCTTGGATGTAGTCAGGTAAAAATTATATTTGCCACATTAGTATATTCTCTATTATGTTTACAGATACCCTTTTTTATCTCTTTAAAACTAAGGATAAGCTCATGTATCTACATATACTTAAAATAGTGTTATAGTGGTAATTAATATACTATTATATTTTATACAAAACCAGCTATTACTTAGTATGAAGCTGATCTTTTTAGAACAAAACAAAGAAGTTATGAACTCAAAATACAGTTTCTTACTTTTATGCCAATGCAATGGCATTAAACATTTAAGAGGAATGTTTGTAGGAAAAACATTAAATATTAACAAGAAATAATACATTGACCTCAATTTGTGGGCCAAATATTTTGTGCATTTACATACTTTAATTGTTGCATATTTTTCATACATAAAAATGATTGTTTTGTTTTGAAAATGTCATACAAATAAAATTACTTCTGGTGTTACAGGTCCCGGCAAACTTCTTAAATATCGGGTGGGGATTGCGCAGAATACTAATTTTGACACGCCTACTGCGCGCTATTGGTCACAAGCATATCTCTGACCAATAGCGCGCGCGGGCGTTCTGGAGATTCGCTTGCGCTATTGGTCACGCGCAAGTGCACAAACGCGCTAACTTTTCCCCTCTCCGTCGAATGATGTTCAACAAGTTTGCCGGTACCTGTAACAGGCGATCATAAATGCGACGCTTACCATCAGGCATGCCATAGGAAAGCGTTAGTTCCCTGCTCCTTTAGGACGCCATGGCGATCTCGCCGGCTAACGTATCCTACCAGTTATTATTGAAATATATGAAACCTACACCTTACTTGGCGTCGCGACGGTTTGGTAACATTGTCGGTGTTGTCATTTCCATATCTGATAGGATATGGTAGCTGGGGAAGTCGCCACCATGGCGTCCTTATGAGGCAGGGCTCTTAGGGCGGAAACTGTGTGGAGCGCCACGCGCAGTTAGTAATCCATTGCTGTCATAGTGTCATCCAATCCATTTAAAACATTGCGTCGCGCACGCCCTGTTCTAAGCCGGCAATGTATTCACACAGTTTCCGCCATTAATCTTGTGGTGTAAGAATCAAGGAATGGTTGGTTGATTGGTGTTTTGGTGTTCCAGGTGGTGGGCATGGTGGGCGGCGTGGGGCTGGGCGAGGGCGTGCAGTACGTGCGCGCGCTGGACGGCGGCGGCCTGAGCGCTTCGCCCCACCTCATCTCCGTGCCCATCGCGCTGCCGGGGGCCAAACCTGGTACACAGCCCTTTGTTAAGGCCTTACCCAGAGCAAATGACTTTGAGCATTTCACCTTCACTTACCCCCACCTCACCTCACCCCATACTTCGTAACCATCGGTAATAATATGAGCGCCATCTAGTTAGCTAGCGCCAAACTATTACTAACATTATAAAGCCACTATTAGCAGACTGAATATTAATTGTCATAGAAAAAAAAGTATCTTGTAGATACACACATCATAAAAGTAGAATCGAAATGTTTTTCAGTACGATAAAATACAACAAGATTAATTTTAATTTTTTCTCTATTTGAAAATACAAATTTGAACATGAAAGATTTTCAATACAAAAGAAGAATTCGATTCAAACGGTTTTTTCGATATTTTCAACGGATATCTAGATTGAAAAAAAACTCTTAGAGGATTATCAGAAGTTTTACGAGTAAAAATTACAGCAGGTATAGTACATCAGGAGGTGTTCTCCGGGTAGTATTACCAGGGTGTGTTTTCAGGGTATTAACATCATAGGTGTTCTCCAGGAAATATCATCAAAGGGTGTTCACCGGGTTGTTGCATCAGAGGGGTGTTTTCAGGGTAGTCACATCAGGGGGTGTTCTCCGGGTACTATTACCAGTGGGGTGTTTTCAGGGTATTAACATCATTCAACGTGCAACGTGGTCACGACCCTGAGGATTGGGATACGGAAACTGCGTTATTTCTCTTGTAGAATATCTACTCCAGTCAACGAAGCTCTAACTTTGCCATTTTAGCTGAAAAGATGAATCAAAGGACAATGCTCAAAAAAAAACCAGGTTGGAATCAAATGAAAAGTATCTGTAAAATTATTGGTAATAATATGTAATTAAATATTCCATAGGGGGCATCATCGAAATCAATGGCGGTATGTGTGAAATTGCTTTTCAGATTTTTAGGGGTCACATAAAGTATCAATTAAAGGAGTAAACAGATACAGTTGCGGTTTAAAAGTGTATAAAATGGCTATATCTAATATAATTATATTATATAATTGTATATAATTAATAATTATTATTTAATATTTAATATAATAAAGCGTAACAGTTTGTTTGTCTTTGTGAACGCGCTAATATCAGGAACAACAAGACCGATTCTAAAAATTCTTGCACCAATGAGAAGCTACAACTTTACTGAATAGGTGCTAAAAAATATATTTTTATAAAAAATTATAAAAATATTTTTTTATTATTCAGTAACTATGTAACTGATACTTTATGTGACCCCTGAAAAATCTGAATAGCAATTTCACACATACCGCCATTGATTTCGATGATGCCCCCTATGGAATATTTAATTACATATTATTACCAATAATTAGAGATACTTTTCATTTGATTCCAGCCTGGGTTGTTTTTCATACTAGATGAGCATTGTCCTTTTCGTTAATGACCCCGTGATAATGATAACATACTAAAAATGCGGGGCGGGGTGGTGTCACCGGGGTCATTCGAAAAAATGGAAGAGGGTGAAAAATTACCTTTTCCCGATAATCTCAAAAACTAACAGAATTAAGAGAAAAAGTTTTAGACAAAAGCTGTAGAGAATTACTTTGTCTACAAAAAAGGTTATTATCATTTTACGCGTATCGCGCCCCGTTTGCTAGGAAGTCGCGTACAATGTGCGAAAATTAGCACGAACAATGTTTTTCGCTATTTAAAACGGGGTTTTTTCATATTTTCCAATTGGAATGATTTTTATGCATCCTCCGACACACCCTAAGAGATTTCCTTCTAATTTTTATAGATTTGGGTCAACAAGTGCGTTTATTATTCAGTAACTATGTAACTGATACTTTATGTGACCCCAGAAAAATCTGAATAGCAATTTCACACATAACACCATTGATTTCGATGATGCCCCCTATGGAATATTTAATTACATATTATTACCAATAATTTGATTCCAACCTAGCTTCTTTTTGAGCATTGTCCTTTTAGCGTCAGTTTCAGCTTTACAACTAAAATGGCAAAGTTAGAATTTCGTTGACTGGAGTAGATATTCTACGAGAGAAATAGCACGCAGTTTCCGTATCCCAATCCTCAGGGTCGTGACCACGTTGCACGTTGAATGATGATAATACCCTGAAAACACCCCACTGGTAATAGTACCCGGAGAACACCCCCTGATGTGACTACCCTGAAAACACCCCTCTGATGCAACAACCCGGTGAACACCCTTTGATGATACTTCCCGGAGAACACCTATGATGTTAATACCCTGAAAACACCCTGGTAATACTACCCGGAGAACACCTCCTGATGTGACTACCCTGAAAACAACCCCCGATGCAACAACCCGGTAGAGTCCGACCGAAACTGGTTTTCTGGCCGAAACCGAAACCGTAACCGAATGTTCGGCCGTGGCTTCAGTTTCGGCCGAAACCGAAACCGAAACCGAAACTCACGTGGTCAGGTATAAAATTCCTTAAAATACTGAAATTTGGTGCTTTTTACCCATTATCCTGCATTAATTGAGACATGAAATGGAATCACAGTATATTAATTTTGTTGTAATCATTAATTTAATACTATACTTCCGCCCCTGGCTTCGCTCACGTAGACTACATTCTATAAACTACTATGAACCCCTTCTTAGTGGAAACTTACACATTATTAAGCTCGCTTTTAGAAAATTTAAAGTAAAAAATTGACCCCTTGAGGAGTGTAATATCCAAAACTCTTTTTAGTGGGAACTTAAACATTTTAAAGAACTCCTGTAAACAAAAGGAGATGTCCAAAAATGTATGGAACAAAAACCCAGAATCGACAGGAATGAAATGTATATCAATGGATTGACATTGAAATATAATATAATGTTACCAAGGGGGCAACTCTAAAATCGTTATAGTATAGGAGCTAGGAGCAAAACAAAATATGTAAAAAAATCGTATAAAACAGTAATAAAAATAAGTTTGTCGTTGTTTTAATGTTGTATCACTTTTGTTGTACATGATAATTATCATCAACACATTTCACAAGCAACAGCAATATAATAACAACATCATATTAAATCACAACATAACAAAGACTCTGTTTTTGGCCCATACACACTACAATCGTTATAGTACTGTGTGTATTATTGGTAATTCTGTGGCTAAAGATTGCAAATATAATAAGTTTTAATGATATGCATAATTATAATAACAACGATATTCACACCCACAACATAACGTATTTTTATTATTTTTAAACGATTTTTAACTTAGTTTTTTTGGCTTTTAGCTCCTCTACTATACCAATTATTATTTTATTTGCAATCTTTAACCACAGAATTACCAATAATACACACAGTACTATAACGATTGTAGTATCCATGGGCCAAAAGAAAAAATATATACAAAAAACAGTCTTTTTTATGTTGTGATTTAATATTCTGTTGTTATTATGTTGCTGTTGCTTGTGAAATGTGTTAATGATAACTATCATGTATAACACACGTGACACAACATTAAAACAACGCAACAACATGATGTAAACTTATTTTTATTATTGTTTTATACGAATTTCTTACTTATTTTATTTTGCTCCTAGCTCCTATACTATAACGATTTCAGGGTTGCCGCTTTGGCAACATTATATTATATTTTAATGCCAATCCATTGGTACACATTTCATTCCTGTCGATTCTGGGTTTTTTTTTGGACATCACCTTTCAAACACCTTTTTAAACCCCATGGGGTTCAAATAAAAACACTTTCTATGCGGATGACAGTACAAGTGATACTTCTTTCACCGATCATGCAAACATTTCTAACGCACATGTGACAAAATGTCGGAACGGACTCGTGTCTCAGATGGTGACTTTCTTAAAAGAGGTCTCCTCTTGGGGACGTCTTAACCTGGTCCAATTTAACCCGAAAAAGACACAAGTCTGTGCGATTACCACGAAAAAAAAAAACCGAATTTGTCGTTTCCCTCGATTTTGAGAGCACTCGTCTTGTTATACAACCGAGCATTGGGATTCTCGGCGTCGATATCTCGAGCGACGTTCAATTTCGTGATTATCTGGAAGAAAAAGCTAAGCTTGCCACAAAAAAAACTAGGTGTCCTAGGTAAAGCAATGTGGTATTTTACTCCGACTCATCGCCTCCAACTCTATGAAGCCCAAGTTCGGCCTCACATGGAGTACTGCTGCCATCTCTGGGCCGGAGCACCACAGTACCAACTTCTTCCTTTTGATCGTATCCAACGTCGAGCAACCCGGATTGTCAGTGCCGAAAGTCTTGCCGGTTGCTTAGATTCTCTGGCATTGCGTAGAGATATTACGTCCCTGTGCGTCTTTTACCGCCTATATCTTGGGGAGTGTTCCGAGGAATTATTTGATTTGATTCCTGTTGCTAAATTTTACCACCGTACTACCCGCCATAAAAGCAGTTTCATCCAAACCACCTGGACGAGTGGCGATCAACTACCATACGTTTCCGCAGACATTTTCTGCCGCGAACGACTGTTCTATGGAACCAGCTTCACGCAGTGTTTTCAAAACCAATGCGAAATGAAGAAGCGAGCAATTCCACCCTTAAAGGCGGGCAACGCGCCTGCGACCCCACGGAGGTTTCGGGTGCTTATGGGCGGCGGTGATCACTTACCATCAGGTGACCCACTTGCTCGTTTGAATTATAATATAAAAAAAACCTTTTTATTTGAAACTGACACCAAACTAAAAATATACTTCCCAAATTTCAAGACTGTAACTTTTAAAATGACGAAGTTTCATACAAACTTCCAACCCTCTTTTTACCCCCTTGGGAGTGAATTGCCAAAACCCCTTATTAGTGGGAACTTACGCATTGTAAAGAATCTTTGTACAAATTTTCAAGTTCCTGGGTCTTGTAGTTTATGCTGGGCGTTGACTGTCAGTCAGTCAGTCAGTCCATTCCCTCTTTTGTATATATAGAAGATAATATAAAAAAATATTAATAATATTTTTATTTATTTTTTTCAAATTAAGTTCTCATAGCAACATGTTTATCAGTTATCAATAATCGAATCACTAATTGTTACTGTTTAACACACTGACTATGTTGTATTTGCTAAAGAGATATCCGAACGGCGTACGTACAACAAATCCCAAACAGGTTTGCGAGCGTCCGCCAAAGCGTTGCCGCCAGAAACGAAGTTAGGCGAGCGTGCACGACAACTTCCGAAATCAGTTTCGGTTTCGGCAAAAGTTTCGGCCATTTTTGGCCGAAACCGAAACTGCAGCCGAAACTTGATTTTTGGCCGAAACTCGGCCGAAACCGAAACCGAAACCGAACCTTCGGTCGGACTCTACAACCCGGTGAACACCCCTTTGATGATGCTTCCTGGAGAACAGCCATGATGTTAATACCCTGAAAACACCCCCTGGTAATACTACGCGGAGAACACCTATTGATTTTTCTACCCGGGAATATCCTTGGGTCCTAAGTGGGAGTATCTTGAGGAAAGGAGTGACTGTTCTCCTCCCGCCTCACCACGCTGCGCTACAACCTCAACGCGCTCAACAACACCGGCCGCGGCCGCCAGCAAGCAAAGAGGCTGAAGCGAGCCACACCGCCGCTCTGGCCGATGTTGGTGATAGCTCAAAGCCGCTTGATGATACTACCCGGAGAACACCCCCTGATGAATACACTAGCGATTGGGAGGGTCCGCAACGTTTCACCAAAGTACACGTATTAAAATTGCTCCGTTTAAATATTATTCTAAAAGTGTAAAAAGTAAATAGTTTTTAGTAAATGTTGTATAAAAATGTGCGGCAAGAAATAGCGCATCCTGTGGTGTAAATTTTAAATCGTTTAGTTGACATTTTGGATGTTTTTTAACAAAATTAAACCAACTGTGACGGTTACGAGTGCAATATTGGATAAAGCATGTAAATAATATTGTAAAGTGACTCATGTTCCAACGGACCTCTGCAAGCAAACAATACTGATCTTTGGACCCCTATTCACGTCTGTTGGTGCGCGCTGTACTTCATCGCTTATTTCGGCCTATCTATACAACGCTCGTTGGCCGAATGCAAATACGCTGACGTAATAAGTGAACATTAGTTCAAATCCCAAGTAGTCCAAAAAACTTTTTGAAGATTTTTTTTGTTTTGAGATTGTTTAGTTCTTCTATTTTTATTATTCAATTTTTTTAAATATCATTCGTTGGTGTATTCCATTGGATAATGTAATACACCAACTCAAGACTCATGACTCAGTCTTGGTTTGTATTGAATAGGCTGCGAAACTACTGAACCGATTTGGAAAATTCATTCACTTTTGGAAAGTCACCCGGGTACTATTCCCGGTCCGGGTGACATACGACAGGATTATAGGATAATTATTGACAAAAGAAATTACGCGCGGGTGAAGTGAAACCGAGGAGGCGGCCTAGTGTAGTCAGTGAAATTTACCGTCGTAGGTACCTACTGATCAATTTGTAAAATTCATTCACTTTTGGAAAGTTATCGCGATTTTGGCGAGCCATTTGGTGTAATGGTCGAGAAGTCGGCTATTACACCAGAGGTCGCGGGTTCGATCCCCGCACGGTACAAACATTTGTGTGCATGAACATGTTTGTTTGTATCGGTCTGGGTTTTTCTATTTATAATAATGTATGTATTTACAAAAAAAAGTATATTAATGTTTATCCGTTGTCTAGCACCCATAGCACAACTAATGCTTAGTGCTGCACAAGCTAATGCTTAGTTTGGGGCTAGATGGTGCTGTGTGAATAATGTCCAGAGATATTTATATTTATATTAAATCGAGCGTGTAGCATTCGCCATTGATATAGTTTTACTACACTACTATTATTAAACAAGATAATTAAATCGTCCTTTCGCATTTAATACAAGACACACCTCAGCCTCACAATATAAATCGTCCTTGCGTAAACAAAGCAAGCAAACGTCAGTGCTTGTTTGTGTCGCTAGGTGTCGCTGTCTCACCGATCTGTCACGTGTGTGAGCGAGCGACACGGGTTCCCCGTAGCACAGCTAGCGACCGACTGCCGCCCGCTACCCGTTGTGGGCGCGTGAAAGAAATGGCCGTCCGAAATTATGAATAATAATCCGTAAAAATCAAGAAAAGGATGATTTCCAAATTTTTAGCAGCCAATTTATAGTTATTTTGATTGTCTATCGATTGGCGCAAGCCAAATTTAAAAAACACGTTTAAATTAGGAGGAGTGCATGAAATAAAATTATTTTAGACGTACTTTCAAAGTCAGTTTTGGTAGTGATAAATAAAGATAAACACAAACTTTAAACGTGGAATTTTAAGATAAAACTACAAAGATTATTTACGTATTTTTTAAACTGTTGTATATGCATTAAATAAGGAGTTGAGAGCCGTTAAAGACAAGACTTTTGGTCTGGGAGAAGCCTTAACATACTACTTGTTTTGACGAGGATGCTTTCGCTAGCTAGCGCTAGGCAGATGTTGACACTTGTGTCTTGCGTCGGATACCAGTGAATATGAAATTAGTCCTCCCTGCGCAGACGTAAGACGTTCGACGAGCCATTTGGTGTATGGTCGAGAAGTCGGCTATTACACCAGAGGTCGCGGGTTCGATCCCCGCACGGTACAAACATTTGTGTGCATGAACATGTCTGTTTGTATTGGTTTGGGTGTTTCTATGTATAATATGTATGTATTTACAAAAAAAAAGTATATAAGTATTGTTTATCCGTTGTCTGGCACCCATAGCACACTGCACAAGCTAATGCTTAGTTTGGGGCTAGATGGCACTGTGTGAATAATGTCCAGAGATATTTATTATATTTATTATTTATAAGACACTTGTTGTGTTGTGTCCACTTACATACAATGGTGTGCCGTTGTCTATGTCTGAGCGCCTTAACCACTGTAACCGCAGGCTAGCGAAACTTGCGGTGTAGGACTCGGCCTTAAGACGTTCGTAGTAAAGACTGAACAATCCAAGTACATTGGAATCAGATCAATGGAGTAGACGGAAAGAATGTCGCCAATTTTTTTTTATACTAGGTTGCATGTTTGTTGCATAAATATGAGCAGAATTTGACTAGCCATTTCGTTTATCTAGTGGGTAACACCCATTATATGTCATAACATTAGAGACAAAAATAATGATTGGTACATAGGCCCATTAATGCTGATCTGATGCCAGCATCACTAATTTTTGGCGATGACATCGAGTTGGCAAACATTTCGTTTCGTAGAGGTTCATGATAGTTGATATAATAAACTCACCGGCAATAAAACCTGGCCACTAAGCTTTTTTCATACAAACGTGGTCACTTTAGCGTCTCGTAGATAGAAAACTATTTGCAGCTGTTAATACGTCAACAGAGAGGCCAAACGCCCAGTGGCCAGGTTTTATTGCCGGTGAGTGTAGATGAAAATGGATCTCAGGGAGAATCTACAAAGTTGTACTATCGAGGTCACCCGCGCGTGATCACCCTTAAGGCTAAGTCTTGTGCAGTATTTTCACGTTTACAAGCGCCGCTCCTAAGAAGTCACGATGCGCGTGCACGGTATATTTTTCCAAAAGTGATCACGCGCGGGAGACCTAGATCGTACCTTGCAATAGTAAATCTTAGTATAGATCTTATGATAGATCTATTATAAAACGCAAAGATGTTTTTTTTAAATATGATGACCTTGAATCTGTCTCCTGAGCTACGCTAGACAGAAACAGATAACGCTAAATAACATTATAATTAATTGACAAATAACTCGCACTGTATCACAACTGTCAATTCAAAACCTTGATCGTTTAAATAATTCGATTGCAAGATCATGTGATGCATGGTTACAGAGATCGATTCCATTCACCCTTACCCTAAAAAAAAATTAATTTGAACGTATAAAAATGACGAATCATTTCATTCTTTTTGTCGACGGTGACCATCCTAAACGGAAACGGATCGTAAATCCGTTTATAACGTATTGACAAAACGAAGGGCCCTCGAACGGAAGATCAGTCATCATATCGACTCTTCATTTGCAAAACTTGTAATATGACTTCATATAAGTATTTAGTAAACCGGTTTGGAATCGAGTTCGCCTAGATTTTGGTGAAAAGGTTGGACGTTAACTACTTTGGCAATGATTGCCATTTAATGTAAAATACATTTGTTTCTCATGTTTAAGGTATAAAGAAGAACACCGGTTTCGATACAATCATAAAAGTAACTTCGGTAAAATTCGAAATAAAAAAAAGCTTGAAGTCTTTTTTATGCAAGACTAGATTATTTATATGTTTATAGAAACCAATATTTCAATGCTCACTTAATAGCTCTGATTCGTCTGTATGAAAAAGCAAATTGTGTCAGCACCGACAAACCTTATACTAAAGTAACTATGTAATATTTTTACCTTTAAATATTGAAGAAACTCCCCAGAAAAACGTAGGATTGTTTCCTGATAATTTTCCGTTTCTGAACATCCACATAGCCCAAGTCCTTGGGCAAAAGCTAAAGAGATGTTTTGTAGCAATCCATATTCCCGACTACAGTGCGACATCTCTACAAAATCAGTTCTAAAACCCCAACAATCTTTTTTCAGGCGATCCGCAACCAACGGTGCAAATTCAGGTGCTAAGTCCAAACTTGACGCTGCAATCTCAGCAGCAACCTAAATACCAGATGCAGATACCAATCCAGGGTTTCCAACAGAGTGGCACCGTGCTTACGCTGGCTTATTCGCCCGAGGGCAACGAAGCAGGGGGCATACAGCTGGTCGGGCAGAACGGATTACCTGAAGGTTGGTAGTTCGTAGCATTTTGTAGCCTGGATTACTAAATTTGTTTAATAAATAAAATATAATACTTATTGTGAGGAAATAATATTAAGTTTTGCAATGTCATATTAAATATATTTCTACGCAATGGATGGGATGGAAACTGAAAGAAAATTAACCATTATAAGTTGCACTTCTATTTATTGTCTTATTTGAGAATTTATTACATTTTTAATGACTTGACAGCTTTTACCCAGTAAATTAACACAGAAACACCACAATAAAACCTTAAAGTTACTTTTTGTTTATATATTTAATGAATTTTAAGATGTTAATATACTGATCCAAATCTTCTTGGGTATGGAAAGCCTTATCAATATTAAATTTATTCGAAACTACAAAATATTTCTTCATTCATCTTAATCTCTTTTGACGCTAAAGTATATTTTGTGTGTTTAGGTACAATCAGGATAAGATCAGGTGATTTATTTTGATTATGCAGTTTAAGTGGTTGCTAACTTGTCGATGTGAAGCACATGCACATTATTTTGATAACAAACACATGTGAAAAGTATTTATGTAGTACATAAATTATTTTTTAATAGCAGTATTATTTTTGTTCTGCACATGATTTTTTGATGAGTTAATGAATCTTATTGATGCACTTAAGTAATCCATGTTTAAACATATTCTGATATGTGAAGTCAATCAAGTCGTATAAGGGATATGTTGTTAGATCTTATGAATACATACATGTTAAACTATAAATATTATTGCTTACAACATCATTCTTTGTTGGTCTAGGATTACAATTGTTGACGGCGCTCCCACAAGAGATGCAGCTGATACAACCGTCACAGGCGCAGGACGCCAAAGACCAACAAATTCCCCAACATCAGGTAATTCAACCTTTATCCATTCTTCTGTGAACTTTACATAGTGGTCAGTAAAATATATTTCATGATATACGTACGAGATAATTTATACAAGCGAGAAATTAAATAAGTTTTTACAGTCGTTTTTTCGTCGGATTCTAGAAATACCTGCGGCCGAGAGTAGGGTTCAAGCTAAAGCGCTAAGTTGCTGATGTGGACCATAGTCTTATTGAATGCAACGAAACTGTATGTGCAGATATTTAAATTGAATATACCTCAATATAAACATATGTTTTTAGGTGTTAATAACACAGAATCAGCAAATTATAATCAACGGTCCGGACGACAACAAAAACCTCAACAACAACACAAGCAATAACAACAACAATTCGACGATTCACAACATCATCATCAAGGAAGAGTGTGACGAAAATATGAACGATGACGTGAGTACATGACGCCACGAGAAATTTAATTAATTAACTAAACGAGCCCACAGCACCGAGTCCTACATAAATTATACCATGAAATAAATCTCTGGCCATAATTCACACAGTGCCATCTTTACAAAATTGATCTGTTCTTTTTTCAATTTCTATTGACGTGACAGAAAGTGACACAACACAAATTGGTGTATCATGTGGATAAATGCCCCATTTTGATGTATTTATTTTCCAAAAATATAATTAATTTGCAGACTCTGGCCCTCTTATTCAATTTGAAATAACAAAGCTACTACTTATACATCTGTCTTCTGCTATAAAATATAATTAGGGAAGGAAGGTTCTTTCAATATACTAATTGTTAAATCTATATTCTATAGGAGAGCTCGCAGGGGACGGAGACGAGCGATAGCATACCATGGCAGATGAGCAGTAGCAGTCAACAAGATCTGATCAAATATCTCAACACATTACCACCTCAGGTATGTTTCTTTACTGTTTTAAACAATATCTATTTAGTAGCCCTATATCCAATGTGTTATTTCAAATTTCTGCCTAATTTTTTTGTCTGTGAATTGGTTGCGCGATTTTAGTTAATATTAGCGTTTTCAGATGATACTACGTGAGTAACCGTCGAATAATTTAGTTAGATAAACAAATCGTTTATTCAGCTAAAACACATAGGTACAACACTTACAGAATAATTACAAACATAAACAGCACGAAAAAGTTAAGGGTCGGTAGCTCAGCTCAGTAACATTTTGGGTGTTGGTCTTGGTAGGACATTTTTAAAGTTCGGCTGATGGATTCTGATATCATAATAGCGTTGGGTTCAGTTCATCAATAATAATGTTGCAGCCAGTACACTTGTAATCAAAGACTTGAAGATCAGAGGAGGCTACAGTGTATAAGTCCCGGCAAACTTCTTGACCATCGGTTGACGGAGTGGCGGCATCTCAAAATTCGTGTTCTGCGTAATCTCCACCCGATTTCAAGAAGGTTGCCAGGACCTGTAGCAGCACACACCACATTTAGCAATGATATCTGATTAATTAACCTCAGTGGAATAGTTTGCAGTGGCCGTTTACCATCAGATAGGCTGCGTGTCTGTTTGCCAACTGTCCTTGCTTGAAAAAATCAAAGTCCCATGTCGTTTACAGCAAACGCAAGCGCTCCCAGTATCACTGCAACAGTTCCTGCGGTTAAACCCGGACGTGCGCAAGTCCGAACCCATCGAGATCGAGGTGCCGGCCGCCGAGCGCGACGACTTAGACATGGAGCCCGACGCTATGGAGCACGAGGACGACGACCGCAAGGACGACACCATCACCACTGCCGTGCTCGGGGAAGGTAATAATGTCGAAAATTTTGTTGATCTGAGATAATCCATCCACTTACAATCAGGTGACCCACTTGCTCGTTTGCCCCTCTATAATATAAAAAAAATCCAAACCCAAGTTATAGGGGTTCAAAAATACGATGAAGCGTTTCGAGAAAAGGTAGGTAGTGCTCTTGGGCTTCGCTTAGTTCGTCGTGGCGGGGGCACTCACGTGCCATCAGACACAGCGCCGTCTAGACCCAAACTAAGCATAAGCTTAGCTTGTAGGTTGTTGTTGTGTAGGTAAAAGTTCTGTTCTTTAAGAAGGGATGTCTCTTATAAAGCGAAATAAAAAAACTAATGTTACCTTATTTTAAGATGTAATAAAAAAATAGAGATAAATATTAATAGAAATTATTAGTAAGAAAATGTTAGTGGTATCTGAAGTGAAACTAAAAATCCTAGTAAAGCTTCATCTCATCTAATAATTAAATATTCGTTCGTCATAAACGCACACTAGATTGCATGTTACATAACGCAAAAATAACGCAAACTTACCGCAAACGTATTTCCAGATGGCACGCTCCGCATAACGAGCAAGAAGAAGAAGAAGTACAAGAAGAAGCCGCCGCGGCCGGCGCGGCCCAAGCCCGGCCAGGTGGTGATCGCCACCGCCGCGGACGGCACGCCCATCTACTGCTGCCCCGAGTGCACCATGGCCTACCCGGAGAAGGAGCAGCTCGAGATGCATCTCATAGTGCATAAGATCGAGCGGAGGTTCATCTGCGGCATCTGCGGGGCTGGGTAAGACTTCAGTCTTTTGAACTCCCGACGCAAAAGCCCTGTTCATTGTTGTGCACATGTTGTATAAAACTTTTATTAGCAGTCTAAGAGCTATTTTGCCAAGACGGGATATTTGATCCCGGAAATATGGGATGAACGGGGCATATTTGAAAAAAGAAATTACGCGCGCAATGAATGAATGAATTGACTGAATAGGTAAAAATATTGAAGATAGTCTTTGTCCGATTGACTCTGCCAAACCTATTTGTAGCTTGCAATAGCTTGTGCTCTGAAATAAGCCCTGTGTACAGTTTGCGTAAACTTAATTGGCTTGTCGGAAGTTAGGTCGCGTCGTTTGCGCAGGTGCCGGGCGCGGCTGCACCCCTCTGACACCTACATTTGTGTTCTGCGCAGGTTCTTTCTCGCAAGATGTTCAGACAAGCCAATTAAGTTGACGCGTATAATAATTCATCTTCAATCATTCAATCCATTAATTGATGATATTCGCGTGTGTTAGGCTGAAGCGCAAAGAGCACCTGGAGCGGCACAAGCTGGGCCACAACCCCGAGCGGCCGTACGTGTGCGGCGTGTGCTGCAAGGGCTTCAAGCGGCGGGAGCACCTCAACCTGCACACCGTCATCCACTCCGGCGTCAAGACCGAGCTCTGCGGCGAGTGCGGGAAAGGTAACACAACACTACACACCTTATATTTAGCTGGCAACCCACTTCTTTCTGAAGAAAAGTGGGTTGCCAGTTAATAAAAAAAGAATTACTACTTTTTTTTTTGCGAAGAAGAAAGATCGATCTGTTGCCGGAGTCACTGATGAGTTCAGTGTGGCAGTAGGCTTGCACCAGGGGTCGGCGTTAAGCCCATATTTGTTCCTCCTGGTAATGGATGCTTTGACATCAGACATACAGGAGGAGTCACCTTGGTGCATGCTATTTTCCGATGACATTGTTCTCATCGGAGAAGATGCAGCTGAGGTTCAGAGCAGACTGGAAAAATGGCAACAAAAGTTAGAGAGTGCTGGCCTTAAAATAAGCCGCACTAAAACGGAGCATTTGTTTTGTGGCTTCGCAGGTGCCTCTAACTTTTCCCGAATTGTCTTATATGGTGTAACCCTTCCAGTTTGCTCCGATTTTAAGTACCTAGGGTCGCTCATCCAAAACGACGGTAACATAGAACGAGATGTGCAGAATAGATTGAATGCAGCGTGGATGAAGTGGCGACAAGTCTCGGGAACAACATGTGACCCACGGATGCCCCTCAAGCTTAAGGGGAAGATTTACAAAACGGTCATCAGACCTGTCGCAATGTATGGATCAGAATGCTGGGCAATGAAAAAGACGGATGAAAGAAAGGTGCATGCAAGTGAAATGCGTATGTTAAGATGGATGTGTGGTGTGACCAGGTTAGATAAGATTAGGAATGAGTATACAGGGTGGAAAGTTTCAATGGGGCAGCCAAGGGAGGTACCTTAATCGTTGCAGCTACAAGAAATTGGTCTTAGGAGACTATCCGTAATTTTTCAAAAAAATTATATTCCCATTCACAGATTTTTAAAAAAATGTACGGTTAGCAAGAAAATTACCATTTTTCACAAAAAAACTTTTTGATGCTAATCGGTCCAATTTTATACGCTGATCAAAATCTTGTATGGGACCAACTGAGGTTTCAGTACTAGAAAAGCCACAAATAAAAAAAAACTTTGTATCTGTAAATAAGTTAACTGTGGTGTTGTCCCCAGGGTTCTACCGCAAGGACCACCTGCGCAAGCACACGCGGTCGCACGAGAGCAAGCGCGCGCGCGACGAGGCGGGCGCCGACGACAAGCCGCCCGCGCCCGCTGCGCCTGCGCTGCCCGCCGCCACACCACCCAACACCATCCTGCCCGAGATTACTATACATGTGAGTCATTTATATCACTAATTGACGACGCTGATGCAGTGGTATTCATGTTTTTCTTGCCATTACTCCCACACTTGTATGGTCGATGGTACCTGTGTTTTCCTTTCCTCATTTCACATCCACCCACATAATTCATCATTTCATCTTTAATCTTTTTTCGGCCTCCTGTTTACATTTTCCATTTTAAAAAATCATCAAGGTTAAATCCATAGTTTTAAACACATGTAGCAAGTTACTAACTATAAGAAGTTGTTTTAGATTAGCGTTTTTTTCTTCACGTTTACTGTCGTTTTAATATACTTACGCTCTTACATGCGCAGTACATTACGCGCTTCAAAAAACCAGACACGCGTTAACGGGGCATATTTCGGCATGTTTGCTCGAACCGGTAATGGATTGATACTGACCAACAAGGATTCGCGCTTTAACGAGCTTATAAGTGCGTCAACGCTCGGGGTTATGTGTCAACTCGCCCAACTTAAAACTCGACTATCGGCGAGTTTACACCTTAACATTTCTTTGATGGTAATCTCGTCCCCTACGCTCTTATACTATGTTGGTCGAAATTACTATTGTCAATTGGAGGCATGGTAATCTCGCCAAAACTTTTTTGAAAACTAAGGCGAGATTACCATCAAAGAAATTTTAAGGTGTAAACTCGCCGATAGTCGAGTTTTAAGTTGGGCGAGTTGACACATAACCCAACGCTCGTACAAGTAGCGCGTGCGACAAAAGGTGCGCCTAATACGCGCCTACACGTGCTTCAACAAAACGAGCTTATACTCATATTCTTTACACTTTAAAAAATTTAGCCTTTAAATTAAGTTTATATAATAATTTATTTTCGTTATCTCAGGTCCCCACGAGCGCGAACATGCAAGTCCCGATCCAGATCAACATCCCTCAGCACGTGATGTCGTCGCTGGCGGCGGCGCAGTCGCAGGCGCAGGCGCAGGACACGCAGGCGCAGCTCGACGCGCTGTTGGCGCACCACTCGTGACCCGCCCTCCCCGCCCTCCCCGCCCTCCCCGCCCTCCGCCCTCTCAGGACTGTGAGTCGACGAGCTCTCCTTACGTAGATAGATGTTTGAGTAGGCTAGCGATACTAACGTACTATCGTCGCTGCGTCTGAAAAGTTCCATAATGTGCTTTTTGTTAGGTTTAGGACAACAACAAAAAACGTGTATATTTCGGCACAATATGACATTTTTCTAATGGTCAAAACACAATATAATTATGGAATTTGTTTGATTGATTTCTATTTCGAATATCACAAAACTGATTTTACCGACACATGGAGAATTAAACGGAGATTATTTTAGCGCAAAACACAAAAATCCAAAAAATGCACATATGGAATTTGGCACGCGCAGCAACGTATAGTGTCGATACTATCGGAAGTATCCGATGGCTTTGAAACTATACTTTCGATACTTTTGGAGCAAATAGTTTTATAATATTGAAGGTACGATACTACCGATAGTCTGTTGATATAGTCGAGCCGAATCCTAAAGTTACGTATGACAGTTCAACCACAGGTCGCTATAACCTTGTTACGTCGTCATCTTTTCAAATCAAAATTCAGAAATACCATATCTCTCTAACAAATTACAAACAAAAGATAAACATTATGATAACTCTAACCTAAAAAAATTGTTTCCCAATATTATTATCATTTTAAATGCTAGAAAACATTTTATTACTCATACTGAATTACGCTCCTGCAAGGTTATATCGTTTGGACGCATATATTTTTAATTGCTAGTGATGTCATCTCAAATAACAGTATAGTACAATGGTAGTAAATAGAATCCTGTCAATATTGAAAATAATAGTATAAAATATCCAATTTTGATCGGGACATCAAAATCGACAATATTATTGACAACGAAATAATTATATATGTCACTGATGACAACAGCGATACCGATAATTCTAACGATGAATCCGCATAATAAAAGATTTATAGTGTTTTAACTTGTTTTATTATATGTACAAAAACCTGTAAAACAAAATAAAATAAAAAGAAGCCAAATAAAATAAAATAACCTAAATAATTACGTACTTAGTATCAAATAGTCACAGCGATACAAGTATAGAGTATGTTTAGATACATCACTAGTATTGCCAAATTGACAAACGTCATACGTAACTTTAGGATTCGGCTCGACTGTAGTCAGTTATCAATACCTATTACTATAGACGTGCTGAGTCTCTGTCCGACACGTAAGGCTGGCCAGTGTTATCTGACAGCATGGAATCGCACTTTTGCATGCGGACAACCGCTTCGTTAAGTTCGCCCGTATGGTCTCTCTTTCTCTCTTACTAAAGCGAGAAAGAGATGGAAAGGATGGAATGTTACAAAACTGCAATTCCGAGCTGATAGATGTGGTTCAATCCTTCCAATTAGGATCACTGTTTACATGAAATTCGCTTTCCTCAAAATTTAAAAGTGTCCATGTTATTGTACACAATTTGCGGCACATTCAGTGAGCGGCTGAGACGCAGCGAACGTTGCTTGCGGTTGAAAACTCGACATTGAGTTACGTCTTAGAGTCGGTTAGCAGACAGTCGGCTGTCCTATGTTAGTCTGAAGATGACACAGCTTTAAAGTGACGCTAATTTATAAGCCAATCATCAGAGAAAGCGTCTTGGTTGGATGATGATCGGGTCATGGAATTTGTGAATTTTGCTCATATTTGCGTGGGAGAATGCAGCCGCGGTCGAATATTTAGCGACCACGGGTCAAGTGCTTCAAAGTTGAACTTTTCTATTTGAGTACACATCGGTATGTTATGTATCCTCAAATCGCGTTATTGACAATACTTGTGTGATTAACGCATTATGTTACGACCAGAATATTTTGTGTATGCGACGATCAATGACGTTCAATTAAAAAACTAGACTCACAATCACGCTCAAATATTGTCCGAAGCGAAAGTCTGCCCACCTGACTATTGGGCAGAGTTTTCGTTTAGTTGTATACAATTGACATTAAATACTAAATGCCACGAGATAAGGTGTTAATTTGAACGAATGTGTTAATGTCATCAGTGTCAAAGCCACTCGGACGTTTTTTGAGGATTTTTTCTTAGAGTTGGGTGTCTAGTTGTATATTGAACGTCATTGGCGACGATATAAGAATTTGGATTATTATTACAGTGGCTTTAGAAAGAGGTAAAGCTATTCTTGTACATAGACAGTAAGTAAATTAAGCCATGTTGTCATAGTGTATTTCTTCGGAATTATTTGACGACCCGATATTGTACACTTATTAATGATACATCTTTTCTTTAAATTAGAAATAATGTTTACGATATCCATTTCAAAAAATTGTAACAATGAAATACAGGGTATGAAGGTCATTTTATTATAGGAAGTAGGAACATACATTTGGAATGCCCGTTTTTTCTTGTTTATAAGAATAATTGTGAATGTTACTCTGTAATATAGAATTTAGTTATACTCCATAAAACGTAACATGATTAGAATGACAGCTGTCAAAGTGTTGTAGCTCTCTCGCTCGCTCTCAATAAACCTCTATCGATGTGTCTCATTTCTAAGATTTTATTTTTTTTGTAGAGTGAGACACATCGATAGAGGTTTATTGAGAGCGAGCGAGAGAGCCACAACACTTTGACAGCTGTCATTCTAATCATGTTACGTTTTATGGAGTATAGTGTAGTTATTGTAATTCTACAATATGAAATCTTAGTTATGGAACCAATACATGAAGTTATGTAGTCTGTATAATTTGATATTAGGAGGTAATTATTTATTTGATTGTACATTAAATTACTTTCAGAAGTAGCGTTATTTTCCATATCCGACTTATGAAACAATATTCAACCCCCTTTCATTTTATAGAATATGTTAAACATGCTTTGCCAAATAGCAATGTCTGAATATTCCTAGATAAATATACTTTACACACAATTAGTATTAAAAAACTATCGAAGACGTCCGAAACATAAAATAAAACTTCTTTTGACTAAATTATGATATAATATGAAGATCCCCCTACTTGTTGTATTCTGTAGGGAAATACATATCACGAGTTTTAGAACGGTAGTCTGAGAAATTTCATTCTATCCCGCTTGTTTCACATGTGCTATTCGATTGACCAATAGCAATAATCTTTTTTCGGTGTAATACGCACGCTATTGGTTATAAATCTTCCCCTAATCATATATATTCCTATAATCATAAAACTGTCTGGCTGAATTGCACATCATTAATAAACTGGCCAGTTCAGAACTAATTAGGAATCAGACTACATCTGTGCGACTTAAAGGTGAGTGCACACGGGCCACACTACAAAGTACATAGCCACAAACGCTACCAGCTGAAGCTAAAAGCTTGTGGCGTGTGGTGGCCACCGGTGTCAACCGTGTGTGGCAAGTCCGCGGCAGGTTTTTCTATGCCACTATGAAAAACAAAGCCTTTTGTAGCTGTACGACACATCGTATTGTAGTTTCATATTGACTGTTGGTTGCTGATGCGTCGAGACGGCGTTAAGTTCATTCGTAGTGTTGAGTACAAGAGGATAGAATCTAATTTTCCTGAACTAGCCAACGACGCTACGGCAGCTCTATGCAATAAATTGACTTGTAAATATCATTTCACACTGTGATATTTATACCATTACTAACTATTTACATGTGTAAAGAAAACGTACATTCTGTTGATTACTAAATACCTACGTTTAAATGTTATATTGGGTAAAATTTTGTACTTCAAGACAATAATTTTGTCTTAGATTTTGATGTTCTCTGGTGTAATAACTTTTAAAATAGTTATTTTGTACACTTGTATAAATAAAAATTATGTTAGAATTTAATGATAAATCCTACAACGACCTGCCTTTAAAATACAGTAGGTGCTCTGTTTGTAAATGCAATTGATTAAGTCTTTGACTAAATACTCTATCACAATTTCATGTTCAGTTATGCACATAGCACTATAAGCATTTGACATACCTTAATTATTATATTTGCATATAGGGAAAAGGCTATTCAACAGTGAATGACTAATAAATAAGCTGGGCTTAAATGTTAAGCTAGTTTTGAATTCAAATGCGTTGCAAGTGCTCTGTATTGTATGTACAGGTAAATGAAGCAGTTATACTCGTACATAAATATTTCTTTTTCGAGTATTTTATTTTGATCAGTTCTTTGAATTTGAATCATGATCAAAGATTTCACGAGACAAGTCAGCACTTGATGAACAATTTAAATCATGGACAGCTAGAGTTGTGCATGTGCAGGTCTCTGAAAATTGAAAAGTAGACTTGTCAAACATTTCACGAGTGTGAAGCCATATTGATTTGTAATTAAGTTATTCATAGATGTATTGTTAATAATTACTTCCGTTTTATATGCTCTTTACATTTCCGGGTCATTATATTTTTCTTTGATAGAATTTTCTTAGCAACTTAATTCAAGTTTAACTAAACTTGAGAAGTGACACGTAACTCGTGACATAATTATGTAGTTGTCAATTGTGTAAAAGATCGAGTACAATAACTTCGAGTCATTTTAATAGGCCACATTTGACAGTTAATTTATGCAAAGAAAGGTGCGTCTTATGTCATCAGGAGTAGAGTCTAATTTTTTAAATGTATTAAAAGAACTGACGTTGTTTTCTTGAGTTTTATTCCTTTAGCGTATGGAATATTTTTCTTTGCATAGATGAACTGTCAAATGTGACCTATCAAATTGACTCGACATTACTACTGTAACTTTGCTTGGATAGTTTTTAGATCCTTTCGATTAACTTTTTTCGATCTTTTTAATCAAGAGGATGTAAAAGACATAATTTTTAATGATACATCTAAATAACTGATGAATGAATTTAATGTCCGAATTGGTGTTACTTTTAAAGCGATAATTTAAAAATATCTTGCAGAAAAGTCTCGTTTAGTTGGTTTTGATGTTTGTAATTGTAATTTTATATTCTAAATTAATATTTTAGTATAAGCCTACCTTCCACCACAATTAAATGTTGTCAGCTTTAACGTAGGTGTAAATTTATTTTCGAATTATATTTTTGTACTTAGTATTAGTTTTACAACATGGTAAAGTTAAATCGAAATGAATCATTAAATGTTTCGCCAACATTTTATTGAACAAACAAGGTGCTCTATTATTCTTTCGCTTGGAATCACGTATTTTCGTCTTTTAATTAAGTTGTAAAATTAGTTTTATGGTAATGCTCATTTCATTCTGTTAATAACGTCATCACATTTTGTTTAGTCTTATATTAACACTATTTTCATCTCTCTGGTACCTACCTAATTTTAAATTAATTTTAGCGAGGGCTTGTTTTTCGGCATGTATAATGTCCGTACTTCGTACATGTAAGTTGCTCAGACAAATTAAAATACATGTTGTATCAATAAACTGCAAAAAATAAATAGCAGTTTCCTATGTACACGAATTTGTAAATGCCGAAAACAAGCTTGATTTCTGTAAAATCTCTATTTTAGTTTAAGAAACCTTTTGAAATTTTTTGATAAATTTTTATTTATTATTTTTGTAGAATGTTAACCAACTAGTATTTTTTTACTTAGTTTATTTGAAATGATTAGCTACGAGTATTATACATTGTAAGAGAACAAGACATAATAAGAGAAGCTGAGGCGCTCCCGATAGGGAGCTGTACTGTAGTTTTGTATGAAGCCTTTTATTTATTAAGAGGAAACTTGAAACTAATGAGATCAAAATAAAATCACTGATTTTTACAATTGTGTATTATTGTTAATACCACTTCTACCCATTAAACCCATTAAAAAATAAAAATCAGACAAAAGAATTAAGGTATATTAATTCTCTTGTCTGTTTATTAATTATGCTGCCTGCAAGGTACATTTTAACGTGCACTAATAGAGAGAAAAAAGTGTATTTGCTTTGTGTCTTGCCCGCACACATTGACGTTATGTTTACTGACAGACTGCAAACAAGAAAAATAAATGAAGTTTAGGTATAATGCAAAGAAATTGAACCTTTCACAGTAGAAACTAGAAACTTTAGTAAGTCAGGCAACTTTAATTATGTATAATACGGGACCCAGCGTTTCCAGATATCCCGATTTTGGCGGGACGACATACCGATTTTTTTTATCAAAATAAACATCCGCTGGCCCAGACAAACATTTTCGGAAGACTTTTAAAGAAAGAAAAAAAGAAAGATTTTAGTATTTTATTATACATATTTTAAAACAAAATATCATATTTATAAAATTAAAATAGGTACATTTCAGCGTCTGTTTTTGCTATCTAATAATTAACACGTTAACATAATATATTTATAGACTCAAATAAAAAGATAAAATAAAATATTTAAAAAAATCTGATTACCTATATTTCTGGCTTTGACGAAAGAATCCTCCTTTTTTCACTCAAAAAGTTTTAAAATCCCGACTTGGTAAAAAAACTGGTAACGCTGGTACAGAATTGAAAGTTGTTGTTTTTCGTTTGTATTTCATAAAGTAAAATTTAAAAAAAGTCTTCTGAAATTTTAATTCAATGGAGGTAGGTGGAGTAGTATGTAGTTACAAGATTGACGTTTTTCACGTACCTACCAGTTCTTATAAATCGGTATATTGATAAAATTTCCTCGGTGGTGGAAATGGTTTTATTTTTATTACATACGTACGAAAACTTTATAAAGATATTAATTTTACAATTAGGTACCTCTATACAAAGGTAAATATTTTTCGAACAGATCTTTATGTTTGTTTGAATAGAAAAGCGTAAAAACGAGTTACGTAAACAATTGCACAAAAAAAGTTTATACTACAAAAGTTATTCAAGGAGTTACTCGTACAACGCCGCGCGTATTATAATTGACCTCAGTGCTCGTACATCAAAAGTTCAAAACGATTGAACACTATCGGGATAAGTTGTTCAAAGTTTTACGTCAGTCTGCGCAGCCGAGGGTCTTATAGTAACTGAAGGTAATTTGTTGCGAAGTTGTGGGCACGCACGTGTGGGGGCGGTCCAGGGGCGGCCGCCCTCGGCGCACTGCGGCACGCATGCGCCCGCCCGCGCGCAGCGACTCGCGCACGCCGCCATTCCGCCCCGAGCCTATTTCTCCAGCCACGGACGATGAAAACGCGATGAAATCTCCACGCACCGCCGGAAAACAGGTAACGCTTCAATCCCGAGCCGTGCCCCACGCCGCGGCCGGCCGCGACGGATCCGGCGCGCCATCCGCCGGCGATGGTGTGGGAGACGGCCCGGCAAAAATAGAGCGATAGAAAAGCGCGTTGGGGTGAGGCAGAATGGCGGGGGTTGAGTGAGCGCCCTAGCAAGGGGCGCACCCTTGATTCACTTTGTTGTGGGTCACGTCGTACACCACCTGTCCGATAATGCGAGTGCATGCCTGCGTTGTTTCTGCACCTTGCCCCCTGCGCTTCACACTGGGGAGCTTGCGGTTGTGCGATGTGTTCCGATCGGCCGAAAATGTCAAGTCGCACTTTGCCAATAGTTGACCTTCAACTTTTAGATTTCAGTATGTGATTTTCTAACAAGTTTAATTTATAAGTTAGCGTTAGTTTATAAACAGAAATAAACTGTTGTGTATCCTTGCAATAAAAGTTGTCAATCGGTGGTTAAACATGTTTAAAGAAAGTTGTAACTTGTAAGGATAAACCTCACACCATCTGTTGCTACGATTTACTCCCTCCTCGTCCCACCGTCTCGAAAACAAACCCCATGGCCATTCCTACGCGCGCGTATCCCACACCCATTGAGAAAGGATCGTCTAATCCATAGATGTTTAGTCGAGCGTGGGCCAGGGATAGCACTTTACGCGTAGGTACGCGTAAATTTCTTAAGTATACGGAAGTGTTGGAATTCTGTGGCTTTCATTTTTGTAAAAATGAAATGGTTTTCATTCATGAATCTGGTTGTATTGCGAAACTTGTCTAGTGTTATTCCATAGCGTCTGCGGTTTCTTGCCGGAACCTGCCTGCTTAATCATAACTCGAGTTTCGACTTGTTGCTTAAAACAATGAGGAGACGAGTGTTTCATGGTAATTATCAATTGATTTTATAATACATGTGTAGTTAACATTTTGTGGCCTGTAGGCGCGGTTAGAGTATATGTTCTGTGCTGTAGGTACCGTACTATTTACCTACATACCTACACAACTAGATGTTTAGTGATCGTAAAGTTGGGGGCAACCAAAAATCAAGCGGACGTCATTACATCTTGTAAAATTTTACATATTATTATACCTGCTAATTTCATTCGCATTTATTTATAATTTAGCCTTCTACACAAGGGGTCGTGGATTAACCCCAAAGGGACCCAAGGGATATTTTTGTGACCAACATTTTTATTTATCCTGAATCTAGATTAGTTCCTTTGGGTTATGATTGTGATTTTGCTTAATATTTATTTATTATACTTAAGTATTGATTGTAGATGGAATAGCTGAAGATGAACTTCGCACCGTTCACGGGCCACATCCCGACGGCGGCGGCCATCCCCACCATACACCAGTTCGCGGCCAAGTTCGGCTATGAGGGGGGAGGGGGCAACACCGGCGTCGTGCAGGAAACCAGGTAATCAATTACAAAGATATATTACTATCACTTCAAATGGGGTCTTCCTTCTTCTTCTTCGTATATGGTAGCTGGCAACACACTCCTATTTATTAGGATTACCTACTATTGCAAGTTTTTCTCAATGGAATAGGCCGCAGTGGCCGCTTACCATCAGGCGGGCTGCGTGTCTGTCTGCCATCTGACCTAGTGTATAAAAAAAAATTCGTGTTATTTCCTACGACAGACTCAGGTGTTCTCTAAAACACCGCATATTACAACTAACGTTGAAAGATGAAAGATATAAAGGTACACACTTCATTCGTCATTCCCTCTAAAACCGGCGCCATCTTGCACAAGAGTGTATTCGCGTTAAGAAAACTAGTGACCATAGAGAAATGTAATATGGGGGGAACTATAATAGTGGCTGCGCTGCGCTCGCTAGCTGCGCCAGCCGTGTGGGTAGGATCTATACAGGGTGGAAAGTTTCAATGGGGCAGCCAAGGGAGGTACCTTAATCGTTGCAGCTACAAGAAATTGGTCTTAGGAGACTATCCATAATTTTTCAAAAAAATTACATTCCCATTCACAGATTTTTAAAAAAATTTACGGTTAGCAAGAAAATTACCATTTTTCACAAAAAAACTTTTTGATGCTAATCGGTCCAATTTTGAACGCTGATCAAAATCTTGTATGGGACCAACTGAGGTTTCAGTACTAGAAAAGTCACAAATCAAAAAAAACTTTTCCCATACATCAGTCAATTAATTTTGTTTCAATTGGAACTTACGTAACCTCGATAGTTTTCTGAAAAAAGATTAACACCCTGTTGCAGAAAGCTCCATTAAAGTTAATGCTTCATTAAATCTAATGCTGTCACTTTTCGTTGTCATGAAATAAAAAGTGACAGCAATAACTTTAATGAAACATTAACTTTAATGGACGTTTCTGCAACTGAGTGTTAGTTACCTACCTAGTTCAAATTCAAATAAGATTTAAATTTCGAACTTTGTTTTTTTTTTATAATGCGTAGGTACTTCTTTTGCTGCTTATATCAAAATCTGATTGCGTGTGGTGTGCTTTTGCGAGTAGATGCTTTTAGTTATTCTTTTTTTGCAAAAATGAGCTTGATTTCTTTCTGTGGGGCTATTTAAAAAATGAAATTTATGAAAAGAAATATGACAGTGTCGAAGAATTAAGAAACTCGCCCTGTACAATTATAAATGGAATTCATCCAAATAATTATTGGCCGCCACGCGGTCAGTACAAAAACGAATACATTTATGCATTAATCAAAATGGAGAACATTTTGAGCACCTTAGATCATAAAGTAAAATTACTTAATAAAAATAATCATTATTTTTTAAATAATTTTATTGTTTGATTGCATATGCATCTTTTTAATTATTTTTTTGTAGCTACAACAAAAAGTTACCTCTTCTTATGGCCTCACAAAAAATCTAAGTACTATAAAATGTATGGAAAAAGTTTTATTTTATTTGTGACTTTTCTAGTACTGAAACCTCAGTTGGTCCCATAGAAGATTTTGATCAGCGTACAAAATTGGACCGATTAGCATCAAAAAGTTTTTTTGTGAAAAATGGTAATTTTCTTGCTAACCGTACATTTTTTTTAAAATCTGTGAATGGGAATGTAATTTTTTTGAAAAATTATGGATAGTCTCCAAAGACCAATTTCTTGTAGCTGCAACGATTAAGGTACCTCTCTTGGCTGCCCCATTGAAACTTTCCACCCTGTATATAAAACTCAAAGGTGACTGACTGACTGACTGACTGACATAGATATCTATCAACGCACAGCCCAAACCACTGGACGGATCGGGCTGAAATTTGGAATGCAGGTAGATGTTATGACGTAGGCATCCGCTAAAAAAGGATTTTGATCAATTCCCACGGGAACGGAAACCACGCGGGTGAAACCGCGGGCGCCCGCTAGTTCCCTATAAATGTCAATCGGTAAGCAGGTACCAGACGACGAGCGGCGGCAATGGCACAGGCGGCGGGGGCGGGAACGGCAACGGCGGAGCACTGCAGTTCGCCGTGGCGCCGGGCGCGGTGGTGGACGGCGTCAAGTTCCGCCAGGCCGAGAGCGTCGTCGTCGTCAGTACTGCGCAGCCCGGCACCGTCACGCTCGCGGGCATCGCTCCTATACACACAGGTAGGAGATCTAAGGTGGAAGATCTTCCTCCAAGCTAGATCGATTGTGCTTGGACCAAAGTCCAATGGAGTTCATTGGACTCGATTGGATTGGGTGTCGTTTATATGTATGCTTTTCTGCGGGGATATGATATTTTTCAGCTTACCTATGTCATTTTCGAGTTTCCAAACTATCCCAATATCAAAAATCACGTCGATCCGCCGCTCCATTGCGACCTGAAAGAAATACAAACTAAAACACTTCTATTCCTGTTATTCCATAGGTACTACCCGAGACAATGGAAGGGCATTATCTCGGGATAAAAAGTAGTATTTCCCAAGGTCCTGTCCAGTGTTCTCTGCTACAATAGAATTGATTTCCAAATTTCATCAACAACTCTAACCAGTATATATATTAGTGAATACAGGAGTGAAATACCAGACGATATCAGCTTCAACCTCATCAGTGAACCTGGGGAACATCACGTACGGAGGTCAGGCGAGCTACGTGCAGGCGGAGACGGTTCAGCAGCTGAAGGCCGAGCAGCGCGACAAGCGCGAGTTCCGCGAGGAGATCCACCACGACCTCATGGCCACTATGATGCAGCAGCAGGGGGAAACTTTTGGTAAATATTCACCCTTATCCTTACATATTTCATTACTGTTAAATGTTACTTTACTTCCACGTGGAATATACGACGACTAATTCTATAAAAAAAAACCTATAATGGCCTACTCGTATGTCACTCTCCAGTTTTAAAACTGTCCCCCTAACAAAACATAAATCGACTGGTTACTTTGGTATTTTAGATTTTCAGCTATCATGTAGAAACTCTGCAGAGCCTATGTTCTTTACCATGATCAAATCTATGTTTCTACTAAATTCAATCAAAATCGGTCAAAATTTAATGCTTAGGATGTTTAGCACATCGACAATTTACTTTTATTCTGATGTTTTAACTTCTTTTGATTTTTTTTTTGTTTATCACTACACCTCAATGATCACCTTGCAATCCGAAGTGGTGGGAGCCTGATGACCTGTAACACAGGTATTTTTACCTATAATAGGCATCAGTCTCACACAAATATCCCAACTAAACAAGCTGTTTCATGTACTACTTATGTAATTTGTGGTGAGAAATAAAGATATTATACTTTTACAAGCAATTTACTTTCTCATTTATATTATCATTATGAGATCATCAATATGCATTTGGCAAGCTCTATTGCAATCGTGGAAGCATTATCACCATACAGTGGGTTATTAATATTCACTTTTTCAACTATAGATACAATACATTTATCAAAACCTGCAATTTAGGCCTCTTCTGGAATTAGATGGAATATATTTTATAGCTAAAGGCTTTCGAACCAGTAATCTAAGAACTCGGGTTGTTGGAAGTGCAAACTGCAGTGTGATACATTCTGGGCAGTGACGCAAGCGCCGCTGCAGCAGGGCACGCAGCAGCTGCTCGTCGTGCTGCACGAGCCCAAGGAAGCAGCCGCCCTGGCGCGCGCCATCAAGCAGGAGACACGCCCTGACCGATCTGGCTCGCAGCATCAAGCCGAGTTCATCAGTGAGTATTTTCCTTACTCCATATTGCGTTGATATAAGTCCGTTTATACAGAGCACATGACAATTACTGGGTATTTATGTTTAATAGTATAGGTCTGAGTATTGAACCCTGTGGTAAACCTCCTTATTATATAAATAAGTGGAATTGCGTTTTTAAATGGGTTAAGATAAATTAGTATACTTAATATCATTTTAGTAAGGTTTATACACATAAAATGATGGTGATTAATGTATTTAGACTTATTTATTACCTATACAAAGCTTATTTTTTAAATTTATAGAATGCATTTAGCATTTTATAAATTTAAAAAATAAGCTTTTTCAGTCATCACCTTAAAATAATGCAACTCTATAGTAATGTACCTATGATGACAACATTTCTAATTTATATTGTGGGGGAATAAGAAGCGAACCTGCACTCATTATACACTATCCTAATTGTATTCTGCGTAATTGGTCGCTCGTTATTGATTTTTAGAAATTACCACTGTGGCCGAAACACTTCTAGGAGGACATGAACAAGGGTAAAATTCCTTTAGTTAAACAGCGTGTAAGCTTTCTTTACTTCATTGATAAGGTCGTGTACGAGTACATGCATGACACTGGTGACTCAAGATACAGGGTTTATACCTACCTGACTCGTGCTTTCAGTTTTCACTAAGTATAAAATGAGTTTTATGAATAATGATGTAAAAGAAGTTTTATGGGAAAGAATAACCTTTTTATATATTATACATATATTGTTTTGTAGGTATCGGCGACGTGTCAGACGCCGGCGCGTGGCAGTCGCTGGGCGGCGGCGTGGCGGACTACCTGTCCGCGCTGCCGCTGCCGCTGCACCACCTGCTCAAGTACTCCGGCGAGAAGCGCGACGACGCGCCCACCATCCTCACCGTCGCCTCCAACGCGCTGCCCACCATGCCTGCGCTCACTGTCAGTATCTACCTATGGTACTGGTTACCATGCTTTTTACATCATAGAACGGCAATGCAAAATGCAAAGTCTTATATGAGTCGAATAAAACATGATTTCATAAGACTAAGGGAATGATTTAAGTGTTAGTGCTATGCTACAATGAGTATGATTGACGTAAAAAGTCAGGAGGGAAGAACGATGAAGCAGTAAGGTTAAAAAAAAAATGCTTAAAAATACCTGTAAATTTTCTTACCAGTCAAAGTTAATTGAAGATTTTATCAACATCAAAATGTACTTACCTGTTATAATATCAATTGGTAAATTTTTTGACTACTGCTTTTCGACAACACGTTAGCCATTTTTTTTTCTAAAAGAAGACAAGGAGCAAGAGGTCCATTTGATCGAGTGTGATAGATAATGACGGCCCATGGACACCTAAAACACCTAAATTTTTTAAAATCATGTATATTTGATTTTAATCCATTCCACCTATTTACATTCACAGCCAATGCCAACGAACTCTGTGAACAGCGTGGTGGTGCAGACGGCGACGATAGTGAACCAGGCCGTGAGCGCGAGTCCCGCGCCGTCCCCGCCCAAAAAGAAGAAGAAGAAGAAGAGCAGCAAGGAGAAGAAGCCACGCCCCAAGCCGGGGGAGATCCGCCTTACTACTGCTTTAGGTGCGTGTGAAAATATGTGAGTGGTTGACTAAAAAGGGACCTCAAGGGAAAATAATTGATTTCGAGTAAAAGACCACAAATTCAAGTAATGGAAATTCTCCCAAAGAATTAACTTCGTTTTGCTCAAACTTGCGTTTAACTTTACCATTATAGTTGTGTGTTATTTAGAGCTACATGCATTATTCTACATGATATTAATAAACATGGTGTCACAAACAACTTCATACCCAACAAAAGTACCTAATTTTGCAGATAATAAATAATAAATTGCAGAGTTAATTCCGAAAGTCTTCAAAAATAAAATCAAGTTTAGCCAAACTACTGTAGCTACTGTACTGTATTGTCAATCTGTTTTTGTTTCCAGATGGCAGCACATTGTATTGTTGTCCAGAATGTCACATGGCGTATCCTGAACGCGGGCTTCTAGAACAACATCTAGTGGGACACACTATGGAAAGGAGGTGAGATGTAAATTAATATACCAAGCGATTTCCATCAGAAGGAATAGTTATTTATGTGGCTGTTGCATAATGAGGGTCATTAAAATACGAATGTGGTTTTATGAAACGATACTAAAATGTAAACATTAAGATGCAGCCACAGATACTCATATCGAAATATAGGGCGTTTGCTCATCGATCCTGACTATAAAATAGTCATATTAGGGTACTATGGATGTAGATAAAATACGTTTTTTTATAAACGAATACCGATTTCAGTAGTATATTAGAGCAGTAGATTTACACAGTTGTATTTTCTGTTTTTGTATCTCCATGGGATATCAATGTGACAATGCATTAGAGATATGTATGATTAACGGCTTTTTGTGTTTTTGAAGATAGGGGTGATAACATTTATTGTAAAAGTTAATTATATGACAGAAAAATTGTAAAGGGACAAAATAAATATTTCCACGTTCAACTTCGTAATGACATGTTTTTAAGGATTGACATTTGCTCTGTGGTCAATATCGACAGTGGACGATAAGTGTATGTCGTTGTAGGTTTATCTGCGACATCTGCAACGCAGCCCTGAAGCGCAAAGACCATCTGACGCGACACAAGCAGTCCCACAACCCCGAGCGGCCGCACGTGTGCTCCGTGTGCCTGAAGGCCTTCAAGCGCAAGGAACAGCTCACGCTGCACTTCGTCATCCACTCCGGCGAGAAGCGGCACGTCTGCAACGAGTGCGGGAAAGGTCTGTCGGAACGTTTCGCTTCTTATTTAGTACGATAATTATTTCTGATAGTAGTATAAAACCTTTGACGTGGTAGAATTTTGTTGTAAATAAAGTTGCGAATTAAATATTTTGTGATTGGGCTTCGCCCACGTGGAATACATTCTGCAGGAATTGGATTATATTTTTCCAGTATAAAAAGTCTATGTCACTCTCTAGCTACTGGACTATCATCATATCAAAAATAGCGTCGATCTGTTGCTTTGTTCGTTGCGACATAATTATTATTTTTTTGGATTTCACTATTTACCAGCAGAGTATTGCCCATAGACAATATTCCTGTATCCAAGTATAGCTATGACGAGATATAATCAGTTTTACCATTGCCAAAAAACAATTTTATGATATGTAATTCTTTTTCAAATTATCATGGACGTCTTACTTTAGATTGACTCCACCTGGTAATAACGCGTTATTTCCCTCCAGGGTTCTACCGCAAGGACCACCTGCGCAAGCACACGCGGTCGCACATCGCGCGGCGCGTCAAGGCCGAGCTGTCGGCGCACGAGCCCGGCTCCTGACCCGCGGCCGCTCGCCCCGCCCCCGCCCTCGCCTCGCATACTGACGCCGACGCTGACGCGGACGACGACAAACCCGACCTGCTCGCACTTATACACCACGCCAAGGACTTCTAAGAACCACCTCTTTTTATGGAGGACAATTAAAGTACTGAGGCCGTGGGCCCATGTCTTCTGTGCGCCGGCCGCCGCAGTGCTACGGCACGCCGCAGTGCTACGGCACGCCGCAGTGCTACGGCACGCCGCAGTGCTACGGCAAGCCGCAGTGCTACGGCACGCCGCCGTGCTACGGCACTTCTCCGCCAGCGGTGCGCGCGGTGACACGCCGTGCGCGGCGCATCACGACCGGAGGCAATTAGCTTTTCTGGACAATGCCTAAATAAGGCACCACTGCTAGCGAGACTTTTTTTTTCGAATGAGAATGCGCCTTAACGGTAAGCAAGCGAGACCTGCGGCTGTTCTAATATTTTTAGTCGTCCCGCCACTCTCGAAATTATGTTAAGCTGGTTTAAAGCGACCCATAGTTGTCTCATTCATATCCAGAAAACTCCGTAAGGACCGGTGAATGACTATGCTGTTAAGATGGTTCCATACTTTCTAAGTGAAGTATGTATTCTCTCTGGTATGCCCTGTATTTTTTTATTTGCACTGGTCCGCCTGTGTCAGATTAAATTTTGAGCTTTACTGAAATTCAGCGATTATATAAAAAGTAGCTGTTACGTAACAGACAAAAAAGATTAGTAAAATAAAGACATTGTCGGTAGATTTCAGGTGAGTTTTAAAAATTCTTAAACCTTATCTGGATTTTTATCTGTCACCGTTCCTATTCCCTAACGTTTCCATTTAAAAATACTCATTCAGAGGACGTGTCTATCATACTTTTATCCGCCTTTAATAGTTATTTGTTATACAAGAGTGCAAAGTTGCTTTTTAACCGCGTGTTCAATTTTGATGACCGAGCAAGCGAAGGATTCTAAAATTGAATCACGAGCGCAGCGAGTGATTCAAAATTAGAATCCTGAGCGTTAGCGAGGGAATCAAAAGAGCACGAGGTGAAAAATCTTTGCACTCGAGTGCAACACGTAACTTTTCATTCCACCTCAGCGAGGAAATAAAGAACCACGTACAAAGCAAATTGAAAAAAGAACACCAAGAAGGTTCCGAGTCTGAGTTTTTAACAAATTAAAAAAAAGTTGTATGATATATTCGGCACCATAGAGGTAGCAGTAAATAGGTTTAATGTTTTTTTTAATTCACAAACTTAGTGCACACGATGTTCTAAATTCAATCTACTTTATCCTCTAGAGAATAAAAACGGCTTTTCCACTCAGATATTGAAGATTAAAAATACTCTTTCCGAGATGGTGGGATGAAAAGTTTTTTATTTATTTCTATAAATAATTTCATAGGATAACTAATAATAAGAAAATCTGAAAGTGAGAAATGTAAGTACTTAAACCACTATTTGATAGAATATTAATGTATATTGTGATAGCTGTGATTTATTTGTTTTGATGATTGTTCTATTTATATTTTTACTGTGATGGGAATTTCGAAGGATCAAAATGATTGTTATATTTCTTGTTGGCGACCTCTCTAAGAGTTGTTTTTAAGTAATTTTGGATTATTTACGTATTGTTGTTATTGTTTACGTTTTAGAGGTGCAAATTACGTATATTGTTTTAAATTTATACGAAATCGCAGTGACTATTCAATAAGTGAAATGTTTACGCAATACCGATAGAATAGTTGTTCCAATGTATAGATATCGAGTCGTTTAAATGTAAAATAGGATTTTAAAGTATAGGACAGCTGTAGATGAATAAAAAAATATTTTTATAGTAACATTACGGTCAACATTAGATAAGCGTTCCAAAAGGAATCTTGATATAAAAAGTACAAAAAATGTAAAAACTTTATTCATTTTAGACTCTGAAAGTGAGTCGACGCATAAGCAATACTTGATCCAACTGTTAGATACTATTTGCAGTTTATTGCAATTTAGTGAAGCGACGTCACTGCGTGTAACTTAGGATTTTACAACAATAAGTACAATTATATTTGAGATTGAATAATTTCGATTACCATTTCGTTTTTAGAACAACGCACACTGTAGACATTTGAATTATTATTATCTTGCAACATCCGTCTTAGAATTGTAACTGGTAATAATTTTGAATATGATTTTGCACTACAATATGTTTTTTTAAATAAATTAAAAAGACTCGCGATCTATAAATATTTGTACCTATTAGTAGAGTAACAGTCGTTGAGTCTGAATTATTTTTATAAATAAACTATATCTAAACAGAAATAATTTCAGCATTTATAATCAAGAAAAGATTACTAAAAAGAAATCGCGAATTTTTAATAAATTAATTTATTAAAAGTTTATCAGATTTGTAGTTAATCTTTGTTAAGCATAAGCATTATATTACCGATATAACGCCTTATTCTATAGATATTACGGAATAAATGAGCTCAAAGGCTCCTTGACATGCAAAATGCTTAATTAAAAATGATATTAATTATTTTCACTTTGTAACTATTATCCAACCCTAAAACAGGCACAAGTGTACACTTCACAAATCACAATACACGTATCGGTTGAATAAATACCTAATACCTACTTACTAATGAGTTATTTCAGTAACGACGAAATGCGTTTTAAACAGCAAATCTTAGGGCCCTCGCCCACGGCGACTCTTTGTAGCGATGCAGTAGCGATGCTGTCGCGCGTCCGTATCGATACAGTCGCGAAGCGGTCGCTAGCTGTGTGTCCTCGCCCATGGGCTCAGATTCAGACGCGATACAAACGCGATACCGTCGCGCTTCTGTCTCGATGCTTCTCCACTCACGCGCCACCCTCCCTCCGTTGTTCCCCCGATGTCGTCAGACACGGTCGCGCGTTTGCATCAATACAGTCGCAATGCAGTAGCGCGTTGCAAATGCGACTAACACGTTAGTAGCGATGTTGTCTTGCGTTTAGCAAACGCGCGACAGCATCGCTACAAAAAGTCGCCGTGGGCGAGGGCCCTTAGGGTACAATTTCAACATCGATATTTAGTGTTAATTTTATCTGTAAAATAACAGTATAGCTATCTTGTTTCTTTTGGAAACTGACTTTTGTCAGTCTCTTTTGAGAACAAACTAAAACTGGCCTTAATAAACATAAGAGCAAAACAATTACATATTTTTGAATGTATTTCTTTAACGCATTGAACGTGTTTATTTAAAAAATACACGAAAAATGTTTCTTGTGTAACTGTTTGCTATTTTAGGGTTTGATAAATGATATAATAGGAATAATCAAACCGCACCCCGAACTATCATTCGATAAAATACAAATCGTCCAACCGCATAGATAGTTACTCAGAGATATAATGTATAGAATATTATGATGTAAGCTTGTATATTAATGAAGGGTAAATAGACCAAGGGGCGAATTTGTATTTTAATGAATATGAAAGTTCCGACTCTTGTATAGTTTGTTGAAACATAGTAATAGTACATCGTGCTTCCGTTATTTTGATCTCGTGCTTTTAATAAAATTTAATGATACTTAGCATTTGTATAATTAATAGATTTATAGATACTTAGACGTTACTTAGAACCCATAATCGATATGACTTATGTAATACTGTAGCCACACTTGGTCTTCTATAATTTCAAAGTCAAAGTCGATACAACGCGGTTGTATCTTCATTCATATGGTGTCTTGGAAGTCAGTTACTATTGAGTAAAACCTGAGTTTGTCTTTTGAATCGCCAAATGTTTCAATGTTTACGGTATTATATAGTTTGTTTCTTATTTTTCAAATAACTAAAACAAATCAAAAAGCATTTATAAAGCAAAAAAAAATGTTATAAAGAATCATGTAACTATTTAATTTTATTTATTGCAATGAAACGACAGTTTAAAGTGCAAAATACTTTATTAAATTCGAAACCTCTTACAAATATTAAACTTACTCGTCCGAATCACAATGTGTTTGCAAAGACGAATGGAGGAACTTCCACATATACAGCGTGGAATTTTAGTCGTTGTTTTCCCGCAGAAAAATGATTCTATCTTAGTAGTAAAACAAATTGATAAAGTTCTTTTTTTAGTCAAATCAAAAGTTTTACGATTATGATAGACGAAACTCGAACCAATAGTACTAGCTGCGTCACGGACGGTCACCGGCCGGGGTCATTGCCCTTCGCGTTTATCAAAAAAATGATTATTTACTGTTTACTTACATTTGGTTTCCATTTTCCCTTAAAAATTTAAGAAAAAAATTCAAAAAATGTCTAAAAAAAATTAAAAAAAAAAATTCAAAAAATAAATTACTTGCATAAATCGATAATACTACTGAAGGTGAAGCGTTCTGCTGCGGGAAAACAACGACTAAAAAAACACGCAGTATACTATGATTTATACTTAACCACGACTTTGGTACATGGCACAACGCATCTCTTATCTTAATTATAACTATAGAATGAAAAATTCAAAAATCTTAACACTATTCAAAGATATGTACACCTCAAAAGTAACCTATTTGAGATCTGTAATTGTACATGTAGGTATAAGCAAAATATAATTTAAAAAATCTATAGGTATAAAGAGAAAAGTTTACACACTCTTTTCAAAATGGAGAAAAATATCTTAAATAGAAGGGTTGAGGGAATCTATTACACTTCCCAGGCGTTATAAAACCTTATAAAAGTTAAAAATAAATACAAAATACTTAAATCGCACACCCATTCGTAGGAGCTCGGGTTGTGGGCCTGTCATCCCCGTGGTGTTACTGGCTAAAACTGCACTGTGGCCTTTAGCACAGTCTCTATTTTATGAAGTACATACTGTAGTTATTTCATTCTTAACACAATATATCCACAGCAAAACGAATATTCCATATCCACACAAATGATTATTTTTTATTATAAAACTTCATTCAACTTCATTTTCATTTGGACCCTGTTATATCGTATTCTAATGAATATTGATGGGTATGTGAAATTAAGTCTTATTATAGAACTTAACCCTCAAAAACGTAAGAGATCTTTATATTAATTTACTAATATTTACAACTACAAGTAAGTCTCACTTGAAAAATTACTGAAATGGTGTGGATGATCGGTCATCATGATATCCGAGTCAGACGGGCGGCCTCCAGGAACATTATAAGCTTCTTGGCTGTAATTTCTCTAATTGATGTAAACGGGTTACGCAGCCTCCAGGTAGATTATAAGCTCCTTGGCTCTCATTTATGTGGATAAACTAAAGGTACTCGATATACTGTTGGTGGTAGGCCGTAGGGTGGTGGTCCAGGTGGGCATCGTGTGCAAGTGTAGTGGGTCACGCAGCCTCCAGGAAGATTATAAGCTCCTTGACTATCATTTCTCTACAGGTACCCAATAAATTATTAGCGGTAGACAGTAGGGTACTGGGCTAAGTCGAGTTGGTCTGGCTTATGAGCTTTTTGGCTCTTATTTCTAGTGTTGGTAGCAGACAGTCGGGTATTGGTCCAGTTGGTCATGCTTGTGTGGTGTGTGGGGACACGCAGCCTCCAGATAGATAGATATTAGCTCCGTGGCTATGTCACTACAGGTACTCAACATACTGTTGGTAGTAGGCAGGAGGATATTGGTCCAGTTGGTCGGGCTTGTGTGTGGAGACACGCAGCCTCCAGATAGATATAAGCTCCGTGGCTAGTCACTACAGGTACTCAACATACTGTTGGTAGCAGGCAGGAGGATATTGGTTCGGTTGGTCCAGGGTGTGTCACGCAGCAGGCTGAGGCCGTGTGTTCGGCGCGACGGTGACGGCTTGGCGGCGGCCGTCGGCGCTGGCCACCACCATCTGGTACGGCACCTTCATCTGCAGGGGGACTCGTAGCTTGGAGTTGCTCGGTGCCTGGGGACAAACGAGACTGTTTAGTTGGGAGGAATATTTTGTAGTTAATTTTTTCTCTAAGCTTTTGTATCCCCATCTAGGTGAAAATTTGCATCATAATCCAGGATTTGCAGTCTAGTTAAAATTTATCTTGAGAAAAAAATATTTTTTACATATAATTTTGTCTGACGTGGCAATGGAACCTAAGACCCTGAGATAATTTCTCCGTTCCTGAGTCCGATGGCCAGGTCGAGGATTTGTGTGAGATTTTTCGAACGCAACTCTGATTTTACCAGTCCGCATTTGGCAAGCGTGGTGATTAATATGCGTTGCCGCACTTAAAGTCATTAATAAAAGTTGCACTCACAGTGATGGTGATCTCGGGCTTAACGTCGCTCTTGACCTCTGGAGTCTTCCCGACGAGGCGGATGGGGAACAGGTCCGGCAGCTGCTTCTTCGGCTTCGGCTTCTGCTTCGCGTGCGTTTGGCTGTGCTTCTGCAGGTGGTCCTTGCGGTAGAAACCTGGAAGAGACGCAGTTAGTATTGAATCTTAGGGAATAGTCAAAGAAATTGCGCATTTGAAAATTAATAAGGACCAGTCAAATTAGAGCGACCTTGGAAAGCTCTTTGCCGATATAGCCAATTTTAGCAGTAAATCTGCGATTGCGAGGTGCTTGCTCATGTTCGCTTTTTCGCAAGTAAACAAGTTTGAAAAGTAACCCAAATTAGCTAACAGTAACAACGATTTAAGAAGTCAAAAGAGGTTTATAATCCAAAAAGAGCTGACCTTCCAAATTTTGGATGTTAGTACAACCGTGTTATGACAAGATCGGGACACACTTTGTCGAAAATATAGATAGGATAAAGGTTGAGCGTTTAAAATGTAAGCTATTGTACCTTTCCCGCAGTCGGGGCAGAAGAAGTCCTTGACGCCGGTGTGTATGTGCAGGTGAATCTTGTAGTGGTCGCGGCGCCTGAACGGCTTCTGGCAGAAACGGCACACGAACACCCGCTGCGGCACTGGGATGTTCTGCTCATCCGCTGGCAGAGATTCCAGCTGTTCCGGTGACTCTTCTACCATCTGGAAGCAGAGCGTAGCCTTTAGGAGTAACACAACAATAGTCCGACAAACTTACTGTTCCGGTGGCGGCGTCGCTATTGTCGTTTAGTATTGCTATTAAATATCATTTATGCACTTTTGGGAATAAAAATAATTTTATTGTCCTAGTGTGCAAAATGTGATCAAAATGTTAATTTGATATTTTATTAATTGTTGTTGTTGATAAAAACGTAGAATAGTAATTAACACCATTTTATTTTTGAATTCTATTTCTCAATATTAAAAATTCACTTTGGATTAACACAATAAAATTAATGGCTTATTTGTAACAGCAACAACTGGCAACAAGAATTGACATTTCACGTAGTTCCAATTTTGGCCACCGGAGCAGATACGTTTGTCGGTCTATACGTGTATAAGACGTGGACGGCACCTTACCCCAGGGCCCGCCTGATGGACGCTTACAAAAAAAGGCCACCATGCGCTTCCCCATTAAGCTCTGGAGGGACGTACACAACGACAGAAACAAAGCAAAACAGTGATAATGTGCTAGTTCACCGTGGTCTTCTGTAAGGGTGAGGTACTTCCCCAGACGAGCGTCGTTCGAGTGAATCGAGTAATTTGTATGGGAATTCTATTAGTTCGGGTATAGGTATCGGCAAATTTTTTTAACATTGGTCGACGGAGAAGGAGAAAGATCGCGCATGTGCATTTGCGCGTGACCAATAGCGCGCAGACGTGTCAAAATTCGTGTTCTGCGCAATCCCCACCCGATATTCAAGAAGTTTGCCGGTATCTGTATGCGCTGTTGGGCGCTAATAAAATTATTTTATGTACTTATTTTTCCACACATATTTATTTTCACTTTTCGTAAGTATCGAAACCGCGAACTTCGAATTCATAGCCTTCGTACGCCATCTCCTACCCACTTACACTCATGCTGATGATACCAACCTCCTGTATGAAGAGCTCAGCGGGATAATTGTTCTCTTTTATGCCCTCTCGCGGTCCCGCCTCGCGCACCTGGAGGTCCGGCCCGCCCTCGTACGCCATCTCTTCGCCCGCTAGGCGCACGGACGACTTGCATTCGTGCTGCTCGAACTGAGTGTTAGAAAGGAACCCTGCAACAGAGAGAAAGAGAGATATAGAGTACGCTTTTAGGTAAAGACTGAAGATGACTTAGTCTTCATGAACATGTCTATGTCAGTTCAGTTGGCTGGCAGGCAGGCACGCAGCCCACCTAATGGTAAGCGTCCACTGCATGCTGCTGCCTATTCCATTTAGGGACACTTAATCAGGAAGCGTCGCTCAATTCCCTGCCACACTGTAGGTTCCTATGATATTCGAACCCTTTTTTTAAGTGTATAAAAATGCTATTTCTAGAATTTGTGATATTTATAAACATTACATAATATATACTTTTTTGTCATATCCATGAAACATCCAGACAGTCACAAACAGATCTCCATGCACACAAAATATTTTGTAATAGCCGACTTTGGCTCCTGGCTCGGGAGGTGTCCCAGATACACATAGTCAAAGGTTTGTTTTACCCCTACGATGACGTCTGCCGCATACACAGGTCTTGAGTACGAGTGTATTACACTTCACAGAGTTCACAGCTCGACCGACGTAAGTGGCTGACGTGGGAAATTAAACTGGTCGTGAAATTAAAAGAGGAACAGTACCTGCGTTGCATAGCGAGCACCAGATGCTGGCCTCCTGTCGGAGATGCACGTTGGAGTGCACCTTGAGGTGCTGCTTGCGCTTGAACCGCCGGTGGCAGACCAGGCACTGGTGCGGCCGCGACTCTGGGTCCATCCGTCGCCGGCGTTCCACCAACAATGTGTTGTCAGCAACCTACGACAATCGAAATATTACTGTTATAACTGATATTTTAAGTGGACCTGATACTACTACCCTAATAGAGGTATGACGTTAAACTTGAAAGTATGTCTATAGAGGTAGCCTTGATATCTAACTGGGAGATACAGAGTCAGGCAAACATCTTGACGCTCGTTCGACGGAGTGGTGGAAAGTTCGCGCATGTGCACTTGCACATGACCAATAGCGCGCGCGATATCTCCCTTCGCCATCATGCCTCACCGCCACGCATACCCAAATTCGCGTTCTGCGCATTCCCCTCCCGATTTCAAGATGTTTGCCGGTCACTGTAATTTATTCCTACTTCTACTTCGGGCATTATGGGCATGACACTTTGCCCAACAAACAAAAATTATGACGTCATACTTGATAGCATGTCTAGAAGTAGCCTTGATAACTCAAACTCGGATAACAGTGGTGTTGTCTCTTTTGTTAGTTTTTAAAATAAGATGTTAACCATTTTAATAGTTTGGTTGGTTTGCATACACAAAACCCCGTTACTTACAAGATCCTTTGACAAACGAGGTGTTCTTATTTCTTTTATATGCTTGATGCTTTAGGCGCACAGCATTGTAATGTCATATCAGCAGAAAAAGCTTATTTAATATTCACTGGTGGCTAGTATCCGACAAAACTGTTTACATCTGTCCAGCGTCTCAGAGCATTAGTATTTGCTCAGTGGTTGTTACCAACTTACCAGCGCGTCCAGGTGGTGGATCCCGTCGGCCTCAAGTGAGGAGTCGTCTTCCTCCCGCGACACCTGCGCGCAGCAGTGCATATGTGCCGCCAGCTGTGCGTCCGTGTGGAACGCTGTCAAACATACATGGTGGTTACAGTGGAAACCGGTTTAGCAGACTGAGTTTATAATTTATTATATAATTATATACTGAACATATATTTATTGGAACTAAAACTGAAATCATACTCGCAGCTCACCTAATGGTGGGCCACTGCGGCCTTTAAATTAAAATACACTCAAAAAGGCAGCATCGCCCAATGTCCTCTGATCTTCAAGTCTGATTTGAAGTGACTTCTGTCTCATATTGCTAGAACAATCTTAGCTGTTATGACGGCAGATTTTAGATATGGGGATGGGAGGTGGGCTAGCTAGTCGCATTTTGAAAAGTCCTTCATCGTCAGCACAGCAAGTCTTTTCACTACATCCAAGTCAGGGTTTAAAGTCACGACTTCCAGGTTTTAGATCCGAGCAGTTTAACAGTACCTACTCTTTCACTGACTGAGGCAAAGCTTGATTTCTTCCTGCGCTGACGTCCCGGCCGAGGTTACGAATAAAACAATGTTATGATAAGATAGTTAATATCGCAGGTTTTAAATAGCTCTATCACGTTTACGAAGCGACGAAATCATGTAATGTCGAAAAAAAAAACACGATTCAACGAACCTCATACCACTATCGGAGACAAATCCTTTAATGACTCGCCACCAATGACGTTCAATTAAAAAACCGTCATTGCTCGCCACTTGTTGAATTGACAAGTTTTATTAGGGTCGGTCGCGAAACTAGATGCATCTGGTTACAATTGTTACCCACCCATCTTAGTTCTAGTCCGTAGAAGATCGTTAACCGTATTTGTATCATTTTGTATCAAGAATATGAAAGCAATGGTTCCTAGAAAGAAGCCTGCCCAGAAGTGGGCGTCGAACTGCCGATGTAATATGAGAGAAAACACACAAATGTATTTTAATCGTCTTGCCCGCAACTTCTATTGGTGCTAACAGATAGCTCAGTAGATAGGGTTCATTAAAGCGATCTTTCTAGATGGTATGCCATACAAGGTGTTGTAGTGATATGCAGACGGATGTTTTTTTTATTAATTTACTAGCTGCCCACCAGGCAAAGGGTGTAGTGGATATATACCCTGTCCTTATCTTAACAAAGACAACAACAAAAAAAGACTTTTGGGGCATTAGTTCTGAAGTTATGCTATACGTATGACAGGAAATGCGAGGGACATATTTAAGCCCCAAATAGTTCATGCTTCCATATAACAAAATAAGTACAAATCAATAAATACTCTGGTAAATATCTGTCAATAACCTTAGTCGAAACCTGAAAATCCGCGTAACATGCGGGCACTCTTCCCTTCACAGTACCTATTTCGTGCACTCGTTCATTACTCAAATTCACGGCTCAAATTATTGTACTCGCGTACAATTTGAGTTTGGGGCGTAACCGGCCGCTCAGCACACGGGATTTTTAGGTAGTTCATGCATACATAAATTATTAGGATAATTATGAAAAAAATTAAGGATATATTTTTTATAGCGAATTGGACTCTAAATCGGATTCTGAACACTCTCCTTAAATATGTCCCTCGGGTTACCTAACAAGCTGTATATTCTGTCTGTGGTTATGCGCGCACAATCACATACTTATTATTATCGACGATTCATTTTGTTTTTATAGGATTTTGTTAAAGACAGGCAACGCCTACGTGCAACGGCACGTAGTAGGCGTTGCCTGCGAAAAACTTGTCCCGTTTGTCCCGTTGGACAACGCATGTGATGAGACTTGTTGCTTGTTAGCATCCTTATTTTATAAAAAAAGTATCTGTAGCTAAAGGTAATATTAGCATGATTAAAGTTCGATAGAAACATTGTGCAATTTTTGGTACAGATGCAAATATCCTCCGAGGTAAAACGGCGAAATCGCCAACCGGCACATAAGCTATAACTATAATATATGGCTAAAAGGGAAGGGCGGGAAAAAGGGTACACATTTCATTTTACCAGGTGTACACTTATCTCATATCGTATACTACTCGTATAAGTATAGTATTGTTTACAAACAGGATATCTTTGCGCTACAAGCTGGACACATTTTCTAAGTCGCAGTGAAAGATTTATTTATCGTCTATATAATTTTCAATATGATTGTGTTTAGGACAAGTCAACTGATTTTTTATTTTATTATTTGGAAGTAACGATTTGTACAAATGTTTTGCAAGTCATATTTTTTTTTTCTGACAACAGTCTATCGGGTATCTTGCCTTCCAAGAAGAAGAGAAAGAAACAAAACTACAGACATAACGTTTTAAATAGTTGCCTTTACAAAAGGAGTAAAAAAACAGACAAGACTGCGCTTTTTTTTTTAATTTTAAATGCATTTTTGTTTGAAGTCGGTATTCTTTTATAATTTGTTTTACTTGTATTTTAGTGCACCTAATAGTTTCATAAATAATTTTATTTATGTAATAGGGGTAGACTAACTAAACGCGCAAGTTTCAGACTCATCAACAAAGTAGTCAATGAAATTCACTATAAATGGGACCTCATCATACAAAAATTATATTGTTTTTTTAATTGCATCTTTATAGACTAGTAGTTAACTGAAAACCAGTGTATCCGCATAGCCAGCGGATGCACATGCAGCCCTGTCACCTGTTTCGCACGCCATATGGTTAATGCGCGTCACTTGTACCACGGTAACCGTGCTTGTACCTATGTTCAGTATCTGGCTTGCAATTAACATATGTGGCTAGAGAACTAATATAGTGTGCAAGTGGTTACAAATGACATGCACATATTGTGTATATTGGACAATACGTTCGACATTGCGATCGGTAATCCATATATTATCATTATTTATAAATGCGAAAGTAACTGTCTGTCTGTTACGCTTACACAGATTTCGATGAAAGGCACATACAAAGACCAGAACCAGTTTTTGTTTGCACTTCTTTTTCACCACAAAAGAGCAACATATCGACGAGATTTTTGGTATAGCGAGAAGTGCTTTTAATGCCAGAAATAAATCACATTAAAACGTCGTATAGTCATATAACGGGCTCAGCCGAACTATAATTTCCATGTAGTGACGAATAAACGTTACATCTATCTGTAAACCCGTCTCGCAGGCACCATGTGGGCATGAAACCGCTGCCCTCCCACTCGCCAGGTAGCTGATGGCCCCCCTTCGGTCAAATCCCGCTTGGAGATTGCACGCTGCGGTGACCACATTGTTTCACATTCCGACGACTTGGGGGTCACCTCGAAATAACTATGACGAGACATTTGGTGTTACGTTTGAGAAGTCGGCTATTACAACAAGAGGTCGCGGGTTTGATCCCCGTACGGTACAAATATTTGTGTGCATGAACATGTCTGTTTGTACCGGTCTTGGTGTTTCTATGTTATAATATTGGGTATGTATTTAGAAAAAAGTAGATAAGTGATGTTTGTGCGTTGTCTGGTACCCATAGTACACAAGCTATGCTTGGTATGGGGTTAAATGGCGCTGTGAGTGTCCAAAGATATTTATTATTAGGGTTAGACGGCGCTGTGAGTGTCCAAGGATATTTATTTATTTATTATTTAACTTGGAAGTCATCGTTCGGACCTATCCGGGGCAACGGAGCCCGGCGGGAGTTCCATTACTCGACTGCCCCCTGGTGCGTGATACATTTACTATGCGATAAATATCAAAGACCTTTGAGATACTAGTTTATGTAAGTAAATGCTACTTAGTCACAAAATAAAAACAAATATCAATACGAAATCACCTCAATTCAATAAGTCAGTTTTGGGCTTTACTGCAACTGAGGAACGAAAAGAAACTGCAATTAATGAATAGCAACTCAATTATGAGTAAAAAAAGTTAAAAAAGAAGAGTAGGTATGTTTCTATTGTATTCCATTAAGAGTACTATACTAAAACGAGAAAATGGGTTACTTGAAGAGTTGAAGGTAAGTGGCCAATGCCACAATAGAGGAAAATCTATCTATTTCAATAAAACATTGCGTCTCATCATTAACAAAGACTCAATGCCACCCTACTATGTATCATGGCCACATGTAGGTACCTCGTAATAGTAAGCCGAGCGCATACGCCTACCATAACTCCAAGCGCAGCCAGCTGCTCCAAGTGTTCGGCTACTAATGTTGCCCTACTCTCCCCCCCGCCTCTCCCCTCCACTCGAGCGAGTCCCGTAGATAATACACTCGTCCCCTTATCCCCCTTCTAAGTCCAAACCCTATTTAGAGGTAGGTAGCGTTGAAGGGTCTTCTCAAGGGTATATTTTTTTTAAAACGGGCGCCCAGGTAGTCTCTGAGATACGACTTTTGTAAAACGTTTGTTTCATATTCAGTATAGTAGAAGTTTTAATATAGGGTCCTAACTCATAATTTTGTAATGTGATGATGTTTAGTAGGAATAAAAGAAAATCGTGCTAAGTAAATGATTTCCTATTTAATCCAGCATTTATATCTGACCAATTTGCTTGCAACCACGATTGTTGTAACGATTAGTTCCGATAAATGCCACGCGAAAGTGTTAAATCTCATAATTGACCACTACACGCTCATACAAAGTATGTATATTATCATATCAGTGAAGGTATGACACGCTGTTAGTGATGGGCAGTGGATAAATACTCAAAAAGTAAATACTCGGATATTTATCCAAAATGGATAAATACTCATTTTTATCCATTTTTACCCGATATTTACTCAAATTCAAGGATAAATATCTTTTTAGCTGTATTCACACACGACTTTTGTTTCACTTGACCACATTTGACAAAAGCTTAGTATTTTGTGTCCGAATAGATACTATTGCATCAAAATAATTACTTTATTTTAGCACGGTTGGGTGTTATATCAAGTCTCAGGGTAGTTGTACCTATTATACTGTAGCATTGCTTGCTTTTGCAAACGCTGCTCATAAGTCCGCGCGAGAGCGAGAAAAGTATGTAAGTACTTAATATTCGGTTGTTTGGTTACAATAATTGTACATAAGAGGCACTCCGTGCGGTTGACACATAGAAGAACTACCGTGTCTATGAGTGGACGGCAGAGCAGAAAGCCCTAGGGGGGCGCCCAGCGCCGATAGAGCGGGCCGCTGTGAGGATGCGCGCGACATTATGGTCCTCTGCTGGCAAGAGGACATGGCTCGCGCGCAACATGGTCACAGGGCGCTCGATGCCATTGGTACCGTGATACAGGATTGGCTCGGGCATCCGCACGGGTTTCTTTCATTCCGTTTGGCACAGATGTTATCCGGGTATGGCTCCTTTGCGTCATTCCTGCACCAAATCGGGAGAAAGGAATCCCCGGTGTGCCATAAATGTGGTGCGGCGGAGGACACGGCGCAGTATACTCTCGCCTTCTGCCCAGGCTGGGAGGAGCAGCGTCGTGTTCTGTGCGCGGAAGTAGGTCCGGACCTTTCGCTACCAAGCGTGGTCAATTCCATGGTTTGAAGTGAAGGAGCCTGGAGGGCAATGGCCGCCTTCTGCGAGGAAGTCATCTCGTAGAAGGAGGCTGCGGAGCGGGAGAGGGAAAATGACCCTCTCGCGCCTCCGTGTCGAAGACGTAGGCGGGGAATAAGAAGACGGCTGTACAATCGCTCTCTTCTCGTCGCCAGTGGAGGCCTGCATTGCACCGGTCACCTACTCCGTCGGATGGGATTAGTCAGGTATTCCCGGCTAATCCCATATTAATCCCATAGAATCCGGGTCGCGGCAAAGATGCGGGGGGAACAACCCAGCTTGGAGGAGGTGGCGCTTGGTCGTGTCCAGGCCAGGGAAGAGGCCCTGGCCAAATGGACGGTTGCCTCACCTACCGGCCTTCGCAGGTTTTGTCCGCTCACGGAAGTTTCGGACACTACCTGTACCGTGTCCCCCGTCGGGAGGAGACGCCGCAGTGTCATCACTGCTACGCTCCCGACGACACAGCCGAGCACACACTCATCGAGTGCCCGGCTTGGCGACACGGGTCGCTGAGAACTGATCGCGGCGCTAGGCGGTGAACACCTCGTTGGCGACCATGGTTCGTGCCATGGTCGCCAACGGAGTGCGTGGGAGGCGGCCGCCTCCTTCTGCGAGCAAGTAATGTCGCAGAAGGAGGAAGCGGAGCGGGAGCGCGAGGAGGACCCCCTCGCTGCTCCCCTCCGGCGTAGACAACCAAGCCGGAGAAGGCGTGCTCACTTAGCACGCCTCCTCCGGCCTGAGGGTTGACCTGCGGGCGGGGGTAGCCATCCAACGTCCGCATTGCACAGATCGCCCGAGCCAAGTCTAAAGGGTCACCTTGTTTCTCGGGTGGCCCTCCCTAGGCGCCACCCCGACTTGAGGCCTGCTCAAGTCGGGGTACCCGGGGATGGGCTGGTCAATAGCTAACGCTGGCAACGGCTCGTCCCAATCGGGTGTGAAGGGGAACCGGGGGAGTTTAGTGGGTAGTGGACGCTTTAGTCTTGAGTCCCACACACGGCCGCAGGTTTAGCTAGCCTGCGGTTATGGTGTATAAACGCATTCTCCTCCGAAAAAAAAAGAATTTGTTACAAATGATTCATTGAAAATAATCGCCACACGTGAACACGGCGTTACATCCAAAATTCCAAAGTTACTATAGCCAAAAAATGTTGTACTAAAGTATGCTTTAAATTCAAGGCACTTAGTTTTAACGTCGCTGTAGCCAATTGGTCGCTACAACCAAGGTCGTAATAAATGAATTCTAATCTACCTACACTTTAATTTAAAAAATAAAAGAAAAATGTTTTAAAAGTATTTATCCGCCTTTTTGGATAAATACTCAAGTAAAAATGGATATTTATGAGTATTTATCCATTTTGAGTATTTATCCGGATAAAAACCCAACACTACACGCTGTATAACATGTCGACAGCTGACGTGTAGAGTGCGAGTTGTAAGTACATACTTAGGTAGCTATATTATGTAGAAGCCTTATCGCGAATGTTTCGACACTGTCGCAAGCTCTCGACAAAGCCGGTACCCCCACGACCAGTTTATCAGTTCACGCATCCTAGGCGTATGTGGTGTTATTTTTTTAAGCTTTGGTCGATCAAATGACAAATAATTAGCTAGGTATCTCGTTTTTTCTTACGAAAAATCAGGTAGCTTGATTTGTCCCTTCTTAATTGTTTAGTCTGAATAGAATAGTTGCCAATGAAATAAAGTTCTATTTTTTTTATGAAATTTTAATCTCTTAAGTCAATGATCATGATATTTTTTTTAAAGCTCAAATCAAAGAGAAGGAAGCCTTTTTATTTTTACCAATATCATTATTTAAAATATCAAATTAAACTTAAATTTTTTTGTGTGACATAATTAACTTAAAGAACTCGTGTTTTATTAAAATCTGCTTTCATCTCATCCTGACTTTCCGACGACTTCCAAAACTTTACACGAAATTGTCAAGATATTTATTACGTTTTATTTTAAGAAGACCCACCTAACATGCTCGTATACAATTTTAACTCGGTATAACAATTCACCCCTTCATACCACGATAACCCTCTATTTGAGCGGAGGGTCCCACAGCTTGGGCCATACACAACGGTTTTTATGCAGGGAGCGTTTGGCTGTCACATTTGGTTACGGTAAAAAAGGGAGGGTTCCCAGAAAGGACGCGACCGGGTACTGGGGGGTAGGCACGCTTTTATTTATAGACAGCTGAAGAGGGGACGTGTTTCGGAATAAATATTACACAGACGTACTTGGGAATGTGATAAACAAGATTCCAAATTCACTACCCGACTGTACGTCTTATGTAAAGTTGTATACCCCCTGAGGTTTAAATACAAGTAGGTAGGTATTGTAACAAAATAAACGAGAAACCAGAATAAGACTTGAGACAAAAGTCATGGCCTATCTCAATTGGTTTAGTCCATAAAGTTACTTAATGATGTCTGATGATGATATAGAAAGAAGATCAGATTAACACTAACAAGTCACAAGATATTTCGAATCAAAATTTGTTAGCTTTGTTGTTAACACCTTAGGGCATTATTTCTTCACCATTTTTTACATAGGATTTAATTAAAACTTTTGGATGTAATGACGACCTTGTCCAAAGCCTCAGATGTCGTGAGTCCGAATGCCATTTGATACAAATACATATCGTTTGTTTTTCTTTGTTAACCTTAACATTAATTGCTTTACATGCATAAAACTGTGTGTGACCATGCGGATGACTTACTTTTAAACTATCATTGAGAATTTCTTAAGAGTGAGTGAGTTACACACTCATTATGTTGGGTCAACCCAAGGACATAATGTTGGATTCCGGGATAATCAGACGATCTATTACCAAGCTGCAACTAACCTGATGCACTCAGATGCACTATCACAAGGCCCACCGATAGTATTGATTTTATCAAGTACTGCACATCACATGCATTCTGACTGATCGCCAACAGGGCACTTGTTGCGCAGCGATGACTATCGATTCGCGATGATTCGCCCATGGGGCCAGTGGGGCCATCCCCCTCCCTACCCCTAAAATCTGTTCGCGCCAAATGGCATTAAAATTTGTATCCCTGTTATGAAAAATAGTTGGCCGTGTATGGAGTTGGGGTACACTATAGAAAGGATACCAGTAAAGATGGATTAAAAAATAAGGCAGGCTTTAAAATGTGATAGTAGGTAATAGTAGTAAGATTTTTTTGATACCTGACCAGAATATGAGTCCTTTCGGATAACAAAAATTCAAGCTGCTTCAAGCTTTTGAACTTAGATAATTGCTGCTACATTTTTGATTAAAGCTGACTAGGCACTGATTTATCATGCAATATATTTTTCTATTTTATGACTAGACTTAATTTGATGCTACGATTTTTATGGTTATAGGAACGAATAAAAGAAAATGTCTCAGAAGATGCAGGTATTTGCTTTTTAAATGAGAATGATTGATTTTTAAAGATTCCTTGCCGTCCCCTTTTACATTGTGTAGGGGAAAATATGGTGTGTTAGCCCGAGCCCCCCAGGGCGCTAGTCTGTAGGGGTGCAGTACGGTTCCCCCATAGGAAAGATATTATTTGTGTTCTTGCGTAGGCGGACCATAATTTACTTAGGGCCTCACTGTCTAATAATATATTATATATTATTTAAATTGTTAGGACTTCGATGATCTATATTGTTATAGTTACGTTTTTCCGTTTAAAATAAAGCTATGCATGCCTAAAAGTTACAAGCTTGTCTGATAGAGCCAATAAACCGTAAAAGTTTAGGTATAAACAAAAGTAAAAAAATGGTCAATTTAGTTAACTCCCGGTATAATCATTTAATTTTGTTTGGAAACATTTACGTTTTTATTAAAACTGACTATCTAACGATTTAAAAATCAATGATTTTTGTGTATATTTATATACCTACTAGTACTAGCGGTCGCCTCCGCCGCGGTTTCACCCGCGCGCAATTCTTTTGTCAATTATCCTCCCTTCCCCCCACATTTCCGGGATCAAAAGTACCCTATGTCACCCGGGAATAACGTAGCTTTCCATCATTAAAAGAATTTTTGAAATCGATTCAGTAGTTTCGGAGCCTATTCAATACAACCAAACAATAAAATCTTTCCTCTTTATAATAGGTAGATAGATTAAATAAATAAATATTATTTCTTTTTTTGGCTTGGGTCGTAAGGCGTGTTCAATTAAACTAATTAAATTAATTCATTTGGTCCTTAGTAACTACTACGAGTACGAATATTTCTGATTCATTCAGCTGCACATATTTTGAGTTGCATTCCAAAGAGGAAAATGCTCGTCGTGTAGACTGAAGATTTACAACACAACATGTGCCTTAACTGGTCGCATTTAAGGAATACATTAGCTTGTGCTAAATCTCTGATGGAGCAAGATTCAAGGCTCGAGGGGACTGTGTGAGTGGCGATTAGACTCCTGCATTTCCTCGAAAAAAGACGACATTCCTAATCCGAAGGAAAGTCCCACATTGCTAATACTCGTAGGTAGATATTTAATATTTATCATAGCTGGAAAATGTACCTAGAGGTTAGTATGCTTACCACATTCATAAGTTAACATCTTATACGCCAATTCGTATCCATTAGCGAACGGCTATCCCTAATTAGTTAATAAACGCAGAAAGCATCATAAAAAAAGTAATCCTGCCGTTCTCTGGGTGGCATTGGCCAAAGCTCAAAAAAAAAATACCTCATTCATAATATTTACTATACAGCACAAATGGAACCGTGACACAACAGGTTGATGGGGTCAATAGCGTCTAATTATATTTATTAGCTAGTATATTGCCTGCGGTTTCGCACACTGGTTGTATAGCAATAGTAATTTTTCAAGCAAACATTTCATCTTACATTTCACCATCTTAAAGTAATATTTTTTTTTTATACTTACCCAGAAATATTTTTTGATGATATAGAAAAATTATACAGGCTTAAAAAGTTACGTTAAGTTATTACTCAAATAACTTAACGTAACTTTTTAAGCCTGTATAAAGAACCCACAAATTACGAAAGGCATTAATTTTTTTTTTTGTTGTGTTTTGTTACAAAGACAAGCGTTTTTACCTCAAAAAAAAAAAGGATAAACCGCCCACAACCCAAAATCGAACCCAAACCCTTAGCGATAAGACACGAAACTTTTTTGAACTCTCACTCAATTGTTAAATAAACTTTTCTATCAACGCAAAGTTCAAGCTTGTTAGGTACAACATTCTTAGATTGATAAATAATTCTGATATTTAGAAGTTACAAAGTATGTGCTCTCCATGGGTTAGCCGGATAATAACAGTGGGGGGGGAACATTCCCGACCGGAGGGTACGAACCGGAAGACGCCGTGTGGGACGGCCCCCCACGGGCTGGAGCGATGACCTGGTAAAGGTCGCGGGGAGCCGTTACTTTAAGAGGGGTTAGACAAGGGGGAAGTGGGGAGTTTACAGTTTCGACGCCAAGTTAGATAAGGACAGCTTGTCAGAGAACAGGATATTTTAGTCAACATTAGAAGGGCGACTATACCCGAATGTACAACCGAAAACACATGCAAATCTCAACCTTATGTACTGTTCCATAAGTACTACGATGTTTGGTTAGTAGGACACTAAGGCACCGTTGTAAATAGGTAACGTTTGAACACTAATTTCAATACGACCTCATGCTTACGCAGTCGCATTATCGTCCGTCCTTGTCGGCCTATTTACGTCTCCACAGGCGCTCCCCAATTACCCGTGGAGCAGTTCATTACCCTCATTCAGCGGGTGGGTAGAGGCCTGACAACGGACTCATGCGGGCTGGTCATATAAATGGACATTGTAGGCGAGACATGACAAAAGGCAATCGCAAGAACAAAGAACTGTTTAGGCCTGCTTGTCTGACTTTAATATACCATGACGGAGTTTTAGTACCCAAAGTAACTACAAGTTAGTTAAAAATTAGGAAGTTCATTGGTAAAATAAAGATTGACATGTAATTGTGAAGAGAGGTTGACTCTATCGTCCAATACCTAGCTAACATGTTGATTTCCACTTGACAGCAGCTCAAAAGTCAAAAGTTCAAAACATGCAGTTCTGTTCCTAAAGCTAAACAAATGACCAAATGGTAGGTATAATGCCCTTTACAAGGTCTTAATGTTCTGTGTCTGTATCAAATTTCATCATAATATACTCGTAGTAAGCGGCCATGCGGCGTGTTGCTTTGAGGGTCACTTTGCCATAAGTAGTTTAGGCACTTATGTCTTTGGGTCCAACCGACCGGATAAACCAACACTTAAATTACATAAAGATCCCAAAGGGCAAACACAAATTGTTCATTAGATGAACGTAAGTCCTGGGACTGACCCAAAACCTTATAGCGCACACAGGACCACTAACGAGCCAATTAAAATTAATAAAAATGAAATCTAGCTTACTAATTAAATCAGGACACTGCAGATATTATAGATTTTGTTTTTTACAGGATGAGGATGAGATAAGGTCGATGTTAGGACAAATAGTCCCAGAATAGCATCGAAGAAACAAAAGGATTTTCGGAATTATTTAAATCCCAATATTTGACGACTGCCGACTCACGTAAGGGTTTGTTTCTGTAAACAAATGGGTTTGTGGTCTAGATATCACTTCTTACACTCCTCTAGATAGGACAGATAAACTCAATGGATCTAATAGTAAAAAAAGACTACGAGTCTTAAGCAATTAGACATAAAAAACCAGCTACTGAGTAAATACTTATACGAATACGTGAAGCCCACGACTCATCATGCCCGCCAGTCAAAAATGCATTGTACCTACTCGTATAGGTATATAAAATTATACCCGATTTAAATACTCTGAGTTAATCCAAGAATGGAGTAAGTAAGGCAAGGCCGTTGGCGTAATCCGTAGTGGGCTATTCCACGCCCCTTTCAAATTTTGAAACAGTTCCCTACACAATACTGCCAGTATCTTTACATGGAGGGTACGCGGCGACGTTAAGCCAGCATTATAAAGTGATACGATTTCTCAAACGGGTACGATGCAGCTAAACCTCGACTAGGCAAGACTCCAAAACCGAGGGTCCTAAACTTATTTTGTCTACTGCCACTTTGAGAATAAATTAATTTTAGCGCCCCCATTTTAATTGTTGTGAGCTATATTAGCAGAGATTTCTGGATTTCCGGGTCTCTAACCGCCCTTTAGGCCTGCAGCGCCCACAAGGGGGCGTTATCGCCCACTTTGGGAAATATCACAGAACAAAGAAAATTTTCTCTAAATAAATACCTATCCTTGGACATTATTCATACAAAGCTACTATCTAGCCCCAAACTAAGCAAAGTAGGTATAAGTGCCAGACAGCAGATAAAATTCTTATATAATTTTTTGTAAATGAACATATACTCAGACCACAGAGAGAACTAGTAGCCAGACCGACATAAAAGACATGTTCACATGTTTCATATGCACACAACATGTTTCTGTCCTCGACGAAAAGTTAATTTCTCAACCATAAATACCAAATGAGTCCTCAAATAATTCATCTATAACAAAAACATTCAACATTCATATTATGCTACTGATATGAGTAGATTAGGCAAAGTATTTTGATACAAGTGACACTAGTAACAGGTAGCAGCTTTTTACTGATTTTGGTGAAACTCAAAATCATTCATAATTTATTACTTCGTCATCTCGACACGCAAAGACTACGCGTGTCAACTTAGGGAAACTTAAAAGATATATCACTTTTATGTTTACAATAACCCTAACCAAAGAGCTGTCATCAGTTCCCGAATTTCCAAATATAGTACAAAATATTTCACTAGTATCATTTTAAAGGGTCAATTTCGCACCACGTTCTCTCTCTATATACCGGTTACTTCGTACATATTGCGTCACTCAAATCGATAACCCAACGTCCAGAATTCAAAACTGTGCCCTCCGGAATACGCCTACACTGCGAATCGTATGCGGGTCGACCTTTCAAGACCCTCGTATCCAAGGGAGATCCCCAACGGGCACAAAGGGGGGCGAAGAGGGGAGCTTCCAAGGGATACTAGATGGGGGACGCGCGGACGGTTGAGATCTAATTTATTTTTGGGTGGGGTAACCGTATTGTAAGGAGCCATGTGTGTTTTTTGTTGTATTTTCAACGATACTGGTTTACTTTTGCGTTGGGTGAATATTTTAAAAGAATTGTTTTTGCTTTTAGAATGTTTGATTAATTTAAATCTAACGCCTGAGCCTCGTCTTGTTCGGGAATGTTATTATATGTTGCTAAATATGCCTACTGCCAGTGGGCAATAAGTGGATAAGTGTATCCAGATATCTTTTGTCTTTTTTGAAGGATATTATTAGGCAGGCTGAAGATATGCCTTTCAGCGATTTCAAATTAATTTCAGTCACTTTTTATGCTTCCCCAGTTGTTAACTTGTTACGTATTTCCAATTTGGTAGACACGCAGGCCCTGATTAAGAGTTCTGACCGCCCTAGGCTAATTATGAGGACGCGCCCCCTCCAGGTGTGTTACGGACGGGTCTAAAATTAGGAACTGAGTAGAGTAGTATTATGAAAATTTTAACATGGTTCATACAGTTCATACTACCTATAAAAGTTTTCAAATCGATCTGCAACCTCACGCATTATAAGACCAAAACCATGACAAGTGACTGCAGGCTACCAAGTAGGTAGTAAACCAAATCCATCTCGTGTTTGGCAGCATGACTTGTATTGGCTTAGTTTCTATAGACCCCTTAGGCCGCGTGGTCCGATCGGCTTGTCCGATCGATCGGACCACCATGTTTTTTATTTCCTGTTGGTTCGATTGATCGAACTCTAAAGTTCTCGTGGTCCGATTATCGAATTACTAGGACTATTCATTTCCTTATAGACCGATTGATCAAACAATTAGGTCGTTTTTTTCCTGTTAAATCGATTGATCGGGCAACGATATTTTTGTCTTCGTTATTTTTTTAAAATTCATTTTAAGATCGTGAAATAACAGAAGATTGTAAAAACAAAAGAAAGCAAGTAGTAAAAATTTGTTCTTTTATTTAAAATTAATATTATAAAGACAAAAAAAGTAAAAAGTATTTTTTTAGTCATGTATTTTTTTAAAACAAATTAATATTATAAAAACATAAGAAAGAAAGTAGTGATGGTTTAAAGGATTTTTTTTGTTTTTTTTTTTAAATTAAATTAATCCTACTAATAACAAATAAATGCGTCTGGAAAATTCTTAAAATCATTTTTTTTTTTGGGATTTTCAATAACAAAGGAAGATCATAAAATCCATATGAAGTTGCAATTTTTTTTTTATTTGAAAATCGTGTAAGTTTGTTAGTTACGTCTTGTTATTTATTTACGTAACATAAAAAATTGAAATGATTATTCAGAACCAAAATACGGTAGGGCCATTTTCACTACCTTCTGATAAGTGGCAAATAGCCGATCCGTCAAATATTGTAACAAGTTTTTCACAAAAATATCATGTCAAAAATCTGTCAGATAAACTATCTGCTTAACAGGAGGTGGTGAAACCGGCCCATATTGTCGTACTAATCCAGCGTACCTAATGAAAACAAAGCACAAACTCAACTCTTGTTTGCTTTATTGTTGTTGAAGTTGTTTGTACTCACAAATTCGCTATGGTCTCACAATTTGAAATCGATCAGACCAGTAGTTAAGATAGAAGAAGTGTGGTCGGACTAAGAGGATTTTTAAAAGTCACGTGGTTCGAGCGATCGGACAAGATGAACTTTTAAAATGTCGTTAGTCCGATAGTAGGACTACAAGGATTAGAAAATTCCTGATGGTCCGATCAATCGAACCAGCAGGAAATAAAAAATATAGTGGTCCGATTGATCGGACAAGCCGGTCGGACCACGCGGCCTTAGGGCTATAGACAACTTAGTTTCTATTGCCATTGAATCGACTTGAGTTTTTTAAATATTTACTCTAGAGAAAACATTTGAAACAGTGAAACATTTTTACAACTGATTAATAATTTATTTGAAAATTATAGTAATTAAGTAATTATTATTAGATTATACAAAAGCCCTTTTCGTGCTTTTATGTTGTAGGGATAATAATTGTGTAATAATTTATTTCATTAGAACCAAATAAAAGTGAAGGTTGTCAATAAAAATCAACTATTTATAAAAAGTACAAAAATACGAATAATATATCGTCGATAATCGATGGTTGCCACGATAATCGATTTTTTTGGTTCATTCACTTATCACAGCACTAATTATATTTTATGAAAAGCTGACAACACAGTAAACGTCAGATTTGGCCATATAATTTTAAATCGTATAAAAGGTAAAATAAGTGACGTCGGACGTGTGTGTGCCGCGTCGCTCGGTCGCAAATTGAGCTGAATATTATACTTTACTCGCTTACACTCAGGCGTATTTCAGTACATTTGTCTCTTTCTCCGTTAAATTAGCCGGTCTCATTGCGCGCGGCAAGCTAAGGAGCTGTTGCTGCGTTGAGGAGTGTGCGGTGCGATTTTTGTTGAATTCGCCTCACAGAAACGCGCGTTTACGTGAAGATTGAAGATTATTTTGTATGGGAATTTCAAAATTTAATGTTAAAATCAGGGACTCTCAAGCACACATTTAGTTTTAATGTTTTGTCTAGTTGAAATAAATAGGGTAGATGCAATGATGCTAGATTAGTGCATACGAAGACACGATTTCAGCGCCCCCCTCGATCCTCGCGCCCTAGGCTGCAGCCTAATTAGCCTATGGGTAAATCAGGCCCTGTAGACACGTCGTATTTGTGTGTCAAACTTATCATTGTGGTCGCCTACGCATGGAAATTTGACTTTAACGAGTTACGAGAGCTTGCTAAACACGATATTACAAGATATTTTTGTATAGCCTATAACTTTTTGCGAAATGTTTTTGATATGACTCAGTATGAGAAATTTCTTTATTTGTAGGTGCTATTTCTGTTGGCAACATATCTTTGAGTCGATATTCGATATAGCGATATACTTAGTAGACGACACCCATTGATATATTCAAAGTAAACTGAAAAAGAATATGATCTAGTGTTCGTTTTTTTTGTTTGAATACGCACCTAGGTGAGTTTTTAAATAATACATTGATAACGTTACGTAAATGTTGCTCCAGATACCAAGGCAAGGATAGCGGGTTTGAGCCAGCGAGCGCCCCTTTTGTCCCGGCGTTTCGGTTAACTTCACCCTCCATATTTTTTGCTAAGGGGTTAGCCGTTAGATAGCAATGACAGGTATCCGCTTCAAGGGAAGGGTAGGGGAAGAATAAAAATTATAAGTTAAGTAATTCATTTTATATTACTCTCTCAGCCCCTTAAAGTTAAATATGTGAGGAATTTAAGAAGCGCCGCGACTTTTATGGACTAGTAACTGGTTAAGAGGGTTGAAATCATTTTTTTTTTATTGCATTGTGTAACAATACGAGCAGATCGTACACCTGATGGTAAGCACAGAGTTGAGGCAATATTTTTAACAATGACTCGAATATCGTTTGTGATAAGGGAACGTTCCAGATTTTTAGTAAAGCTTTGCTTAAGGGATTAATGTTAATCAGGTATGGTAATAACCCACGTGGTGTTTACGGGTCACTGTAGTCATTTCAACGATTCGTCTAAAGCTACGTGCTTTAAATTCAACGATGAAATAGAAACATAAAAAATAATCTGACGAGCATCGAATCGAGGAAGTATGCGGTCTATCGCATTACGGAGATTATTGTTCGCACTCGAACTATCCATCTCCCTTATTTTTTACGAATTCCCAGTTGCCCCCCGAGGGGGCGATGCCTGAGGGGGCAACTAGGAATAACCCCTACTATATAGTTTAAATTTTAATTTTGTTGACGTATATAATATTGACGATCGGTCTTCATGTGGTAACAATGCCTTGATTTCAATGTAGCCTTAGCGTAGCGTAGAGACTAGAGTGGAATACAATACATTTATTATAAAGGAGAGAGGCAAACGAGCAAGAGGGAACGAGGTATGGTAGGTAAGTGATGACTACCGCCCAAGAACACCTGGGACAGGGATCTTAGATGCGTAGCGTAGTCTACATTAGTTTTTTTACTTTGCCTCCAATATTTCAAAGAATAGATGTTACGTCCATAGTATTTTGTGCCGAAATCTGTTTCGAGATTAAAACTGCGTGTACATTGTCATGTTTGATTCATGATATAGATAGATACATAGATATACGATACATAAAGCAATAAAAAGAGAAAGCCATATTTTTAAAGATTGATCAAATCTCATCTTGATTTTGGAAGTACATAATATTGTAAAAATTGGTGATATTTAAGTCATCAAAATATTAATCTCATATAATGTAAAAATTAAGAGGACGAATTGAATATTTGTGTTGCAAGGATATGGATTTTTCTCAGCAATGACTAAAGCTAAGAAAATAAAATTTATTGGCAGGATTCATCATGTCTTTGACTTTGTATTGTCCAATTGAATACACGATTGGTCAACTTTTGTAACACAGATTAATTAATCAAAAATACCTCTATAAAAACAGGGATTGTCATTTTTACGACAATCGGAAGCGACTTAAGCCTTCAAAATTACTAAATATAATCACGGAACCTTACACTATAATTGGGCCATATATTATTTAAAATACATTTATAGTTTTTAAATCACACGGATAAAACCATTTTGTCGCATACGTCTTGCGTCGCGCGGCCCCAGCAGTACGCTCCCGGCTATTGCCAGAGACGGATCTATGACAACTGCTCTCCGCCCACGCTCGCTTTTGTTTTTCGAATATTTATTCAAACCACTGACCTCCATCATATACATAGTACGCTGGACTGGCTATACAGTCTGTTTTCCCAACCTGAGATATGTGTGGCCATATTTAGCTTCTAAGATTCACCATCATGTTTATAATATTATTTTTTATTTTGAATAAGAATAATCTAAAAAGATAGCTGACTACGCACAATCACTATCCGTTGAACTTGAGTCTTCAGAAATGCCGTCTGGTCTGATTCAGTATCAGATTAATTTTTTAATTCTCTTATGAACTTGTACATTTCGGCATCCATTAAGTACCTACTTCTGTTTCGGACAATTGGTCTTCGATGTGGATAACATGTTCACATTGTTTTTGCCATTCATCTGTAGTAACAGTGAGTGACCGATTGGAATGCTTCTTCTTTTAATTTGACAATATTGTTTGCATCTTGTACCACATTTTAACTCTCAAATCGCCTTTTTAGTAGACTCCACATAAATTAAAATCATCCAATACAATTTTCTTTTATTGATAACTGGTGCTGTTTTTTTTGGATAGACCTAAAATAATGGAAAACGTTCATTTGAGTGGGTTAAAATAAATAAAATGGTTAAAATTTCATAATCGATTATTAAGTGTATGCGAATGATAATAGCAATGAATATCTCTAAGTGGGCGGGACCCTACAATCATGAACGTTATTTCTCTTCATACATTTGACAGTCAAAAATTGTGAAATTTAACAGCTGTCAAATCGATGACAGCTGTCGCAGAGATCATCCAAGATTTAACAAACCATAGGAACTAGTTTAGGGATGTCTAAATTCATGTCGATATTATGTCATTTCTTAGTCGATAATTTTATTTTATTATTAAAGGGACATAGTGATCTCTCACAATAATAAACACTTGATATGACAACAAAATAGAAAAAAAACTGATTTGTGATGATTGTATAATTAATTATGTTAAATCAGTCCGATGATTTTAAACCATAATTATTAAAAAATATTACCAAAACAAAACGTGCTAAGTATCTTTCAATTGTTGTTTGTATGCAGAAACAAAAAAAAATTCTTTATCAATGACCGGTGAGAAAGTTAGACATTTTTTGACTCTGCAAATAATCTAGGCTAGATAATGAAATTTTATTCGTGCATTAATTCCAGAATATTTTGGAGCATTGTCACATATTATCTCGAAACGTTGTTTTTAGACTAAAGCCCGTAGTTGTAGTTTTGTATAAAAATAATATTTCAAGAGCCATTAAATAAAACAACTGAAACGGATAAAACTCGCGATTTATCCGTTTAAGGTGTTTAGTTAATGAGTAGTAACTACTATTATTATATTATTTTACTAGCTGTGCCCGCGACTTCGTCCGCGTGGAATAGTGACTTTTCGGGCAGCTTATTTTAAATAACAAATACCGTCCTTTGGGTAGCTAAAAATTTGAGTGTTTACCCGTGGTCCCGTTGGGTCGACCCATTAACGGGTCCACGGGTAATTTTCATTCCCCGTGGTCCCATTGCATCAGGGATTGCTTTCCGTTCTTATGATTTTATCGATAGAAAATAAAAACAGTTAAACACAAAACTTTACAGTATGCTTCTCTGTAGGTATACGATATGTGACGTATGGCCATCGGGAATGAAAGCATACAGGCTCCTAGGATTGCTAACCCGTGTCAGAGCCACATACAACTGACCGTGCGAGAAACAGCTGATACTTAGATCTACACCCACAACTTTCATCGTCTGACCTTGGGCTTTATTAATTGTCATCGCAAAACATAGGCTGACTGCAAAAAGTGTTAAGATGTGTAAACTAAACGTACAAATTTTATGAAACAAAAGAATTGCTAGAAAAATTAATTAATAACCTGAGCTTATAAACTTGTTCTTAAATAAAGAAAATCAAGAAAAGAATTGCCTAACCTATACCAAATACTTATAAATTATTCAAACCCTAAATAAAAAATTAAGATAAGTGTACCAAAAATCAAGGAAAGAAATGCCTAACCTATAACAATTGCTTACAATATTTATTTACAAATTTTTAAAGAAAATTAAGAAACACAACCTAACCTACAAACCCTTAAATATAAATAAATGAAATATCCAAACTGTCAGTATTCAAGTAAATCGCAATTTTCGAATGCAACTACCTATTCGCCATACTCTCAGCGCGCTTTATATACGGACGCGCAGCTCAGGCGCGAGGCGTGTACCTTTATATTGACATAACTTTTTTATTTATGAACCGATTGACATGAAATAAACACTAAATGTTAAGTGAAGCTTACCACAATATATTAGTGAAAACCGCATCTCAATCGAATAAGCCGTTTCTGATATTAGCGTGCACAAACACACAGAAAAACAGACAAAAAATTTTTAATTACAATTTCGGGTTCGGTATCGGTATAATAACAACCCCTGCTACTTTTTTTAATATATTTCCATTGTACAGACACCACTTTTCTACAAATTTATTATATGTATATAGATTTGTGGTAGTAACCGCGTAAACATCAGAAACCACTATTTCAAGAGTCATCTTAAGATCGATCTCATAGTTGAGACCTGTCTAGAAATACGGGCCTTAGTGACATTTGGAATTATCTAAAAGTTATAATAATTATTTGGGGTCTTTAAAAAATTAGAAATAACTTTTTTCTTTTATTTAAATAAAATAAGTGACTTGAGAATACTTTCTTAAGGACCTATCCCTCCACATAGAGAGTTAATAATAAGATACCTATGTACAGTCGCCAGCACATCAGACTACCCCAAACTGTCAAATTTCTACAACCAATTTTCAGCTTTATTCACTTCACATAGAGTTCTCTTTCAATTGAGATTTTTTGACAGATTAGGGTAGGTTGATCTGCTGCCGTCCGTACTTAGATTAGCTACACAAAGAGGGCACTTTATCTAAAAAAGTTTTTATCGATAACAAAATTCAGTCGTTGTATAGAACTATATTAGTTCCAAGTACACTCACTCACTAATTACTGCTCTCCAGCGCAGTTAGCGCCAATATGGCGATTTTCAAATCGGATCAAATAATTGGTAGCGATCGCCTGTCCAGCGTACTTGTATAATGGAGGTCAGTGGTTTCAGTGGACGCGCGGATCTCTTTGCTCCGTGATCGTCACTCGTCATAAATGTGCGGGGTGGGGGGGCGGCACGCGCCGAATTTCAGACTTTTAGTTGAACGCGGCGTCACCTTAATAAAAAGAAAATGCACCCCAACTGGTGGTAAGAGGTCACTGCGGCCTACCTATTTCATTGGGGGACACTTAACCGGGAAGCGTCGATTAAAATGCTACCAAGCAGGTTTCTCAATTTCATTTCAAGCGGAAGCCTTTCATTTCAAGTGTAATTAGCTATATCGCCTGAAATTAGCACAAAATATTGTCTTTTTTTTTCTTAGAGGGACACTTAACCAGAGAGCGTCACTCGATTTGCTGTCACACTCTAGGATGTTCGAACCTTTCATTTCAAGTGTTCTGAGCACCACCATTAAAAAAATAATAAGAGAAACTTACCTTTCCCGCAACCGGAGCACTCCTTATCCTTCTTCATGTGCGTCCAGCTATGTATCTTGAGGTGGTCTTTCCGCTTGTAAGACTTGTAGCAGATGGGGCAGCCGAACGGTCTCAGGTTCGTGTGCGAGTCCGGTGTCCGCACATCGACGGTCGGCTCGGCGCGGCTGTATTCGTCCGCGATGGTCACTCCGTGCTCATACTGTTCGGAGAGCTGGAAGTATTACTTAATTTTAGTCTGGCGGTGTAAGTACTGGTCCGAGACCTCGGGGTCCTGGGTTCAATTCCCGGCTCGAGCTAACTTTGTGTTAGCTTTCTCAGAAACAGGTCGGGTTTGTGACTAATCCCCATTTGGCAATGATGGGTAACGAAACGATAACTTTAATCAAAATCGATTAGAAAATACTGATCAGGAACATAATCAGCTGGCTTTTTGATAAAAACGTCGATCCTTTATAGAAACCGTAGGAATGAACTTGGGGTATATCTTTAGATATATGAGCAACACAATAAAGGTAAAATAAGCGGAATGCTCCATTTTATAATAAAAACATCATTCTTGCTTTTACAAATGGGAAACACGATATTTAAGCATGGTTTTAATTCATCCTTCGACACGTGTATGATATCATCTATCGACCCTAATTAGCATCTTTCCCCTCCGGGGCTTGGGGCTTCCCACTTACAAGGAGTTTAGGTATTTTCCCATATTGCCCTTAAAGGATTGATCATTAGAATCATCTATAGGAATATAAGGTAGGTAAGAAACAAGGGGGGTGTCCCTGCGACGGAAAAAGTAAAGCAGAAAAAAAATAACTATCAGAAACATCACATACATGAATCTGTTTTTTTTTTTATGAATTATATATTTTTATATTTTAGAATGCTTTTAAGCACCGTAACAGGACCCCTAGCGCACAGGACAGGGTCACTAGTAGTGAGTGACTACTAGTGACCCTGTCGCGTTAGTAGTGATGACTCACTACCAAATGCGCTAACGAGTTGAGTCAGCGATTAACAAAATTTTTTTTTCTTCTTTTGATAAACTGAACGGAAAGCTATACAATGCTATACCGTTGACTACATCCAACTAGGCCCTTTCGAGGGATTTTAATGTCCCCTCAGGGCAATCTGACAGGGGCGTCCGACCCAAAATCAGCTTACTTTGATGGGTTCTGCCGCCCCCTTGCCTGCAGGCGGTCGATGCAATCCCGGCGTTATGTGTGACATACTCGCGCTTTGTCAATGTTGAAAGAAGGTAATTTAAACTTATTTTTATCATCTGATTATTATTAACTTGGACCTACATAACTTCAGTCATACATACATAGGCCCCGAGAGTTCAATAGCGTAATGTAAAAGAGTACAGTTAGGTACGGTCAACAGCACATCACGATTAACACTTGCAGTGCGATAATAGCTCTTATGCCCCCGACATAAGAGTGGTACAAAGTCCAAAGTGTTACGTCTGACGTGCTTTTGACTGTGCATATGCGATTTGATTTTCTGAAAATAAATTTGCAGATTTTATTAAAACCACTTCAATCAGCCCTCATAACCATTAAAATCAAGTTTACCTCCATTTTTTTTTATGAAAGCTAAAGCAACCAACACTATTACACTACATTAAAAAATACCAGTAAGGCAGGCCAATTCCGCCAATTCTATGTTTCGTGAAAAAAACGTATTAGTTTATGTTTACAAGTTTTAAAACGCGAAAAATAGCTTGATCTTCATTGATTTTAATTAATCTGTGCATAATAAAAAAGACGTACAAATTCGTAAGAGAAGTTCGTAAGAGAAGTGCCATTCGGTCGGAATGGCACTGAATATGGCAATATGGCACTTCTCTTATGGCACATGGCACACCTACCTCATAATCATTGTAGCTCCCATCGGAGCCGAGCGGTTTAATTTCTTCATCAATGATCTCTTCTTTGACATCCATGTAATCTTCTTTGATATCTACGTCTTCCCTCTCTTGTTTTATATTCATTGATTCTTCGTCGTCAACCCCGTACAAGTTCTCTTCTGAGAAAAACTTGCTATGTGTCTGGATGTGCTTCTGTAGATGGTCCTTGCGATTGAAGGCTGGAAAGGAATTTATGCTTAGACAAATAGCAATTTTTCTGTGACCTTCGCTGTGTACGGAACTAGCTGCAATAATTAGCAAATATAAAAAAGAAAGAATGATTTTATTTGGTGGAGTTGTTGGCGGTTTAAAAATAAATATCCTACTATAATATTATAAATGCGAAAGTCTGGATGTTTGTTACTCAATCACGCCTAAACGGCTGAACGGATTTAGATAAAATTTGGCACACGTATAGTTTATAACGGATTAGGACATAGGCTATAAAATTAGTGTCAGTTTAATTTTGATGTCGCTGATTTACTGTTTTTGTTTGCATTGCGGTCTTTGGCATCACTACATAGTATAAAACAAAGTCGCTTTCTCTGTCCCTTTGTCCCTTTGTATGCTTAAATCTTTGAAACTACGCAACGGATTTTGATGCGGTTTTTTTTAATAGATAGAATGATTCAAGAGGAAGGTTTATATGTATAATACATGCATAATATAGTAGAGAAACACTGATAATTTTAGAGGTTTTTAATTTAAGGTCGTAAATAAACACATTTTTTTGCGCTTACATTGCAAACGCTGGCTGAACCCTACGAGATAGATCAAAATAATGTACTACGGTATTGTTCACCTTAAAACGGTTTACAAAAAAGTCCGCGATGGTATATGTCTATCTATTAGGGATAACCCACAATAACCATTTTTTTTTTATCCTTTACTAATGAGAAAATAAGGGCATATTTACGAAAAAGCGATTTTTTGCAATACAGTGTTAATCCTTATCCAATTAAGTACCTTAAATAAATTGTGCATGTAATATAAATCAATATGGATCTTTACAGCATGCAATTTAAATGAATACTTTTGAAGATATTACAGATTTAAAATGCAGGGACATAGCGGTTGCGGCGGTACCGACCGGCCGGGGGGCGCATGGATGATGGATGGGATGAACGATTGTTACTCTTTCACGTAAAAAATACTGAATTGATTTTAATGAAACTTTACAATAATATAGCTTATTACATCAGAATAACACATAGGCTACAATTTTCATTTACAATGGACAATACGTTAGACGGCGGCCGCGCCACACACCTCTTTCATCTGTTTCACAGACTAGATAGAAGATAAATTTTTATAACATCGCAACTATTATATTATAGATATTTAATTAACTTGCTCTTAACTTTTCGGATATTTTGCAAGTTTCTTCGGAGTCATCATTGTACATTGTTAATGTCTTATTAAAAGTAACGTGTATTTATTTCTTTTGACACAGATTATACAATTCTAAAAGACGATCTCCTTCTGGGATTGGCGGCCAAACTTTTTGTTTGGCCTCAACTCAACATTAGAATGGAATGGAGTTGCGTGGAGGGTGCAGTGGATCGTGGCTCCGGGGGGAACGGAAGTGCCTGCGATGGATTTCCGGTCAGCCCCGGGCGAGTGAAAGCCACACTTCGTAACTTATATTATCTAAATAAGGATAGTGAGCTTACATGTATATTATATCTTATTGGGTTGAGCATGTTGAGTAGTAATACTAATGGTGGGTACTATGAGTACAAGACAAGTATATGTCATGTAAAGTATGAGCAAGGTAAATCTCTCTACATTTTATTTATTTGGTTTTCCAACAGGTATTAAACTACATTAAAAATTCAATTTATAATAGCTTTTCTTCATAGTGCTTATACTTTTACATCTGCAATATGACGAACTTTATTTCTGAATCCAGTAAATAAATAAACACTGACATTGATTGATTTTAATAATTAGTGTGTTTTTAGGTTCTTTGTAAAAAGGGCTTAGGATGTTTACTATGTTATGTTCTAAGATCATAATAAGGCTTCAATGATTAACTTACATCTGTTACACAGCGTGCAGACTTGGTTCTTATCCCCCTTATGGATGGTCCGGTGAATGTTAAGATGCTCTTTTCTCTTGAACCCCTTACCGCAGTCCGGGCACTTGTGTGGACGCACCTCTGTGTGCTCCAGCGTATGTCTATCTAGATGTTCTTTTCGTTTCAGCCTGAAAAAAACAAACTTTGTTATGCTAGAAAGTTTACTTTTACAATTAAGATGTCAAATGTGGGTAATGGGATGGGAAGTCATAAGAAAAATGACACATAGGTACTTTTAACTAATAACTTGAAGGTGTATGAAAATATTACATATTAGTGACAATGAGGCAATCACATAATAGGGACATGTGACTAAACTTGTCACTTAAAAAATATTAGGAACTTTTTGAATTTTTATTACGATGGAACTACAAAAATAACGATAAAATATTCTTTGACTTGTTGTATGTTTATGTTAAAGTATTTAAAACTTAAAAATGTGTGTCACATAAATACTAGGTATAATGTAATATTTTGTAATGCAAAAATGTATAAATCAAATCCAAATATTAAGAAACATGATCCTGCTAGAAAAGAGCGCTCCTTACCCAGTGCCACATATCCCACACAAGAACCTATACTCTTTATTGTGCACACACAAATGCAGTTCCAACTTTTCTTTTTCATTATATTTGGCCGGGCATTGCACACAGCAGTACTCAGTTCCACCACTAGTCTTCATTATGATTGCAAGCTTGTTGCGCGATATAAGGCTCCGTTTAAGAGCAAAATCCATTTCACAGTCAGTGTCTGCAAGACCACAACTTTTTAATAATGAACCAATTATGAAATAAACATATTTTACATTAAAATAATAATGTAATTGCTTCAACAGTAAATAACAAAAAGGTACCTTCAACACGGTTATCCATAATGATATTTTTTATTGTCTTATTGTCAAATATCTGAAAAAGAAATACGGAATTACAGAAAAGATAGTTCCGATAACTTTTACGCGCCTAAGGCCGCTAAGGCGCGCTCTAAACTGGCAGAATCAAAAAAGTTGTAGTGGTCTCTACCCCTCCCAACAAATAACGCTCAAGGCCCAAGCTCCCTTCCCAACAGGGGTGACTTCCCTTTGTCTACCCTAACTTCCCCTATACGGGGGAGGGGACCCCACTTCGGACCGTTACGAAGGGTGGGTTTCTACATTGACGCAAAATTCACTACCTGAGCCCGACAATACACTTCAAATTCTATTATAACATGACCAATATCTGAGATTGAAGAAATAAACAAAAACTTAAAAACGTTTAGCGGCAAAAACTTTTGAAACACTTCTTATTAACACAAACTTATTTATTAAATATTTTTTAAAGTACTCACTAGATAGTATTTGATATTCCTATTAACGACTAACAGTTTCACTTTCACTACTGGGTGGATCTACGTAGAATGTTATTTTTGATAAAAAATTTAGATTTTTTATCAACCTACGTGCAGAGCTTCAGTACAATATAGGATCTATAGTTTTCAAGATTCTAAGCAATTGTATATTAAAAGCACACAAATCCGATCTATACTAATCAAAATATTGACAAAAGAAGAAAAAAATACGTTCAGAACAGTTCAGAATAATGACTGCGTATTAGGAAAATGATATTTCTGTAAAGAACAATGACCAGTGTTGATAACAATGACAAACTTATAAATGTTTTTGAAATATCAGGAATAAAACCCAATTTTGTAGGAAACATGATTTTAATCATGAGTACCTAGTAACAATCTGTTGTTTTTAATTTATATAATTTCCTAACCTTTCGCCCGCGGCTTCGCCCGCGTGAACTATAGGACGTTATCCCGCGGGATTTTTATAAATTATAGCCTGTGTTATTCTGATGTATACTATATTATTGCCTCAACCGCTATGTCCCTGCATTGTAAAACTGTTATCTTCGAAAATATTCATTTAAATTACATGCTTTAAAGGGCCACATTGATCTATATTCTTCTTCTTCTTTGTCGTCACACTCTTGGCAGAGTGGTCGTCACATCAGGGGTGGTAGCAACCTTTACAATCCGCCACCACTCATCTCGTACTGTAGCTCTTCTTGTGCATTCATGGAGTGGACCATTGAATGTAGCCTTGACTTGGTCGGTCCATCGCATCGGTGATCTACTGCGCGCTCTAGCGCCTTCGACTCTCCCCTGCACCACAAGTCGCTCCATAGAGATCTATGAAGACAGATGTCTTCTCGACGTATGATATGTCCAAAGAAAGTGAGAATACGACATTGGACGATGGAAGAAAGACGCTGTTTGATGTCGAGTTCTTGGATGATTGAATCGTTGGTTTGGAACTGTGTCCAAATAGTATAGGTACCAAGCAGGTACCAAACCCATAGCCATATAACCTCTGTATTTGGAAAGGTGTTTGAGCGGATAATCAACTCCCAACTTGTCCGCTAACTAGAAGATCATTACTACATGACCGACAGTATAGTTTCAGACCAAAACGGTCCACGGGTGATCTTCTAGCTTACGTATCGCACCTCTGGGGGGAGGATATGGAGAAGCATGGTGAATCTATGGCTATTAGCCTGGATATTGCCAAGGCTTTTGACCGTGTTTGGCATCGCTCGCTTTTTTCCAAGCTTCCGGCATATAGTCTGCCAACTCGCTTATTATGCGACTGGATTGCGGGATTTCTGGAGGGTCGCAGGATTCGTGTCCTCCGTGATGGACGCGCTTCTCGCTTCCTCCCAATAAATTCCGGAGTGCCTCAATGCCTGTCGCCGACTTTGTTTCTTCTGCATATCAATGACATGTTATCACTAGGTAATATTCATTGCTATGCGGATGACAGCACTGTCCACGCACGATATTTCGGAAGACTTGCGGCTAAACAGACCGAAACCGAGGAAAACAGGAATCTTCTTGTCGCCGAGCTTGACGAGGTCCTGGACCGCATATCCAAATGGGTTGCCAGCAATCTCATCGAGTTCAATGCCAAGAAAACACCTGACAGGTGTGTTTGTTTTCTGCAAATCTTCTCCTTTTCTTTCCCATTCCACTCTTCAGATCACGCCCTTACCAATACAGGATAGCCTAAGCATCCTTGGCATCGATGTTCGTAGCAACTTGAACCAACGGGAATAATATATCAAGAGCGTCATCAGAACAGCTTCCCGTAAACTCGGAATGAACAGTATGAGACGATTTTTCACTCCGGTGCAGCTTTGTCTCTTATACAAGACACAGGTTCGCCCGTGTGTGGAATATTGCTCTCATCTCTGGGATGGTTCCGCAAAGTACTTATTGGAGGCCCTCGACAGGTTGACGACGTGATATCCGTATTGTCGATAATCAAGAAGTGACTAAAACCCTAGAACCTCTTCAGTTACGTAGAGACGTTGCTAGTCTTAGTGTTCTCTACCGTCTCTATGATGGGGAATGCTCTGAAGAGTTATTCCAACTCATCCCGTCCTCCCCTTTTCACTCCCGAACAACACGCGGCTCCCGGACTGCGTTGCCATCCCCATACCATCCAGACACTGGTGGCCCGTACCAAGAGGTATAGTTCCTCTTTTTTGCCCCGTGCCATTAGGTCATGGAATGCCCTTCCAGCTCATGTGTTTCCGTCCTCCTATAATCCAGGGCTTTTTAGGCGGGGCGTGAAGCGGCATCTAAGCAGGCCTTCAGGGTGAGGGTGACTGGCTCAATGGGTACTTTGTTCTATTGAGCCAGTCAGCCTTAATTTTTATTTTATTTGGACCTCACTTCCGCTTACCATCAGGTGGAGTGAGGTCATCCAGACTGCTCCCATATAAAAAAAATTCAGACCGATATCAAGGCTAACTTGCTCCATTTTACTCAACAGGGATTATCTTTAATATTGCCGATGCTTGTTGCAAATAGGGTTGTGTCATCTGCATACTGCAAATTTTAAATTCTATAACCTCCAATTGTGATTCCGTCTGACCAATTCTCGAGTGCTATTCTCATAATGAATTCTGTGTAGGTGTTAAACAGCAATGGTGATAAAATGCAGCCCTGACGGACCCCGGCACTTGGATGAAAGTGATTTGACGACACGTCGTTCGTTCTCACCGATGCTGTTCCTTCTTCATAAAGCTTCCAAGAAAGGTGCACCAGATGTTTAGGTGTTCCCATAGCCAGGAGAGTCTCCCAAAATACTGGCCACCTCACTGAGTTGAACGCCTTTGAGAAGTCAACAAAGCAAATATAGGTCGGCTTGTTGAACTTTCTGGCTTTTTCAATGATCTGGCGCACATTCAGAATCTTCTCACGAGTACCCCTCCCTTTCACAAAACCAGCCTGTTCAGGAGAAATTTCCTTAGATTTATATGCAGTAGAATTTTACTTGCATGTGAAATTAAGGCTATTAGGCGGTAGTTACTGCATATTTTAGTGGAGCCCTTTTTATGTAGAGGTACGAAGACTGTGTGAGTCCACTTCGGGGCCAGATTCCTGATTCCCAAATTTTGTTACACAGGGTATGAAAGATATCGACACCATACTCCCCTGATGCTTTGATGGTTTCAATTGGTATGGCATCTCTTCCTGTAGCTTTTCCGCTTTTTAGTCGCCTGATAGCGACCCGAACTTCGTCCCTCAATACATGTACTCAGTACATGGCTCTTTTTCTTCGTCATGGGCTCTGTCAGGAAATAGTTGTGAGCATGAGGATCTCCAAACAAAGACTGACAGTCCAGGTCCATCCAGGTTTCAGATATTGCATCTATTTCAGTCAGTAGTTCGCATTGTGGGTTCTCTAATAGCCCATGTTTTAGAAGAAAGGGTTTTGGTGATGGATCTTATTTTTTGATGCAGGTCGCCTGTTTGGTGACTATCAGCATGTAGCAGCAATACGTGATAGGTTAGTTTCATAGCGATATCAAGGAAATATTACTGTAAAAAGAAATAAAATCATTATTCTCAACGCAAGTCATTGTCATAAACAACATTTGTCATTATTCTCAACCAGCGTCATTGTCACCTTCATCAAGATTTAGAACAATGACGTTCAGACAAATGATGAATTTGAAAAGGACAAGTCGAAACACGTCTAAAAGGCGTGGCAGCTAGTTAATGTTATGATTACGTTATTAAACACTTGTATCTTTATTCTAAATTGTTGCAAAAGAACGTAGGCATGAATATAAATTGAATTTAGATAGAGAAATAACAATGACTATAGAAGTGTCAATTGTTGTAGAATGAACTTTAAAAACTTATCAGAGCCAACAACGTGCGTTTTTCCGCGGTGAAGTGCGTTGATCGACTGGGGAGCAGGGCGGGGTGTCTGGTCACACACTTAAGTGTTCTACCTTATGTCTCAAAGTTGCGATAATCTTGAAAACAAGAACTGCGCTGACCAATGACTTAATTTTGTAAACTTTTTTTGATCCAATATTCAGAGAACTAAATGGTTCGATAACTATTTTTGTTTTTTATTAATCGGTAGTGTTATAAACGTAATATATATTTCTTAGAAAATGTGTGCTCAAAACAGTTATGATGATTTAATATAATTAATTGAACGAGCAGTAGTGCTTTTCGGACATGGCAAAAATCTTAATATTTGGGCATATTTTATAAATCACGTTTTTATTTATTTCTTTATAGCCGTAAATTTATAAAAACCTTGTTCATAACTTATATAAGAACCGAATGACTGTTTTATTGAAATATAAATTAAATGGTTATTGAGTAAACACGTAGGACATGACATTTGACCGCCCTCGTAGATCCACCCTACTACTTTGTTTAAACATTTATAATAAAAATACACAAAATAATGACAAAATAAAATACGGAACAAATCGGTTACCACCACAACCTGCAACAAGGTTTTTGACACGAATGAAATTGAAATATTGAATGAATGAATGAAAAAAGTTATATTGTGAGAGAGGGGAAGAAAAAACTACCAGTATCTCCCTCTCTTTCTTTAGGTGATAGTATTTTTACCATTTTTACAGATAATAGACTTTATGTTATGCAGAATAAGAGCTGGTTTTCTATGCACTCAAATCAATCGTTTCCTCTCAGGGTTCAACCAAAACTATAATTTGTCAATTTCAACTTTATTTTAACCGGATTAAAGTTAAATATGCCTTTTCATGTTGTTAAGAAAGAGATAGTTTAATTTACTGTAATGTGATTGGTCGGTGTAAAGTGCGCCCTGAGCTTTGAATGGCTAATCCAATGAAAGCTGGCACTTCTTCGGCACAATCATGAACTTGATTGGTTAAATTTTTCTACTTTACGTAGACATGTAATTTTTCGATTAATCTCCGCTTACAGGCAGCCCTATTTGACCTTGCGCGAATTCTCAACATCAAGTTTTCAACGAACGAATGCGGAATGTCATGTCAGTCAGTCAGTCAGTCAATCACCCACCACGTCCGTCCGGCCAATATTCACGTGTTACATTCATTTGTTATTTTTTCCATTTTTAGTTAAGATAAAAAAAACAAAGAATGAGTTACGAAAATAAACTAGAGGAACTTGCTGTAAAGCTTTTTGATATAGACGCAGTTAAGTTTGGTGAATTTACAACCAAAAGTGGAATAAAAACACCGGTGTATTTCGATTTGAGGGTTATAGTTAGCTATCCTGATGTTATGGTAAGCAAACTTTAAATATTAGATTTATGTTTTGAACTTATTAATAATTTCTTATTAATTCTATGATATTTAATTTCAGCAACTGATCTCTCATCTTTTGTACGATTTTGCCATGAAAGACATCAAATGTGATCACTTGTGTGGAGTACCATACACCGCGTTACCGATTGCCACCTTACTAAGCGTAGAGGCAAAGATACCTATGCTCATGAGGCGAAAGGAAGCTAAGGCTTATGGCACTAAAAAGATGATAGAAGGTCATTATAAAACTGGACAGAAGTGCCTTATTATTGAAGATGTAGTGACATCAGGATCCAGCGTTTTAGAGACAGTCAAAGATCTGCGCAAAGAAGGACTTTTAGCAGAAGATGCTGTTATTATTCTAGATAGAGAACAAGGAGGTAGTGAAAACCTTGCTGCTAACAATGTTCAAATTAAGTCTTTGTTCACTATGTCAAAACTAATTGCCATTTTGGTGAAAAATGGGAAAATCATTGGCGAAACTGCCTTGAAAGTTAAAGACTATTTGAATGCGACAAAAGCTCCATCTACAGGTATGTTTATTTTTATAATTCGCAACATTTTGTATGTCATGTAACTATTTTTTTTCTTGACTTTTATTATTATTATTTTTCAGAAAAGGCAAAAGACCGCACCTTAATTCCATTTGAAAAAAGAGCAGAGTTTGCTACCAATAGCATAGCAAAACAATTATTTAATATTATGGTTACAAAGAAAACCAATCTGTGCTTATCTGTAGACTTGACTTCAACTACAAGTATACTGGACCTGTTAGAAAAAGTCGGTGAACATGTTTGTCTTGTGAAAACTCATGTAGACATCATTGAAGATTTTACCTCTGATTTTATCACCAGACTCAAAAACTTGGCGCAAAAATTCAACTTTTTGATTTTGGAGGATAGAAAATATGCTGATATTGGAAACACTGTGTCCCTTCAGTACCTGAAAGGGCTGTATAAGATAGCTGAATGGGCAGACTGTGTAACCGTACATTCACTACCTGGTGAAGGTATTTTAAAAGCAATAAATGGATCAAGCAACGGGATTGGTAGCCAAGGAGTCTTTTTGCTAGCTGAAATGAGTAGTGAGGTAATTTTATTTCTAAATGAAAATAATATATTTTTTTATAATTGTGCTACTTTTTAATTCATAAATTTTAACAGCGCAAATCTTCTTAACCACTCAACGCCGAACCGGCACTCGGGTGCCGCATAACAATAGATTTTCTATTGTGTCTAGTAATCCGGGGCTAGAAGGATTAAAGTTTTTTAAATTTTAATTTATTTTATTTTTTAGGGGAATCTCATCACTCCTGATTATACTGCAGAAACAGTGAAAATGGCTGCAAAGTACCCAAACCTGATAAGTGGCTTTGTATGCCAAAACAAAAACACTTTCAATGATCTTGGACAGATTCAACTCACTCCTGGAGTGCAGCTAGAAAGTACTAAGGATGCCCTTGGCCAAGTCTATAATACTCCGGAGAAGGTAATTTTGGAGAATGGTGCTGATGTGATAGTTGTTGGACGAGGAATAGTAGCTGCAAAGAGTCCTGAAACTCAAGCTGTTGTTTATAAAGATGCTTTGTGGAAAAATTATCTGAAAAGAGTGTCTGGTAAAATGGAATGACATTGGTTTTAACTGCGTTAATTCGTTTTTACTGTTTAATGCTGTCAATTATAAAAGATAAGACCAATATTTTTGTAAAAAAATATTGTAAAAATATTTTTTTGTATTTGCATTTAATGCAATAAAATATTGGAAGATGATCAAGTTTGCATATAGACTTTAGTTTATTAATTTGTCCTTAACTACAGTTTGTTATTGTTATGAAACAAAGCAATTCTATTCCATATAAATACTGTTAAGATTTTATTATTATATGTAGTAACTAGTAAGACTATGTTCCATTAATAAAAAAAAATGTTTTGTTTAATCAAAATATTGTTCATCTGTAAATTCCAATGTAACTCTTACTAATGCATTCCAAAATATTATCACTACCATTAGTCATATTGTAATTAATTATTGGATGAGCAAAGGAAGAGCAAACTGTTGTCCTATTTAACATAATTATTTAGTGAATTCACTTATCAATCTCATAATAGTGTTAATTAATTGTTATACTATTTTATTTAGTCGCTGCTGACACTACACTACACTATTAAAGTTGTTATCAAAGGACCAATTTTGCCTGTGATATGTAAAATAACTTGGTGCTATTTGTGCCATTTTGCATGAGCAATAATAGACTTAATAATATTTTAAATACATTCCTAACAAGTAAAAACTTAATCGAATGTAAAATGAGAGTATTAATATAACATACAATGTTTATGTAATACTTGATTGAACCAGTGTTTAAGTGTAATAAATTAATAATTATTATGTTATATGCTTTTTTTTACTGTTCAAAAATATCCGTTCTAGAACCTATTCATAATCAATATTTTTAACACCCTAAAATAATGGATAACTTGTCAAAAGTTATGAATACAATACTTTCATCTGTAGTGAGATAGGCAAAAGGTAATGGTTTTCAAGGGTGAATGGGGCAGTCCTTCGGTTTTTTTTTAAATTTGGTTTTAATTTCAAAAAAAAATTGCGGCTTTTTCGACAAACATTTATAACAAGATTGTGACCAGGTCTTAATCATAATTCAATGGTCAGACATTATGATATCGATTTATTTAATGGAGGGCTACGTCACTATTTATCTAATGTCAAAATCATTTTATCACTAACCTCGCTTGAAAACAAAACAAAAGGTTTTGAGATGGATTTTATTGTTAAGGAATTAGGTTTAAATAGTAAAAATGTTTTCCCAACATCTTCAACAAACCTCTGTACTGTTGTTGTTCACAATACCTGGTTGAAAAAGTGGTTAAAAAACTTGGAAATTGATAATTCAGTAAACAATGTTGATTTTACCTTACAACCTGGTGAAAGTGTACCTTACCCATTTAGAAAAATATTTATTAAAGTAAGTATACATACCTTACATAACTTTGTACTATTTTAACATTGCTTAACGTATGGATAATCAATGACCTGTACATAAAAATGATAACCCTGACTTGAATAATTCTGATATAAAAGTGGGAGTAATTTGTTTTATTATTCAATAATGATTGATTTTTCTATTTATTTTGTATTTTTCTCTTGTAGGTATTAAATAAAAAAGTGTCCAAAGTCTTACCACTGCCACGGTATAAATTAAGTGAATGCAACACTGAACTACCACTCACATTCTCTCAACTCCTCCATTATGTATCACAGAATAACCAAAGAAATCTATGGAAAGAGGCTTACAAAAAATATTGCCAGAATAATGATAATAACAGTAAAGAAAGTACGATAGTTAATCTGTTAGAACATGACCAACTGCTATCCGAGGTGATTCTCCGGCTGTATGGATGTAATATTATTAGAATTAAGCATGACAGTGCCGGGAATCTCACTGAGTACAAAGAGATAGTACCAAATAAGTATGTTTCCAAATTTTATGAGAATCATGTCAATTTACTAGCAGCTTTGTTCATTTTAGAGACTGACAATAACTACTTTGTAATATATGGTGGGCATTATGAACATAACTTGTTAGATTGTCTTAACTTTAGCCCCCACTTGATTGACATGAATTATGGGCGTGGACTGTTCCTTATATTCCAACTACTGCACATGTCGAAGGCAATGAGTGACCGAGGGCTAAGTCTGGGGCCACTCACACTGCAAGATATTTATTTAACAGAGAATTTGTGGCTGCAGATTGTGCCTCTTATTACAAATAATGTGCATTGCTTGGACGCTTCATTGATACATGAGCAAAGCAAGAGTAAGCAGAGCTCCCCTATAGTGACTGGTGGTAGCCAAGGGCAAGGGAAGAAGGGAGAGGAGTGGTGTTGGAGGAATGACGCTGTTCAGTTGGAGAAGCTGTGCATGCTTTGGGTGCGGGGAAGGATTTCCAATCTGGACTACTTGCTGCACCTCAATATGCTTGCAGGCAGGAGTGCTAATGATCCACAGGCTCACTTCATGGTGCCATGGGTTACAGATTTTGCATCAAGATGTGGTAAGTCTATATAACCCATAGACAATCATCATAAAGTAACAAAAAGTAAAAGACTTTAAAAAAGGCATTTATAGTTACTAATAGACACAAATGTACTTCAATCAATGAAAGTAATTTGAAAAGTTAAAATTTCCTATTGACTGAGCTCACGGCATACAAATTGAATAATTTTATTAGTATCATCTTATTGTTTGAAAGTATAAGTACCTTAAATTGAGAATAAGATAGCTACTTTTACACCAACCATCACTAGCAATCTAACCTTTTTATAAGAATTCTTTCTTAAATTGCTTTTCCTCTATAATTCAATTGTGTGATTTAATCTTGAATATTTTTTATGTTTTGAGTATTGCATCCTCATTTCATATAAAAAGTATTCTTACAGGACGAAATTGGCGAGACCTCAGCAAGTCGAAGTACCGGCTGAACAAAGGCGACAGGCAGCTGGACATGACGTATGACGTCAGCAGTTGCTCGGAGCAGATACCGCACCACGTGTCCGACGCGCTGTCGGACATCACCTGCTATGTGTACTTGGCGAGGAGGTAGTGTTCTGATAAAAAGTATTTTATTAGTATTGTGCATAGCTGCGATTACAATATTGTATAGACTTCTAGTCTGATGAGTCTACAAGAAATACAGGCAGGACCTTTAAGGACTTATATCAAAGTTTAAGTTTTCCTTCAGTGTCGGAATCTGAACTGAGCATAATTCCTAGGATGAAGTAGCCTTTTCGAATCGAAGTGGTATAAGTGTGTAAGCGTAATATAGACGAGTTTCTAATCGATCATTTCAAGTAAAAGTTTCGTCTGCGACCCCAAGGGAGTCTCGGGTGCTTATGGGTGGCGGTGATCACTTACCATCAGGTGACCCACTTGCTCGTTTGCCCCCCTTTAATATAAAAAAAGGAAACTTTTGTGTAACAACGCAGCAACGTTTTTAAGGATATTGCGAGAATAAATTGTCATTCACACAATATTAAATAAAAAAATGCATCAAGAAATTATTTGTCTTCGTTTTTATTGCTACAGAACACCAAAAGACGTTCTTTGCAAACACGTGCGTAACAAGTGGGTGCCAGCCGAGTACCCTGCGTCCATTCAGCGCATGCAAGAATGGACACCTGATGAGTGCATCCCAGAGTTCTACACGGACCCTACTGTCTTCAAGAGCATACACGAAGATTTGCCGGTAAGTTTCTCCTTATGGACAGGCGTAGCACTTGGTTCGTACCAGCTGTTATAGACGTAATAAATTGTGATAAAGACAGCCCGACTGAATTTTTGCGGCAGTTAATGTAGTGGGACATTAAAAATAGTGATACTCTATTTGTATTTATTTGGTTATTCTATTATAAAATGTATTTATTTCAACAGGATTTAGGAATACCTTCGTGGGCAACGTGTGCTGAAGATTTTATCACGAAGCACAGAGAAGCGTTAGAATCGACTCATGTATCAGAAAACCTACATCATTGGATTGATATTACTTTTGGATACAAGTGAGTTTTCACTAACTACTTAAATTGTTTTTTGAAATGTTACAATTACTTTTTTATGTTTATTTTCGCTAAAATAGATTGCATTTTAGTTTAAATAATTTTGTATTTGCAAGGGTCTTGTAAAAAGCATTTAACTCTTTGACAACCGGCCATTAAAGCAAGACTCATGCCACCCGTACCCAGGACGTGATCGGCTGTCAAAGTGTTAAGAATCCCTAAAGATAACGTCAATGTGTGCAAGAAATGGCGGTATGTCTCAGCATCACGCGGTCTCAATGTGACAGTTCTGATGATAATTCCCTATTTAGGCTATCAGGGCCAGCGTCGGTGAAGGCAAAGAACGTATGCTTGTCCCTGGTGGACGGGCACACGGCGCCGCGGCGCGGCGGCGCGGTGCAGCTGCTGGGCGCGCCGCACCCGCCGCGCTCGCCGCGCGCGCCGCCGCCGCAGCCGCCGCGCCTGCACTGGACCGCGCCTAGGGACGCTAGTGAGTACCTGCTACAAAAGAAGGTTAGGCTCTATCGTGCCAAGAGATCGAAGTGTAGTAATACTTGAAACGTCATGGAAGGCATTGAGTCATCATCATCATCATCTCAGCGTATTCCCGATTGCATCCAGTATGGAGCTCAGGGTCCGCTTCGACTATCCTATATTCGACGAGCCAGGTTATTACAATGGAGCGAATACCATCTGACCTCCGTAACCCCTACAAGGGAAAACAGACCTACTTGGAACATAGCCGGAACCAACAGCGTAACGTGCCTTCGGAATCATCATTCTTTTCAGAAATTCAGGTGATTCAAGCCTGTAATGTCCTAACCAAACAATCACACAAAGTGATGCTCCCCGCGGGATTCGAACTTATGTCCTCCGGGTTTTAGAGCCCAACAAAAGGCTTGGCCCAGAAAGTTTGCTTGCCGTGCGCTTATAAAAAGTGTTCTCACAGTGTTTGTATGGAAATGGAAATTCATAAACAATAACATTGTTGAATTAAATTATTTATTTTCTCTTTCTTTGTTTCCCTTTTTTTGATTCTAAAGCCGATTTAAATTTATTTCTTTTTACAGAGAAATTCATAAAGCAGGAGAGCTCTGAAGAAATCTCTGACGAAGAAGAAGAATCAACCAGTCTCCCCCAGCACGTATCTCGCTTAAGCGTGCCTCCTCAGCGGATCCGCTCCCGACACAAAAGTAGCAGCCGAGCTCGATCCCTTTCTAAGAGTCAGGGCCACGACGACTCCCACAGCACCGAAACCAGAGCTTCCTCCCACTCAAGACACTACCGCGTCCAACGATCTGAACTGGGCAAGGGAGTCATATACCTCCCGAAAGAGTTCAACCCGGTCGCCTCAATACAGGCGTTAGAAGCCCTCGACAATTTCCGAACGAAGTGCTTCTTCGGCAAAGCAGACGATAAAGAGAAGTGTAAGGAGACAGTCAACTCGTTGAACCATTTTCCGATGCAGCAGGAGGAGAAGAAAGTTCCTAGTAGCGTTAACGTCACGACCGATGGCTCTGATGACACAGCTTTCACCAATCACATGTTTTTAGCTTCATACGACCAAAGTTATTTAAAGAAGTTTAGCCACGATGCCCACTTAGAAAACGTTTTGAAGGAGAGGAAGAATAGGTCCGTGAATCCTAGATACACGACTGACGCCGCGGTATACAAGCAGTTTGTGACGGAAAGCCGCAGGCAAGATATGTTGGTGGTTGGGTGCCTTATCGTAGAGATATATCTTCATCAGCAAATGCGTCCGTTACGAACGGCTAACGCGAACAACTTCTTGGAGAGGTTCAACAGTTGTCGCACAGTGCTGAAGTATAACTTTAATTCTTTACCGAAGTGTGTGAGTTACATCGCGTCGCTCCTGTTGAATGTACAACCTCCGAGTTTAAGTTTCAAAAGTGAACTGTCTCCTAAAGATGAGCATTTGAAGAAGATCATCGTAACAGATAAAGGCTTGCCGCCTCCGACTCCTTCTCAGTTACTTCAGCCGTTGCTAATGCAGCATTTAATACCTTTCCCTCAGAGCTTCAACACTTTATACAAACTCCTTGGCACTCTTCATGAGTATCAGCTGACAAGCAATGAGCTAAACATCTTGTACCAGTATGAATGTGATGGGGTGCAGTGTGAGAAATATCAGAACGTCGACAAGACTAAGTTATATTTCAGCCAACGAATAGCCGAGGGAAAAATCCAGGCTTGCGCAACTCACCTGGATGTTCTTTTAAATCAAATAACCTCTTACAACCAGTTTGATGTACTCGACATCTTTCTAACTCACTATATAGAACTTTTAAGGAACATAGACACATCAGTATTAGCAGCGTGGTACTTATTCGATACTGTGAGCAAAGCGCTCGGTCCAGTGGAGACGAGAAAAAAGCTCTTAAGACACATCTTAAACCTTTACCTGGATGACGACATGATGATGGAGAAACCAGACCAGCACAAGATCACAGACATCGACGCTGCAACAAGTTCTAACGGAACTTCTAGCAAGCAAAAGTTCGTCAAACTATACCATAACATTTTCTTGCTACAACTTATGGTCAGACTTGGTCTTCAATGCTTCCTGGATAACTTTACTCAGCATTTAGTTGAAGCTGTTGGCGGTTATAAAGACGAAAACACAGAAGTAGGCTCCCCAGGACATATTTGTCCAAACCGATTGACAACAAACAAGAAACCCAGATATTCAGACGATAATATGAAAAGTGCTCTAAACACAACTACAGACATATTTTCTCCTGACACTTCTTACGGGTCAGAACACGTTGCAACTCCTAATGTGGAGAAGAGTGCAGCAGATGTCAGTGAGGGTATGAAGGAAAAGGACAGCGATAATAGAAGCGAAAATGAGTTGTTCCATTTCGAAACGGACAAAGATAGACTGCCGAGTCGATGCAGTAGAAGTAAATCGCCTGCGGAATCGATCGACTCGTATAATTCTAATCCTCCGAACGATGCAACAACAATGCATACTCCTTCTCCTTCGAGCGATTTCTATTCAGCAACAAGCGGAAAATACTTTACTTCATATGTGAATTCGTCTAATTCGAAAGATGTCAGTGTTGTTGTAAATAATGTTGGTGACTCTAGTGAACAAGTGAAAGGGCCGACGTCTCCTATGATAGATATTCCATCGAAGCCGATGTTCACGAGTTATTTGCACTTCGCTGAAGACGATGCACAGGATGATATTGAGTTAAGGAAAAATACTCATTCTCGGCAAGTCAAAAGTCTGGAGTTTTGTAGAACCTCGGAGGTTTTTACTTCGAATGCTTCGCGGAGTTACAACGATGTTGAGTCTAGCGAGCCAAGTAAGGAGCCGAGTCTTTGTAAAATTTCAGACATGAGTTCTGAGAGCCTTATCTGGCTGGCTCACAGGTTGGGACCTGTTCTCACGTGTAGATACATCACTAGGAACTTGCTGAAGATGCTGACTCTCTGTTACATCGGTAAAGATAACTTGACTCTGTCGGAAGGAGACGAGAAAGACGAATTCGATGAGATATCGGTCGTGAACAGCAGAGTTGTGGGCGACAGGAACGCAATGAAAGTTATTAAGTGCCTGACTTCTATTGTTGGTAAGTCACATTTAAATATAAATAGAAAAATCATTTAGTGCCCAAGTTGCCTCTCAAGTATTTTTTAAAATATAATTATTTTAATTCAAAAACGATGTAAAATTACCACTGTGACCATCTGTACTAACGAAGTAAAATAAACTCTTTATAGAACATTTCAACTAGAAAGCGCAATATGCTAAAGTTGGCTAACGATATTCTATCGATATGACGTCAAAGTATCGATAATACTACTAAGCATCGAAAGTTATCGATATATTAATGATAGTATCGAACTGTTGGCTCCCATTGTATCTATAGCTATCGATACTATTGATATGACATCGAATGTATATAGTTGTTAATCTGTGCATCGAATTATCGACCAACTATCGTTACCCAACTCTAAAATGCTGCTCCATTGGGCCTATTTTTATTGGGTGCGTTTGGCAGAAAAAAGCGCTTACTTGCGCTGAAAACAGTTTTCGGCCAGGACACGTTTGCTAACTTCATAGCGCTATCCGCCATTTCGCTTATTTATTTTGTTTGAATTTTGCTTACAAGCGCTTTTTTCTGCCAAACGCACACCCATTGTCGAGCTTTTAATTTCAACCGGAAACGGGATCATTTCTTTTGCACTGTGCGTGAATTAGTGTTTTCACGTTGGCAGCGATGTACGGGGAGCAGCTGATAATCTTCCAATACCTACCTCACATGGGCGAGCTGATAGCGTCGTGCCGGCGGCGGCTGTCGGCCCCGCTGGAGGGCGGCGTGGTGGCGTGCCTGCAGCTCGTCAAGTACCTGCTGCCGTACATGTCCGACGTCAAGGTCATGGAGCAGCTGCTGGTGAGTACTGGTGGCCATGTTGCAATACCTGCCGCACATGGCGAGCTGATAGCGTCGTGCCGGCGGCTAATATTACTTACGAATGCCCACCAACCTTCCAAATTGTTGTACAGAAGGCGCTGCGCAGAGTAGACACTTTTTGATGGCGACGTGGACCTAAGCATCAAGAGAGATCTATGTCCAGCAGTGCACTGCGACAGGCCTAATGATAATGAAGTGGACACAAAAAGTGTCAACGTCTGCGCAGGTTGGGCTGATTTCATATTGAATAGCATCTTGAGCGTTTCCTGTGGAAGGTCCCTAAATTAAAGTGGCCAGTAGCCGTTTGACATAAGGATGGCTACTTGCCAACTGAAACTGTAAGAGGCTACTATCAGATTCAAATGCTATTACGATAATACCTTTTGGAATTGAGCGACAAATGATGTCAACTGCGCCTGTCCGTAACGTTAGCAACGCATTACGTCAGTGTGTGTGTCAGTCATCACTGTCGCGTAACGCAAATCCAAAAGGTATTATCCTAAAATAGCATCTGAACCGGATAGTACCTCGTCATAATCTTGATTGTTGTTCTAAGCAGACCGCCCATTTGAAATATTCTTGACAATTTGATTCCATCACCTCAGGACACGTTCCTCAAGTCGATCCTCCAGCCGGCGCTCCGCCTGGCGTCCACCAGTCGCTGCTCGTATCCCAGCGGGACGGCGGCCAGACGCGCCCTCGCGCGGAAACTACTGGACGCTCTTCACGCGTTAGCTCTGCGCGTCGGGCCTGAGATGACGCGGAAGCACCTGTGCGTGCACGCGCTGCAGAGGTATGCTATACTACGTGGATAAGACAGAAAAAAAAAAAAGAAAAAAACTGAGTAGGGTGGCATTCGTAACTCATTTTGGCCAAAATGTGCCTTACGTCAATTGAGATTACAGGTATCGATATGACGTATTTTGTGTTTTGTTTGTTGGAAACCACCTCTTCACTTTTGCGGAGTTTTGCGTCATACCCCTCGCATACCTTTAGCTGTTATGACAAATCATTCACCACGGTTATGGAATATAAATAGGCTGCCTCATTCCGTGCGTAATAGTGCTTCTCTGGATGTCTTCAAGAGAAGATGGCAATATGTACAAATTACTATGTGTTAAGTTTTTCAAGTGTACAATAAAGAATAAATATTTTAAAGTACAGTACTTACGTAAATTAATAAAATACCTACTTTTTACTTGTATGTAGCTATTGTTATCAATATTAAATTATAAGTTCTTGACTTGACCACGACAACGTGACCCCCTCCTGGCGCCAAAGCTGGATCCGCCCTTGGCTATACCAGTAGGCAGACAACGGATAAACATTACTTATATACTTTTTTCAGGGGCGTGCATAGGTTTTGAGACTAGGTAGGCAGTAATTTTTTTTCTCAGGTCGATAGGAAACAAATAACTACCATTGGTATTTGTTTTTGGTATTATAAAGGGATAGATCGAAAATATTTTTTTTGTGCGGACGGATAAGAACAACATTGTAAAACATGCATAATGCATATTTATTGGCAAATAAATAAAAAACTCACATTAGTAAATGTTTTACTAACGCTAACTAGGTCAAAAACGTCAAAAAAATATGCCCAGCGCGCACCAGCGCGCCAATTAAAATTATCGTAATATGTATTTTAATTTTAAGTGCATCAAATGAATATGGGTACCTATTTTTCTGCGTGATAGTAAACTTATACCTATTAGGCGTTGGCGAGAAACTTATCCAATCATAATTTATCTAAACAAAACAAAACTTAATTTGGGGACATTCACATACCGTACATTGTCATTTCTCCATCGTCAGAAATGCACTCACTTCACACAATGTTCCGTGTTGCTCGAAGACACAAAGATTGTTTAAAATATCAGTGCACTCCACACAATAACATAGTAAGTTATTTAAATAGCAATTAAAAGTTTTAACACACGCACCCATGACATGAAGATAGGTTATCCGAAATGTAAACACAAACAAAAAGCATGATTTTGACCTTGACGTAAAACAAATAACATTTCATTACTTTTTTAAGCCAATAACTTCTGGGTGTGTGTTTTCAATGGGAAAGTAAAATCTATCTATTATATCAATATTATAAAATAATTTTAAGATACAAATCAGCTATTAAAATTGTGATAAATAATATAAATTGATTAAAAATAGTTGTAAGCTGATACAATTATTTCTTTTAGCGCCATCTATTGAAGTCGGTGGGATTCACAAGAACTGACATGTTTGCTTGCTTAATGCGGAAGTAGAAACGTCTTTAATTAATAAATATTGTTATTTATTAGCTTAAACATAAAAAAATATGGATTATAATTCGTCTTTTATTATATTTTGATATTTCTGCTATAAAATTATCGTATCAAATGGTTAGCCAAACTTAATTCTTAGAGTAGGCTCGCTTACCCAATGCGACTATTTAAGAAGTCGTTCTTTCTGGTTATTGTGCTATACGCAGGAGTGACATTTCCATTTTGTCGTATAACACATTTTATACGAAAATGTGTTTTGACAAGTTCGATTGTATGGAGCTTGGTAGGCAGCGCTCGGCCAGTGCTTACCTCGCTTCTATACACACGTAGGTATACGTATAGGTCATGAATGCGCCGTTTTGATGAAATTATGAAGTGTTGGGGGAATAATTTAATTTCTGATTTATGTTTTTAGATTTATTATTACAATATTTTTTAAGGATTTCCGCGAATGATTTTTAAAAGTAGGCACTGCCTATCTGCCTATATGGGATGCACGCCCCTGACTTTTTTTGTAAATACATACATATTATACATGGACACACCCAGACCGATACAAACAGACATGTTCATGTACACAAATATTTACATAAATTTAGATACAGGGGTATCAAATCATATTATTGTGTTTGACCGCCAGATTGCTTCGTAAATAATCATGTCAAAGCCTGAATAAACTTTTTTTGACAATGTTTTGTGACTCAAAAATGCCCAAGTGGATATTTCATATAGGTACAGTCAAAAGCACGTCAGACGTAACACTTTGGACTTTGGACCGCTCTTATGTCGGGGGCATAAGTGCTATTATCGAACTGCAAGTGTTTACCGTGATGTGCTGTTGACCGTACCATACTATACTATATATTACTTATGTATTTCTTTTTTAAATCTTATACATAAATTACAGATTTTTCCTGGCTTTCGATAAGGCAACGGGGAAAACAGACAATTGGCCCAAACAAGACGATATCAATGTGGACAAGGTAACCACTCTACCTACTTTTTTTACATAATATGTTTTGAATGTTTGTGTTGTTTCTGTATCTACTGAAAAAAAAAATTACCACCGTTGATAATTTTGACTTTGTTCCAGCCTCTAGACGACGGCATCGAGGGTAAATCAGACGGTATCCTGGAGCTGTGTCGCGACGGGTCCACGTGCGAGTGGACAGTGCGGGAGGGTCGCGTGCTGCGCGCTGATCTGCCGGACCTGGCCTGCACGCCGCCCGCGCCTGCGGACCGCACTGCAGACTCTTCACACCACACTGTAAGCATGGCGTCGAGGTAGGAAGGTACCCTGAGCTGTGTGGCGACGGGTCCACGTGCGAGTGGACGGTACGGGAGGGCCGCGTGCTGCGCGCTGATCTGCCAGACCTGGCCTGCACGCCGCCCGCGCCTGCGGACCGCACTGCAGACTCCTCACACCACACTGTAAGCATGGCGTCGAGGTAGGAAGGTATCCTGAGCTGTGTGGCGACGGGTCCACGTGCGAGTGGACGGTACGGGAGGGCCGCGTGCTGCGCGCTGATCTGCCAGACCTGGCCTGCACGCCGCCCGCGCCTGCGGACCGCACTGCAGACTCCTCACACCACACTGTAAGCATGGCGTCGAGGTAGGAAGGTATCCTGAGCTGTGTCGCGACGGGTCCACGTGCGAGTGGACAGTACGGGAGGGCCGCGTGCTGCGCGCTGATCTGCCAGACCTGGCCTGCACGCCGCCCGCGCCTGCGGACCGCACTGCAGACTCTTCACACCACACTGTAAGGCTAAGAACTCACGGCGCGGTTTTTACCCGAGCCCGCAGCTTCCTGCGGTTATGGTTCAAAACCCACGAGACCGGTGATTTGTGTGATTCCGCAGCCGCCGCGGTTGCGATTATCGCCCGCATACATTGAGTTACAAGTACTACGTATAGAGAGGCTATACGGAACAAAAAATGTGTCGCAAAATGATGACTGGACTGACTGATGTATTTGCTACAGCGGATGTCGTCTAACCAAACTATAAAACTTGTTGGGAAGAAGACCAACATTCATAAACGAATTCGGACTATCGACGTGTGAAATCCCGATGCGTCTGAATGTTTGTTTTCATCAGTTTCGTAATTATTTCCTCATTTCACAGGCACAAGAAGAACTGCTAATGGTGTTCGACGAGGAGCTAGCGTATAAAGCGTACACGACGTTCAGCAAGTTCGTCGGCGTAGAGGCCTTGGAGCGCTCGCTCAAGAACAGCGATACCATCCGTGCATACTGCCGGGCGTACGAGCAGGCTCAGAATATCGGGTGAGATATTTAATTAAAAAGAAATTATGTAGCTTATTGAAGGTTACTACGAGTGCAGGGACAATTCTAATGTAATTACAAAGTATTTCAAATATCATATTAACATGGTAATTTGTTTTTGGAAGAGGCTAGCGAGTGTGGGATCATCGCTCTTACCGGTCTTCTTACTACCTATTAAAATCCCATGGTTCTGCTTTACACCCTAAAGGGGCTTTTATAACCGAAGCGAAGAGAGATCAGGCGCGGGGCCATCAGCTTTACATGCTTCCCAAAGCCCGTCAGTATTTTACTTCACCAACTTCAAGATTTAGGATTGTGACTAAATTTTTCTTAGCAGAAAAAGTCCACACAAATTGTTGGTGCTGCCTCGGCTTTTAAATCTTCGCCCTTGGTGCGGCTGCCGCCTTACTAGCCACTGTACCACGGAGGCACGGAGACAGTACTTGTATAAAAATGTACTATAATGACCATTTTTTAAACGCAGTTCACCGCTATCATCCCGTCCAGAGAAGCTATCGCGCGTGCAAACGTCCTTCAGCGACGAGCCGATCAGCCGCTTGCGCATCGACATCGCGCCCACTCCCGAAGCCGACCACATGGCCAGTTCCGGCAGCTTCGGCAGCAACGTGACGCTGGTGGGCAACAGGATCGTGGCCGCGCCCGGGGCAGACGCGCTGCCCGCCGGCTTCGGCGCCGTCGCCTGCCGCCTGGACAACGGGCTCAAGACCAACAGGTACTGACCACGTGGCCAGTTCCGGCAGCTTCGGCAGCAACGTGACGCTGGTGGGCAACAGGATCGTGGCCGCGCCCGGGGCAGACGCGCTGCCCGCCGGCTTCGGCGCCGTCGCCTGCCGCCTGGACAACGGGCTCAAGACCAACAGGTACTGACCACGTGACCAGTTCCGGCAGCTTCGGCAGCAACGTGACGCTGGTGGGCAACAGGATCGTGGCCGCGCCCGGGGCAGACGCGCTGCCCGCCGGCTTCGGCGCCGTCGCCTGGACAACGGGCTCAAGACCAACAGGTACTGACCACGTGACCAGTTCCGGCAGCTTCGGCAGCAACGTGACGCTGGTGGGCAACAGGATCGTGGCCGCGCCCGGGGCAGACGCGCTGCCCGCCGGCTTCGGCGCCGTCGCCTGCCGCCTGGACAACGGGCTCAAGACCAACAGGTACTGACCACGTGGCCAGTTCCGGCAGCTTCGGCAGCAACGTGACGCTGGTGGGCAACAGGATCGTGGCCGCGCCCGGGGCAGACGCGCTGCCCGCCGGCTTCGGCGCCGTCGCCTGCCGCCTGGACAACGGGCTCAAGACCAACAGGTACTGACCACGTGGCCAGTTCCGGCAGCTTCGGCAGCAACGTGACGCTGGTGGGCAACAGGATCGTGGCCGCGCCCGGGGCAGACGCGCTGCCCACCGGCTTCGGCGCCGTCGCCTGCCGCCTGGACAACGGGCTCAAGACCAACAGGTACTGACCACGTGGCCAGTTCCGGCAGCTTCGGCAGCAAAGACTCTAAGACCATAGTGACGATAGTGTGATAACACATTAGTTGACGCTTCCTTCAATGGAATTGGCCGCAATGGCCGCTTACAAACATAAAAAAATCGTCTGAAGATAACATGTACCTTTCTCGATTCCAACGTGATTCAAAGCGTAACGTACCTATATCCTATTAAACGTTAAACTTGACACTATTTTTTATGCAAGATTAGCTGGTAGACGAGCACTCAGTCCACCTAATGGTAAGACGCTACCGAGGCCTATTCCATTGAGGGACTTATTCAAGAAGCGTCGCTCAACGTACTGCCACACGTAGGCTCCTGATCTTCAAACTTTTAATTTCAACTGTACTTTATTTGCGTAGGCACCTCCGCGGCGACTGGCTGATATACTGGGAGCACGAGATCGGAAGACCGGACAAGGACAACCGGTTCAACCTGAAGCAGATCAAACTGCAGACGTTCGTGGGGCACGCGCAGGCCGTCAAGTCCATCCACTGCCTCGACAACGAACACAGCTTCATGAGCGGCTCCAAGGACAAGACCGTCCGCCTGTGGTCGCTCAGGAATCAGGTGAGATATCTGGAATCTGGCTGGTGGTAGGGCTTTTTCAGTGTCCGACTGGCTAGCTACCACCCCCACAGGTGAAATCTGCCGCCATAATAGCTCTGGCTGTGTTCCGGCAGTATAATTATGGGAGCTAGTCACTGAGCTCCATTATAATACGGCCGGCGTATTACGCTGGAGTGGCTATAGACATTGAAATAAAAACTATTTTTTCTGTCGATTTGAAGCGCCCCCAATAGTGTACTGGGAACTAAAATGACTTCAAATGGACAGCCATTGACATTGACAATGACAGCATTATCGAAGTTTATCTGCGAAAGTCAGCACTATTATTAGTTCGAAGTACACTAACTACTGCTCTTAGCGCCAATATGGCGATTTTCAAATCGGATCAAATATTTGGTACCAATCGCCTATCCAGTTGTCTATGGAGATCAGTGGAGCCAGTACACCTAAAATCAAAGGCTCGAAAATCAGATGAGCCTACAGTCGGGCAGCACATTGTCTGCCAACTGACGTAGTATAAAAAATATATACACATATATTATACACTTTGGTTTTCTAAGGTTGAATGGAAGATCTACTCGTACTATGCTCTACGTCTCTTACACTTTGTCTGTGAAACTGAGCCAGTGAGGGAAGTCTACTTTCAGGAAAATTAAGAAAGCACGGGGTTACTAAGATATTGTGACTCGAGATAATCTAGGAACAAACTGGAATTAGCAAAAGTGCGTGCTCCCAGCCTTATTTATTTTCAGAAAAATTGTCATCTTGTCAATCCATTACTTTTCTTTAGATAACAAACTACTTACATCACAGTCACTCACGCTACAGATTTATTTCATCCTGAATCATTTTGTAACTAAATAGGGACAAAATGTTTAGAGAAAGACACTTTTTTTTATTTATTGATGATATTTAGGGTGACGGCAACGCAACGACGCAATGCAACTGGGCGTACACGGGGCACAAGAAGGGCGTACTATCGCTGGCGTTCCTCGAGTCGCTGCGGCTCGCCGTCTCCACCGACTCCGTCGTGCACATCTGGGACCCGTTCATGGAGAGTGTCGTCTCTCAGGTCAGTCACATTCACTCCACAAAATGAGCTTATAATCTACCTAGAGGCTGCTCGTCAAACTAAACTGAAGAGCAAAACTTCAAGGGGCGCACCGCTCGTGACGGAGCGCGTCAAGGGGTCACCGCCCATGCGCCTGCGTGCGCTACACTCCCGCTTTCGCGGAATTCTAGACATAGGTTTGACATGGAATTTATTAGAACCATTTCGTCACCCGTCGACAGAGCAGCATAGTTTTGAATGTAAGCTGCAAGCAGATGTGTAGAGTGTTCGTCTGCTTATTGATAAAAGTGAATAGTAGGCAAATAGTATTGCCTAAAACATAAAATGAAAAAAAAAATTTTTTTTGATACTTTTTATTATTCAATAAAATTAAATTATTGGAGTATAATTGTTCAGTAACAATTATACTATCCATAAAATGTCACTGTCATCTTGGTCTGAAATAAAAGATTTATTATATTTTATTTTTATTTACTCATTATGGTATGGTTTGTGGCCAAGCATCTTGGGGCGCTTAGCAGCTTGTCTCTGCCACTGAATTCGTCGCTATATAGTCTTATCGTGTCCCACAGTTGGATGGCGTGAAGGCGCCGGTGAGCATCGTGCGTTCTCTAGGCGGGGCATCGGCTGCGTTACTGGCCGCTACCACCGAGCCTTCGCTCAAGCTGATCGACGCTCGCGCCGCTTACTGTACTCACGACCTTAAGGTATGATAACCAGTATTTCCTTATTTATTTATTTTTTATTTCATTTTATTTTATTAAGGAAACAAACAGCATACAATTTTACAAGTAACTTATCGATAAATGTATGATACTTTAGCAATTAAAGTTTCCAACGTTAGTTATTACAATATACAATGTTGATTAGACACTTACAAAAAAAAAGCTAGCCATACAGTTAAAAGAAATAAAGTACTTCAAAACAACCAGTCAACTGCCAGGGCAGTTTACTAATTGTTTCGAATTGTTGTTATATCACTAGAGTAGATAGGCACTTGCAGGCACATGTGGAGGGTCATTACAATCATTTCCTCTGATTTTATGAGTGAAATGATGGCTGACGCATACGTCATATTTGTAAACACGTGTCACCTTATTACAATTGCTTAATTTCAAATATTGGTATAAGCATTTGGCACTGCCACTAAGCGGGAGCGGGCCAGTACGCAGGCGCACTGGGGTCACCGCTTAATAGGATCACATCGATCGTGACAGCTCGTGACAGCCCGCGCCAAGCGGTGGTCGCCCGTGCACCTGCTTGCTGGCCCGTTCCCGCTTCCGCAAAATTCGAGGCAGAGGCCTTAAAAAGGATTTATTTCGCAGCTGCCTGCCTCAACGACGACGTTCGTGCGGTGCATGTGCGTGTGCCCAGGCGCGTGGGCGGCGTGCGGGCTGGCCAGCGGCCACGTGGCCGTGCTGGACCTGCGCACCGGCCTGGCGCTCAAGCACTGGCGCGCGCATGATGGCGAGGTACGACCACTGGCGCAGCTGACGCACTCGTTAAGCGATGGAAGCGGTCACGTGATTGATTGACCTAGAGGTTTCTTCAATCCTACTGGTACAAGAAATTACTGGAAAGTTCTCAGCCGCTAACTTACTGACGCATGACGACGAGGTATGAAGACTGTCGCAGCTGCCGCAGAGCACGACGACGTTCGTGCGGTGCATTTTTACTTGCCAAATGCCGATTGGTGAACACAAACCCGAGCTTTTTGTGTTCTAAAAATCCGAAAGAAATTTTGCCCGACTCGAGTATTAATGGCCCCAAGATCTCAGCCCGGCGCTTAAACCATTAGACCATTGAGTCTTATTGTAAATAATAAGAATAAATAATTAATAAATACTCGTATTGGACAATATCATACACGACCCGACCAAGTACATAGTTGGATTAAGCAATTCTGTTATAGGCATCGGAAACATCAAAAATACCACAAATAAATCTAAATAAACCTGGGTTGGACAATAGCCACAAGGCTGGCACCGGCTTGTACCAATCGGGTGTGACGGGGAAACCGGGGGAGTTTAGTGGGTAGTGGATGCTTTAGTCTCGAGTCCCACACACGGCCGCGGGTTTAACTATACTGCGGTTTTGCATAAAAGCATATTACTCCAAGAAAAACACGATTCTAGGAGCACAGGACAGGGTCACTACCAAATGCGCTATCGAACCAGTAAACAAAACTATTCTATACTAGCCTTCCGCCCGCGGTTTCACCCGCGCGTAATCTCTTTTTTCAAATATCTCCCCTTCCCCCTACATTTTCAGGATCAAAAGTACCCTATGTTCACCGGGAATAGTTTAGCTTTTCAACAGTAAAAGAATTATTCAAATCGGTTCAGTAGTTTCAAAATTGTTATTCCCGCGTTGTGTGTTTCCCGTAGGAATTTTATAGCATATGTCCTATTCTGGGTTATAAACTATACGTGTGCCAAATTTCATCTAAATCCGTTCAGCCGTTTAGGCGTGATTGAGGAACAAACATCCAAACATCTAAACATCCAAACATCCAGACTTTCGCATTTATAATATTAGTAGGAAGTAGGATCTCTATTATAACGTAGTATTGTGTTTGTTTTTATACAGGTACTTCGGCTGGCCGTGGTAGATGAGCATCGGTTGTTAAGCTCAGGACTGGACCAAGTTACGGCATTATGGAGGCCAGATGATGGGGAACTCATTGCACATCTAAAGTAAGTGAATCCCCGTAATTGTACCACCATATCGAAATACACTCACCGGCAAAAATAATCGCCCACTTGGCTTTTTCCATACAAACGTGGTCACTTTAGCGTCTCATAGATAGAAAACTATTTGCAGCTGTGCAATGATTATTACGTCAATGGAGAGGCCAAACGCCCAATTGTCGAATCACAGTTTCAAAAATTGCCAAAAACCGCTCAATTTTCTCAAAAAGGAAAAAACACTAAAGTCAAGTCAAACTTCATGTTACGATGTATGGAGCGTTGAATTCGGTTTATTGTTTTTCCTTTTTGAGAAAATTGAGCGGTTTTTGGCAATTTTTGAAACTGTGATTCAAAAATTGGGCGTTTGGCCTCTCCGTTGACGTAATAATCACTGCACAGCTGCAAATAGTTTTCTATCTATGAGACGCTAAAGTGACCACGTTTGTATGGAAAAAGCCAAGTGGGCGATTATTTTTGCCGGTGAGTGTATACAGTGGCGTAGCGTGGGTGTCAGCCGCCCGGGGCGGAAGACAATTCTGCCGCCCTTTTTTTTTGCTCCTCCAGTTAGCAAAGCAGCCCAGGGGGCGGAAGACGATTCTGCCGCCCTTTTTTACAATTCTGTCGCCACTTTTTTTCTTTTTTTTTGCTCCTCCAGGAAATTTTGCCGCCCCCTAAAAAGTGCCGCCCGGGGCGGACCGCCCCCCCCGCCCCCCCATCGCTACGCCACTGAGTGTATATGAATATCATAAATATACAACGCCATCTAACGCCATCTATGTAACGCCATCTATTGGTTATATTTGCAACTAACTAGTCAGTTGCTTGATGTCTACATGAATTTTAAATTTATCAGTCATTAATTATTTGTATATTGACCTGATTGTAAAAGTACTAACATACTTTTGAGCATAAAAATTAAATGTATACATAAATTAAAACCACTTGTCGTTAATTTTATTGCATGTAAAACAGCGTTTGTTTCATAGCTATTTGAATCGTTGTTTAACAAAAGTTGCTTTAAATCGGGTAGACCCAACTTTAAAGACCTAAATGTTGTCTCATAACATAATACAACTAAAAGCATATGTGATTTCAAAAATACATATATTTTTAGATATTGTTTTTGAGAGAAAGAAAGAAATACATTAATTATTGACCACAGAAAAACAAAAACATTGACATAATACTTAATAAGATAGATCAAGAACAAGACTATGGTCAAGTGGACCTGGCCTCAGCATGTGCAGCAACAGAGCAAGATCCGCTGCAGCGCTGGTATTCAGACCAGACCCAGAGTGACTTAAAACTTAATAATAATAATAAAGTTTTTGAAGGATAAAATATTCACTCTAATGCTGGCCATACACCATCAAGCCGATAACTCGAGTTGTCAAGCCAATCCACGCCTACACACGGTCAAATTGGTTTGATCCAATCGATCGCTTCAAGCCGATTTGACGATAGGCTTGATGGTGTATGGCCAGCATAACCCATAAATGCCACTAAACCAACCCTTCCATATTCCCAGGGGCAGCACAGAGCCAGTGCACTGCCTCTCAGTGTACTACAACGAGCTGATCTCCGGCACCACCAACAACCGCATCGGCGTGCACACCTCGCTCGACCAGGACGCCAGCTTCTCCAGTACCAAACTACGTTCAGATACCTTCAAGGGAGTGCTCACTTGCATGTCTGTGCTGCCTTTAAACAGGCTACTGTTGTTGGGTAGTGACAATGGGACCATCAGCTTGCTGTGTTGAGAAGTCGCTTGATGGTAAGCAGTTACCGACGCCAATCAGTATTTGTATTACGAGAGGCATACACGCGTGACGCCGACACTGTAAAAAGTAACTCAAAAATAACCTCGTACCACCATTGAACTACAATTACTAGCGTATAGAACCGACACCGCAAACAAAATTTTTGCGCGATGCTTTGTTGCCGTTACCATAGTTACGGCAACAACTCATTCAAGATCTATGAGATAGGCATTTCGAACAAAACGCGTAAGCGCCTTGCTTTGCATGGCGCTTACGACGTTTTGGTCGCCAGAAAATATACTCTGTAAGCAATCTATAGCGCTGCAAGTTTTATAGTTTGGTTAGACGACATCCGCTGTAGCAAATACATCAGTCAGTCCAGTCATCATTTTGCGACACATTTTTTGTTCCGTATAACCTCTCTATACGTAGTACTTGTAACTCAATGGCCGAAATCTTTTAAAATAGAGCTCTGGAAACCTTATTCTCCAACAGAAACAAAGCACAACGTTTATGAAGTGCTAGTTTACTGTGGTTTACTGTAAGGTGGAGGTAAGTACCTCCACCTTAAATGATTAACTCGTCTGGGGTAGTCCCTAGACGAGTGGATCATTTAAGTGGAACTATTCGCTATGTGCGAAGTGGGTGGTGGGGAACGGCAAATCGATCGTAGCGCACGACGTGGCAAAAATGTGAATTAATTCTGGGCTGTCATGTGTCAAATTGCTTTATTTTCATAACTTTCTATATAATTTTAAGTAAAAACGTAAAAATTTGCGATATGGGTCATAGTACATGCTGTGTCGTAAATTGTAAAAACAATGAGAAAAACAGTTCGTGCAAGTTTTATTCGTTTCCAACATCAAAGTGGACATTACAGCAAAGACAAAAATGGATAGCTGCTGTGAAGAGAAAAAAGTAAGAAATTTAGCCTAGTACACTATAATAATAATAATAAGCGTTCCAAAATTACAGTCCTTTTTTCTTTGTTTTAGTGCTGATAGGTCCCCATGGCACCCAAAACGACATGATACAATATGCAGTGAACATTTTATTGGAGGCAAAAAGACAGACGCAGAGGCGAGCCCTAGCTATATTCCAACAATATTCCCGTCAATATAGGTATCGGTGTAAGAAAATTGACCATTCTCAGGTCACTGCTAGATATAATCGTTTTATGACACGAAGATATCCGGATCAACAATTTATTGGAAAATACGAATAGAATCAGTTACCAATCAAAACTAGTCGAAAATCAATATCACAAAAATATTAGTTGACATGATTTGACAGATGACAAGTCCTGAATAGTTGTGGCCACTAGGGGCGCTGTCATCGCGCACACAACGAATACTGTCTATATACTCTGTTATTAACATACTTGCAATGACGTTCAATATACAACTAGACACCCAATCTCTAAGAAAAATTCCTCAAAAAACGTCCGAGTGGCTTTGACACTGATGACATTAACACATTCGTTCAAATTAACACCTTATCTCGTGTCATTTAGTGTTTAATGTCAATTGTATACAACTAAACGAAAACTCTGCCCAATAGTCGGGTGGGCAGACTTTTGCTTCGGACAATATTTGAGCGTGATTGTGAGTCTAGTTTTTTAATTGAACGTCATTGCATACTTGGCTGAAGTAATATGTCCTCCAATAATATCTCTAAATCTTCAATTAAAACTAAAGTCGGAAACGAGAAAAAACTACAGAATAACAACACACTGAACGCTTTTTGATGATGATCTTCAATGAAATAGGCTATTATGACACACATATTCGCACATTCGTTCAGTGCTATTATTCTAACGTCTGTCGATAGTGTCAGAGCATAGATGAGAAAAAATTGTGATACTATGCGTTTTCACAAATAAGAGATGGAAGCAGTATTATTATTGGAAGTCATCTATATGTAATTAAAACTTTGTTCGGATGGTTTTGTAGTCAGAAAAATAACTCTATGGAAGTTTCAAAGAAATTGGTACGAATAAAAGGACCAACCTACTTTAAAAATTTCCAATAATTTTATTCTTTATACAAGGGTATTATACCCCATTACATTCATAGAAGTAATACCTTGTTTATAGGATTGACTTTAATAAATAATACTATATTACTCGATAAATATCACCGAATGAAAGTGTTACACATACCTTCATTCCGTTTAATCATTCATTTAAGAATTTAAAAAACTTTAACGTTTAACCTAGAAAATCATTTCATCTTTTCATTCCATCCTTAAAAGCGTGGTAAGTTATTATGCCAGTCTTGCCTTTAATGATAATAAGAAGAAAACTAATGACTAAAAATACTCTACAGAGAGTGACTCCTTAGCAGGAGTAACGCCGAGAAAAATCAAAAATGTTGACACCTTTACCATGTAGAGTTGACACCTTATTTGAAACGAATAATATTTAAATTCTGATAACGTTTTATTGGGGTAAACGCATGTCATAAAACATTTATCTTTTTAATCTTTAAACTTACATTTTTATTTTACAGTAAGTCCGTACATAAAATAGTGTTTTTACAGTAAGTACGTACATAAAATAGTGTAACTAACAATATTATATGTATATACAAACATATTTATTTTTCTGAGTCTGAACCTTTTAGTTAATAAATTTTATCATAATATGACGTTAACTCCTGTGGTAGTACATTAAAAAATGTTTTAAAAACTGAATTTATATCAGACTCGTTTTACTAAAGTTAAAAACTCAAAAAAGACAAATCTTATACACGATCTCAATATAATTTTATGCTATAATATCCTCGTATTTTAAGATTGGCTAATAAAATAATATGTATATTGTGTAGCTAATGTAAATAAGTTATTTTAATATATTTCGTTTATAGAATGTTGAACATAATATTTTACAAATCGCAATTAAATAAATGTGAATCAGTTGCAATAAAAATAAAATTTAATTTAAAGGTTATTTAAATATTTATTGTAAAAAATGTCTCCGTACCTTTTATTTATTAAAACAGCCCACTTCTTGCAATAATATAATTTAATGTTTTTTACACGTTTTTTTAAAGTTAAAAACCCTTGCAGACATTTTATAACAATCCGATCTATAGTTTATAAATACATAGAGTACAGAAAACAACACATGAGTTTCATTTTTATATATATCGATGATTTAATTTCAGAAATATAGGTCAGGAACTCAGGACAAAGTAGTTTATTTTGTCAATAATGTTATGATAGTTTTATTTAGTATTGTATGGTGAATAATTCTGTAAGTAATTTTAAGAAACATCCGTTATCATGCCACATTAGCATCGTGTAAATATTAGTAGCTTCGATGTCTTGGCATGTCATCAGTATGTTGCTGTTACCAAATAAGTGAGGCTGAAAGAACAGTAACATAAAGGTGAGTACCTATAGACTACAACATTTCTTCGAGCGTTTTGGTGTAATGTAACGTTCGTGCGAATGCTCGGCGTTGTGTTACGGGTAAATGCTTACAGCGAGTGTGCATTTACCCGTAACATTTCGTTGTACCTGCGTTCATTCTTCTTTGAAATGTTCGTATCGCCCGCGCTCGTGCAAAGGCTCGACGAAATGTTACACCAATATACTCGTTGGTTTTTAAAAAAGGCTGTAACAAAATGGCGAATGCTCGATGTTCTGATACAAGTAAATGTTGTAGTCTAACTCTATACTCACCTTTATCTTCATAATATCAATGGGCACTTTCATTTTAATTTTTAATGTGCAATAAAGAGTACCTTAACTCAAAATCATTAGTTAGACACGTTTTAAAATAAAAATTACTTACTGGTATTCACTATTATAACTTTTTTGTCCAACTTGTACTGCGAACGATGTTATCGATTCTGTTAGTATTTACACAAAATTGTTACGAGACAATACATTTACCTACATTTTACCAAAGTCTACGCAACCCAGTTCATTTAACACATCACATAGATTCTAAGCAAGCAGTGTTCCTCCATTTCAGTTTTAATTTAAATAAGATTTATATATTAGTTGATAAGTTTGTTGTTTCCAACAAAATAACGAGAAATTCCTTACGCGAATTATTTACGTAAGCATTTGAAGTATTCCACATTGTATTTTAATTTTATTTTTATGTAATATTCCATTGAACTATATCAAATAATATTTATTTAAGACGGCGTTAAGCCTAATATTGTTAAAGTACAAAATTATTGTTACCAACTTTTAAACGAACAATGTAATAATAATTTTATATAAGTATATATAATTTTAACTCCCATAATATTATACACATTACATTTTGAATGATACATTCTACATTGTAAAGTGGGTGTTAGTTTTTGTCCCGTACTTTGCAGGCTATTACAGGATATTAAAAAAAATAATAATTTGACAATTCACTTAAACAAAAATTTTATTATTTTATTAGCATAGAATGTGAATTGTCTAAAATTATTAAATACTGATGGTTTTATCGCAACGGATTACCAATGAAATTATTAATATGGGCTCGAATTTTTTTTTATATCATATAGCTTTAATCAAACAATTATTATTTTACAAAAATGTTATAATTCAATTGTCGACGACAATAAACTTATCATACCATCATCTTAAAATATATGCTGTGCGTCGCCTTTAAAAACATCACCCTACTTTACTGACTGGTTATCTTATGCAGTTGAAAGTTACGAGTATGTTTAACCTTGTCTATGGAGATGAGAGCATAAAAAGTTAACAAACAAATAAGAACTCTTCTATTCTCCGGTTTTGGACAACATTACGCTAAGAATAGCCTTAATTATAATAATGCCTCAGTAATTTTATCAGGGAAGGCTAACATCTTAATTTTAAATAGATCCATAGATACAGAGTAGCACGAATGGGCCGGCTCGTCCGGGGAAGTACCACCCTCTCACATAACACTAGCGTGAAATAATAGTGACTACTATTGTATTTCGTCTTGTTTGTGAGAGTGCCGGAGGCTCATACCACCCATACCCCCATAGGCCGGCAACGCATCAGCGATCCCTCGCAGATGTTCATGGGCGGCGGTGGATTGCATACCATCAGGCAACCGGCTGGCTCGTTTGCCGCCTCTGACATAAAAAAAAGATAAGAGTTGAGAGCTTTGTCAGTACATATTCCATATGGACAGTCAGAAGCACATCACCCATATCTAATCTATCGATAGACCTTAGGCTGATAAATAAATTGAATGTAGGAATTTAACAGGTTAGGGTTAGATTGATGAGCTGCACATTAAGACTCATCAATTTCCAGTACGACTCCAAAAATAAATATTGTTCGACCCTTCAGGGCAATGGAGAATGTTAGCTAGTTTCGATTTTTAACTTTTCTTATAGTCCATATGAAATAAAAAAAGTGTGTATAAAAATTATTTCAATATGTCACTTAGTTTCCGAGATATTGAATTTTAAACGGCGCGAGTGTTGGCCGGCCGGAGCTCGTTGCGGTGACGTCACTTTACACCCTCTCACGCAGTACGTTGCGCGCTCCGGTACGGTTATTTCGTAGTGAACCGTACCGGAGCGCGCAACGTACTATGACCTGTGACGTCATTGTACTGCAGCGCCAGCATGGCCGACGCGCGGCGAACGGGATTTTTAAATGTCTATAAAATCTAAACTAATTGATATTTTGGCATGGAACAAAAAATAATGTGTTTATATTCACATAGGCTTTACTGTGACAAAGTTACAAGCTGTTTCGCATACCTAGTAACATTCTCCATTATGGTCCTTCGTCGGATGGTGGATTGTGGTCCATTCTTAGACATGCTTAATATGCGTTTTGTTTGAATAATAGCCCTTAGCGATATCTTTGCCAAATCTCCCTCCATAGCAAAGGTCTTATAATAAATGACTGTAATCTGTATAATATAGCGTGCTAGAACTGTAATTAAATTAAAAATTATGTATTGATTTAGTAAAGGTATTTTTTGTAATAAAAGTATTTTATAGACTTTGTTTCGTGTTTTATTTTAATCACGTCCAACGTCCAATTAATTAATAATTTTCATTTTGATATAAAAAGGGTTAGAAATAAGGTTTATACGAGTTCTAATAACTATAGTATCTTACCCTAAATATCTTTTTTAAGGTTGTATAATTTACCAGTGTCATACGATCGCAGAATAAAGCATGCACATTTCTCGTTTAAATCCATAAAATAAAAACACCTACTATGTACAAAAAAAATCACAAAAAAGTAAAAAAAAACCATGACGATTGATGTTTTTCTAAAAGCCATAAACCATGATTTTTCGTGGAAATCTATCGAGAAATCGACTAAACCGATTAGAAATAAAAAAATGAATGCTTAAATAATTAATTATTATTATTTTAGGTACATTTTCTGATTTCATATTTATTATTTAGGATGTGATGATGATTGATCCCCAAATAGTATTTTAAATTGCAAAGAAACAAAATTTCCCTATCGATGTTGGTCTGATATGTTGTCTCTCTTCTTGGCTCTGCATGGTTTGTTTTTTTTTGCGAACTACTAACTCAACTAAAGTTTTTTGCAAGATGAAAAATATGTAAAGTATTATGTTAATTTCATTCAAGTAATTCACACAATTACAACAAATCTAGAATGAACTTGAAACTTGTCACTTCATTAAGAAAGCATTGAGCCTCTTTAATTCTACGAGTCAAGAACAGAGCTCAGCATTTGTCAAGATGAGTCCACTGTTAAATCATAGAGTATTTTACCGTCAAATTTTGACAAACCTGATGTTTATCCTCATATAGTGTTTATTGGCTTTTAGATTATTTTTTGCGTGTATTATCATCAATGTTGTGAAGCGATAATCATAAGTCAACATGCCTCACTCAAAGTTCCACCACTCCAACACCTCGCTGATGCAGCGCCGGGCCAGCACTGTGGCGCATGACCCCACCACGGAACTCAACATCCTCAAAGAAGAGACGCACATGGGGGACCACTTCCTCTCGCCAGCGCAGCTCGAAGTCATGTACTGCACCAACATCCAGACCGGGCTCTCAGACAGCTTCGCCGCGGAGCTCCTCGAGATCCACGGGCCCAACAAACTGAAGGAATTGAAAGGAAACAGCTACTGGAAAGTCTTCCGCCACAACCTATTCGGATGGTTTCAGTGCGTGCTTTGGGTAGCTGCAATCGTAAACTTTATTGCTTTTGCCGTTTTCAGTAGTATCGATCAGGGCGAAGACACTGGACACTCAGAAAGTGAATATCTCTATCTAGGCGTCCTTATAACGCTCACTATCGTTGGGACAGGCTTATTCGGTTTTTATATTGAAGCCAAGAATATTGCAGTCATGAGTGGTTTTGAAAAATTAGTGCCACCAAACGCGGCTGTGATTCGAGATGGAATTAAAAAGATAATTCCGAACAGTGAAATAGTTGTAGGTGACATAGTGGAGATGACTGGTGGAGAAGTCGTTCCTGCGGATGTTCGTATATTGACGTGTACTAATTTCAAGACAGATATGGCGTCCTTAACGGGAGAATCTGAGCCTATAAAACATCGTCCTGAGTGCACTCATGCAAATCCTCTAGAATCCAAGAACATGGCGTACTTTAGCTGTCCAATAGTAGAAGGTTCCGCTCGGGGCATGGTGGTGGCGACCGGTGAAATGACGCAGATCGGAAAAATAGCTGGACTCGTTACTGGCCTAGAGAAGGAACCGACACCGATCGCTAAAGAAATAACGCACTTTATTAAAATAATTTGTGGGGTTGCATTTTTCTTTGGGATTATATTCTTCATCATGGTATTCGTTATACAAAGAAATTGGCTATCGGCGCTGCAATACATGCTTGGGATAATTCTAGCCAATGTTCCAGAAGGTCTGATTGTCACTCTCACTGTTACGATGACTTTGTCAGCTAGAAATCTAAAGAGCAAGAATTGTCTCGCGAAAACTTTACAAGCTGTGGAAACACTTGGGTCGACGTCTTGTATATGCTCCGATAAAACAGGAACGTTGACCGAAAATCAAATGAACGTTTCACATTTATTCTGCAATTTCAAAATATACGATAAAACAGATCATGCCCATGTTGCTGATACTACGTACGCAAGTTTGTGCCTGGCTGCGTCGCTTAATTTAAAAGCTGTTTTTACTCATGATACAATGGATTTACCAATTGAACATAGAAAGGTTTTAGGTGATGCCTCTGAGTCTGCCATTCTACGATACATGGAAATATATCGGTCGGCGACCCAAGTGCGGGAAGAAAATCCTAAGGAAGCCGAAATTCCTTTTAGTTCAGCTTACAAATATCAAGTGACGATACATAGGATGAGTACGACGCATAGCTATTATTTGATAATGAAGGGTGCTCCCGAGATTGTGCTCGAATATTGCACCCGAGTGGCCACTGACGAGGGGGAGCAACCCCTCACCCCGCAGGTGAAAAAAGAATTGAAAGCCAATTTTATAAAACTAGCCAACATGGGAGAACGCGTAATAGGATACTGCGATTATCATTTGCCTTTAAGTGGATATCCGTTAGGATTTCAATTCGATACGCAGCAAAGAAATTTTCCTGTTGAAGATTTGACATTTCTAGGCGCAATATCAATGATTGATCCACCGAGATATCAAATTGAAAAATCAATAGCGCTTTGCAGGCAAGCCGGAATCAAGGTGGTGATGGTGACAGGCGACCACCCAGTGACAGCGCTGGCCATCTCGCGCAAGTGCGGGATCATCACGCACCCCACCGCATACGACTATGCGTTTGAGCATCACATCGAGCTGAGCGACGTGCCTCCGCACATAAAGAATCAGTTCAAAGCTGCCGTGATAACTGGAGATGAGCTGCGAAAAATGAGTGAGAAGGACTTGCAAAATGCTCAAACAAAATACGAAGAAATTACATTTGCGCGAACGAGTCCGCAACAGAAGTTGTTTATCGTTGAAAGTTATCAGGCTCTTCAGCACGTGGTGGCCGTTACTGGCGACGGGGTGAACGATTCACCCGCACTTAAAAAGGCCGATATCGGCATAGCAATGGGCATCACTGGAACTGAAGTCTCAAAGCAAGCTGCGGATATGATTCTCCTCGATGATAACTTTGCGTCAATAGTCCTAGGCGTTCAAGAAGGCAGAAGAATTTTCGACAACTTAAAAAAGACCATCGCTTACACGCTCACATCAAATACACCTGAAATGTTCCCTTTCGTCTTGTACGCTTGCCTAGGAATACCTTTGCCGTTGTCTTTGATTTTAATATTAGTTATAAACGTAGGTACAGATTTGCTGCCTGCAGTAAGTTTAGCTTACGAAGATTCGGAGGAAGACATTATGAATCACGCACCTCGAAAGGCGACAGATCATCTCGTGAACAGAGTATTGATATACATGGCATATTTTCAAATAGGCCTTATACAGTTCTTCGCGGGGATGTTTGCTTATTTTGTAGTGTACGGTCAGCATGGTTTTTTCCCATCGACGCTACTTTTCAGTCGTGCCAAGTGGGACAAGCCGGCCATCATAGTGGCCGACACGCTGGGAAGGTCGTGGTTCTTTAGTGATAGAAAAAAGCTTGAAAGGAAAGCGCAGACCGCGTATTTCGTATCGGTGTGCTGGACTCAGATATCGGACGTGATAATCTGCAAGACGAGAAGAATTTCACTTCTGAAGAAGGGAATGAAAAACCACGTGTTAAACATTAGTATTGTTGTGAACTTGGTGTTGGCTGTGCTGGTGACGTACACCCCTCCTCTGCAGATGTTCCTGCGGACAGAATCCCTCGCTTGGCATGACTTTTTCCTCTCCCTCCCTTTCATGGCTCTCATGATACTTGGAGACGAACTTCGACGCTACATAATTCGGAATAAACTTTCAAGGTGGATTGAACAAGAAACATATTATTAAATACTCAATATTATTTTTAAATGTGATATAAATATATACTTGTACTGTGGTTTATTGAAAATGTTGTTTATAAATATACTTTATACTGTCGTTTATAGAAAGTTTTTTTTCTCCACCAAACGGAGCATTAATACTTACAAAGGTACAGGTAAACAACTTATTAACTACCTACATTTTATAAAAACTGTACTAAAACGTTTTAAGTTCGATACTGATTATGGCCCTAAGATCAAAGTTGTCCAAAAGCTAACTTTGTATTTGTCAACGCAACGCCGAACTAATTCTTTCGCCGGCCGCGGCAGCTTATCTTAAATGCAATGCAGTGTCCTTGCAACATTACATGCGACTATAAGGCCTCACACACTCTTTTTATATTTATATAGATTTGATAAAAGTTGGTACAATGTCATTAAAGGGCATTATGCCTTTACTGAAATAAAGACATCTTCACACTGATGGGTACTGGCTTAATAACTAAGCTTGCCAAATGTGGATTGGTAACCCAAGCTGTTTTCGAAATAAAACAGTTTTTTTTTTTCCGAACTTGGGAATTGAGTCCAGGACATGGCCTGATAAAGATCAAAGTTAAATATTGTTTAAACCTATAAATGGATTCAGATAAGTATGTAAAGGTAGGTTCATAAACTTGCGTAAAACCTTCATTATTAGCATTAGGTATGCTTGGTTCAAGATTATAGAAAAGTCATAGATCATCAGCTTCCTAGTTTTAACTTTATATCTTTTAAATAAAAATAACTAAATGATTTCTTTAATGAGCGCAGGGTCTAAGTTCTAATCCAGTGCTTACTAGAATTATGTGTCTGGCACACATGAGTGGGCGCGGCCGATATGAATTTTAAAGTCGTTTCGCATGCGCCACCACTGGCACCGGAATACAGCGCCGAGTGTGACCTACATCGCGCCGAAATACACGCGAACACACGACACCCAGCAAGGTGGGGCTCACTGACGGCGGGGTTGGGACCAAGCTACAGCAGGATACGATTTGTGGTGAAAAGGCAACCCGCAGCCTCGCATAAGGCGTTGGATGAGCATGGAGGTGTTTGAGTCCCATATAATGAAATCTGCGACAAAAATGGTACCACGCTCACCTAACAGCAAGAATATGAATGAAGCAATGTAATATGTGTGTTCCAAACACACATATTATCTTGCTTCATGGCAAGCAGTCAAAAGTGCCTTCTCCATTTACGGGATTGTTTAACAAACATCGCACAGTTTCGACTGCCCCCACTGGTGGCAGATTTGGTGGGGGCAGTCGGGAATAATCCCATTATTCTGCCACACTGAAGAATTCCGTATTACATTCGATAACGTGAGTGCCATTCCTACACACGAAATCCAATTTTGCAGATCAGAGAATCATTGCAGTACCTGCGATTTGAGTTGTTGCTGCATTGATTGGTGCTTCCTGAGTGTTCACGGTCCGATATTCAGTTAAGTACCATCAGGTAAGGGGCCGTCCATTAATCACGTGAGGCTCAAAAGGGGGGGGAGGGGGTACGGAAAACATCACGAAACATCACGAGGGGGGAGGGGGGGTCTCGTTAGACATCACGTGTATTAATTTTATTTATTTTTTGTCAAAAAGCGCTATTTCTGAACCGAAATTTTGAACGGCGCGAAAATTTGAACGATTTGTAGTACGACCTTGATTGACTCGCCCGCCGTTGCTATTAATTATTATTAATTATTCATTAATTTTATTACAAATACATAATAAATGTTTTTCGAATCAAAACGCCATTTTTTTAATATTTTTTTCCAGTCAAAAATAGCCTTTACATAGACTTCCAAAAAAATACACGTGATCCAGAGGGGGGGGGAGGGGGTGGTCCCAAACTTCACCAAATATCACCAGGGGGAGGGGGGGGTCAAAAAATGAGAAAAACGACCTCACGTGATTAATGGACGGCCCCTAAGCTTGCCTGGCTGCCATGTGAACTGGCATACAAAAAGCTGTTAATTTAGTACCAATATCGCTCGTTGATAAGCCCCGTAGCCCGTGGGGCATGTGGCCGCGGCGTGCGCGGGCGCACAAATGGTCTAAGATCCCACTGCTCAATTCTGCAGGTATCTGTTTTTTTGATACAACTAATTTTAAATGAATGTTAAGGAAATATGTAATGGATTAGGGATAGATTGCGTATAAAAAATTAGCCGCAAGTAAAAAAAAAAATTTTTTGTATAATTAATTCGCTAGTATAATAGGCAACCATATGTTTTTTTAATGAATTTTACGACATTTGAAAGATAATAATGTCACAAATTAAAAAAAATAAAACAGGTGAGTGTAAACCATGGAATTAATATTATATATTAAGTTTATGGTGTAAACTGATTTATCTGTTAACAGCTGGCAACCCTACGTTGCGGCTGACTGAGAGCTGGCAACCATATTTTTTTCAATTAGCGACATCATTACCTTTCAAATATCGTAAAATTCATTAAAAAAACATATAGTTACAAGTAATATATTAGCGAATTAAAAATTAAAAAAATTTTTTTTTTTACTTGCGGCTAATTTTTTATAGGCAACCTATCCCTAATTCATTGCATACTTCCTTACCATTCATTTAAAATAAGTTGCATCGAAAAAACAGATACCTGCAGAATCATGCAGTGGAATCTCATACTAAACGTCTATTCCCATAAGCCTCAGGACTTGTCCCTCGGCCGCCAATTAACTTGTACTATCGGTTGCCACGCCAAATAGCATGCGCGCGCGGACCCTATACGCCACTTTCTAATGTGTGTGGATTTAATGGTTACTGATTTTTACGGGTACACATTACCGAATAGTTAAAATTTTCAAAAACTTTACCGACGCTAAGGCAAAATAAGACGATCTACCTTCTTTCAATGTGGTCTTCAATGTGGTCCTCACGTTATTTCGGAGAATTTTTATATTTGTATGAGCAGATTCCCTAATGACCACCGGTTATAATTACGATAGAGATATCTGACAGAATATGTAATATGACCGGCTTTTTAAACGCTGACATGGCATATTAACAACCCTGTATAAAGACTTTTTAATTAGGTGAGTATATCTAATCACTACCTAAAAGTGCTCCAATAAGGGCAGGCAGGCCCTGATTAAGAGTTCTGACCGCCCTAGGCTAATTATGAGGACGCGCCCCCTCCAGGTGTGTTACGGACGGGTCTAAAAGTAGGAACTGAGTAGAGTAGTATTATGAAAATTTTAACATGGTTCATACTACCTATAAAAGTTTTCAAATCGATCTGCAACCTCACGCATTATAAGACCAAAACCATGACAAGTGACTGCAGGCTACCAAGTAGTAAACCAAATCCATCCATCTCGTGTTTGGCAGCATGACTTGTATTGGCTTAGTTTCTATAGACCCCTTAGGCCGCGTGGTCCGATCGGCTTGTCCGATCGATCGGACCACCATGTTTTTTAATTCCTGTTGGTTCGATTGATCGAACTCTAAAGTTCTCGTGGTCCGATTATCGAATTACTGGGACTATTCATTTCCTTATAGACCGATTGATCGAAAAATTAGGTCGTTTTTTTTCCTGTTAAATCGATTGATCGGGCAACGATATTTGTCTTCGTTTTTTGAAATAACAGAAGATTGTAAAAACAAAAGAAAGCAAGTAGTAAAAATTTGTTCTTTTATTTAAAATGAATATTATAAAGACAAAAGAAAGTAAAAAGTATTTTTTTAGTCATGTATTTTTAAAACAAATTAATATTATAAAAACATAAGAAAGAAAGTATGTAGTGATGGTTTAAAGGATATTTTTTTTTAAATTAAATTAAACCTACTAATAACAATTATAAATGCGTCTGGAAAATTCTTAAAATATTTTTTCTTTTGGGATTTTTTTAATAACAAAGGAAGATCATAAAATCCATATGAAGTTGCAATTTTTTTTTTATTTGAAAATCGTGTAAGTTTGTTAGTTACGTCTTGTTATTTATTTACGTAACATAAAAAATTGTAATGATTATTCAGAACCAAAATACGGTAGGGCCATTTTCACTACCTTCTGATAAGTGGCAAATAGCCGATCCGTCAGATATTGTAACAAGTTTTTTACAAAAATATCATGTCAAAAATCTGTCAGATAAACTATCTGCTTATCAGGAGGTGGTGAAACCGGCCCATATTGTCGTACTAATCCAGCGTACCTAATGAAAACAAAGCACAAACACAACTCGTTTGCTTTATTGTTGTTGAAGTTGTTTGTACTCACAAATTCGCTATGGTCTCACAATTTGAAATCGATCGGACGAGTAGAAAAGATAGAAGAAGTGTGGTCGGACTAAGAGGATTTTTAAAAGTCTCGTGGTTCGAGCGATCGGACAAGATGAACTTTTAAAATGTCGTTAGTCCGTTAGTAGGACTACAAGGATTAGAAAAATCCTGATGGTCCGATCAATCGAACCAGCAGGAAATAAAAAACATAGTGGTCCGATTGATCGGACAAGCCGGTCGGACCACGCGGCCTAAGGGCTATAGACAACTTAGTTTCCACGACTTGAGTTTTTTAAATATTTACTCTAGAGAAAACATTTGAAACAGTGAAACATTTTTGCAACTGATTAATAATTTATTTGAAAATTATAGTAATTAAGTAATTATTTTTAGATTATACAAAAGCCCTTTTCGTGCTTTTATGTTGTAGGGATAATAATTGTGTAATAATTATTTCATTAGAACCAAATAAAAGTGAAGGTTGTCAATAAAAATCAACTATTTATAAAAAGTACAAAAATACGAATAATTTATCGTCGATAATCGATGGTTGCCACGATAATCGATTTTTTTGGTTCATTCACTTATCACAGCACTAATTATATTTTATGAAAAGCTGACAACACAGTAAACGTCCGTCAGATTTGGCCATATAATTTTGAATCATACAGGGGTAAAATAAGTGACGTCGGACGTGTGTGTGCCGCGTCGCTCGGTCGCAAATTGAGCTGAATATACTTTACTCGCTTACACTCAGGCAGGCGTATTTCAGTACATTTGTCTCTTTCTCCGTTAAATTAGCCGGTCTCATTGCGCGCGGCAAGCTAAAGAGCTGTTGCTGCGCTGAGGAGTGCCTATTGTTGTGTGCGGTGCGATTTTTGTTGAATTCGCCCCACAGAAACGCGCGTTTACGTGAAGATTGAAGATTATTTTGTATGGGAATTTCAAAAAATATGCTAAAATCAGGGACTCTCAAGCACACATTTAGTTTTAATGTTTTGTCTAGTTGAAATATATAGGGTAGATGCAATGATGCTAGATTAGTACATACGAAGACACGATTTCAGCGCCCCCTCGATCCTCGCGCCCTAGGCTGCAGCCTAATTAGCCTATGGGTAAATCAGGCCCTGAGGGCAGGTAAGTGCAGGTCGGTGCAATATTTTTTACGTGTAGTGGCTAAGCGTCTATATCCGTTTGTACGAATGCTTGTGCGCGTCGGGGCAGCGCCGGTATCAGCTATCAATCAGCCAGGTGCTTATTAACCCAATTTAGGACGTGTGGCACTTTTTATGGCTGTATTAGAGATATGCGTCGAATAACCTTTGCATACCTGCGTTCGCAAAAATTGTATGTTCGTTTTAGCTGATAGGTAGGTACTCTTCTGTTCATGTTTTTTAAAATGTCATTTATTGCAGGTTTGTTTTAAAATGCCAATTATGAAGGTTGGCCTCTAGGACTGATCACGCAAAGCCGCGAGCGGAAATTAAAGTAAATACTTGGTGGTCGTTAAAATTCGATGCGCCGGAGACTAATTGATCTTAAGATCAAAGATTAAATGTGGCATACTTGAGCAAATAAGGTAAGAATAAGGAGCGATATTAACCTTTTCCACGCCAATGTCTGATATATCAGACAAACCATTTTCGTGCCCACCACGCCAATGTCTGATAAATCAGACAAAAAAACATGATCAAGAAACGTTGTATTTTTACTTGCCTGAATGAGTTGAGTATAACCTAATAATTTTTTGGATTTTTTTTTTTTTATGGTCGTGGCGTGTGGGGCACCATTTTCGGAAAAAAGCGTGGCGGGGAAAGGGTTAAGCGATAAATAGAGATGACTCAGCCGGCTTCGGAAATGGACGCAGATGAGCTCAGAAGTTGAACAGCTTTTTATCAGCCATTGCTTTTGGCGCTAACATTCATTGGCTATAACATCTCCGCTCTTGTAATAGCGACTCGCTCGATTCAAATAGCAATATTATATATTTTAATTTTTTTTAGCAATACACTTGTAGTTAAAGATTCGAAAATAAGCGGAGCCTTCAGCGTGGCAATACACTGACGCTTCCTGAATGAGTTACATTCCTCAATGGAATGGGCTGCAATGTTGCTTACCATCAAGAATGCCTTACATAAACAAGTAGAAAATGTGAAATAACAGACCATTTAACTATAAATCAATGATATAAAAAAAAATTACACTTTCTATCTTATTATATTTGCAGAATGCACAGCTATCTGTAACATTATTCCGAAAGTTTTAGGTGCAATGACTTATATTATTAAGCGTATGAACTTACGTGCACCTACGATTCTACGTTGCCGCGTTAGGTTTGAACTTTAACGTCTTCTCTATTTAGGCTGACAACTTCGGATAATTATTACAAAGTTTTTAAAGAAGCTACATGACTTACCTACTTAGTACGGTACATAATAATTAGAGATGGGCCGACTATTCGCCGACTAGTCGAGAAAGCCGACTATTCGGCACCATTCGCCGACTATTCGGCAATGCCGACTAGTCGGCAAAATTCGCCGACTATTCGGCAAAATATATATTATATAATATATCATAATATTATTCTAAAGTTATTATAACGTAGATAGATATACGAGTATTGTTATTTTATAAAATAGGTATAGTTCCATATTATTTAACATTTAGTATTTATTTTTCAATTTTCACCTGCCTATTTTACTAAGTGATATTATTATTTGTAGACCATTAGAATATAATTTATATTTTCGCCTGAAACACAGGATTTCCTAGTTCAGGCTCATAAAGTTAATTAGATCTTAAGAAAATGTTTGTACTAGCTGATAGAATAGTTCTAAGAATTTTAATAAATTGATTTGATTTGATTTTGATTCAGGACCTTCAATATTAACAAAGAATGTTTACACGCGCGATTTCTTCTTCGACGTTTCGTGACTATTATCTTGAGAGTCATACTTGTGAATAAGTGCTACCTTTAGGAATTGGTCTGCTAAACCCAATCTGTTCTTGAAATATACACGAAAACTACCTATAACTATAACTTAGTTAAATAAATAGATAATACCCTATCTAATGTCGTAGTTGGTACCAATCTATATACATATACAAAACAGGAAATGGACTGACTGACTGACTGATTGACAATCAACGCCTAGCCTAAACTACAAGACCTTACAGGGATTCTTTGAGTTTCTTGTCGGTTCTTCTCAACTGTCTGAAGCCGGTGGTAGAGTCATTGTGTATCACAGACATGACTACAGTATTGCCACTTCTTAATTTCTACTCTTTCTGGTCAGACCTATCGATTCATGCAAGTATTATTTTTATCTGTTTTTTTAACTCTTAAACACCCGACCGAAAGCCGGGTGTCGCGTAAACAATAGATTTTCTATTGTGTCTGGTTTTCCGGGGCTTGATGGATTAAGTTTGAAGGGAAAACGGAAATCAAATGTTATTAAAAAAATGTTTAAAATGTTATATAATTAATCATCATCTTTTTGATAAGCGCGAAGGCCGAAGGGCAATTATTCCGGGCCGGTGACTGTCCGTGACGCAGCTAGAACTATTGGTTCGAGTTTCGTCTATCACAATCGTAAAACTTTTAATTTGACTAAAAAAAACTTCATTAATCTATTGTACTTCTAAGATTGTACTACTAAGACTCATTTTACTACTTAACAACGACTAAAACGTCACGCAGTAATAGCTTCGGCACTGCCGAATAGTCGGCCGACTATTCGGCAATTTGAAAACCGAATAGTCGGCTAGTCGGTTAGTCGGCAAATGCTATAGTCGGCCCATCACTAATAATAATTCATTTTATGGTACGTGATGTGTTTAATGCATGTGACATATGTATTTGCTTGTCCTACTTGGTGATTGAAGATGAGGTTTGACTTTAACTTTACGAATAATGTAGGTATTTATATTTTTGCCAAAAAAGATGCAAGATTTTTTTTGTAGACCGCTTGGTATTTGCTTAGCATATCCCAAATATTCATACGTTCCTCTGCGACTACGAATGGTAATGGTGGCCTCAGTGGATGTTCCTAGTCAATGTTGTGAACTTGTTAACCAGGATCAAGAAACTGCTAGGTACTGTGTAATGGTTATAAATAGAAGAGGTTAATACAACACACGATTCGGTCAGTCAGAGTAAGAAAAGAGGCCCAGAGAAATGCATTACCTAGGGTTCTTGAAACGACTTCAGTTAGAAGATACGGTTTATGACCCGTGGAACACCTAAATGGTTCACCTAGGTGTTCCACGGTGACTTTTTTGTACCCGTGGATCACCTAGGTGTTGGTGTTCCACGGGTACAAAAAAGTAACCGTGGAACACCTAGGTGTTCTGTCTGTCCTTCCTATCTGACCAACTGAACGGACCAACTGAAACGGATTAACTATTTTTCTTTCTCAACGGTACAACTTTTTAGTTGGTCTGGTTCAAAAATTGTGACACTGTCCACCCGTGGATAAAGAGAATTTTGGTTCATTCCCGTTTGTCCTTAAAAGAAAAAATTAAAAATGTACTAGGGCAACATGACCTTATTGGAGATGTAATTTTGTCAAGCTTTTTTTACGAGTTGATCTATAGAAGAAAAAGAGATTTTAAAAGCTGCAGTGTCTAAAACCTTGATGAAAAAATGCATGAAAAAATAAAATACATCTCCAATAAGGTCATGTTGCCTTGGTACCATACCAGTATCCGCTTTATGTGGATGGGGACAAATTTGAATTAACAAATAAAATCAGACCAACTAAGAAGTGTATCTTTGAGGAAGAAAAAAGTTGGTCTGCTTCAATAATTGGTCAGTTCAGTTGGTATGGCGAGGGGTATGGTGGGGCAGAAGCGCATTTGTAAAAACCTTTGAAATACCAATTAGTGTAAGCATTCGCAAAAATTCGAAAGAGATAGAAAACCTGACATGTCATGAAATGAATATAACGTATTCAATCGGCATTATTATTCCCGACTGCCCCTACCAAATTTGCCCCCAGTAGGGGCAGTCGAAACTTTTTAGTCGCGTCTGCCCCTACTGGAGGCAGACGGAACTAGTTTAGGTTCCGTCTGCCCCCACTAGGGGCAGACAGAACTAAAAAAGTTTCGACTGCCCCTACTGCTTATTTAGATAGGTAGGTAGCTACCCCAGTAGATGCCGTACGAATGCGGACTTGTTTTTGGGAGTTTTATTTTGCGCGACAAGACGCAACGACGCGACGATTTGAAGATTAGCTGCCCAATTACCATTAACTAAATGCAAATCTAGTTACTACCTACTAAATTTAACTCCGCCGTAGACGGTCCCAAGCCCGGTTTGAGAAAGGAGGAGGGTTGGCTGTGAACGGCGTAAACCCAACAACATCAGGGATAAAGACAGCCGTAAAATACGCCAACGCCGAGCAGTGGGCGGCGGTGAAATAACCCACCTAATATACAGGTAGCGGGGACCATAAGGACTAAATAACCTTAAAAAGACCCGACGTAGAAGGTAATGGGAACCCACTACGATAAACCTTCCCAAGAAAACTCCATGACACAAGTAAGCGGAACGACTGATATGTCTGGTGATCCGGCTGACCCCCGGCGCCCATTGATACCCGGGTTAATGGGCGAGAAATATGCGACCGAAGACTCGTCGGAGGTGCGTCGCCAAGCCTCTGATGTAGTAAATGCTATTGGAGGCAAATATAAAACGGGACCATCCTTACGGCCCAAACACAGGATCGGAACCTGGAACGTCAGAGGGCTTTTAAAACCTGAAAAACTACCAGTCATTGAGAAAGAGATGAGCGAACATAAACTTGTAATCCTGGGACTATGCGAAACACACATGAAGGGTGCAGGTCATTTTACAACAGCAAACGGTAACAGAATGTTTTTCTCCGGGCACGAAGCGGAGAGTATAAATGGAGTGGGCTTCTTAATATCTTCTCGGATAGCACCTTTTGTTACTGGGTATAACACCGTTACCGATAGAATTATATCTATTCGAATAAGCTGCACCCCTCTCCCACTAAATATAATACAAGTTTATGCACCAACTGCTAAATCAACACAGGAAGACATTGACAACTTTTATGGCATGCTCGAAACAACTATAGAGAAAATCTCTAAGCGTGAAATCGTCATCGTCCAAGGTGACTGGAACGCCAAAGTGGGAGATACCTTTTACGACGACCACATCCGTCACATACTCGGGAGATATGGACTGGGAGTCCGAAATGAAAGAGGTGAAAAGTTCATTGACTTTTGTGTAAGTCACAATCTAACGATCACCAACACCTGCTTTAAACACCATAAGCGCAGACTGTATACGTGGATATCACCTGGAGACCGCTATCGCAACCAGATTGACTACATCACAATAGCCGGCCGATGGAAGTCGTCTGTAACGAATGCTAGAACTTTCCCGGGTGCAGACTGCGGTAGTGACCATCAGCTATTAGTTGCAGATCTGCGTTTGAGGCTGAAATCTTTTCGCCACAAATCAAAGAGAATAACTAGGTTATCTCCACCGGAATGTGACTACTTTCAGAAGACGCTAGAAGCTAAATTAAAAGGTCACGCGGAAGTTTCAGACCCAAACGAACAATGGCTACATTTAAAATCTAATATCACTGAGGTGCTGGACTCCATGGTTAAAAATACTAGCAAAAGGAAGGATTGGATGTCTGATGAAGTGTGGACTAACATAGAAAGAAGGAAGGAACTAAAGAGTGGCCCAAAGCCTGATTACTTTGAAGAAGAATACTCACGCTTGACCAAGGTTATCCGAAATCTGTGCAGAAGAGACAAGAACAAATATCTCGAAGACATCTGTCTGGAAATCGAAGCTCACGCTGATAAGTACCAGTCTGCCGATTTGTTCAAAAAGATTAGGCATATTACAAACAAACTTAAACCGTCTTCATGGGTAATCGATGACAAAGACGGAAATCCAATACACGACCTTTGCCAAGTCGCCGAAAGATGGAGAGAGTACTGCGAGGAACTTTATCAGGATCGTCCGAGTTCATCATCTTCACAACACCTTGAAGTAGCAGGCGATTTAGAACCCGATATACTCCGCTCTGAAATTGAAGAATCGATCCGGAAGTTAAAACGAAATAGAGCCCCAGGAATCGACAAAATTACAGCGGAAGCACTTAAAGCCTTAGGGCCCAAGGCGGTTACCTGTTTACACAACATCTGTAACGCAATATGGAAATCCGGGAAATGGCCCTCTGACTGGATACACTCATCTATACTTCCCCTTCACAAAAAGGGGTCGGTGCGTGATTGCAACAATTATCGCACGATAGCCCTTATATCACATGCCAGCAAAATCTTGCTACACATTATAAACTCAAGATTAAGATCATACCTTGACTGGCAGATACCGCAAGAACAAGCTGGTTTTGTGAAGGGAAAAGGCACTCGCGAGCAAATCCTAAACCTTCGACTCTTGGTAGAAAAGTGCTACGAATTTAACACCCCAGTGTATATGTGCTTTGTCGACTATCAGAAGGCTTTTGACTGTGTTAGATGGAATAAACTCTGGGATATATTATCTGAAGTTGGAGTCCCAACTCATCTTATCACATTGATACGAGGTCTATACGAGTCTGGATATGGAACTGTGACGATAGGAGATGTCACATCCAAGAAATTTAACTTCCGGAAGGGCGTACGACAGGGATGCATCATCTCTCCCATACTTTTCAATATATACGGCGAGTACATAATGCGGCACACCCTTGAAGGTTGGGAAGGCGGCGTTAAAATAGGAGGAGTACTCATATCAAACCTTCGCTACGCAGATGATACGACCCTCCTTGCATCGACCGAAGTAGAAATGGCCGAACTTTTGGGACGACTTAAAACAACCAGCCTTGAAATGGGACTCGAAATTAATAAAAAGAAAACCAAACTCATGATAGTCGACCGTTTTAGTGCTACACAGCGCACTGATCTCCTTCAAGAGTTCGAGACCGTGGAACGTTTCCAGTACCTCGGCTCGGTAATAACGAACAGGGGCACTTGCGAACCAGAGATACGCAGACGAATCGGCATGGCCAAGACAGCAATGACCCAGCTCGGCAAAATATGGAAGGATGGGAACATCTCGAACCGGACTAAGACTCACCTCGTCCGCACTCTCGTCTTCTCCATATTTCTGTATGGGGCCGAGACCTGGACGCTCAAAGCCGCCGACAGGCAGAGGATCGACGCGTTCGAAATGTGGTGCTGGCGCCGCCTGCTAAGGATTCCTTGGACAGCCCACCGCACAAACGTCTCGATCCTCAAGGAACTGAAAATAGAAAACGCTCAACGTCTATCCTCGATTTGCCTACACCGTGTTGTGAGCTATTTTGGTCATATCGCGCGAAGAGAGGCCAACAATCTGGAAAAGCTGGTGGTGACAGGAAAAGTCGAAGGCAAAAGACCCAGAGGCCGCAGCCCGAAGAGATGGTCGGACCAGGTTTCGGAATAGCTGGAGATACCAGTCAGCGCCGCCCTTCACCAGGCGACGGACCGTATCGGTTGGAGGCAGACCATGAACCGTCTAAGGAGTCACGATCCTCAGTAATGGGGGAACGATTGAGAAGAAGAGAAATGCAAATCTGAAGAGCTTTGTATTTAATTTACATTTGTATTTCAAAAAAAAAATTGACACAATGTTTGAAAATTTCGGAAAACAAATGAATGTCGGGAAAACATTGTTTATTGATCTGAAGTTAAAAAAAACAGGTGCAAGCGATTTTCGACCTTATCGACATTTACCAAAATAACTGATTTTAATGAACTAGCAAAGATAGTCGACAAGTGGTTGCGAAAAACCAACAAAATTTTAAATGTCAATAAGGTCGAAAATCGCTTGCATCTGTTTTTTGTACCTCAAATCAGAAGACAAACAAAAAAAATAGATTTTCGACCTTAGGGGCAGACGCGACTAAAAAGTTTCGACTGTCCCTACTGGGGGCAGATTTGGTAGGGGCAGTCGGGAATAATCCGCTCCGTAGAAATAATCCAATCGATTTTAAAATTTAGAGGTGCAGAAAGTTAGCCGTAAAACTAGATCAGGGGTACCTACAGAAAATTCCTTTCTGACCCGTGAAACGCCAAAGTGGTAGCAGAACACCTAGGTGATCCACGGGTACAAAAAAGTAACCGTGGAACACCTAGGTGATCCACGGGTACAAAAAAGTCACCGTGGAACACCTAGGTGAACCACTTAGGTGTTCCACGGGTCATAAACCAGAAGATACATAGGCTTGCAGAGTTAATCCGGCTCTGCCTCATAATACGAGTACAAGAAAAACACTTAATTAATTTTTGGTAAATAACCTGAAAATTAGATATTATTTTGTAGAAGGTCGAGAAATATGCGAATGACAAGCAAATTATGCAATGAGATATATTGATTTTGTATTAAACAATACTACGAGTATACGCACACGTGTTCTTAATTGGTCACTTAAGTTTATGTCGTAACACTGTATTAGGCATAAATCAAAACCACCCCTTAGTCGTTCCACATTAGCTGTCTGCTGGGACATGCGTGCAGCCGCCACACAGTGCGGAGAACATCAGTGAGCCGTATCCTTCATAAACGATTAGATACATGAAATGTAAAAAAAGTTACAATAATAAATAAGTGTCTACAAAACTTTTCGAAACTTTTCGTAGAAAAAGAGAAACGTCAATTTAATCCCCAAAAATTGTAACCTTAAACTTTACACAATATACGTGGTCAACTTTTTTATATTCCACTTTTTTCATTAGCAGTCAAAGACGAAAAGTACGTTAAAACCTTTACCTGGGACGAGAATCAAGCCACAAGCCAGGTGTCCCTGCATGTTATGAAGAGGAAACCGGGAAAGTTTAGTAGATACGTTTTTAGTTGTACGAAAGTCTTTATTCTCGAGTCCCACACACGGCCCCAGGACTCGCTAGCACAGATATTTGGACATAAAAGCATTCATCTCAGCCGAAGTCTTCAGACATTTGTTTCCTCATTACCTTCTACTATACTGTTATTCCTTCAAGTGTGTCGCCGTGCAGTATCCTTGGTTGCGAAATGGTATCAAGTGCATCGCGGCCACTCCCGCGCCGGGTCTTAAATACGCTGCGCGCGCACCGCCCAGCACACGTGCTCCGGAACTAGCGCACGCGACAGCCATGCTCGCTAAGGTATCACGATATAACATACTTTATAATTTATTGTATTGAAAATAAAAATAGGACTTATTATTTCTATAAATTTTATAAATATGTCAACGTTGTTACTTTATAAGAAAATGTAAAGTGACTTATTTAATATTTTGTCTTTTTTATTTAGATTTCATTCATGAAATTGAATATGTTGTGTTTGTGCACTTTGGTCCTATTTTCGGCGTTTCCCTTTAAAATTTTAGTATCGATATTTGTATCGATTCAGTAATATAATTCATGAATGTTATGTGAGTTTGTTGTGATAGTTATTCTACCCGGTATTAAGCAGGCCCTTCACCTCATCTCCAAGCGTCAGAAGAAAAAAAATTTTTTTGCTATATAGATTCCTTTAAGCATAATAGATCCCACTGCTGAGCAAATGCCCCTCCCTCTTTTTGCCAGTTCTCCCTGCATTGAGCTATCTCCTGCCACTTAGGGCCGGTATTTCAATATATACTTATCTTGATCTTAATCCGGGATTGATAATAAGTATGACTTAAGTGTATTTCATTATAGGATGAAATTTAAGCGGCACCTAAAGTAATACACTTTTACCTGTCAAAAGTAATACTTATCTTAAATGTTATACTTAACTTAAGCAATAAGATAAGGTTACATTGAAATACCGGCCCTAAGGCATAAAAAGTCGCCGTCATCCGGGCTAGCCCCTATGATATCCGACGCGTGAAATTTAATCAGCCCAGTTCCATTTTTTTTATTTAGCATAGACTGTCCCACTGCTGCGCAAAGGCTTCCTCCATATTTCACATTGTTTGGTCGTTGTACGTACTCTTTGGCGTCTTCCACCTTCCAGTTTCCATTTTAATTTGGCCGTAACCAAAAAAAAATTAAGAAATAAACAAGGAAGTTTTTTTAACGTCCTTGGAAATAAATAGGTACATAAATAAATCATTGTCTGTGCAGGTATTAATTGTGTGCTGCGCGTGCGCGGCGGCGTCGGCGGCGCCGGGCATCTACGACGGCTTGGGCTACGCGGCGCCCGCCATCGCCGCGCCGTATGCGGCGCACGCCATCGCTGCGCCCATCGCCCACGCCTACGCTGCGCCTGCTATCGCCCACGTCGCTGCGGCGCCTGTAAGTTCTCTAACACTTCAGCACATGGGCGTAGCCAGCCATGGGCCCAGGGTGGCCCAGGGTGGGGCAGCAGACTAAAATAATATGTAGCCAAAACCATCGTGGCTAAGCCCATGCTTCAGCTGCTTCATTCAAAAAAATCTAGTACGTAGTAGCATTTTTCAAGTATTGTTTTGCCCGTCTATTTTCATAATTAATCTTTACAATCAACTACTTAGTTCTCAGTTCGTATTACTTTAAGATTATCGTACCCCTGTCTTTTTATATGGGTTGCGCGCGTTTCGTGTTTACCTATTCACCCCCCATTTTAGATTAGGTACACTAACTTTCGCGTCGTTAGAGGTTGCTTCTTATCTTACGTTTTGCCAGTGGATTAATGCTGATATAGTATCTTTAATGCCGATATAATAATCATACAACATTGCCTCACGTAAAACAAAAAGTATCAAGAGGCTTACATGAGGCATAAATAATTCAAAAAAAAAATATGGCGTTGACGCAAAAGTTATCATCAAATGTACTTAATGCCTAGAAATAGTCGGTTGATATTAGCAAGTTCTTCATCATCATTTTCTCAGGTGGTGCGAGCTGAGCCCGTAGACCCGAACCCAGCGTACAGCTTCTCGTACGGAGTATCCGACCCGCACACGGGCGACCAGAAGGACCAGTCGGAGACGCTGCAGAACGGCGTGGTGCACGGCTCCTACAGCCTGGTGGAGCCCGACGGACACCTGCGCCGGGTCACCTACACCGCCGACAAGATCAACGGTTTCAACGCGGTCGTGGAACGGACGGGTGGTGCTCATGCGGTGAGTTTCTATAAGTTTTAGCAGAATAGAATAAGGGGCCGTTCAAGTATTACGTAAGCACTATGGGGGGGTGGGGGGGTCTTTGTTTTGCTTATTTTGGATGACATGGGGGGTAGGGGGGTCTAGATGATGATTACGTCATCGGTAGTTATTTACTTTTTTACACCAATGGCAACCCTCACATTGCCTATGCTTGAAAACGAAACTCATTTTCGGGGATTCCCGCAAATAATGCATACGTTTAAGCACTCGCTTTAGAACCGATTAGGGGAATTACCGTGCGCTACTCAGTTGTCTAAATTTCCTCTGTCAGTGTATTGTTTCGTTTGGATACTATAGCGAGTAGACGTATTGTAAGTATACCAAAGCAAGATTACATTTAAGTTAGAGCACCATGATGTGAGAAGACGTTAGACATTCCAAAATCGGATGAAAGTTAGCAGACTCACAACACTGAGCAGCAATCTAAGCAATCCAATGTCAGCGAAAACTTAGAATCATGGATTCGGGTTTCATGGACTGAAGACTGTTAATTTTTATTTAATATGTGTACCAATGTTTAATATTTGTCCGGTGCTTTAATACTCTTTCGATCGAAAGAGCTATAGAGCAAAATCGGGGATCTAAGGTGTTCGTACAATCTCTCGGAAGAAGCCACCTGACGAAGCTGACCACAGCAAGTGGAGAAGTTGTTGCCTCAAAGCCGGCACAGTCCGTTCGAAGGTAGAGGACTTTTATGGCCGGTTATACGCTTACGCATGCATGTCGACCTGATCCCGAAAATGAGGACTCTAGAGCCACGTTAAATCCCTATTACACTGAAGACCTGCCAAAAGTGAGCGTTGGCGAAATCGAGATTGCTCTTGGGCAGCTTAAAAATGGAAAAGCCCCTGGAGAGGACGGCGTTACTACTGAGCTGCTAAAGGAACTCCAAAGGGGTGGAGTAGGAGTGTGGTCTTCCTGTTTTTTAAAAAGAGTGACAAAAGCCTGTTGAAGAACTATCGAACCATTTCCTAAGCCACGTCTATAGAAGTGACAGTGGGCTGGCCATATCAGCCGCAGAACCGATAGCCATTGGGGTAAACGGGTTCTAGAGTGGAGACCGCGTCTCGGTAAACGTAGTGTAGGACGCCCTCAGGCCAGGTGGAGCGATGATATGCGCAAGATGGCTGGCAGGAGCTAGATGCGAGTGGCCGAGGATCGATCAGCGTGGCGAGCATTTGGAGAGGCCTATGTCCAGCAGTGGACTATCACAGGCTGATGATGATGATGATGTGTACTAAAACTTTAAAATAAGTTTGTTATGTTCGTAAGATTATAATATTTTTGTCCCTTACTCTATGTTGAATACTGTATAAGTAAAATCTAATCTCTATCCTAAATCTATTTTCTTATTTATAAAGTTATAATTATAACATTATAATATTATAATTATAGTATATAAAAAAATTATAATTGAAAAATGTTTACGTAAGCATAGGGGGAGGGGGTAAGAGCTTTGCTTATTTTTGCTGACAAGGGGGGTGGGGGGGTAAAAATTTGCAATAAATCTGCTTACGTAATATTTGAACGGCCCCTAAGAATAAGTGTTAATTTGGCACTAAGTACCTACCAACAAAATTATATTCCGACAAGTAAAAACAATACATAATGAAAGGAAAATCGAATTAGAAAGTTATGATTCTGGTTGGATTCTGGATATGGAGAAATTTAGTTGCCTACTTTATTTACTGTTTTCATTTAGTGTATCGGAATGGAAGAAAATTTTCTATAGCCTTTACTGCTATAATAAGCTTTTTTGATTAATTAAGAAAACACGTAATTAAAATCTGTGCAGTTCTCAATTTTTGGTGAAAAATATTGTTTTTACCACGACCTTATTTTAAGTAGAGACGCAGACATTTGTTATTATTATTTTAAATAGTTTCTGTGTATTTTACATACCGTTACTAATCATAAAAGCAACATTAACCAAGCAAACCGAAAGGTTCCGGAAAATACAAGAAAACTCACAGTGATTGTTTCTTCAGGCGCCCGTAGCCGTAGCGGCCCCGGTCGCGAAGGTGTTCGCGGCGCCCGCGCAAGTCGCCGTGGCCGCGCCAGTCGCCCGCTACACGCTGCCCGTGGCCGCCGGCCACTTGGCCAACCCCTGGGGCTAGTCAGTAGTCACCCACCCAGACCACTCACCCTGCTGTATTGCCGAGCGAGGTAAACGGTAACCTAGTCAATTCCAGACGCAAAGCTTGGAATTTTTTAGGGTTTCAAAGATGAGTATTATTTTTTTTGCTGAGTAAATGAATGAGACTTCCCTCGTCAATACAGCAACAAGACCTCGCACGACCGAACGGAACTATAAATTATTGTTTATTTATGTCGTACTGCTTTGACTGTTGCCTACGGACTTGATTTTGACGCGTTGTATTACTTACGTAATGTAAATATTTTATAGTTTTAAAAAAAACAATAAAAGCAATTTTTGCGTTAATCTTTGTTATTTTATTTAAGACGGTTAAGTCTTGCCATTGAACAACAACTAACGTATTATACTCTAAACCAAAATCATTTATCAAAATCCAATTGAAGACCTCCACCGATCATTTACGGATGCCGGTCTCCAGGCGTTTCTACATAGGTAATTAAAAAAACTTAAGATCAAAGGCATTGCGAAAGATAGGTATCATAATAAAACAGATCTTTGGGCATAGTAATTAAACCTAACAAAACAATAGCATAAAGATAGCTCCTTATTACTTCAAAATATTAGAAAATCCTCCAGCCATATGGTCCCTTTTTTTACCTCATAACATAAGGTTTAATAAATTCAAAGATCATACAAGTTCTGTGACATATTATATTTTGGTCGTGTGTCTAAATTATCTCTATACATGAAACTCAATAGATAAAAGGGTTGACAACTGCCTTTGCTAGTCTCAAAAGAATTGCCTTAATCTAGAATGCAATTGAATGTAACGCCGGACCTACCAACATAGTTGATTTATGAACAACATACCAATATGGTATTTCGAAGTATTTCTGGGCCCACGACACACGCAGGCGACATTGTTACAGATTCGTATAGCCTAGTTTCGCGCGAGTCAATTTGCTAGGTATGTTATACATATTCAGTACAACCATACGCGGCCCACTTAAGGCATGTAAGCGGACGTAAGGATATACTAGTTTCATATCTGTATTCGTACAACTTAGCACAGGTATTAGGATTGAGTAATGTGCGTCGCGAGATTAACGACCGGCCGTATTAACATTTTCCTGATTCACGACTCACGAAGAATATAAAGTTATGCCATTTGATTTTTTGCGACGATTTCATTAATAAGCTTTGCGTTCCGTTAATATAAAATTGCAGACGCTGTGTCTAGTCAGATGCTTATTTTTTTATTTGTTTTCTCGAGTACCTGGCCTTTAAAAGCAAAATGGTAAATATGTCCATCCATGTTTATAGAGCCATAGGTGCTGCAGACAGTTCTTGTCTGCCAGTCAAAATGGGCCGCCTCGGCTAAGAAAAGACAACCGAGGTATGATTAGTACGTGCCCTTCCTTCCGTCCCATTCTTAACCCCAATTTCGCTTTCCCCTCCCTCCACAATCTTTTATCCAAGGGCCACGTATCTAAGACCCCAGTCGCAAGTGTCCGTCCAGCTACCTTTAGGTTTTACACATGTTAGATTGCCTCAATATTTCATAAAAAATACTAGATAAGTGTAGCGGCTCTAAATCTTTTGATGCCGTATAAAGCATCAACCATAATGTTTAAATAAGCCGACATTTTATTTTATCATTTATATAAATCCAACGTACTGTAGGTACACTCAGTCACTCAATCATCGTGTCACACAACTATTGGAAACGGAATTAGCAATCGAAATAGCTGTTTTTTTTTATTTCCTCAACAACTTCCCATGAATCACAGTTTGAACCATCATTGCATGATGCATGAACATCTATATCGACCACATGGTTGTGGTCAGGTATTCTTAAAAAAGTTTCATTTAAAGGGATAGTTGACAGGTTCATTATTTAGCAGAGACCTCATCAATATCTTTATTTGCGAAGGGCGCATTGCGTCTCTGTCCACATTATGTTTACAGTCAGTTTTTCACCACTGGTTTTCTATTTTCAGCTTTTCCTTGCATTATTTCAAAAAGAAAATTTCTTACCAGTAAATGTTGTTAGTGGTCTATAATATCCAGTTAACTATATCTACCGTTAAAAGTGTCAATTAATATACAGTCGTTTTAATCACATCGGATTACGAGTGTATGAGATGGCGTAATACGAAATCTATATTGCTTTCCTCGTATGATTCATTCATAGGTACATACATAGAACATTTTAGCTGTCCTTTATCGTAGACTGAGATTTCCTAACGCGATGTCCTAATTGATTCGCGGCATGTGTTTGGAACGCAATCGAGATGCAGTGATAGTGCAGCCATATGCGTCCGCCAACTTGAGCTGGCCTGCTACCCATGTAGGTACTTTTACCTACCTCCTCGTACTTCCTTAGATACTTGGGCAGGGTTAATTATACGGAAAATACGACAAAAAGCAACTTTATTTTCAAAACTTGATGTGCAGATATGACATTCACATCGACAAGATATATTCGATGAGAGAGAACATTATCATAACTCAATAACACTTGTCCAATCTTATTAAATGGGCTACATGGCTCGCCTTCGAATAAAAATAAACTTCAAATCTGTTCACCCAGTAAAACTATGAAGGTAGCAAACACACATGAAAAACAAACATGGACAAATAATTAAGAACCACCTCTTTCTTCTTGAATTTAGTTGAAATTACCCTATTAGGAAAACACATAATTTAGGTAATCGATTTATTGATAAAACTAACTACTCGTATGTTAAATGTCTACGTACATTGGCGATGGGCGCTGGTAGGTCCTAGCCGATCTTGCAGCCCTCGGATCATACCGGGATGCGGTTCTGCTGCGCCCAGCGCGTGATGGGCCGCAGGATGTGATCCGACCGTGGGTGGGCGCGAGGGCCTGGTGTTGCCATTATCACATACAATAAAATTAATTAGTAACATAGAGAGCGAGTGGTTACACAGAGAGTGTTTAGATTTATGGAGAGCAGAGATATTTTGATATCAATATATATGTTTGAATAACTTTGTTTGGTATTGAGGAGCTAAAGTAGGTATTTCGTATAGATTTTTACTACTAATAAGCAGCGCTCAATATTTAAAATAATTTCACGTTTTCTGGAGTGAGATAATCTCACACAGCTTTCCTCGCCCCCGACGGAGGGTGGGGTGTGGGGTACGGAGGGTGTGTGAGCACGTAACGTATACCCGGGTAAAAAAGGGCTCCACTAATCTTTGAGCCTTTTATATCAATAATGGCTCGCAATTTATTAATTACTACCGAAAGCAGTCAGATTTAACATGTGGGGTGGTAGCTAGCCTGTCATTCTGATAAAGTCCTCCAACCAACCTTACCAAAGTTAGAAACTGGACACGGGGTTTTGGACTCGAGCGGCTGAACCATAGGTGGTCAAAAACAGTTCTTTACGTAGTAGATGCAACTAGAGTAGGCCAGGGGTGCTTACCTCTAAGCAGCGAGAGAGCGTCGCGCAACTCAGCGGCAGCGTGCGGGCGCTGCGCGGCGGCGGCCTGCGCGCATCCACACACCGCCCCGCGCAACCCCTCCCACATCTCCGGCCCGCCGTCCAGCCTGATAGACGAAACCCACGTCAGGGACACTTCTCGATTTCCTTTTAAGCTAACGTAACGAAGGACGAAATTAAGCCTCAGACCTTTTCTAGAATTCACCGCGAATCGCCTCTTCAACCCGCGCGATGCTTGTGGGCGCAATGTCCTAGTACCTCACCAACGTCGTGTTATGTGTTCACGCGTAAAGATTCACGGCAAATTAGTTCTTCTGGACAAGGACTCAAAACTTGTCATCTGTACAAATTCTTTGGTCTTACAATACTGAGCTTGAAGAGAAAGCCTTCAACCAACGATTTAATATCGTTGCCTTCAACATGCTGCCAAAACTGATCATGTCCTTAGTTTGCCCGTTATGCAGGTTTATTGGAGTACACAAATTAGCCTAGTACCTACGCAAACACAGGTGCATCTATTCATTCACCCTCATTCCATTACCCTTAAATTGTGCAGCAATCTGACACGACGAAGAAAATGTAAATGTAAGATCAACACTCACCTATCGAGCATGTGGAAAGCCTTTGCAGCAACAAGGAACTGCCCCATTCGGTAGCTGTCATTGGCAACTAGCTGCAGCAAAGCGAAGCTGTCCGGAGTTCCCGCTGCCTGCGTTCAAAGTCATAACGCATACAAATTATAATCATTAAAAAAAAACTGGTGGATCTCGAATCTTATAGCCCTGCGTCATAAGATCGCCATGGCAACGTTGCTGGCTTGTATATTCCAAGCAATTATTATTATTGAAATGTATGTAAGGGACCGATGGTTTGACAACGTAGCCAATTACCTGACGTAGCTGACAGGATACGATAGCTGGCGGCGTCACCATAGCGTCCTAATGAGATAATGCTCTTAGTTTATAAAGTACTACTTCTTGATCCTTAATTGATATTGATTATTGATGAGGTTTTTATTGATCTTGCCTTGAGGCATATCTCCCAGGCGAGGCTGGCGTCGCGGTTCATGACGTGGCAGCGGCACAGGCACGCCTGGTACGTGAACGAGCCGCGGATGCCCTCGTCCTGGATGCCGAGGAGGCACTCCTCTGCTTCACGGTAGAACCCTGTTGCGACCTTAGCCTGGGGTATTAAATTTGAGATTTATTTTAGAGAGTAGATAACGAAGTTGTTTCCTGGGGTTTGTACTTTGTAAGATATACTTTGTAAATCATAGTTCTCTGACACACAAATTTTAAGGATCTCATCTGAATGAAAGTGAAACTGGCACTTCAACTTCTAAAAACCTACCTGTGCGTAGTTGAAGGTGAACGTGTCGTCGCTGACGAAGAAGCTCTTGATGGAGTTGAGGTAGACGAGTACTTCCTCGAACTGCGCGGCGAGGAAGTACGACGAGGCCATGCACTGCCGCCCGGGGATCGTGTCGCACTCCGAAGCGCTGCTGCCTACTAGGTGGAAGCTCTGCTGGGCTAGCTTCATTTGCTCCTCCTTTTGTAGGGAAAACAATCTCCATTATAAATAAATATAAATATTGGACAACATCATACATTGATCTGACCTCAAAGTAAATAGATAGTCTAAGCACTTATGATATGGATATCAGAAGCAACGAAGGTATCACAAATACACCCTGCCCCACGGAGGGGAAGGGTGGGGCGCTTGCCCCACCTTGGCGCGAGTAAAGTTTGCTAGTTACATATTATTTTAAACTGCTGCCCCACGTAGCATCCAAGTCTGCTCCACCCTGAATCCATGGTTGCCCCACCCTGAGCCCATGGTTGCCCCACCCTGAGCCCATGGCTGCCTCACCCTGGATCTACGGCTGCTCCATCCTGAGCCCATGGCTGGCTACGCCTATGCCATGCCTGCATAATGTCACACTTACGTCGCCAGTCTCGTTGTAAAGCCGCACCGCCACCACGGCCCGCAGGATGTAGTGCAGAGGCGAGGTGGCCTGCAGCGGCTCCAGCAGCGCCCTGGCTTCCAGCGGCTCTCTGTTCCGCAGCCGGTAGCCCGCCAGGTTCAGCCTGGCTTCAGGCACTACATCCACTAGCTCTGGTAGTACCTTGAAAATCAGTTCAAAAGTTCATCATTCATTCAGTCATTTGCATCAGAAAAAGAAGTATTAGATATTCCACATACAAATTCATCATTATGCTGGAAAATATCAGTCTTCTCAATAAAAAAAATCTACTAACGCCCGGTTCACACATGTCTCCGTTTTACTGTTCCGTTTTATCGTGTACGTTTTTTTTTCGTCGATGGCGTATGGAGTCGTATGAGCGACTTCACACATGACACAGTATTCTGTATACAGTAATACATAGCTGTACGCCATCGACGAAAAAAAAGGACACGATAAAACGGTACAGTAAAACGGAGAATTTGTGTACCGGGCGTAAGAGTCCTCATAACTTTTACAATTCTAGTCAAATCATCGCTCGGAGAAAGGAGAATGATTTATTTTTCTCCTTTCTCGTAGCGATTGCCATAATATAGTACCTTCAACGCTCCTTCGCCATTTCTGAATACAACAAGGTTGTGTTTTACCAAATCCTGTCCAAATGTATGCTGCTCCGAAGAAATTTGTTTTAGTTCAGTCTCCGCTGCCTTGCCATTATACAACCTGAGTAGACAACATCATATTGTTTTAGTACCTAGTTTGACTTAACAATAATTTGGTAATTAATCCTTTAATATAGGAAGGAGACATAACATCTTTGATCATCCGCTTTTAAGTGTGATGCTGAAGGAAGAACACGACCAAAGAAGAATCCAAAAGAAGATCAGACCATGGGACTTTTCGTTTTACTATAAGAGCTACAAGCATATTTTGGGGAATGGCGAATTCATATGGATACGCAATGCCCGCTCCCCCTCCTATCAACATCATAAGCCTGTTTATTGGTATGTGTTCCTTGATGCATAAAAAAAGTTGGCCCCAGCTTTAAGGCGACATGTTACCTGAACAAGTTGCAAGCCTTGAGGTTCCCAGCAACAGTGGAGGTGGGATGGTGTGCTAGGTACACGCCCAACACCTCTTGCGATACGTCGTAGTAGTCCAGCTTGTAGTAGCATAACGCTACATATACGTTCAGCGCCATGTAGGTCCTGAATGAAATAATGGTATTAAAACCACTTCAGTCGGTTGACAAATACGCAGCTAGGCTCGCCAACTTCAAAATACGAATAAATGGACAACATCACATACAGTTTTTTGACCTAAAATATGTAGCAGCTTAGAACTGTCGTAATATCTGGATACTTCTACGTAAAAATAATGGATATCCTACTATTATAAAGTAACTACAGATTTAACAAGACACATTATTACCCAGAGGTATGGGGTAAAACTTTAACCCAATCCATGTCATCACTTTCGTATCGTTTGTATCTGCAATATTAAGATATTGAATGTCAGCTTAAAAGTATAAGCCAGGGGCTGCCATTTAGCCTATTAGCCTAGTCTTCTCACGCCACCACCAGCTAAAGATGTGTTTTATTTTTCCCTTTTCTAGTATACAATATGTCTATCAACGGTAGTAAATTGAGATTTGAGACATGAGAGAGGTAAAAAAGACACTATTTCATGTCAAAATAATGGCTAATGTTTGATGATCTTGTGGGAAAAAGCAGCACTCTATAGATGATAGGTCCCTGGGCACGTGCCTAGATTGTAAAGAAACTTTGGTTTGTGTTGGTCTCTTGTATCCCATAAAAAAAGTTGGTGCCCTTAGTAGAAGTTTTGCTAAGTTTGAGGCTGAAAGGCGTTGTGTATGAAATGTCCAAATATGGCTTAGCTTACCGTCTATCCAGCAAAAGCTTCTTATAAACATCAATGGCCTCCTGGTAGTGGGCACGCAGGTAGTGCACGGAAGCCAGGCATAATTGGTCTTCCGGCACGTCGCGAAGAGCCGCGTGGGCCCGCATCAGAGCTTCCTCGTCGCCAAGCTTGTGGGCCAAGTGGAACGAGAGGCGGGTCTATGGACCAGACAATGTTGTTATCATTTATAAAGCAAAGCTTATCGAACCGCTGTATAGCCAATTGATCTAGTTCCCTTGATAAGTTGCGGAGATCAGATCAGATGATGTAATAATCAGATTCACTCAATTCTGGATCATAGTGCAAGCGTGCCATGACAAGATCAAGAAGTAATTTTTGGAGTAAGAAAATAAAGAATTTTAGGGAGGTGCAGTAAATTTCGAGGCGTAAAACATGAGGTACTTATGTGTTAGGTACCTTTAGTGGACATTTCGGAGCTTCCTCCACTGCTTCTTGTGATTCTTTGTACATGCCTGTAACAATTTATACATGAGTAAATATGTTAAAATACAAAAATTGGACGTCGTATGAAACAACGTATTTCTTTTTGTGTTTGATAGGTACTTGTGCTCGACAATGCTAGACATTAGGCTCCTCGACTCCTCGTTAGGTATTCAAAGAAAAGCAAAGAAATTATACTAAGGCTGCGTCCACAGTAGGCAAACTGTTAGCGGCAGACTTTCCATAATAAATAAGAAATGGAGTGTCCACAGTTTGTTAGTTTTGCGCTCACTGTACGCAGTTTGCAGCGTTACGCGCGCCGACTATCTCGGTGAGCGGCCGACTCCCAGCAAAACCGGTTGCGACCACGAAAATTGATCTGAGTTTGCAGCTAACTTAAATTTCAGTTCGCCACTTTGCGGCTCACTCAGTCTGCCGCTAACAGTTTGCCTAATGGGGACGCAGCCTATCCCTGAATAAAAAATTGCCTGTATATGAATTTCGAGCGTACCTAAGTAAAAGTAGCAAACAGCGATATCCAGCGCGATGTGGTCAGCCACGCGCTCGTCGAGCTTGTCGCGCGTGCGCACGCGCAGGTACAGGTCCAGTGCGCGCCGGTACTCGCCCAGGTGGAACCAGCACCACGCCGCCCACGCCTCCCACCACACCTCCGTGTTGCCTTCGTGCTGGAGGAACTACGGAGGAAACATCGTCATCATCCTGTTGTAGTTCACAGGCCTTTCCGAATGTTCGCCACTTCGTTCGTTCCTCAGCTACGAAGGAAATTTTCCGCATGCGGGCCAATCCCGCGTGCGTGATGAATCCGCACGATATTAAAAACACCCTTAGCCGGTGCCAGCCTTGTGGCTATTGACCAGCCCATGACCCATCCCCGGGAAGGCAAATAAGTCAGTCAGCTGTATTTTTTTTATTGCAATGTGTAACAAGACGAGCAGATCGTACACCTAATGGTAAGCGCCACGTCTGCCCTTAGTCAGCCTCAAACAGTAACTAAGTAAGAAGTTACTGTCTGGCACTGCCCTGCGCCCGCTACACCGCACCACCACCAGTTATTGTGACAAGAGTACCTACCTCAAGCATGGTAAGCGCGCCGACATAATCCCTCTTAAGTATGAAGTCCTCTAGTTCTGGGAAGCTCTTCTTGGCTGAGCTATTGCCGGTGCTGCCGCGGCTGTCCGTCGCCGGTTTAGAACGGGAGAGAATCTGATAAAGAAAGAGACGATATAAATTCAAAATAATATTTGAATATTGTTATTTTTATTGTGTTGAAGATATCTTTATAATAATTGCCAGGATAGCTCTCATTGAACAAAATGAAATAAATAAATGTATTAGTAAACTGTAAATCTACTACATACTTACGTAGGGTATTTTTATTGCTAATCGTTAATAATTTTATTTATATATTTGTATTGTGTCTAACAATAATTCTAAGACACAGGTAGGACACATGCATTGTCTTTGTAAAATAGGTACGTCTTGAAAGTTGTTTAAAATGACGATAAATGCGGCAGCTTAGTTAAAAAGATACGATGCCAGAATAAATAAATAGAAATATGAATATTTCTATTTATTTATTCTCTATTTGAATACGTACCATATTTTCTATATTTTTCGTTATTAAATTAGGTACACGATCACTGTGTTATCTACTGCTTTTGGCGCGTTTGTTGACAATGCCCCGTTGCCATGGTTACATCAGAAAAAAAATGACTTGATTAAAAATTTTTGTTCCTAAGCATTCCTAAGGTAAAGTTTGATCGATCAAAAAGTTCTATTATTATTTTATTATTTATCATCTGTGCCAAGAATTAAAAAAGTCAAAAATATCCGTTGCTAAGCAACAAACGACGCGTGCTTTTATTATTTTCTGTTTACGAAGTTTTTGTGTGTAAAGTTGAAAGATTTGAAGTAAAGTAATGTCTGAATCAACTAGGTCGGGGGGTTCTTCGTACCCCCCGTGCGGGTGCACTGAGGACAGTTCGTCGACCTCGCCCCCCCTCACCCCCAGCTGCGTGTGCCCGAGGGATGAACACGAGATAGTGGTGCACGAGGAGACTTGTCTGCTCTATAAAAATGAGAGGATCATATTTCCGCATGTGAGTTTTTTTTAATATCTGCAATACTGAAAGAGTAGTCGATGTGTTCCGTCAGAAGTTCTGGGTACGGCACCTTGGCAGAATCGAAAATTATGCTCTTAGTCTTTTCTGTTAAGAGGTTCTTAACAAGGGATCGAATCGAAGCTGGGAAGTTGGAGATGTGTTTACTGGAGGACAAGAGTTTTGCTAAGTTTGGGGTTAGATATCGCGTTTTTATACCACGGTTCGAGCCTACGGGTCGTAGGCTACGTATAGCTCGCATGATGGTAAGCGTTTGCGGCTGATCCTGCAATTTGTTTGAAAAAAAAGTTTGGCAACAAAAACGAGGTCTTCCCGCTGCCAACACTGAAATGAAATATAATTCACTGTGTTATTAATATTACGTAACAATTATTTATTTACACTATTATTGCAGGAACCGGAAGTTTGCGAGTGTTTGGATGAGCCAGAATATGAAGACGGTATCTGCAAATGCTGCGCCTGCCCCGTAGATCAGTGCCGCTGTAAAAAGGCCGGCAGGGAAGCTTTTGATGAGTATGCAATTTTTATGCAACCTACACTTACTTAAGCAGTAACCGCCTCCTATCTGATTTTTCTTCTCTCGTCTCATCTTTGACCATTTTATTCCAAGTGGTTCCATGTATTTTTTAAAGAATATAGTCAAGGTTCAAAAATAATTTTATTACTAGTGATTTCAATTTTCCAAGTTCTACGACCAACCAGAACAGGTAGGAATAGAGCTCACGACATCCGAGCAGCTTAACTGATGATCCACAGAGGCCAAGGATAGGCATGTAACGATACATCTATCCATAGATGGCGAAGCAAGAGGGACATAGGCGCTATGCCGGCGGTGTTGGAGTCGACTCATCCGCTCATGCAGCGCTTCCAGGCCACCCTCAAGCAATTCCTAGAGAAGGAGAACACCATCGCCGAAGAGGAAATATTAAATCTGGTACTGTTCTAATCTGACTTTTCATCTTCGCAGAAAAAGATCGTAGGTAATTCTTTACATGAGAACTACCGTTGAATGTTCGGCGAGGTTCCGAGAGTACAGTATGGGGTCCTACAAGAAGGGCGTGAAAAGGTTTTTATCAGGTTGGCAATACGCAAGTGGTACCCCTTCTGGTGTTGTAGGTGTTCATAGGCTACGGTAACCGCTTACCATCAGGTGGGCCGTATGCTTGATTGCCAACTTAATACCAGAAAAAAAATGTGCAAAAAATGTTTGTCCTTAGAATATTTTCCACCACCAAGCTAGTGGTAAATGATCGCATCGAAAAAGGTTCGCGAAGTAGCGTTTGAAACCACTTTATGCAGTAGCCCCTAGATTTTTATGGACTTGATGATACTAGCGGTATAATACATACAACATGTTTATAATAATCAATTAATTTTATAATTACAGCGCGAAGAGCTAAGATTGAGCAAACTAGGATACGAAAGAGACTTGGAAGCTATTTACCGCAGCGACCACGACACCAATGCGCAGAGGGTAAGAAAATCAATATTAAATTCCTAATTAATGATATTTGCATGTTATTCCTGTGGCATAGTATACAAATTGGCTCAAAACAACACTAAAGCAATTGAAGATGTTTCTAAAATCGAGGTCATAACACGTAGATCACGTAGGTCAACAGTAGATAAAATAAGAATATGGTTTTGATTATGATACATTTTGTATTTAGTATTGTCTACTATTGTAGGCACTGATTGGCGAGTATGAAGCGACTCTTGCGCAGAAGACAGCGGACAGAGAGGTAGCTGAGCAGAGAGCTCGCGAAGCCAACGAGAAGTACAAGCGCGCCAAAGAGAAGCTCAACCAAGATATTATTACTGGTAGAAATATGTTCTTTTTATTATTGCATAGCAAAAACGGTTCTTCGTCGATTAATCTTTAAACTTTAGAACCGGTTATCCATAGGAATTCAAAGTCGATTGTTTAGTTTTTACAATGAAATCAAAAGAATACTCGTAGTTGAAATTAAAGGAGTTTATTATGCGAGCACTTTTTAAAGCTGCGACAATTAGCTATATTGATAGGATTTACGACGCATCATCTTGCATCGTAAAAAGGGGAACCATAGGGTCATCACTTGCTTAAGGTTCTGTTGAACCCTGCGCGTCTTACACGCTTAAATGAAACATTCTGGGGTTTTAATGAGAAAAAAGACCAGCTTCCCTTTTTAAGTTAGTGGAGGTAGAATGAAAAAGTAAAACCTTCCGCCCCCGATGGAGGGTGAAGGTGCGCAATAAAGTTTCCTTGTTAAAAAAAAAATACATCGCGTTTTGCCAGTTTTAGCATGGAGGAAGTTTAAATCCTAGTTTTACAGTCGACTGCCATCAGACTACCCTAATCTGTCCAATTTCTACAACCAATTTTTAGCTTTATTCACTTCACATTGAGTTCTCTGTCAATTGAGATTTTTTTTACAGATCTGCTGTCGTTCGTACCTTCCAATTGTTTGTTCTAATATTGCAGAGCGTGAAGCAACTGAAGAGCTGGAAGCACTGTCAACGCTGTGCAGGCAGCTGGAGGAGTGGCGCGAGGAGACGGAGTCCGACCTCACCGTCAGCCAGCGCATGTCCGACAAGATGCGCGCGGAGAAGCGGGCGCTGGCCGACGAGAAACGACAACTGGTTAGTCTGCCGCAGACAAGACAGCAATTTCACCTTGACTGCCGCAGACAAGACAAAGACAGTGCGCGTCCGCCGCGTGTCGTATCTAGCGCAGACAAGAATTATATTTCTTGGTCAGCGCCGGAGCAATGTACACGGTTCGTGTGTAGAAACGACTCGAATTCTTGCGTAGGCCCGGCGACTTTTCATAGCATGTACAAGCGGCCTTAGGGTTTTTCTCTCTCTACCTTATTTTTGACGTCTTAATTTGTGTATGTCGTCGGCCGATCGTAGGCTACGCCGTAACGTACCAGGGCAGGTTGTGATGGGCCGGTTGGTAGCCACAAGGCAGGCACCGGCTCGTTGTGAAGAGGAAACCTGGGGAGAGGGAGGATTTAGTCCCGAGTTCCACACGTGGCAGCAGGTTGGTTGTCGCTTGCTGCGGTTAAAGTTGTTAAACGCATATTCTTCTGAAAAAAGGGCAGATCGTGGAGCGACGGCATCTCATTAACACTCCACTCTTGGGACATAGCGCAGGGCAATATCAAATAGCGCCATAGAGCCAGTTGACTGCGCTAATGATAGAAGAATAACTTGACCACATGTTTGACGGGACGACGAGTACCAGCTGACCTAATAAAACAATAGATACTACTAGATACGTATGTCCTAATCTTGATTTGTTGTTTCAGGACATGATAATTTACGGCCTCAGCAATGAAGTGTGGAAACTGGAATCGAAGCTAGAAATGTTTCAAAAGCAGATGGAAATCAAAAACGTGGAGATGGAGAAAGTTAATGACAAGGTATGTATTTTAGACTACTTCCTTTCCGTAGTCTTCAATTTTCATCCGTGCTTTTGGACCAACGGCTTAACGTACCATCTTACGCCGTTATTTCCGAATGCTATTTTATATGGCACTCGTAAAAGCAAGTTTTGTCAAAGGACCGATTTAACTTGATAGGACTGATTGATTAAACAAGAGGTTATTCTTAAGATAGAAGAGAAGACCAATGCTTTTAGATCAAATCTCCGTCGTGGCTATGGGAATTAGAGGTGTAGTGAAACGACAGGTGTGTACAGTTAAAAATAAAAATCGTGATGGAAGTAAGTAGGTGAAATTCGTAATTCCCCTGTATTTTGCCGATAAGGTGACGGCGTACGCGGCAGAGTTAGAAGATTTGGAACTGGACAAGCGTCGACTGGTGAGCCTCTGGAACTCTGTGCTCGTCAACATTCAGCAACGCGATAAAGTCTATGACTCTGTCAGGGATGATTACAAGTAAGTGAAGTTAATAGTCATGATGTACAAACACGTAATTTTCTAAGAACATAGCAAATTGAGCGCGCATATAATATTAAGGATGTTAAGCGTCCAGATACAGCTTAATCTTGATTAAATTTTCCTTTCAATATAAATCCAATGAAGTTTACTAGCACACTGAGGGACGCTCTGGATAAGTATCACTCAAAGTAGGCCGCAGTGGTCTCGTCTATTGGATGGACTCTGTCTTTATATGCTAGCTAAAATACATAGCATAGCACCGACAACCATCAAACGGTATATTTATGTAATTCACGTGACTGTTGCTAGAGTACTTCAAGAGAACTACCGGACCTTGCTGAACAATCTGGAGATCACGAAGAAGGTGGCGATGGAGGAGATGAACCGCAGCAAGGAGCTGGCCATGAACAAGGACAAGCTGGCGTACGACATCGAACACGCTACTAAGATGTGTGAGTTGGATGATCAATAACTATGGAACGTTTTGATACACAGTTATTTTTTAAACTTTTTTGCACAACCGAAGGTAAAGGCAGAAGAAATACGTGACATTATACGGTATGGTATTCTTTAACAGTGCATTTTTTGGGCAGGCACCAAGCAGAAAGTGATAATAATGGGTAATGCTGTAATTAAAAGATACAAAAATAGCAAAAACAAATGGTGAAAAACTATGTTACATTATGTACAAATAAATTCAATATGTAGGTACGTAGGTAGCTATCTAGATATCTAGATTATGCACAGTATGTATTCATTGTATTGACTGTGACAAATTAATGACGATGCATAGAGGAGCATGCTTCTAATAAATCACCATTTCGTTGTTTGGATGTGTATTAAATAAAATAGGTATTACTAAAACAATTTAAACAAATGATGCTTTCCATTGAAAATATACAACATTTCATTTTCAAATGGCCCACAGATGACGCAGAAGATACGAAGAGAGTGAATCTTGAGCAACAAATTGTTGAACTATCTGAATCCATCGAAATGACTGAGAGAGATCAGGAGATGATAAAATCTGTGAGTTTGGAGTTCCATATTCATAGCAAAGCAAATAAACATAACGTCAATAATTAAAAATAAACGTAATTTCTTGTTATTTTAGGAGAATCAAACAATGTTAAATATATTGAAGAGCACGGAAACGGAAGTGGATCGAAAGACTGAGTACAAGCTTAAGTTGGAGAATGAAATCCTGATGAACCTACAGGATTGTCTGCTTAACGATAAAGCCGTCGAGTCTATGGCTAACGGGATTAAGAAGATGAGGGAAATGTGTCGAAAGCAGGTAAAAAGCTTGAAGATCATGTATTGACGCTACATGCTAAAATTTAGCATTTAGCGTTAAGGGGTAACTTAATTAAAGATAGATGAAAATATTGTGATCAAAAGTAACTAAAAAACGACAGTAAAATAAAGAAACGGGAAGCATTAAAAAAAAGACGTTATTTTTAAACAAACAAACAATTTTCTTTGTTTGACTGCAAGAGTGACTTTGAGTAATTGAATTACGGCAAAATGTAAGTTTAAAATGTTTATCTTACCTGTTCATTTTTAAAGAAGATTTGTGATGAAACTCAACTTCTTGCTTTCTCAGGAGATATCATTGATGTCAATGGAAAACCAGCACGCAAAAGTGATGCTAGACATCGAAGTCCACCGCGCGAAGCAGGCACGCAACAACAAGATCCTAGAAGACAACCTGGGCAAAGTCCGCGCGCGTGAGAAGGAGATCGACCAGCTTCAAGAGAAGTACGACCAGAAGGCACTGCTCGTGCTGAGGAAACAGAGGGAACTCGACATCATTATAAAGAAGTTCAACGCTTTGAAGGAGATATTTGATGTAAGTTTGCGTTCAACGCATTCTGGTCAAGTGGTTTAAGTGCCTGGTGATCTTTGTGTCCGCTGTATAATTCCCAGGTTGTGCAAAATGCGACACCAAGACGATGTCGCTCCAAGCCTACAGTCCGCCTGATGGTACATAATATATGATATGCGTTTGCCATTCTATCGAAGTTTGTAATACCAGAAGCTTTACTCTTAATTAGATGGAAAAACGTACCATTGCATTGGCAGCACTATGCCTTCCTCAACTAAGCTCGGATGACTTTACTCACCTAAAGAAGCACAATAGTAATAAAGTTCTTCACTGTGATCTTCTGTAAGGAAAAATTTGCTATGCTTTACCTCTCTTTTCTTCTTCCTAAAGAGCCACTCTACTCTCCTTTTTCTTCTTCCTTAAGTTCGTTCCTCATTATAGTTGAAGTCGCCTCAAGAGCGTCGCATCGAGGAGCTGGACCTAATTACCTCTCTTTTCTTCTTCTTAAAGATCCACTCTACTCTCCTTTTTCTGTTCGTTCCTTATTATAGCTGAAGTCGCCTCAAGAGCGTCGCATCGAGGAGCTGGAACAACAGATCAAGGCGCTGCGCGAGCGCACGGAGGGCATGCAGCACGAGTGGCTGCGGCTGCAGGGACACGTGGTCAAGCTTGCCGCGCAGCACCATAAGCTTGTTGCCGACATCAACTTGATTAACAAGCGTCAGTATAAACTCAATAGGGTATTTGACTGTAGTTGAAATTTTAATATTTTGTGACTGTATTCGATAATACAAAATCGGTTAAAAATCAAGTGAGTTACAACAAAGCAATTTATTTCCAGTATATCTGTCTCTTTCTAAAACAACATTTTGGCGCGTGTATGGTGCTACTGTTATGTGACGTCATATGCATGTAGCGCTCTCCTTGTCTAATCGTGTAGTTTACAACTCTCTAACTCCAAAAATACAAAAGATATTTCAAAATTTTAAAAAGCTTAGTGATTAAATAAACTGTATAAAAAGCAAATAAAAATATTGTTGTCAAATACCCAATTAATCATCGTCATATCAGCCATATGAAGTCCACTTTAAATATTCAGGTGGGCTGAGTGTGTCTGACAACTGACCTAACAAAAAAAAGAATTAAAAGTAAAAAATTGCTGATAAGAAAATTACAAGCTCCTCAATGTCCGATTTTATGCCACCTGATTTTTTTTATGTAAGAGGGGGCAACGAGCAAACGTGTCACCTGATGGTAAGCAATCACCGCCGCCTATAAATACCCGCAACACCAGAGGAGTCACAAGTACGTTGCCGGTACTTAAGAAAGAGATATGCTCGTTTCTTGAAGATTGACAAATCATATCGGTCCGGAAATACCGCTGCAGGGAGCTGGTGGGAGTGGTTGAGTTTGGTCGTAGATGGTATATGATTGCCGCTCGTCAAGGTAATGAGAGTGAAACTTCAGTTTGTGACGTATTGTACCGTGATGAAACCCTGCAGCAGGTATGAATTTTTTGGCTTTTGATGATGACTGACAATAAAGTTGATATTTGAAGTTCTCCAACACCTTCTTTCAATTTTGAATTTTCGTAAAACTTGCAGAGATCCAGATCTGCGAGCAGAAGACGATGCGCATCCAGGCCGAGTGCGAGAGCGTGTCGGCGGAGCGCTCGCGCGTGGAGCGCACGCTGCGCGAGCTGCGCGGCCGCCTCGAGGTGCTGGAGCGCACGCGCAAGGACGCCGGCGAGCGGAACGTCAGCGCGCAGAGGGCCACGCAGGCTATCACGCATGAGTACGTTGCTAATCTGAAGGTATGATGATTTTCTTTCTTTCTCTGAGTACCTACCGTCAATGGGGGATACTTGAGACTACAGTATTACTTAGGATATCGAAAAATATTAACGTTTTACGTACCCTGTTCAAACTTTATCTCTTCCGTGATGTTGACAGCAACTTCTCTGCTCCAGCACTATGTAAATGTTGCCATAATGATTAGTCAAAAATTATCATACGACAATGTCCTAGTAATACTGTAGTCTCAAGTAGGTATCCCCCATTGACTGTGCTTTGGTTGCTTGTCCACCGGCGCAAAGCCAGGCAGCGGGGCGAAGCGGAGAAACGGAGAAATATTAACCATCATTTCACCATAGGATTGCAACTCCCTGTCTGAGCAGAGATTTTGTGTAAAGCACCGTTCACACCAACCAATTATCCGCCGCCGATTGTGAGCGAGTATGCTCCTGTCTTCTCTTGTTATCAGTTGTCGGTTTGGTGTGAACGATAAGTTGACCGTACCTATAGTTAATAGTCATTTTTCAAATATTGCATTTTAACAAATAATATTTATTCGGATTTTATACATATGTTACGGTATTTACAGGATTCAGAAAGTCAGATAATTCAATTAGAGGAAGAAATCGAAGCAATGGACAAAGAAAAAGTTAACCTCACGCAAGAACTGGACCGCGTACAGCGAGAAGCCTTAATTTGGCAGAGAAAGGTAAAGGAAATTAATTAGCTAGGAAGTACTATGTAAAAAGGGCACACAGACTTTGTCTTACCTCTGTTTTATTTCACAGGGGATACTAGCCGTTGAGCTAAAGAGGAATATTCACAACGCCAAATCAGCCGCTGGTGAGATCGGTCAGATGAGAAATGAGATTCATCGCATGGAGGTAACTAAAATGTATTAAATGGGTACTAGCTTCCGCCCGTGACTTCGCCCGCGCGTTATTTCATAAAAGATAGACTTATAAAAATGTTGCCCTTGTCTCATGTCCAATTCTAGTATGGCTGTTCCAAATTTCGTCATATCCGGTTCCGTGGTTTAGGTGTCAAAGCATAACAGACAGCCACTTTCGCATTAACATTATAATTAGGGATTAACCCTTTCCCCGCCACGCTTTTTTCCGAAAATGGTGCCCCACACGCCACGACCATTAAAAAAAAATTCCAAAAAATTATTAGGTTATACTCAACTCATTTAGGCAAGTAAAAATACAACGTTTCTTGATCATGTATTTTTGTCTGATATATCAGACATTGGCGTGGTGGGCACGAAAATGGTTTGTCTGATATATCAGACATTAAATAAATAAATAAATATTTCTGGACACTATCCACACAGCGCCATCTGGCCCCAAACTAAGCATTAGCTTGTGCTATGGGTGCCAGACAACGGATAAACATTACTTATATACTTTTTTTTTTTTGTAAATACATACATATTATACATAGAAACACCCAGACCGATACAAACAGTCATGTTCATGCACACAAATGTTTGTACCGTGCGGGGATCGAACCCGCGACCTCTGGTGTAATAGCCGACTTCTCGACCATTACACCAAATGGCTCGTCAATCGTCATTGGCGTTGAAAGGGTTAAATCCCACCTAAACCTAATGCCATTGTTCTTCAAGACATCTTTGCAGCTAGATCCTGGAAGCCTCCTCTGATAAACCTTCGTATATATGTGTACCTCTTCGTGGACGTTAAAATTATACTCGTACATCCGAAATGTACGGACGGCAGCAGATCAACCTACCCTAATTTGTCAAAAATTCTCAATTGAAAGAGAACACTATGTGAAGAAAATAAAGCTGAAAATGCGTTGTAGAAATTTGACAGATTGGGGAAGTCTGATGTGCTGTCGACTGCACTTACCTACTATTGATCCGAAAACCTTCTTGTACTTGTTACTGTTGAAATTAATTTTTTGCTGGTGTTAATTTGTCTCAGGTCCGACGTGAGCAACTCCGTCGCACCAGCGAGAAGCTAGCCGACGACTTGGCGCTGTACGTCACACGGCGTGACACCGCCATGGAGAAGACGCGCGCGCAGGCCGCCGTGGAGAAGGCGCACGGCGAGTCCGGACGCACCTCCCAGTCCGTCTACCACCACAAGCTGAGGCTGGCTCGGTCCGACGTCGCGAGGGTCACCAAGGTATTTGGACAGTTCTGATTATGCTTGGAACCTTTGTAATACGTGACGAGACACCGCCATGGAGAAGACACGAGCTCTGGTCGCCTTGGAGAAGGCGCATGGACAGTTCCGACGCACCTCCCAGTCCGTCTACCACCACAAGCTGAGGCTGGCTCAGTCTGACGTCGCGAGGGTCACCAAGGTATTGGGACAGCTTTAATGAAGACTGGAACCTTTGTGATACGTGATGAGACACCGCCATGGAGAAGACACGAGCTTTGGCCGCCTTGGAAAAGGCGCACGGCGAGACCGGACGTACCTCCCAGTCCGTCTACCACCACAAGCTGAGGCTGGCCCGTTCCGACGTCGCTAGGGTTACCAAGGTATTGGGACAGCTCTGATGATGACTGGCACCTTTGTGATACGTGTCCAGACACCGCCATGGAGAAGACACGAGCTCTGGCCACCTTGGAGAAGACGCATGGAGAGTCCCAACGCACCTCCTAGTCCGTCTACCACCACAAGCTGTAGCTGGCTCGGTCCGACGTCGGCAGGGTTACCAAGGCCAAGGTATTAGGACAGCTCTGATTATGATAGGAACTTTACATTACTTTCGGCAACATCTGACAATAAGGAAAAGTAAAGCCAGAATCAGAACTGGTTTTCCAGGTCTGCCGTCGCTAGGGTCACCAAGGTAAAAAATCGAGCCACTGCTGTTTGCCTGGTGGTAGGCTCACTTAAAGCTCAGGGACAACTGCATACGGCACACAGCTTGGTCACCCCAGTCGGGTTATGGTGTCAGCGAGTCAGTGGAGGTTTTAGTCGTTCGGGTCGCCCATCCAGCACCGAATCTGACAACTCTAGGTCAGCGGTCACGCGGAAACTATCTTGAAATATTTCTACGAACCAGCATTTGCGTGTGTGTAGCCACGATAGGGACGAGAGAGGCAAGTGCCCCACCCTGGGTCCATGGCAGCCCCACTCTGGGCCCATGGCTGCCCCACCCTGGGTCCTGCTGGCTACCCATGATTCTTGTCCACTATTGTACAGCTGTCTCAGTCTTAGACATCAGGCACTCATTTCTTGTTTCAGGACTTAGCAGATGCGAAAGCGCATATGGAGCAGTTGCAGATGGAGCAGGCGCGGCTGGAGCGCGAAGTCTCGGAGACTGAAGCTGCCAACAAGCAGCTGGAGGAACAGATTGCCTCGCTGCTGCAGGAGTGCCGCGAGCAGGAGCGCCAGAAGCAGTGGGTGAGTTCATGGGAACGAAGGTATTCTAAGAAGAATAGAGGTACCTATATAACTTTTTGTTGGTAAAATTGTGGCTGCCATTCCCACTCTTCAACTTTCAACACCTCAGAAATCTTTTATACTTCTTTGTTACTTTCTGGGACTTTGGTGTAGATGCAATAAGCCAGCTCCTATTTTAATACAGTCTACTTCTATCATCAGACCGATCCCCAAAAACTGTAAAATGTTTCACGTCTTACGAACCATTTGCATGAAAGAAAGAAAGAAAGAAAGAAAGAAAAACCATTTATTGGCCTTTAAATAGACAAATACAAAAAATTGCACAAAAAACAAACAATAATAATTAAAAAAAAAAAAAACACAAATAAAATAACAGATCTATAAGAAAAGGCCAACAGGGTTCTTGCATGACGTGGCGAATCAACTGTCAAGCAACTTTTGGCTGTTGCTAAATCCCATGAAAGAAGATTATCCAATTCTGATTTCAGAAGAAGAATGAAGATAAACACTTTCCCCTTACTGGGGTAATCCGTTCATGGGACAAGGTAAGGAATTGGATACACCCAATTTGGGATAAGGTTGAGAAGAAATATAATTCCTCCCAGTAATAACTACGGCTAAACTCCAGTAAACTTGGTTACAAAGTGAGGCTTATATCCCAGCTGTTGGAGCGCGTTGTGCGCCGGCAGCGTCTCGGCAGCGAGCTGGCGACGGCGGTGAAGCGGCAGTCGGTGCGCGTGAAGAAGCCCAAGGCAACCGTACGCGCCGAGTACGACCAGGCGCGCGCGCTCAACGACCGGCTCAAGTTCATCGTTGAGACCTTGCAGAAGGTACCAAACAGTGCCAAATAAACATGTCTATATAACATCCTTTAAATGCCCAGTGCACTTTTCACCGTCCCTGTTATCGTTTTATCAACTCAATAAAGCGCTCTCACAACACGTCCTACAATTTACCTCATGGATAGATCTAAATAAAAGGCTTTAGGCCGAAAAATAAACCCACAACAATCAAGTTTAAAAACCAAATGTTACTTACACACATGCTTCGTTTCGCTGCTGAAACTCCTAACAAAGATTGAAAGGAATTAATTATTTTATTTATACCTACCTCTGCTCCTTAAAATGGTACAACAATATCACCCGTATTAATTACTGGTCGTTGCGCATTTGGTGGAAACAACCTGCCTACCACATTACCGAGCATTGCGTGCTCCATGCACTAAAGGTCGTGGGTTCATATTTCTCCTAAGACAGACGTTTATGTGGTGAAATATTTTTTCGTCATGGCAACTTCATCTTCAACTGTTCCCAGGAATACCCGTACCTGGACGAGAAGTTCCAGACGATCATGAACACGCTGAACATCCATTCCCCGGACAGCTCGCCGCGTCTGACCGAGGAGGCGGGGCACTGCTCGCAGATGCGCATCACGGAGGAGGAGGAGCCTTCCAATGTGGCTGAGAAGCCGTTGGAGTGCGAGTAACCTGATACAGTGGCGTAGCAATACAGTGGCGTAGCACCCGATCCACCCCGCCCCCTAAAAAGTAGCCGCCAGTCCACCTCGGGCGGCACTTTTAGGGGGCGGCAAAATTTCCTAAAGGAGCAAAAAAAGGGCGGCAGATTATTGTCCTCCGCCCCGGGCGGGTGGGCTGCTTTGCCAACTGGAGGAGCAAAAAAAAGGGCGGCAGAATTGTCTTCCGCCCCGGGCGGCTGACACCCACGCCACGCCACTGACCTGATTACTTGATGCCGCAAACGAAGTAGTAGGTAGATGGGACGCAATGTAGGCTGTTAAAGGTTACATAGGTACAGACAGCTTTGATAATATCTAAGCGCCCAAAGTAGTCAAAAATATCTTGGCAAAGGAAAATTTACTCTAATACACTATCAAGTAAAGCATGATTTTGAATGACATAAATCTTTGACAGTACCAGTCAAAATATTCTTATAACTCGGTATTTATGGGCTCTTAGATATTATTGAAGCCGACTGTAACATAATATAGTATACCATTTTTATTCTGAGTCTGGTTCTATAGTCTATGGCTGCTCCACATTTCATAAAAACATTTGAATTTACAATATTAGTGGGGATTTTTCACGTATCATTATCTAGATAAATGACATCAGAATGCCAGGAATAACTTTTATTTAAGAAATAATTTTTGTGCAATTAATTTATTTTGATTGGATTGTCTGAATATATTTTGGTCTGAAATGTATGTATGGTACACATTTCAAATTACAGTCTATTCACTATAAGTTGTCCTTTAGCCGCTATATTGGCAGCATTGCCTACGCTTTGCAAATCTGACAAAAAAAAGATTGAAAGTATTGAAAGCAATAGTACCAATATAGCGGCTAGAGGACTTCTGATCGTGAACGATCTGTAGTTGATGGATTCATTAACAATATTTATTAGGTAATATTTCTGTTTTTACTCTGAAAGTTAAATTTTCATAATGAAGTGATTTTTAGTAATTTTTAGATTAATATTACATGTGGTAGTTTTTATATTGTGTGATAGTATTGCAATAAAAGCATTTTTAAACGTGAAAATATAATTTATTTAACAACGAACTATACCCGATACCAACAATTTTGCGAATTCATTTGCGCAATTATTTTTTAAAAATAAATAAAATAAAATTTTATTATGTACTAAAATAATCGAAAAACTGTAGAAGTTTAAATTGGTCGCATAAATAATGAGCGTGAACGCATTAGTAACTTTATCTACATCCATACCATAATATGTCTATTTTATATTCAGGAGCGATGAGCAAACGCCCTACATTTAGATATAAGTATCTGTGGCTGCATTGAAATGTTTACATTTTAGTGTCGGTAACCGATACTTAATTTCGTTCAAATTTCGAACGTCTTCTTTAAAAGTAAAAATTAATAGGTTTTTTCGATTATCGAATTAGTCGATTAGTAATTTTATGCTCCATTCCTATACATTTTGGGAAATGAAAAGAGATTGTATTATACCTAATGATCCAACCTGTTTAATCTTCTTGACAAGACCGCAGTGCAGTGGACCACGGGTAAAAAGCAGTTTTGTTTCAATTACCCGTGGTCCCATTCTAGAGCAGTGGGTCCACGGGGAAAAAAACTGCCCGTGGACCCACTGTGGGTCATAGCCGTGGGACCACGGGTAATAGGCGTTAATTCGATGCTGAAATTATAACAATCGATTTGAGAATCGAAATCAACTCGAGTCTAGATTGTTTATGGATTTTAAAAACTACAAACGTCAGTCATTATGTCAGTACTAACTTTTACATACAGATTAAGTTGGTAACTAGGGCGTTTGCTCATCAATCCTGACTATAAAATAGACATAATTTATCGTATGAATGAAGATAAAGTTATGTATGTGACTGTACATAATTAGTCATTAAAATACTCATGTGATTCTTTTGTGGTTTTAATGACCCTCATTATGCAGCAGTCACATAAATACCTATTGAAATGTTATATCATTTTAATTTATATGTATAAAATCGTTTGTCAATAAGATCCGCCCTAAAACTTAAGTATAAATCATCAATGGTCATCCTTTTATTTCGGCGAAGAATGCGTTTATGCACCATAAGCGCAGGCTAGCTAGACCTGCGGCCGTGTGTAAGACTTGAGACTTAAGCGTCCACTACCCACTAAACTCCCCCAGTTTCCCCTTCACTTGGGAGCCGGTGCCAGTCCTCCCTGCTAATATGATTAAGTTCTGCAGTACCTAGATAAACGTAGCGGGAACTAATTATATTTACAACGAGATACAACTTGGTAATTGTACCAATTAAAAATATTTGGTACAAAAAGGCCTCTGAGTTAGCGTTAGATCCACGATAGACTGATTTCCATAAATAATATGATTATGAATATATACAGTACATTATGAACAAAAACAAATGTTATTTTGTTTAATTTTGGGAATACCCCTTTTTTTGGACCAACCGCGAATTGGATCAACTGCGAATTGGCCCAATCGCGAATTGGACCAACCGAGAATAACATTGGCCCAACCGCCAATTGGACCAAATGCGCCTAAAGGATCTGAATTTCGAAGATATTGTAGTAGCCGTATTAAAACTATCTTTTAAGAATAAGATTTAAAATCGTTGGTCATCCGCTTCTACTTTTTTCGTATACGCCACAGTCAACCCTTTCTTCCGTGGATTCATAAGTATAACTCACTACAGGAACATTATTCTCTTGGCTACTTTCATCGACTGTTGCCGTCTCTTTCGGATTGTTGGTTACTCTTTTCGCGTCACTGGCGGTTATAGACGCTACGTCCTTGGTGTTAAGGTTGGTTATCAAGTGGCGCTCGTGGGCGGTGTACTCGTGACGCTTGCGATGGTCGGAGCGGCCGAATTTGATGCCGCAGTATTTGCAGGAATGCTTCTTTTCTTTGGTGTGGCTTATCATGTGCACGCGCAAGTATCTGGAGTGAGAGAATGGTTATTAGAATGATCTGGGATCTGACCTTCAAGCAATAAATTAAATAGGCGACATTTCAAAAACAATATTTATAAAACCAGCCTGGCACCAGCCAGATTATACTACTCGTACCTTCCAACTTTGACTACAGGTAAATGGAGATAATCAGTAAGTTCCACTTGCTTCGAAAGACTCGCAAGTGTGGTCAGTAAAAAAATTATTTAGGACACAACTCTTAAATTTCGTAAAATCAATACTACTAACTTGTGCTGCCATCAAGCGTGGTTTCGACAGGGAGTGCTTCGGTAAAGTTAAGTTGATGAAACGTTAACAGTTGATGAAAATGTAATCCACTTCCAATAACATAAAGACGAAGAAGAAGGGGTGGAGCAAAGTGGATCTTCCACTTTTTCTTTTGGAACTAACCGCTCGTCTGGGGTGGTGTCTCCACCTTAGAGTGGTGCTACACGGGCGTTGCGGCTTGCATCGCCGCAACGCAATTATCTTAACGCAGTAAATGCCACATGAGCGCTGCGTCGACGCTACGTCAACGCAGTTATTAAATACTGCGCTGCCGCTCCGTCGTTTCAACGCAGCTCCCTTTCCCACCTCGTCTCTCTCCTCTCCTTTGCGTTGCGCGTGCGTAGCGTTGCCGTCCGTCATTTGAACGCATGGTGTGGCATGTCGTTCAGACTTATATAAAAAACAACGGGAGTCACCGCTCAGTCGACGCGCGACGCAGCGCTAACGCTGCGTAGCCGCAACGCCCGTGTGGCACCACCCTAACAGAGAAGACTACAGGGAAAGATCCTTTTGCTGCCAACATTATGTCTCAAGATTCCATATGCAATGATTACCGCTTACCATCAGGGGTACCGGAGGCTTGAGCAAGACACTCATTTTTTAAAAAAACAACGTAGATTAGAATACAGTAACAGAACCCTCTTTTCGTAGAGTAATAGATTATTTTACTTTATAAAAGCAAATGTTCAAGGGTATTCTTACCCAGGTCTGGCGAAGGCCATGTTGCAGAGAGTGCAGGCATGCTGTTTGACGTCCGAGTGCACTGTGCGGTGGTTGTTCAGGATGGTTGATGTCGCGAACGACTTGTTGCACTCTGAACATTTGTACGGTTTCTCTTTAGTGTGGGTCCTGTGGGATAATAAACAATGTACCTACTTAATAATGGTGACTCTATTAATACCACCCAATTTTTCAAAAGCTAGATGGCGCATTTTGTAGTTGGTAGGGGTTGTAGGTTTGAATCCCACCCAGGACAAGTGATAAACAGAAACACTTGTCCTAACGATTCTGACTTTATCCAGTAGAATTGTATAGCCTAAGAAAATAAAAAACCTGCTCTGGAGGCACCACAATAGCTATAGTTATAGCAACACTTGGTTGCTATGGTTGTGATCCTTTTATGAAACTCACTTCGTTCGTTTCATAAAAGGGTCACATGAGTATTTTAATGCCTAATTATGTACAGTCACATACATAACTTTATCTTCATTCATACGATAAATGTCTATTTTAAAGTCAGGATCGATGTGAAACCGCGTGGAATATAATCCGTAGTACCAGGAGAGCAGAGAAGAACAAGAAGCTAGGCTAGCTCGCGTCTTTCAAACTCTTTGATTTAATGAATAGTTACGCTGCGGTTATGCTCTCCAGGTACCTTTGAAAATACATCAAGATGTTTTGCTTACATATGTTAGCTTCAAATCCATTAATTTTTATTTTTTAAGAAGACGTTCGAAATTTGAACTTAATTAAAGTATCGGTTACCGATACTAAAATGTAAACATAACGATGCAGCCACTGATACTTATATCTAAATGTAGGGCGTTTGCTCATCGCTCCTGACTATAAAATAGACATATTATGGTATGGATGTAGATAAATAGTTATTAAAAAACAATTAAACATACTCTGTCCAGGATTTTTTTAGGCAACCCATTTTTAATATGTTTTCTAATATTTTTTTTTTTTTTTTTTTTTTTATGTAATAGGGGGGCAAACGAGCAAGTGGGTCACCTGATGGTAAGTGATCACCGCCGCCCATAAGCACCCGGGACCCCCTTAGGGTCACAGGCGCGTTGCCCGCCTTTAAGGGTGGAATATGCTCGCTTCTTGAAGGCATTTATGTCGTATTGGCTTGGAAACACCGCTGCGGGAAGCTGGTTCCATAGAGCAGTCGTGCGCGGCAGAAAATGTCTGCAGAAACGTACGGTAGTTGATCGCCACTCGTCCAAGTGGTTTGGATGAAACTGCATTTTGTGGCGTGTTGTACGGTGGTGGAATTTAGCAGCAGGAATCAAACCAAATAATTCCTCGGAACACTCCCCATGATATAGGCGGTAGAAGATGCACAGGGACGCAATGTCTCTACGCAATGCCAGAGGATCTAAGCAACCGGCAAGACTCTCGGCACCGACAATCCGGGTTGCTCGACGTTGGATACGGTCAAAAGGAAGAAGTTGGTACTGTGGTGCTCCGGCCCAGAGATGACAGCAGTACTCCATGTGAGGCCGAACTTGGGCTTTATAGAGTTGGAGGCGATGGGTCGGAGTAAAATACCACCTTGCTTTACCTAGGACACCTAATTTCTTTGAGGCAAGCTTAGCTTTTTCTTCCAGATGACCGCGAAATTGAACGTCGCTCGAGATATCGACGCCGAGAATCCCAATGCTCGGTTGTTTATCAAGAGGAGTGCTCTCAAAATCGAAAAATATGCTAAATTCATAATAAAATAAGTTTCATTCTATTATCAACTCGGTGAAGATCGACCTAAGTTCGGATCTTAGACTATAAGGTAAAAAAGCACATCAACCTACCAAACCTGTCCAAAAGTCTTAATTGAAATTTATATCATGTAATGTACATCACGCTAAGATTTGGCATTTTGGAATTTGACAGATCAGGGGGCCTAGCTAGACAAAGTAACATTTTGACAGTGATATCGAAATTCGCTAACTTCAAATTGTATGGATTTACAGGTGGCTTAGAAAAATCACGTGGTCAATCAATATTGAAAGTTCGGGTTTTGACATTTGCTATCGCAAATTAAGCGATAACGAACGTCATAAGTACCCCTTGTCTAGGGCCTCATATGAGGTTGATGTGCTTCTAACTGTACGCAGGTAAATACAAACCTTAAATGAACTTGAAGATGATATTTCTTAAAGAAGCTCTTAGAACAAAATTGGCATAGGTGGGATTTTTCTTTGTCGTGTACTTGCCGCCTGAAAGAAAAGAAATTTATATTATTATCTTAAAACAGAACGAAAGAAAAAATTTAACTCTGTTGAAATTGAGACGGAATAATATTTTAAATATTTTTTTCAAAGAGGGCATCATGTTGACACCATAATACAAGTAAGATGTGTCAGCGATAATAAGTCACTTAACCATATCAGAGGGAATGTAACGACCCGCCACATATCGCCACTAAAATGTATGCATCAAGTGTTTTACAGTGGTGTGACCTGTACCGGCTAGTCAATCCCGGTTGTGAAGTAAAAGAGGGCGGCCGGCGGAGTAAGGGCCTACGCTGCGTGAAGCGGAACCCGCGCGCGGATAGTAATACATTGCTAGCATTTAAAACCTTAAGAGGAAACACTAGGGCCGTTTTTCCATACAAACGTATTCCCCTGTTTCCTCCCTGGATCATGCCAGTAGAGATTTTTTTTTTTTTTAAAAATCTATGACTACTATTTGCTGCATGTCCCTATGTTTTCCTTCTTTTCATAAATTAATAATTAAAAGAGTTATGAACCTTCAAAACCCTAAAAAACTTACCAGATTTTCCGCTGTGTTTAAACATCCAGAAAACTTTAACTAGATTTAAAAAAAAGGAAAACATAGGAACACAGCCAAAGCCTTTCTTTGATTTTTGATGAAAAAAGTAGTTAAGTCGGTCAAGTTTTGGAGAAGAAATCAGGGGACTACGAAACGTTGATTTTATAGGTATTTTTGGTCCAAGCTGCAGTTGTCTCTATCGCGCTCTGCGGGGGGATGTTCGGGCACTGCGCGACAGCAATAGATTTTACAAATACCTATTTTTCAATGCTCTCGCCCTTAGTGTTTCCTCTTAAGTTGCGCACGCTCTGTACTAAACTCGCAATGTTTTACAATCCGCGCGCGGCTCCCGTCCGACGCAGCGCAGGCCCTAAGCGCTTGTTTACGTAAACGCGCGGGCGCGGTCGCGAGCGCGGGCGCGAAATATTAAACATATGACGTAGTATCGAAGTGTTCACGTACGTTATTTCCTTGAATATGTCCCATAAAAAATTAGGGATCTCAAGTTGTAAATAGCTCGAATGGCTCTTTTCTGCAAAATAAATATTATTTCAATATCGGCAGCTGCACCCCATAGCAGCAGACCGTACCACATAATGCTATGAAAGTATCTAAAATAAACTAATCTCGCCGTTTCAACATCAGTTATCGATCTGATCTTTCTAACCGCATAGGCAGCCGAGTTAAGTCTTCCTGCCAAGGCCGCAATATGAGGACCCCATTGGAGCTTACAATCGAATGCTGGCCATACACCATCCTTCCTATGGCCTCCGTCCTCCTCCTCCTATCCTCCGTGTGTGGGCGTGGATTGGCATGACAAATCTTGTTGTCATGCCAATCCACGCCCACACACGGTCAATTCAGTTTTATCCAATCGATCGCTTCATGCTGATTTGACGATAGGCAGGATGGTGTATGGCCAGCATAAAGTTATTCCTAGAAACACAGTGGAGTTTACAGTTTGAATAACTTCTCCAGTCACAGTAATACTAGTATTTACCTGTCTGACATGAGGCATAGTTCACACACTTAGTTTTATTAGCATTGAGTAACAAATTGTTACTTGTGAACCAATTTAATATTTGTGAGAGGGCACTGCCTACATCGTCAGATCCTACATTTTTATGGCTTTTGGTTTCAAAGATCAAAGAAGTGTCATCTGCAAACAGTTCCGTCTCACAAAGGCTTTCAGTAAAGTAAGGCAGATCGTTAACGTATATTAAGAATAGGAGAGGTTCCAATATCGAGCCCTGCGGCACCCCCATCAATAGGGGGGCGCCGGAAGAGTCAGTACCATTAATATTAACTATTTGTAGTCTGCCCGTGAGGTATGATTGCTAAAGATCGATTGAACTTTTCGAGACACCATAATATCGCAATTTTGTTTAGTAAAATTCCGTAATCAGCACAATCAAAAGCTTTGGATAAACCATAAAAGATACCTATTGCGTCATATTTGCGCAGTGGCCTCACCTGTGCAGTTGCATAGAGAGCTTGGCGCGGAACTGCTTCCCGCAGCAGTCACACGCGTGCGGGCGGTCGCGCGTGTGCAGCGACGTGTGCGCGTCCAGCGCCGACTGCGAGATGAACCGCCGCCCGCACGGCGCGCAAGCGTGCGTCAGCGACGCGCTGTCGTGCATCAGGCGAGTGTGCGTCCACACGTCTACCACCACTGCCACGCCACAAACAGACACAACTCATTATCTCAGCGTATTCCCGATTGCATCCAATATGGAGCTCAGCTGGGTCCGCATCGACTATGATCGATCGCTTCGATTTTTGAATCTAGACAAGCCTGGTTATTACAATTGAGCGATTGCCATCTGACCTCCGTAAAAACAGAGAAAAGTATCAGCCTATAAATGTCCCGCTGCAGGGCAAAGGCTTCTGTTTGGCCTAAAGGTTGACTGGGACAGAATGCCATGAGGCATTAAATCCGCCTTTTGTATTCGTTTTTGTGCAATGAAGCTTAAATACATAAATAAAATAAAGGCCATCCTTGACATCAAGTTATCGTTACAAAGATGGGTACTGGCTTAATCACTATGCTTGCCAAATGCGGATTGGTGATCACAAAGGCAAGCTGTGTTCAAAAATAACGACACAAGGTTGAGCTCGACCAGGGAATTGAACCCAGGACCCCAAGATCTCAACCCAGTAACTAAACCAATAGACCATCAGGGTCACAGACATTTAATTAAAGAACATAGATACCGCAAGTACGTCAATTTGTATAAGAATCGAGCGTGCCATATTTTTCGTAACTACTGTGATGTAACGAGCGCGATTTAGTGATAGGAAGTGGAACCCGCCTACTTCGCCGATGTCGGCGCCACTCGGCTCACTCACGTCTCGACTCACGATTCGATTACATATAAATTGTATAGACAGAGGAATGAGATTAGAAAGTGGATTTTAAATAATTATAATTTATGGTGTCTGTAATTGTATTTTACTCGTATAATAAGTATATCAATAGTTTTTTTACTTTTAAGGCTATGGAAACCAACCCCCGTCCCCATAAAAAAAAACAGGGAACAAACTCTGGAAGCCAAACGACTTGCCAGTAAAGCTCGATATTTTAAAATGAAAGCGGATCCAAATCTGAGAGCTATTCAAAAAGAGAAAGAGAACGAAAATTACTTAAAAAAAAGAAACAAGCGTGTTGTAAGTGTAGATCAAAAATCTGTAGAGGAGCAAGAAAATTTATAGAGCAAATAGTGCTATATTTTGTTGGTCCATCCAATCTTTGTTTCCTGTTGCTTCAATCCATTGTTCTTTAATACATATTTGGATCATGTGGAAAACTAAAAAAAAAGAAACATTTACTAGCTCATTCTAATTAACATTCCTGTTTTCAAAATCGACTAGGTACCTATAATCGATTTTAATAAAAAATGTGTCTGTTGCAATTGATGAATAATTCATTTTAAAATAAATTACACATATTCAGATTACAAAATGACTTTCCGATGAAAGGAAACATCTTCGCTTTGTGGAGTTATCTTTTTCGTCACGGACCTGAAAGAAAGACGGACGTAACCTTGTCTAATCATGAGTGAAGCATAATAATGGCCGCCAGTTAAAGGCGTGTGCGTGATTTGAGGGTTGCCGTATAAATCTTCAATTTCCCTACTACTTAAATCTCGCAAACAAAACAGAGAGTAGAAACCGGGAGCTTAAGAATCATAATGTTGACCTATTAAACATAATTTCTATGACCACAGTGATAAGAAATAAAACACATGTTACGCATCTATAGAGAAGTGTATTATTTACAAATAACATTATTATTGACTACGTAAATTATAAGGTACAAACATTTGAAATATTGAGGACTTTTGGGTTTCCGATTCCGACCCACTACTCTAACCAAAGACTCCGTTTACAGTTCACTAGCTAGCACCGCGAACCAATTCTCATTTATTGTTTTGAATTTATAACATTAAAAAATAAAAACGCAACGTCGAGCACTTAAGAAACGTATTGTTGATTTTTTGAGACGTATCTTAGTGCAAGTGGTAGCCACTTTACAATCATAATATTAATCTTATTTGTTGTATAAAAATGACGAAACCTGATTTTACAAAGCCCGAGCGCAATAAATACAGATCACCCCATATTAAGGGAAATTTCCCCGTAAAAAAAGTGGCAACACTGTTGCATTTTGCCTCTAGAATTTCCGTCACAGTAATTAAATGAATTAAAAAATATATATCGAGAAACTCATAACTTACGTTTTATAGGTGATTCCTTGTGATTTTTTAAGTTTTCTCACGAAGTTTTTACAAGATTTGACAACGCAAGACGGCATTTTATTGTCATCACAACGATTGCAGTAATAAGTGTCAATGTCGCTGTCGCGCGGGGTTAAATAGCTGCGGAGTGGATGACCTAGTGTGTTTGTGTGAGTGTAGGTCGTGTACAACAAACGAAAGTGGAGGTCCTTGCATGCTTCACTGTTTTTTAGTGTGAGGTTACGTCCGTCTTTCTTTCAGGTCCGTGTTTTTCGTATTGTTTTTGCAGTTTAAAATAGCACAAATCGTCATTTTTTGCGATATAGTCTGACGTTTAACTTAGGTAACGGTCAGCGCGGGACTTAAGCTAAGAATCGGCACATCAGTACTGGGGACTGAAGCTGGGCACGCGAAGTAGCTACACTTGCGGTATCTATGTTCTTTAGATGTCTGTGATCAGGGTGTTGAAGCAAAAAGAAAATACACAGAATATAGTTTGACAAAGCAAGCACCGGCTTGTGTTTTACAGGTGTGAAGGGGAAACTAGAAGAGTTTAGTGGGGAGTGAGATGAACGACTTTCACCAGATATCAAATGGAGGATTTTGTAAGACATTTATAAGTTAATATCCTCAACACATTAGAATGTAACCCAAGGGCTTCTCACACTTCTAAGCTTGCATTAATTCATCTATTTAAAGTTCACTTGTAAAATTACTTATCATAGAAAAAAAAATAAAAAATAAAAATATGACATAATTATGATTGTTGAAATAAATGATTTCTATTCTATACCAAGCCAATTTATATGTATCATTCAAGATCTTGAAGATGGTAGTTTTAATAGAAAATTTTAAATGGAATGAGTGTGCATAAAGCATTAAGATCGCTTTATGCACGGTGGACAAGATGTAATTTAAATAAAATAAGATAGTGGCAGACATGGTAATAGGTACTTAATTAGAATAAAATAATAACAAAATATTCTCAAATTTCTGGGTTTACCAGGTATACTTACATTTATTACAAACAGGACAAGTCTTTTTAATTCCTAGGTGTTTAGTTTTAATATGTTTATTCCGTGAGGTACATGTTGCAAATGTCTTGTCACAAGACTTGCACGAGTACCTCTTGCGCGCCGATGCAGGCATGTGTTGGATTGCATGTTCTCTCAAGTTCTTCACAGTTTTGCCACATTCCTCACACACTTGGGCTATTGCTACAGTTTTCTTCTTCTTTGTAGTACCTGGTGGTCTACCTCTTTTACCTCTTTTTTGTTTGACAGGTGCTAGAAGCATTGCAAAATACATATAAGTAATTAGTGTACAGTAAAACATAAAATCAGTCTTTTTAACAAATGCTTATTGATATTTTACTAGTCATAAAAAGAGCATACTTTTTGCATACCTGGTTTTACTAACAAGATATCACATAATATTATATGATTCAATGTTCTGTGGACACTTATAAGGAAAAACTATACATATATTATATACAAAGTTCTAAACAGACAATATATATATAAAAAATACCCACTATTCTCTTTGATCTCATCTATTGAATCTTCGGGAACAAATTCATATTTAATTTTCTTTATTACACTCAGGAACTCATTATCCGATTGGCAGTCGCTCTCATTTTCTTGTTCTTTAGAAGATGGTTCTAGTTTTACATGAAAGACATTGTTGTCAGCTTCATCTTCCCAAGATGATTCATTTTCACTCTTGATATTATCATCTCGGACATATACTTCATTCTTGATACAGCCTTCTGTTACCGCTGTTTTTAAATATGCATCATTTTTTAATGCCAATAGTTTGAACTTATAGAATGACATAATTTTTTTAAAACATTTTAAACAAAGCTTTGTACTAATTTGTGAATCTTCTTCCACCTAAAACATATAAATAATTATGTAAATAACAGACAGTGGATTTTACTGTGGCAGTGATTTTTAATTCTTATTTTTTATTTAACAGTCACTGTGTAAATTAACTTAAATAAGCCACGGACTTGAAAGTCCGTGAAAAAAGCCTTAGACTAAGCCTTAAACACACATTTAAGTTAGAATAAGACAGTCGTTTTTAAATATTCATGAGATAAGTGACTGTCACTGTTTTAATTATCTCTGAATATTTTACTGAAAGAAAATGTTTGTTGTCAATTTGGCATAGTTCGTACTTTACCTTAATATTTAAACAAAAGAAAATAATATCCGAGCAAGTATCTTCATGTTGCGTTTGGAGATCTGATATATTTTTAAAAGTTTCACTTGAGAGACAAGTCCTACAGATGGATGCCGTTTCCATTACTAAATGTTTAAGTTAGCCGCGAGATAATCACAAGTAAATGATTCACATTATTAAATTTAAAACAAGCTCTTGTTTGGTGACAAGGAAATTCACTCATATACCTTAATGTTACTTAGATACTTATAAGGCTTATAAAATAAATTGTTTGGCTCTAAGCTTGCACAGTACTCCAATATCATTAATATCAATAATGCTTGAATAATTGGCTTGTTTTATTAACAAAAGCTAAACTTTACACATGAAAATTCACATCACACGTTTGTTTAGGTGGCGAACAAGAAATGTCAAAATGACAATGACATTTACGATTACGTTCTGAAACCACACAGAAAGATCAGAGATTCGATCAGATTATGTTATGTGCGTTACTCTAAGCGGAAAGTTCAAAATATTAGCACGTCTAGAGATGAAACAATATAGAATAATTTGTGCATTATATGCTGTAAATGTGCACTAAATATAAAATTTGTGCCTAGTGGGGTTTCTGAGATATTAATGAAAATACGATTCCGCCAGCGTAACGCTTGAAAACGTTATCCTGGCGGAACGATTTTTACCTATTGGTCCTAGGACAATTTTAAGTAGCATAAAAGATAGCTTAAATTTGTGCCCTAAAGTAGCCAAGCAGCGGCATTTGTGCCCGCCGTAGTTTTTGAGTAATTGCAAATGCCGCTGCAGTAACGTTTGGCTTATTTTCCATATCTTCAGAACAGCTGAACGTACAGAAATGTTTTTTTGTGAGAAGATGCCTTGTAATTTGTGCAAAGGGGATTGCCAGCAAGCCATAGTAACTTAGGCCCAGAGTGCACAACATATTCAATCACATGAATAAAATCTAAATATTCGTACTTGATTTGTCGTCTTCTTCTTTTTTCAGTAGAAGTCGGAAAAAACATTTATAAATTATTTAATATTTCAACGACTATATCCTTTACATTTCATTAATGACGTATGTTTATACCGGTCCGAAACTTACTTTTTTATATTGCGTTAATCGATAAAGCGGAAAATATTTTATAAATTGTTATATAATACTATTAAAGACCAATTTATAAGTCTATATTTATTAATAATAATAAATTAGTATAAAACTACTTTTTATAATTATTATTATTTCACACTATAAAATGTTTACCGCTATATCGAAAAACGTAATTAATTTCGGACCAACCAAAAAGAAGAATAAAAATAAATGATCAATGTCAGTGGCCGATGCACAAACCGTGCAGTGCCAAGAAAAAATAAAAAAAAAGTATCGGTCCGAAATTAATTTACGTTTTTCGTTAATGCGGTAAATATTTTATAGTGTTATTTATTAATTATTAATATTATAAAAGGTAGTTTTAAAACAATTTATCATTATTCATAAATATAAATTTATTATTTGGTCTTTAATAATATTATTTAACACTTTATAAAATATTTACCGCTATATCGAAAAACGTAATTAAAAATAAACTATTTCGGACTAATTTCTTATTTAATATCTTAGAGTAGAACATATGGAGATGCCCTATTGATCTATACAAAGAATTGCTTATATGAATATACATCGAATCGACACTTGCCTTACAAATATATACTTATCTCTTTTCATCTAAGTGATTGTTGCGTATGAAAAAAGAGACAGATATCTTTGCATTGTACCCATTTTGGCAACACTTTTTAGTGACGTCACACAGTTTTTGACGCGTGCCGGTTTCGCCATATTGTGTTCCAGCTAGTGATGTGGCACAATATTTTTTTGTATCGATACGTTTTAGATAGTTATATTCTGCAATGGTATATTTCTGCAGATTTCCTGTAAGTGAAACATTAAAGAAGAAATCGATAGAGTTAATAGGTGGGGAAAATATAAATCCGCGACATAAAATAAGGCACGTTTGCTCGCTACACTTCAACGAATACTGGTTTTACAGAACTCTCGACATAACAAGATTACGTGATGGTAGTATGAAACAGTACAGTATCTTCACTTTATCTTCTGTTTAGGATTTTTGGAAAAATGTAATAGGTTTATTAACCATGTGAAGTTGAAATTTCCATTATAATATATATAACTAACCTATTGTTATATTAAGGCACTGCATCATCATTATTTTGTGATAGGAAAATAAGAAACTATTTATAGATTTCTAACAAAATATGTGCATTTATGATCGACACGTAAACTTGTATCGATAAATATATCGATATACAATATTGGTTGCACTACGGTCGGGCGCTATCATTGGTGGCGCCATTTTGTGTTCCAACTTTAGGTATACACGTTTTGTACCTACTTAGGGCATCTCCATGTGTTCTACTCAAAGTTTAATATCAAACATCAGAAGTGACATGTAAACATCATGTAAAGGAAAAATCGTTGAAATATGTACTTAATTATTTATAATTGTTTTATGCAACTTATACTGAAAAAAGAAGAAGACGACAAATCAAGTACGAATATTTAGATTTCATTCATGAAATTGAATGTGTTGTGCACTCTGGGCCTATTTTCGGCGTTTCCCTTTGTGGCTTCATAGTTATTCCAAAGAAATACATAGTTAATGATTTAAAAAAGATTTTCTAAAAAACGAAAACAGCCTCTACCTCTTGAACTACTTACGATAGGCGCTGAATGTCTCAAGTAGCTGATGCCTATAAGATACAAGGTTCTTCTGACAAAATTTTATAACCCTACGTCTAATATTGACGAAATAAATCAACTTTTTGAACTGAAAACTGTTTACTTATTTCAAGCCGCAAATAAGGGAGTTTGAATAACGTAACGATTCCCATTTTTTGTCAAAAATCTGTGCCTTTATTCAAATAGACACATACTAAATTTACCACATAAATCTGATTTATTTCAATAAATAAATCATAAATGTTTCTGTTACCAAAAGTGTCGTTCATATTCAATATACTCTCTGGTGTCGTTCTTAGACAGCTTCACAATTTTGACACTAGGGGCGCTAGTAGAATCTTTGCATCGCTACTTCCTCTGTCGCGGGTACATCCTGGGTACATCCATACCTATCATCATGACCTCCAGGGCAGTAGCGTAGCGATGGGGGGGGGGGCGGTCCGCCTCGGGCGACACTTTTTAGGGGGCGGCAAAATTTTACAAAAGGGCGGCAGAATTGTCTTCCACCCCCCCGCTGCATGTCTGTTTGCCAACGAGAGGAGCAAAAAAAAAAAAGGGGCGGCAGAATTGTCTTCCGCCCCGCGGCGTTGCAATCCTATTGGTTAATATTTCTCCGTTTCTCCGTTCCGCTGCCTCGCTCCGCACCGGTGGACAGGCAGCCTAAGGAAGTTGTCAATCGACTCGACGACTGAATAAAGATACTAATTGTAAACGATTTAACATGAGAAAAATTAAACTGAAGTGAAATTTACAAGTAATGGATAGATGGGCTCAGTACAAAATAAATGATTTTTTATTTCGTCGTATTATTTATATTTTTAAGGTTGGTTATCAGGTTCAGGTGGCGCTCGTGGGCGGTGTACTCGTGAGTCTTGCGGTTGTCGGAGCGGCCGAATTTCATGCCGCAGTATCTGCAGGGATGCTTCTTTTCTTTGGTGTGGCTTAGCATGTGTGCACGCAAGTATCTGGAAAGAAGAGATAATAAGGATGATCTAAGATCTAAGTTCCAAGCAATAAATTAAAAAGGACAACATTTGAAAACGAAACTTGTACAAAAATTTAAACTTAAATCGTCCACCGATACCATAAAATAGGAAATGGAAACAAAATGGATCTTCCACGCAAATTAACCGCTCGTCTTTGGAAGTACCTGCATACCTCCACCTTTTAGAGAAGACTAAAAAGGGAAGTTCCTTTTTCTGCTGCCAACGTTATGTTTTCTATTCAATTACGGGTGGGTCGGTAAGTATCCATAGGCGATTTTTACCGCTTTTAGACGAGCCGTATGCTTGAACGCCACACTCGAGGTTAGAAAACACTTAAAATCTAAAATATTCTATAAAATTACACTTGAAAATCAAAAGGCTCGATAATCAATGAGCCTTCAGGCAGCACATTGAGCGACACTTTCTGGTGAAGTGTCCCTCAATGGAATAGGCCGCAGTGGCGAGACTTAGTGTCAGTACACACGAGCAGCAAAGTGTCGACGTAGGTACTGCCGACGTGCTGCAGACGTGCCGCCGACACTTTGCTTCTCGTGTGTACGGACGCTAAGTCCCGACTGGCGCGCGGGCGCAGCGGGGCACCCGACCCGGCCGGGTATGGCCGTTACGTCACGGTTATCCGTGTGACGTATCGAGCGATAGGGCAACTCAGTGCGCGTGTCGATATCGACTATTGACATCGACTATCGACAAACTGATATGCACCGCGGCGTGTTTTATTTGTGTTTATATTAATAATTATAATATGTATATATAATAATAAGTGTAGTAATATAATTGTTTAGTGTTAAGGAATAGTTTAAGTTAGAATAAGTTTTATTATTATTAAATATTGTAAATATTCATTTTAGTCTTGTATATTTTATATTTTAAATACTGTTTAATTATAAATATTGAATGATGTAGGAAGTAGCCTACACCATTTTACTCAACAAGAGCTAATGTTCAGGGGTATTCTTACCGAGGACTGGCGAAAGTCTTAGTGCAGAGAGTGCAGGCATGCGGTTTGACGTCCGAGTGCACTGCGCGGTGGTAGTTGAGGATGGTCCATCTTCCGAACGACTTGTTGCACTCTGAACATTTGTACGGTTTCTCTTTAGTGTGGATCCTGTGGGATAGTAAACATAATAATGATAACTCGATCAATACAACCCAATTTATAAACCGGATGGCGCATTTGGAATCGTGGATTTCAATCCCACCCGGGATAAACGAGTGATGAACACACACGCTTATCCTATCGATTCTAACCAATTAGTTTTGTTATTTAATTAATAATCAAACAAAAATTATTTCAATTCAGTACTTTAATTTCAATTACATGTACTTAATTTTAACTACTGTACTTTAATAACTTGAGTTGATAATTACAATTTGTAATTGTAATTGTTAATTGCAATTACTCAATTATATTTCTTTCAATCATTTTCTTGTGTTGAAGGTTCCAAATGACAACATAAATACACTCACCGGCAATTAAACTTGGCCACTGGGCTTTTTTCATACAAAACATGGTAACTTTAACGTCTCATAGATAGAAAACTATTTGCAGCTGTGCAATGATTATTACGTCAATGGAGAGGCCAAACGCCCAATTGTCGAATCACAGTTTCAAAAATTCCCAAAAACCGCTCAATTTGTTTTCAAGTTAATTGGGCGTTTGGCCTCTCCATTGACGTAATAATCATTGCACAGCTGCAAAAAGTTTTCTATCTATGAGACGCTAAAGTGACCATGTTTGTATGAAAAAAGCCCAGTGGCCAAGTTTTATTGCCGGTGAGTTTAGATAATAATGTATTACAGTTTATCAGCAACAGCAAATGTACAGTACATCTATCTACTGTAATCTGTCTTGCAGTTTAAATTGAAATAGATATATATTAATTGTGAGATTTTTACAGATGAGAGTAGATTAATGTGCTTCTTACTTCTTCTTAGCGAGTCGATGGCTAAATTTTACCAGACCAGTACTCCGCCACCCAAACAGCATTACTGTTAGCGCGCAGCAAGTCTTCCTGAACACATGTGTCAGGGCACGCGGGACAAGAAAGCAGATGGGCCATGCTTTGCGGGGAGGCACCACAGTCACACGTGTTTTTGGCTGGATCTATGTATCCCCAGTTCGTCAGGTTTTCCTTGCAACGGCCGACTTGAGTCCTTAATCTGTTGAGGGTCTTCCACGTTTGCCACGGCAGGTCATGGCCGGGTGCTAAGCCTTCACGAGGGGGGTATAGAGAAAGGGGATGTTCCTCCTTCCACTTTTCTCTCCTAACTAGGCCTGGGTCGTCGGTGAAAATAGGGACAACTTTCTTGTGGAAGGACCTTCGACTCTTAAGTCGCTGACGGACAGGCACATAGCCGTGCATAGGGTGACGAGGATCTCGTTCTCCCTTGGCTCTTTCGATAGAGCTAGCGACTTCCCTTCGAACCCTTGGCGGGGCAATACCGGCCAGGGAATATAGCATTTTTACCGGGGTCGGCTTAAGGCAGCCCGTAATTACGCGGCAAGTTTGGTTAAGAGCTATATCCACCTGACTAGCATGCACGGAACGACTCCACACAGGGCATGCAAACTCGCCAGCCGAATAGCAGAGCGCCAGACCGGTAGTTCGCAGAACATGCGGTGAGGCTCCCCATCTTGATGATATGAGTCGCTGAAGAAGGCTGTTACGTGCGGTGACTTTCTTTCTCACGTTCTCACAGTTAGCCTTGTAAGTCAGCGTTCTGTCCAAGATAACACCCAGGTATCTGGGATATGGAGCATGACCGATAGGGACCCCTTGCCACAAGATGTTAAGAGTGTTTCTTACTGTAGCCAGGTGAGTACAAACCTTAGGTGTCTTTGAAGACAAGCTTTCCTCAAGAAGCTCTTAGAACAAAATTGGCAAAGGTGGGATTTTTCTTTGTAGTGAACTTGCTGCCTGAAAGAAAACAAATCCATAATTATTATTCTAAATACCAGAAAAAAAAATAACTTTGTATGCCTGCCCAATATGCCTACATGCTTCAAACATTGCAAGTGTTGGTTTAGATCCCTGTTTTGTATATACTGACTTGTTGCATGCATGTGCATAGATTATAATTAGGGAATCCAATTCCGCATTTGCGGGATCCCGCATTTGCGGGATAAATGCGGGATCCCGCACCTTTTTTGCGGGATCAGAAATGCGGGATTACTCATGCGGGATCCCACACCTTCGCGGGATTCAAAAATATATAAATATAATTAAGATAAATGGGCTCGGAAGACGTTCTGATTATTTAATTTATTTAAGCCCCTTCCAGCACAAACTAATTATAAAAACATAGCCATAGCCAAATTACAATGATTAAACAATGATTGCCACACTAGGCTAAGCCTGTGTCGTGGCAAACAAATCAATTTAAGATACCCATAAAAATGCGGCTAGGAACATTTAGTTTAAAATATAACTAGAGCTATACATACATATTATCGTGCATATTATATAACTTTAGTAAGCTTGAAATTATAAAGGATTACGAAAGTTACATTTAACTTATATAATTAATAATGTTTAAATTATAAAGGATTACAAAAGTTACATTCAACTTATATAGGTAATTAATAATGTTGTTTATAAAAAAGAAAAACTACAAAGTTGCGTGCAAATTGTACTGAGGTAAGCTTTGGTAAACAAAAACATCAGCAGGAGCATGAATTTATTCTTAAATGGGGTTGGTGCAATTTCAATCATGTGAAAAAAGATTTATGCCACAATTCTAACTATAGACTCCGACTGTTCATAAGTCCATGACAACAGTAAATCACAAAGTCTTTTCTTGGCTTGATAGACTGAGCACTGGCTGATATCAGCCAAATTGGCTAGTCTATTGTAAATCCGTGGGAAAAGAAAAGGGAAAAACTTTTGCGCAAAGGCTGTCCTGACTTGAGTCACAGGCAATTTGAATTTTCTTCTATTTAGAAGTTCCTTATATGATGGTAGGCCAATTGCGTATTTATGCATAAATAATGTAGCTCTCAATAGATACAATCTGCGAACACTAAGGACTAACGTATCTTCATAAAGTTTCGAGGTAGGGTAACGCCGAGGTTTTCCTAGGCTCACTTTCAAGACAGCTCTCTGTGCTCTCTCTAAGACAATGATAACAGAGGATGAAATACCACCCCACGCCAATATGCAATAATTAATAAGAGGTTGGCATAGTGCCAAATAAACTGATTTAAGGATAGTGCCGTCAGTGTTATCCCGCAAAAGCCTCATAGTGTAAATAAGTTTTCGGACCCTGCCTGCAGTTAGTGATATATGAGACCTAAAATTAAGATTTTCATCTATATTTATACCAAGATATTTTAATGACATAACTCGTTCTATGGTGCCACAATTACATACCAGGGGATTCGAGTATCGACGAGAAATAGATGTACAATTTTGCTGATGCACTTTTATATCTTGGAGTTCTGATAACGGTCTAGAGGTACCTTTTTTATGGAAACAAACGAATTGAGTCTTAGAGACATTTAAAGTCAAGATATTATTATTTAGCCAATTCATAATTATTTGCATACCCGAAGTGGCCAGTTGGTACGCTTCCTCCCACGATTGACCGTAAAACAATACGGCAGTGTCGTCTGCGTAGCACAAGATTTTGCTATTTGGAATATGAATGGACATGATGTCATTTATATACGAGATAAACAAAGTGGGACCCAAAATGCTCCCTTGTGGGACTCCGCAGTTGATCATGTTGAGTTTACTTATTTCATCACCAATCCTGACACACTGTTGTCTTCCTGACAAGTAACTTGAGAACCAATCAAGGGCTAAACCACGGATTCCAAAGAACTCTAATTTTTTGAGTAAGATAGGAACAGAAACTGAAGATAGGAACAGAATTAATAAGTGATTTAACAACTTTCCCATAGAACTCGTGACTTTTCTATAGATTTTGTATAAAAAATAATTTTGTTTTCAGTTTTTAACTTACAGCTAAATTAATTTTTAATTTCTATTTTAATGTACGAAATTACGAATGTGAACGTAATCAATGTCGGTTCAAGTACTCTACGACTAGGGATGCGGATTTCCCTACGGCGGCAACAAGATAAGATCAATCTAAAAGTTGGTACTTTAATACAAATATATTAGAAAAAATTCAATTGGTCCAGGTATCAGGCGGGACTCGAACCCACGTCCCTCGCTGTCCGGGCGAGTGCACTACCAACTATGCTACCGAGACCTTAGTGGACCCGTTGAATTTCTTCTAGTATTGATTTACGCTACGGCAGCGCCATCTCTTCAACGTTGCAGTAATTACTACTTACAACATCCGAATGGAATACTTTTACAAGTATTTACCAATCTTTGAGAAGAGATTATTTTTACATTATTTTTTATTATAATTTTTAAAGCATATTGCCTGCTTAATGGCGATATTAATACAAATATATTAGAAAAAATTCAATTGGTCCAGGTATCAGGCGGGACTCGAACCCACGTCCCTCGCTGTCCGGGCGAGTGCACTACCAACTATGCTACCGAGACCTTAGTGGACCCGTTGAATTTCTTCTAGTATTGATTTACGCTACGGCAGCGCCATCTCTTCAACGTTGCAGTAATTACTACTTACAACATCCGAATGGAATACTTTTACAAGTATTTACCAATCTTTGAGAAGAGATTATTTTTACATTATTTTTTATTATAATTTTTAAAGCATATTGCCTGCTTAATGGCGATATTAATACAAATATATTAGAAAAAATTCAATTGGTCCAGGTATCAGGCGGGACTCGAACCCACGTCCCTCGCTGTCCGGGCGAGTGCACTACCAACTATGCTACCGAGACCTTAGTGGACCCGTTGAATTTCTTCTAGTATTGATTTACGCTACGGCAGCGCCATCTCTTCAACGTTGCAGTAATGCAGGCGCCCGGACAGCGAGGGACGTGGGTTCGAGTCCCGCCTGATACCTGGACCAATTGAATTTTTTCTAATATATTTGTATTAATATCGCCATTAAGCAGGCAATATGCTTTAAAAATTATAATAAAAAATAATGTAAAAATAATCTCTTCTCAAAGATTGGTAAATACTTGTAAAAGTATTCCATTCGGATGTTGTAAGTAGTAATTACTGCAACGTTGAAGAGATGGCGCTGCCGTAGCGTAAATCAATACTAGAAGAAATTCAACGGGTCCACTAAGGTCTCGGTAGCATAGTTGGTAGTGCACTCGCCCGGACAGCGAGGGACGTGGGTTCGAGTCCCGCCTGATACCTGGACCAATTGAATTTTTTCTAATATATTTGTATTAATATCGCCATTAAGCAGGCAATATGCTTTAAAAATTATAATAAAAAATAATGTAAAAATAATCTCTTCTCAAAGATTGGTAAATACTTGTAAAAGTATTCCATTCGGATGTTGTAAGTAGTAATTACTGCAACGTTGAAGAGATGGCGCTGCCGTAGCGTAAATCAATACTAGAAGAAATTCAACGGGTCCACTAAGGTCTCGGTAGCATAGTTGGTAGTGCACTCGCCCGGACAGCGAGGGACGTGGGTTCGAGTCCCGCCTGATACCTGGACCAATTGAATTTTTTCTAATATATTTGTATTAATATCGCCATTAAGCAGGCAATATGCTTTAAAAATTATAATAAAAAATAATGTAAAAATAATCTCTTCTCAAAGATTGGTAAATACTTGTAAAAGTATTCCATTCGGATGTTGTAAGTAGTAATAACTGCAACGTTGAAGAGATGGCGCTGCCGTAGCGTAAATCAATACTAGAAGAAATTCAACGGGTCCACTAAGGTCTCGGTAGCATAGTTGGTAGTGCACTCGCCCGGACAGCGAGGGACGTGGGTTCGAGTCCCGCCTGATACCTGGACCAATTGAATTTTTTCTAATATATTTGTATTAATATCGCCATTAAGCAGGCAATATGCTTTAAAAATTATAATAAAAAATAAGTTGGTACTTTATCATTTCTTCATAAGCTTTCTTTACCATTTTTTCAGAAAAATTTAAGCGTTTTTATGCCTCTAAAACCAATCAATAAGTTCAATTGTTAAATCCAAAGATGTTGCTTAAAATAAAAACTGCATACTTAAAAATATCAATCCCGCAAATCCCGCGGGATCTGCGGAATTGAGGACCTCAATCCCGCGATTCAGATTAATTTGAATTTTGAATATAATTATCAAATTAATCTGAATCTCTGAAGTGCCACTACCGCCGAATTTGAATGGTTGCTATCTATCGAGGAGAACCGGCAAGAAATTTGATAGAACTCTTATTAATACAATCTCCATTTGGATACTTTTAATAAGTCAAACAGTTTTCTAGGTTGAAGTAGAATTTAAAATTTCACTTGGATTGGGTCCCAGCCGAACAGTCCTATAGGTTGACCATTATAAGTAAGACATATAATATGTCAGCAATCAGTTCTCTCAATCGTATCAAAGGGAATGTCCCGCCACTAAAATGTTTGTATCAAATGTTTTTGCAGTGGTTAGACCTGTACTGGCTCGTCAATCGCAGACATCACAATAAAACCACTTTAGGGGGAAGAAGTGGGGAACTTTAGTGTGTAATGAGACGATATATATTTGCTCATGAGTCCGACACACACTTGCAGTCTCGCTAGTCTATCTATGTCCGTGGGCGACCCAGTACTCCCTGCGTGGCCTCACCTGTGCAGTTGCAAGGCGAGCTTGGCGCGGAACTGCTTCCCGCAGCAGTCACACGCATACAGGCGGTCGCGCGTGTGCATCAGGCGAATGTGCTTCCTCACGTCTAACACCGCTGCCACGCCACAAACAGACAAAAGTCATCATCATCATCTCAGCATATTCCCGGTTGCATCTAGTATGGAGCTCAGGGTCCGCTTTGTCTATGATCCTACATAGATTCGACGAGCCTATTTATTATGTAGCGATTACCATCAGACTTCCATAATCCTTCCAATCTTTACATAAAGTTATCGTTACAAAGATGGGTACTGGCTTAATCACCACGCTTGCTCAATGCGGATTGGTGATCAAAAACCTAAACTCTGTCCGAAAATACCGACACAAAGTTAGCTCGACCTGGGAATTGAACCCAGGACACCAAGATCTCAACCCGGTACCTAACAAATGTAAACCAATAGACCATATCGGGGCCAAAATACACAGAAAATAGTCTGAGGTGTCAGAACATATATGGGCCGGTTGGTAAATCCGACGAAGCAAGCACTGGCTTGTCTTTTACAGGTGTGAAGGGGAAACTAGAATTTTTTTGCTCTAGATATCGAATGGAGGATTTAGTAAGACTTTTAGAAGTTAATATCCTTAACACATTAGAATGTAACCCAAGGGCTTCTCACACTTCTAAGCTTGCATTAATTCATCTATTTTAAGTTCACTTGTAAAATAACTTATCATAGTTGCAGACATGGTAATACTTAATTAGAATAAAATAATAACAAAATATTCTGAAATGGTTTCTGGGTTTACCAGGTATACTTACATTTGTTACAAACAGGACAAGTCTTTTTAATTCCTAAGTGCTTGGTTTTAATATGTTTATTCCGTGTGGTACTTGCTGCAAACGTCTTGTCACAAGACTTGCATGAGTACCTCTTGCGCGCCGATGCAGGCATGTGTTGGATTGCATGCTTTCTCAAGTTCTTCACAGTTTTGCCGCATTCCTCACACACTTGAGCTATTGCTACAGTTTTCTTCTTCTTTGTAGTACCTGGTGGTCTACCTCTTTTACCTCTTTTTTGTTTTGCAGATGCTAGAAGCATTGAAAAATTAGTTTACGGTAAAAATAAAAAGTAAAACTAATCTTTTTAACAAGTGCTCATTGATATTTTACTAAAAGAGCATACTTTTTGCATACCTGGTTTTACTAACAAGATATCACATATTATATTATTCAATGTTCTGTGGACACTTATTAGGAAAAACTATATACTAAGTTCTAAGCAGAAAATCTTCTTCTTCTTCTTCTCAGCATATCTGAGTCCACTGCTGGACATATGCCTCTTGCATGGTTTTCCACAGTGTGCGTGATGCGGCGTATCTTGTCCAGGTCGGCCCTGCCGTCTTCCTCAAATCGTCCGACCATCTGGCTGCTGGTCTGCCCACGCTTCGTCTTCCTGTCCGGGGTACCCAGTGCATGGCTATGTGGCTCCATCTATTATCATCTCTGCGGCAGATATGTCCGGCCCATTGCCATTTCAGTTTCGCAACTCTTACCCCGATATCGGTGACTTTAGTGCGTTGGCGTATGTCTTTGTTCCGGACTCTATCTCGCAAAGAGACTCCTAGCATAGCCCTTTCCATTGCTCTCTGCGCTACCCTGAGTTTATGTATAACCCCAGCAGTAAGCGTCCACGTTTCGCAAGCGTAGGTCATAACTGGAAGGACGCATTGGTCAAAGACACGTGTCTTCAGAGCTTGTGGGATCTTTGAGTCGAAAACGTCCCTCAGCTTCCCGTATGCTGCCCAGCCAAGCTGTATACGCCTATCGATTTCTGCATCAAGTGAGTCCCTTCCAAGTCTGATTTTCTGGCCAAGGTAAATGTATTCGTTCACTTGATTTATTGCTTTGCCTTCAATCGATATAGTTGCTGTTTGACTCGAGCCTATCCACTTCGTCTTCTCAGAATTCATTTTTAGCCCTACGCGTAGTGAAGCCTGGCTTAGGTCGTTAAGCATCTTCTCCAGCTCCTCAGATGACTGTGCGAGGATCACGATGTCATCGGCAAAACGGAGGTGGCTCAAACATTGTCCGTCCACATTTATACCATTATTTGTCCAGTCCAAAGTTTTGAAGACGTCTTCGAGTGCATTAGTGAATAGCTTTGGTGATATTACATCTCCTTGGCGTACACCTCTTTTAATAGGGATAGTCGTAGTACTACCCTGGACTTGGACAGACATAGTCGCTGACTGGTACAGGTTTTTCAGCAGGTGGATGTATCTGTAGTCAACCCGGCAACGCTGTAGTGAATCAAATACAGCCCAGTGTTCTACCGAGTCGAACGCTTTTTCGTAATCCACGAACGCAAGGTAAAGTGGTTGGTTGAACTCGCTGTTTTTCTGTATCACCTGCCTTAGCGTGAATATGTGGTCCAACGTGCTGAAACCACCTCTAAATCCCGCTTGCTCTCTAGGTTGGTGTTCATCGAGCCGGTTGGTAATTCGTGTCGTGATTACACGGGAGAACACTTTATAAATCTGGCTTAGTAGGGCAATCGGGCGGTAGTTTTCAAGTTTTGTCTTGGAGCCTTTCTTGTGGAAGAGAATGACGAGACTGTTCTGCCAATCGGAAGGTATGGTACCTGTGAATAGCGCTTCGTTAAATATTCGCCGGAGTTCCTGCAGGACTGGCCTTCCACCTGCCTTAAGCAGTTCCACAGTTATACCGTCCTCTCCGGGTGCTTTATAATGTTTAAGTTTTTTCAGCGCTAGTTTTAGTTCGTAGGTGCTGATTTCAGGGATATCCTCAGTATAATGTCGTGTCAGAGGCGCACGCTTGTCTGCAGTATCCACCAGGGTTGGTGCAGTTGCCTGTGTACTGTAGAGGTTGCAATAGAACCGGTTCACTAGGTTCAATAGCCCAAGCGTGTCAGTAACTATTTCACCCTCGTTGTTCTCTAGTTTAGACAGTTGGCTACTACCATTGCTTGTGGCTCTGCTAAAGATTTTGGGCCCTCGGTGTTTCTCTATTAGGGCTTTTATCCTTTCGGTATTCCTTCTGCGTATGTCTCGCCTTACTGACTTTGTGATCAACCTGTTTAGATCTCGGTGTTCCTGGGAGTTATATCCGTTGCTGTTTAAGTTCCTACGCTTTTCCATCAGCAGTTCAGTCTCTGGGGTAAGAATGTCTTTTGCCCGCGAAGTTTTGATGAACACCTCTTTGGCTGTTGTCGTGACAGTGGAAGTAAACAGTTTGTATTTTGCGTCTAGGCTTTCTTCGAAGAATTCAGCGACAGGTCTTTTGAGTGCTTCTTCCAGTTTTCGCTCAAAGTTCTCGTGAACGCCATTTGGGATGTGTAGACTAGCTAATGGCTTTTTGAGAAGTTTCCTCCTTTCTAGTCTTGTATTTATCTTTACAGTACTTCGCACTAGCCTGTGGTCGCTCATTTTTAACTTTTTGAGGACAGTGACGTCTGTGATTATATGTTTTTTATCAGTACATATGAACTCAATTTCATTTTTGGTTTTTCCATCTGGGCTTGCCCAGGTCCATTTTCTTTGTTGTTTTTTATAGAAGAAAGAGTTCATAGCAAAGAACTTCCTCGATTCTAGGTAGTTAATTAGAGTTTGTCCTCTCGAATTCCTAGTTCCAAACCCAAAGCTGCCTATGCAAGATTCATCCTCTCTCCTCACGCCAATCTTTGCATTAAAATCACCCATGATTATGTTGTAATGAGCTCTCTTTCCCCTGGACAGTGCCCTATCAACGTCCTCATAGAAAATCTCAAGATCCGTCTCAGAGTGTGATGATGTTGATGCTGGGGCATATATCTGGATGACTTTGATGGAATATCGCTTATTTATATTAAGGATGGCATAAGCTACACGTGGAGATATGCTGCAGAGTTCTGTAATATTGTTTGCGATTCTGCGATTTATGAGGAAGCCAACACTGCCAACAGCTGAATTTGTATCTCCTGTATAGTAGAATACATTCCCCGAGTTCAGTCTAATTGTGTCTTCTCCCCCACGTCGGATTTCACTCAGTCCCAAGATGTCCCACTTTATTCCCGTTAGGTCATTTTCCAGCTCCTCCAATTTCGCTTGCAATCTCAGAGTCCTTGTATTGTACGTAGCCAAGTATAGTTTAGTGTGGCAGCCGTATCTCTTCCAGAGATTCTTAGCACCCCCTGCTCCACCGTGACCTTGGCCGCTGCCTTGACCAGGAATAGTGGAGCTGCTGGGTACTGGGGGCCTTAGTTTTGTGTACTTTTCCATGAAGGTTTGTTGCCGTTATTTCACCGCGTTGGCAAGACGTCTTGGTGAGTCAGACCTTTTTGAGGTGATTTAGTACCTCATGGCCGCTGATGCCAAGTTTACGGGTTACTTTACCGCCGCCCATTGCTCGGCGTTGGTGACTTTACAGCAGTTCCTATCACCTCTCTGCCCACCCTCCTCCTTTCGCAACCGGGCTTGGGACCGTCTATGGCGGAGTTGAGAATATATAAGCAGAAAATATAACAATCAAATAGGTACCCACCATTCTCTTTGGTCTCATCTATTGAATCTTCAGGAACAAATTCATATTTAATTTTCTTTATCACACTCAGGAACTCATTATCTGATTGAGACTCGCTCTCATTTTCTTGTTCTTCAGACAATGGTTCTTGTTTTACGTGAAAGACATTGTTGTCAGCTTCATCTTCACAAGATGATTCATTTTCACTCTTGATATTATCATCTCCGACATATACCTTATTCTTGATATGGCCTTCTGTTTCCGCTGTTTTTAAATATGCATCATTTTTTAATGCCAATAGTTTGAACTTATAGAATGACATAATTTTTTTAAAACATTTTAAACAAAGCTTTGTACTAATTTGTGAATCTTCTTCCACCTAAAACATATAAATAATTATGTAAATAACAGACAGTGGATTTTACTGTGGCAGTGATTTTTATTCTTATTTTTTATTTAACAGTCACTGTGTATATTAACTTAAATAAGCCACGGACTTGAAAGTCCGTGAAATAAGCCTTAAACACACATTTAAGTTAGAATAAGACAGTGGTTTTTACGCTCTGTTCACCATAAGTTGTCCTTTAGCCGCTATATTGGCAGCATTGCCTACGCTTTGTAAATCTATCAAAAAACAGATTGAAAGTATTGAAAAACAATAGTACCAATATAGCGGCTAGGGGACTTCTGATTGTGAACGTAAATATTATGAGATAAGTGACTGTCACTGTTTTAATTATCTCTGAATATTTTACTGAAGGAAGGAGTTTGTTGTCAATTTGGCATAGTTCGTACTTTACCTTAATATTTAAACAAAAGAAAATAATATCCGAGCCACTGAGCAAGTAATCACTATCCGGGCAAGTATCTTCATGTTGCGTTTGGAGATCTGATATATTTTTAAAAGTTTCACTTGAGAGACAAGTCCTACAGATGGATGCCATTTCCATTACTAAATGTTTAAGTTAGCCGCGAGATAATCACAAGTAAATGAAGGACAGTATTAACATTATTGAATTTAAAACAAGCTCTTGTTTGATGACAAGGAAATTCACTCTTAAACCTTAATGTTACTTATACTTAAAAAGCTTATAAAATAAATTGTTTGGCTCTAAGCTTGCACAGTACTCCAATATCATAAATATCATTAATGCTTGAATAATTAATAGAAGTTAAAATTCAACTGTTGTTGGCGAACAAGAAATGTCAAAATGACAATGAATGACATTTACTTTACAATTACGTTCTGAAACCACACAGATAGAAAGATCAGAGATTCGATAAAAATATTTATATTTTATTTTGCAATAGGTTTTTTTGTACGGTACGGTACGGTACTTTTTGGACGACTTTTTTTTACAATAATATTATTATAATTCTCTGAAAAGAGCATAATTTAATATTTTGTTTTTCAGGTAGCCATCAGCATTTTTGTTCCAGATTCTAAAAGACAGAAGTCGTTTCATAATGTGGTACCGTCTCAGAATATTCCTAAAAGAAGCTCTGATATAGAAGTATCATTAGCCAAAAAAAATGTTTTTTCTTTTTTTCCTACAGAAATCACCATTCCACTCCGTAATAACGACAGAACTTGGTTTTGTTTATCCTGCAGATGCTATTCACATCCAATTTACATCGACTATTGACAAATGACAACATAATTATTGTCTCGTCCAGCAAGAAGCCACATAAATCTGATTAAGGTATTTCAATAAATAAATGTTTCTGTTACCAAATCTAAGCAAAGTGTCGTTCTTAGGCAGCTTCACAATTTTGACACTAGGGGCGCTAGTAGAATCTTTGCATCGCTACTTCCTCTGTCGCGTGTACACCCATACCTATCATCAAGGGCAGTAGCGTAGCGATAGGGGGGGGGGGGGGTCCGCCCCGGGCGGCACTTTTTAGGGGCGGCAGAATAGGCTATTTGACTATGTACTGCTGGAAAATAGTTTTATATTATTTATTATTGCATAAAATGCAAACCGTTTTAATATTTCCTGGAGATCTGTCGTATAAACGGAGAAAATCAATGTTAAAGTTTGAATTAAAAAATTATGCGCCAAAACGCAATTTTTGACAGATGACGTCACAAATAGATAAACAACAAAGGTCAACAAACTGTGAAAATAGTTTTGAAATTTATTGCATAAATAATGGTTTATAAGTGGTGTGTTGTACCAAAATGTACAAGTACATCGATAAAGACTCCGGAAAAACTATTTGTACCAGTTCCGATAGATCCTGAGAGACGAAAAAAGTGGTTCAGTGTAGCTCGTCGAAACCCTGAAAGCATTGGACCTAATTCAAGTGTTTATATGTGTGAAGATCATTTTAACGTAAGTAATATTTGTATTGTTGCGTTAGTTTAGGTTACGTGAAAACAGTGCGTGACACCAAAGAAATGTAGGAGTTAACATAACCTAAAAATGCTGTCAGCTCGCACAAAATGTCTCTCCATTTTATGCACAGAACTTTAAATAAACAAAACTGTAATAACTAGGACGGTTGGGAAATAACGTAAATAACACGTAGATCGCACGATCAATATAAAGAAAAACAGAAAGCATGCACTGAACTAATGTTTATATTTTTGTGACGTCATCAAAGTTGCAACCAATCACAGAGCGTTTTAAAACACGTGATTAAACCACAAAAAAAATTAAATTTCATTTAAGTTTTTTATACAGATAATGACCTTATTTTTTCAGAACATCCAATAAAATATGCTTTTTACATTACATTTTATTAGGATGACAACAAATTGTTCCATATTTTAAACACAGTCAAATAGCATATTGTCTTCCGCCCTCCCGCTACGTGTCTATTTGCCAACGAGAGAAGCAAAAAAAAACAGGGGGTGGCAGAATTGTCTTCCGCCCCGGGCGGCTGACACCCACGCTACGCCACTGGTCCAGGGTATACAATCTTATTTTTGCAATCCTATTGGTTAATATTTCTCCGTTTCTCCGTTCCGCTGCCTCGCTCCGCACCGGGTGGGCAGGCAGCCTAAGGAAGTTGAGAATCGACTCGACGACTGAATAAAGATACTAATTTACAAGTAATGGATAGATGGGGTCCGGTACAAAATAAATGATTTTTTATTTCGTCGTATTTTTATTTAAGGTTGGTTATCAGGTTCAGGTGGCGCTCGTGGGCGGTGTACTCGTGAGTCTTGCGGTTGTCGGAGCGGCCGAACTTGAAGCCGCAGTATCTGCAGGGATACTTCTTTTCTTTAGTGTGGCGTATCATGTGCCTGCGCAAGTATCTGTAAAGAAGAGATAATAAGGATGATCTGAGATCTAAGTTCCAAGCATAGAGAAATATTTAGTCTGTGGTTCCAAGCAATAAATTAAAAGGGCAAAATTTGAAAACGAAACTTGTACAAAAATTTAAACTTTAATCCTCCACCAATACCATAAAATAGGAAGTGGAAACAAAATGAATCTTCCACGCAAATTAACCGCTCGTCTTTGGAAGTACCTCCACCTTTTAGATAAGACTAAAGGGGAAGTTCCTTTTTCTGCTGCCAAGGTTATGTTTTCTATTCAAATTAGGGTGGGTCGGTAAGTATCCATAGGCGATTTTTACCGCTTTTAGACGGGCCGTATGCTTGAGCGCCACACTCGAGGTTAGAAAACACTTAAAATAATAATAAATAAATAAATATCTCTGGACATTAGTGTCCCTCAATGGAATAGGCCGCAGTGGCCGCTTATTATCAGGTGGGCTGCGTGTCTGTCTGCTAACTGATATACCTAGTATAAAAAAATGCAGCATCATTTCGCACAACAATTTTACTCAACAAGAGCTAATGTTTAAGATCAAGGGTATTCTTACTGAGGACAGGCGAAGGTCTTAGTGCAGAGAGTGCAGGCATGCGGTTTGACGTCCGAATGCACTGCGCGGTGGTTGTTGAGGACGGTCAGACTTCCGAACGACTTGTTGCACTCTGAACATTTGTACGGTTTCTCTTTAGTGTGGATCCTGTGGGATAGTAAACATAATAATGATGACTCGATCAATACAACCCAATTTATAAGCCGGATGGCGCATTTGGAATCGTGGATTTCAATCCCACCCGGGACAAACTAGTGATGAACACACACGCTTATCCTATCGATTCCAACCAGTGTTGGGCGTAATTAATTAGTTTTGTTATTTAATTATTAATTAAACGAAAAGTATTTCATTTACTTTAATTTCAATTACATGTACTTAATTTCAACTACTGTAATTTGATTTCTTGAGTTGATAATTACAATTTGTAATTGTTAATTGCAATTACTCAATTACATTTCGGTTCTAAATGACAACATAAATAGATTTTTATTATTATATAAGTATAGTTCCGAAACAATAAATACAGTTTATTAGCAACAGCAAATGTAGCCAAAAGCACGTCAGAGACGTAACACTTTGGACTTTGTACCACTCTTATGCGGTTGGGCGCATTAAGTCCAATTCGCAAAACGTCCAACTGTCAAATTATTCTCAATTGGTCCAGTTCGCAACTGGTCCAGTTCGCGATTGGTCAAGTTCGCAATTAGGGGTGATCCATATTCTAAGGGTGGTTGATGTTTTGGTAACACCCAACTTGAGAGTGAAAAGCATGGGTTTTTTTAGTCGTTTTCCTGCAGCAGAACGCTTCTTGCACATATTATTTTATTTAGAATTTTTTTTTGCAACTTTTTTTTAAAAAATAATTGAAATTACTCTGTCCAGGATTTGGACCGCCCGCGCCCCGGGCGGCACTTTTTAGAGGGCGGCAGAATTATTGTCTTTCGCCCCCTTCCCGCACTGCGTGTCTGTTTGCCAACTGGAGAAGCAAAAACAAGGGCGGCAGAATTGTCTTTCGAGCCGGGCGGCTGACACCCACGCTACGCCACTGGGCATAAGTGCTATAATCGAACTTCAAGTGTTAACCGTGATGTGTTGTTGACCGTGCAGTACAAGGACGTACCCAGGGGGGGGGGGGGGTCCAAGGGGTCCGGACCCCTCCCGAAAATAGATGCAACCCATAAAATAAATCCCTCAGTAGTAAGTACAGTGCCAAACACAGAGATCTATTGGACTAGAGCCCGCCAGTGTAGCTACTTCGCGTGCCCAGCTACAGTCCATCGTACTGAATGTGCCGATTCTTAGCTTTAGTCCCGCGCGACCGTTCCCCTTGTTAGACGTCAGACGAAATAGCAAAAAATTACGATTTGTGCTATTTTAAGCTGCAAAAACAATACCAAAAAGATAACTCCACAAAACAAAGATGTTTCCTTTCATCGGTAAGTCATTTTGTTATCTGAATACGCGTAATTTATTTTAAAATGAATTATTTATCAATTTTGAGAAAACAATTATGTAAATAGTGCTTAAGCCGCGTGAATCGCAATTTCGTAATACATTGCGTATTTTATACTGGCCTTCCAATTGTATTGCGTGCTTTATAAGCAATGAATATCAAACAAGGCGGTACTTTCGCATATCGTTTAAGTTTCGTAGCACAGGCGTTTTTAGTCAAATACAGCGATTATTAGTGATGTTCGTTCTATGCAACATACACATAATGTATTAAAATCGATTAAAGGTACCTAGTCGATTTTGGAAGCAGGAATGTTAATAGGCTATTTGACAATGTGAAAAATAAAATCAAGCATAAAGTGACAATTAGGTTACATTAGGTACTGTCAACCGGCGTATAAATTAAGAAGAGTTTAAAAATGGATATTTATTAACATTAGTTAAAAATAATAATTTATTTATTTATAAATTAGTAAATAAAAATCACGTCACGTGCCTCACGTCCTCGTTTACCTCCTTGCGCCTACTTGTGATTTTATGCTTTCGTATCTGTTTTAATAGCATTTTCCTATTTATCCATTGTTATTGTGATTTATTTGCAAAATTACACAAATTCGGTGAAGTACGTTTACTATGGAAAACGATTTCGTAAAAGCAAACAGCAGAAACCTGCCCCAAGTAGACGAAATCATGGTCGGCTTATTTTTCGAAAATAATTCCGATAAAAAATGTGAAAACAACAAAGTAAGTATAATAATCACTTTAGTGGTAACTTATACATCATAACAGAACTAACAGACGTTCATCTATCCCCCCCCCGCCCCCCCCCCCCCCGGCCGGTACCGCCGCAACCGCTATGTCCCTGCATTTTAAATCTGTAATATCTTCGAAAATATTCATTTACATTACATGATGTAAAGGGCTATATTGATCTATATTACATGCACAATTTATTTAAGGTACTTTATTGGATAAGGATTAATACTGTATTGCTTAAAATCACTTTTTCATAAATAAGCTATTATTTTATCGTAATAAGTAAAGGAAAATGATTGTTGTGGGGTATCCCTAAGAGATAGACATATACCATCGCGGACTTTTTTGTAAAACTTTTTAAGGTGTACAATATTGTAGTACATTATTTTGATCTATCTCGTAGGGTTTAGCCAGCGTTTGCAATGTAAGCGCAAAAAATGTGTTAATTTACGACCTCACATAAGAAACCTCTAAAATTATCAGTGTTTCTCTACTATATTATGCATGTTGTATATTATGCTCTATCCATTAAAAAAAACCGCATCAAAATCCGTAGCGTAGTTTTAAAGATCTAAGCATACATAGGGACAGACAGACAGGAAGCGACTTTGTGTTTTATACTATGTAGTGATTTTTATAATCGAATCGAGAATCGAGACGAAGTGGGCGTGTCCCTACTTCTCATCACTAAATCGCGCTCGTTACGTCACAGTAGGTAAAAAAAATATGGCACGGTCGGTTCTCATACAAAATGACGTACTTGCGGGGTCTATTTTAATCTCTGGTCTGTGGTGCCAAATATGACTCTCAGTTTTGATCTGCGGGGCGGGCGGGTTGTGGCGGGGCACCTCAACGGTCATTGGAGCAAGTATTAATAACTTCCGCCTCGGCCGGCCACGGTGACCGGGCCGCCCGACCTGGACCCCCCCCCCGACAAAAAATTCTGGGTACATGCTTGGTGCAGTAAGAAGTACATCTATCTACTGTAATCTGTTTTGCAGTCTCAATTGAAATAGATATCTATGTAAAAGCTGAAAATTGCGAGATTTTTACAAATGAGAGTAGATTAATGTGCTTCTTACTGTAGCCAGGTGAGTACAAACCTTAGGTGATTTTGAAGATAAGATTTACGAAAGAAGCTCTTAGAACAAAATTGGCATAGGAGGGATTTTTCTTTGTCGTGAACTTCCCGCCTGAAAGAAAACACAGAATATATAATAGTACTAAAAGAAAAGAAACTCATTTAATATACTAAATACAATGACGTTCAATTAAAAAACTAGACTCACAATCACGCTCAAATATTGTCCGAAGCAAAAGTCTGCCCACCCGACTATTGGGCAGAGTTTTCGTTTAGTTGTATACAATTGACATTAAACACTAAATGCCACGAGATAAGGTGTTAATTTGAACGAATGTGTTAATGTCATCAGTGTCAAAGCCACTCGGACGTTTTTTGAGGAATTTTTCTTAGAGATTGGGTGTCTAGTTGTATATTGAACGTCATTGACTAAATACCAGAAAAAAAAAGTTTGTATGCCTGTACAATATACCTACATGCTTCAAGCATTGCAAGTGTTGGTTTAGACTTTTGATCCCTGTTTTGTATATACTGACTTGTTGCATGTGTTAGATTATGTTTATGTAATTATATAATTTTACTAATAATTAATAAGAATAATCCTAGTAATTTAAATTTATTAAAATCTAGATGTGTAATAATTGTAAATGACAATCTAAATAAGTATTGCCAAGAGATATCCGGTATCCAAATGTTCGGTCAAATTGTGTACTTTCATAGTTATAAATTATAATATAATGATTAGGATTTATCCTTGTATTTTGTTCTAATCTTTAACAATTAATACTCTTGTGTTAAATGATTTTAATATATCAGATAACTTAACGAAGAATTAGTTACAAACATGATATCCGGTGTAAATATTAACTTATTCTTAATTTTGGTAAACAGTTGGTTTATTTACATAGCAATATCAGTTTTATAATTTCAGTATAATTTAAAAGTTATTTAATTATATTTGTTATTCAAATTATTTTGTAGTTAGTAAGTTAAAACATTCTGTCAGTTGTAATTCCGGTGCGACAGAAAAGGCGCCATTTGTCGCTATAAAAAGACATGGACGGGTAGAAGGAGATCATTCTTGTTCAAGTCGTCGTAGTACCGTTACTCTGCCTCAAATCAGTGTGATCTGATTTTGAGTACCTATTTGATAGTTTACGGATAAGTCATAAGTAAAAGTGTTCCTTATTAAGTTTTAAAATATGTGTTCTGAATAATTTTCTAAATATATAAATGTTAAAAGTTGTATTTATTTTATTATTTATAAATATAAAAACCCCTTCTGACATCAGAAGTGGGATACGTTTATAAATAAAAATATAAATCTACCTAGCCCACAGATTCTGTCTTATGCTGTTTGTTACACGTTTGGTCAGGGCACTCCCTGATAACGTTGACAAATAATGCAAATGATGATTGTCTTATTTGGAGTAGTATTTGGTCGGGGCACTCCCCGATAATACGAAATAAGAAGAGAATCATTGTGTTTTTGATGAATCGGTCGGCCAGAATATTTTTTATTATCTACCTACATTATCTAACCCACAGATTCTGTCTTATGCTGTTTGTTATACGTTTGGTCAGGGCACTCCCTGATAACGTTGACAAATAATGCAAATGATGATTGTCTTATTTAAAGTAGTATTTGGTCGGGGCACTCCCCGATAATACGAAATAAGAAGAAAATCATTGTGTTTTTTTGATGAATCGGTCGGTCTAAATATTTTTTATTATTATTTACCTACCTTTATTATCTAACCCACAGATTCTGTTTTGTGCTGTTTGTTACACGTTTGGTCAGGGCACTCCCTGATAGCGTTGACAAATAATGCAAATGATAATTGTCTGATTTGGAGTAATATTTGGTCGGGGTACACCCCGATAATATAAAACAAAGAAGGAATTATCGTTATGAGTAACGAATTTGTCGGAAAGATATACATATATGTATATATAATTATTTTTTTCTCTTTCCTTCGGTGTTCCCTAAAATTTATAGGCTCTTTTATCATTGTGTCAATTAATTAATGATATATAATAAAATTGCAGCTATCTGTCATGGACGACGATTTGGTAAAAAGTTTATTGGAGTCGATTTCAACTGCAATTTCTTCAAATCGACGCCAAGATGACATCGCTGTCCCAGTCTTTAACCCAGAAAAGCATGATGCCGGAGCTGAATCATGGTGTAAAAACATTCAGGACTTGGGGGCTGAATTTAATTGGAGTAGTATACAAATGGTTGCTAAGGCAGGTAAGGCCCTAAAGGGCTCCTCCTTATCCTGGTTTGAGACATGGTCACCGGAGACCCGTGATTGGGAAACCTTCAAGAAAAACCTTATTAGTCTTTATCCTGCTAAAAGAAATCTATCGGAAAGATTTACCAAGGCTGTCAACTATAACTGACTCTGCCGAATCTTATACTGAGTATGCCCGTGAAAAAATCTTGCTCTTGAAACAAACTAAAGTGGCTTTCACGGAACCTCAGCTTGTTGAGCTTGTTTGTGGCGGAATAAACGACGTTAATGTCCGTATGGCTTCTTTTAATAGTTGCGTTACAAAGACAGATGAACTGCTTACTTTATTTTCGGCTTACTCAAAATATCCTCGTAAAAGAATAGCGGATAACACTCCCCATAATTCTTCAAAATATTTTAATGACCCAAGTTCAATTGCTAAGAAACCCCGTTTTGTTCGTTCGGCTGATCCCAATCCGACAATCAGGTGTTTTAAATGTGGTGACAGAGGTCACACTCAATATCAGTGTCCCAAGAAAAATAATCCTACTCATTCTATTCAGCAAGCCAACACTGATTCGGCTCGGTCTCTTGATAAAGCGGTTTTAAATAATCAGTGTAGCTTTTGTAAGAAAAATGGTCATGACAGCGATAAGTGCTGGTCTAAAGCTAGGTTTGATCGCGCCAAAACTAATGCTAATCCGGTGAATTGCATATTTCGGTCAGGGTTGCATCTTACTAAATTATAATTATATAAACAAAAAAAATATATATATATATTTATATAAAAATTCGCTGCAAATACTCTTATTAATACAGGTGCCAGTTGTTCCTTTATAAAGGAATCGATAGCATCTTGTCTGATTTTAGGTGTTTCTAATTACATATTATTTGTGCATTTACTGAATTTTGTATTCTCAAACTTAGACCATAATCGTAACACGAGATAGGTTTAACGATTTTGGCACACCTTTTATTGTTAGTAATATGCTTACGACTACTTGTCAAAATGAGACAGAATGGCCGAACTTTCTTTATAAAGTCCAATTGGGCGTTTTGAACCGTTCGGATTTGGATCAAACCGACCAGATTTTCTCCAATGAGGTTATCGTTAGGCTGTAACGTCCTCTGCATTCCGGTTCACCTTGCTGATATAGGTGAAGGTACCACTCTAACTCTGAGCAATTAAGCGATACTAGACGGGCAAAAGGCAGAGCAAGTCTAGATTTAACACTACTAGAAGAGATAACAAAGAATTTTCAGTTGGTGAAATTATATGTATCAGTCAAGCAAGATCACCATCGTCACAGTAAACTGAGCCCAAAATACAAAGGTCCATACCAGGTTATTTAAGTTATGGATAACGATAGATTTCGATTACAAGGCAGAAGACGACCACGTGATACTACTGTTGCTAAGAGAAGCTAAGAAAATGGCCAGGTGAGTGGATTGAACAGAATATTTATGTGTTGCTGCCGAATGTCAGCTGGTGTACTGTCTGGACATCATGAGCAGCACATGGTGTGACAGAGCACGACAGTTGAACAGAGTATTAATGTGTGTATTTATGTGTTGCTGCCGAATGTTAGCTGGTGTACTGTCTGGACATCATGAGCAGCACATGGTGTGACAGAGCACGACAGTTGAACAGAGTATTAATGTGTGTATTTATGTGTTGCTGCCGAATGTTAGCTGGTGTACTGTCTGGACATCATGAGCAGCACATGGTGTGACAGAGCACGACAGTTGAACAGAGTATTTATGTGTTGCTGTCGAATGTTAGCTGGTGTACTGTCTGTTCAACATGATGCAGCATAATTATGGTTGCGAAAATAGCTTGTTGTAAACATGATATGTATCTATTGTCACGTTTCAGGAACCCAACCGGCACACTCGCAAGGCTAGCCAGCACACACAGTTTCGGTGGATTAACCCGAGCTGAAAAACATCTCTTCTTGCACAGCACACTGCACACCATCTCCGCTGTGGTGGAGTCCCGGCCTAACGTGAACGGTTCTACGTGTAACCTGACCACACTTCGAGAACGAAGTGTCTTGCAGAATGGCCGTGTTAGATTATGTTTATGTAATTATATAATTTTACTAATAATTAATAAGAATAATCCTAGTAATTTAAATTTATTAAAATCTAGATGTGTAATAATTGTAAATGACAATCTAAATAAGTATTGCCAAGAGATATCCGGTATCCAAATGTTCGGTCAAATTGTGTACTTTCATAGTTATAAATTATAATATAATGATTAGGATTTATCCTTGTATTTTGTTCTAATCTTTAACAATTAATACTCTTGTGTTAAATGATTTTAATATATCAGATAACTTAACGAAGAATTAGTTACAAACATGATATCCGGTGTAAATATTAACTTATTCTTAATTTTGGTAAACAGTTGGTTTATTTACATAGCAATATCAGTTTTATAATTTCAGTATAATTTAAAAGTTATTTAATTATATTTGTTATTCAAATTATTTTGTAGTTAGTAAGTTAAAACATTCTGTCAGTTGTAATTCCGGTGCGACAGAAAAGGCGCCATTTGTCGCTATAAAAAGACATGGACGGGTAGAAGGAGATCATTCTTGTTCAAGTCGTCGTAGTACCGTTACTCTGCCTCAAATCAGTGTGATCTGATTTTGAGTACCTATTTGATAGTTTACGGATAAGTCATAAGTAAAAGTGTTCCTTATTAAGTTTTAAAATATGTGTTCTGAATAATTTTCTAAATATATAAATGTTAAAAGTTGTATTTATTTTATTATTTATAAATATAAAAACCCCTTCTGACACATGCATGTGCATAGATTAAATTTTTAAATAAATCTGAATCGTCAAAGATTGATGGAATCAAGTGCCACTACCGCCGAATTTGGAATGTTGCTATCTATCGAGGAAAACCGGCAAGAAATTTGATAGAACTCTTATTAATACAATCTCCATTTGGATACTTTTAATAAGTCATAAAGTTTTCTAGGTTGAAGTAAAATTTAAAATTTCACTTGCATTGGGTCCCGCCACTAAGAGCCACTAAAATGTTTGTGTTTTTGTTTTTGCAGTGGTTAGACTAATCACAGACATCACAGTAAAACCACTTTAGTGGGTAGTGGGGAACTTTAGTGTGTAATGACGATATGTATTTGCTGATGAGTTCCACATACACTTGCAGTCTCGCTGGTATATCTATCTATGTCCCTGTGCGAGCCAGTACTCCCGCAGTGGCCTCACCTGTGCAATTGCATGTTGTGCTTGGCGCGGAACTGCTTCCCGCAGCAGTCGCACGCGTGCGGGCGGTCGCGCGTGTGCAGCGACGCGTGCGCGTCCAGCGCCGACTGCGAGATGAACCGCCGCCCGCACGGCGCGCACGCGTGCGGCAGCGACGCGCTGTCGTGCACCAGGCGAGTGTGCGCCCACACGTCTACCACCACTGCCGCAAACAGACAAAACTCAACATCTCAGCGTATTCCCGATTGCATCCGATATGAAGCTCAGGGTCCGCATCGACTATGATCGATCGATACGATTGTCGAATCTAGACAGCCTGGTTATTACAATGGAGCGATTGCCGTCTGACCTCCGTAAAAACAGAGAAAAGTATCAGCCTATAAATGTCCCACTGCAGGGCAAAGGCTTCTGTTTGGCCTAAAGGTTGACTGGGACAGAATGCCATGAAGCATTAAGTCCGCCTTTTGTATGGACCATCGGGGCGTTGAACCAAAAAAAATATATACGGAAAATAGTCTGAGATTTAAGAACATATAATTCATGGGCCGGTTGGTAATTACGACAAACTTCCCTGTCTTTCACAGGTTTGAAGGGGAAACTAGATGAGTTTAGTGGGGAGTGAGATGAACATCTTTCTCCAGATATCAAATGGAGGACTTTGTAAGACATTTAGAAGTTAATATCCTCGACAAATTAGAATGTAACCCAAGAGCTTCTCACACTTCTAAACTTGCATTCATTCATTATTTAAAGTTCACTTGTAAAATTATTTATCATAGTTGCAGACAATATGGTAATACTTCATACTAATATTATAAATGCGAGTCTGGATAGAAGTTTGGATGTTTGTTACTATATCACGCCTAAACGGATTTAGATGTTTGGCACACGTAAGGTTTATAACCCAGATTAGGACATAGGCTATAAAATTCCAACGGGAAACGTCCCATTCCCGCATGATATATGAAAAAATAAATTAAGCGCGGGTAAAACCACGTGCGGAAATCAGAATAAAAAAATAACTGAATATGGTTTCTGGGTTTACCAGGTATACTTACATTCATTACAAACAGGACAAGTCTTTTTAATTCCTAGGTGCTTTGTTTTAATATGTCTATTCCGTGAGGTACATGTCGCAAACGTCTTGTCACAAGACTTGCACGAGTACCTCTTGCGCGCCGATGCTGGCATGTGTTGGATTGCATGCTCTCTCAAGTTCTTCACAGTTTTGCCGCATTCCTCACACACTTGGGCTATTGCTACAGTTTTCTTCTTCTTTTTAGAACCTGGTGGTCTACCTCTTTTACCTCTTTTTTGTTTGGCAGGTGCTAGAAGCATTGCAAATAGTGTCCGACAGAAGGTTCGGTTTCGGTTTCGGTTTCGGCCGAGTTTCGGCCAAAAATCAAGTTTCGGCTGCAGTTTCGGTTTCGGCCAAAATTGGCCGAAACTTTTGGCGAAACCGAAACTGATTTCGGAAGTTGTCGTGCACGCTCGCCGTTCGCTCGTTCGTTTCTCGCAGCAACGCTTTGGCGGCGCACCTGTTTGGGAATTATTGTCGTGCGCCGTTCGGATAGCTCTGTAGCAACACTAGCAACACAATAGTCAGTGCGTTAAACAGTAACAATTAGTGATTGGATTATTGTTAACTGATAAACATTTTCCTATGAGAACTTGATTTGAAAATATAATAAAAGTATGATTAATATGCTTTTTTGTATTATCTATACTTGTAAATATTAAAAAGAGGAAAGATATTTTGATTGTTTGTTTGTTTGTATTGAATAGGCTCCGAAACTACTGAACTGATTTGAATAATCTTTCACTATTGGTAAGCTACACTATCCCCGGCTGACATAGAGCACTTTTACCCGAAAATGTGGGGGGGAAGGGAGGGATATTTCAAAAAGGAATTACGACCAGCCCAAAGTACAAGACCCAGGAACTTGAAATTTTGTACAAGGCTTCTTTATAATGCGTAAGTTCTCACTAAGAAGGGGTTTTTCGAAATTAACCCCCAAGGGGGTAAAAAGAGGGTTGGAAGTTAGTATGAAACTTCGTCAGTTTAAAAGTTACAGTCTTAAAATTCGGGAAGTAATATAGTATTTTAGTTTGGAATCAGTTTCAAATAAAAAGGTGTTATTGAAAACTTACCCCCGTGGGGGTTAAAAAGGGGTTTAAAAATAAAAAATTAAAGGACCATGCAAAAAAACGTCCCCACCCACCAACAGATTTCGAACGTATCTCTATTCGCTGTCAATACCTCTCGCTGTACTGATCTTTTTTTTGTATGACATCCGCCGTAGGAATGGGGATTTCACGCAAATCGAATTTTGATGTTGTATTTTTTTCATATTTTAAAGTATTTTTTTGACACAGTTAATTGCGAAAATAATGTGCAGGCGATCAAGAGTAACCCCCCTGGGCTAAATATAGGTGTACAATCAAAATGTAAACTAAAAAATATTGTACAGTCAAGTCTACTTCAAGCTAGACACTTACAGCGCAATTCTGCATCTTAGGCGTGCGGCATAAGCACGGTTTTATTTTTTTTGAATACCCCGTCAGTTTTTGGATTAAAACTGGTTATTTGTATTTTTATGGAAAGGGTGGGGACAGAGCCTTGTGTAAGCTTTTTAATATTTCACCCCTCAAGGGGTGTTAAAGTGTTAAAAAATTTTTACTTTAAATTTTGTAAAAGCGTAATTTATAATGTGTAAGTTTCCACTAAGAAGGGGGTTTTGGAAGTTACCGGGGGCATTTCAAAGTGGTTTAAAGCGTGTAGCCTACGCCAGCGAAGCCAGGGGCGGGTCTGGTATTAAATAAATGATAACAACAAAATCAATATACTGTGATTCCATTTCATGTCCCAATTAATGCAGAATAATGGGTAAAATGCACCAAATTTCAGTATTTTAAGGAATTTTATACTTGACCACGTGAGTTTCGGTTTCGGTTTCGGTTTCGGCCGAAACTGAAGCCACGGCCGAACATTCGGTTTCGGTTTCGGTTTCGGCCGGAAAACCAGTTTCGGTCGGACTCTAATTGCAAAATACATTTATGTAATTAATTAGCTTACAGTTAAACTAATATTTTTAACAAATACTTATTGACATTTTACTAGTTATAAAAAGAGCATACTTTTTTCATACCTGGTTTTACTAACAAGATATCACATATTAAATCATTCAATGGTTTGTGGACATCTGTAAGGAAAAACTATACTAAGTTCAGTCTAAATAGAAGATTAGTCAAATACCCACCATTCTCTTTGGTCTCATCTATTGAATCTTCAGGAACAAATTCATATTTAATTTTCTTTATTTCACTCAGGAACTCATTATCCGATTGACAGTCACTCTCATTTTCTTGTTCTTTAGAAGATGGTTCTAGTTTTACGCGAAAGACATTGTTGTCAGCTTCATCTTCCCAAGATGATTCATTTTCACTCTTGTTATTATCATCTCCGACATATACTTCATTCTTGATATGGCCTTCTGTTTCCGCTGTTTTTAAATATGCATCATTTTTCAATGCCAATAGTTTGAACTTATAGAATGACAAAATTTTATTGAAACATTTTAAACACAGGTTTGTGCTAATTTTGGAATCTTCTTCCACCTTAAACATGTATATAATCGTGTAATTAAAATACAGTGAATTTTACCGTGAGTGATTTTCTTATTTATTTATTAAATTAGTCTTAAACTCACTTGTATGTTAGATAAGACAGTTGGTTTTAAATATTCATGAGAAAAGTAACTGTCATTTAGTTACCTCTGAATAATTTACTGAAAGAAGGAGTTTGTTGTCAATTAAACATAGTTCATACTTTACCTTAATATTTAAACAAAAGAGAATAATATCCGAGCAAGTATCTTCATGTTGCGTTTGGAGATCTGATATATTTTTAACAGTTTCACTTGAGAGACAAGTCCTACAGATAGATGCCACTTCCATTACTCAATTTTTAAGTTAGCCGCGAGATAATTACTAGTAAATGAAGGACACAATAACAATAATGAATTGAAAACAAGCTCTTGTTTGATGACAAGGAAATTCACTCATAAACCTTGATGTTAATTATACTTTATTTAATAACAATTTATTATTTAAAAAATTGTTTGGCTCTAAGCTTGCACAGTACTCCATATAAATTATATCACTAACGCTTGCTTGAATAATTGGCTTGTTTTACAATTAAATTCGTTGTTGTTTTATTATTAAAAGCTGAACTTACTTTACACATGAAACAAGCATGTAAATAAATTGTAAAATGGCTAACGAGGACACAGCTGCGAGAAATGTCAACAAAACAACAAACGACAATGACATAACATGACATACGTTCGTTCTGAAACAACTTCAGATCGAAAGATCAGAAGCCCGCTCTACACTTAGCCCGCGAATCACGGCGCGAATTCGCGCCGCCGCGAACTTGCCGCGAATTCAACAATGACTCCACACTCGCAATGGTTCGCGGTATTTTCACAGTTAAGTTCGCAACTTTGAATGAAATGGACGTCGAAGTAGCTGTTGCTGCGTCCCTAACAATATGCGCGTTAGCGTACTTTAATTATGAAATATAGAAAAATATAATTTCTTCCGGTTTCACGTGATGGCGCTGATCGGCGATAAAGCTGATGACTCTATTCCCCCTTAATAAGTAACTCTTTATGAACAACTAGCCTTCCGCCCGCGGTTTCACCCGCGCTTAATTTCTTTTTTCAAATATCCCCCCCCTTCCCCCCACATTTCCGGGATCAAAAGTACCCTATGTTCACCGGGGATAGTGTAGCTATCCAACAGTGAAAGAATTATTCAAATCGATTCAGTAGTTTCGGAGCCTATTCAATTCAAACAAACAAACAATCATTCAAATCTTACCTCTTTATAATATTAGTATAGATATTGACCGTCGCGGACTGCGAGTGTGGAGTCATGCACGTTCGCGTCGCGTTCGCGCTTCGCGCTCCCTTTGACGCGGACCAAAAAACCGACAAAAATTGGGGAACAAAGCGCGAAACCGCGAAGAATATGCGAAACGGCTCCACACTTAGCGTTCGCGCCCTTTCGCGGCGTTCGCGCGCGATTCGCGGGCTAAGTGTAGAGCGGGCTAGAGATGCGATTACATTTTGCAATAGTTTTTTTGTACGGTACTTTTTAAATTTTTGAACTTTTTTTATTATTGGGCGATTTTCTGACAGGCCATTTTAAAAAAAAGAAAGCCTTCCAAAAGCTTCACTAGATGGCGTTGAACAAAGTTTGTAAAGCTATTGTTACCTCTGCATTTGTATCTAGGAGCCATAATCTTTTGACTCATTCTTCTTCTTTTTCATAATGAATGACTTGCTTTGTGTTTTTTTAATGGTTTTTTATTAACAATTTTTTCGGTAATGAAAATGACATCTGACATAAACAGAACGTGCATAGGTGGAATAACGCCATCTATTGAGAACTAACAAAACGGGCTGTCAGAAAATCGCCCATTCTCTGAAAAGGGCATAAATATTTATATTTTTTTGGTTTGTAGCCATCAGCCTTTTTGTTCGTCTTTGAACAAACATTATCCAGTTAAATCTGTCAATCTTTTATTGGCGATGCAACAGTCAACCAACCCAAAGAAGCTGATTCATCAAAACTTTGTCGTGGCTTAAGCACAAAACGTGCAGAGCCAAAAAGAAAAAAACGACGGGTTGCACTCCGGGAGTGCCGGCAGAAGTGAAAACCTGAATATTAACGTAAAACGTTGTGCATTTTTGATATGTATTTTGGAATGGTTAGGGATTTAATTGATTGGTAGAGGTATAAAAGTACTATTATTTATGTGGTAAAATACAATATTTATTTATTGCGCTATCGTACACAAACATGACAATTTATATCACATTAAAAAGTTATCTCTCAGAATTAATGTAATCAGAAACTTTTTCAGACTTATCAGAAACTCCTTGCTGTGACACTGAAACGCCATGTAATAAACGATGATAAAATGATTGACAACCGTCAATGTCATACTTTTTTGATTGACAACTATTTATTTTCTAAACAACGAAAACAAAGTTTGGAATTTACAACTAATTGCATACTGGAATCTGCGGATAAACTTTTGAATTTGGAGCAATCGGCCAAGAAATGATTCCCTTTACAGAATCCGCAGACTCCCGAATCGTTAATAACACGAGTGGTGTTACAGTAATCAACATGTCGCACACCCGGTAAAAAACTGTCATAACATAAAAATAGCCAAATCTGGTAGAGTCATTTTGTTACTTAATAATAATTGACGATATAATCGCACACCCGCTAAAATACTGTCATAACGTAGAGGCAAGACGGGTCTCACTTTTTTCAGTAAAATAATATTATTATAATCTCACTTTTTGCAGGAAAATAATATTTTACTGCAAGGGGTGAGATTAGCCTGTTTTTGTGTTATGACAGTTTTTTACCGGGTGTGCGATGTCGCTTTCGAGGATGTTCACTGGGAATTTGGGGTAACAAGCCAAACTGTGTGTGAGAACGAGCCTCTTGTCGCAGGAAATCGGACAGCATTTCCAACTTCATACGACCTGATGCATGCTCCGCAGCATAGCGGATCCAAAGACTGCGGAGAAGTGGTGTTAATTTCCACAAAATACTGTTATATAATTCCGGCGAATAAAGATATTCCAAACTTTTTAAATGTTTTATTACGGCAATTAAATTTTGAATTTTGCAGGATATCAAATTAAGGTCTTTGTGGTCACTTTGTAGCATAGGAAGCATAATAGGAAGCGACCGCACTGCGGCTATAATAGTAGAAGAGGTCACACTTGACAGTTCATTTATGCAAAGAAAAATATACCTTACGCTAAAGGAATAAAACTCAAGAAAACAACATCAGTTCTAATTAATACAATTATTTACTCTACTCCTGATGTATGTACATATGAAGCACTTTTCTTTGCATAAATGAGCTGTCAAATTGAACAAAAAACCATTATTGTCTATAGACCGACAAACTTACAATCCGGTGGCGGCGTCGCTACTGTCTATTTAAAACTGTCATTAAATATTGTTTTTGCATTGCATTTCACGTAGTTCCAATTTTGGCCACCGGAACAGATAAGTTTGTAGAAAACACGTGTCCGGACTTCAAATTTTATATGGATTTTCGATCAGGTCACGTGACACATAAATCCTGACGCGAGTTTAACATTTTTTCCCCATACAAAAAAAGTGCACAACGCCGCTAAAGAAGTTTTCACTTCAAAAAAAAAAAAAAGCATGCAAAGATTATCCGCGCGCGTCTAGCGCGGCGAAATTGAAAAGTTGTCTAGAACGACACTTTGCACAAAGATAAATTATAATCATAGAAGTACACTCTGTTCCACATAAGAAGTCCTCTAGCCGCTATATTGGTAATCTATGATATTGGTACTACTGTTTTTCAATACTTTCAATCTTCTTCTGAGCTTTCAATCTGTTTTTTGACAGATTTACAAAGCGTAGGCAATGCTGCCAATATAGCGGCTAAAGGACAACTTATGTGGAACAGAGTGTACATATTTTATTTCTTTAATCTATGATTATAATAAAGTACATACGTACGTATAGAACAAGATTGTGCACTATGAAATTAGTGCAATGTAACCAATGACGTTCAATCACTCAATGTAATCTGGATTAGAGATGGGCAAATGCCTTTAAGGCAGATTGGGAAAATTCCCAATAGATGCCCATAAATTCCTTCCCTTGAGCATTTATCTGGGCATCAATCGATATTCGTTTGGAATTATGTATTACAGGTAAGATTTGACTGTTTGGGTAAACTGTTAATGACCTTACTTTTTTTTCTTTACGATTAATTCAAAAAAACATAAATTTTGCTGCTAATAACGGTGAAGTGATCTTCGCCGGCGCCGTTGCCGCCATTTTGCTACCACTAGAGAGAAGCTACCCCCGCCCGGAATTCCACCCTCAGGCCGGAGGAGGCGTGCTATGTGAGCTCACCTTTCGCGGCCGCCCACCTCCCACTCGCGACCAAGGCAGTTTCGTACAGGGAATCTCTAGAATATACATTGGTACCCACCCTGTTGGGGTAATGATATGTGAAACTCTCTATATCGCCCCCTGCCCCACCCAGCTCTTAGGTTGGATGAGGCAGCGGCAAGGGAACTACCCACTAAGCTTCCGGTACCTACTTTCTCACCGTCGCCACGAGATCATGGGGGGCCATGGTGTTATTCAAGCACGTACCCAGAATTTTTTGTCGGGGGGGGTCAAAAAAAAAAAAAAAAAAAAAAAAAAAAAAAAAAAAAAAAAAAAAAAAAAAAAAAAAAAAAAAAAAAAGGTCCACGAGGCGGAAGTTATTAATACTTGCTCCAATGACCGTTGAGGTGCCCCGCCACCACCCGCCCGCCCCGCAGATCAAAACTGAGAGTCATATTTGGCACTGTACTTACTACTGAGGGATTTATTTTATGGGTTGCATCTATTTTCGGGAGGGGTCCGGACCCCTTGGACCCCCCCCCTGGGTACGTCCTTGGTGTTATTCACCCCATTTGACCGTTGCAACCCAACTGTTTACAGGCCTTATCGTGGCTAGAAGATGGCCCAGAAAGTCTGGCCATCCTCCCAGCTGAACGGCGTACCACTGGGGGTATGGGCGGTGGTACGGTGGGGAAGTCACGAACTCAAGGCGAAGTTAAGTGCCCATGCTTACGGGCACGGTCTACCGGCCAAATCGACTCTGAGCCTCTGCTCCCAATTTTTCATTAGTCAAGTGCTTCTTTTGCCGCCTCCTGTTCTGCCCCCAGACGATCATCTTGCCTAACCGCCGCTTTTTCAACCTTTATGGAATGCGACCTTGTCTAATATGTTGCCACTGTAAAATATATTTCCGTGTAGTAGAACATATATAAATTTTCTTTTCCTTGTTCTCGAGATTATTCCAAAAATTTATTTATTCAAACCAATTTTAAGCTTTTAAGGCTAGCAATTTTAAGACTTAACCCAAACCAGGGAAGACAATAACGATGACATGGAACCACCCACTTTTGAAGAGGTCCGCGATGCAACAATGAGGCTCAAAAATAATAAGGCTCCAGGAATTGATGGCATACCCTCCGAAGTGTGGAAGCATGGGGGCTCAGCAATAATATCTCAACTCTATGAGCTAATTGTCATGGTTTGGGAAACTCAACAACAGCCCAATGAGTGGTGTACAGGTGTTATCTGCCCTATACATAAAAAAGGGTCCAAAAAGAAGTGTACAAACTATCGTGGAATAGCCTTGCTTCCAACAGCTTATAAAATACTGTCATATGTGCTGCTTAAGAGGCTGGAACCATACGCTGAAAGCATTCTCAGTGACTATCAGTGTGGATTCAGACCAAATCGCAGCACGATCGACCAGATATTTCTACTAAAACAGCTGATGGAGAAAAAATGGGAGTACGCTCAAAATATCCACTCACTGTTCGTCGATTTTAGGAAGGCGTACGATAGTATTGACAGGAGCGCTATGTACATCATTCTGAGGAATTTTGGTATCCCAAAAAAACTGGTCGATATGATCGAGATCGCCACAAGGAAAAGCAAGATGAGAGTTCGGGTCGACGGCGAACTTGCAGATGAATTTGACGTAGTCACTGGGCTTAAACAGGGCGATGCCCTGTCGCCTATGCTATTCAATCTGGTTCTAGAGTATGTCCTCAGGAGAGTGCTCGAACTAGATGTTGGACTGAAACTAGATGATAAGCATAAGGTGATAGGGGAGCGTTCAAGTATTACGTAACGCAATTTGGGGGGGAGGGGGGGGTCTCGTAAAACGTTACGATGCGTTACAGGGGCGGGAGGGGGTCTTTCGAACAACACGTTACGTAACATTGTTTTTTTTAAATAAAAAGTTTGGGAATAAATACTCCCAAATTGGCAACCCTTTTCATTTCCGTTTTACGGGGAAAACATCGATTGTATAGTCTGGTCGTCATTTTTAATATTTGTTCTCGCAAGTTCAGGCAAACCTTTTCGTTTATATTTCGCGGGGAATCCCTAGATTGTGTTGTACGTCATTAAATGTTGTTTTCGTTGTCAGTATTCGTTAGTGTTTATGCAGAAGCACATTGCTATTGTAGTCGGTGTAAAAAATAAATAAAATACGCAGATGTTGCGGATTAAAAATTTCTTGTTTTATTTAGTAATTATTACCGCAAAGGGGCCGTCCATAAATTACGTCATCGATTTTTTCAGATTTTAGACCCCCCCCCTACAATCATCCTATCGTCATTTCTTAATGACCCCCCCCCCCTTCTCCCAAAATTGACGTCATTACCAGTTTGACAAAATTAAAACATTGCAGATTTGAGAAAAATAGGGTATTAATGATTAAAACACTTGATTATAGAATCACCTTTTATTATTTTTACTTTGGCAATAATCATTGGTATCTTTGGATAACTCCCACGGAGTTTTCACCCATTCTTTTAAATTCTGGATCACGGGTAATATCTCCGTATCCTCCCGATATTCGTTTTGGCTCGATTCCTCCACGTCTTCAACCCACTCAACGTCTATAAATAAATAAATAAGAATGACGTCAATTTTGAAACACCCCCCCCCCATCTATCATTTGCCGTCATCCGCAGACCAACCCCCCCCCCCCCCTAATTTAGAATGACGTAATATATGGACGGCCCCAAAGGCAATTAAAAGTACACCAAGGATAAAAACTATAACGTAACTTTTTGCGACTTTAGGGTAAAAATGGTCACTTGAGTGTTACGTAACGTTTAGAGAGAGGGGGGGGGGGGTACAGAAAAACGTGACGGTGCGTTATAAGGGGGGAGGGGGGTCAAAAATCTTCAAAAATTGCGTTACGTAATACTTGAACGCTCCCTAGGGTACGCTGACGACTTGGCTTTGTTAGGAGAAACCAGTGACGAGGTTAAGAAATCGGCTAGAACCCTGGAATTGGAAGCACGTAAAGTGGGTCTGCATCAGCCACGAGAAGACCGAGTACCTCCACATGAAACGCTACAGAAATATTCGTACCGAACGGGAAAACCTTCATGTCGGAGACATTACTTATCGTGGGGTTGCTAAATTTAAGTACCTAGGATGCACCATCACTGACACGAACACTCGCGAAGAAGAGATACAAATCCGTGTCTAGAATGCCCTACGCTGCAGTGCCGCTCTACACAAGGTGTTAGTGTCCGGGCTTTTAAGTAGAAAGACCAAGATCCGGGTTTACAAAACCGTGATACGGCCCATACTAATGTACGGCTGTGAAGCCTGGACACTGACTCTTAAAGAGGAAAACAGGCTTCTGGTCACTGAGCGAAAGATCCTTCGTAAGATTCTGGGACTAGTGCCGAGGCCCGACGGAAGCATGAGGGTTCGGAAGAATGCCGAAATAGAAGAACTTGTGGCTGAGCCTAACATTATAGGGGAGACTAAAGCTCATAGACTCCGATGGCTTGGTCACTTGGAGAGAATGGGAGAGGATCGCGGTGTCAAGAAATCTGGGCCGGCCTACTGGCCGTCGGCTGGTTGGTCGCCCTAGGTATCGCTGGAGCGATGTAGTGGCGGCTGATCTCCGGGAGCTGCGTGTTGACGACTGGCGCGCGAGCACACAGGATCGGGAAGGATGGCGAAATCTCGTATCGGAGGCCAAGACACATTTCGGGTCGCTGAGCCATCGGAGTAAGTGAGTAAGTAATTTTAAGCTTATATGATGATGTCCATTAACATTTGTTGTACAATTTTAAAGAGCGTCAAACCACTTATTTTATGTAAGAGTCGACGTTATGGTAGTTTATATACAGTCATGTCAACGCAAGCAACACTGCTGAGCGTCACCTTTTCACTCAGAATAAGGACTGCTTATAGTCCTTATTCTGAGCCTTTTCATAGCAAAGAGCGGATTTTTAAGAAACTAAAATGACAGGGCTGTGTTTACACAAATGTGAAAGGGACATATATTTTTAACATATATAACATATATTTATATAACATATAAATATATATAACATATATTTATATACATATTTATATATTTATCCCGCAAACAATTTGGCGTCCCCCTATGGTAAAACTCCATTCAAAGTGGCGTCCACCGTCATTTGGCGTCCGCATAACGGACGCCACTTTGTCGGAGAGCAGCACTTAGGCCCTTTTGGTCCTAGCTAAGCGTAGTACAATAATCGATGGAAGCCGAAAATCGTGTAAATGGCTGCAAAAAAATATTAAAAAGTTCCAGCAAAAATTTCAGCACACCTGTGGCGCTGCTGTCGCGCGTATATTCAAAAAATGTATATCCAGAAAATTTCCTGACCATGGACTCGCCTTTTTGGCGTCCACCAATGCGACGTTGCCACCCCGCTCTGGCCTCTGCGACAAGTGGTCAAAATTAATATTTAAGCAATTTAAACAATATACATCGTATTTGGTCACGTACGCGTTGCGTAATATTCGGCGTCCGCTATTTCGCAAAAAATATAAATTTTTAAAGAATTAAAATTTCAACTCGTATGTTAATAACTATGGTAAAAAGATTACAATGTCCTTTTGTCTGTTACATTTTGACACGTAAACTGAACCGATTAGATTAAGTTTAGTGAAGAACCTGTGTGTCTGTTTGTACACGCTAATTTCCGGAACTACATGATGGATTTAAATAAATTTTTTTTTTTTTGGTTTAGATAGCTATCCTTAGCCTGGACAACATAGGTAAAGGCTATAATTGCATCTGGAAACTAACACCTGGTTTAGAACCACAGCACACCAGCTAAACTACCTCTACCTCTAATTATGTATGAGTTATAAAAATTGCAATGGTGCAATTTTTATAACTCATTTATAATTAGAGGTAAAAATGTAGTAATGAGTAAAAATGGTGTGTCTGATGAGCCTTTTCTGCCGGAATAATAAAATCGAAGAATTAGAACATATTTTAATGTGGAACTATACCATAACATAGGAATGATATCTTAGCAAAATTAGTTCAAATTGAAGACCATTTTTATATATGATTAAAACACCACGCGAACGAAGTCGCGGGCACTAGCTATCATATTTAAACGCCTAATAGCCATATACGGACGCCCAATAACTGTATACCGATGCCCATACGTTGAATAGCCTTATAATAAACTAGCATTCCGCCCGCGGCTTCACTCGCGTAGACCCTATAAAGCACTATGAAACACCCTCGGAAGTGAACTTCTAAAAACCATTTCTTAATGGGAATTCGCACATTATGAAGCACCCCTGTACAAAATTTCAAGTTAAGTCCAAACCCCTTTTTAACCCCTTGGGGGGTAAATTTCCAAAATCCCCTTTTTAGTGGGAACTGACGCATTATAAATAATCTCTGTACAAAGTTTCAAGTTTCTAGGTCTTGTAGTTTGGGCTGTGGTTTAATTTCTTCTTTCATAGATATTATAAAGACTATCATTTCGTTTTTTACTATATTTTGGTAGGTAGGTACACAATATACAAAAATATATAATTAAAGTTCGTTCAGTATATGTCGTGAGAAAGACGGACATACATTTACTATTCAATCTATTCATCTATGCTCATCCCAACATAACAGACTTTTTACTTGTGGATACAATAAATAAAATTATAACATTGTGGCGTCCGTATATTAAACACTTTACAAATATTGGAATAAATTAAATGTTGAACGGTGCACTACAGACAAGCAAAAGGAAAAGAAAGAGATAAAAAACCCAAAGGTGGCAACGTCGCACTCCCAAGTCCCGTCTATCCTGTGAGGACGTCAAATAATCGATGCAATAGTTAAATTACGATCAATATATCCCGGACGCCAAAAATGTATCACCATGGTTCGGAAGTCAAAAATGTTCGGGCATGACTGCAAGACGAATATCGCGAAATTTAAAATTAACGGAAAATGACGTACCCCACGGAGCTAGAAATCAATAAACTAAGCAATATTCATTGCGACATGTCAAAAAAAGTAAGGGGAACCGGGGGACGCCGAAATGGTGCGCAATGTGCAGGACGCCAAATTGCTTCTAGGATGTATATATATATTTATATAACATATATTTTTTAATATTATATGACAACTAGCGCCACAGCCAAGTGGCTTGTTTCGTGACGAGGTCATATTTTCTTGTTGTTTAGAATAGGGTGTGCATGTTAATATTAATCTATAGACTGGAATCCATTTTTTACGACAATAACAGAGCCAAATTAAAAAAAAAATCTTTATTTCAGGTTACATAGAGATGAAGAAATAAAAAAAAAAGTGGCTCAACGTTATACCTGAAAATATCACTCTATATTCATTGTAGTTGTACGGAACCCTCGATGGACCCAGTCCGGCTCGCACTTGTCCCGTTTTTTTTTATTAGAGATTTGAGTGCGTTTGAACCTTATCTTGCCTGATGGAAAGCAAATATGGATTCTTACTTTATACGTCTTTTAAATGCTATTGCTAATATAATAGCAACGCAAGCTTTATTTGTATTTTCACTGAAGCTATGGCCTATTATTACATTTAAGGTCGGTTAACAGGTTCAGGTGGCGCTCGTGGGCGGTGTACTCGTGAGTCTTGCGGTTGTCGGAGCGGCCGAACTTGAAGCCGCAGTATCTGCAGGGATACTTCTTTTCTTTAGTGTGGCTTATCATGTGCTTGCTCAAGTATCTGGAAAGAAGAGATAACAAGGATGATCTGTGAGATCTAAGTTCCAAGCAATTAATTAAAAAGGCAACATTTGAAAACGAAACTTGTACAAAACCAGTCGTTTCGATAACAGTCGACTAAAATTTAAACTTAAATCATCCACCGATACCATAAAATAAGAAGTGGAAACAAAATGGATCTTCCACTCAAATTAACCGCTCGTCTTTGGAAGTACCTCCACCTTTTAGAGAAGACTATAGGGGAAGTTCCTTTTTCTGCTGCCAATGTTGTTTTTATTAAAAAATTTACCGCATTTAGACGAGCCGTATGCTTGGAGCGCCACACTCGAGGTTAGAAAACCCTTAAAATCTAAAATCCTACTAATATTATAAATGCGAAAGTCTGGATGTTTAGATGTTTGTTCCTCAATCACGCCTAAACGGCTGAACGGATTTAGATGAAATTTGGCACACATATAGTTTATAACCCGGAATAGGACATAGGCTATAAAATTCCTACAGGAAACGTCTCATTCCCGCGGGAATGTCAATTTTGAAACTACTGAACCAATTTGAATAATTCTTTCACTGTTGGAAAGCTACACTATCCCCGGTGAACATAGGGTACTTTTGATCCTGGAAATGTGGGGGAAAGGGGGGATATTTGAAAAAAGAGATTATGCGCGGGTGAAACCGCGGGCGGAAGGCTAGTATTCTATAAAATTACACTTGAAAATCAAAGGGCTCGAAGATCAGATGAGCCTACAGGCAGCACATTGAGCGACACTTCCTGGTGAAGTGTCCCTCAATGGAATATGCCGCAGTGGCCGCTTACTATCAGGTGGGCTGATTGTCTGTCTGCCAACTGATGTAGTATAAAAAATGCAGCATCATTTCGCAGGACCATTTTACTCAACAAGAGCTAATGTTCAAGGGTATTCTTACTTAGGACAGGCAAAGGTCTTGGTGCAGAGAGTGCAGGCATGCGTTTTGACGTCCGAGTGCACTGCGCGGTGGTTGTTGCGGCTGGTCCATGTCGCGAACGACTTGTTGCACTCTGAACATTTGTACGGTTTCTCTTTAGTGTGGATCCTGTGGGATAGTAAATATAATAATGATGACTCGATCAATACAAACCGGACGGCGCATTTGGAATCGTGGATTTCAATCCCACCCGGGACAAACAAGTGATGAACACACGCTTATCCTATCGATTCTAACCAGTGTTGGGCGTAATTAATTAGTTTTGGTATTTCAATTACTTTAATTTTAATTAAAGTACTTAATTTCAATTACTGTAATTTAATTACTTTAGTTGATACTTACAATTATACTCAATTACATTTCTTGCTTCTAAAGCTGAGGTAGTACCACCTACTTACATAAAATAATTCAGTAATTATTCATCATGTGTGTATTTTTGGAGAACATAATAATACTTTTTCATTTCTAGTCTCATAGACTCATAATCGATTTTTTCAATGTTGATGAGCATTTAAGTTAGCAATTGGTTGCACGAAATGTTCGTACCTAGCGCAGTTCGAACCAGCGACCTCTGATGTAATAGCCGACTTATTCTTGCTGACGACCTTAAGGACGATTTAGGCCTAGAGAGGGAGCGTAGGCTTTGGCGATACGCGGCAATATGCTGGCCCGTAGATTTGCCTACTGCTCGGACCAGGTCAAAATAACCTTATCAAAGCGTATTGCCAGGGTCTGTACACGGGCGGTCTGTGGATTCAGTATGCCAAAAATCGCTGAACACCCTGCGAGTACAGTATATTAACGTTTTCAGGATGATGTTGGCACTTCCCCGCTTCGGCAGTGCATCTGGCATGTTTGCTCAGACCCGAACTGACGGCTTTAATGCCATAGTTCGGAAAAAAGTGTTGCTGATGGGAAGAATACGGAGGAGTGAAAACAGCATCCTGAGAACGGTGGCAGATGATCCGCATATTATGAGGCATTTCGTGCGATTGATGACTCATACAGTGGACGGTAGTTCTTCTAGGTGTCAACCGCACGGAGTGCCTCTTAGGTAGGTGACATGGCGAATTAATTGATATAATTTTAATTTTTTGATTTGAATTTAATTTAATCTAATGTAAGTACTAACACCTAGTCTTTTAAGCGTAATGTATAACTAACCCATGGATTTTTTGTTGTCCGCAACAAATGAATTTGAATACTTTTGTAATTTGTAGGCCGACTAACCTAAATGCCCTCCAACATTGAACAAAACGATTATGACACAAGAAATGAGAAAGTAGAATTGGACGACTCTGTCTCTTAATCGTTCTTGTGTTGAAGGTTTTAAATGACAACATACATAGTTAGTTCCGAAAGAATAAATAATGTAGGTATTACAGTTTATCAGCAACAGCAAATGTACATACATTATGTAGTCAAATTAGCTTCAAAAATAGGGGTAAGGTTACATTAATTCGCAGAAAGCTGAAAATTGCCAATAATGTTGGGATCACTATTACAAATAATTTGTCAAATATCCCCATCGATCCGACGACGTGTGCAAAAAATAAATATTCAAGGTCAAATGTCGCGAAAATCTTTTTTTTTTTTGCATTTTTCAGCTAAACGGCAAGTTTTGTCATAAAAATAGGTGACTCAAAAATTATTCATTATGCGATTGTCTATAAAGAATATGTATCTACACTTTTTTCCTAAGATCACCATCACAGATTGGCGATTTAAAAAGTCGAAAATTTACCACTTTGCAAGTGTCTTTTTTAGCGCAAACTATTCAGTTAAAAAAAAATGATATTGGAAACTTCAATATCATTTTTAAAGACCTATCCATTGATAACCCACACGTAAGGATCTGAAGAATTTTTTTTTTTTGAGTTTGTTCTAAGTAACAATCAATTTTAGGGGCCCTAAAATGTATTGTTTTTTTTTTGGATGAAAATCTTAATGCGGTAAACAGAATAATACATACATCTACTTACCAAGTATCAACAGTATAGTTCTTATAGTTTCGGTAAAAAGTGGCTGTGATATACGGACGGACAGACAGACATGACGAATCCATAAGGGTTCCGTTTTTTGCCATTTGGTTACGGAACCCTAAAAACGCGCCAAGTGCACTACGTGGCGGGTGGCGCGGAAACGTGATGTATATTTTATAAAGAACACAACATTTTCGACTTTTTAAATCGCCTTATCTCTGAAATGGTGATTCTTCCGATTTTCGCGACATTTGACCTTGAATAATTTCTTTTGCACCCGTCGGATGGATGGGGACTTTTGACAAATTATTTGTAATAGTGTTCCCAACATTCATGGCAATTTTCAGCTTTCTGCGAATTAATATAACCTTGAATGTCTATTTTGACCGGACTACAGTAAGAAGTACATCTATCTACTGTAATATGTCTTGCAGTCTCAATTGAAATAGGTATCTATTTAAAAGCTGAAAATTGTGAGAATATTACAGATGAGAGTAGATTAAAGTGCTTCTTACTGTAGCCAGGTGAGTACAAAGTACAAACCTTAGGTGTCTTTGAAGATCACCTTTACTAAAGAAGCTCTTAGAACAAAATTGGCATAGGTGGGATTTTTCTTTGTCGTGAACTTGCCGCCTGAAAGAAAAGAAATCCTTAAATTATTCTAAATACCAGAAAAAAAAACTTTGTATGCTTGTCCAATATGCCTACATGCTTCAAGCATTGCAAGTGTTGGTTTAGATCAGGGATGGGCTGGTCAATAGCCACAAGGCTGGCACCGGCTCGTCCCGTTCGGGTGTGAAGGGAAAACCAGGGGAGTTTAGTGGGTTAAGTCTCGAGTCTCGAGACTTAACCCACTAAACTCCCCCGGTTAAGTCTCGAGTCCCACACACGGCCGCGGGTCTAGCTAGCCTGCGGTTATGGTGCTTAAACGCATACTCCTCCGAAAAAAAAGGTGTTGGTTTAGATCCCTGTTTTGTATATGTTACCGGCCAAACCCGATTTCAGGACCAACTAGTTTGTACTAAAGGGGAAATCGACTCTGATATAGGTTAGCCGACCAGTCCTATGGGGTACCATTATAAGTAAGACGTATGTCAGCAATCAGTTCACTCAATCATATCAAAGGGAATCTCCCGCCACAAAGAGCCACTAACATGTTTGTATCAAAATGTTTTTGCAGTGGTTAGACCTGTACTGGCTCGTCAATCACAGACATCACAGTAAAACCACTTTAGTGGGTAGTGGGGAACTTTAGTGTGTAATGACGATATATATTTGCTGATGAGTTCCACATACACTTGCAGTCTCGCTGGTATATCTATCTATGTCCCTGTGCGAGCCAGTACTCCCGCAGTGGCCTCACCTGTGCAATTGCATGTTGTGCTTGGCGCGGAACTGCTTCCCGCAGCAGTCGCACGCGTGCGGGCGGTCGCGCGTGTGCAGCGACGCGTGCGCGTCCAGCGCCGACTGCGAGATGAACCGCCGCCCGCACGGCGCGCACGCGTGCGGCAGCGACGCGCTGTCGTGCACCAGGCGAGTGTGCGCCCACACGTCTATCACCACTGCCGCGCCGCAAACAGACAAAACTCATCATCTCAGCGTATTCCCGATTGCGTCCAATATGGAGCGCAGGGTCCGCATCGACTATGATCGATCGATACGATTGTCGAATCTAGACGAGCCTGGTTATTACAATGGAGCGATTGCCGTCTGACCTCCGTAAAAACAGAGAAAGTATCAGCCTATAAATGTCCCGCTGCAGGGCAAAGGCTTCTGTTTGGCCTAAAGGTTGACTGAGACAGAATGCCATGGGGCAATAAGTCCGCCTTTTGTACTCGATTTTGTGCAATGAAGTTTAAATAAATAAATAAATAAAATAAAGGCCTCCATCCTTGACATCAAGTTATCGTTACAAATATATAATATATCGTTAAAAAGATGGGTACTAGCTTAATCACTATGCTTGCCAAATGCGGATTGGTGATCACAAAGCCAAGCTGTGTTCTTTCAAACCATGACGACCTAAAGTTAACTCAACTCGGGAATTAAACCCAGGACCCCAAGATCTCAACCCGGTACCTAAACCAATAGACCATCGGGGCGTTGAAGCAAAAAGAAAATACACAGAAAATAAATAAATTTGAAGCGGCACCCGAGTGCCGCTTTTTCTTTTTATAATTTTTTACGCGGCCATTCCGTCAAACCCCGAGCGGCACCCGGGTGCCGCGCTCTCCCAATGGACTTTAAACTCAATTTCAAGGATGATAGAGTCTATTCTTGTATGGACAATTGTATATTTTCTTTTTCTGTGATAAATTCTACGTAATCTGTACAAAGAAAGTTTTGACGTGTCTGTGGTGGTTTATTTTTTTTTGACCTTTCAAAATGTCAAAGGCGGTAATATGACCATGGAAATAATAAATATGACACCATTTTATCTATCACGCTTGTGATGTCATCCACTTAGAAATGTCAGATTCTCAGACTCGGGGCGGGGATTGAAAGGTTAAGAACATACTAGTATTCATGGGCCAGTTGGTAATAGGCTATTTGACTGTCTTTAAAATATGGAACAATTTGTTGTCATCCTAATAAAATGTAATGTAAAAAGCATATTTTATTGGATGTTCTGAAAAAATAAGGTCATTTTCTGTATAAAAAACATAAATGAAATTTAAATTTTTTTGTGGTTTAATCACGTGTTTGAAAACGCTCTGTGATTGGTTGCAACTTTGATGACGTCACAAAAAATGTAAACATTAGTTCAGTGCATGCTTTCTGTTTTTCTTTATATTGATCGTGCGATCTACGTGTTATTTACGTTATTTCCCAACCGTCCTAGTTATTACAGTTTTGTTTATTTAAAGTTCTGTGCATAAAATGGAGAGACATTTTGTGCGAGCTGACAGCATTTTTTAGGTTATGTTAACTCCTACATTTCTTTGGTGTCACGCACTGTTTTCACGTAACCTAAACTAACGTAACCTAAACTAACGCAACAATACAAATATTACTTACGTTAAAATGATCTTCACACATATAAACACTTGAATTAGGTCCAATGCTTTCAGGGTTTCGACGAGCTACACTCAACAACTTTTTTCGGCTCTCAGGATCTATAGGAACTGGTACAAATAGTTTTTCCGGAGTCTTTATCGATGTACTTGTACATTTGGGTACAACACACCACTTATAAACCATTATTTATGCAATAAATTTCAAAACTATTTCACAGTTTGTTGTTGAGTTTGTTGTTTATCTATTTGCGACGTCATCTGTCAAAAATTGCGTTTTGGCGGGTAATTTTTTAATTCAAACTTTAACATTGATTTTCTCCGTATATACGACAGATCTCCAGGAAATATTAAAACGGTTTGCATTTTATGCAATAATAAATAATATAAAACTATTTTCCAGCAGTAGTCAAATAGCCTATTGCGACGAAGCAAGCACTGGCTTGTCTTTTACAGGTGTGAAGGCGAAACTAGAAGAGTTTAGTGGGGAGTGAGATGAACGTCTTTCTCCAGATATCAAATGGAAGATTTTGTAAGACATTTAGAAGTTAATATCCTCAACAGATTAGAAGGTAACCCACGGGCTTCTCACACTTTTAAGCTTGCATCAACGATATTAAATACCCTAGATACACTGACAGCGCTCAAAAAATGTCTCGCAAAACAAGTGCTTACACACGGTTTAAGCACTTGTTCGCTTCCAGTCGCGCGCGAACCGTCCGCGTCCTATCGTCACCAAGCCGAAGTGCTCCGTGTAAAAGTGCAAAAACAATACGAAAAAAGGATGGAGTTTCGTTTTTCCGGTCAGTAATAAATCCATCTTTGATAATAGAATGCATTAATGGTAAAAGTTATCAAAAAACGTGCAAAAATTGCAATTTTCTAAAAAATCTGAAGAAATCAAACACGCTGGCTGTATAGTTGTCCCTTTCCCACGCGCTGCTTTATTAATGCTTCTAACACATTCACACAGAGTAATAAAACAGCGCAAACAGAACTAGACCTAATTCCCATTGATTTACAGCCTACATTCGTCTTTACAGCAATAAAGCAATAAAAATTTACGAGCTTGCTGCCTGCGTACATTCTAAAATGTCATAACTCTCGGACGCCTGCATTTAAAGTGAGATCGTATACTGCATTAAGGTCAACTTTTAAATGTATTGAAATTAGAGTTGATATTATTTTCGTCCTAAACGTACCTCTCGCCGTTGCTAACTACTTTCGGGCTTCCGGAACAGTTTTTGAAGGCGGTTTTATAGGCAATGTTGCTTCTAGGGTATTAAATTCGTTGGCTTGCATTAATTTGTCTATTTAAAGTTCACTGTCTTGTAAAATTACTTATCATAGTTGCAGACAGTATGGTAATTAGAATAAAATAATAACAAAATATTCTGAAATGGTTTCTGGGGTTACCAAGTATACTTACATTTGTTACAAACAGGACAAGTCTTTTTAATTGCTAAGTGCTTGGTTTTAATATGTTTATTCCGTGAGGTACATGTCGCAAACGTCTTGTCACAAGACTTGCACGAGTACCTCTTGCGCGCCGATGCAGGCATGTGTTGGATTGCATGCTCTCTCAAGTTCTTCACAGTTTTGCCGCATTCCTCACACACTTGAGATGTTGCTACAGTTTTCTTCTTCTTTGTAGTACCTGGTGCTCGACCTCTTTTACCTCTTTCTTGTTTGACAGGTGCTAGAAGCATTGCAAAATACATTTATGTAATTAGTAGTATAAAGTAAAAAGTAAAATTAATCTTTTTTTGATATTTTTCTAGTCATAAAAAGAGCACATTCTTTTTGGTTACCTGGTTTTACCGGGGCTCCGTCACTCTATGTACTTGCGCACTATAATTACCTACCTATAGTCAAGCGAAGTGCAAGCACGTTGTTCACTTTTAATCATTACAATATTCACGATGTGTTGTAGGTGGGTGCAAATCAAGTAAAACAAGAAATTTATAAAAAAAAAATTTAAAAATGTAAGAAAATAAAAAGAATATTTTAAAATTAAAAACAGGTAGGTACATAACTTTAAAGATTTTTTTTATTTTAACCTACACACTGACCTCTATAATTATGTTTTATATAGATTCGTGTCCGACCGAAATTTCGGTTTCGGTTTCGGCCGAGTTTCGGCCCAAAATCCAGTTTCGGCAGAAGTTTCGGTTTCGGCCAAAATTGGCCGGAACTTTTGCCGAAACCGAAACTGATCTCGGAAGTTGTCTAACTTTAGTTCTCAATTAATTTTGTTTTAAATAATTAATTTAGGACCGCGCACGGTAATTTTAAAAGCAAAATCCATTAATTATAGTGCTTTCTACCTCAAAATTCACTTGTTTTATTTACTAAAACACAAATCGGATACGATCATATTACCCCGGCTCTCAGAAAAAAAACCGGCCAAGTATGAGTCGGACTCCCGCACCGAGGTTGTTTAATGTCATGTTCGGAAGAATTAAAATAATTTTCTAAAAAAATCCGACTGTCACAAATTTAACACTAGGAATAAGCATAGACTTGCCGTTCCAAATGTCAGGCTTCAAAAACCCGGGAAATTCATTTGTTGGACAAAGCAAACTACTTAACAAAGAACTAACAAAGTCTTGTAGAATTGAATATAATTATTACCTTTAAATAAATTTAAATTCAAAATTAAAGATTACCTTATGCGGAAAGATTACTATAAAGTAGAAGATTACCTAAATGACAAGACTTTGTGGATATGAAACAGATTTGCTTCTCTGCACATCTACTCATATGCTTATTTATTGTACTTATTATATTATTAAGTTGACATTATATTATTATTGAGACAAAGATGAAGGTAACTTTGTAAAACGCAAAAAAATTAAACAAAGGCTAACAAAACTGTTAAGTTTCTTGCGGCACTTCTTCTCAACAGGCGATCCACGTCGAAATGCTGGTAGGAAAAAAAAGTTTATGACGTGTAAAAGAATTTCTTGGTAAATTAAATTGCAAAATAAATACTTTGACTTTGAGGGTTCCGTACAAACCTGTTAGTATAATGTGATGTTACTAAAAATTTAAAGTTTTTGAAATTTTTCCGTAATCTATGCTTCAAACGCGATTATTCCCGTTGGCCACCACCTGTTTGTCCACCACTGGTGGACAGCGAAACAACTTTTATAAATTGTTCCCGTTGTCCACCACTGGTGGACAGCGGCACAACTTTCTAAGTAATTCCCGTTAGCCACCACTGGTGGACAACAGCACAACTTTCTAAGTAGTTCCCGTTAGCCACCACTGGTGGACAGCAGCACATCTTTCTATGTAATTCTCCTTAGCCACCACTGGTGGACAGCAGCACGGTTTTTTAAACATTCCCTATGGCCACCACCTGGAGTGTCTATTTACAAGCTACTTTATAACTTGTCTGTTAGTGTGGGCTGAATCTTAATATTTACGGGTATAGGGTTTTTTGATAATGGTATTTCAAAAAAAGTCATATATTATTATCCAATAAACTTTTAATTAATGTTACGACAGAGATATTATGACTATTAAGGCTAGGCTTAAATAATACAACGTAAAAATCAGTAACTAATAAGTAATTAACTAACACAATATTTTCCCCTTTGGTATATTCTCACTAGTTCGACTGACAAGACAACTGACTATTGTAAATAATAAATTTTCTTTTAAATAAAACTTTTTTTCGAAACTATAGACAATAAAGAGTAAAAAGATTGGCGTCGGCAACACAGCCGGTCCCGGTGTTGAAGACACGAAAAAAGCAAAAATTCTCCGTGTCAATATCTATAGGTGTCTCTCTGTTTTAAGATTTTCCACCTTGTTCACGAGATATCGAAGATAATGAGGGAAGGTTTTAAAAATCAAGCCTTTTTTTTCAATTTTCGAAAAATGTTTTCGACTTTTACCAATTTTTCTTCACCATCTGAAATTCATTCAAATTCTGCATCTTTTGAGCCCTCATCCGTCCTCATGGCCCTAAACCACTATATACCACGGGGCAAACACACTTACCGCGAAAATTGGCTTGGGCCCTACTACCGGAGCGATCGAAAATTCAATATTAAGATTCAGCCCACACTAACAGACAAGTTATAAAGTAGCTTGTAAATAGACACTCCAGGTGGTGGCCATAGGGAATGTTTAAAAAACCGTTGCTGCTGTCCACCAGTGGTGGCTAAGGAGAATTACATAGAAAGTTGTGCTGCTGTCCACCAGTGGTGGCTAACGGGAACTACTTAGAAAGTTGTGCTGTTGTCCACCAGTGGTGGCTAACGGGAATTACTTAGAAAGTTGTGCCGCTGTCCACCAGTGGTGGACAACGGTAACAATTTATAAAAGTTGTTTCGCTGTCCACCAGTGGTGGACAAACAGGTGGTGGCCAACGGGAATAATCGCTTCAAACGTTACTTCGTACCAAATTTCAAGATTCTGAGTTCACGGAAAGTACCCTGTAGGTTAGGATTCTCTAGCAAGTTTTAAAAATTTGCAGAAAGTTGCGGCATAAACGGCTGTATTTTTTGACTACGTTGGCTTAGAACTGATTTTTTCACACCTTCAAGGGACAAACCCGCGTATTCGCTAAAAAATTCAGCTTGATATCTCTAAGCGTTTCTAAAAAGGGCCTAGACAGACGGACGGACGGAAAACAAAGTAATAAAATAAAAATGAATACGTTCGTTTGTGCGGGACTGCCGCCAAGGTCATCAAGCCTCAGACAAATGGTGCCAATTTAAAAAAAAATGGATATTCGCATTCGCAAATGTCCGAAATATGAAATTCTAGTAAGTGCGTTAAAGAGTAACAATTAGTGACTTGATTATTGATAAAACTGATAAACATTTTGCTTTGAAAACTTAACTTGTATATGAGACCTAATATCTGTCGTCTCTTAAGGCGGGCAACGCGCCTGCGACCCCAAGGGGGTCTCGGGTGCTTATGGGCGGCGGTGATCACTTATCATCAGGTGACCCACTTGCTCGTTTGTCCCCCTATAACATAAAAAAAAAAAAAAAAAAAAAAAACTTGAAAAAATAATAAAAATATTATTCATATTTTTATATCACAATAAATAAACGATTACAACAAAATTAATATCCTGTGTTTCTATTTCATGTACTAATTAATACAGAATAATGGGTAAAATGCACCAAATTTCAGTATTTTAAGTAATTTTATACTTGACCACGTTAGTTTCGGTTTCGGTTTCGGCCGAAACTGAAGCCACGGCCGAACATTCGGTTTCGGTTTCGGCTGGAAAACCAGTTTCGGTCGGACTCTAATATAGATGTATTGTACAGTCATCACAAATTTATAAAAAAAATATTTTATAAACAATACAATTTTTAACTACCACCTATAGTCAGAACATATTCACAGTTCTCAATAACATAGATACAAAAAGTTATGTTAATTTAATTTTATCGAAGAGGCAGCCCCGCGAATGCTGTAGGATCGTGTGTTGCGAAGCAATCTCAACTGTACGCTTGAGCATTTAGGGATATTTTAGCATGCATTTAGCATGCAGCAGTTGCTGTAGCAACGGAGTAGGTATTTATAGCAATCAGTAACGGAAATTTTCTTCTGAGTGCAGTATCTGTTATGTTAGTAACTATTTAATAATCTGTGGTTTTACTAACAAGATATCACTTATTATATCATTCAATGTTCTATGGACACCTAAAAGGAAAAACTATATACTAAGTTCTAAACAGAAAATATAATCAAATACCCACCATTCTCTTTGGTCTCATCTATTGAATCTGTAGGAACAAATTCATATTTAATTTTCTTTATTACACTCAGGAACTCATTATCTGATTGACAGTCGCTCTCATTTTCTTGTTCTTCAGACAATGGTTCTAGTTTTACGGGAAAGACATTGTTGTCAGCTTTATCTTCCCAAGATGATTCATTTTCACTCTTGATATTATCATCTCGGACATATACCTCATTCTTGATATGGCCTTCTGTTTTCGCTGTTTTTAAATATGCATCATTTTTTAATGCCAATAGTTTGAACTTATAGAATGACATAATTTTATTGAAACATTTTAAACACAGCTTTGTACTAATTTGTGAATCTTCTTCCACCTAAAACATATAAATAATTATGTAAATAAAAGACAGTGGAATTTACTGTGGCAGTGATTTTTAATTCTTATTCTTTATTTAACAGTTACTGTGTAAATTAACTTAAATAAGCCTTAAACTCACTTATATGTTAGATAAGACAGTCGTTTTTAAATATTCATGAAATAAAGTGACTGTCACTGTTTTAATTATCCATCTCTGAATATTTTACTGAGAGAAGGAGTTTGTTGTCAATTTGGCGTAGTTCATACTTTACCTTAATATTTAAACAAAAGAAAATAATATCCGAGCAAGTATCTTCATGTTGCGTTTGGAGATCTGATATATTTTTAAAAGTTTCACTTGAGAGACAAGTCCTACACATGGATGCCACTTCCATTACTAAATGTTTAAGTTAGCCGCGAGATAATCACAAGTAAATGAAGGACACAAATATCAATAATGAATTTTATAAAACAAGCTCTTGGTTACAAGGAAATTCACTCATACACCTTAATGTTACATATGTACATAAGGCTTCTGAAAGAAATTGTTTGGCTCTAAGCTTGCACACTACTCCAATATCATAAATATCATTATCGCTTGAATTATTGACTTGTTCTAATATTAAACTTTACACATGAAATTCGCAATTTGGCATCACGGCCGTTTGACTCAAAGTAATAAAATTGGTGCGTTTGTTATATCTGTGGTACAGGGGGCCAACCTCAGATGACATTTCGTAATCTGTGGTCGTAACCCCTCTCCCCCGCCAGCTCGCTTAAGGGTCTGCTGACATGCTTTGACAGAGTGAGATAGTCTTATTGAGATTCCTGTAAGAGGAAATAGAATAGAGAAGAGTTCAAACTTCAAATCAAACTGAATCAAACTGAGCAAAAAAATCATTAAAGTGCCAAAGAAATTAAAGGTTTTGTGGATTACTACCTAAATTAATATGATTTAATCGAATGTGGAACGTTTGTGTCTAGCATACAAAATGGTAGAGTGTTCAATATTTGGCTTCAAAAGCAACAATCAAAGAGAAAAAGCGGGTGTTACATTTCATACGTAAGTACACTGTTTTATAAATTTTGATCACGTATTTCTTTCTCAAATCTCACAGGAACCAAGTTTCTGCGCTAAATCATTAGTTATATCATCAAAAACTTGATAAATGGGAAATATCTAAAAATTATTTCTAAATATAACCTCTAAAACATCTGACATGCAAACCGGTAAAATAATTGCTTATTATTACAAATTTACATCAGAAGCCAGCATAATAATTATCATAGATGTCTATGTACTGAAATTTTATTAATAATTAGTAGATTCATAATTCGATTTCCGGATGCCTAATGAAAGGAAAAATTTCCCCAAAATTACCCCATATTTCAGGGAATTTCAAGCGATTTGTTGTTTCCAGATTTCCGACTGATGATAAAACTCGTGAGAAATGGATTTATGCAACAGGAATACTATTAATAACATTTTGAAAGGGACTGACGTGTTTACAAAGGAGAAATTACCAAATAATATGCAACAGAAGGATTAATTATTACAAAAAGAAATTGAAAAATAAATCAATTAATAAGTAATTAACTTGTTTTATTTTGTTTTTCACCTAAATAGTCTTCTTAAAATGATCTTTTTTGGCTCAAATTTGAAATAAAAGGGAATTCATGTATCGGGTATATGAAATTATGAATTCCCTTTTATTTCAAATAGGGTAATCCTGCAAATAATACACCAAAATAAATAAAGTGGCTGTTTGAATAGAATGCCTTTGCATTTGACACCTCCACAATTTAAAAAAAAAAGAGCTGTCATATATCACTGGCCCCCTTTTCCGTAAAGCCCATGTTTACAGTACGTGAGTCGGTTGTCTGATTTATCTTCTATCTAGTCTGTGTTTGGCATGTTTGTGCAAGACTGCAAGAAAATAGAAAGAAATATAAAAATGACAATGACATAAGCACAGAGATCTATTGGACTAGGGATGGCGATCTGAGATCGATTAATCGAAGAATCGATTTTTCGAGCCAAAAAGATCGATTTTTTAAATCGATACGTAGTACTGAATCGATTCAGTGAATCGATTTTTCACCCCTGAAAATCGGCATTCGATTTTATTTTATTTTTTGGTATAAACTAAAAAATATTTACAATTAATTTAATCTAAGTACGCGTATTATAAGAGAGCTGCCGGCTGTTGGTTAAAGGGTTAATTATTCGAAAACTCGCGAGATGGCTGAATGTTTGAATTCCTGCGCCTTTCTTTAATAAAAAAGTAACGTTTGTAATCTTTGACTTTTGTCTGTATCTGTGACTGACTTTGAGTAGAAGTGACTGACATTTCTTGTTGCGTCATCATTAGAGGTCGGATATTCGGATGCATATTTACCTAAAGTTCTTTGCTACAATACTAAGGAAGCGGTCGATATCACGATGGGAATTGACGTCTTTAGCATGTGGCATTTTTTTTACCGACTTCAAAAAGGAGGAGGTAATAATTATTATATCCGATTGGATGTATTTTTTCATATATGCCCGGCGATTTCTCCGTCATTTTTGAATTCGTATGATAAAAATCTTTTGAAAATTGAAGATGAGGCAATCTATATTTCTGTTATAAAAAAAATAATTTGTCAAATCCAAAACCCCCAAATTTTTTGATACAGAAGTGCAGTCCATATTAGCACCTTAAAATAAGTAAATATAGCTACACCCGATTTGATTCAATAATAAAAAACGAAATTTGTCGATCGAATCGATTTTATCGATACAAAACTGCTTTCCATGTTATGACAATACCTCAACTTAAGGTAAATATGCATCCGAATATCCGATCTCTATTTATAATACATTATAAATCAACTTGAAAAAAAGATCGATTTTTCAGAAATCGATCTTTTTGGCCTCGATTTTTTGTGGATCGATTCATTGGGTCACGATTCGAATCGATTCTTAAAATCGATTTTTTCGGAAAGAATCGCCATCCCTATATTGGACTAGAGCCCGCCAGTGTAGCTACTTCGCGTGCCCAGCTACAGTCCATCGTACTGAATGTGCCGATTCTTAGCTTTAGTCCCGCGCGACCGTTCCCCTTGTTAGACGTCAGACGAAATAGCAAAAAATGACGATTTGTGCTATTTTAAGCTGCAAAAACAATACCAAAAAGATAACTCCACAAAACAAAGATGTTTCCTTTCATCGGTAAGTCATTTTGTTATCTGAATACGCGTAGTTTATTTTAAAATGAATTATTTATCAATTTTGAGAAAACAATTATGTAAATAATGCTTAAGCCGCGTGAATCGCAATTTCGTAATACATTGCGTATTTTATACTGGCCTTCCAATTGTATTGCGTGCTTTATAAGCAATGAATATCAAACAAGGCGGTACTTTCGCATATCGTTTAAGTTTCGTGGCCAGAGGCGCATTAAAAGTTGAGAGCGCCGTAGGCAAGCATCTCATCGGCGCCCCTAATTTTATGCTATATTGTATATTTTTTCTGCCCACGCGCCCCTTTGTACCGTCGCGCCCCTAGGCACATGCCTACTTTGCCTTTAGGATAATCCGCCTCTGTTCGTGGCACAGGCGTTTTTAGTCAAATACAGCGATTAGTGATGTTCGTTCTATGCAACATACACATAATGTATTAAAATCGATTAAAGGTACCTAGTCGATTTTGGAAGCAGGAATGTTAATAGGCTATTTGACAATGTGAAAAATAAAATCAAGCATAAAGTGACAATTAGGTTACATTAGGTACTGTCAACCGGCGTATAAATTAAGAAGAGTTTAAAAATGGATATTTATTAACATTAGTTAAAAATAATAATTTATTTATTTATAAATTAGGTAATAAAAATCACGTCACGTGCCTCACGTCCTCGTTTACCTCCTTGCGCCTACTTGTGATTTTATGCTTTCGTATCTGTTTTAATAGCATTTTCCTATTTATCCATTGTTATTGTGATTTATTTGCAAAATTACACAAATTCGGTGAAGTACTTTTACTATGGAAAACGATTTCGTAAAAGCAAACAGCAGAAACCTGCCCCAAGTAGACGAAATCATGGTCGGCTTATTTTTCGAAAATAATTCCTATAAAAAATGTGAAAACAACAAAGTAAGTATAATAATTACTTTAGTGGTAACTTATACATCATAACAGAACTAACAGACGTTCATCTATCCCCCCCCGGCCGGTACCGCCGCAACCGCTATGTCCCTGCATTTTAAATCTGTAATATCTTCGAAAATATTCATTTACATTACATGATGTAAAGGGCCATATTGATCTATATTACATGCACAATTTATTTAAGGTACTTTATTGGATAAGGATTAATACTGTATTGCTTAAAATCACTTTTTCGTAAATAAGCTATTATTTTATCGTAATAAGTAAAGGAAAATGATTGTTGTGGGGTATCCCTAAGAGATAGACATATACCATCGCGGACTTTTTTGTAAAACTTTTTAAGGTGTACAATATTGTAGTACATTATTTTGATCTATCTCGTAGGGTTTAGCCAGCGTTTGCAATGTAAGCGCAAAAAATGTGTTAATTTACGACCTCACATAAGAAACCTCTAAAATTATCAGTGTTTCTCTACTATATTATGCATTTTTTATACATATAAACTTTCCTCTTGAATCACTCTATCCATTAAAAAAAACCGCATCAAAATCCGTAGCGTAGTTTTAAAGATCTAAGCATACATAGGGACAGACAGACAGGAAGCGACTTTGTGTTTTATACTATGTAGTGATTTTTATAATCGAATCGAGAATCGAGACGAAGTGGGCGTGTCCCTACTTCTCATCACTAAATCGCGCTCGTTACGTCACAGTAGGTACAAAAAATATGGCACGGTCGGTTTCTAATACAAATTGACGTACTTGCGGGCTCTAGTCCAATAGATCTCTGTGGACATAAGAGTATGTATCTTAGAGTAGAACACATGGAGATGCCCTAAGTAGGTACAAAACGTGTATACCTAAACTTGGAACACAAAATGGCGCCACCAATGATAGCGCCCGACCGTAGTGCAACCAATATTGTATATCGATATATTTATCGATACAAGTTTACGTGTCGATCATAAATGCACATATTTTGTTAGAAATCTATAAATAGTTTCTTATTTTCCTATCACAAAATAATGATGATGCAGTGCCTTAATATAACAATAGGTTAGTTATATATATTATTATGGAAATTTCAACTTCACATGGTTAATAAACCTATTACATTTTTCCAAAAATCCTAAACAGAAGATAAAGTGAAGATACTGTACTGTTTTATACTACCATCACGTAATCTTGTTATGTCGAGAGTTCTGTAAAACCAGTTTTCGTTGAAGTGTAGCGAGCAAACGTGCCTTATTTTATGTCGCGGATTTATATTTTCCCCACCTATTAACTCTATCTATTTCTTCTTTAATGTTTCACTTACAGGAAATCTGCAGAAATATACCATTGCAGAATATAACTATCTAAAACGTATCGATACATAAAAATATTGTGCCACATCACTAGCTGGAACACAATATGGCGAAACCGGCACGCGCTTAGAGTAGAACATATGGAGATGCCCTATTGATCTATACAAAAAATTGCTTATATGAATGTGATTGTTGCGTATGAAAAAAGAGACAGATATCTTTGCATTGTACCCATTTTGGCAACACTTTTTAGTGACGTCACACAGTTTTTGACGCGTGCCGGTTTCGCCATATTGTGTTCCAGCTAGTGATGTGGCACAATATTTTTATGTATCGATACGTTTTAGATAGTTATATTCTGCAATGGTATATTTCTGCAGATTTCCTGTAAGTGAAACATTAAAGAAGAAATAGATAGAGTTAATAGGTGGGGAAAATATAAATCCGCGACATAAAATAAGGCACGTTTGCTCGCTACACTTCAACGAAAACTGGTTTTACAGAACTCTCGACATAACAAGATTACGTGATGGTAGTATGATACAGTACAGTATCTTCACTTTATCTTCTGGTAAGGATTTTTGGAAAAATGTAATAGGTTTATTAACCATGTGAAGTTGAAATTTCCATAATAATATATATAACTAACCTATTGTTATATTAAGGCACTGCATCATCATTATTTTGTGATAGGAAAATAAGAAACTATTTATAGATTTCTAACAAAATATGTGCATTTATGATCGACACGTAAACTTGTATCGATAAATATATCGATATACAATATTGGTTGCACTACGGTCGGGCGCTATCATTGGTGGCGCCATTTTGTGTTCCAACTTTAGGTATACACGTTTTGTACCTACTTAGGGCATCTCCATGTGTTCTACTCTAAGGCACGCGTCAAAAACTGTGTGACGTCACTAAAAAGTGTTGCCAAAATGGGTACAATGCAAAGATATCTGTCTCTTTTTGCATACGCAACAATCACTTAGATGAAAAGAGATAAGTATATATTTGTAAGGCAAGTGTCGATTCGATGTATATTCATATAAGCAATTTTTTGTATAGATCAATAGGGCATCTCCATATGTTCTACTCTAAAGCCCGCTCTACACTTAGCCCGCGAATCGCGCGTGTTAGATTAGATATTATATATTAAAAATAATAAGCACAAAAATATATATCTTAAACCATGAAAAAGCTATTTAAGGAATCATCAAGGATTATATTATAAAAAGTGAAACAAGCAAAGAAGAAAATAATATTTTTACTTTAAAATAACAGCGAAACAGAAATTAAACAAACTTTTAGACCATCAATCGGGAATAATATAATTTACTCTAAAATTTACAAGAAATAGAATTTATACAGAGTTTCCACACATTTCTTAACTTTAAATCACAATACACAACACAAATTCACCAGAATTTTCCCTTTTTATAAACAAGTACTAAAACGACGTATAATACTTATCTTCAAGATAGTAACACCACAAAAGCACCGAAGAGAAGAAGGTTCGAATAAGAAATTCCAATTATATATACCCATTTTCCCTTTCCTTTACTTGGCTCCGATTGGTCACTCAAATTGACCAATCAGAAAACCGGAAGATCCAATATTTATCAAATTTTATTTGCAAACCGGAAAACAATTTACAAATATTAATACTTTCAAGCAACGTAACCGGAAACTAAAAATATCTATCTTTAAAAAGACTAACGGAAACGGATGCCAAATAATAATCAATATTTTAAAGCAACGTAACCGGAAACTAAAATGTCTATATTTTAAAAAGACTAACGGAAACGGATGTCAAATAAAAATTAATATTTTAAATCAACGTAACCGGAAACTAAAAATATATTTCCCTTATAATTTTATTGATTTCTCGGAAACGGAAATCAAATATTTATCGAGTTGCTTTAATTTTTCTAAAAGGAAGTTAGATTATATTATTACAAATTTCTATTTGATACCGGAAGTTGGAATTTCTCATTTTACATTTGCAAACACTGGAAACGGTAATACGACAATTTCAATTAAAATTTATATTTAGCGATTTCACATCGAAACATAATATTTATAAATATTACACAAGTATTCTTTTAACATGAAAACTGTTGAATATTTTTGTAAGAATCATACATAATATAACACGGCCATACTGACAAGTACTTCGTCCTCGAAGTGCAAAAACAGATTGTAGTATATTATATAAGAATAGTATACTACTGCTACTGGTCTATATGTATACGAATTTGCTACTAGGGTAGCGTAGATAGATTTACTTATAACAAATCAACTTTCCTAGCCACATATTCCCTAGCCACACGTCCCTAGCCACATTTCCCTAGCCACACGTCCCTAGCCACACGTCCCTAGCCACACGTCCCTAGCCACACGTCCCTAGCCACACGTCCCTAGCCACACGTCCCTAGCCACACGTCCCTAGCCACACGTCCCTAGCCACACGTCCCTAGCCACACGTCCCTAGCCACACGTCCCTAGCCACACGTCCCTAGCCACACGTCCCTAGCCACACGTCCCTAGCCACACGTCCCTAGCCACACGTCCCTAGCCACACGTCCCTAGCCACACGTCCCTAGCCACACGTCCTTAGCCACACGTCCCTAGCCACACGTCCCTAGCCACATCTCAAAGTCAAAGTCAGAGTCAAAGTCAGAGTCAGAGTCAAAGTCAGAGTCAGAGTCAAAGTCAGAGTCAGAGTCAAAGTATTTATTTTGCAATTTGATTTACCAAGAAATTCTTTTGCACATCATAAACTTTTTTTTCTACCAGCACTTCGACGTGAATGAATGGCCTGCTGATGAGAAGAAGTGCCGCAAGAAACTCAATAGTTATGATAGCCTTTTATAAATCATTTTGTGTTGTACAATATTAACTTAATAATAATATAATGTCAACTTAATGATAAAATAATAAGTACAATAAATAAGCATAAGAGTAGATGTGCAGAGAAGCAAATGTGTTTCATGTCCACAGAGTCTGGTCATTTAAGTAATCTTCTACTTTATACATAGTAATTTTTCCTCTTAAGGTAATCTTTAATTATGCCTTAAAATTTATTTAAAGGTAATTCTACAAGACGTTGTGGTATTTTGTTACAATCTCTAGCCACATTCCAAGGGGCTTATATATTTATAAAAAAATACAACTTTTAAACATTATGTACTTTAAAACATAATCATGTAAATTACAAAACAAGTAGAAATAAATTTTAGCCCCTATTCTATCATTACTTTCCATAATGCGTTTGGCCATTCTGAAAAATCGCTAATAGTAGGTAAGAGGTACAATAATGGCACTAAGTAATTTTGCAACTTTAAAGGCCTGTAGAAAATCAGCCAATTTAAATATCGACTTAAATTTGATTTCGTATAATTCTTTAATTACACTACTTTACAAGATTTTTTTACCCATGGATGAAATTAATCTGAATCGGTGGAGTAATAAACCCTATGTTAGATACTGAAGTGGAAAAAAAAATAGCACGTCAAGTTTTTTAAATATTTACTATATTTGTTTTTAACAATTTTTGATTTTTAACTTACAAAAAAAATCAAAAATGACACAGACTACTTCTTCTTTTAAACTGATTAGCATCAGTTTCTCTCAATATAGACCAACAGTAATCACCCAACATATTTTTATCCCAAAACCCTTGATACCTCTCTTCAAATCTTAATGAAAAAGTTCACCATGTTCATGGCTTACGCATCCCAGGTTTTTAAGGAAAAAAATCCAGGTGCGAATGTAAAAAAATGAATTTTTAATGGCATATTCACTCCCATCTTATGATAATTCTTCAACAAATTAGAAAAAATTTCTTTATAGTCTTGATTTATGGTTGCCCAAGAATTTTATTACTATGATTTAAATGAAAACCAAGCATCTTTATCGACACTGGATAAATGACCATCAAAATTTTCATCTTTTAATATTTTTCTTATTTGGGGGCCCACAAAGATTCCTTCTTTGACTTTGGCATCAGAAAGATAAGGAACAGTGGTTTTTAAGTACTTAAAAGCAGGTCCATCTTTGTCAAGTGCTTCAGTAATATATCTCTTGTTTTTTGATAGAATAATTTGACCACAAACATAGCAAAACTTATTTGGATTTAATTTACACTGTCTTGAGACCATTTTAAAACCAATCAAAATTTTTAATTATAAGATTAATACAACAAAAGCGAATATTAAGTCAGCACCAGTAACAAGTTAACGAATTAAGTTAATAAGGGTGTTTTTAAAAAAAACTTGACGTGATAAAAATATAAGACATATATTTTTGAGATAAGAGGGTAGTAGAAACCACATTCTGTATTAATTGTTTTTGGGTAAAAGAAAAATTTTATTTTTGTAAAGTAGTGTTATTAAAGAATAGCTTAAAACGGGTAGATAGATATGAAATGTGATATAAGTACGAAAATTTCCGCAAAATATGAAATAACACCGAAAGTCACCAATTGTTGGCACCCTAAAGTACAAATATTGGCATAGAAGAATGTGCAATTATTGGCACTGCTAAATTTTGAAACTATAATAGTTATGAAGACAAGAGTACATTTTATGAATAGAACTTTTAGATTTGGTTAAAACACAATCATATCATTAACAGCGTTTTTGCAAAACCGTATTTCAATAATTGGCAGGGGGTGCTAACATTAGTATAGTTTACTCTAGTTAGCATATTAATAAAATATTGCTCCACTTGGCCATTGCCTTGTGGAGTTCCTTACAAACCATTTGTATACTACTTAAATAATCCTCAATGTTTTTTACACCATTGTTCAAGTTACAATAATTTAAACCATTAACCTGTATTCGCCCATTGACTAGCTTAGGTTCAGGTTAGGTTAGGTTCAGTTCAGGTTAGGTTAGGTTCAGGTTAGGTTCAGTTCAGGTTAGGTTCAGGTTAGGTTCAGGTTAGGTTCAGTTCAGGTTAGGTTCAGGTTAGGTTCAGGTTAGGTTCAGGTTAGGTTCAGGTTAGGTTCAGGTTAGGTTCAGGTTAGGTTCAGGTTAGGTTCAGGTTAGGTTCAGGTTAGGTTCAGGTTAGGTTCAGGTTAGGTTCAGGTTAGGTTAGGTTCTGCGGAAAAATATTTCTTAAACTCGTTCAGTACGTTCATAAGTTTAGGCTTGACTCAATGGGAACACCCATGTCTGTATCATTAAAATCAATAATACTAGGTCTAGAAGTGGCAAAAAAAGTTAACTGTCAATGATAGTAAAATGAAGCTTATTAAAAAAAAATGAAAATGTCAATGCCTTCAGATAAAATATCATAACCGAACGTGACATTGTGTCGTAAGTATTTTTTACGGAAAAACATAAAAAAGAACATCAAGAGCAATATCGTCAATCTGCACACTGGCTAAAATCTGCAGGGTACTAATAACACTGCTATTACCAATGCCAGTAATTTTGAACGTGTCATTAAATCACCTGCCATGAATTCTTGACAATATTGACAACTATGTTCTACACTTGTGCTGTTATACAACTCCTATGTTCGGTCTCTATTGGAGTATGCTTCGACAGTTTGGAACCCTCAATACAACGTTTTTATTGAGGCAATTGAGAAAATCAATAAAAAAGTCGTCAAACACCTCGATTATAAGGCGGTTCACAATAATCAGGTCGCTCCTAGATTAACATCTCTTTTTAAGATATTAAATGGCCACATAGATTCGTCATTTTTACTTGATAATGTTAAGTTCAGGTGTTCTCGGATGGGTTCACGCTCCACAAAGCTTTTTTCTGTACACTCTACAAGAACTAACTATGCTGGGAATACCTTTCTATAAAGGTCTTGTAGAGAATATGATGCTAAGTACAGCTTAAATGACATTTTAATTGCACTTTGCCTATATATAAGAAACTTGTAAGTGAATTAATCTGTTAGTTTGTAATCGTTTACATTTTTGTATTTTCTTTTTAATTTTAAATGTGTATTTCAAAATTGTTTTTTTTTTTCCAAAGAAAAAAATAAATAAATAAAATAAATAAACCTTAAAAGGGAGCACCCAGATTCACATATTGGCGTTGTTTGTACGGAGTAATTTAAATATGTTCAAGTTTTATGCAAGTGAACGTAATAAATAAAAGATTTGTGCACCTAGCCATAAAACTACACTTTTACATAAGAGTGTCTTAGGTATGGCACCAACTATTTATAATTATTTGCCTAAAGCATTGCTGGAATCGGAGAGCGTCACTACCTTCAAAACAAAATTATTTAATAATTTTTTTTTTTATACATGAAAGCTATAACTCAATTCAGGAATTTCTTAGGGATAATTTAACTAGTGATAACATTAACATATTGTAATTTGTTTCGTTTTTAATCTTTAGCATTTAACTTTCTAAAATTGTGGGTATAATGTATAAATATATATTATTATTGTGAATGAACATATTGTTATACTGAAATTGTAAATTATTCTACCATTTTATTTAACTTTAATTATACAGTACATTGTTAAATTACCACCTGAACTCTGTGCGGTTTAGGCAATAAATGAATTTCTATTCTATTCTATCCTATTCACAATAATAACAAAATGAAAAGAACTCGCCAGAATACTGCAAAACGCCATTAGGGGCTGCGACAGTGCAGACGTTCACACGTCGCTCGCCAGCGTTGCCAGCAGGCGAGCATCAGCGCAGCCAGCAGGCGAACACCAGCGCAGCCAGCAGGCGAACACCACCGCAGCCAGCAGGCGAGCACCAGCGCAGCCAGCAGGCGAGCACCAGCTTCTATGTCGTTTTTCCGTCCACTTGGTTGGTCACATGAGTCAGTTAGCTGAAGAAGTCCTGCGATATCTTCTGGACCCATTCTGAAATAATAATAAAAAAAAATTAACAATAGGCCCGGGGTTATCCCACTTCTGATGTTAGATTAGATATTATATATTAAAAATAATAAGCACAAAAATATATATCTTAAACCATGAAAAAGCTATTTAAGGAATCATCAAGGATTATATTATAAAAAGTGAAACAAGCAAAGAAGAAAATAATATTTTTACTTTAAAATAACAGCGAAACAGAAATTAAACAAACTTTTAGACCATCAATCGGGAATAATATAATTTACTCTAAAATTTACAAGAAATAGAATTTATACAGAGTTTCCACACATTTCTTAACTTTAAATCACAATACACAACACAAATTCACCATAATTTTCCCTTTTTATAAACAAGTACTAAAACGACGTATAATACTTATCTTCAAGATAGTAACACCACAAAAGCACCGAAGAGAAGAAGGTTCGAATAAGAAATTCCAATTATATATACCCATTTTCCCTTTCCTTTACTTGGCTCCGATTGGTCACTCAAATTGACCAATCAGAAAACCGGAAGATCCAATATTTATCAAATTTTATTTGCAAACCGGAAAACAATTTACAAATATTAATACTTTCAAGCAACGTAACCGGAAACTAAAAATATCTATCTTTAAAAAGACTAACGGAAACGGATGCCAAATAATAATCAATATTTTAAAGCAACGTAACCGGAAACTAAAATGTCTATATTTTAAAAAGACTAACGGAAACGGATGTCAAATAAAAATTAATATTTTAAATCAACGTAACCGGAAACTAAAAATATATTTCCCTTATAATTTTATTGATTTCTCGGAAACGGAAATCAAATATTTATCGAGTTGCTTTAATTTTTCTAAAAGGAAGTTAGATTATATTATTACAAATTTCTATTTGATACCGGAAGTTGGAATTTCTCATTTTACATTTGCAAACACTGGAAACGGTAATACGACAATTTCAATTAAAATTTATATTTAGCGATTTCACATCGAAACATAATATTTATAAATATTACACAAGTATTCTTTTAACATGAAAACTGTTGAATATTTTTGTAAGAATCATACATAATATAACACGCGCGATGGCTGCGAAAGGGCGCGAACGCTAAGGGCCGGTATTTCAATATATACTTATCTTGATCCTAATCCGGGATTGATAATAAGTATGACTTAAGTGTATTTCATTATAGGATTAAAGTTAAGCGGCACTAAAGTCATACACTTTTACCTGTCAAAAGTAATACTTATCTTAAATGTTATACTTAACTTAAGCAATAAGATAAGGTTACATTGAAATACCGGCCCTAAGTGTGGAGCCGTTTCGCATATTATAATAGGAGACGACTCCACACTTAGCGTTCGCGCCCTTTCGCAGCCTTCGCGCGCGATTCGCGGGCTAAGTGTAGAGCGGGCTTAAGGTATGTATATAATATATCTCAGAGTATATTTATTTTATTAGTCTATGGACATAAGACAATAGGTACGTTCTGAAACCACTTCAGATCGTGTTCAGGTTAATGCAGTGCCATGAATTTAAGAATATAAAAAAAAAAGAAATTTAAAAAGTTAGGTGAAAAAAGTTTTGGCGGGAGGGATTCAGAAAAATTGTAATAACCCCTCAATTGATGACATCATGGCGACCATTTTCCTTTATTTTGATTAGGAAAAACAAAATGGCCGCCATTTTGATTATTTTTTGATTTTTAATTTTTTAAAAAAATTATTTTAAATCCTTCCTGTATGCAAATACCAGTCATTTGGTATCAATAAAGTCATTATTAAATGGTCTACAAGTTAAAATTATATAATTTAAATTATATTCTACTGTGTTCGAACTGTATGCGAGGGAAAATACAAGTGGAATGAAATTGGGTAATTAAAACTAAAAAATCAAATTAAAAAAAATAAACAACTTGTTGCTTTAGTTGTCCACTTTAAATTAACCTGTTACTATTAAGCAATAAACACATTAAATAACATTCACACCTTTACATAATAAAATATCAAGTAAATCAACAATTTCTGCATACAGTCACAGCGCCCGGCGCGCGAACATTTTAAAAAGATTGACAAAACTCCCATCGGTTTCAAATGTTCGCGCGCCGGGCGCTGTCATTTGCTAGTCGCTGGTTTGTTCTACCAACCTAACAAACTAATAAAACACAACGAATCGTCAAACAAACGAAAACAGACTTTAAATACGGGCGATAAGGAATGGGCGATTTTCTGACAGCTCGTTTTTTTAGTTCTAAATTTGCTCAATAGATGGCGCCACCCCATCTATGATAAAAGTCAATGTTAAGCAGCCATAAGGAACGTGAGTAAAATTTTTCTATGCAAGGAACGGAACGAATGAATTCGAAGTGAATTTTGTTTCATAAAACGGAACGTTGTATCACCCATTTTTGTAACATATTTTCTTTTATAATTTTGTGCAATAAAGAGTATATCTATCTATCTATCTAACGTTTTGTTTATGTTTGGTGTCAGATGTCATTGTCATTCCCGAAAAATTCTCATGCATGCCTTATTCGCTTATAGACCGACAAATTTATCTGTTCCGGTGGCGGCGTCGCTACTGTCTATTTAGAACTGTCATTAAATATCGTTTTTGCATTGCATTTCACGTAGTTCCACTTTTGGCCACCGGAACAGATAAGTTTGTCGGTCTGTACCTCGGTTCGTCGAATGCGCTCACTTGTTTATGTGCGTTACTCTGGCGGCATGCTAGCACGTCTAGAGATGAAACAATATAGAATAATTTGTGCATTATATGCTGTAAATGTGCACCAAATATAAAATTTGTGCCTAGTGGGGTTTCTGAGATATTAATGAAAATACGATTCCGCCAGCGTAACGCTTGAAAACGTTATCCTGGCGGAACGATTTTTACCTATTGGTCCTAGGGCAATTTTAAGTAGCATAAAAGATAGCTTAAATTTGTGCCCTAAAGTAGCCAAGCAGCGGCATTTGTGCCCCCCGTAGTTTTTGAGTAATTGCAAATGCCGCTGCAGTAACGTTTGGCTTATTTTCCATATCTTCAAAACAGCTGGACGTACAGAAATGATTTTTTGTGAGAAGATGCCTTGTAATTTGTGCCTTCATAGTTATTCCAAAGAAATACAGGTTAATGATTTACAAAAGATTTTCTAAAAAACGACACAACCTCTTGAACTACTTACGATATGCGCTGAATGTCTCAAGTAGCTGATGCTTAGATGATACAAGGTTCTTCTGACAAAATTTTATAACCCTACGTCTGATATTGACGAAATAAATCAACTTTTTGAACTGAAAACTGTTTACTTATTTCGTACGTATAATGCACAAATTATTCTATATTGTTTCATCTCTAGACGTGCTAACATTTCGCGCTTTCCGCCAGAGTAACGCACATCACTTGTTTCGTATTGTGTTTTGTGTGGTGAATCCTGTTTGACCCTGGCTTGCTTACTGGATTCTGGAATCTACTTAATACGACTATTTCGGCACGCATTAACGGACTTTGATTTGGCCATACTGTATTGGATAATAATAATTGAAGTTGGTGATATTGCGATTGTCATCGCGAGACATTTTTGGCATGAATTTTATATAAATTAATAAGTAACTGTTTAAAAACCCAAAGGAAACTAATAATACAATTAAATGTATAAGATTAAAAGTAACTTTTCTACTGATGGATGAGAAACAAAAACGAATTATAAACTTAAAAACTTATCAAAAACAATGAACAAAATAACAATCACAACAAAACGTCAGCGAACACTATGACACATGACATGACATAATATATATGTTTTTTCACTTGTAACAGCAACCTTATTACTACTGCATTAAAGGTCATTATAGATACAATACCAGAGGAAGAAATCATAGAGAAATAGCAAGAAAAGCATACATGGTTCAACGCCATCTAGTAAAGCTTTTGGAACCTTTTTTTTTTTAAATGGCCTGTCAGAAAATCGCCCATTAAATACCAAATCACTACAATAATTCAGTTTCTTGAGGAAATGGGCGATTTTCTGACAGCTCGTTTTTTTAGTTCTAAATTTGATCAATAGATGGCGCCACCCCATCTATGATAAAAGTCAATGTTAAGCAGCCACAAGGAACGAACGAGTAAAATTTTTCTATGCAAGGAACGGAACGAATGACTTCGAAGTGAATTTTGTTTCATAAAACGGAACGTTTTGTTTATGTTTGGTGTCAGATGTCATTGTCATTCCCGAAAAATTCTCATGCATGCCATATTAGCTTACCTCGGTTCGTCGAATGCGCTCACTTGTTTATGTGCGTTACTCTGGCGGCATGCTAGCACGTCTAGAGATGAAACAAATTAGAATAATTTGTGCATTATATGCTGTAAATGTGCACCAAATATAAAATTTGTGCCTAGTGGGGTTTCCGAGATATTAATGAAAATACGATTCCGCCAGCGTAACGCTTGAAAACGTTATCCTGGCGGAACGATTTTTACCTATTGGTCCTAGGGCAATTTTAAGTAGCATAAAAGATAGCTTAAATTTGTGCCCTAAAGTAGCCAAGCAGCGGCATTTGTGCCCCCCGTAGTTTTTGAGTAATTGCAAATGCCGCTGCAGTAACGTTTGGCTTATTTTCCATATCTTCAGAACAGCTGGACGTACAGAAATGATTTTTTGTGAGAAGATGCCTTGTAATTTGTGCCTTCATAGTTATTCCAAAGAAATACATGGTTAATGATTTACAAAAGATTTTCTAAAATACGAAAACAGCCTCTACCTCTCTTGAACTACTTACGATAGGCGCTGAATGTCTCAATCAAGTAGCTGATGCCTATATGATACAAGGTTCTTCTGACAAAATTTTATAACCCTACGTCTGATATTGACGAAATAAATCAACTTTTTGAACTGAAAACTGTTTACTTATTTCGTACGTATAATTATAATGCACAAATTATTCTTTAGTGTTTCATCTCTAGACGTGCTAACATTTCGCGCTTTCCGCCAGAGTAACGCACAACACTTGTTTCGTATTGTGTTTTGTGTGGTGAATCCTGTTTGACCCTGGCTTGCTTACTGGATTCTGGACTCTACTTAATACGACTATTTCGGCACGCATTAACGGACTTTGATTTGGCCATACTGTATTGGATAATAATAATTGAAGTTGGTGATATTGCGATTGTCATCGCGAGACATTTTTGGCATGAATTTTATATAAATTAATAAGTAACTGTTTAAAAACCCAAAGGAAACTATTAATACAATTATATGTATAAGACTAAAAGTAACTTTTCTACTGATGGATGAGAAACAAAAACGAATTATAAACTTAAAAACTTATCAAAAACAATGAACAAATTAACAATCACAACAAAACGTCAGCGAACACTATGACACATGCCATAATATATATATGGGCATGCAGGTCGTTATGTTTTTTCACTTGTAACAGCAACCTTATTACTACTGCATTAAAGGTCATTATAGATACAATACAAGAGGAAGAAATCATAGAGAAATAGCAAGAAAATCATACATGGTTCAACGCCATCTAGTAAAGCTTTTGGAACCTTTTTTTTTTTAAATGGCCTGTCAGAAAATCGCCCATTGCCTTCTAAAGGCAGCCCATCAAACGTCGACCATCATGTGATCATGGCGCTGCCTTTAGAAGGCAGGCCATCAATTGAGGGGTTATTTGTAACAGAGCTGTTTCATGATAAAATATCGTCGCTTATACAACAATACCGCGCAAGTCAATTTTGACAAGTTTTCAGGAGAGACAAATAACTGTTTTTATTCTATTCAATACTAAGTTCACGTTTAGTAAATTCAAAAATTGGTTTGAATTGGCCTTATTTTTACTTTTATAGGTCAAGTGATGTATATTTAGGGCTGTATAACTACATGTTCGACTTGTGCGGTTTTAGTTCGACAAAACAAAGACTTCTGCGGTATTTAAATTTTTTATTAAGTAATCTTTATATTTTTAAGTAACAAAAATATAATGTGACAACAGTGAAATAAAGTTAGACGTTATATTTATAAACCTTTTACATGTTTCACATTTAAACATAATTGGCATAACTAACAAATCTGCCAAACAAGTTCAGTCAGATAGTCAAATTTGAAAGTTTCCCCATTATTATAAGATAGATAGATACTCTTTATTGCACAAAACACTTTAGGACAATAATGTAACATATAATAGCTGTACAATATAGGCGGCCTTATCGCTAATAGCGATCTCTTCCAGTCAACCTTAGGAAAGAGAAACTAGTTTGAACAGAATAAAGGGCAGTGCAAGACACAGATAAAGAGAAATATTTATATGTAATGACTCCAGACTCCTCCAATAAATACACATATACATACATACATATTATAAATAACATATAAATAAACATATTACAAATATATATAGTAAAATAAATACAATAGAATAGAATCAGATTCACGGATATCACACAATAGAGACATTCAACCAAGATAGACCATAAAAATGACAACACTCAAGCAGTTGTCAGCGGAGAGAAAGAAAGTAGGATTTAACACGAGATTTGAAAATTGGAAGTGTCTGAGATTCACGTTAGAAAGGGGGAGAGAATTCCACAGGCGAATAGAATAAACAGTGAAGGATTGAGAGTAGAACTGAGTGGAGTGAGGAGGAAAGACTAGATGTAACTTCCTGGATGAACGCAGATCAAGACCCTTGGTGGATTGCAAGAAATGAAACCGGTCTTTAAGATAGGGATGAGATAAAGGGTTAAAAAGAATGGAGAACAGTAAGCTAAGAGCATGCAAATCGCGGCGACGTCGTATTGAAAGCCAGCCAAGCTGAGCTCGGTATTCCGAAACGTGATCATATTTACGTAGGCCGATGATAATACGTATACAAAAGTTTTGCATACACTCTAGCTTGTTAAGAGACGCTTCACAAAGGTCAATACATCAACAGTCAGCGTAATCGAGCAAAGGCAGTAAAAGGGCCTGCACTAGAACAATTTTGGTGGGTATATGTAGGTAAAAAGTTGCGGAGTCTATTAACGGAGCTTGCCGAAGCAAACACTCTCCTGCTAACCTCCTTGACTTGCATATCCCACGTCAAAGTACTGTCCATATATACCCCAAGGTTTTTAACTACTCGGCTAAAGGCTATCTGGACACAGTCAAGCACAATTGGTGGTAAAGAACCCCAGTCAAACCTTGTGATTTGACGTGACCCACCTAATATTATGACTTGTGTTTTTTGGGGGTTCACCTTGAGCCCAAACGAGTTGCTCCAGTCTAAGATTCGTGTCAAGTCGGTATTAATGCCCTCAATAACACCTGGGAGCTCTTCAAGATCGCCACAAGAGTAAAGTTGTAGGTCGTCTGCATAGAGATGGAAGGAAGAAGAGAGATCATGAGTGATACTATTAATAAAAGTTGAAAAAAGCAGAGGAGATAAGACGCCACCCTGAGGCACCTCGGCAACAATATCATTCCAAGAGGAAAAGGAGTCATCAACACGAATATACGATACGATTAATTGAGGTAGCATCCTTTTTTTTAAATCAGAAGAAGAAGATTTGTTGATAAAGCAGTCAAAATTAAAGAAAAAGCGTTTCTTAGCAGCGTGGTCTCACTACAACACGAGTTAATATGGCGGACTGACGACTTGTGCGGTTTTTTACTCCTTCGACGACTTGCGCGGTGCCGTTTCTATTGAATTAAGTGCGGTGATAGGCTAATTTCGAAATTTCATATAACGCTATTGGATGCGGGATGAAAAGATCTATCCAATGACGTATAAAACGTCACATGGCCATTTTTCGACTTACGCGGTATTGTTGTATAAGCGACGATATGTAGTATGTATATTTTGCAATAGTTTTTTTTGTACGGTACTTTTTTAATTTTAGGATGACCTTTTTTTTTTACAATTGGTTATCATCTGTTGCTAATAAAAGCAGAAACACAAAATTTTGTTGTGTTCCTCAAATACGGACAAACTAATTAGTAATCTGTGATTACGGGCGGAGATTCGGGAATAAAATAAGTTTTCATTTGTTTCCAAAAGACAAAATAAATGATAAATTGGAAGACTGCAGAACGGGAAACGTCTCATTCCCTCGGGATATATGAAAAAATAAATTACGCGCGGGTAAAACCACGGGCGGAAATTAGAATAAAAAAATAACAAAATATGGTTTCTGGCAAGGACGTTTTCGTCCTTGGTTTCTGGGTTTACCAGGTATAAGTACTTACATTTATTACAAACAGGACAAGTCTTTTTAATTCCTTGGTGTTTGGTTTTAATATGTTTATTCCGTGAGGTACATGTCGCAAATGTCTTGTCACAAGACTTGCACGAGTACCTCTTGCGCGCCGATGCAGGCATGTGTTGGATTGCATGCTCTTTTAGGTTCTTCACAGTTTTGCCGCATTCCTCACACACTTGGGCTATTGCTAGTTTTCTTCTTCTTTGTAGTACCTGGTGGTCTACCTCTTTTTTGTTTGGCAGGTGCTAGAAGCATTGCAATAGTTATTTATGTGGCTGTTGCATAATGAGGGTCATTAAAATACGAATGTGGTTTTATGAAACGAACGAAGTGTTTCATAAAAGGATCACATGAGTATTTTAATGCCTAATTACTTATGTACAGTCACATACATAACTTTATCTTCATTCGTATGATAATATGTCTATTTTATAGTCAAGCGCCGATTTTATTTCTGACCGACTTTTTGATGGCCGTGTGTGTGGGTTGCCCCATTTGCTATCAGTACGTTCTATTTGTCACCGACTAAAAGTCGGTCACCGATTATCCGCCGTGGGCGGGCAGCCTTATAATAACAAAATTAACAACATAAACATTTTTCCTCGACATTCATTTGTTTTCCCGACATTCATTTGTTTTCCAGAATTTACACACTTTTTAATAAAATTAGAAAAAAATATTTTTGATTACAAAAACAAACAAAATATTTTCTTTTTGTAATTAAAATTAAACGGTAGTAACACGAGCAATATTTTATTGCTGTTCTTACAACTTTCAACTACAGTAGTAAGACGGGTAAACACTTTACCGGTATTACTACTGGTAGTAGGAATGGTAGTAACACAGGCAATAAACGGAGCAAACACCCTAGTTACCAACATAATCTGTATGTAAAAGTTAGTACTTAGTACAAAATCATGTCATAATTTGTAGGTCAATTTAAATAAAACACAATAATAAGAAGTTAAAGTTTTATTTGTAATAATAATTATTTACAACATTTTGTATTGTGCAGTGAGAAAATTGAACTTTTGTCACTTGTTTTGAAGTCACTGTACTGCTAGGCATAGTTAGGGTTGCCATCCGTCCGGGTTTCCCCGGATTTGTCCTAGTTTAGAGGGCATCCGGGGAGCGTCCGGGGAAGGTTTCATTTGTAGACCGAGTTTTAAAAAAAAGGTGATTTATGACATTTTCAACTGTTTTCTATTACATTGAATATGTTTAAAAGATCTTGTTGACATGTCCGGCTTTCGGACTCTAAAATCCGGGGTTTTCACGCGTCTTGTCCTGTTTTCCAAATTTTAGAGATGGCATTGGCAACCCTAGGCATAGTTATGTTAATTACTTCATTTTTATTATTGGAGTTAAGTATCTTATTTATTAGATATTTCCACTTTGCTTTGCACAGAGTTGTCTATGTAGCCTTCAGCAACAGTTGTCGACTTCCACCCCCCATGTCGCTTTAAGGTGATTATGTCTGCCTCAGAATCTATAACTAAAGTCGCAGATGTTCTGCGAAAGCAGTGCCCGGTGTACAGTTGGGGATTGGGGAGTTCTAAACATGTCGCTATTGTTTTGCCCAGTGATCCAAACTTGTTTAAACCTACTTTTTGGCTTAAGCATTTACCTCCGATGTATTGTACAAAAAAATTTGGAATTTGACAGGGTTTGGGGCGTAGTTCAATGTATTTTTTACAAATTTCTGCATAATTTCCTGTTACGGTAAAAGTACGATCAATTTTATTTTTGGTGTTACGAACAGTTATTATTATGGTATTTTCAAAAATTTTGACATCTTCATATTTCATGTTGTATAATTCTTGTCTGCGGCATGCCCCCATAGTGCCAAATATTAGTGCAACCTGAAACAATTAGAGACACAGTAACATTAAGGTGTGTCTATGCTTACGAGCCGAGCACGAGCCGCGCACGAGCGGAGCACGAGCCGATCGAAAATTCGTGTACTGTGGACCGACTTGGAGCCTCGAACGAGCGCGCTTCGAGCATTCGTTTCGTGTTCGACTGTGCTCCGCCCGTAGACAGAGAAAACTATAGACAAATTGATAGTATCTATCGCATTCACACAAGAAAAAGAGGGCGATACGGATAGACCATGTAAAAGAAAGAGATAGAACTACACCATTTTTTGTCTCGCACCGCGTGCCGGTTTTTCTACTAGCTGTCTATAGTTTTCTCTGTCTACGGCTCCGCCTAATGTCGGGTTTTTGACGAACACAAAGAGGTTTGCATCGCGCTCGCAGTGCAGGCTCGTTGTGCGTCCACACTTGTCACGCGAGCAGAGCGGCTCGGCTCGTGCTCCGCTCGTGCTCGGTTCGTAAGCATAGACCCACCTTTAGAATGAGTTAGTTCCAACAGAAAATCAACAACGGAATGCATTTGAAACATATTTTAAGCTAATTTTAGCGGGCAGCTGTCACAAATTAATATTAATCTTAATTATTTACATATTGAACTTTCTTTTGAAATTTGACAAAATGTCTAGTGCCCTTAAGGAGCAAAAATGTAATGTTTTAGTAATTCACTACTCACTTTTAGCATAAGATACAGTTTGTCAGGTGCTTCATTTAAAAATTTCTTGATTTCTTCAGGTAAGAATGTTTTTGATTTCTTTCCTGTATATCCTTCTGATTTGCGTTTGAGAAATGCAATCAGTTTGCAGTATTTCGAAATGTCCACTTCATTTTTGATATTCAATGTACTTTTAAGCATAGAATATATTGTCCACAAAGTACAGGGCTTAAATTTAGTAGATATTTCTTGGAAATATACCAATAATACATTTTCAGAGAATGATGTTTCTTTTTTCACCGTTTTCCAATTCATGAAATCTTTGTAGTATTTTTCGTATTGTTTCCGCGACTTTTCCGGCAGCAAATTGTAGGCAACTGTTGTTGCGGCGTCCCTGATATCAGGCGGTGTCTCGCACATTTCCACGTCGTCATTTTCAGAACTCATGCTCACGACGCTATCAACTGCAATTCATTTTCATAAGTCTCACAAAACTTTATTTTCCGTTTTCCGTAAACAAAAAAACAAAACACTTGTCTCTACCAGTGTCTCCACTAGTAGAGACAAGTCCACTTTTTTGTCCACTTGTCCCCACCAAATGTTGTCGGTATAGACATGTCCACTTTTTTTTCCACTTGTCTCCACCGGATTGTAATTAAATGGTTTTTATTCCCGGTCGTCCCCACTGAGTACTACTGGGAAAAAACGCTTCGTTCGTCCCTCTCGTTCCGCTATAGACCGAAAGTCAAATAATAGGTTCGCTGACACTAATACCATAAGTAATACAGTTCCATGATGGAACTCCAATTCTGGGAAACAAATGAATGTCAGAAATACAAATGAACGTAAGAAAAACAAATGAATGTCGGGAATACAAATGAACGTAAGGAAAACAAGTGAAGGTAGGAAAGCATTGTCTATTGATCAGAAGTTAAAAAAATAGGTGCAAGCGATTTTCGACCTTATTTGTTTTCTCGACATTCATTTGTTTTCCAGAATTGGAGTTTCATCATGGAACTGTATTATGGTATAAGTGTCAACGAACCTATTATTTGACTTTCGGTCTAAAGCGTAACGAGTGGGACGAACGAAGCGTTTTTTTCCCAGTCGTACCCAGTGGGGACGAACGGGAATAAAAACCATTTAATTACAATCCGGTGGAGACAAGTGGAAAAAAAAGTGGACATGTCTATACCGACAACACTTGGTGGGGACAAGTGGACAAAAAAGTGGACTTTTCTCTACTAGTGGAGACACTGATAGAGACAAGTGGACAAACCGGTAACAAATGACTGACGTTTGTAGTTTTTAAAATCCATAAACAATCTAGACTCGAGTTGATTTCGATTCTTAAATCGATTGTTATAATTTCAGCATCGAATTAAATGTATAGGAATGGAACATAAAATTACTAATCGACTAATTCGATAATCGAAAAAACCTATTAATTTTTACTTTTTAATCCATCTAGCCCCGGAAAACCAGACACAATAGAAAATCTATTGTTAAGCGGCACGCGAGTGCCGGTTCGGCTTTGAGTGGTTAAGAAGATGTTCGAAATTTGAACGTAATTAAGGTATCGGTTACCGATACTAAAATGTAAACATTAAGATGCAGCCACAGATACTCATATCTAAATATAGGACGTTTGCTCATCGATCCTGACTATAAAATAGACATATTAGGGTATGGATGTAGATAAAAGAGCATACTTTTTTCATACCTAGTTTTACTAACAAGATATCACATATTAAATCATTCAATGGTTTGTGGACATTTACAAGGAAAAACTATACTAAGTTCAGTCTAAATAGAAGATATAGTCAAATACACACCATTCTCTTTGGTCTCATCTATTGAATCTTCAGGAACAAATTCATATTTAATTTTTTTTATTTCACTCAGTAACTCATTATCCGATTGACAGTCACTCTCATTTTCTTGTTCTTCAGACAATGGTTCTAGTTTTACGTGAAAGACATTGTTGTCAGCTTCATCTTCCCAAGATGATTCATTTTTACGCTTGATATTATCTCGGAGATATACTTCATTCTTGATATGGCCTTCTGTTTTCGCTGTTTTTAAATATGCATCATTGTTCAATGCCAATAGTTTGAACTTATAGAATGACATAATTTTTTCAAAACATTTTAAACACAGCTTTGTGCTTATTTTGGAATCTTCTTCCACCTAAAACATATAAATAATTATGTAAATAAAGACAGTGAATTTTACTGTGACAGCGATTTTTAATTCTTATTTTTTATTTAACAGTTACTGTGTAAATAACTTAAATAAGCCTTAAACTCACATAAATGATGTTAGATAAGACAGTAGTTTTTAAATATTCATGAGTTAAGTGACTGTCACTGTTTTAATTATCTCTGAATATTTTACTGAAAGAATGAAAGAAGGAGTTTGTTGTCAATTTGGCATAGTTCGTACTTTACCTTAATATTTAAACAAAAGAAAATAATATCCGAGCCACTGAGCAAGTAATCACTATCCGAGCAAGTATCTTCATGTTGCGTTTGGAGATCTGATATATTTTTAAAAGTTTCACTTGAGAGACAAGTCCTACAGATGGATGTCATTTCCATTATAAATGTTTAAGTTAGCCGCGAGATAATCACAAGTAAATGAAGGACACAAATATCAATAATGAATTTTATAACAAGATCAAGCTCTTGTTTAATGACAAGGAAATTCACTCATCATAACCCTTGAAGTTACATACATAAAAGGCTTATGAAAGAAATTGTTTCGCTTTAATCTTGCACAGTACTCCAATATCATAAAATATATCAATAAGTATAACGCTGGAATAATAAATAGGCTTGTTTTAATTTAACTTATTTTAAGACTCAGGCCCACTTACATCTGAAAAATGCGTTCCGCACGCAAATTCCAAAAAGTCACCAAAAAGTTACCTTTTGAGTCGTGTAACCTTAAAATAACCTTTAGGGTTACACGACTCAAAAATCACCTAAAAGGTTACAAAAGTTACCTTCTGGCAACGATGCGCTGCACACTCTAAAGCCCGCTCTATACTTAACCCGCGGATCGCGCGCGAAGGCTGCGAAAGGGCGCGAACGCTAAGTGTGGAGCCGTTTCGCATAAAATAGGAGACGGCTCCACACTTAGCGTTCGCGCCCTTTCGCAGCCTTCGCGCGCGATCCGCGGGCTAAGTGTAGAGCGGGCTTAAGTGCACAACGCTACGCAAGTCAGGGTTGCCAACTCTAAAAAATATTTATCCCTAAACCTAAGTCAAAACCCCCTAAAATCACCTCAACTGCTTGAAAATCCCTCCAAAAATATTTAATAAAAATAATTACAATTAATTAATATAAAATGTGCAGTATGTAATATAATTTGTTTTTACTCTTCTATTATATCAGACATTGGCGTGGAAAAGGTTAAAGACCTATGTAATGTGTACATAGTGTATCATTTCATATAATTTTCACGAACTTTTGTGGATCAACTGTAAGGCATACCCATCAAAGAGTAATAATGTTCTGTGATAATGAGTAATTAATTACTGTACAGAAGGCATCACCGAAATATATATTTTTTAAAGTCTGAAATTGCTATTTCTTATTTTTCTTGCAATAACTACATTAGAAATTATGTAAAAGGGACGAAGTTATTTAAATAATATTAACTTAGGCATTTTCTAAAAGGGAAAAATACTCTTAAACACCCTTTTTAATGATTTGATATAATTTTATTAAAAACCATATTTTATGTTACCCCTACAGAGTTTTGAATAGCAATTTTACATTTTAGAAAAATATTTCCTAAGGTTCGAACTAAAATATACAGTATTTTTCTTGCAATAACTATGTACCTTTACGAAATGATGTAAAAGGGACGAAGTTATTTAAATACTCATATACACCCTTTTCAATTTATTAAAAACCCTATTGAGTTTCCAATAGGAATTTAGAAAAATATTTCGAAGATTCCAACTATGCAATATTTAATTATGTACTCATTTAAGTATAATAATATTTGAGGTATATTTGATTTCCGCCGGGACGGGACTGTTTTTTTTTGGAAATTTGTGCTTTAATTTGTCTAAGAACGACACATTGCATTGAAAGTTGAGAAGGAGTTTGAAGTAGGTATTATGTTTAGTAAGACATGGTAAGACATAATCACATAATCAGATGGATTACGATTATAATCTACAGAAATCTGTTTGAAATAATGGCAGAAATACGAAATATTGTTGCGTTCCTCAATTACGGAGATTCGGGAATATGTTATAATTTGTTTTCAAAAGACAAAACTATGAAGAAAAAATGCTTTAAAAATAGGCAAGCCGATTTCACCAGCAATGAGAGACACTCGTTCTCATCATTTTCAAGCTTCTTTTTTCCAAACAGTAGGTAGGTAGGTAAGTGTAATTATGTTTTAATTATTTTCTTTTACTCATATTATTTATTATTCACATGTATTTTATAAGTTACTAGCCTTCCGCCCGCGGCTTCGCCCGCGTGAACTATAGGACGTTATCCCGCGGGAATATCTTGTAAATTGTAGCCTATAGTTATTCTGATGTATAAGCTATATTATTGTAAAGTTTCATTAAAATCAATTCAGTATTTTTTACGTGAAAGAGTAACAAACGTTCATCCATCATCCATGCGCCCCCCGGCCGGTCGGTACCGCCGCAACCGCTATGTCCCTGCATTTTAAATCTGTAATATCTTCAAAGGTATTCATTTAAATTGCATGCTGTAAAGAGCCATATTGATCTATATTACATGCACAATTTATTTAAGGTACTTAATTGGATAAGGATTAACACTGTATTGCAAAAAATCGCTTTTTCGTAAATATGCCCTTATTTTCTCATTAGTAAAGGATAAAAATGGTTATTGTGGGTTATCCCTAATAGATAGACATATACCATCGCGGACTTTTTTGTAAACCGTTTTAAGGTGAACAATACCGTAGTACATTATTTTGATCTATCTCGTAGGGTTCAGCCAGCGTTTGCAATGTAAGCGCAAAAAAATGTGTTTATTTACGACCTTAAATTAAAAACCTCTAAAATAATCAGTGTTTCTCTACTATATTATGCATGTATTATACATATAAACCTTCCTCTTGAATCATTCTATCTATTAAAAAAAACCGCATCAAAATCCGTTGCGTAGTTTCAAAGATTTAAGCATACAAAGGGACATAGGGACAGAGAAAGCGACTTTGTTTTATACTATGTAGTGATTTATTTAGCTTAGGGCCTCGTTCACCATCTCTGAGTAAAGTATCAAGTAGGCTATTCGGCGGTTAAAGTGACAAGAAATATTTTTTTGAATTTCACCACCTCTGAGTAAGGCTAATTGACGATTAAAGTAACTAGTAACTTACTTGGAGCTTCGCCTTATGAGTAAATACTTTAACTGGCGGTTAAGTAGGTTTGCTTTGTAGGTTTCCAACTGAATTAACCTTAAAAAATTCAAGAAAAGGATAAATATGGATGTAGAGCATCGAATCGAGGAAATAGAAGACGAATATAATTCTAGGATACAAAAAGTTCATAGAAGTCTTATATTTTACACGCGTGTGGGTGGACTATTTTATGAAATTTGATGAATAAGATTTTTTTGCTAGTTTCGTTTGTCTAAAAAATCTTGTAAAAAATTTGATAGCTAACGGATTAAAAACCAAAACCCAAATTTTATATTTGCTGTATGTTCTACGTAGTAATATGTATACCAACGTAAAATATTAATTTATTATGCAAGTAAATACGTACATAAGTACGGAAAAAAGTAACCGGGATAACGGGATAATAATATGTGCCTATGTGTAATGTTATCTATTCTTCATGTTAAACTTTCCTCGAAGAGCTGCACTCATGTCGCAATTAAATCGCCAGGTATAAACATTTGATTAATTATTATGTATCTAAAAATACAAAAAATAATACATTTAATTTTTCAATAGATACTGTTTTACGGTATTTTTTTTTGGTTATCTTACATGCAGCTTCAAATAATTTAATGTTGTTTTTCCATGTGAATAAGATAAATTTAATAAAGTTATTTAACCAAACAACTTGCAACTCAAAAGAAACAGCACGAAAATAACACGTGCGAGCAGTCAGTTTGCCATAAGCTGTAAAAAATGAATGAACAATTGTTTGAGAATGAATGAGTTTCGGCTTAACCGTTGATTTGCTAATCGGAACTTCATTTTGCTTGGTGAAATTGAAAAAAATTACTTGAGACTTTTACTTGACGGTTAGTTTTAATCAGGAAGTAACAAATTAGAACTTTACTCAGAGATGGTGAAAGAGGCCCTTAGGCTAAGGCGAGTTTTTCGAAAGATAACGAGATTATTGTTTATTGTTCCAGGTTCTAAAAATGCTAAAAAGTTTATCATCATATAATTAAATGTTCGGATACAGGACAGGCGACGAGAAGACAGAATAAGCTATTATTGCTTGTAAATTATCCTTATATTCTGTCATGAAGAAATAAAATAACACATTATCGTTCAAAAAATAAGCGAAGTAGATGAACTATTTACTTAAGTGTATTTTCCTAGTAAACGGGGACGCACTGGGATAAAGTTGCTACTGAATTAGCTTCTACTTTATAACCTATAGGTGGTCTTCTTTAACAAATTTACCGCTTTAAAAATATACCGCTTCATACAAATAAAATAGAAAAATAATAATATAGTAAAAACTACTCATTTTCCGGAAAAATGGAAGATAAATTATACGTTTGTAATAGCATTCTACACATGATACCATTAGAAAAAGTCAATGAATCGCTAATTCCATTTTTTACATTTTCTGAACCAGTGGGCGCTAGTTAAGGCGCGGTGGGTAGTGAAATGTGTTTTTTTGAAAGCATAGTACCGGACTTCTAAAAAGATTTCCTTCGTTATATTTTAGTGTATGTAACTTCAGTCCTTTAACTAAATATATGCAGAACAGAAACACGATTGGTAATACTTTTCTCGATAGTTTTTTATTTTGAAAAAGTGCTTTTTGCTTTTTTTTTAAAAGCAAATATTTGCAAAACTATGCCGAAACTAAGCAATTTAAATGCTGTATTCGATAATCGGACCACGAGAACTTTAGAGTTCGAATAATCGAACCAACAGGTCCGATTCGGACCACGCGGCCTAAGGGTAACTATCGCTATGTATTTAATTTACACTTGTATTTCAAAAAAGACTAATACATTTAATAAAATGTGTGAAAATTTCGGAAAACAAATGAATGTCGGGAAAACAAATGAATAAAATAAAATAATTTATTCTGCAAATAGATTTAAAAAAAATACTTTTGCACGTCAATCTTTTTTTTTCTTTTTTTTTTGAATGTCGGGAAAACAAATGAATGTAGGGAAAACATAGTTTATTGATCTAAGATTAAAAAAACAGGTGCAAGCGATTTTCAACCTTATTGACATTTAAAATTTTGTTGCTTTTTCGCAAACGCTTGTTGACTATCTTTGCTGGTTCATTAAAATCCGTTATTTTGGTAAAAGTCGATAAGGTCGAAAATCGCTTGCACCTGTTTTTTTTTGTTAATCTATTGATCTGAAGTTATAAAAACAAGTGCAAGCGATTTTCAACCTTATTGACATTCAAAATTTTGTTGCTTTTTCGCAAACGCTTGTTGACTATCTTTGCTGGTTCATTAAAATCCGTTAATTTGGTGAATGTCGATAAGGTCGAAAATCGCGTTCACCTGTTTTTTTTTACTTCAGATCAATAAACATTGTTTTTCCCGAAATTCATTTGTTTTCACGACATTCATTTGTTTTTCAAAATATTCACACATTTTAATATCAATGTATTGCTCTTTTTTGGAATATGTATGTTTAATGTAAATTAAATACATATGAAGAGCTACTTCAGATATTTGCATTTAATGGTAATTGGACAGCTACTCTTCAAATCGTCGCGTCGTCGCGTCTTGTCGCGCAGAAAAACTCCCGCAAAACGAGTCCGCATTCGTACGGTACTATAGGCATCTCCTGGGGTAGGTACCTACCTATCAAAATAACCAGTAGGGGCAGTCGAAACTTTTTAGTTCCGTCTGCCCCTAGTGGGGGCAGACGGAACCTAAATTAGTTTCGCCTGCCCCTACTAGGGGCAGACGGAACTAAAAAGTTTCGACTGCCCCTAATGGTGGCAGATTTGGTAGGGGCAGTCGGGAATAATCCCGAATCAGGAAATAGTGACTCTTGATATTGTTTCTACTAATAATAATTATCTAAATTCTGAGATTCAATTTTTTTGCGCCGGGACTGGGTTTTTTTCTATGGGATTTGGCGGAAACCCTTTTGAAATGGCGACTGAGTGCTCAGTTTGCAAATTATAAAGCTATTGGATTAAGAACCGTGGAGTTAGTCCAGGTCGACTGGCGCAAAATTAGAAATAATTTAAACAAAAAATGTTAAGTGGTCAGAAACTGGTGCTGGCCAGCAAACCGGTGTCACTACCCTATATTTTTTTCGTTGTCGAGAAAAAATCAAGTTTTCATTGAAAACTTCTAGAAATCTTTTTCATAGAAACTGACATTTAAATGAAAGGTTGTTTTTTTCTCGTTTTCGAAAATAAGATTTCGTACAAGTTGTTCAGAATAATGGTCTGATTACATAGTGTTCGGCTTAATAAACCCTTTTTGTAACACCTTCTATATACCGAACCGTATCCGATGTATTTTAATACATAAATAAATAAATTAGTATGTAAGTAAATAGTCTATTAAACTTAGAAAAATACATTTGAGTGTATAGTGTCCACTATCTAAGTAGGTACTCACCAATAATGTATATGTAAAACTTTATAATATACTCATTTTACTAATTTTATATTATACTTATTACAAATACAGGTTTTTATATAAATAAAATTAAATGTTTTCCGGAAATTCCGAATTAATCCGGAACGATACTTATCAGAATTCATACGAAATGAATTAATAATAAAATTGGACAACATCACATACATTGATCTGACCCCAAAGTAAGTACCTAGCGTAAGCACTGTGTTATGGGTATCAAAAACAAAGAAGGTACCACAAATATGTACTTAAATACAAATAAACATCCAGACACAGAACAAAAATAAATGTTCATCACATAGCGATTTGATGTGGCCAAGCACTTCGTCGTAGGTCGTCGAAGATTTCGCGATAGTGTGACCCTAGCATAAGGATGGTGTCAGAATAAGAACGCGCGCGGGACGCGCGGGGCCCCCTCGCTTGTTGCGTCTGCTTCACCCCCTCAAATATCAAAACTTGACGTTAAGGAGCGCCTTAAGTAGTTAGAATCTTTGCATCGCTATTTCCTCTGTCGCGGTTAACGGGTATCATCATGACGTCCAGGGTATACAATCTTAGTTTAAGGAAGGTCAATCGACTCTGAATAAAGATACTAATTTTACAAGTAATAATGGACAGGTAGAAGGGCTCAGTACAAAATAAATGATTTTTTATTTCGTCGTATTATAATCACTTAAGTCCTAATCGTAGCCACTTGTAGTATAAAACTTATAGATTGAAAAGCACCATTTTGGTTTAAATTTTGGGCAAAGGGAGCGTTCAAGTATTACGTAACGCAATTTTTGAAGATTTTTGACCCCCCCCCCTCCCCCCTGGAACGCACCGTAACGTTTTTCTGTGAATGACGACCAGACAATACAATGGGGTTTTCCCCGTAAAACGTAAATGAAAAAGGTTGCCAATTTGGGACAATTTATTTTTACGATGATACGATGCGTTACACGTCACGTAACATAGGTTTTTTTAACGCATCGTAACGTTTTGCGAGACCCCCCCCCCCAAATTGCGTTACGTAATACTTGAACGCCCCCAAAGGCGTACATAATGCCTTTGTTTTCATTTAGTAGGGTTGTAGTGTATGAACCTAGTCTCGAGCGCACACGCCGCTAGAGGGCGCGGTGTTTTGACACTAGTTGAGCGGGAACGCCGGAGGTGTCAGACGAGAGTGCCTAAAAGTAAGTGTGTGTGTTGACGAGCCAGGAAATCAGCAGAATACTGGAATATTACATCTGGCGACGAGGATTAAAAGTAAGTACATAAATAATTCTGGAAAAAGAAAGGGAAACGTCTAATCAAAAGAAAAAGACAGCCCATAAACTTGGACAACACCCAACCCAAACAACATTCGTTGTCAAGTTTAAGACGTTACGAATGTACATTTACAAAGTAGAATCAGAAATCATTTTCAAAAGAACACATAAAGAGTAAATTGTGCACACTTTAGGCTAAAATTCCAATGGAAAATGAAACATAAACAAAAACTTAACCTATAATTGGTTATGCGTAGGTTACATCAACTTATTGCCGGCTATGGGTTTGCCCTGAGGGGTTTGCCTTATAAAATGTCTGATAATTCGGTTTATTAAGTTAGAAGTAAGAAAAAGAAAACTTTATTTGAACCATTGGTAGTAACAATTCCTTAAAAAATTGTTCTAATGTTTTGCTTATGATGGATGATGCTTTAATGTTGTTATTGCCATTTGCATACCTAACAACTATAATAATACTCACCTACTTGAGTTGGAAATTTCAACTTGGAATACATTTATTTTTATATTATGTGTACCTGCATGTTAGGTTTGTGGTAAAGCCTACAAATATAAATAAAAAAAAAAAAAAACAGGCAGGTATGCATCAGGTTACAAGAAGAAAAATTGCAAATCACTTGCTAGAAAACAGACTCACTAAATCCTACCTATCATCCATCACTGTGTTGTTGGAAAAGCCATAATTGTATTGTTTTGTTAAATTTTAAAATACTTATATATACTTTAATTTAATATTTAACTGCCGTTCAGAAATATCAAAAAGGGAAAAAAGAAAACTGCCTCTATTCACCAGTGCTAAATTACTAGTTGGTTTATAAATATTATAACATACCTAAAAGACTTATATTAATAAATACATTAATTTTATTGAACTCTACATCATATAAATATTAAAGAATGGGGTTTACGTCATTGCTTAAATAATATTATTTAAGTCGTAACTTCAAGTTCAGTGGTTGCTTACCATGTAAATTCACTTCATGTGGTTAAAAATAATAACAAGAATAATAATAATAATAAAAAAAAAAAAAAGAAACTGTTATTTAGCTATGTAAGTTATAGTAACTATATGACATTAAACTTACTATAATTTGTGAGTAGTAAGCAGTTAGAGATTCATGAATTAAAAATCATTTATATAACATAACATTGATTTCATTGATTAATTAGATCAATAGTATGATGGATATTATATTATCTATAAAATAAAATAAAAAGTGGCTTTGATGAGATGCTGCTGCTAACCTGAAATGCTTGAATTCAAAAGTGTTTCTATAAAGACATACTGTGTTGTGTGAAAATATTTACTTACATATTATGGGTTACATATTTAATTGAATAATAAGTTGATCTTCAAATGACATTCCTATCATGAATGTTTTAATTATTAATTATTACATATTGGTGATAAACAGAACATAATATTATATACAAATATGTGAATATTTAATAAGCTTAAATATATGTATATAAAGAAGGAAATATACACATAATGTATTTTGACCATTAAATTGGTTAGCAGATTGTTTAATCATTGGTCATTAAATTGATAAGCAGAAAAAAAAAAAACCTGATCATTAAATTGAAAGCAGATTGTTTTTATCAATCTGGATCATTAAATTGAAAGCAGATTGTTTTATCAATCTGAATCATTAAATTGAAAAGCAGATTGTTTTTATCAATCTGGGTCATTAAATTGAAAAGCGGATTGTTTTGATCAATCTGATTGATTAAATTAAAAGCAGATTGTTGCAATCAATCTGAATCATTAAATTGATTTGTTACAGGACGCCGAATAATTGCCAAAATAATGTCGTTGACACTTGACAAGTTTGACTGCCAGGGGGACCCTACATCAGTAGGTGTCCGCTGGGAGCGATGGAAAAGGGCCCTGTCAATATACCTAGAGGCTTCTAACATTGACTCTGATGTGAAGAAGAGGGCAAGTTTGTTGCACTTTGGCGGGCTAGAGTTACAAGAGATTTTTTATAATATACCTGGGGCAAACGTGACTCCAACAAATGAATGCGACGTTTTCACTACAGCTGTATCAAAACTTGACGAATACTTTGCCCCAAAACAGAGTAAAGTATATGAACGTCACATTTTTCGCTTACTGAAACAAGAACCCGATGAAAAATTTGATAGATTTCTAGTGAGGCTAAGACATCAAGCTGGCAAATGCAAGTTTACTGATAAAGACGAACACATAATCGATCAAATTACTGAAAAAGGCAATTCTATGGAACTTAGGAAAAAGATCCTGAAAATCGGCGATAGTATTACCTTGGATGAAATAATATTAGAAGCAAACACTTTGGAGGTTGTTACTAACCAACTGAATCAATTTGGTATTACATGCAAGGAAGAAACAATCAATAAGATCGATTCAAAATATAAATCTAGACCCAGAGATTTTAGACTCCCTGAGCTCGCATGCGGCAGATGTGGTAATCGTAGACATAAATCTTACGATTTAGCTTGTCCTGCAAGAGGAAAAGAGTGCTTGAAATGTGGACTTAAAGGCCACTTCCGCCAATTTTGCAGAACGAAAAGGAGATGGGAAGACAGAATGAAGACAGAAAAAGAAGGCAGCAAGGGAAAGAAATTTAAAAAAGAGGCTGTTAATCAAATAGCAGTTGCGGAAGAAGGAGACAAAGTCGAAAATACTCATTATGTTTTCCACATAGATGAAGATGTTGAACTTGAGTGCACCATTGGAGGAGTAAAGACAAAAGTTTTGGTTGATTCAGGCTGTAAACAGAATCTAATCACAGAAGAGACATGGGAAAAAATGAAAAGAGAAGAAGTAAAAGCATACAATCAAGACGCGAGTCCCGACGTGAATTTTATGGCTTATGGAAGCAGTACTCCTCTGAAAGTCAAAGGCTCTTTTCAGGCACATTTACAAGTGGGAAACAAGTCGGAAGACACTATATTTTATGTAATATCGAACGGTTCGAGGAACTTGCTAGGGAAACTGTCCGCAATGGCGTTGGGAATCCTCAAAATAGGAGTTGATTTACAAGTGAACCATGTCGATTCGGAATTTTTCCCAAAATTCAAAGATGTATTGATTGATCTGCCAATCGATGAAACAGTTCCGCCTGTATCACAGCCGTACAGGTATTAAATACTATTGCTTATGTTATACTTAATATTACAACTGTTTGTTACCATAATAGCTATAATAATAATCCATAAATTCCTACTTTATATTACCAAGAAGGGTTTTTAGTTTGAAGTGTCATTTTTGTTATGGTTTTTCTTATGTTATTATTTTAAAGTATTTAATGAAGAGTTAATAAATGGTAATTCTCTTACAATTTAAACCTGGTTTTCTTTTAGGCGAATTCCTATTCCCCTTGAAGAGAAAATAAATTCCAAAATTGAAGAATTGGTCAAAAGGGACATAATAGAAGAGGTTAAGGGTTCTTCAAGGTGGGTGTCACCCATAGTTCCAGCTATTAAGGATAATGGAGAGTTGCGGCTTTGTATCGATATGCGGCGAGCAAATAAAGCTATAGTACGTGAAAACCATCCCTTACCTACTATGGATAAGTTGCTGCCTAGAGTTCGTGATGCTAAATATTTTACAAAACTTGATATCAAAGACGCATTTCATCAGATTGAAATACACCCCGACTCTAGACACATCACCACCTTCATCACGCACAAAGGATTGTTCCGTTATAAAAGACTAATGTTCGGAATTTCGTGTGCTCCTGAAATTTTTCAGAAAACGCTAGAGCGTATGTTATTGGGTTGTGAAGGAGTAATTAATTACATTGATGACATTCTAGTTTATGGAAATGACTTAGCGCAACATGACAAAAGACTGGAAAAGGTAATGGCTATTTTGAAGAGTAACAATGTAGTTTTGAAAGAGGAAAAATGTTTGTTCAGAAATAAGACAGTTAACTTTCTAGGACATGTACTTTCGGAACACGGGGTAAAACCACTCCCAAAGTACATTTCAACCATACAACAATTTAGATATCCGACAACAATAGGGGAACTCCAAAGCTTTTTAGGACTCGTCAATTTCGTGAGCAAATGGATTCCAGATCTAGCAACGCTGACTGATCCTCTCAGAGAACTATTGAGGAATCATAAAAATGATGGGTCTAATATAACCAGTTTATGGGGGAAGAGTCAACAAGAGGCATTCGACTATCTAAAAAACAGCTTGTCAAATATTCCAACTTTGGGTTATTATGATGTAAAGGATAGAACTGTTGTCATCGCCGATGCAAGCCCAGTGGGACTAGGAGCCGTTCTTATCCAAACAAATGACAAAGGTCCGAGAATAATTGCGTATGGGCATAAGACTTTGACGGACTGTGAGCGTAGATACTGCCAGACAGAAAAGGAAGCACTTGCACTTGTCTGGGCAGTAGAACACTTCCATGTATTTTTATATGGTAAGGAATTTGATCTTGTGACAGACCACAAACCTCTTGAGGTTATTTTTGGTCCTAAATCCAAACCATGCGCAAGGATTGAGCGGTGGATTATGCGTTTGCAATCGTATAAGTATAGGGTCGTCTATCAACCAGGGAAAAGCAATATAGCAGACCCTCTGTCAAGACTGTGTAAAATACCCGAAAATCTACCTCCGTTGCGAGATAATTACATTCATAACATTGTGGAGTATACGCGGCCAATCGCAGTATCCCTAAAAGAAATCGAAGCAAGTTCACTTGAAGATACGGAGATACAAAAGGTAAAAGAAGGATTATACAATAACAATTGGGACGCAGACATTAGCTTATACAAAATATTTCAGAATGAACTTTGTTTTTACGAGGGAATATTATTGAGGGGTACAAGAATTGTTATACCCACGAAGCTTAGGCCTCGTGTATTAAATGCAGCTCACGAAGGCCATCCGGGAATTGTGGCAATGAAGGGAAGATTACGAACAAAGGTATGGTGGCCAAAATATGACAGAGATGCGGAAAAAGTCGTAAAATCCTGCAAAAGCTGTACCTTAGTCTCGGCCCCTAGTCCACCAAATCCTATGAAGCGGAGAGAATTGCCACAAGAACCTTGGGTGGATATTGCCATTGATTTAATGGGTCCTCTTCCTAGTGGTGATCACTTGCTAGTTGTGGTTGACTATTTCAGCCGTTACAAAGAGGTTAAAAATTGCCGCAGGATTACGAGTACAGATATGATATCACTTTTAAGTGAAATATTCAGTCGGTTGGGTTATCCGGCATCAATAACTGCGGACAATGGAAAACAATTTTGTAGTGAAGAATTTAAGTCGTTCTGTACTGAGAGAAATATTATCTTGTTTAACACTGTTCCATACTGGCCGCAGCAAAACGGTGAAGTGGAACGGCAAAATCGTGATATTTTAAAACGGCTAAAAATTGCTCATTCTGAAAATAAGAATTGGAAGGAAAGTCTACAGGAATACTTGATTATGTACAATAGTACACCTCATAGCGTCACAGGCAAGACACCATCTGAACTATTTTTCAGGAGGAAATTTAGGGATAAGATACCGATGATAAGTGACGCTGAGCAACAGAGCGCTGAAATTATTGATGTTAAAGACAGAGACAAGGAAATGAAAGAAAAGGGGAAGATTTATGCAGATATGAAAAGAAAAGCAAAAGAACATGAACTAGAACCAGGGCATAAAGTATATGTTAAGAATATGACTAAGGATAATAAACTAAGCCTAAATTTCGACAGGACAACACATACAGTGGAGAAAACTACAGGTGGTGATATAGAAATTCGTAATGATGAAACAGGACAAAGACTGAGACGGAACGTCGTACATCTAAAGAAAATTGAAGGGGAGTGGAAATCTTTAACTACAGAAGAGGATAATAAGTCGAATGAAGAAACTGATTAAGTAATTATAATATAATATATAATAATTATTATATATGTAATACATATATGATGATTAGAATAAAACTCAAATAAGTAAATAGAAAAATGCTTTATTTTTATTTATTGAAAGTATCTAAAATAAAACAAGAAAGGGATGTAGTGTATGAACCTAGTCTCGAGCGCACACGCCGCTAGAGGGCGCGGTGTTTTGACACTAGTTGAGCGGGAACGCCGGAGGTGTCAGACGAGAGTGCCTAAAAGTAAGTGTGTGTGTTGACGAGCCAGGAAATCAGCAGAATACTGGAATATTACAAGGGTAATGGTTTGAAGTCTCAAAAGTTGCCACGAAAATGGTAGTAAAATTTAAGTTTATGGTCCCTTAAACTAATTTTTTTATTAGGTGATAATAATTATTGAAAATCCTGTTACTTTATTTAATTTAATATATTTAATAATACCTTTTCGGTCATTCCCGATGTGATCATTAAATTTCTTCCATTAAAATGAACTTTTATTATAGTACCTACTTTATAGGAACTGGCAACACACATTTACATAATGTTTGCGCCAGTATAATACAAAGTACTCTGAGGAGTTACTATTCTTTTCTGTATAGTGTTCTGTGCACTTTAGTATTCATTCTGACAGCGATGAAATGAAAGACAACGTGCATTTGTATTATATTAAATCAAGAATGGTGTAATCAACTACAGCAGTTGTTCAAAGCGAGCATCGGACATGAGAAAATAATTTTTGTAGTCATCCATTTCTTGGTATTCCCGAATCTGATTCAATAAATTCAGAATTTCAGATGATTAATTTCTTACATTTTTTTACTATACGTCTTTTCAATGCTATCGCAAGATTTATTTGTATTTTCACTGAAGCTATGGCCTATTTTTACATTTAAGGTCGGTTATCAGGTTCAGGTGGCGCTCGTGGGCGGTGTACTCGTGAGTCTTGCGGTTGTCGGAGCGGCTGAACTTGAAGCCGCAGTATTTGCAGGGATACTTCTTTTCTTTGGTGTGGGTTTTCATGTGTACACGCAAGTATCTAGAAAGAAGAGATAATAAGGATGATCTGAGATCTAAGTTCCAAGCAATAAATTAAAAGGGCAACATTTGAAAACGAAACTTGTACAAAAATTTAAACTTTAATCCTCCACCGATACCATAAAATAGGAAGTGGAAACAAAATGAATCTTCCACGCAAATTAACCGCTCGTCTTTGGAAGTACCTCCACCTTTTAGATAAGACTAAAGGGGAAGTTCCTTTTTCTGTTGCCAAGGTTATGTTTTCTATTCAAATTAGGGTGGGTCGGTAAGTATCCATAGGCGATTTTTACCGCTTTTAGACGGGCCGTATGCTTGAGCGCCACACTCGATGTTAGAAAATACTTAAAATAATAAATAAATAAATATCTCTGGACATTAGTGTCCCTCAATGGAATAGGCCGCAGTGGCCGCTTACTATCAGGTGGGCTGCGTGTCTGTCTGCTAACTGATATAGTATAAAAAAATGCAGCATCATTTCGCAGAACAATTTTACTCAACAAGAGCTAATGTTTAAGATCAAGGGTATTCTTACCGAGGATTGGCGAAGGTCTTAGTGCAGAGAGTGCAGGCATGCGGTTTGACGTCCGAGTGCACTGCGCGGTGGTTGTTGTGGCTGGTCCAACTTCCGAACGACTTGTTGCACTCTGAACATTTGTACGGTTTCTCTTTAGTGTGGATCCTGTGGGATAGTAAATATAACAATGATGACTCGATCAATACAAACCGGACGGCGCATTTGGAATCGTGGATTTCAATCCCACCCGGGACAAACAAGTGATGAACACACACGCTTATCCTATCGATTCTAACCAGTGTTGGGCGTAATTAATTAGTTTTGTTATTTAATTAATTATTAAAAGAAAAGTATTTCAATTACATGTACGGTCAACAGCACATCACGATAAACACTTGCAGTTCGATAATAGCACTTATGCCCCCGACATAAGAGTGGTACAAAGTCCAAAGTGTGTAGTCTGACGTGCTTTTGACGTACTTAATTTCAATTATGTACTATAATTTAGTTACTTGAGTTAATAATTACAGTTTGTAATCGTAATTGTTAATTGCAATTACTCAATTACATTTCTGGCTTCTAAAGCTGAGGTAGTAGGTACTTACATAATTATAATAATTCGGTAATTATTCATCATGTGAGTATTTTTGGAGAACAGAAGGTAATTCTTTCTTATTTCTAGTGTCATAATCGTTTTTTATAATGATGATAAGCATTTAAGTTGGTAATTGGTTAAACGAAATGTTTGCACCTAGCGCAGATCGAACCAGCTACCTCTGGTGTAATAGCCGACTACTCAACCATTACACCAATCGGTCTTCAATACTTTTGTATTTTGTACCTACTTCCCTAAATGTTGTATCACTTGTACCATCAATGGTACTAGTCAATGGTACAACTGACCCATCGCCACCTAAATGCCCTCCAACATTGAACAAAACGATTATTATGACACAAGAAATGAAAAAGTAGAATTGGACGACTTTGTATTGATAATCGTTCTTGTGTTAAAGGTTCTAAATGACAACTTAAATAGATTATAAATATAGTACCGAAATTGTTCCGAAACAATAAATAATGTACCTATTACAGTTTATCAGCAACAGCAAATGTACAGTAAGAAGTACATCTATCTACTGTAGGTAATCTGTCTTACAGTCTCAATTGAAATAGATATCTATGTAAAAGCTGAAAATTGTGAGAATTTTACAGATGAGATTAGATTAATGTGCTTCTTAGGCTGCGTCCCCAGTAGGCAAACTGTTAGCGGCCGAACTGAAATTTCAAATTCAGAACAATTTTCGCACAGATGTCATCGTATTGACAGCATTGATGTTTCACAATTTTTGACTGTCAAAATGTATGCAGAGAAATGGCGTTCATTATTGCCGGCGCCGCCAACTTAGAGATGTTCATTGCTGTCATCTTTCGCTTACAATTATTATCGATTGTAAACGAGTAAAATTTCGAAAACATTGTTTCGTTTATTACTTTAAGCGTAAAATCATATTATAAAAAATAAATCAATTAAATTAAAAGGCTTTACTACCTTGGATAAAAAATCTAAATGTAAATGCAATTCGAAAATAAGAATACTTTCTTAATGTTACTCAATCTTGCAGTATAAATCGACGTCTCTAGAAATGTTACCGTAACACACTATGTTGCAAGTATTATCCTAGATTTTACAAACTATAGAATCATATTTGATAGACAATAGAAAAAAACAATTTTTACGATCCAAAATCGGTGTTCGTATAAATGCGAATCGACTGCACCTCATCACTAGTGACAGCTGTCATTTTGAAGGGAGTCGGCCGCTCTACAGTGAGCGCAAAACTAGCAAACTGTGGACACTCCATTTGATGGAAAGGCGTACTAAATCGAAAAGCGGCAAACTGTCAAACTTTAGTTTGCCGCTCACAGTTTGCCTACTGGGGACGTAGCCTTACTGTAGCCAGGTGAGTACAAAGGTAACCTATCTTATTTTCGAAACTTTCATGTTCGAATTTTAAAAAACCGTAAACTCTATAACACAGATTTGAATTGCAGATATATTTTTTGACTTAATATTGTATGTAATAAATTTATTTTACATATGTTTTCCAGAAAAACTAATAGCCGACTTTCAAAACCCCTTTTTTTCTTTTTACAGTTGTATTGCTTACAATATTTTTTTATTCTAGATGTATTAAAATATCAAAGTATCTGTAAAAAAAGATTTTATTTAAAGTTTAAGACATTGGGTTACTTATTGGTTTGGTGCTTAATTTTGTGCTACAAAATGTATTGACAGAAGCGAAACGCTGCAAAACCGACTCCACGTAGTCTTGTCTGCCCTACCCCTAGAGTGTAAGCCCGCGTAGGCGCGGAGGGGCGAGGCGGCCCGCGAGCTGAGGAGCAGGTGGTTTTGACGGCCACCGCCGCGCCGCGGCTGAGGCTGGCCGGCCGAGCCGGCCAGCAAGCCGAAGCTGCGGTGGTGGGCGAAACCATCTGCGACGAAGAGCTCGCGTGGGACAGCCGGAGCCCCGCAGCGCCGGAGCCGTGACAGAAACAATGCATGCTGAACTTGAATTATTAGAATTTGTCTTTTGATTATATAGAAAACGATTTTATGGAAACTAAATCGTCTAAAATATGTATATTTATCAAAGGTTGAGTGAGATTTAAAAACTTATAGATTTTAAAAAAATGATCATTTGAAAATTGTATTATCAGCTATATGTCAATAGTTTTTTCGGTAAAATGAAAATATGGAAAACAAAAATGTGACAAAACGATTTCGGTTTAATGAAATTCGTACTAAAAACATTCGGATTTAAAATAGGTAACCGAGTACAAACCTTAGGTGTCTTTGAAGATGATAATTCCAAAAGAAGCTCTTAGAACAAAATTGGCATAGGTGGGATTTTCCTTTGTCGTGAACTTGCCACCTATAAGAAAAGAAATCCATATATTATTCTAAATACCAGAAAAAATTTACTTTGTATGCCTGTCCAATATACCTAGATGCTTCAAGCATTGCAAGTGTTGGTTAAGATCCCTGTATACTGACTTGTTGGCAAATCATGTGCATAGATCTAAATATATATAACTCAAAGGTGACTGACTGACTGACATAGTGATCTATCAACGCACAGCCCAAACCACTGGACGGATCGGGCTGAAATTTGGCATGCAGGTAGATGTTATGACGAAGGCATCCGCTAAGAATGGATTTTAGAGATTGAACCACGCGGGTGAAACCGCGGGCGACCGCTAGTTATCAAATAAATCTGAATCGTCAAAGATTAATGGAATCAAGTGCCACTATCGCTGAATTTGGAATGTTGCTATCTATCGAGGAGAACTGGCAAGAAATTGGACAGAACTCTTATTAATACAATACTTTTAATAAGTCATACAGTTTTCCAGGTTGAAGGAGAATTTAAAATTTCACTTGGATTGGGTCCCAGCCAACCAGTCTTATGTGTGTACCATTATAAGTAAGACGTATATGTCAGCAATCAGTTCACTCAATCATATCAAAGGGTCAAGCAGTCTCGCTGGTCTATCTATGTCCGTGTGCGGCCCAGCGCTCCCTGCGTGGCCTCACCTGTGCAGTTGCAGGTTGTGCTTGGCGCGGAACTGCTTCCCGCAGCAGTCGCACGCGTGCGGGCGGTCGCGCGTGTGCAGCGACGCGTGCGCGTCCAGCGCCGACTGCGAGATGAACCGCCGCCCGCACGGCGCGCACGCGTGCGGCAGCGACGCGCTGTCGTGCACCAGGCGAGTGTGCGCCCACACGTCTACCACCACTGCCGCGCCGCAAACAGACAAAACTCATCATCATCAGCGTATTCCCGATTGCGTCCGATATGGAGCTCAGCAGGGTCCGCATCGACTATGATCGATCTATACGATTATAGAATCTAGACAAGCCTGGTTAATACAATGGAGCGATTGCCATCTGACCTCCGTAAAAACAGAGAAAAGTGTCAGCCTATAAATGTCCGGCTGCAGGGCAAAGGCTTCTGTTTGGCCTAAAGGTTGACTGGGACAGAATGCCATGAGTCATTAAGTCCGCCTTTTGAACTCCATTTTGTACAATGAAGCTTAAATAAATAAATAAAATAAAGGCCTCCATCTTAGACATCAAGTTATCGTTACAAAGATGGGTACTGGCTTAATCACTATGCGGATCACAAAGCCAAGCTGTGTTCAAAAATAACTACACAAAGTTAGCCCAACCCTGGAATTTAACCCAGAACCTGACCCAAGATCTCAACCCGGTACCTAAACCAGTAGACCATCGGCATTAGAATGTAACCCAAGAGCTTCTCACACTTCTAAGCTTATTGAATGTCATAATGATAGGATCCAAGAGGCGAAAAAAATTATATTTGGATCCCATGGGATCCAAGCATGGGAGCCAAGTGGACGGAGGCCATTAATTCATCTATTTAAAGTTCACTTGTAAAATTACTTATCATAGTTACAGACATGGTCATACTTAACCACTCAACGCCGAACCGGCACTCGGGTGCCGCATAACAATAGATTTTCTATTGTGTCTAGTAATCCGGGGCTAGAAGGATTAATTAGAATAAAATAACCCTTTCCCCGCCACGCTTTTTTCCGAAAATGGTGCCCATAACGCCACAACCAATAAAAAAAAAATCCAAAAAATTATTAAGTTATACTCAACTCATTCAGGCAAGTAAAAATACAACGTTTCTTGATCCTGTTTTTTTGTCTGATATATCAGTCATTGGCGTGGTGGGCACGAAAATGGTTTGTCTGATATATCAGACATTGGCGTTGAAAGGGATAATAACCAAAAATTCTGAAATGGTTTCTGGGTTTACCTGGTATACTTACATTTATTACAAACAGGGCAAGTCTTTTTAATTCCTAGGTGTTTGGTTTTAATATGTTTATTCCGTGATGTACATGTCGCAAACGTCTTGTCACAAGACTTGCACGAGTACCTCTTGCGCGCCGATGCAGGCATGTGTTGGATTGCATGCTCTTTTAGGTTCTTCACAGATTTGCCGCATTTCTCACACACTTGGGATGTTGCTACAGTTTTCTTTTTCTTTGTAGTACCTGGTGTTCTACCTCTTACACCTCTTTTTTGTTTGGCAGGTGCTAGAAGCATTGCAAAATACATTTATGTAGAAAGTTTACAGTAAAAAGTAAAATTAATCTTTTTAACAAATGCTTATTGATATTTTACTAATCATAAAAAGAGCATACTTTTTTCGTATCTGGTTTTACTAACAAGATATAACATAACATTCAATAGTCTGTGGACTTATAAGGAAAAACTATACTAAGTTCACTCTAAATAGAAGATATAGTCAAATACCCACCATTCTCTTTGGTCTCATCTATTGAATCTTCAGGAACAAATTCATATTTAATTTTCTTTATTTCACTCAGGAACTCATTATCCGATTGACAGTCACTCTCATTTTCTTGTTCTTTAGACAATGGTTCTAGTTTTACGGGAAAGACATTGTTGTCAGCTTCATCTTCCCAAGATGATTCATTTTCACTCTTGTTATTATCATCTCCGACATATACTTCATTCTTGATATGGCCTTCTGTTTCCGCTGTTTTTAAATATGCATCATTTTTCAATGCCAATAGTTTGAACTTATAGAATGACATAATTTTTGTAAAACATTTTAAACACAGCTTTGTGCTAATTTTGGAATCATCTTCCACCTAAAACATATAAATAATTATGTAAATAAAAGACAGTGAATTTTACCGTGACAGTGATATTTATTTTAACTTTTTATTTAACAGTAACTGTGTTAATTAACTTAAATTAGCCTTAATTAATTAATTAAACTCACTATGTTAGTTATGACCGTTGTTTTTAAATATTCATGAGATAAGTGACTGTCACTGTTTTAATTAGCTCTGAACAATTTACTGAAAGAAGGAGTTTGTTGTAAATTTGGCATAGTTCATACTTTACCTTAATATTTAAACAAAAGAGAATAATATCCGAGCAAGTATCTTCATGTTGCGTTTGGAGATCTGATATATTTTTCACAGTTTCACTTGAGAGACAAGTCCTACAGATAGATGCCACTTTCATTACAAAATTTTTAAGTTAGCCGCGAGATAATCACATAATCACAAGTAAATGAAGGACACAAATATCAATAATGAATTTTTATTTAACAAGCTCTTGTTTGATGACAAGGAAATTCACTCATAAACCTTGATGTTACTTAAACATAAAAGGCTTATGAAAGAAATTGTTTCGCTTTAATCTTGCACAGTACATACTCCAATATCATATTTTTGCTTGTTTTAATTTAAAATACAATCATAGAAAAATGAATACAATTCGCATTCAAATTTCAAATTCGCATGTGTGGCGAACAAGAATGAAGAAATGTCAAAATGACAATGACGTTTATGCAGGGTTGCCAACTCTAAAAAATATTTATCCCTAAACCTAAGTCAAAACCCCCTAAAATCACCTCAATGAAAATCCCCCCAAAAATATTTAATAAAAATAATTACAATTAATTAATAAAAAATGTGCAGTAATATAATTTGTTTTTACTCTTTTAAACTAATAATATAAAGAGGAAAGATATAATTGTCATTGTCATATTTGTCATAGACAACATGGTGGAATAATTCGTGTTTTATTTTTTATTCAACTCTGTACTCTTAATAACAAACAATCGCACTAGATGACGCTAAGGCGATATGTATAAAAATGAACATGATTCGCTGGATTGGATTATCCCAAGGCTATGAAGACTATACTCACCTTTATTTTGCTGAATTTGGAATTAAAAAAAATATATTTAAAGTTATAAAAATCCCTAAAAATACCCCTAAAAAAATCCCATCTCACTTATTTACCCCCTAAATCTGGGGGGAAAACCCCTAAGTTGGCAACCGTGGTTTATTGTCACGTTCCACCATGGAATTATTAAATATTAAGTCTATGCGTTCCACTTGAGATCGATCAAACATTTGCCAATAATTTTTTTTGTACGGTATGTACTTTTTTAACACATACTTTACGACATATTTTTACAATAATATTATATAAAATTATCTGAAAAGAGCATAATTTAATATTTTATTTTTTAGATAGACCCCCACCTTTACATTTCACTGACCACCTTGAGCTTCCCAGACTTTCTCAGATTTTCGAGAAAGTCATCTTTATCAGATTAGCAGCCTTTCTTTAGGTTCGTCTTCGAACAAAGACCAGAAACATGTATCCAGTTAAATCTGTCAATCTTTTAGGCGGTCTTCCTCTGACGCGGGTAGGTATCATTGAAACTCTATTGTTCATTCATGCAATGTTCCCTGCCCATTCTCTCAATTTCCTTCACCAGGTAGCTGAATTGTTGTTCCTCTCATTCAGTGTATTCAAAACTTACCATTCTAAATTGATTCTAAATCTATCAAGAGGCAGCGACTCTACCTGATAATTATAATCAGCATCATCAGGTAAACAGCGTGCTTCTGACAACTTAAGTGTTTCAAGATTATGAGAAAGGAATAAGACAGTATTTAAATCTGATATGGTTTTCTTTTCATTTATCGTTGTGTATAATAAAATGACGAGCCATTTGATGTAATGGTCGAGAAGTCGGGTATTACCTAAGCACACCAGAGGTCGCGGGTTTGATCCCCGCACGGTACATACATTTGTGTGCATGAACATGTCTGTTTGTATCGGTCTGGGTGTTTCTATGTAATAATATTGTTGCGGGTACGGGGTACGTCAATTCAAATTAAATGCCGGTTACGAAAAGACAATTATTTATTTAAAACCACTCAACTGAAATACACCACTTGAACACAATTATTACACTTCACACTTTACGTAGACAATTCAAAACAAACACTGGTAAACGCTGTTCACTTCAAACGTCGCAGGATAGTTCGCACTGATCGCTTTCCGAAGAATGAATACTGCTCGCAGCGTCGCTCACTCTCTATTTATACCCGGCGCGGGCGCTCTAGTATTTCGTGGATGATTCGTGAAGCCTCTCGAACTCGCGGGAGGGCAGGATCGTTCTTCAAGCGCGCGCGCAGGTAAACAAGCAGGCGCGCGCGCGCAGGTAGACAAGCAGGGGGCGCGCGCGAGAATGAACCTTATTGCGTAGAGGAGTGAGGTCCGTTTTCGCGTGCAAGCTCCGTTGCCGGGCATCGTCGTAACAATATGTATGTATTTACAAAAAGAGTTTACATAAAAGTAATGTTTATCCGTTGTCTGGCACCCATAGTACAAGCCAATGCTTAGATTGGGGCTCGATGGAGCTGTGTGCATAATGCCTAGGGATATTGATATTATGTCTAACATTAAGTAGCTATCCATAATTTAGTAGCTAAACCCAGCATAGACATAAGAGTATTTGCATTATTATTTCCAACTATAGCATCTGAGTACTAAATTGTGGTCCGGCCACAGAGGATCACACTTATTAATTACATCACCGTCACCATAATTCCTGCCGAAATGTCCACTGCTGGATATAGACCTCCTGTCTCAAAGTGTACCTATTTAGCAGAGTTCAACTACGGCGGCCAAAATATTATCTCGACCATATTATTTTACTCTGTGATCTCGACCGTTGGGACATCAAATCAAACAACATTTTAATATAATAATTAGCTTTTATTTCTGTGTAAGAATGTTGGATACAAATCGTAAGTCTCGTATCAAATATTTAAAAATGCCATAATAGATAGAGAAAATTGTACAATAGTAAAAATCGAAGCCGAGTGGACGTTAGCAGGTACCTCCCCCACCCATGGGAACAATACACACGATCGAACAAGCTCTCCTTATATGAAACAGGCACATTCAACTTATATCTACAATAAAATTATAAGCCTAAAACAGTTTCAATTCAATCTATCACAAATTGTGATGTTCACTTGTGGTCTGGCAGACCGACGCGGGTCTACCATAGCTGCCTTTAAGTATAAATAAACATAAAAGTTGAATACAGTTACGGTATAAAATAAGTCTCGTGCAGTTTAAAACAAAAGACGACATAATAAGTTCATTCCCAGTTAGGCTTTAAAATTAAAAGTCACAAACAAAACATCTAGACAGTAAAATATAAAAACTAAAATCTCTATTAAAAAGCTAAGAAAATATTGCATAAAAACTTTTCATTCGTTCCTTAATATAATTTATTAAATTAATATTTACTGAATATACATTCAATAGAAAAGAAACAATGTAAAGATGAACAACTATTTTTCCATATATTATTATAAAAATTGGCTTTACAAACGGACATCCATCGCGCCATGGGGATTTAAATGCTATTATAATAAAATATACTCTAGTCATAACTAATTGTCAAATGTTCTATTACTATTCAATTACCTAAATACAATTTTCTTCATTGTAAAAAAGAAATAAATAGGCACATCACATTCACTCTGAATGTTTGAAAATGTAACTTAACAAGCTAATTGGTACATTAATTTCACGATGTTCACTTAATTATAAATACTTTAAAACAATCCACAATTATATTGCAGCATTGCTAGTACAACAAACGTTGTTATGGCTTTCGTTTTGTACTCAAATAAACGTCAACTGATATCGACAAGCTCTAGTGGTCTGTTAAGTACGCCCTAGTTTTCGTAACAACCTGGAGATATGAGTCAAAACCGGACAGGCACGCCTTTCACACGCAAAGAAAACTACACCCAAAGTATCGTTCGGATAAAACATGAACACTAATTGACAGAAAGTTAAGTAGTTATCATTTATAAAAATGCAATTTACTTACAAACAAGAGTAATAATAATTATTTATTAAAAATATACAATTAAAATAACTTATAATCGATTCGGATAAAAGCGACAAATTCATCGTCGTCGAGTGTGGGAACCCGGAACGAAATCGATACAGAAACAACGTATTCAACTGTTAAAATAATTCCGTACTCGAATCACATGGCAGGACGCCTAGCTGTCAATGCGGCGACAAATTAAAACACTACTAATACCTTTATAAATATCTTATACAAACGCGAGTCGCGGTCGCGGGGCGGCGTACTTGGGTACGTCGAAGTACGGGGTATCGGTGGAGAGCGCTCGGGACAGCCTAGTGCGAGTCGGCGGGCTGCGGGGCGGGCGGCACGGGCACGCTGAGCGGCGAGCGCTGGCGGTCAAACATCTCGAGGATGAGCTTCGGGTCCGTCCCGGCCGGCACCGTCACGGTGCCCGTCTGTGTGCACATCCCCTTATGAGTACCACCTTACGTTCTTCTCTGCAACAACGAGTGGCGCCCGCTGGTGTTACTCCACCGTTTCGACTTTACTTTCACATTGCTAGCGACTTTGGTGACGATCGATGGGACAACGACTGACGGGCATTGACACTAGCGGACGCCACAACATTGCGCAGGTATTTTTTTTAGTTATTTGTTAGATGTTAGTTAGCACACAGTTTATAAAGTTAGTTGACACAGTTATTACTGTTGAGGAATCTGGATACGCTGAAAGAGCTTGCATGATTTAAAGGGAGAAGCGCAGTTGAAAAGTATGCTTTTCAAATTGATAGTAAAAAGGGGCATGCGAAATTGTACTTTATTGCAATATGATTAGGGTATAATATTAAAGCAAAGTGTCAGGTACCTCGATGCGGGTGATGACTCCTTCTTCGCGACTGTGCTCTAGGACTACAAACAAAACATAAGCGCCCGTCAAACATACAAACAAATAGACATCAAACGTAAACATATAATATGGGTTTATGAAGCTTATATTGGTGTGGTGTTAATTGGGTTGCTTAAATACTCATCTTTATTGGAGCTAGACACGCGCGGTAGCGTGACAAGCCATGTAAAATTACTCAATTCAGAGATTAACCATTACATGTATGTGAGTTAAAGATATTTAAAATTTTATTAATAATGTGTTTTCTATTTCTTGTTTCTGTGGGATAATCAAATTTCTATAAAAATTATTGTAGTTTGAGAACTATTTTTAACTACATGTAAAAAAGAACTATATTTAAAAAATCGCAAGACAAAGTGTTAAAATGTGTCTTAATTTTCTAACGTATTTAGCACACATTGTCAGGAATAGAATGTTATCAACATGTTCTTTTGGAAAGTAGTGTATGTGAACGTAATGCAATTTTTATATAAAGCCGCTTGGTAGCGATGTTACCAATTTCTTAAAACAATAATATTTAAAGCTGCACAAGAAGCATCAGTCACATTATTTTCAATTTATTAACAAGTACCTTGCATAATAAAAATTAACAAGCAATATTTACAGTTTAAAACAAATGTGATTGATGCTTCCATGTTTTTTGTTGGTTTACAGTGTAAAAAATTTAAATGGCTCTATGTAATATTATAAAAAGCCAATTCAAAGCAAATTCTTGCTTTCATGCAAGAAAATAAGGGTATATGTTACTGTGTACTGGAGTTGGAATTCTACTTCGCGCCTGCGATTTTGTTCGTGTATGACATTTTATAGCATTTACTATTAATAATTTTTGTAAAAAGTTTATTATTTATGTCAGATTAATTATTTTAGACATCTCAATCAACTGGTATTCGTTTTTATTTAATTTTATTATACTTGTAACGAGACGTTCAAAATTAAGTATATATTTATGGCACTATCCATTGATAGGCACTATCATTTAGTGTCTGTTTCATTGCTTTACTCGTAGTGTCTGTTTTATTGCTGACGCTTTGATCTCCTTTGTCGATAAAAAACAGACTTCTTGAATTATCTGACAGAGACATTATTGCGAACTTATCTGTGAGTTTTTTATATAATTTAAATACTACATCAGTTAACAGACAGACCTGCAGCCCACCTGATGGTAAGCGGTCACTTCGGCCTACTCTTCACTTCAACAGAAAGCGTCGCTCAATGTGCTGCCAGACTTCAGAGCACGCCTTCTCGGCACGAAGGTATAGTACGCGCGCGAGTTCATGGCCATCCTGAAGAATGCGGTAGTGCTGTTTTCTTAACCTAATTATACTAATATCGATTTCGATAGGTATTATTACCTATTAGGTCAACCATATCTATCCCATATTTTTTGCAACTTTTTAGTAAGTCAACTATTCGTTTCATAAACGCTTTTTCTATTCAGTCCCCGATGGCCATGAACTCGCGCGCCAACTAACCAACGTAGCTAGCTAGCCTGCGGCTTTGGTGCCTAAATGCATTCTATGAAAAAAAAAAGGGCAAGTTTGGTGTAGCATTTCCCTAAGGCTGCCTGTCCACTAAAGCGGAGCGAGGCAGCGTAGCGGAGAAACGGAGAAATATTAACCAATACGATTGCAACTCCCTGTCTGAGCGGAGATATTGTGCAATCCTATTGGTTAATATTTCTCAGTTTCTCCGCTCCGCTGCCTCGCTCAGCTTCGGTGGACAGGCAGCCTTAGTGTGTATGTGCGAGGTACTCACTGTTGTCGGCCACCGAGTTGGTTGTTGTGGTTGTTGTGGCGGGCTCGCTGGCGTCGTTGATGGTGGTGCGCGTGGTCGTCTTCACCACCATGGAGCTCGTGTTCACCTGCGAGTTCTGACACGCACGGATTTATTAAGTACAATCCTATTATAAACTCTTATTAGACTAATTTTACGTCTATAATAGTTTGTGTCGAATTTTTGAATTTTTGAAGTAAATAAATATTACTTTTATCTACATCCATACCCTAATATGTCTATTTTATAGTCAGGATCGATGAGCAAACGCCCTACATTTAGATATGAGTATTTGTGGCTGCATCTTAATATTTAAATTTTAGTATCGGTAACCAATACCTTAATTACGTTCAAATGTCGAACGTTTTATAGTCAGGATCGATGAGCAAACGCCCTATAATTAGATATGAGTATCTGTGGCTGCATCTTAATGTTTACATTTTAACATCGGTAACCGATACCTTAATTAAGTTCAAATTTCGCACGTCTTCTTAAAATGTATTTTATTTAAATTGACCTACAAATTATGAAATGATTTTGTACTAAGTACTAACTTTGCTCATCGATCCTGACTATAAAATAGACATATTATCGTATGAATGAAGATAAAGTTATGTATGTGACTGTACATAATTAGGCATTAAAATACTCACGTGATCCTTTTATAAAACTCACTTCGTTCGTTTCATAAAACCACATTCGTATTTTAATGACCCTCATTATGCAACAGCCACATAAATAACTAATTAATATGTTTCAATTTTCATTTTTTGGCACTAGGACACTTCCGTACCTGCAGGTTGATGTTGAGCTCGGGCTCGGCGGCGGGCGGCGGCGCGGTGTGGTCGCGCACAGAGTCCACGGTGATGTCGGCCGACGCCGCCGTCACGTCGTGTGTCGCCTCCGCCACCTCCTCCTGCTGGCGTTCACTTCGATAAATCCTCTACTTACTCATGCATACCGACTGGTGACGTACACTCGCATCAATAGCAATGGCCCTTTGTGTATGATCGTTGCGCACAACTATCCTTTAAGCTAAGCGTCCACAGGTCTGCATCGCACGCAGCGGACGCATAGGACGGATTAATTTTACAGACTGCGTCAACTGTTCGGCAGTAATCAGATTGCCGAAGCGAGTATCAGCAATCCACTGATCGTCCACTGATCGGCATTCCGTATGAAGTCATCGGTACGCATCGCATGGTAGGCATTGCCGATGACGTCATACGGAATGCCGATCAGTGGACGCTGTTGTATAAGCTTTTATACAAGGCAAACTAAAATCCGTTGCGTGCGATGCGGACCTGTGGAGTCCACAGTGTGGACGCTTTCACTTTTATGCACTTGTAACAGAACGATCATTTGTGGCAGATTTCTGCTACAATGGCAGATTTTTGCATATTTCAAAGATTTCGATTAGGCAAAAAGGGCACAAAATGAACGTGAAATATAAATTAAGTTACAACCTTTAAAAAACTTGTATCTTTTTAGTGTAAACTTGTATAATTATGTTTAGTTTCGTCACAAAAAACATATTTATACAAAAGGAAACTACGTAAAAGCAATAACTTTATGGAATATAATTGTAAAATTATACATTTATAAAAAAATATGAAATTAATTCCAGTCACTGAACCGATTTGTATATACTTACTCTGTGGTCTCCATTTGTTAGCGGCGGCTCTTCAGGTCCTCTAAGCGTAACCGCCCAGGGCGATAGAATCACGTGGCATTGCGCTATTGTGACCTGCGAATAAACCGTATAGATTACGTTTTTGGTTTAAGGAATATTATATCGATGTTCATAACTTTTATATTTGTGAATAATATAATTCGAAGCCTGCTTTGCATCTGCGAAAGCTTCGGTCAGCTTGAATGCGTTAAGCTAAAGACTTAGAACTCTTTTAGGGATTTGTCATCGATGTGCCTAGCATAGGTTTAATCCTACTAATATTATAAATGCGAAAGTCTGGATGTTTGGATGTTTGTTCCTCAATCACGCCTAAACGGCTGAACGGATCTAGATGAAATTTGGCACACGTATAGTTTATAACCCGGATTAGGACATAGGCTATAAAATTTCTACGGGAAACGTCTCATTCCCGTGGGAATAACAACTTTGAAACTACAGAACCGATTTGACTAATTCTTTCACTGTTGGAAAGCTACACTATCCCCGGTACTTTTGATCCCGGAAATGTGGAAAAGGGAGGATATTTGAAAAAAGAGATTACGCGGAAGGCTAGTGTACAATAATTAGGAATTATCAGTTAATAATTATATACATACCTTTGTCGCAGAAAGCGTGATTCGCTGTAATTCGGACGACGAGTGTAAGTAGAGAGCTTCACCGCGCTTCGAGAAGCACAGGCTTGAAATACCGCTGCGAAAAAACAAGTTTAGTTTTAACTCCTGGTAACTGTTTAATCTCTTGGTTATTTGAAGTATGTTACTATGATGTTTTTAATAAATAACTTTTAAAATGTTGAATACTTTTTTAAATTATGAACTTGTGATTGTGAAAAGCCAAATGTCCCTTTCTTCAAATTTTGCATCTCTTTCTAACGCATTATTTTGTGGTAAGATAGTCAAGAATGAATATACAAATTCGCTTGCTGTTTTTGCGCGCCTGAGTTGAGCCGAGTTGTTAATCTGAAGTCTTGTATTTAGGCCACTTTTTAAAGAGGAGAGTGCTGGTGTATTGTAATACAGTGTCCGCTCGTTTTAGGCAATAGTTTTTTTTAAAATGAAATAGTGAGCTTTTTAAGAGTCCAACTGGCTAGCTACCACCTACACAGGTGAAATCTGCCGCCATAACAGCTCTGGCTGTGTTCCGGCAATATTAATGTGGGAGCCAGTACACTTGAAATCAAAAGCTCGAAGATCAGATGAGCCTTCAGTCTGGCAGCACATTGAGCGACGCTTCCTTGTGAAGTGTCTCTCAATGGAATAGGTCGCAGTGGCCGCTTACCATCAGGTGGGCTGTGTGCCTGTCTGCCAACTGATATTTTATAAAAAAAAAGAGCCTGGAATCACAAACGGGCTGCCGGCCTATAAGAAAGGAATGCACCAGTCTATTATAATCTTTGTGTTTTTGACTAATTATAATTATTATTGTCTAATTTCGTATAACATAATTATTACTTTTTAAATTGTAAGAATAGAACCTTCATGTAGAAGTATTAAAACCTTTTTGTTAATAGAGTCAAACTCGACGGAGCGAGGAGCGCGCCGTTCCATTTTTAAATATCGCCTGTCAATTGTCTTTTTTCTTGTATGTTGTGCAAAAATTAATACAAATAACTCACTCAAACCTAAAGCTGTGATTTTATTTATTGGGAACTCATGCACTTTAGAGATTTTTTTGGATCGATTGGACAATTATATTTGCTAGTGTTGTTTGTTACGTACTTGATGTCCTCCTTGCGCACGGCGGCGGCGTTGAGCTGCCGCTTGAGGTCGGGGCTGAGCACGAGGCAGTCGCCGAGGTTGGTGAGGCACAGCAGGCACCACTCGCGGTGCCGCTCGCCTTCGTTCTCGCCGCACTCGAACCACGCGAACGCTGTGCGTCGCACCTGGCGGATACGATGCTTTGTTACAGGTACCGGCAAACTTTTTGAACATTGGTCGATGGAGAGGGGGAACGTTCGCGCATGTGCACTTGCGCGTGGCCAATAGCGCGCGCGAATCTCGCGAACTGGTCAGAGTTATGCTTCTGGCCAATAGCGCGCAGGCGTGTTGAAATTCGTGCCCTGCGCAATCCCCACCCGATATTCAAGAAGTTTGCCGGGGCCTGTACGAAACGAATACTGTCTAATGGTGCGTCTATGCTTACGAAGCGAGCACGAGCGGCGCACGAGCGGAGCACGAGTCGAACCGTTCTGCTCGCGTGACAAGTGTGGACGCACTTCGAGCCTGCTGCGAGCGCGATGCGAACCTCTTCTTTGTGTTCGTCAAAAACCCGACATTAGGCGGAGCCGTAGACAGAGAAAACTATAGACAGCTAGTAGAAAAACCGGCACGCGGTGCGAGACAAAAAATTGTGTTGTTCTATCTCTTTCTTTTACATGGTCTATCCGTATCGCCCTCTTTTTCTTGTGTGAATGCGATAGATTTGTCTCAAGGGCCTGACATGATTTGATAGAGTGAGATAGTCTTATTGATATTCCTTTAAGAGGAAGCAGATAAGAGTGCCATGTTTTTATCTCTATCACCGACCGGACTTTTTTTCATGGTCAGGTTATAGGTACAACTCAAACTTCAATCAAAACAAACAAAGAAATTAAAGGTTTTGTGGATTACTACCTAATTTATTCATAAAATTTGTTATTAATCGAATGTGTAGTGTTTGTGTCTAGCATACATAATGGGAGGGTGTTCAATATTTGGCTGCAAAAGCAACAATCAAAGAAAAGAAGTGGGTGTTACATTTCGTACGTATTTACACTGTTTTATATATTTTGATCACGTAATTATATCTCAAATCTCACAGGAACCCAGTTTCTGAGCTGAATCATTAGTTATATCATGAAAAACTTGAGAAATGGGAAATATCTAAGAAATATTTGTAAATATAACCTCTAAAACATTTGACATGTAAACCGGTAAAATTACGTATTACATATTTACGATAAAAGCCAGCTTAGCATAGACGTCTACTAAAATTAGTAGATTTATAACACTTCATAATTCGATTTCCGGATGCCTACCATACAGAAAAATTACCCTAAAAATTACCCCATATTTCAGGGAATTTTAAGCGATTTGATGTTTCCAGATTTCCGACGGATGATAAAACTCGTGAGAAATGGATAGAAGCAACTGGAAAAAAGAATTGGGTACCACATAATAAATTGTTCTAAACATTTTGATAAAAGAAATGTTTCCGTAAAACAGGCTTCAAACTTATAGCATCCCCCTTTGCCTGCCTCGGGGGTTAAAAATGTCTAATAAAAAAAATTGTAAATGTAGTTATAATAAGTTTTCAATAAAGAAATTACCTGTTTTCAATTAAAGTTTATCATTTTATTCCATTAACCACACAATCTTATATCAAATCCTTGAGAGAAACCCTATTTGATCTGATATTGATCGACAATTAATTCGTAATAATTACGATTTACGATTAAATAGGGTTTCACTCAAGGATACAATTATTGTAAACTATATTAAATTTTTTGATAGTTTTTCGTTATCAAAAATTCAATATGTACATAGTTTATCACAAAAATAGTGGTCGATCGGATCCACCTATTTTCGCGCTTTCGCTTGCGATACTAGTATTAGCGAGTCAAAATATTGACTTTCACTCACTACGGAATTCGAATACTGCAACGTTTCTGACTACATTTGAGGGTAAAATTTTGCGTTCATGGCAGCCCTATATTTTGACGTCATAATATGTCTATCTCTTACACCCGGTCGCTTGGTGGGTATAGTTTTCTCTGTCTACGGGCGGAGCACAGTCGAACACGAAACGAATGCTCGAAGGAGGCTCGAAGCGCGCTCGTTCGAGGCTCCAAGTCCGTCCACAGTACACGAATTTTGGATCGGCTCGTGCTCCGCTCGTGCGCCGCTCGTGCTCGCTTCGTAAGCATAGACGCACCATAAGGCTTCTGCATCGAACTTTGCGGAAGCGGTAGTGGGGCGGTCACCGCTTAACGCGGGCTATAGCTTAACGATAAGCATACTATAGCTTAAAATAAGCATACTCAAATTACCCGCACTTATCGATAAGTTGATAGCCACTTACAGGAGTTACAGGTAAGTATTAAATGGAAGTAAGTTAGTCTTAGTTGTAGAGACTATATTTGATTAATGCTATTGGGAACTGTATTATGAAAACTTTGACTAGGTACATTTGGTAAGAATGACGGCGAAACGCTTAGAATGAGTTAGTTTCAGAATGAAAAATACGCAAGATGACATAAATGTCAAACCAATGATAGTTTAGTCGAACTCTATGGCTACGTAGCGCCATCTAGCGCATTTTTTTTATTCCGAAACACAGTTCAATTTACATTGAAGATCCAATTCAGTTGCCGCAGTAGTTGCTTACGGCTTGTATTTAACCGTACACCAAAAAAGGCTGAACGTACACCAAAAAAGGCTGAAACGTGCATCAAAAAAATTGAATTGCTAACCTAACCCAACCTTTGGTTTATTTTGGTGCATGTTTCAGCCTTTTTTGGATATACACTTAAATATTTCCCGTTGCTTACCCTGGCGCCCTCGTGCGCGGTCAGCTTGTACTTGTGGTGCGGCTTGAGCGAGGGCAGCGTGAACACCTTGAACTGCTCCTCCGACGTGATCACCACGCGGTGCGTGCCCGGCTCCGGCAGCGGCGACACGCCGCGCTCCACCTGCCAACACCAGACTTACATTACGAACACCGTAACATTACGCCATCTTACTAAACGGTGGCTCACGGTTGGTTCAAGTGTCTCCTATGACACGACCACTGGCTAGAAAGAATACACCGGAGTCGCCACACACACTCCCGACGGAGGGTGATGGCACGTAACGTGTTCCAAGAAATGTCAGAGGCGGCAAACGAGCCAGCGGGTTGCCTGGTGGTAAGCAATCACCGCCACTCATGGACATCTGCAATCGCTGATGCGTTGCCGGCCTTTAAGGGGGAGTGTGGCTTGGGTGTTGATGATATTAAGGCGATTATTGCACTGCACTGTCACAATCAGCAGTCTCACGCTCCACGGCGGAGCCCGGTGTAGCGGGAAATCGCCTAATATGTAAGCCAGTGCACTTAAAATCAAATCAAAGGCTCAATGAAATAGGTCGCAGTGGCAGCTTACCATCAGATGGGCTTCGTGGCTTGCCTGCCAACTGTCTGTCTGTCGGCTTAGTAGGTCTAATGAGTTTTTTTTTGATGCGCTGCCATCCTACAAGCTCCTCTGATATTCGGGAAGTCGGCAAGGAATAAGAATGAATTACAGAAGAACCGCTCCGGTATAAAATGTTGCCGAAACACAGTTCAACACAACAACTTTATCTATCGGAATGTTTTACTTTGGGAGGAGTTAGATAGCTGATGAGGTCAATGACTTTAATCAGTTTATTATATAAATATTAGCAAGCTTACCTCCAAAGGATCTGGTAGGGGCACCGACGCACCGTCTAATACTGTAATGCCTATAACGGGCGCTCTGTGTTTTAACTGAATCTCTTTCGCCAGTTGACACGTAAGCTAGAAAACAAAAAACATTTTATCGCATAAGAATTTTAAAAATATTGAGTCAATATACAGGAATTGGCCTTTATATTTCTAACTACAAAAAGGGCGTTATAAGTATAAATAAATAAAAAATGATTACTAATTTAAATCAGCTGATCATATGACATTTGTCAAGTGGCCGTCTGAGATGACGTAATAAAACGTTAAAGATATTTTTATTATTACGTGTTTACACCGAATAGAGAGTCCTATTGTAACAACTGTCAAGTAGCCAGTTGAGTTGGAAAATGATAATATACATATTAAAAATTATAATACTAAAAATATAAAAAGATTTTATTTAGTATAAGAAAAAATGCCACATACTGGTTCTTCTTTTCTCTTGTTTGTGTTGGGGACGTGTATCGTGAAAGCGTATACGGTTCCGTTGTTCGTGCCCGCCCATAACGTCGGTGTTGAATTTTGTGCTGCAATTTTAAAATAATGTTAAATTTTTTGATGCTATTTGGGGTAATGGTTGAAATTTGAGGGTCTATACACATGTGGCGAGTTTGATAACCATACGGAACAAACATTTGTGTGCAAGTCTGTTTGGATGACAGATAAATTGTTAGGAATTAATCTGATAGTTGTGAAACTGGCCCTTAAATAATGTCATCATAATTTTTGAAATCTAAATTATGCCAATTGGCAGCTTTTGCAATGTCATTATATACTTAAGAAGCTATTTAACCAATCAATAAAATAAGCCATTTTTGTTCAAGTTCAAGTTGTATCTTACGCTTTTCTTAGTCTGTTCTTATTCTCGTGCCGATAGCAAAATAAAACTACTCAGTGAAAGATAACAATATACGTCAGTTTTGTTCGGCACAGATTTCAAAACGAATTATAAATTGGTTTGCGAACTAAATTATTGTTTTCTTCATTTGTTTGAATCCTCAAAGATAAGCCTGTACTCACTGTTGATGAGGAATGTGCGCGCAAAGTACAGACATCGCACCATTGACCCGAAGGCGTCGTCTGTAGAACGAGCTTCCACCGCTCGCTCTACCGGTTTTATCTCCACGTCGCCCTCCGCTGCCGGCTTGTTCTCTGTCTTCTTAGGCGTTCCCTGTTAACAGAACGGTTCTTTATTATAGCCTGACCAGGAAAATAAAAAACTTGCTCTGGAGGCGCCACATTAGCTATGGTTATAGCAACACTTGGTTGCTATGGTTATACTCACAAATAACTTACAATGTCCAATAGTAACAAGGCACGGTTAACAACTGACATCAAACTTTGACAGGCAGCAATAATAAATAACATCTTATTGTTTTATTTGATTGTTGCCAATGGAGAATGTTACTAGGTATGCGAAACAGCTTGTAACTTTGTCACAGTAAAGCCTATGTGAATATAAACACATTATTTTTTGTTCCATGCCAAAATATCAATTAGTTTAGATTTTATAGACATTTAAAAATCCCGTTCGCCGCGCGTCGGCCATGCTGGCGCTGCAGTACGATGACGTCACAGGTCATAGTACGTTGCGCGCTCCGGTACGGTTCACTACGAAATAACCGTACCGGAGCGCGCAACGTACTGCGTGAGAGGGTGTAAAGTGACGTCACCGCAACGAGCTCCGGCCGGCCAACACCCGCGCCGTTTAAAATTCAATATCTCGGGAACTAAGTGACATAACGAAATAATTTTTATACACACTTTTTTTATTTCATATGGACTATAAGAAAAGTTAAAAATCGAAACTAGCTAACATTCTCCATTGAAGAAATTAGTTCCAATATTTCTCCGCAATATGGCGAGGTTTTTTATTTTATTAGTCGGGCTATGGATGCATGGGGCCCCACACAATACCCTCCGCCTCCGACGGAGTAACGAATTCCACGTGTTAAAATGAAATACGCCAATGTGAAAATATGAACTGACACGTGACATAACAGAGTTAAATACCTACTTTATGAAATATGAATCGTTTTACTTACTTGTGGTGAGGTAGGGCTGGCGGTGGTGGTCTGCCGTCTCTGTGATCTTCCTTTCCGAAGTCGTCTAAACGATTCTCGTAACGATTTCTTAAAGGATTTTCTCCTCGAAATAGGTGTGTCACCAGCGCCTGCTGTATCTATAAGTAACCAAAAACAAATACCAAATATAAGTAAAGAATTTATTACATAAAAGTATATAGAACTTATGTAAAATTACTATTTTTTCCTACGTTTCGAAAAATCGATGAATGAGCGCTTTGAACTTCTGGAACGGTTCGCTGACTTCATTGATTGCGTGATCGAGTATGGATGGGATGCTATGCTTTAATCTTTTGTGCTTTCTTCTTACAAGACATTTATGTTGAAGCAAGGGAAAATGCTGGCTCCGTCCGACTCCTGCACTGCATGAATCCGTCATGGTCGGAAGGAAATAGCCCGGTGCTTCCAGCCATTTCTATCGTATTGCAGGGAGCTTGCGGAGGTGTTGTGGGTAACGGTGCAGAGAAACATATTTCAAAAACAAAGTTTTGTTAAAGGTTTTAGAAAAATATTCGTTGGACACTTGAGTAAGGTATAGCCTGACCAGGAATATAAAAAACCTCGCCATATTGCGGAAAAATATTGGAACTAATTTCTTCAAGTGGCAACAATCAAATAATAAAAAAATAAGATGTCACTCATTGTTAATCTGTCAAAGTGCCTTGTTATTGTAAGTTGTTTGTGAGAGTAACCATAGCAACCCAGTGTTGCTATAACAATAGTTTATGTGGCGCCTCCAGAGCAGGTTTTTTATATTCCTGGTCAGGCTTTAACAACTTTCACGATGAAGTGATGACAGCTGAAAGGTGTGTATTCTATGAGAGAACATTTTTGGAGTAAAGGTAAGCGCCCACAGGTGCGCATCGCACGCAACGGATTTTAACTTGCCTTGTATAAAAACTCATATAACAGCGTCCACTGATCGGCATTCCGTATGACGACATCGGAAATGCCTACCATGCGATGCGTACCAATGACGTCATACAGAATGCCGATCAGTCGACGATCAGTGGGTTGCTAATACTCCCGTCGGCAATGCGCTCACTGCCGAACAGTGGACGCAGTCTGTGAAATGAATCCGTCTGATGTCAAATGATCCGTCAAATACTGACCGTGTGGGTTGAGCGTGCACTTGTGCAGCAGCGGCGTGGCGCAGATGGCGTCCAGCAGCGCCAGGCCGTGCGCCGTGCCTGCGCATACCACCCCCCACTCCCACTGCGCCGCGAGCGACGTCACCGCCGCCGGGGGGGACAGCTGCACCACCGATGTCGCCTACAACACAATACAACAGTACAACTTATTAGTTACTAGCAACCCGCCCTAGCTCCGCACGGATGCAATGGTGTTTCTCTACTGCATATATTATGCATGTATACCTATGAACCTTCCTCTTGAATCACTCTATCTATAAAAAAAAACCGCATAAAAATCCGTTGCGTAGTTTTAAAGATCTAAGCATACATAGAGACAGACAGCGAGAAGCGACTTTGCTTTATACTATGTAGTGATACGTACTCTTTTATGTTTGACGACAGAATTGGTCTGATTTTTGAAAAGTCGACTATCACACTAGAGTTTTTTTATGCTAGAGTATTTCGCAGACAGGAACGGAGCCTACGAGATGGTAAGCGACTATTGATGGAAACTTCACAGGCAGCGTCACTCAATGTTGGTCAAGCAGTTGAAGTACCAGACTAATTCCAGGGTTAAATTCCCTATCTGAGGAGAAAATTCATCCGATTTTTTTATGTTCTTATGTTTTTTTTTTACAAAAATATAATTCATTACCTGATAACCTTGAGGGAATGTAAGAGCACCGGACCGCAGAGTCAATTGATCGTGGCCCTTCCACACGAAGCCGTCGCGGTCTGACACGATGTTAACGGACACTGACTGAAAGTAACACAATTTATTATAATACGTACAAAACTAAATAATTTGCTATACTTAAAGTTACTACGAAAGCTACTATAAGAAAGTAGTGTTACAACTAACCTTTACTTCACTTGTGTTGGCGGTATTCTTCAAACTAGCTATGACAATGTGACCCGCAGCACCACCGATCGTCAACATGCCCGATAGTGGACACAATATTACCTGTGAAGAGATATTTTGGAATAAAATACAGTTGCATATACAACGAGGGTGGCGGTCAAGCTTCCGGCCCGCTTGATGGTAAGAGGTTACCGTCGCATACACCAGAGACATCGCTCGCGTGTTGCCAACCATGTAATTTAAAAGGAAAACCACGTTTGAAAAAAAAGTCTTCCCGTTGGCAACTACTTTCTTTGGCAAAGGGGATAGCAAGAGGCTTACAGCCGTGTGTGAGGTTTGGACTAACGCCCCTTTCACACGGCAGTGCCGGATCCCGTTTTCTTCAGGATCCCGTTTGAGTTTATATGCCGCATGCGGGATGCTTGTGTGAACGCTAGCATATTAACACATTCGCCATCAAAACGGGATCCTGCAATGCCGTGTGAAAGGGCCCTAAAGGCTCTCGCTCGTCGCCTCCCCCATTATAATTCCCCGGGTTCCCCTTTCCGCCCGAAAAGACATCTCGCTGCCATCACCATGGCCACCAGAATTGAACTCTGAACTCTTACCCACAGAAACATAGCAAAACAGTTACAGCCCGTTCACACTAGTCGTAAGTCGCATATGACTAAAAGTCGAATGCTCTGGTCACCATACACTTTATATGGAGCTGTTCACATTGGATGAGACGCGATTTTTAGTCTAATACGACTCAAAAAACCATCCGACGGGCCAGCGCCCGTTGTAAGACTAAAAATCGCGTCGAATCGTGCTGCTTGTTGCTGTTCACACTAGTCGTGCATCTAATCGACTCGAGCGCGTTGTTACCTCTCTCCTCGCCCCGCTTTCTTCGCCCGGCGCGAAACTACGACCTATCATCAGACTTTCGACTTTTAGTAATATGCGACTTACGACTAGTGTGAACGGGCTGTTATGAAATTCTACTTACCCGTTTTACAGCGAGCCTCGGGTCGTCACTATAAGGGTCGAAGGTCCCGACCCGCCGGAAAGGCGGCCATTCCTCTTCATCATTCTGGCTGTCGTTATTCTCACCGATTTCTTCACCGCTGTTCACAATAAATAATCTCTGTTATAACGCTATATAGGGATTTTGACTACCAATTCGGTGTTATGATGGAAATGGATGATACCCAGTGACCCTTACTAAGTTCTATTCATTTGGGTCTTGTGAGAATATTTTATGCAAATCATATTATATTTCGAAACTAAAATGCTTCAATATGTATAATATTTAAAGAAAAAATGTTTCACTGTAACGAGCTGTACATGCAGTTTTAAATTAAGTTTAGGGGCCAGTTACGTCACTATCAGATAAGTTTCTGTTCCGTCCGTCAAGACAATAATGATACTTGATAAATAGATAAGTAAAGAACTAATCCGACAGTGGTGAGCTGGCCCTAGGATAAGTAAAGGACCATGCAAAGGAGCGTCCCCACCCACCAACAGATTTCAAACGTATCTCTATTTATACCTCTTGCCATACTGATCTTTTTTTTCTATGACGACATCCGCCGTAGGAATGGGGATTTCACGCAAATCGAATTTGAATGTTGTATTTTTCAAGTATTTTTTAGACACAGTTAATTGTGAAAATAATGTGCAGGCGATCAAGAGTAACCCCCCTGGCCTAAATAAAAGTGTTCAATCAAAATGTAATCTTAAAAAATATTTTACAGTCGAGTCTACTTGAAGCTAGACACTTACAGCGCAATTCTGAATCTTAGGCGTACGGCATAAGCACGATTTTATTGTTTTTGAAAACCCCGTCATTTTTTGGATTAAAAATGGTTATTTGTCTTTATATGGAATGTCATAATAATATTGAAACTAGTGCCAAGTCTGTTGGTACCCACCAACAGGGGGACAGGGCCCATACAACTTCTTGCGTTGTCCTTTAATTAGAACATTACATTACATTCATTATTTTGCTATGGAACTATCAATGCGACAACTAAACTACCAAAATATAAAAATAATTATAAATAAAAAAAAACTATTTAAATCCAGTGAAGTATTAATATTAACACAGTATTTTTTGTGAACTGTTTCAATACATTGAATATTTTCCGTCCGTTACTTTGATAAGATCATTATTATTGCCTTTTATATTATTCTTTTGATTTACCGACTATAAGCAAAACACACCGCGAAATATAAACATATGAAATAAACAGTAATCATGCAATCACTATTCAGATGTTAAATTTTGTTATGAAAGTTCGTGAATAAAATGTAAAAATTATGTAAAAATCTAAGAAAAAAAAAATCTTTAACACAAAAGAAAAACATGCAGTGTAAATAGAATGTATGCTTATAAGTCGGTTTACCTCGTAGTTGATCTTTTCAGCCCACTTCGTAAAGTAGCAAGCGTCAAGCAAAAGACCATATCGTTAGCAAATGTTTGTAGCAAGCTCAAAGTAGCAGCAACATGGTGAAAGTTTAAGAATAGTTATAGAATATCCAATGAAAACTACAGGCGTAGCTTAATTGCATACGTTCCTGTAGTATAGGAGCCTGGGGTTGTGTTTATATCAAATTCCGCTAAATTTATCATGCGTGTGTGACATCTGTGGTATGTGACATGGCACCCCTCCCAACTACTCTGCTCCCTTAGGAACTTATTCACTTAAGCGCTATGCCTGTGTATGTATTCACTAACTCAATTGTCAATTTCTGTATTGGTCACACTTAGGGAATGCAATCCCGCACCAAAATTTCAATTGCTGGATCCCGCGGGATTGAGAGGTTCAATCCCGCGGGATCCAGGTATTTGCGGGATCCCGCAAGTTTTTTGAAAGTCATTGAGAAAAGAGAGGAATCCTGTATCATAAACGAGTCTATAGAATAATTCAATCACTAAAACAATTAAAACTATGCACGTTATTAGATCGCGTTACGTCACGGCACGCACGGGGAACAATTGCTAATTACAACTGACAAAAAATAGGTAAACAAACGCCACGGGCGCGAAAGAAAGCCACCCCCCGGCGCCCCATCCCCCCCGCCCGTCACTCGGCGAAATCTTTCGCGAGCCTACTCAGTCCGCGCCATAGAGTATAGTAATAAATATGGGAAAGAGTGGCAAGTCTATGGCAAAAACGTTTCTATAGAAGGTGCTGCCACCTGAACACTGGTGGAAGAACTAAAATTGACGTAACGCACACATGCACAAAAGTACGTACGTATGTACGTATGGGTGTGTGTGTTGCCTATGCTTATAGGTATCGATATCTTTATTTAATACATTAGTGCAGGATAAATTAATAACACAATGATTAGGTGACATCTTTTATTAAAATGAGAATGAATTCACAAATATGTAGCACATAATAACATTAATAACACACTTCTTTGCATCATAATGCGAATGAGTTAACATAGATTTTCTAACTATAATCGGCAAAACAAAACCAAACAAACAACTTTAAAGCGAAACAAAACTTAACAATAACTATAACAACTAAAAACAGTAACAAATAACAACGATTATAACAGCAATTAACAACAAAAACAGAGAAATTAATCCTAAAACGTATCAACAAATATGAAATTGACAATGACGTAAACTTCAATTTGAATTTGACAATCTAAACAAGATGGCTTGTAATTTAGTTCTTCCACCAAAAACCAGAGGCGCTGTCGGCTTCGAAATTTATCAATGTTCTAAGAGTGCCCCCCCTGGTCCGCGCGCTTCCGCGTGCCGAACAACACGTTCTGTATGTCGCTGCGCAGTCCCGCAAATCCCGCACGATTTAGGCGCGGGACTGGTCCCGCAAAAATGGTGCGGGATCCAGGTATTTCGGGATCCCGGTATCCCGGTATTGCATTCCCTAGTCACACTATAAAAAAAATCTGATTTTTAAACATTTATTTCACTTTTAGCTAGTCACAAATTTAGAGCATAAAAATGTTTTTTTTTTGTCAGACAGGATTCACTTAGCTCTTTTAATGTGATATTTTTGAAAAAATAAATTTTGATGAAGATTTTACGAAACAGATATTCTAAATGGCATAACATAACACCGATATACATACATAACAGCGCAGTACAATTTTAATTAAGTTTTCGTTTCAATTACACCAATAAAAGCACCATAATGAGCCAAAGAAAATATCGCTATAGAGGTAGACACTGTTTAGCTGTTTGCATTGACGTTTTGAGTTGGAACAATTTAACTTACGAGATGTCATCTAGTGGATATAGCGTTTTAAGAAACACTTTCATGACACATTCATCCTCACTCACATCCTTTGACAGTGGTAGTCTGTAGACTGACCTGAAAAGCTGAGCGGTGGTGTACTTGTAGAGCGGCGTCATGGCGACGCCGGTGACGTCCCAGAAGCGCACGGAGCCGTCCTCGTGCCCCGTCAGCAGCACCTGCCGCTCGCTGGGCACAGTACCTTCGACTTGCCCGCCCGAGATCGGCCACGCGCTGTCCGAGTACATGTTCTCTGTCTGCTGTTGCCCTGCAAGAGAAAGAAAGAGTACTTGTTACTTTAGTCTCTGTCTTAACTCGTCTGTTATTATACCAATGAGCTAACAGCTTAAAATCGGATCGGATGTTATTACTTGCTAGCTCGACTCAGCTGTCTTGCGTCCGTAGACAGGCAACCTAAACGTAGGGTTCGGCAACCACTGACAGTGGCATCAACGAGCAACATCTTGTTTTCAACACCCTCAACAACCGAAACTTACTAAATGGTATCGTAGACTTGGATGAACGACGGTATATTAACGTTCATTTTTCCAGTCACTTCTTGTCACATATTATGATCCATTATGGAAATGTGGCAAAACTGCAGCTGTGTTGCCACACCCATGCCACATGGGAGATTTCAAAAAGCGAGTGTATTTTTTTGCCAATAGCGGGCAACGCATCTGTAGTGGCACTATAGGTGATCACATCTTAACGATAGATCACTACCAGGTGTTCTTTAGCTAGCACCACCTGGCCAGTCATACGTACCGGCCGCGGTGATGTTGTCGAGCACGCCGGCGGCGACGTTGTCGACGAGCTGCGCAGTGGTGACGGCGGACGCGTGGATGGACACGAGGTACGGCAGCCGCATGGGCCGCCAGCGCGCGTCGCACAGGTCGATCACCACTAGCTCTTCTTCTGCTAGCACCACCTGTGCAATTAATCATACAAATCTCACATATCGCGGGCACCGACTGTCCTTCAAATGTTGTTTCTGTCTGTCATGCTTATGCTACGAATTTCGCGGAAACGGGAGTGTGGCGGGCGACGATTGAACGCACGCGCAAGGGCGGTCAATGCTTGACAGGAGCTCACAGCTCGTCGCCCGCTTCCACGCCGAGGTGGGTCTATTTAACATCTTTTCGCTCCCGCTTTAGCGAAATTTGAGGCAGAGGCCTCAGTCGAAATGGGCAGGCTCAACCAGGGTAGCTACCCTTTCTCAAAAGATCAACGTATGCGTAGTTTTGATATTGAAAATACCAGAGGAGTCAATGAAATACACTTTAGTAGGGATAACATACAGATAAGAATATTTTGGTATCGAAAAATAATAATTTAAAAAAAATGAAAAAGGATTTACAGTAGGAATGACTCATCCGTCCCGCGTCTAACACGAGTCATTGATGTCAAGCTCGAAATATCAAAAACAAGACATATCTCATTACAGTAGAATGATTCACATTTTTCAACGTTTGTTATCTTTATTGACACATATTCGGTAGTGCCACAGTAATCTTACATCATCGTCATCAGTAAATCATACAGCTTACTTAGATGAAAGAGCTTACCAAAGCAGCAGCAACTTGGTTGACGGTCTGCAACTGGATCTGCGCAGGAGTGTCTGGTCGTTCCTCTTGTAGCGGCACGCCATCTGGCGGCACGGGCGTGCTTGTGAAGAAGTCTATCACCTGCAAATTATATTTACTATTCAATATCTCATTCCACTAAGAGCTGTGGTAGAAGATTGGTAAGAAACACAAAGCAAGTACAAAGTAGAGTAGGCCTATGCTAGGTGTCCTCGTCCATCAAAATTTTAAAAGAATAGAATGCGTAGTTTAAGATACTCCACGCTAGAGGGCGCTGGAATCAGTACGTCTGTCAGTAATAAAGTAAAGTAGTAGGACAAATGTTAAGAATCAGTGCTTAGCATGCTTATGCATATCACTACTTAGTTTTAATATTCACCACTACGTACTTGTGGCGTTGTACATTGTGGACACATAATTCCATAGAAAACAAGATAGGGCAACTCCACTTTGTATTTGCTTTGTGGTAAGAAACAACGAACGTCGTCGCTTGAAAACAATACTTACACGGCTGGTGAAATCGAAGGCGACATGCTTCTCTCCTTGTTGCACTGTGACTGTGTATTTGTCGGCGTATGACGCTCTTGGCATGCCACCTGAAATTGGAATAAAGAAATACGTTATAATAATTGATTGTTCTGTATTTTGTTTTATATTTGGACTAAGCTAGCACTTGACCATAAAGTTGCCTGATGTTAAACAACTATGCGGTCTACGATGGAGCGCGCTTGCTTAGGAAAAGCCCGTTAATTCTGGCCTTGAAGAGCCCCAAGTTGTATTGTTTAAGGAAAGACAGATCCCGGCAGAGTATTCCACTCCCGCGCAGTCCGTATCATCATAATAAGATTTCAATAGGGTTGGATTAAATATTAAGCTTAATCTTTATTCGCCCGTCGGTTCACACTAATACTGGGTCCAAAGCTATGTTTCTTGATGAATGGTCATTGAAAAACTACACATTAAAGGGCGAAATATATTCCAAACTTCTGCGGGCATATCCATACGTCGATAGCATTAAATGTTGATACGGAACACTGCTGAGGGCAGATCCATATCATTATAACTTTTGAGGTCAGTGACCTAAATTGCACTGGTTATCTAATCCATATCAATCTACCACTGGCTATATGATACTCCACTTGATAACATTTGTCGCTAACTGACATTATTGATTTTTAGCATGTTAATACTTCACTATTATTTTGTCCTCATCTTCACTTTGTGTCCTAAACCTGTTTTGTCAATAGTGCGTTTGAGTGTAGTTTAAGAAAAAAATTCATTTGGTAGGTTTTAAATGCCGCTTATTTGATAAGTGGCTACTATGGCCTGGCACGGACCGTAAAGTACCTTAATGAAGTGTCATTGATGGATTACTAGGAAAATCGCTCAATATGCTACGATACTGCAGGCTTCTTAGAGTTTCTAGTCATAATAAGTGCTTTCATTACTTATATATTATCTTGGTACGCTGGTTTCACAGATATGGCAAGCAAAAGCAGTCCCAAGTTTTGGTGGCCACTGAAAAAGTACCCCAGTAACCTATGCGTCGACTGTCTAAGCCACGCATATCATTTCTTTTCGGAGGAGAATGCGTTTATGCACTATAACCGCAGGCTAGCTAGACCTGCGGCCGTGTGTGGGACTCGAGACTAACGCGTCTACTACCCATAAAACTCCCCCGGTTTTCCCTTCACACCCGATTGGGATGAGTCGATGCCAGCCTTGTGGCTATTGACCAGCCCAAGCCATGCATATCCTACAAGACGTTTTGGCTCGAAGGTTAATCTTTACTAATTTAACTAATAATCAAAAACAACCCAATATACTCCATAAAACGTAACATGATTAGAATGACAGCTGTCAAAGTGTTGTGGCTCTCTCGCTCGCTCTCAATAAACCTCTATCGATGTGTCTCACTCTACAAAAAAAATAAAATCTTAGAGATGAGACACATCGATAGAGGTTTATTGAGAGCGAGCGAGAGAGCCACAACACTTTGACAGCTGTCATTCTAATCATGTTACGTTTTATGGAGTATAACAACTGCTGAGTTCATCGATGTCAAAAGAAAAAAAGAACAATTTAAACAGGGTATTTAAGCTGACTGTCTGGACTTACCAGAGTAGATGATGATCTCCTCGCCATCTACGCTGGTCCTTGTGAGGATCTTCGAGATGGCTTTGCAGGGGTACGGGCCGTATGGCGTCACGGGTTCCTTCAGCGGCCGGTCGCTGGCCGCCGCCGCCACTTCCCACGTCACGTACGACCCGTCGTTGTGAGACGATGTGAAGTGCTCGCCTGTGGAGAAAAAAAGAGTAAGCAATATGTATTTAAAATCATTTTGTATTTATTATTTATATTGACGAGCCATTAATTTGGTGTAATGGTCGAGAAGTCGGCTATTACACCAGAGGTCGCGGGTTCGATCCCCGTACGGTAAAAACATTTGTGTGCATGAACATGTCTGTTTGTATCGGTCTAGGTGTTTCTATGTATATTATGTATGTATTTAAAAAAAGTATATAAGTAATATTTATCCATTGTCTGGCACCCATAGCACAACTAATGCTCAGTGCTGCACAAGCTAATGCTTAGTTTGGGGCTAGATGGCGCTGTGTGAATAATGTCCAGAGATATTTATTTATTACTCTACTAATGTCATGAGGTCAATCCCCTGCTAAAAATATGTGCCCCAAATTCATGACATGCCTTTTCTAAGCACTGTGTCATCTTTACATAATTATATGTATGGTTAGCGGTAATGCGGTATTAGTAAATGTATACAAGGTCAATAGAAATTAGTCATTATATTTGCGTTTTCTTATTATGGAGAAATTAGTCATATTTGTTTTTAAAAAAACTATACAAGGAGGAGCGTAACCCACCGTGTTAGCTACTATTGCGGCCTATTGTATTCAGAAAAAAAAACTATACAAAATGTAGGCCATTCTTATTTTTTTAAGAGGCTTGTTTGTATACTGTTTATTAAATGCCATAGTCATTGCGTAATTTATTAAATGGCCTATCTTTGATATTTATTTACATGTCAAACTTTATCTGTGGCATTTTAACAGTAAGATATATTTTGTAAGGTGGTGAAAACTAACACAAAAAATATGTAGAACTTTCGTAGTTCAATACTGCTTCATGGAGAATGGCCAAAAAATATAATTAATTACAAGATTTAAAATACCGTTTTACAAATCAGCTAACTTACCATCATCGTTCCAGCACAGGCTTTCAAGTTGCTGATTGGAGACGAAAGTGTGTGAGGGTGAAGCGGCCACTCGGTCCCATAGCACGACCAGACCTCGGTTGTATCCGATGAGCAGCCTCGAGGGGACTTTAGGGTGTTCGCACAATGACTCCACTGCGCCTGGGTTTACTTTGAAGTCTTCGGGACAACTGTAACACAGAGTTTTTGATTAAACTTTATTATAGAACACCCTACACAGTAGAAATTTTTATGTAAGCAACATGTAGGTGATGACATAGTTATGCTGTATTATAGAAACTTTATATGTACGTTTCCCCCGTTATTAAAGAGGATATTCTTGTCAATTATCTTAATTCAAAACCTTCTAGCGGTAAAACCGACCGCGGAAAGTCATTATTATTTGACTCATTTTTGCATAACGTAACGTAATCCTGTGAGATGACGCAATTTTTTATATTATTTAATTCCCGCCGTAACGGTGATAATTGAATTGAAAATATGGTAACCCACTCAGAGGTTACAAAAACGTTAAAAAATTACCTAATTTAATTTATTTAGTTTTAAAACATAAACAAGTTTCAATTAATAGATGTGTAACCGATACGGGGAAATGAACCTTCGACTTTACGCATCAAGCGGAAACTTGTAAATTACATCGAGCAAGTCAGAATCAGGCTTGAGAACATGTTTAGACTTAGGAATATTAAACGCACTAATACTAAATCCCGGTAGGCATTTAATAGCATTAACATAACATGTTTTACTCGTAATAGGATAGGTAGGAGTGTCAACCTGAACACTGCATTCGTATTTCGTTATAATTATATTTTACAAGTAATGTCAAGTTCAGCGGGGATTGAGAAATGATAGTCATGGATGTTTTGCTAATATAGAAATAATAAATGAAAATAAAATCACCGCTCCCAATATTCGAAAGAACAAACTATGTCTGTCAAAGACACGATAAGATGGTTTAAAAACACTAGATTGACCTGCCACTTGAAAACCATTAAAAAGATTAGGATTATATCTTCAATATACAGCATTATAATAGAAAATAGACTAGAAAGTAAATGTCACATAATTTGTTTGAAAACAATAACGTAATAAATTGCCTCAGTGGAGAATGGAGTATACTATCTACTTAGGTGACAAAAACCTGTTTCGGAGGAAATTCGGTTACATTACAACAAATCTAGTGGGTATTTCCTCCATGACATAGAGAGACAAGATCATATATCATCATAATTATATTATCTTTTGTTTGTAGTATCTTGTATATGAACATACATATAAGGCGCTGCTCAGGCGTAGACAGAATACACTTTTGTCTTGTTTCGGATATTAGCTAACAGTGAATATGAAAGTATTCACTTACATACAATGTCACAATAGTGTGCTGTGTCGCTAACAAAAAGTGACTTCGTCTTCACAGCGCCTAAAATAACCTTCATATACTCACTTCTGCATAACAACATCTTGGTAAATAACGTCTTCATTGAGCGTGAACGCGGTGAGGTCCAGAGCGTAGATGTTTCCTCCCTCCGTGCCTAGAAGGATGTTCTTGCCTGTAGACTCTACGCAGATGGACGAAATCTTCTTGTTCTTGCCTTCGGGCGTGTGTGACTTCAGTTCGACGAGGGACTTCTCGTTGATCTCCCAGAGGTGAAGGCTGTTGTCGTCGCATAGTGACACTAATCGACCTGTGCCTAGAAATTAAAAGAAATATTTGTTAATAACTATTATTAGACTAAGCCGGCTTTCAGCACGTATTACAAAAAACAAATTATTACGTTGACACAACATTTTTGTTTTAATTTGCATCTGGTCAATTAGATCCAGAAATAATGATGGAGGTATTAGTTTAGACTGAAAGTGAATTTGCCGTTTCCTATTACACTGTCCATTTTCGTTTACGTCAACAATGTTTTTATCTCCTATGCCCGATGGAAAACACTAAAACAAAATAAACTTTGCGTGGGTCAAGGGTGAAGGGAACATGTTGACAACTTGACGTTGATGTTTTTGTTCTTGTGTAGGGCAAAAGCAAAACCAGAGACCTTCTCAACTACGTCGTAGTTAAGGAAGGCGAAATGTAGTATATCGACATAATGAATCTTTTTCGCTTTATCCATATCCTTAGTTGAACAGTACCGTACTCAAGAAGTACTATGGTGAAGATAATAAATTTTGATTGACACAAACTAAATAATAAACTTGTATCAATAGGTACCACATAATTCGAAAGTTTTCTGGTTGAAGTATTACACCCGAACCACTTACAAGCTTTGTGCCCAGCATTTGGAGAAGCGTTTGTCCAGCATTGGACAGTATAGGCTGATGATGAACTTACGAACTGTGTCGAACAGAACTTCGTATGCCTCCGACTTTATACGCTAGTTGCAATTTGCATTTTGGATGGATATACCCGGTGTACCTAATAAATAAATATACGAGTATTTTAGATACTTCTGTAGTACCTTCCGTGGCACAGTGTGTAATTTTAGCCTAGTTGTGGCCAAGTATATTTTATGTATTCATTCGAAAGAACTTGTGATACTAATTAATTGGTAAAAATTCCGACAGTAAAATTGTCTTTACTTTCAGAGAAATATTTTTTTTGTGTAAGGTCAACGACCTCAAAGAAAACTTAATATTTTTTTTTCTCCTAAAGTGTTACTGGTATAGTTTTTGTTTTAATGACCCAAATTACGTAACAATATAATATCTATTTATATAAAAAATTAGAAAGCTGTAGCTTTGATAGTTTATGAAAAACGTAAAAAAAACTTAATTTCACTTTTTATTCATTTCTCATTTACCCCTATCATTACCGCATTTTATTCTTTGCTTTAAATATGTATACAACTGTTGTTTATCATGTCCTAAAAAATTACACACGGCAATCAAAGGACTAACGAGAAAAAAGGTTTCTAAATATTTTAGAAATTTCTATGGAAATAGGGTTGTCCAAATGTAAAATAAAGAAACATTTTAAAGTTATACATATTATTATTATGTCGATGTCATATCATAACCGCAATCGACACTATTATTATTAACACTAATATTATCTACATCTACTCTAATACTAAAAAGAGAAAGATTTGATTATTTGTTTGTTTGTATTTGAATAGGCTCCGGAAATACAGGACCGATTTGAAAAATTCTTTTACCATTAGAAGTGGTTAGCTACTTTTTACGAGTATAGGACCACGGGTAATAAGTTTTTTTACATAATGACGTGTCTGTGACAGGTTGCCATAGCAACGCATTGTTGATTATCCAAGTACATCAATATTTGGGAGCTGGCGAATAAATTCTGAAAAAAAATTCACGTTCTTACGGGATAACGTATAGTCCATGCGAACGAAACCGTTGGTGGAAGCCTAGTAGTAAGTTTTCATAATTTTGCTATAATTAATAATTATTCTAATTAATTTTAAATAGTTCTACTCAATAAGTTATAATTAAGGCTAATTAAAACATAAATTAAGTTTTTGTCTCCGCTGTCCTTAACAGTTTATCTAGGAAATATAAATTATCAATATCTTAAGAACAGTCGTAAATATATTAAATGGAATTGAGAACCTCCTCCTTTTTGAAATCGGTTAAAAATGCTACCAACTGGTTTGCGTAAGTAAAAGAATCATTCATATAGTCTAGGATACTTCAAATGACCATTTTATTGTTGAGCAGAAGAAATTAATTAAATGGTTAAGGTTAGTGACAACCCTAGAAAAAATTTCAAAAATTGATATCTCGTCAGTCCTTTATTCTTTTAAGCTGATATTTTTTATTCAAATATTATTCATTATTGTACATAATTTCCATCAAAAAGAAAATGCGGTAATTAAAACAGAGACCCACAAAAAAATATTAAAGTTTTTTGCTAAAAAAATTTATTATGTGTTAAGTATACGTATTTCGTGTCTAGTTTTTGGCAATATTATAGTTATTTATTTGCCCAATGAGAAAATATTTTATTTATTCGTAAAAGATGTATCTGAACAAAGATATTGCATTTCTATGGTTTCTATGGGTTTTTCTCGATAATGGCAATAAAAGAAAAACTACTATAAAAAAAATTCTTGGTGTCTTTGTTAGGCCTCCAAAATATTAAAAGCTATCAAATAAACACATAAACTGTACTTGGCCACAACTAAGCCAAAATTACACACTGTGCGTGGTAATGTGTACTGTACCTGGAATGAAATATATCTGCGTGACGGGCGAGTCTGGGTTGGTGTGTTGTCCGTACAGTTCGACGCCGGGGCGGCCGTATACTTTGAGCGCGCCGGTGGCCGTGCCGAGGGCCGCCAGTCTGAGGAGAGGGTCCCATGCCAACGCCGACGCTCTGTGCGGGAAGCCGTGCTGGACTGTCTGTGGACAATCATATAAACATGATAAATATATGACATTAATCATCATCAGCAACAAAAGGTTTTTTTTTGTATATACTACATTAGTTGACAGACAGGCACACAGCCCACCTGATGGTAGGCGGCCATTGCTTCTATACCATTGAGGGACACATCACCGTGCTGCCAAACTGTAGGCTTATCTAAACTTCGAGCCTTTCAAGCGGTGACGGACAACATCGTGAAGAAAACTGCACAGTCGAGAATGGCTGTGGCACTGACGGATCAGTGTGGATGAGCTGTAAGTGCGAGCGTATACTCATTGAGTTATATTTTTGGTCAAATGCATACCTACAGGGTGGAATTTTGTAATGCCACCTGAAGGGAAAGTGTTTTCTTTGAGTAAAATTTTCTATCTACAGTATTAAGAGTACTTCCCCTTCAGGTGGCATTACAAAATTCCACCCTGTATAACTAGGTCAGGAGTGTAGAGGTTTAATAATACACCAAAATGCATGTAACTTAAAGGATTTGCGCTTCTCAATGATCAGATGATTATATGCATCATGGGGCAGATGACAGTGTCAATAATAATTAATTTTAGAGACATAATGTCAAATGACTGTAAGCCCTATAAGTAATTGGCCGCTATCACGAAACGAAGGTTCAATCTCAGGCGACTAAGTGCCAATAAAAATGCCGATAGTATGTAATTAACTATAAAATACCTTTTTTGCCTACTTGACGCCTCAATCACACAATAGAATGGCTGTGGTCACGAAACGTACGTATAGATGAGGTACATAATATACTGTATGTACTTGCCATTATGTATAAAAAACGTGTTGTAGAATGAGTCATTACTACGGCAAGTCATGTACTTCCGAACCGGTATAGATGGTACACGTCTCGTACTTGTTAGCGCACTTCTTCGTAAAATTGTATAATTTGTATACGCATGATTACAGCTTGCAACACTCAATACCTAAACCTAACGTATATCAGCGAATCCATACTAATATTATATGAGTAATCTATGTGGCTCTTACGCTTTCAGGCCAAAGCTACTGAACCGAGCTTAAGAAAAGACAGCCTACTTTTTATTCTGGGTTATTTCTGTTCCCGTGGTATAACAGAAATAGAAGTTTTTGATTGTCCTTTATGAACGTCGGTTAAGAACGACGCCAAGAAACGGATAAACATGATTTTTAATAAAAGTTACTTTGGGAGCTGCAGAGCAGAGCGACACAGACTTTATCCCAGGAAAAATATCATATTCCTGAAAAATAACGTCGTAAAGTCAAAGCCGCGGTTGAAAGGCTAGTACAGTCATAAATTAGGCAGTAATGTGAATGCAATAAAGTTCATCAGATGTGAACGGAGATGCACGTGACTACATGACATGGTATTGACAACAAACGTGGGAATTCTGCAAGCGAAACAATCTTTTGTGCGGCGTTTAAATTGCGTGGTTTATTACATAACTGAACGGAGCGCAGTTCCGAGGATGATGACTCGTGTGAATAATTAAAATGTATTCTGTTTTTATACCACACGTTACAGATATTCTGATTATTATCTATTGAGTAAAATGTGCAATTGGTGAACAAAATAGATGCACATAGTTTGATATTAAAATAATAGTTAGTCAAAGTTTATGTCATCATTCAAGAGGTAACTATTTATTACTTAAATGATACTTGAATGAAGTCTAGGGTAAAATCAAATTTATTGTTTTATGCACTTACACCCTATTTACTTATTTTCTATATTCTAATTTTAATCACGAGTTTCTTGTTACCTTTCAAGACCATTTACTACATACACAAGCAATGTTTTAATTCCGTTATTTCTGTTAACAGACAAGAAGTTCAAATTCCGTTCTAATAAATTAAACACATATTATGTTTTTCTAAGTTGATGTCCATCAAACAACGTTAGCCCGCGAGGTATATAATTACTATTTCGGCGGTACCAGCCTCACGGATGGTTACGCTATGATTATATCCCATAAGCGCGGAGAAAGTCGCTCGTGCATACAATGGGGAATGTGAAAAAGAACATAACAAAAGTGTACCGATGTAGAGAAACTAGTAGGTACTGCATTTGGTTCAAGACGGAGATGGTTATAAATCGATTGCTTAGCATTACAATAATAGACCAGTTGGCATAATGTAAGTGCTTCTTAGTATGTTACCGTTTTGGAATTATGAAAATACTCTCATAAAGTAGAGTATGGGTCAGACATCTACATTTAATTAAACTTATGACCGCGGCGTTGTCCTGTATACTCTACGAAGTTATCCGGCAGGAATGTGGGATATTAAGGACAAAAAAAAAATAGCCTATGTCTCTTTCCAGCTCTTAAACTAAGTATATCCATAAAAAAAAAACACGTCGTTCCGTTACGACGAGATAGTACACCTAGTTTTGATTGCTCCAGTAGTAATCTGGCCGTATAGTCCATCCATATTATAAGCAGTTAGTTTTACGAGTTGCCATTATAAAATAATATTATGCATAACGGATCACGGTCCAGCGTGCAGGGCGATTGACAGGCATTCCTCGCAGTAATTCGCGTGACCGATGACCCAATTTTTCGATATGCGGAAAAGCCAAAATTTTTAATTTTACTATATTAGGTATTACATATTTGTTTTAAATATCGACAAGCTTAACAAATAATCCTATCCAATTACATTTTTTTGTATTAAATGAACAATTAATGTAAGCTGTTATAAAAATTAACGTTTGGCACGGTGATTTTAATTTTTCAGAAAGGAGTATTAGTTCAAGTAAAGTTAATAATCAAATCACTAAAATTTTATATAGAAAATGTTTGAATTTTTAAGCAAAGGTTTAAATTAAAATACAATTAAAATAATTTTCGAACAAATTAGGTACCTGTGTTATTGATAAAAAAAAATTGACCTAATTTCGGATTACATTAATTTGTCCTATCTGTTGTTCTTATTATCTGTGTACTACTTTATCATTATGGCTTTGTAAAAGTTCTATCCGTAACCTCGAACGCGACTATCAATCATAACATTATCGGTTGAGCCGAGTGCGCGTGCACCAAGAAACTTGCCAATCGCGTTAGTTACAGCACCGGTGTACACCACCCTTATATTACGGTAATGTGCTCCGACCTTCCTTTATCGTTGTTGATATTAGTTGTTCTTGCAACTGGACTTTCCCACGTTACGTAACGTAGGACAATGCGCAGAGAAGGTGCATTGTACACTTGGACAGTGGACGTCTTTGAAGATTGAAGTCACTTGGTTATATGGGCAGAGAATAAAAGAAAACATTATTTTGATGCGAAGGGTCGTCTAATACAAATACGAAGTAAACAGGGCTGCATAATTTTATTAATTAGACATTTCGACGTTATTTTTAAGTGTGTTGGTCCCATTCCCATTAGGCATTTGATAGACCTCATTCTACATCAAGAGTCATCAAATAAATATTTATTCAGATTAGTCAGATCAACTCATTGGTGCTGTCCTACACGATTAAATAAACGTTAAGATGAATTAATATTCATATTGGATTCATAGGGACACTTCTACTGGCGCATTGGGTATGGCTCTATCTACTCTAGAGGCAGTTAAATGTATAATAGCAGATAAGTTTTGACGCGGAAAAGGTCTGAATCCTAATCTGCCTAGCACCGGAGGAAACACGTTTCTACAAAATAATGTTGAATTAACACCCATCAATGCTGTGTCAATTTGCGCAGACAATTAGGCAGGTAGTAATAAGATGCAAATAATACTGTTCATTCATATTCATGCTCCGGAATTTAATCAACGCACGCTGTTCGTACAATTAGAGCGTTACGCCAACTCCGCGTATTTTAGATAATATAATATTGCTGATGCTGATAACCTTTAGAATTTAGATTGTAAATTAATGATTATGTCGGATTAGATCATACCAGACTTTATTTAAACATAACAATACGAGTAGGTACTAGATACCTTACCGAGTTTTATAGCCGAAAACAGTAAAAAACATGTCATTTTGACTATTTTAAAATGATGTCAAAAAACAAGTGAATATAAATTATAATAACGTTTTCCACAAAAAGAATGTTAATAAGCATGTCTTTCACTCTTCTTTTATACACTCGACACTGAGTTCATCAGATCGAGTATATTATGTTGATTAAAAATCTGTTGCACACATTTCAATATTATGCACTTTTATACCATCCTCTAAAAACGCCCGTGACATCATAATGCAATGACAGGAACATATCAGTTAAGATTGCATTTGCAGAAGTGATTCATTTAATTTAGCCCAATATAATAAACGCTGAACCAGTGCCCCCACGAGGTGCGATTATGCGCCTACGTCCCCCGGGCTTCGGGTATGATGTCACCGCTCGACAGCTGCGGTCGGCGATGCCAAGTGACGACACGATCCGAGGACGACTGACCAGTGATAACATTTTAGTGCTTTTTAAACTACATAATAAAGACACTATTAATTCTCAGAGAAAAAAAACGAAAAATATAACATAAGTTGGCAGACAGGTATGAAGCCCGGCTGATGATAATATTTCATTGTAAGAACCTTTACTAGTAAGGATTGCTCGATTTAGTTAGTGTACTCATTTAAATGGCCGTATAAATCAATTAAATATTAATTATGTAGCTAAATGTTATTTTCATTCCGAGTGTAATATTAAGTCTAACCACGTTTTCTTCGTCTAATTTCAAACTTTTTATGAATGTTTTTTCTGTTATGTCGCAAAATTTTCCGGCTTCCCAAATTACCAAACAGCTGATTGAACTTATAATTTGCAAATCGTGTCGACAAGTAAGAAAAAGTAAATTTGATAAATCTTTTGACATAAAGTTTAAGGCACCTTTTTAATGTAGCGCTTAATAAATTTTATCATCTGGCTACACTGCAACTCGCAGCACTGCCAACTTTGTCGGTGCAATGAATTTTCATTTCAACCATTGATTGATTTATATTTCATTAAAAGTGTTAATTTGCACAATGGTTGCTACATTATAGGATTTTAAGGGGCCAATGTACGCGAGGGCTTACTAGCTCTGAAGATAATCCCAACAATATATTTTAACTGAGCATGCTATGCAAATAATGTTAAAATTTATATAATATGGACCTTATGAATCTTACAAACAAGTGTGACCCCATTAGATAACATAACAATTAGAAAAAAAAAGCCATTATAAGAACATGATCATCATTATATTCACTGTTTCATAAGTTATTATTATATTAATCATACATAACTGTTTAAATATGACTTTCCAATATCCTCAATCACTATCGTTTAGCAAGTCGTTTTGGCAGCTTACATTTTTTTTTACTTTTTCCTTCCTGCTTTGCCTGCGTTGAAATTCAAAACACATAAAAGTTTGACGATCGTATATTGTTAAAACAATTTAACAGTGACTACGCAACTTATTCATGCCGCTGCGACAGTGTCGCACTGTCAAAAAGAAAGGAACGGCATTAGTCATCCCTTTACGTAAACGCGAACAAGCAACAGAATAACAAGTGACGAAAGGCTTACCTTCGTGCGGTCGGTGGGATCAACCATTGCTAAAAAAAGGACGATCACTTAGTCGAAATTTCGATTTACATATTTCAAAGTTAGACAAAGCACTGGCCACGAACAAGTGGTAATTGCAATGAACGAATGTAGTGAAGTTTGTGGGGTGCGTGTGGTCGGGACTGGGTGGGAAGGAGCCGGGGAAGCCGCATGTCTAGTGCGCAGGGGTGAACGTACAGTTCGGCTCGCGTCGGCTGGGCTGCGGCGATTGGTGCCAAAGTTTGCGATGATGCGGATTAAATATCGAAGAAAACTTATACTTTTGATATTACATGAGTGGGCTTTTCGGAACAATATTTTTCCCATTATTTATCCATATCAAAGCACTGTATTTTATGGTCTAGTCAGTTAAACTTTGGATATTTTAGATATAAAATAAGATACACGGAAATATAAAATGTGCAAATGTTAATATGCAAGGGTGGTGCCATTTATAAGAACTTTGAATTAAATACGGAAGGGTTACCTATCTTATAGTTCATAAATAATGAAAATGCCATTTTGAATATTCAAATGATTTGTACCTATCATAAAAGTGATGTAAGCTTCGAGGGGTGCATGTTATGGGAACGGTGAATTTTATTCCCATCCGATGGGTTTACTGATGATGATATTCGTTTACTCAAACGGAGGCTGAGGAAACACGGGGCCCGGTAACTAAACATTAAAATGACAATCATCAACTGAAACTCCAACCAAATTACCCAGTAAGGAAATCTGGGAGGCACTGCAGTTGAGATTGCATTAAACCTCAAGATAGGACTGTGATTGAAGCCTGCTTTTATAGTAAATGTGGGAAAATCCCGAGTAAATCCAATCTTAAAACCTAATATGTTATGAACCATAATTATCATTATAGATAGACATTGTACATTTTCCTTTTCCTTCACATTATTGTTGACAACAGGGACGGCCCTGTTTTTAGATGACTTCATACAAACGGTTGTAGGTATGAAGTCGTCTAAAATCATCGATCACAGTATAACCCACCGCATTTTACGTATTATACATCGCGACCACAAGCGGCACGCGTGCGCCAAGGTGTCACAGTCACAGCCCAGCGGCTTCCTGGCCAACTTCCGGGCAACAGCGCAAGCGCAGTGCGCACCTATTGTGTGCGCCGGCGCACCGCGTGTGTGAATGAACCAGCCGCGCGGCCGCGGATTACGATCGGTGATACGTGCGAATCTGTTGTTAAAGGGCTATTAATGCGTTTATATTTGTAATGACGTGTGGACTGGTGTGTGGTCGGCTTGGAAACATTTCAATAGTAATTAAAAGATGCCCATATAGTTTTTGCCATGAACTTTCTGTATATTGGACCTTTTCGTTCCTTCTAAACAAGTCTAGTAGTTAGTCTAATGGAAGAATACAGTTTTCATGATTATCTCTAATGGGACATCATGAGATTAGGAAGAAAACAGAAAAGACTTCTAATATGTTTGAACCATGGTATTTATTATTTGCACCAACTTTGCGCGATAGAGCCCTATCTCGAATAACAACGGTAGGTACATTCTACAGCAAATAAAGGATATGAAAAACAGCGTGTAATTGAGACAAATGCTCGTACATATTTGTGACTATAATGGGATAATAGTCTACTCATTAGTAGCCCTTTTAACTCATTAATTTCAGTGCGTTGAACTCTAGAGTTTCATTCATTATTAAAGTATGAATTCTTCACCAATATATGAGACAAAGCTTTCATAACTTAACGCGTAGGTACTAATGTACTGTGAGTTTTCCCTGGTAATTATGAAATAACAAATTATACGTACTTATGGTGCCATCGTTACTTCAGACACCCATTGTTTAAGTTACTGATTTAGAGACAAACTAATGTTGAATATTTATTCATGTAAAAACAAGCAATAAATTTCAAATAGCATAAGTCGAAAGGCGCCAGGAAATTTTGCATAACATTCTAACGAACGTGACATGCAACGAATGTCATAAAACCAGACTGCACTTGAAGTCATGTTTATATACCGCAATGTTAATTATATGTAATTAATTCAACATTAAGGAATGCAGCCGGTTACTTAATCGATCCAGATTGCCCCTCGCGTGGTAAACTACAACGTCCAAATGGAATATGCAATAAATTTGATGGCTAGTAAAGTCAAGTGGGTCTGGGATATAGGCACCATAGAATTACTTCACCCTACCTTCTCATGGGTAGGTTTTATTGAAGGCGATAAAGGGAACGGTATGGGGTCTCTATGTATTATGCAATCGATGTAGATTGATGTCTATTTTTATTTTATTCAGAGATGAAACAGTTGGTTTCTTTGAGACGCAAACAAATATCGATCGTCATACTTGAAACTAATTTTGTAAGCAAATATAAACCGCTACAAAATGCGTAAGACAAAATAGTGCAGTCATTGAAGCGAAAAATACGGTCTTACCTCCGAATTTTTTTACTGTGAACCGATTTGCATGAAATTTTGGAATTAGGCTCTTCTTACCCTTAACTTCAAAAGTGAAAATGATCTGAACTCCGCCTATTATTTTTAAGGGGTGTAAACAACCCCTTAATGGAAAAATTTACATTGAGCCATTTTATCGCTAGAAAACATGTCTAATCGTAAGTGGTGAAATTGTAAAGTATTTTCTAACATAATTACCTCATATTAAAATAATTTTCAACCCCTTGAAAATCTTACATCCTTTGCAAACAACCACTAAATTGAAAAAATCACAAAAAAATACTTTGGTATGACATAAAAAGATGTAAGTATAGAGTAAGTAATATTTTATATTCTCTATAATAATTATCAAATATAAGGGGGTTAACCCCTTTCAACTCTTGAAAAATACCCCTTGATAAAAAAAAATTTTTTTTTTTTTTTATAAAATGAAAATGATTTCAATATTATTCCACACTCTCGAAAATGATTATCATATTCTTTAGCTTTTCTACCCCTAAAACTACCCCTTAGTTACTAAGTAGAACAAAATATGATAAGTTTTTGGACCATAACTACTTCAATTTTCATGCTATCACAATTCATAAAAAACCATTGTAAAGGTAATTAAGAGAGCTACAACATCCTATAATGCAATATATAGTAAAAAACTTTTTTCTAAAACGGTGAAGGGTTAAAGGGCTTAAGAGAGGCTGTGATTGCGCTGCCACGCGCTCTTTAAACAACCATATCTCCGTCAATTTTTGTTTGACAGAAAAAACAAAAAAACCAAATTGTTCGTCAGAAAAATACCTAAATTTTTAATCCGTACACTTTTATACGTATCTGTCGTCATTTTTGAGATATTATGAAAAGAAAGTGGGTTTTTTAAAAATTTGAAATTTTGATTTTTTATTTAATCGTGACTTTTTTGAAAAATATGTGTCCTGAAGCAGCCAAACTGATAATATCTATCAAACTCTTCATAATAAAGTTATTTCTAGGCGGAATACGATTAATTTTAATTTTGGTGGAAATGGCACTTATGAAACCCATTGATTTTATAGAAAAAACATTAGATGCTTCCCTTATTTGCAATACAGCTCACTTATTTTACGCGCAAAAGACTTTTAATAGTGCTCATTTTAAAGCTTATTTCAAGCACTACAAAACCCTTTTGTATTAGAATGCATAAAATGCATCTGCTCGCCGCTAGATGGCATTGACCACATCGATTAAATTACAGACAGAATAAAAACGGCTTTGATCTTTAATATCTAGCTTAATATTGCACTTAGAATACTTTATAAAAATTCAAATTGTTCATTGTTTTACCTGCTACAATTTTGGTCTTTATAAAATTTTCGATAAAACGTATATTTTTGGAGATATTTGCAAAAAACCGATGAAATACGTGAAAAAATTGCGAATTTTCAATTGCCAATAACTTGAAAAGTATTGAATTTTTTGAAAAACTGTATAGATGTTTTTTTGCTTAAAATTAGGCCTTCTATCGATATCCGAGGTTATTTTGATAAAAAAATAATTTACCCCCGAGAAGGGGTGGCAACCCCCCCTATGGTGGTTGCGGAGTTCAAATCATTTTCACTTTTGAAGTTAAGGGTAAGATGAACCTAATTCCAAAATTGTATGCAATTCGGTTCACAGTAAAAAAATTCGGAGCTATAATGCTTCAATGACTGCACTAAAAGTTGGTGGACAACTCACGATTGAGATGCAAAGTCCAGGATCGTTGTCAAATGCTCCAAAAGACTTCTTTAGTTCTTATTTTCACTATTTACCCTAGGAGGGTTTCACATTTTACAAAAGATTTGTACATACCTTCTAACTTGCGTTAAGTCTAACAGTGCTATCGCCTTAACGTTTAATCATGGATCCAGCCGGGACATTTGGGGATGACAAATTTGGTTAGAGTTTTATGAACCGTTAAAAGAGGGTGGAACCGTATGATGTCGCAGAGACTTCCCCTTTCCGTTTTCTTAAGGTGTTACCCCTATACTCCCTTCCACTGTGACGCAAATCTGTGAAAGCTTGGATCAAAAATTCAATAACAAGTTTAAAATTTAGTTTTTTAAAATACAGCGTTTAAATGTGGGCAAAATCCGCACTAACAATAAACTTTGAGTTAAGAACAAACAAGTTAGATTAACTTGTGTTCTGTCTCTGCATGGAGCATAATATGACTATATGGAAGTCCTTAATAAATATCATACTTAGTACGTAACACGAAAATCTAAACTAATGACAAAGATCTCTTACAGCAAGGCCATAATGACTCAAATACTTATACCAAGGACCATCCAATCGTCCAGATTGTATGTTGGAATTACATACTTGAATGAACCCATTCATAAAGTAATCGATCTGGTTTCAATCTCGGCTATCATAATGTAGGTATAACAACAGTATTTATTCCGTAAAAGGAAAACTTCCTCCATGCTTGCCGCTTATGGATACGGCGCTAGTGTAGATTACTCATTCATTACCATCTTCGAGGGACAGACATTATTTGTTTAATGTATTAATATCTCATTAAGATGTCATAGTCATTTTACTTTAAATTACATAGGTGTATTGTACAAACTGTGTTGCTATGTCCACCGTCAGACCATCTTCGATTTGTGTTGTGTATGATAAATTAAAATCTTAGACGAATATAAAAATTATTATTTAGGTATTAGCTTATTCAATTATTAAGGAAAATAAACCTATATAAACAATATATACCTGCGTATTGGTATTATTACAATTATTACCGTCATCAAAGCCCATATGATATAATATTTAATTTAATTCGTAAACAGCTAAGTTGACCATTAACACTATTATTTAATTAATGACAAATACATACAAATAATAAGTTGCCAACACGTCATTGAGTCAGATTCGTGACTTCATTTCGAGCAGAAACACAAGTCATTATCAATCAAAAATGATGTACATTCTCTTCGGTTTCCGTTATATCAGTGTATTTTATGCAGGTGCATGTCTGATAAGCGTACTAACTCTAAGCAAACATGACACATCATTTCATTGGAAAGGTTTATTTTAAAGAATTATGACGTTTATGATTTAGTTCGTGTGCAATCATGAGGATATCTTACTCGAGTGCATAAAACAGAGTCATAGGTACTAAGTGCTATCCTAATTGAGGGAATATAATAGTGTTAATTTAGAATGTGGCTTTCGCTAAATGTTCTTCTCATCTAATGATGTTTAGTGACAGTCACAAATGAAAATGATACTTGTCTGATGGTCTTAAATCCTTGGCAAGTCTTTGAAGTACGGCCAACAGCACATCACGGTTAACACTTGCAGTTGGATAATGGCGCTTATGCCCTCGACATAAGAGTGATACAAAGTCCAAAATGTTACGTCTGACGTGCTTTTGACTGTCCTTAAGGTTCAACCCCCCTAATATACAACTTCGCCAATATCACAGAATATATACTAAAATATACATATTTATTTGTATTAGGTATTTACTCCATGAAATTGTATCGAAGCGGTACTCGTAATAATAATGAAACAGATATCGATGACATAATAGGTTATTTTTATATTTATTTAACGTACAGTCAAAAGCACGTCAGACGTAACACTTTGGACTTTGTACCGCTCTTATGTCGGGGGCATAAGCGCTATTATCGAACTGGAAGTGTATACCGTGATGTGCTGTTGACTGTACCTATTCTTTAAAAACGAACACCAATGCATTCTACGATTCCGGGTATGATAACTTGTTTGACAACAATGTTGAGTCTGTTATCGCATGGCAAGAAGGTATGAATCAGCAGCCGTATCACGGCGGTGTCATCGAATATGTTTAGAAACGGCCCTAAACAAACATGTTCTCTATATGTCACAGCCATATCCATGGGTCACGATCTTACGGCCTTATCGATGGCCGACTGTGAGAAATGCAAAGTTAGAATCGATAAGAAAAAAAAACGGTTCCTTTTAAAGAATACGGAATGAGTGCATTTTTCGGAGATGCAGAGATAAATCTGGGGATAGACCATTCGCTTCCCCCCGAATTTACGCAAAACATACTAGCACTAGCTCTACTTATTCTAATGCGAACTTAGAGACCTGCGGGATATTTCCCTAGGAAGTGTAGCTCAATTTGTTGTTTATCATACTCTGTTCAGTGGTTAACTCTAAATAAACAAAAATAAACATTATTACAAAAGAGCGGCCGTCGACCGCAAAAAGGAATGTTGGTTGGTGGATGGTGTTTTAATTACTATTCCTTTTGCAATTGCCCGAACAAGAACATGAGCATTTCGTTTACATCAAAGATAAAAGCAGGATAAACGCGTCACAGCCACAATTTACAGAAGACAGCAGTAAACTAAATAACAATAGTCGTTTATGATGCGCGTAAGCACCTAATGCAATTTGTGTAATGCACAAACTTTGAACTGGCAAGCTACATGAGTATCTGTATGACTCATGGAAATGGGTCTACTAGAAGTTTTAAATCGTGTTTTACTATTTTTGTAGATATTAGATAGGCAAGCTTGAATCCATTTTGTCGTATTGATATCGATGGTATATCGGTAATGTGTTCCGTTTTCGAATGGTATAACAAATGGTACCGATACGTGCAATTCCAACATTTTTATAGTAAGGCCTGAGATGCTTTACCAGTGTTGTGTGTAGTGGCGGAATGAAACATGCACATTGCGCGATTATGCTCACAAAATGTGATGTCGTTTTGATGTCAGTTCTACATTTTACACGATTTCGCATTATGCTCTCCGGATTATGTGATATAGAACTTGACATCAACTTAGATACGTATTATGCTCTACTTTTTGACGTAAAGCTGTATCACGTTAACGTCATACATGTGATATAGAAGTGATACAGACTTATCAAGTTGTAAAGGTGGTTTTTCTGTATCAATTTCGCTTTTTCCTTTCAATAAAAGTGTTAATTGACGCGTTTTGGTTTATTTATGGACTTTAAGGGCGTTCTCATGCCGCGGACAACCGTAGATTGCGTAAAAAACGTAAATTGTTGAGAGAATAGTGTGATGCATTTGACCTTCCCGACAAGGCGTTTGAGGATCGATATCGCCTCACTAAACCTCTTGTGCACGGTTTAAACCGGCACACAGAAGAGATACAATTAGTGCCCATACTAAGGTATTTATACAATTAAATTTACTTAAACATGTCTTAACTATTTACAGCCAAGTAGGTACCTATACCTAGTTGCTTCAATAGATATGGACAAGGAAATGGCTGGCATAAATATTTTACGCTGTAATTCGAATCCTCATATTGTTATCAATTAATAGTAGATCTACATACAACAATAAAATTGTTTTCAGGTTCTAACTGCACTAGCATTTTATGCAAGCCGTTCTTATAAAAGAATAGTCGGTGAAGGAGTCCATTCCTCTGTGTCCCAAGGCCAACCTACAGTGTCTAACATTGTACACAAAGTCACAAATGCCCTCAACAACCCGGAAATCCTCCACAAATATAATAAAATTCCCCCTTTCACTAGAGGAAAGGGAAAAAGTTAAGATAGAGTAAGTACCTACAAGTAGTTATTGCTTTATTTCACATCATATGATTAACAAATTATTAGACTTTCTATACCTATCTTCCGTATAAATTTTCAAATTCATATCAAATTGTTTTCAAACAGCAAAACTAGTAAATATTCTAGAAAATGAAATTTCTTATTTTGATTAAATTAATTTATTATTATTACAAAAGACATTAACATTGGACTAAAATAACCTGTACTGCTATTTCAGGAGTCTTCAAGATCCACACATTGGCGTGTTAATAGAGCCTTATTAGCTGGACGAGCTGAACGTTCCTCCATATTATGTTAGTTAGGAAATGTTGCTAAACTCATTGTTGGTGAGCCACATTTATTCACCTTTAAATTTTAATTCAATAATTCATGACATGAATTATAATTGTGTTAAGAGAGTTTGATAATTTCTAATTAAATTACATTTTTTTTAGGTTCTGGAGCTGGATCCCAACATTCCATCAATCTAGTCCCGCCTAAGACCAATTAATCCTTCTAGCCCCGGATTACTAGACACAATAGAAAATCTATTGTTATGCGGCACCCGAGTGCCGGTTCGGCGTTGAGTGGTTAACATCTGTAACAAAATATAACATTATAAATTAATGTTATAAATTCACATATCAATTTAAAGAACAACATAAACAAGGATTCTTAGTGTATTTCATTTTTATTATGAAGTTTTGTTGTTACAGTTTTTAATTTTGATTTTAAATATTAATAGATAATTTTATTTTATTGCATTAATGTATCAAGTGTGCTGTGGAACCTTGATTCTGAAATAAATGATTATTAAAACAATTATACCTATTAGTTTTTGAATAGAATTACTTACTTCTCTGCCGTCGGATAGGTCCTGGTCTTGCTGAAAGCATACAGAGGCTGTGGGTGGAGGACGGGTCACTGGGGCTGTACTAGGACCAGGTTCTGGCTCAAGATGTTGATCATGTGAAAGATTCACATTCTTTACTATACACCCAATGTCACTAAAAAGAGAAATTAAACTTAGCACAAACTGTAAACCGATTACTTTTGAAAAATTGAGCTACCACATAATTGTAATGTAGATGCTATCTAGTAAGTATTTGTTACATACTTATCAACATAGCAAAACCTTAAAACCTGAACGATTCGACTTTATCAAACAAAAAGAACAAATGAAATGTAAAAATTAGATCGGGAACAATCCCGCTTCGTCGGTCGTATTTTCAAGTGGCTAACATTCCAAACTAAAATTAGAAACATGTCAAATATTTCTTACAAGTTAATGACTGACTTCATGATATGAATAAACAAAAAAGGTACTTACTTTTTTGCATCTCGAATTCCAAAGCACTTCCTGACCCATATTACGGTTTAACCTCGGTTTAATGAATACCAAACTAATCGATGACTTGTATAAGTATCACGTTTGAGTTTACTACCCAAAACAGTATTAATTAGCGTTTAACACAAAACAAACGTAGGTAATTAACACAGACATTAAATTGTTGTTATTTGCTTTCTTTGATTGTCACTATGACATATGACATTACAACTTTTTTTTTCGAATTACCATGTCACCAACCATAGATATAACCACCTAATTTTCGTTAATGTAAACGAAAACAGTCGTATTTGCGCAACTTGTTTTTCAAGCATAGCAATACTAAAATGCGACACAGAACACGACTGTGATATGATTTTGATGTGACATAGGAAGTTAGCTTAATACCAATTTAAAACTATGTCAACTTAGGATCAACATCACATTACAATCACTTTGAGATAACATTACCAGAGCATAATTGGCCTGCAGGCAGTTGCGATTGCGCAGGCACGCGCGTGAGTCACTGCGACCGCACGATCCATTGAGATTCAGTGCGCGGTCGGTGAGGTACAATAACTGCCCGGTGACGTTTAACACCTAAATGTATGCCTGATACTAGTTCGAGGTAGTCTGTGACAGGTGTGGCAAGAGGTGTCGTGCTGCCATCGGACTTTATAGTCACCGGAGACGTTGCACCCACCAAAATTTACCCCCGTGATGCTGCAACAATTATCTGCAAAGATGCTGTGGCCAATGATGACTAGTTCGATATTCCTTTAATTCAACAAGTACTACTTGGAATCCCCTTTCATTAAAGTCATAGTGTAGGTTTATTTATTTAGTTCGGTTGGGGGTCAGGCAAGCATGGTAAGCGTTTACTGCCGCCTATTCTGTTGAAGGATACTTAATAGAGAAGATAGCTCAATGTGCTGCCAGGCTCCTCTGATCCTTGATTGTTTCCTTGACACAAGTAGAGGTGAAAGCTATGGCAAAGCAAACTAAGAATGACGAGTGCTTATTTTTTAATTAATAAGAACAGACAATGTCGGATGGTCGCAGTCACAATTGAAATCCGTATGAAGTTTGGATTTGAAACGAGGTTTTATTATAACTAACTTATGTAAAGCGTTAATGACTTCCTCCGTTTTAATACTACACGAACCACTGCAGTCGAGAAATCGATTTCGTATTTCCGACCGAGGGTTTATTGGTCGCTCGACTTTCTCAGAGTCGAACTGGTTAACAACCATAATTATAGCTAAAATCTATCTCTGATCGTGGCCCGGAAAATAATTATGTGAAAAAAAGGCTCGACGATCAGAAAGGGCAACAGTGTAGAAGCATGACCGCTAAACAACATTAACATGTTATCCTCATAACTTAACCAGCATATTTCCACAAAAAATCAAAGTGTCACCAAAAGATTTTGCTGGGCAAAAAGTCTGAAACAAATGGCCCTTATTTACCAAAATGTGTGGCCATAAAATCCTTCCCATTAGGAGCCTGTGGTGCGTGAGGGTTTGACGTTATGGTGGCAGCTCGACCCTCGCCATCGTAAAGGCTGACTTATGGTCTCAGGGACCGTGTTTACGCTCGTTTGCGCTTGTCTTTACCTTTTTCTGCAAGATTTCTCCACGGTCTAGCCATTTGTTATAATTGTGATGACGTAGTCTTTCAGAACCGCGTTAGTTTGACAGATAGTTTGACAAGGATGAAATAAGTGAACGACAAGTTTGCAGGCAATTTATGTGAAGGGAAAGCAATGGTAAACAAAATATAATACAATTTCCTCTGCGGCTTTGTAAATGCGCTGCGCGCCGACTCGACGCGCGCCGCTCGATGTGGCTTATTACAGGCTTATACCAAAGAAATTGTATTGAACGATTTCGAATTTTCGATTTTGAAAGAAATTGTATTGAACGATTTCGATTTTGAAAGAAATTGTATTGAACCTACGTGCAAAGAGACCGTCCACAATGACCGCTGAAGATATTATGTCGTTGCTCTACTGTGGTGGCTGCTAATGTAGATCGTCTTGCTGTTTTTGTTAAACATTATTGCCCGAACAAAACAGATACGACTATGTGTATTTTAAGATTTGTAGGGCATGAATTAACTATACTTTTAAATAAACAAACCGTTTCTCATGCAATTCAGAATAGAAAACATCTGTCGAACAATTTCTATTGAAAAACAACCACGAAAGCAGTATTCCTTTGTATTTAACTTCTCAGCTGTCGTGCCAAACAGAGTAGTTGACATCTACCTTATAAGGCAGGGCCCACGAAGTCAAAAACCTGAGGGCACTGCGCAGGCGAGCGAAAACCGTTGACTTGGACCTACATTGTAACATGACCTCGTTTTGAAATCGACCTCTCTAGTAGGGTTATCGGTTGGAGAAAATTAATCTGTAGGCGGAGTTCTTAAACGTTTCGAGAGAACAAAAGCTAACAGCAAAGCCTTTTCGTGCATCAAATAAACGGCAGTTATCTCGACTAAAAGATAAAATGAGGATTATCTTGATCCTCCAATATTGATCGCAGGCGAATTGCAACATTTTATCAGTTTATCCATAACAGTCGCATTATAGCTTCTACGTTAAAAATATACATGTATGCATGTTGATACATTAGTTTACAACTTGAACAAAATAGCAGACGAAGTTGAGCCCATTGTGGAGCACTTTATTACAATAGACAAAGGGAAATAGCAAGGTCAATTAGTGTATCGTCTAAAATAACTCTGTCTGAGACTTAGGCGCCGGCCGCCGAGGTCTAGGCTAACGAACGGTAAATAACGGGACTGCGCGAGAGCATTGTGTTTAATTGAGATGACATCTGTTCTGGCTCCATCTGTGATGCTAAGTGACGTGTTGATAAGATGTATGGCCCCTATAATAATATATTGGAGAAGAAAACAAACTTGTAAAATTAAATTGCGTGTTTATTTTTCTTGTTCGTATAATGAAGAATGTTAACTAATTTTGATTACTAGCACTCCATATTCTTTGTAAAAAATAAAAAATACTAGTGAAAGAATTACTTCGATACGTCAATTAGTTTCCCATTTAGAAGTAAAACAAGTTGTAACCGCACGCGCGGGCTGCCGGTGCCGGTGTGACGTCATTGTACAACTCGCTCAGTCTGGCGCACTCAGTCCGCTAGCGTTCGGCGCCCGTGCCGTCGAAATTAAACCTAAATACTTTTAAAAATGTCCAATCCAAATACTAGGAAATCATGTGGTGTGCCTAAATGTAAAAATACAACTACCAATTCGCAGGAAAAGTTGTTTTTTATAGTTCCAAAGGACGTTGAGGCTCCTCGCTTCGACGATGTAGCCACATTAAAAATCCTAGTATGTTTACAGCCACCTCTGCTGGCGGCACAATCTTCGCAGGTTACATTTAAAACTTCTTGATCCTTATCAGTTTAGAATGCAATGATAAGGTGTGGTACGTATGCGGTGTTCTGGCGTGATTCTACATTACATACATCACCTAGGTAGGTCTTTTTATTTGAACATGACTAATAGCATCATCGCCATAGCTGTCTTATGCTGATCTGAAATAAGCTTCTTTTAAAAATAAATGGCCTTACGTATTTTGTAAGTAAAAAAAAATATAACACTATATTTACTTACATCATAAGAGCGCTTATGCACTACGTCCGATCCGAATCCGATCCGTCTCCGTGAAATCAAAATCACAAAGACATTCGGATGACGGATCTAGTTCGTAAATCACTAGAAATACTCCGGACCGTTATTTCACGGAGACGGATTGGATTCGCATCGGATTCGGATCGGATAGTGCGTTACCTTACCGCTCTTATTCCTAGGTACTATCCTAGTTCCTACTAATATTATAAACGCGAAAGTTTGTGAGTGTGTGTGTGTTTACTTGTTATCTTTCACGCAAAAACTACTGAATGGATCTGGACGAAGTCTGGAATAACATATAGGTAAGTAGGTAGGCTACTTTTAATCCTGGGAAAATGTACAGTTCCCGAGGGAAACGGGGGCGAAGCTGCTGGCGGAAGCTAGTTTGCAATATATCAATGTACCTATGTAGGTATGCATTTATTTAAATTTACTAAGAAGAGCGGTACCTATACATACGTACCTACTTACCTATAGTTACAAAACTATAATACCTACATTTTTATTTGTTGTCTATAATAACATAAACATTGAATGGTAGGTAGATACTTTTACTATTTGATATTCCTCGCATTTCGGCGGCAACGAAATCACTATTTGTTGTTAAATAATGCGCAACCATTACATAATCCATCTATTTTAGGTAGATTATATTATCCGATTGCCCTTTTTCGTCCATATTATTAATTGAATAATATTTACTATTAAGTCTATTAACGAAAACACAACAAAATACTGCACAAGCCAAGCGCAAGCTATGCAACTTGTACTAAGTCGGGCTCGGCCCGCGCGGCGGGTTGTGATGTGACGTCACAAGCGGTCACGTGACTGTTAGCGGGACTCGATATTTTTCGAAACTTTGAATGCCTATAGAATCAAAACTACTAGGTATTTTTGACTACAACAAAAACTAGTGTATTTGTATACATACAGGCATTACTGAGACAAAATTTCAAGCGATTTGGCATACCTAGTAACATTCTCCATTATGCATTTAATTGAAATGTTCTCCTGCCAAATTATTTGCAGTTGGCGATGTTTTTGTAAACAAAGGTTTTGGTTTTCGCTTTCATCATTGGTTGACGCCACATTGTTTGCAAAACTAAGCGTATTTACACTGTTTGGGCAACGGGAATGTGAACCACATCATCGTCATCATCTGCCTATGGATTCACCACGCTTAGTATTGTCTCTATAGGTGCATAAATCTGCAGAACATCTTTAGGGTTTTTCAAGAAAAAGCTTCTTGTTCAGCATACAAGAAGTGAAATAAAATTGGCATACCAAATTATTTTACATCCATTGAACTACAATTACTGTAACTCAATGTTTACATCGTTGATATTGTCTTCACATGCAGATAATTCAAGAATTAGTATGCAACATTGTCATGCCGTTTCCTTTGAAGACGTCCCTACATTATTCATTTAAGAAATGTTTAGATAATACAGACTCCTGAAGGGAAGTCATTGGTTATTATTATTAGTAATCAAACCTCAGTTTATTTTCTTGTCTATCAGTGACAAGGCTCTGGTTGTCGTAGATTTACAACTCTACGAGAACCAGAGCTCTGGTTGTCGTAGATTTTGAACAAGACTGTGTCTCAGCGTGCTATGCTAGTCCACTCTTATACAATAATTGCAAGTAAACTAAAAAAAAAAGCATATTTGCGTATAAACAACCTCATTAATATATGAACACGCTAACAAGCCAATCTCAAGTGGGTTACCGGGACAATCGATTCGAATGCAAATCGATATTTTTCTTGAGCCATTGAATGCGAAAGCGAAATCGATTCTCGTATGCAACAGTGAGTTATGCAATGGGGAACAAATGGAGCACGCAGTGCTCTCGATGCCGATCAGCGGAACGAGGCGAGGTGACGTTACTAGGAATGCGTGAACAATTTTATCAAAACACTGCGAAGGCATACTGAGCAATGAAAGTGGCGTCCACTTTACAGAAGAAATAAAAGGTTTGTGGCAGGTTTTTTTTCAGGGTCCAACTGACTCTACTATTTCCAATTATGTATGAAATCTGTCGCCTAACTTTTGGCGGCGTTCCGGCAGGATTAGTGTAAGAGACATAACTAATGTCCCGGCGATGAGTGGAGGTTCGTGATAAAGACTCTTAACGTAAGATGCCAACTGAATAACGTTGTATAAATATTTACACATCGATCGAAAGACATCACAATCTCCATTGAAACTGCCATGAAATTCATTAGCTTAACATTTTATCCGATGATTCCGACCCTCAGTCAATTATGAATAAGGATCCTAATCATTGCCATGCCAACTCACAACTAACGAAGATAATGATTTGCACAGTAAATATACACTTTTACTTTTTTTTGTGAATCACTTGGGAAGTTGCTACGACAATGCTCGAATGAAGTGAGAATTCCCACGATACTTAGTTTCTACAATGATAAATACATGAAAGTATTGACTTTAAATTGGTTTAATAACAATGCCTATAGACAATAACCATATGAAATTAACTATGAGATTCACAAGAACACCATAGTTACCGAAACATTAGATGTTGAATATTTTAAATGAAATCGTAAATTGGTTACGGAAACATAAGTGTCAAAGCCAAGCTTTAACGAAGTGTAATAATGTTGTAAAACATGAACTGGAGTTAAATGAATGTATACATACACAGCCCCGAATATTACTTATTAACGCGTATTTATCTGAGTAATATAAAATTAACTAAAAGTTCTGGAAAGCGACACAAATTACAGTTGGTCATTACCGCTCTATGCTTCTTCAATATTTTACCAAAAAAATTAACAAGAACATCTAGGTTTACTATCCAAACTTTTTTTTCTTAATAATTGTACCTTACAAACAAGTTTAGAAAGCACCATAGGTATTCTAACTGCATGTGCAAATAAAGTGTTCATCCCAAACTCGTCTAACCTCAGGCACAGAATATATACTAAAGTCCTCAGGGCGAATCGATAGCGCGACCCGATAGTACCTGCGCGCCCGCACCGACCTTGCCGTGTCTTGCATTCACCGTTGATGCTAATAAACCGTTGCACCAGACGCTTTGCCAAAATTTAGGAAACAATGAAGTCTTCAAAGGAGATTGTTTAAAGTTTATCACTTTATTGGCTCGTTCTGTTTGCCTCTGTTGATGCAAACAGAGGCAAACAGAAATAAAACGCGTTGAAGAAGTCGTATGGCCAAAATTAGGGAAACAATCTGTTTCAATAGAGGACATATTAATAAATTTACATATTAAAATATATAATAATGCAGAATACATTTCTTTTATTAATAAAAGGATTTAGCTCTCCATGTGCTGGGTAAAAATATTTTTAACTCAGTCGGTTGTTTGTAAAACTTCTTCAGTTTGATGGGTAGGTACAGAGGTACCTACCCATCAAACTGAAGAAGTTACCTCGAAAGGTACTAGACATTAAAGTAAGTAACTTTTCTTGTGTAAATATTATTCAGAAAACCCTCCAGTAATACTATTATCGATTTCGGCATATTCCAAATAAAAGTTTTAAAGAATATAAAAGCTTGCATTATGGTAGAACATAAACATCCTTCAAAGCAATGGGCCATACCGGCTTGCTGCCAACTGAAATTGTATGAACTAAAAGCGTCGACCCTCTTATTGAGGAAATGCGAAGCGATATTGCTAAAAACTGAAGGGGTGAAATTTTTAATGCAACTAAGATCTTTGACAATGTCCCGAAAAATTGAAATAATACTGACACGAATTTAGGTAGTCACCATGAATGTGGAGGATTTCAGATTGAGCCCCCACACAACGGCCCTGGACTGTGGGAAGTCTCATTTAGTTGTACAGAATGAATACATACAATGCAAAAATGATGACAATGAATGCAAACAAACGTAAAGGTGCCGGCATCATAAATGACTCATAACATATTACTGCAATGAAATTGCTGTTCTACTTCTGCGTAATCTATTGTGCACAAAACAACACCAATGATAAGTGTGATCAGGTCATCAATTTCAGTAATCGTGAAACATTGAGTACCTACAAAGAAATAAATAGAATGTAACTTTATTTCGAGAAGTTTAAGAACTTGTTCGCTGCAATCTGAAAATATTATGTCTAAGCGTAAACGCTCAATTCGGATGCTGCAGAAATAGTGGCAATAAAAATAAGAAGTTAGAAAAATACAAACGGGTTTAAAAGGAAAAAGAAAACTCGACAATCTGGAGAGTGCATCAGATTCAAGTGATTCCTAGCAAGGAGTACAGCAAACTCTCAATGGAATAGATCGTAGCAGCAGCTTACCTATAGGTAGCTTTTGTGCCTGTCTACAGATCTTATAAAATGTCCGTAAGGAGTTTCTTTTTTAAAGAGTCTACTAAAAGCTAAGACTATGTTTTCGGCTCGTCAAAGGCTCTCCAGCTAATAAACTTTTCTAAACTTGCATCGCTAACAAAAACTATATCAAAATGTTTACAATCCAATATTTTCCACAATTTTGGCTAATCGGGGTTATTTTTATCTATACCACATAATTTCGATAAGGTGATGTTTTTATCAAAATTCGATATCATATGTAAACTTCTATATTATCTTTTGTCAATATCTGGTCAACATCATGATTTACGAAGGGAAAATTTGTAGGACCAAAAGACGAATCAGTTAAAAAGATAACAGAGAATTTACACACAATACTCGTAGAATACGAAATATTATTACCGTTCATTATTTTAATTTCACTCTTATTGTACGCGCGTGAAAGACTGAAGATATAACAAAACATCTTGGTCTAAATAATAATGGCCTGGCGGTATTTCATTACCACGCCTAGTTACGTTAACACTAAACATAACGAACACATAACACACGCGTAGTAGTAGTAACCTATTAGCTAACATCGTGGGAATCGTAAAACACCCGTAAAATCGACGAAAATGTTCCGAGAGTAGGTAGGGAAATTTCAAATTATCTATGTATCTATTATCACAAACGTGCCAAAAATAACGAAATTAAAGATGTTTTGTCTGTATACCTCTTCGAAATGTAATATAATCATAGACACTTACGTTAATGAGAAGATCAAACAAATTACAATATGTACTCACTCGATTCCACCCATAAGACCAAGTAAGGGTCGCAGATTTCACAACTCCCACAGACTTTGTAAACTTATCAGATACACTTTTCGCGTAAAAGTTCCACAATGAATGTAAATGCAACATGTTAAGAAAAATAATGAGTGCTCTCAGCAGCTAACGTTACGATGATTTGAATCAATCGACGCTGTAGATTGTTAATAAACGGTCAATTGGCGTGTACAATAAGGCTTGAACAAGTGCCATGAGCACATATTTTCAGCGTCTTCGCACTAACAGTATAGACATATACGCACAAATAATTTTTTCCATGAACGTATTTGCTACTAGTTTAGCGGTGACAGCAAACAACTGAGGTTAAGGCCTAAACCTAGTTGACTAAATCAAAACAGATTCTTCAAATGCTCCAAAAATGTTTTTAGTATTTCCATAAAGAGACAACTAGTAATTTGATATATTTGAACAGTTACAGGAATATTGCGCGAGATATTGAAAATATCTTAGAAAATTTTCTTTGTTCTGTGGATGTTACCTACTAACTAATGAATAAAATCACAGCACACAGTTCTTTTTACATAGATATATCGCTGTATATATTTTTGTACACAATTCAATAGAGTTTAGTTGACAGTGCGTCGAACCCTACCCGTAGGTAGGGTTTCTAATCCTTAAATACGAGCAGGTGATTTCTGATATCCCGTCGCGTTCCTATGACTTCCTGCACCTACAAAGGCATTGTGCAATACGATGCAGTATTGGATAATTTGTTATATGTAATGTTCTGTTAATATTGCGTTAGTAGCTTTGATACCTATTATAAGAGACCAAATAAGTTCGTGGCAAGCGTGTTATGCGTCCTTGTGATTCGGTGCAAAACATGGTAATGTAAAATTCTGAGTTGTTTGAGATAAACTAAATAATCATAGGCCCAGAGCTCTGTCCGACTTTTGGAGTATCTAGGCTTCAGAATTTCGTTGTATACCTTGTACATAAGTAAAATGTGACGTGAATAGCAAAAACAAAAATATAATGAAACGGAAAAGCTAGATAATCTAATTTGCAGCTTAACTAGAAACTTACGGAAAATCCAGTTCAAAAAACACACCACTTGCTTCGTAATAATAACATTTGCATTTTCTCGTTTAAAAATGAATAAGAAAATCTTAGAGCAATGAACCAAGGAAAGAAAAGGCTTTAAGGAAAACTGATGAAATCTTAAAACGATATAAAGATAAAAAACAAGGACTTACTAAACACCTTGTAGAAGCAATCCTCTTATGACCTTCAAGAGGTGATTGTCCGGTAACAAAGGAGAGTGTGAGCTACCTCCGCACGTATCTATTTACTATATCTACGTATCTAACTATCTATTAATCACACGAATAATAGTGAGCGGTAAAAAGATAAATTGTTGTTTTTATTTATGAGCTGTGGCACTCCGGAGCAAAAAAATGAGCTCTGCTGTTAGAAGTAGCCTGTTTCGTTGTAGAGATGTGTGTCTTCAGGTGGTTCGCGATAACGAGTTTTCTAGTTCAATGCTTGTCTTTTTTAAAGCACGTGTATTCGTCAAAATTTACGTCACAAAAAAATAGTACGAGTAGGTAGTAATGGGAAATATACATCGTGACTAAAACGGTCGTCTCTTCTTATAAAAAGCGCGAACGTTGTTAGTTCGAATTTTTGTTACTCCCTCAAGCAAAAAAAAAAAACTGCCACAAAACGTAAACGTTGGATGTAATGTCCGTATTTTAATTTTCTACTAATCCAGTTTAAAAAAATGCCTACATGAATTCTAACCTCTACGACATAGACCGGTCGAAACTAAAGACGAAAGCTTATGCATGAAATCCCAAAAAGAATACAATAACTACCCCAGACTAATTCACAACCAACGGGAACAGGTTTGATGATCGAGAGAATCTCAGGAATGCGCCGGTAAACGCGGACTTTGTAAATGCAAATAAAGATGAACGTGACTTAACAAAGGCCATCATAATAGAATCGCAACTGAATGCCCTAAGGACGCTTCACAATACTGATACACTTCACAAAATAACACGTTCCCCATGAAAAGTATTGAATGTATCAACGAGTATGATTTCTCGTCGGGAGAAAAAATACATTTATTTATTCTCCCATTGTCGCTGAATAACCACAGAAGAAATGCAGATCTGCAATTTTTGTTAAAATATAGTACGTGTTGTACCAAATGTTAAAAGTCAAGTAGAGTAAAAGTATTTAGCCTATTAATGTTGCACTGCAGAGCAAACGCCTCCATCTCTGAAATTAAGTTTTCGTTACAATGTCCTGCTGTGTCCGACACAAAGTTAGCTCGATCCGGGAATTTCAAACAAGTTCTCGGCCCGGACTAGGACCAATAGACCGCCGAGGCTAAAAGACAAGATAAAAAAGAAATTGTGCACTTGCAGAAAGTTGCTTTAAAGCATGCAAGTGACCCTTAAATCAGGTCTTATCGTTCAGCGACACTGCCGTGTTGCGGAAATGGCTCCAATGCAAATACCTGTGTATCTTCGCGCACTCCGCTGAAATGATAACGATTTACAACAAACCAGGACTTGTTAGGATATATTATCGGTTGTTTCTGAACCTTGTAGAGTTTTCAAATAACATTCTGTTAAATAGGATCCTCACGGTACCTTTTAAGTTGTAGATGATCACGATTATTTCAAAACATAAAGCCGATTACTTTCGAAGTGCATCTTGTACTTTGAAATGTGCTTGTATAAGTACATAAATATAAGGAACAGCTATAAGTTTTCAATCATGTATCAATGATAAATAATAATGCTTAAGTGATATTCCATTCATTCAATTTAGTCTTCGATCACTAATAAGAACTAGATACACAATCAGTGGCCAAAAGTGTCCTCACCGAAAGAGCTCCTAAAATCAACATTTAGGTGGACTTTTATCTTAGTAGCATTCGAACGCTCCGACAATAAACATGCCTAAATGCTCCTTTTAAAAGTGCAAAAATCACCCATCCAAGACGAAAAAAAAGGATGGACTTTCATATTTTCGGGAAGTATTAATATTATCATTAATTATTATTATCACTTTTATTAAAAAACATCGTAATATCATTTTTAAAAATTAAATTGAAATAAATACCAGTAGTTATAACGCAACTCAATTGTAAAGACCTCAAGCCCACTTAAATTGTTTGGGTTATGTTCGTTTACTCGGTTCCATTAATCCGTGGAGACGCTATTGTTTGTAAATTTTTTTTATTATTAAAATACAACTGTATTGTTTTTTTGTTTAATAAGACTTTGGTACTTTTTAAAAGTAAATATTATACAAACATATTATAATAAATTAAATTTTTAGTGGATGTAATAAATTTAACATGTGAGATTTTATTGGAGTTTATCCCATATGAGTCGATATGAGGCCCTCCTTATAGAAATTTTAATGAGGAGGGGAAATACAAAGGATTATGTTACAAATGTTCATCATTGTATTAATGTATGTTGTGGTGCTTAAAGTTCTGAAATAAATTTATTATAATATAATTTATATAAAGGTGTGAAAATAGTATAAGTGTGACCTGTGAGCGTGACTCACTTAATGTTATTATTATTTTTTTCAATTTTTAATATAAATACATAATTAATGATATCTGTGTATATTTATTTCATTAATAAATAAATGTTGTGACTGTGTAACTAAAACTAAAATAAACCTATTCCAAAAATCCCATACCAATATTTACAATAAAAACAAAAAAATACTTTTGAACAATTCGACTCCACCCCGTTCCCTGTCCTTGCGGCGAGCCTAGGTCGTAAAATTTTTATGGTATTTGGCGCACTGTGATTCGTCGAGCGCGAGCACTCGTAATAGCTTTGCGAAATACAACTTCACGCATTGCACGTAAGGTTGAGTTTACATTATTCCATCTAGAATTTTGCGAGAAAGAGAAAGAACTAGATTTTCGACAGTTTTGAGGCGACTTTTGCATGGCATTGTGTATCTAGTTCTTTATTAGTGATCGATGAATTTAGTCTATTAAACAGCGTTGACAAATTACCATGGAAGTAGGAGCTACAAATTAAGATGTAATTTGTGTTGGTTAAGATTGAGAAAGGGAGTTCAAACGATTTAACTGTAGTACTCAATGATGTCAGCAAAATTTGAATACGACAGAACTTTAGTCTCGCGCAACAATAGAGGCCACGAATCATTCTGCATGACAAGCGACGCCGGTCCCGAAATAGGAAGCGTCAACCCCGGGAATTGGCCGAATCTATCCAAATGCGCGTGTCAACGGTTAGGTTGAATTGGTGATGCCTGAAGCCGGCAAGTAGGAAGCCGTGGGAGGCGCTCCATTCAGACAATGGCGCGATGGCGGCCTAATGGAGGTTAAGATGTGTGCCCCCGGTAACGAGCCGAGCCGAGTGTTTGACGCAAGTGTGACACGAATGACTTGGGAGATCATGTGAATGATTAACGGAATGTGTTTTAAGGCTCCAGTCATTACGGTGAGGAATGTGTTGTTCGAGATTTAACTGATAATAAAAATGATTTGTTAGAATGTAGAGTCGTCTTAGATGGTGATCAAAAACTGATTTTGAGGACACAAATTCCGAAGAAATGTTTGATAAATAAGGTGAATAAACTTTTTAAACATAAGAATGTACTGGATGAAGTTCAACTGTAGTTCGAAAAGCACCTCGTTAGTGAGCTGTCGACAAAGAATACATCTGCATAATCTCCTTTACAAACACATTCGTAAGCTACGTATCTTCTGACGAAATCTCCGTTCTATTTTTTCTACAATCAAATTAAAATTCCAAAAGCTATAATCAAACATGTGTCGATGTCTGGCCAATATCAGCAGCGTCTGCGGTGGCTATAAAACTCAAACGAATACAATAGCAATCAAACTAGCATTCCGCGTCTATTCCGACACAAACATTGGCGCGGTAAGCGTTGATATTGGTTTAAATGACTGTTGATAGACACTTCAATAATATCTGGTCAGTCATCTTTCGCCTTTGTAGCTCTGTAAGTGGACGCTTGTCAAACTGTATTAAAGGGCTATTGATTTACCAATAACAGCTAAGGAAAATATTTACGTTTCAATTTAATTCATCTGCGATGATAGCCGGCTGTCTATAATGATAAACTATCGTATACGTGTTTAATTTATCCCATGTGCATAATAATAACCACTTGTCCTAACAGATCAACTGTTAGCTGCTAGCAACGAATTAGCTAATTATCTGAAATTGAGCTGACATCTCAAACTCTTTTTATGAAAACTTTTTAAAAAAAATTAAACCGACTTCAAAAAAAAAACAAAAAAAAAACTACCTACCTAAAAACACTGAAAAGCAAAAAATAATTTTAATAAGACATTCATCAAATGCGCTTATTGTCTAAGCCTATTAATAACATTAAATTGTATTTACGTGCTAGGTAGGTACCTACTAATCTGTTTGAAGTCGGTGCCAAGCCAAATAGTAGGTACCCAGACTACGTACCTACGTCCGCGGATTATTTGTAACCCTGTATAATACATAAATTATTAGGTATGTATCATTTTTCATTACCTTTGGCTTGGCACCGACTTCAAACAGATTAGTAGGTACCTACCTAGCACGTAAATACAATTTAATGTTATTAATAGGCTTAGACAATAAGCGCATTTGATGAATGTCTTATTAAAATTATTTTTTGCTTTTCAGTGTTTTTAGGTAGGTAGTTTTTTTTTTGTTTTTTTTTTGAAGTCGGTTTAATTTTTTTTAAAAAGTTTGTTTATTTTTCTATTTTTAGAGTGAATAATACGTAGGAGTGAGTAAAACTCTCTCATAATATTGATAACGAAAATACGAGTAAAATAGTAGAATTGTATTATTTGACAATATTAGGTATTCATTAAGTGTTCAGCACCATTCAGTAGACCAACTAAAGATGCAGCCCGCAAGAGGGACATAAGAATTAAGAAGTCGTACCCTTTAGCTTCCATCATCATAGTTGTACCTTCCATCATCAGCTTAGCTGCAAAAGTACATGAAATACAACTAACGGTCCACATATTCCTACAACACTGAAATAATTATCCCCTAACTCCTAACCGTTAAGGAGTTGTACCTTCCATCATCAGCTTAGCTGCAAAAGTACATGAAATACAAATAACGGTCCACATATTCTTACAATACTGAAAGAATTATCCCCTAACTCCTAACCGTTAAGGAGTTGTACCTTCCATCATCAGCTCATCAACATACAGTGATGTCTATAGGACGCAAAAACTTAAATGGCTTCAGAAAAAACAAGTAACGCGTAGTGTGCGCCTATAAAATTTGTGGTTTGCCCTTGATTTTCCCGGGATCCCATCATCAGATCCTGACATGGTGACAATGGGACCACCTCGGAAATATGCACTTTCAAATAAAAAAAGAATTATTTAAATCGGTCCACAATTGACGGAGAAATCGACGGACATACATAAAAAAAAAAAAAAAAAAAATACATACAGTCGAACATAGAACCTCCTCCTTTTTTGAAGTCGGTTAATAAAGGCAACTACTAAGTGCTGTTTTGAAAATTCGGACCATAAGAATAACTAATATAATGAATAAGGTAATGACTTCAAAGATTTAAATGCTAACACTCAGTTGCAGAAACGTCCATTAAAGTTAATGTTTCATTAAAGCTATTGCTGTCACTTTTTATTTCATGACAACGAAAAGTGACAGCATTAGATTTAATGAAGCATTAACTTTAATGGAGCTTTCTGCAACAGGGCGTAAGTGTGCTAGTTGGTCCTTGAATTCCTGATGTGTTTAAAACGATAAACACCTTTCATTCTTTCACCGTTTTGTTAATATATGAGGAACCTACATGTGAAAATTCAAGATTAGTGATGGCACATGGCACCAAATGATTTGGAGACAGATTCGATGTCATCGGTTCAAAAGTCGGCTGGTACGTACAAAAAAAAACATCAGTTCGCACTTGAACAGTACACACATTTGTGTGCGTGAATAATGTGTCTGTTCGTGTTGGTCTGGGTTTAATATTTATCCCACAAATTTTGCTAAGTTTGGTGCTGGATGGCGCGTTGAGAATAATGTCCGCGGATACTCGTATTATTTATATTCATAATGAAATAAACTTTAATTAGTATGAAACAATCACTTAACTTTAAGCAGAAAGGATGTAAGCATGTCCCACGAGTATGTATTTCGTAAGGTTTGTATAAAAAGAGCAAGACGATCGTCTAACAACGGTGTTGGCACGTGGAATGCGGTCTCGGCGGTTCGGCTTAATTGCTACTACAACTATTAGAATACAAGCTTGTATTTATACTATCAGTGTAGTCCATCGATTGATATTTCAGTCGATTGAATAATCGAGATGGATTATCGATTTTATTTATGAACTAGGATGTGCCGCTCGACAAATGAAGGAATAATAAATGTACTTAGGAGTAAGGTAACGTTATAATACAAGCTAGTAGGCCTATTTAATGAAATCTGTCTAGGTGTGGATACAGACTAAAATGTTATTCATTGTTTTTTGTTGTCAGTACCGCATAAGCTGTTTGAGCTATTTAGTAAAAAGCTATTATTTATTTCGACATGACAAACGACGTTTAAATACTATTTTGGTGTACAAAAAAAAAAGCAATGTAACACATTGGCTACAGTTAGTCACGACGTCATAAAAAGATTTAATTGAATAGTCATATAAAGCTGATTATTCTCAAATTATACTACAGATATGCTTGCCTTCCTATAACAGACTGTGTGGTAGCAAGAGCCAAAAGAGCACTATTAATTTAGTACATATGACGACGTTAGATTAGAACCATAGTGATCCAAGTGACATTTTTGTCAAAATCGATATTTTTTTATTAACATCCCAAAAAAGACATATTTTTCATGCCACACTGATCCAAGTGCTTATTATAGCAATTTTCATAAGGAAACTCATATCAGTCACTTTGGAATAGGACAATTTATTTCAGGAACAAATCCAAACGCGTTTCCCTCGTTTTCTCAAAAAGTTGAAAATGTGACTTGGATCACGATGGTTCTAACGTCGCTATATTTACTGTAATCAATGTGTCAAATCTCAGCAGTACAAGCAGCCTATCAGCGAAACTAATTACCTAGCATCAAGTATCGAGAAACAGCTATAGTAATCTGAGAAAATTACCAATAGATATCTTAATTCCATACGTGGGTGGCACATTCGATATTCAAAACTTCATCGAAAAAAAAAGTAATTAAATCGTTGCATTTTTTTTTGCAGTTGTCATGTCAGACAGGCACGCTACTCAAATGATGGTAAGCATCCATTGCGGCATTTATTCCTCATAGGTTATACTCGTATCACCGGCCGGCATAATACTTTTCTTACCCTTTCAGTTTGTTCAGTTTTTTTTTCTTTTTGCTACCTACTTAATTGCACTTGCTCAACATTCCATTACACATATCACTTCGCACACGATGTAACGGAGCTTTTAAAGCAAGTTATTTACTAAACTAATTTGTTCGAAGAACACAGTAAACATATCGTACATTGTGAATACTTTGAAAGACTACTATAGTAAGTTGTACTTCGCTGTGGTCTTGTGGGAAAAAATAAACAATGAAATAATAACTTTCAATATTTGTAGAGAAGACGTATCAAATTGGAATAGTAAAATATAATATGAGAAGTGCTCCATTTGCGAAATGCACCATTTGAGAAGTGCACAAGTTGAGAAGTGCACTATTTGAGCATGGTGTACCAGTTGCGAAGTGTACCATTTGCGTCAAACCCATAATATCTAATAGTGACTTACACCCTGTTGCAGAAAGCTCCATTAAAGTTAATGCTTCATTAAATCTAATGCTGTCACTTTTCGTTGTCATGAAATAAAAAGTGACAGCAATAGCTTTAATGAAACATTAACTTTAATGGACGTTTCTGCAACTGACCGTTAAGCAAATAAATCAAACTTCTAACAGCTATACATACGTATTGCACAGTATTCTATTACAGAAACCAGACTATTCATCACGTGCAAAAACTTTTAACTAATGGAATGGAGGCAAACGTTGGAAACTAAGTGAAAACTAACATGAGAAATCGTAACAAAATTAGCATAGTTAGTCACCGCCCTTCCCAGGCTACGGGGAGCGGCGCCAACTAGGATAGGCCTGTTGCTAACCAAAGAACAGGTTCTATTGAAGAAAGTGCCCGTTAGTGATTCTGTTTGTATTGACAAACATAAATCATAATAATAAGCTAAGTATCAGCCTATTTAATGTTCTGCTACAGGGCACAGGCCTCCACTATTCAATTCAAGTCAATGATACACTGACGGGTACTAGATTAATATTCACTTTCACACTTACCTAAAAATCGGACTTCACTTTTTATTTTACTATTTGGGGTAATGGGTTACCCCATACCCCATTTATTGCCCCATACCCCATAGTTTTTTATTCCATTTTGTAGATTGCACTATTATGTTCTTTGCAAAGTACAAGGCTAATAATCGCATTTCTACGATCATAGACTTCCGTTAGTCTTAAATTCTTTAATTCATACCTAAGCGAAGGTTAGGAGAAAAATAAATTTTCATTTGCAAATTGCAATGGACCTCTATAATGTTTCAAACGTAATCCTCATAAATGACAAAAGCAATAATTATACGAAACTAGCTAGGCATAATTATGACTCTTTCGAATTTTTTGATAAAGTTTATCTTTTTCTATTTTAAAACGCTAATTTAAAAATAAGTCATTAGTTAGTAGATTTTGAATTACTTTATAGTTTAAAAATAAACATAGAAGTCGCAACTTGTACCTTGGAAGAGACAACCAACGAACCATCCATTTTTCGAGCCTTTAATTTCTAGTGTTCTGGCTCCCCAGATTAAGATGCCGGAATATGTTCCGTGTGTAATTAGTGTTCTGGCTCCCAGATAATGTTGCCCGAATGTGTACCGTGTGTGATAAAGCAGTCATGGCGGCAGATTTTACCTGTGGAGGCTAGCCAATATTACCTACATATTTGTCTTCAGTTTTTTTTTTGCTTATTTTGTAGCGTTCTTGGGAAAGGCCTAAAAGAACGCAGCAGCCATTACCATTTTTACTGAAATGTTCCGTTCATCGTCAATCTCGTCTAGCTTGAAATGTCTCTCACTTTTCAGTAATAGGCTGCAAAGAGAAATCCTGAACGTGATTAAGTAACATGCTAAAAAGTGTACACTTCAGATGCGAATTAGATTAAAGAATATCTCCTGGTCGCATAATGTGTACAGGCGGGATTACAAACAAATCCTGTTATGCAAACACGGATTACGACTGTAATCCAGCGGAGCCGCGGCTAATGATCATGATGCGGGCGAATTATTCCCGGCGCGTTGCCGACGACACCATGACGACCGACGTGAATCAATACCTACTCTGTCTAATTGTATATTTATTTTACATTAAAAGATGGTGTGGTGTGACGATCTGTTTTACTTTTCCGGTCTAGCGGGCTCTGGGTCAAGTCAGAGATATGTGGAAAGAATTAAAAGAAAGAAAGAATAGGTCGTTTATTGCCTTTGGTTTTGGGGAAGTTTTTGCCCAGCAGCGAGAAAGTATAGGTTAAAAAAACTTCACTTAACAAACGTTTTGTTTTTTTCCTGCTAGATACTGATTTGACAGCCACTTAGCCCACCCTTGATGGTAGGCAGCCACTGCGGCTTATTCTAATTTGTAGCTCAATGTGCTGCCACACTGTTGGCTCATCTAATCTTCGAGCCTTTAATTTCAGGTGTGCTGGCTCCAGCATGAATATTTCTATGACTACCGTTTTGCTTATCCATGTATAACTTGGCGACCGGTTCTAAATCTTGCACAATTTTTGCTCTTTCTACAAAAAACATATCTTATCTTATTTAAATACCCATGTCAGAAAGCGCCGCCATTGCAACGAACTTTTAAAAGATAAAAATGTCGTCCACGTATTCATTTTACATCGATTCGATTAAAAAAAAACCGCTAATACTTAACATTGGCTAATGTTAAGTATTAGCGGTTTTTTTTTAATTCACCAAGAAAATGCTAAAATCGGTGTTATAATCAAGTCTACGTTGTGGGATACCGTTGGCACATAAGGGTTACGGAGCTTTAAAGGATTATTTCATCTTACTTTGTGAATCTTGTAGAAACGCATTTGAACTGTGCATTTAGCTCAGGTCAAAAAATATATGTAGTTATAATTTGTTGCACGCCAAAACCTGGTATTAGAAAGATTACAAACGTTGATAAACCGTTGAGAAAAAACTACGACGGCGATAAAAATCCGTGGAGATTAAACTTCTATCTCAGTATATTATGTTTAAATTGTAGACTAGACGTTCAGGTCATATCGTGACTAAATTCTATGTTACTAACGGTACTGTCTAAGATGCGCTTTTAAGATACTAGACCCGCCCTGGATGTCGATGATTCTATGCTCTAATCGATAAATACAAAGACCATAGACAAGTTCACAATGTGACGAATGAAATTATATTCATAGACAAAATGGACGCATTAGTCGAAGGCACTTCACGGTTGGAATTCGTTGAAAAGTTGGAGATCAGTATGGTCGTTCAATGTTCACCATAGGAACTTAAAGAAGAAACGAAAACCGATCTCCAAAGTTTCTTTCTTTCAGAAAAATATCTCGATTAACTCTTTCTGTTTTACAAATGTAACAAGTCGGTATTTGAATCTTAGGGATCTCAAGGGAGCTGAAACTGTAAGTGAATTAGAAGAGAAAACTAGCGTACGTTGAAGGAAATCCAATTTACAGGTTCGAGAGTCGTTACAAAATGCAGGCGAGATTTCTCCGACCTATTTGAAGTTTTACCTCAGCGTTGCAGTTTCAAAGTTCCACTTATGCCTTCTGAATTAGATTACCTAACCTACACCGGTGGCAGATCATATAAGTTTGGAGTTGCCACTTGACTTGTTCTCTCAGGCACAAGTTTATTATAAGATTTTGTTTCAGACAGGACTGATATTGTACTATGAGTACAGACGCATTCACAAATAATATTCTAGTTTAAGTCTGCTTTGTGACGACGGTTTACTATGCTGATTCGGGAAGCTTCCGTCGCTTCTTTAAAGAATGTCCCTTAGCTGCCGTGTAAACAGGTAATAATGACGTCAACAGTTAATCCCTCGCCAGAATACAGGAAACAATGGAGACCCTTTCAATGACAAAGATGGAAACAATTCGATGACCGAAATCCAAGGTTGTTCTCTATCTAGTAACCGTTGTAATATCAGCAGGATATTGATAAAGACGGCTTGGGCGAGGCAAGGCGTGGCTTTATGGCTCTTCATGTTCTGATATCCACTTAGAACATATCAATTACCTTGCTATTGTTCAAGAAATTACTTGCTACGTTACTCACTTGTATAAAAATGAGAACCATATGATTTTAGTTTGAACTATGTTATTGAGAAGAGCTCAAATAGTAGAGGTAATTTTATTAATGATGCCCGTAAGGGAAACTGGAACCTCGAGTGACACTTAAAGTAGAGTCTGCGAGTTAGGAATGGCAGTGGGTAAACTAAGGATCCTAGGTACAAATGAGTCTCAATTATTGGAAAACTAGCTAGGTAGTTTATGAACACCAGTTATGGATTGGCGTGCCGATTAAGTTTCTCAAAATTAAAATTTTTCAAATCACAATTCTTTTTTGTCAATTCGAGAGAAAATTTAAGCCAAAACCTGTTTTCCGTTGGAGGTCAGATATTTTTAATTTAATCATAATACTTTAAGGACAAATGTGATGTAAATTATGAGTGGTCTGTTGCTAGTCTCGTTAAAAAGCAGTTTGGTGAATCATCACATTGGTACGCTAGGCGAACTATTATGAAGTTAGATCATAATATAAAGATCACGCCGACGAACAACTTAGTAAACATTCTTTAAGTTATGATTTTAATTGAATTTGGCTCTACTGCGAAATCATTTGTGGTCAGTGCAATTATGCAGTTGTTTTTGTGAACACAGAACTCTAGATATTGGGAAACTAATAGGATTAACAATGTCACACCTGTCGCGGGAGGCAGGGTGATGTGTGAAATTCATGGCACTCTGGAAGGGGCGATGCTCGGGCGGGGTTTACCTACTAAAAGCTGTGAATCATGAACAGCCACGACAAGCTTCCTATACCAAGATTGACTACAACTACCTAATAAGCCTGCAATTTAGAGACGCTATATTTGGAAGGAATGGAAGGAGGGTAGGGAGGCCTTTGCCCTGCAGTGGGACACTAGGCTCCTAATAATAATATATTTGAATACACAAAGAACAGGTAAAGCGCAAACAAGGCTTCCAAACAACAGCAAAGGATAGGTATTGATTGACCGTTATCGTTATCAGTGTTTATCAGAAGCAGATAGGCGCTAACCGATACGATGTATGACAAACCAATATAGCTTGTACTGAATATTTTATGTGAATACATTTTAAAACATTTTAAATAACCTAAACAGATAAATGAAATTGGAGTGTGTGTAATGTCAAAATAGCCGTTTTTCTACGTATTTAATGAATACAAAGCCATGATAATGGTTAATATATCGAATCATCCGAACGATTTAGAAGTCGACTATTACACTAGAGGTTGCGGGTTCGATACCTACAGTAATGCTTGTCCGTTGTATGGCACCACAACTGGTACCTATAGTACCTACAATGCTTAGTTTGAGGCTAGATAACTGTATGAAAAACATCTAAAAATATTTATTTATGAAAAACGTACATATTCTAATCTTTGAACTTCTGAAAGTCACTGTCACTTATCACAACAAACCCATAGAAATATTATGTACTGATAATAGCTCAATGAACAAACCTGGAATGTTTTTCTAATAATTATGCAAATAATAGGCGATAGATTGTAGAGAAAAAAACATACAAGTAGACAGCGAATTTGTAAATATGATTACACTATAAGTAATCTTATTTATAACGGCAAACTGTGATATCACTAGTATAAGTAGTTGTTAATTAAGAAGTCAATTTGTAACTAATTGCCTAAACACCAACCATCAAGTTTTATGATAGCGATGTTTATTCAAATTCTTACTTTTGGATTTTATACAAATATCAGCTTCTGCCCGCGCGAACTTCTTGTCTAATGGGAACTGAATATTATTCTGGAATAAAAATTGAGTTTCCGCATTTTGACTTCTTGTGCAATGCCTTTAAAACGAAAGTAGACATTACTGTTATAACTTTTTTTAAAGGGAGATTTATTAAACGTGTTTTTTAAATTGCAGGAAATGCGATTTAAAAAAAACCATACACTTATTTCACACATATAAACAATTTAACAAACAACACCTCACAAAAATTTGTCAGGAAACACAAAACTTATAACTCAGCAAGGAGTCACTCTTTAAAATGTCTTGCATCTTAAAATATCCAGATATGTTTACGATCATTATACAGATATAGCATGTTCAAAAATAGTTATCACCTAATTTTAGAATCTTCCTTTCCAGATGTCCCACAAAGGCCGTCCTTCGGTAGATATAATTAGAAGTGACTAAGGACTGAATAAAAATAAAAGGTTTATAAATAGGTATAACTACATTTGTTTTTGATGAAGATTCTAAGAAAAATGTTATTTAAGTTACTATTGTACCATTTTTTATCCTATTAAGTACCTATGTACCTAGTTTGTTTAAAATTAAACCATGTTAGACATTTCCTACAGCTGTGCAAATACACATCGGTAGAATAAGATAAGAGAGATTTTCGTTCAGTGAAATAATAACATTTTACTAGCAGCAAGCTTAGCTTTGCACTGGTGAATGAGATTTATAAACTGTACTGTAAAAAACAAAAAAACAGGATTCTACATTTATAAAAGGATAGTAGGTTTCTCTGTGGTAGATCAAGAAAGTTTTTGAACTTGTTAAATGTTCCTTGATCCAAAAATAATTATTGCAGCACATATAATACAGCATAGTACAGCTAATATTACACACGCTATTAGTACACTTGAAATTAAAGGCTCAAAGTTCAGATGAGCCTACAGTCTGGCAGCACATTGAGCAACGATTGATGAAGTGTCCCTCAATGGAATAGGCAGCAGTGACCGCTTACCATCAGTTGGGCTGCGTATGTCTGCCAACTGACGTGGTATAAAAAAAATTGAGAGTTTTTTCCTTATAAGCCATATCTGTTCCAAAGTAATGTTAATAGTTAAACTCATACCTACACTAGCCTAGCAAGACAAGACTAATTGCCTAGTGCATTAACACTCCAGTTTGAAGTTCATTAACCTTAATGTCAAACCTGTTGTACGCAACATGTAATCAGCTCACATAACTCTATTTATTGGGCTTACGATTGAACAATTTGCCCTTGAACCAATCTATTTTGTGTGATGGCATCATAGTGATAGAGCTTAAATTGGTAGCTATGATTGGCATGAATAAAAATTGGATTTTAAAAGATGTTTGCCAGTATGTTCATAGACAGCGTTATACCTAAATGTTCTTTATGTACTTTAAATTACATTGTTTTTTCATATGGCTTGTAAATAACATGATTCAATAACATTATGTACTTGAATGGTACTGATAATTTTTTTTTGTCAATTGTATGCAACTATTTATTTCTATAATATTACTCTGGTATGTTTGTAATCATTATTTATTTAAAACTCCATTAAGACTTGACCTGAAAGGGCCACAATATTTGTTTAAGCTTTCAGTGCCGAAACTGTTGTAAAGTTAGAATGAATAATTAATAAACTATACACAAAACAAAGATAACTGTAAAGTATGAGTCAATCATTGAACTTTATATTGTCAATTACTGTAAATTACTGTTGTTCTAAATATAACAGCAATGAATCAAGATAATAATATGTCAAGTGCTAAGTTAAAAATTTCCTATGGCCATGGCCTGTATAGATACAGTCCCAAAATTACTCAAACTATAAAAATTAGCCAACTTTTATCTAAACGCAAATAATGGCAGGCCCTACGTGATAAGATTGTGCAAAACAAACATTTGAAAATTCAGGTCAGCGGCTAATACCCCTTTTGCTCAAATAAAAGATTATTTTTTATTGATGCTTATGAAAAATATTTATTTAGTGTGCATATTATAAGTTGCCATAATATGGATCTGTTGAATCTTACAGAGAGTGGATGGAGTATGATTATTGGTAAAATAAATGAATAGATTTTAAGGCCATTTATGTCGAAGTCTTAGTAGGATAAAAAAGTTTTGATGTGCAAAAGAATTTCATTGTAACGCAAATAGCAAAATAAATACCTACTTCGACTATAAAGAACAAGCCATAAAAAAACTCATTCAACAACAATTTTTTTCCTTTAAGTTTGCCTGAACTTTTGCTTGCAGTTATAATTTAACAACTGAAAACTTTTAAAATAACATTATTATCCAGTAGCACACCTAATAAAAGTAACAAAATCAAAATTGTTTTCAGCAAACATTTTATGGCACAGATGTGATATCGGACGTTACAGATGCAACAGGTTTCTGTTGTTAAATCAATATTGTGAGGTGGATACATACTGACTCAAATAAAAGAACACTTTCAAATAAAATTATAGACTCAAAAAGTTTAAAGCTCTTGAAACTTTTGCAATAATTACTTATTGTAATACTGGTTAAATTGACCTGAAAATGTAAAATGAATTTATAAACTTTACAAACTAGTCTTACCTTGCGAAATGCAAACAGTTCGTTTTGGAGTTTCTGCCTCTCAGCAGAGGGCTGGGTGCCCTTGCCTCGTATAAACTTTAGCATTCTTCCGGCCTGCAACAAAACAACCACTTAGCACACTGCACGGGCACTCGCAAACAAACATACAGACAGACAGCAGCCCACCATTATGCTCTCATGCTGCGACGCGCGGGCACTTGCAAACAGACCGGCACCGAAAAGCCGACTGACTACTGCCTAGACACCAGAGCGTTGCTGCCGTCACATAGCCCACGCACGGAGATAAAAACATGGCAATTTCTTACGATTCCAAGATAACCGGCTCCTAGATAACACTGTCGACATTCAATTTACCACCAAAACGATTCATTTACATTATTATTTCACAAATTATTCTTTAGAGACAACGCCTGTATGAAATGATTTCTTACAAACATTACTCAGCGCCAGTCAAACCCTGGTAAAGAACCATCGGTTTTATAGAAAAAATATATTTTACAAACCTTCGAACGACAGTGTGAGGGGTTTTAGTGATGAAATCCAAAATTATAGAGATGATCAGATAACAGACAACTCACAAAAACGGCGTCAGAAATACACACAAACATGAAAAACCACTCACAAATCCGAACGCACGCAAACCCACACTAGCGCCGACAAGTGACGTGACTAACTCTCGGTGTTGCCAGTAATAGACAATACATTTTCCTTAGAATATTTGGGAAAGAAATTATGGGAAAATAAGGGTATAATAATTATTAATGCGTGAACTTAATTATTTTACATCAAGAATGCAATGAACGTATAATATTTGTTATTTTATAAAAAATATATGTTATGGTAAGTCATGCAACATCTGATTTAAATAAAAAAATTGCAATTTAAGTTATTTTTAAAAAGGGGTTTTGTTTATTTTTGACAGTTGTATTTAAGTATTAGGTGATTTTAGATCTCAATATATTCTTTCACACTCAGTCAGTTGGTACAATGATGTCTCCTCTGATTTTTGAGCCTCTGATGTCAAGACTGCAAGAATACTTAAAATACTTAGTGTAAAATTTAATATTGCCAGAACTCCAGATGAGAGCTGTTGGCGGCAGGTTTCATCAGAGGGGGTCGTAGCTAGCCAGTCGAACTCTAAAAAGTCCTACCACCAACCTTACCCAGGCAGAAATCTAACCCATGACCTCCGGGTTTTATACCCGAGCGGCTTAGCCACTGTTCCTCGGAGGCAATCAATTTGTAGGTACCTACGATCGAGGTCTCCCGCGCGTGATCACTTTTGGAAAAATATACCGTGGTGCACGCGCATCGTTACTTCTTAGAAGCGGCGCTTGTAAACGTGAAAATACTGCACAGGATTTTAGCCTTAAGGGTGATCTAGGGATGATCGATATTCATCGATGTTGAATAAACATCGATGTTTAGCTGAAAAACATCGATGTTTTGACATCGATGTCTTGACTTCGATATCATCGATACATCGATGTTATAAGAATGAAATATCGAAACAGGGGGGGACACTTCTAACAAATAACATTAATGCAAAGAAAGTATCGCCATTTGTTCTTTCGCCCAAAAACTTTTATGAAATAAAACATCAGAGTTGCTAGAAATGAAAAATGACAATATTTTGTGCAGTTTTTATCGTGTGTATATTAAAATTACTTGCATACAATATGTTACAAATTATTTTGTAAATTATTGTCCAATAACTCTTCTTAGGTATATTAAACTTTAAAAATTACTTTTACAGTCTATTTTACAAGGTAGATTCAATTAAGTTTTTTTGCGTACTGGCAACTTGAATGTGATTTTGCACAGTGTGCAAAAACAACCAAACATAATGTTTCTAGTCAATTTTTGTAAAACTCGAAATTTTGACTACATTTGTTTCGCTTAAAATAAAGATATTGCATAGATATCAGTGTTTTACAAAAAAATTACTAGTTATTCTAGACTAGATAATTTCTTCAACTTTTGTTATTTCAATGACAATAAACACATTTCATAAATATAATAGACAGTTTTATTTGTTACCGAAAACATCGATGTTTTTAGACATCGATGTTTTTCGAACGATATTTATCGTACATCGATACTTTTAGTTCGATGTTAACATCGATGTCAACATCGATGTTTTTCAAATATCGATCATCCCTAGGGTGATCACGCGCGGGTGACCTCGATTTAAAATATAGCTTATTAAATAAATAAAATATTAAATGACTGAAACTCAAGATCTGTAAATTAGAGACGACAACTTTAATTTTCATTGATATTAAAGGTACTTAAATGTTAAAAAAACCATCATCAAAATAAGCAATAATTCAAAATTATAATAATTATTATGGGTCGAACTCTCGGAAATAATACGGATAATTCATTACAACGTGCAAATAATTAATTACAGTAATTTCAATTTTGGTGTTATTAAAAATTGTTATTTTAAAATGCATTGTTGGTAAAAAATTAAAGTAATGGATAACCTTTTAAAACATTATTATAATATTATATTTTCCCACTAGTAGAATACATATTTCAATGAGGTTAACGTCAATAGCGCATAAAAAGATTATTGATAGTAGTAATACTAACCACTTCTTGAGTTTCTTGGCAGTAATGTTTAAAAAATACTGCAAAAACGATTTACGTCAAAAAGTGTCTTCGGTCATTAAAATCACCCTGATTAGTGGTATCTATTTTTGCAGTGGCAATTTCGAAAGGCAGACGTTCAGAAACTATTGACTTCGGATTGTATGTTCCAACCAGTTCTAACAATGAAAATATTAAATGAAATTTTAATTTGACTGAAAGAATTAACATAAAGTTTGACTAAAAAATTCCAAATGATATTATGTTTATTTAATGTAAAAAGTATGATTTACAAAAAAGTGCACAATTTATTTCGCATCCATAAATTACGCTTTTAGAACGTACCCCGAATTTAAATGCGTTGTATGTTGAACTTTGTGGTATGTATGTACATACATAAGCTTTCTTAGCTTTCTTGCTTCTTATTAATAAGTACGTTTATGCTACATTAACAATCTAAATGTAAAAATTTAATATTTACGTTCCGATAATTTAAATTTTCCAAAAATCCTAGTTAATAATATTGTGCTAAATGCTTGTAACTTTTATGAATATAAGCTGCCCTTACTTTATTTATGCCTATTTATCTAATTTAAGTTAGGCATAAAATGGGATTTTCCTCAATATTATACTGCAATTCCTATGTTTGTGTTTTTCTTTTAGATTTTTGTGTGTTTTTGGCAAAAAAGAAACGTTAAACATTTGAAATCAATAATTCACTGGCACAGCTTTCACGATATTTCGTGTCATTGAATTTATGTAAATCGTTTTGCTGATCCCATTTCAGAGCGCAACGTAGTTTTGCCAGTGTTATGTTTGCCTCACGGCCCTGAGCACCGACTGTTTGCCTTGGATTATTATGCCAATGGGATATTAAAAAGAAAATTGAGGGGCTAATTCCCAACAAAGGTCCCGGTAATTTACCTTTCGAGATTGTATTCGCAATGAATATGGAACAGTTAGCCTTAAACCGCTTTCGAGAAGGATTCAAATGGCGTTTATGTAAAAATATAATAATTATTTTTCCCAGTTATTATGTAGAGATTTCCATTTATAATGATTCGATTATTTAAGCTTCGTAAAAATATTCATAAACAGAAAAGTATTAGTTTGAGTAAATACCACAATTATTATTGATTTTAATATTTCACATGATCCTGCAAATCTGTTATTGAGGAAACTCATGTCATGGCTTTTTTTAGTTGGCAGACAGACACTCAGCCCACCTGATGGTAAGCGGCCACTGCGGCCTATTCCATTAAGGGACACTTTTCCAGGAAGCGTCGCTTAATGTGCTGCCAGACTGTAGACTCATCTGATCTTCGAGCCTTTGATTTCAAGTGTATGGCTAGTGGCATGTTGGTACAAGAGTGTCCTACTTATCATAATAATAAGGTGCGGTTATCCCCTGCCTTTCGTAGAATACTAAGGGTCATATACTAAGGGCATACATACTTAGTACGCACATGATCCGCGGTGCAATGGGAGGTTACAGTTCAGTTCTTGTTTTGGCTTCTCGTGCCCAAGATTACGTCTCCTCATCCAATCTTTCCCCTCTCACCCCACCTACGGCTTGCCTGTTGCACACTTTTGGTGCCAGCTAGGTCAACCAGAGGTTCGCAACCCGTAAGCGTGGTATCATCCGAATCCCTGTATCAGAATTTCGGATCCGCTTTGATTTGCTGTTGGGTTGATGCCTGGTCGAAGGCAAGGTGGAAGGTTATTGACGATCTCTTTCCGACAAAATATAATATTGTGTAAATTTTATAGATCCTCTGCGGGTCAGAAATAAGAATACAAGTGGCGTGGCCCGCTAGATAAATAAATAAATATCTCTGGACATTATTCACACAGCTAAGGATGCTAGACAACGGATAAACATTACTTATATAAAATTGTTTTGTAAATACATACATATTATACATAGAAACACCCAGACCGATACAAACGGACATGTTCATGCACACAAAAGTTTGTACCGTGCGGGGATCGAACCCGCGACCTTTGGCGTAATAGCCGACTTCTTGACCATTGCACCAAATGGCTCGTCAAAGATACTCCCGTTTTCCTTTACATAGCGTACCTACCAGTATGGTATGACCGTGGCCGTTTTAGCGAGCATATCTCCCAGCATAGTTCCCAGTCCCACATTCCTTATTATTACATGAAAGCCAATTTATGTTTAAAAAGTTGAATGTTCACATTCATATGTTTCAAAGTTTTAAAATCCTTCCAAAGACTAAAAAAAGGTTTCATAAATCAACTTCGATGCTGGAAGGTAAGAGAGAGAATGATTTTATTTATCAGCGCAGTGGTTGGCAATTTTGCGTGCAGTACTTTAAATGCCGTTTATACTTAACGATAACTACAGGTTGTATTTCCTTTTCAAATAAATGAAATTAACAATTCGATGGTCTAGTGGTTTAAGTAACGGGCCATGATCTCGGGGCCCTGGCTTCGAATCCCAGATGGGGCAAAATTTGTGACGGAATTTACATTAAAACTTAAAAGTTTTAAAGACTTGATTCAAAAACATTATGTTAGTAGTATTAACCGAATTGTGGTTCCACTCCTTGGCTTTAATTCCGGAGATACACCGGCAATTTCAATTTATTAACGAAGTATAACAGCTTAGCTAGGTAATAGAATACTTATACCTACGTAATTTTGAAATGGTGGTATTTCTATGGACATTCGACTGATAATCAGGAACTGTCTGTACCATGGCTCTACTACACTCAAAATTAATGGCCTACATTTTGAACTCATCCATTCGATGTTCGAGGTAGATACTTTGAGGCCTCTGCATCGAATTTCGCTGAAGCGGGAGCGGAAGCGCACACCAGTATTATTAGTAATGGCAGAGCCATGCTGTTTTACAGTACGAATAACCCGGCTAGACCGGGGAAGTACCGCCCTCTCACATAACACCAGCGTAAAATAATACTAGTGACTACTATTTTGTGTTTCGTCTGGTTTGTGAGAGTGCCGGAGGCCCACACTCCCCCTGTTAAAAGGCCCACAACGCATCAGCGATCCCTCTGGTGTTGTCTGGTGTTGCAGATGTCCATGGGTGGCGGTGATTGCTTACCATCAGGCGACCCGCTGGCTCGTTTGCCGCCTCTGACATAAAAAAAAACACAGATGCACTGACAGTTGCCGCTTGACGCGGGCCGTCACGAGCTGTCACGAGCGGTGCGATTCCGTAAAGCGGTGACCGCGTGACCCAGCGTGCGCTCCCGCTCCCGCTTCCGCGAAATTTGAGGCAGAGGCCTGACTCCTCTCAATCGTGAGGTGTAAACGACACTATCGGCACGGCTGGTGGGCGTCTCCATGGCAACGCACATCGATTGACGCCGCGGCGCATCTTGCACAGTGCACACAGACCTAATAAGCCTTTGTCGGGCTTTGAGCAGGTTGCGGGAAGCGTGAAACTGTCCTATACACATTATACATCTATCAGCTGGTTATGTATGTATGTACCTACATGTCGGGTGTTTGGATACAATTAGTTTGTCTAAATTGGCAAATTTAATTGACTAGCACGATGGGGCACTTAGTGGTGTCTCTGATGTGGAGGACATGGGTTTGTTCTAAATCATTGCGCGGTGAACTTATGTTTGTTCGATGTTTAAAATTAAATGTATTTAGGATGTCATTTACGCAAGTCTTTTATAAGTAATCACACTATATTATAACAGGCAGGAGACCAATCATCACTAGATGGCTAGACTGTGCTGGTTTCCTTAATTATTATGATGTTTTCCTTCACTGCCGAGCTAGTGGTGCATGCAGAGATTCGAAGCTTCAACATCAAGCTGAATTAAAAAAAAAAACTTTAAAGTTGGGCACTTGCCTATCACATATCAAAATCAAAATCAATCAAAATCAAAATATGCTTCACTCAAATAGGCTTCAAAGATGCACTTATGAATCGTTAAAAACAAAAAATATAGTGACTCTACCACCGGATTTGGAATATAGGCAAGAAACTCAACAGTTAGGTACTCTTTTCAATCGCCAATAAGGTTACAATAATTGAATATACAATCTCCACTTTTATACTTTAACTAAGTCTGAATACAATTTCAGTTAATTTAAAACTATCAACCTGAAGGATCCGTGAGTCCCGGCAGACCAGCACCCAAAGATGGCACCTGCAGCACAAGTATTATGTATAACGTGTCAGCTACAACATAGTCCTAGAAATCGTCAACATGAATCTTTTGTAAGACGCGAACAAAGTAACAAGGATTTTACTAGTGTCAAATAACATTATATTACGTCGCATCCAAAAAGGACGATTTGTAAGTATGAGACAGCGCCATTATTGCCATTGTTCCGGTCCGCAGTAAATACACAGTAATATCTGGCAGGAAACAGGCTCCGCCATTACGGGGCTTCAGGCAATTCGCTTGTGCGGATTCACACGTTATATTGCGTTGGACTGTTTAACTTGGGTGGACTTTATTTATTAACTAGCGGCCGCCCGCGGTTTCCCCCGCGTGGTTCCCGTTCCCGTGGGAATTGATCAAAATCCTTTCTTAGCGGATGTCTACGTCATAACATCTACCTGCATGCCAAATTTCAGCCCGATCCGTCCAGTGGTTTGGGCTGTGCGTTGATAGATATCTATGTCAGTCAGTCAGTCAGTCACCTTTGAGTTTTATATTATATAGATAATACACATAAAATATGTAAGGTTAGGTTAGATTTATCAGATTGGCAAACATGCACACAGCAGATGACAAGCAGGCACTGTAGTCAATTCCATTGAGGAACATTAAATCAGGAAGCATTGCATCGCTCAATATAAATAAATAAATAATAAATATCCCTGGACAATGCAATGTTGTCTGATATTTGCCACAGATTCTTCGAACAAGATGAGAAAATCAATATAAATACTCAAGAGGGACGGATGGAATTTGCACCCACGTTTTACGTCTCAACTATCGATCAAAGAAAATAAAAGCATAACAGTAAAAGTTTCCGGACACCGGATACGAAATGGAATTTTCCGCTTTCGAGAAAGCGTTCCTTTAGGGCTGCATTAAAGAATGCTATTCGGGGAATAATTAAGTACCTAAATACCTACTTTAGACTCTTATTACTCTTTAGATGGTAGATAAATAAAGGAGGTCATATTTCTATTAACATTTAAAATAAAGTGTCTAATAAAATTAACTTACAATAATAAATAAATAAAACAACTTTAAACGGATAAAAACTCGCGATATTTTAAACCCAACATTTCAAATTTTCAACCACTGTACACCGCAGTAGTAGTAACCGCGTAAACATCAAACAACCACGCTAAAATAATAAAATGGTATCCCTTCATTTGGCCAAATTACTTTTCGTCAAATTTCACTTCGCAAAAAACTTATCGCATATGTTTCATTTCGCAAATGGACCTTTGGCAACTGTATATTTCGCACATACTTCATTTGGTCAAATTATCTTTTGGCAAACTTACACTTAGTCAAGTTTTATTTGGTCAAATGTTAATATAGCAAATAAAATATTTGGTCAAATTTTTGCCAATCCGGATCGTCAATATTATGTAGTAGCTAATTAAAATAAACCGGTATTTCATCTTCAGGCAAATAGCTGAGTGCTAACAAACACTTTGCTTGTTTATTAAAAGTCATGTCTGATGCGTATTTTTTTGCACAACCCTGGGCTTGAATTTTCCTAAAGTATAATATATCAGTTACTGGGTTAGGTTAGGTTAGAACACTGACCATCAACGCGCGAAGGCGAGCGAGCGAAGCGAGAGTGCCGCGGCAGCGGCCGTCGAGCGCTTGTTCAAATCTATTGTTAACGAATCATTTGGAAATTTTGATAAAAAGTATTAAACATGAAAATTAATATAAACTAAGAAATTATTACCTGTAAATTATTTGTCCAAGGTGAAACAAACATCCATGCAGCATTACATTTTCAAAGTTGGAGCGTAAGCTAGTTATATAGTTTGTATTTTATGCACCACTCACACTGTTTAGTAAATCATATGCATTGCAATATTTTGGGAAGAGTAAGTTTTGCCAAATAAAACATTTGATCAAATGATATTTGGTTAAATGAAACATTGCCAAACAATAATTTGCGAAAAAAAAATATGCCAAAGAAGAGATTTGCTAAATAAAAAATTGCAATACGTTGTTTTGCCAAACGTTTTTTTGCCAAATGAAAATTTGCGAAAAATAGTTTGCGATATGATATTTTGGGAAACAATTTTTGGCCAAACAAGGGTAAACCTAATAAAATACATATATTTATAATAGTAAAATTCTTTAATTACCTTTTTTAAACCATAACGAATGACAACATTTTATGCGTTGCTTACTGTTTGAGTATCATTCAATGGAATAGGCTGTAGTGGCCGGCCTACCATACCTTTACCTAGTGGGCTGTCTGGCTGTCTGCCAACTTAAATGACATTTAAAAAATAGATTTTCTCGTTTCTAATTGGTTCATAAGGTTTGATGGAACACTCCTTAACTTAGTTTTTCCTAAATGGTAATTTCCTCAAATTGGTCATAACAAGGATTTTGGTATAAATGGAATAAATGTGTTTTGAACTCTATTATAGATTCAGTGGTTTTGGAGCCGTAGTCCTACATACCTATTTAGCAACTACGAAGATACTTGTTCGCGAAATTTAAATTGCGTTAGTTAAGTTGGATGAAATTAACATTTTAACTACATGAAAGATAATGCGTTTAAATTGAAATTTTCATACATTTTAAATGTAACTAGCGGCCGCCCGCGGTTTCACCCTCGTGGTTCCCGTTCCCGTGGGAATTGATCAAAATCCTTTCTTAGCGGATGCCTACGTCCCAACGATATTAAATTCGTTGCTACGTCATAACATCTACCTGCACGCCAAACAGCCCGATCCGTCCAGTGGTTTGGGCTGTGCGTTGATATCTATCTATGTCAGTCAGTCAGTCACCTTGGAGTTTTATTTATATAGATTATAACAGCTATATAAATTAAGTCCCGTCTTAGTCTAATTTTTTTATGTATTTATACGACAGTATTGAAACGTCCCTCATTAGGCCGCAGTGGCCGCTTATCGTCAGGTGGGCTGCGTGCCTGTCAGCCAACTGACCTAGTATGAAAAAATAAAAATTAACTGGAATAATGAGCCGTGATGTTCACTTATCATTAGGTGGTCTAAGTGCCTGTCTGCCAACAGAAGTGAAGTAGTAACAAAAAAGTTAATCCCTCTCTCTATACAAGCAAGTCTACAAAACAGATGTTTTTAGTAAATTGATTACACTCGGGAAGTTAACAAAGAAGTTGGTCCTAACAATTTTATTGTCCCTGGCATTGTTCCAAATAGAAACATCATTTGAGTGCCCCGATCCAATCTGGAGGCGTTTATCTAATAATAATTATTTCGTCCCGTCAAATGAGATTTCCGATTGGAGAGTTATTCAAAACATCTTGAGATCAGAGGAGTACAAAATCGAATTCCGAGCAAGCGCTGTCGTTGAGCAAAAATATCTCCATAAAGAGGGCAGGAAATTAAATCAGGGCCTGACATTTCTTTAATAAGGTTTCGCGTGATTAAATTGCCTGGGCCCGTTAGAATGAGTCTAATAAATTTGTTTACCGGACAGCTTAATGTGTAGGGGTCATGTATCTATATCATTTGCGACAGCGAGGGTCAGCAATCAGCATACATTTGTTCCCTACAAATGGCATATCATCATCACCATCATCAGCCTGCAATAGTCCACTGCTGGACATCATCATCATCATTTCAGCCAAAAGACGTCCACTGCTGGACATAGGCCTCCCCCAAGGATCTCCAAACCGATCGATCCAGCGCCACCCGCATCCAGGTGATTCCGGTGACCTTTATAAGATCATCGGTCCACCTTGTGGAATGCTGGATATAGGCCTCTCCAAATGCTCGCCACGCTGATCGATCCTCGGCCACTCGCATCCAGCTCCTGCCAGCCATCTTGCGCAGATCATCGCTCCACCTGGCCTGAGGGCGTCCTACACTACGTTTACCGAGACGCGGTCTTCAATCTAGAACCCGTTTACCGCGTTACCCGTTTTATTTAAATAGCATATAGCATAGGAAATAAAAAATAAAAAAACTTTACTTCTTGGTCAGATTTATTTAGTAATTTTGTGATCTTTAGAACAGACAGCGTTTTGCGTTGCGTAGCTGTTGGATTAGTTACTTTGGACGTGATTAGATTTTCAGTTGGCAGACAAGCCTGATGTTACAATTTATGTTTTTCAAGTCCACTAGAAGGCTCTAGAAGGTATAATAATATAAAGCATCACTCAATACACTAACATAAAATATGTGAGGTTCCTTTGATCTACATGAATAGAAATGGGTGTAGGTATATTTATCATGATTATCTTATATCTGGAAGTAGGACAAACGTCTTAAGGCACAGACAGAAACCACAGCAAACTTCAGTACCCAAAAGCGACCTATATAGTCGTAAAACATGAAAAAGCTCATTATCGAACGACAAACTTATGCTTAATTAAGGTCGCTGTAAACTGGACAGCCAACCCCGCCTTTGGCCTCTTGTTTTCTTTCATTTATCTCCGTAGAAGCAAAGCCTTGGCCCATAATTGGATTATTATCTTGAAACTTGCGGAGACAACAATGGGTTGGTGTCAGAAATTTCCGTCTGATTACTTTCATTGTTTACCTAAAATAATTTTAAAGTCCTATTATTAAAGTAACAACTCGGAGCAAGAGGAGTATCTTAAGTTCGTGTAGGTTTTTTGAAAATTCACTTAGTTTCTCGGGTGGCACTCTCTAGGCGCCACCCCGGTCTACCGTATTAGGCCGGGGTACCTGGGGATGGTCCCAAGCGGGTGAAAAGAGGAGTTTAGTGGGTAGTGAGTCGAACGTCTTTAGTCCCGAGCCCTACACACGGCGTCGCTAGCCTGCGGCTACGGTGCGTAAAATGCGTTTTCCTCCGCAAAAAAATCTGTGTGCAAAAGAAATGTACATTGCAAACTTTTGGTATACGTTCGACATAAGGAGAAATGCCAAGTCAACAATTTTAATAATAATAATCATCATCATTTTCAGCCGTTTTCTGTTCATTCCTGAACTCTTCCATATCCCTCCATGCCAGGTGGTCTTGTGCTCTCATCATCCAGTCTATGCCTGCCCGATTTGGCTGAAAATTGGTGGAGAGGTAGCTTAGAACCAGGAGACGAACATTGGATACAACATGGACAGATTTTGGTGTGGGGAAGGGGGGATGGGATGGGGGAAGGGGGGGGGGGATAGTTGAAAAAGGAAATTACGCCAGGGTGAAACCGCAAGGGCGACCGCTATCTTTAATAATGATGTTCTTGAAATATTTATTTACATAAAAAGGGTCCAACATAGCCAATGTAAAACTAAAGCATTGCAAAACTTTGGCAAAGTTATATTCGCTCGTATTGTGTCATAAAAGGCCAAAGCCTGGGCCTCTGATATTATTCCAGCGTTTTTTATATCGCCGTAGCAACTTTGCAAAATTAGATCATAAAAAGTGTTGATGTTCAGTTGGGCCTCTGTGGAGAAACTACCTAAGAAATAGTCGACTTTCAAAGCAATTTAGATATAAATAAAATATGTACAGAAAATAGCCAAGTTAAATTCTCGTTTGAAGACAACAGCTGTGGTGAATAAATTGCTTGTGAAAAATTATGTAAAAAAAGAAGTGATTGATTTTGAGCAAATAAATAGTGTTTCGCTGATATTTTGATAAAAAATAAATGAGGTTTAGCAAACCGAATTTACTATGGTTATAAAAATATATGGTTTTCATTTTCAGTTGCTTACAATTGGAAATTATGTGAATTTGTTTGAAAATAAATAATTAAATAACAATTAAAAAGTTTATTGCCAAAAATTATAAAACATGGTTATAAAACCCGGAGGTCGTGGATACGATTCCCGCCATGGGTCTGGTCGGTGGAGGACTTTTTCAGAGTCCGACTGGCTCACACATCGACTCACACATCGGCGACATCTGCCGCCATAACAGCTTTGTCTGTGTTCCGGCAATATTAATGTGGGAGCCAATATACACTTGAAATTAAAGGCTCGAAGATCAGATGAGCCTACAGTCTGGCAGCACATTGAGCGATGCTTCCTGATGAAGTGTCCCTCAATGGAATAGGCCGCAGTGGCCGCTTACCATTAGGTGGGCTGCGTGTCTGTCTGCCAACTGATGTGGTTTAAAAAAAAAGAATTGATATACTGCGTGTTTTTTAGTCGTTGTTTTACCGCAGCAGAACGTTTCACCTTCGGTAATACTATCGAGTTTTGCAAGTAATTTTTTTTTATGTTATTTTTTAGAATTTTTTTTTTACACTTTTTTTGTTTTTTTTTTTTTAAGTTTGATGGGAAAATGAAAACCAAATGTTAGTAAATAGTAAATTATAATTTTTTTGATAAACGCGAAGGGCAATGACCCCGGCCGGTGACTGTCCGTGACGCAGCTAGTACTATGGGTTCGAGTTTCTTCTATCATAATCGTAAAACTTTTGATTTAACTAGAAAAAAACTTTATTAATCTATTTTACTACTAAGATAGAATCATTTTACTGCGGGAAAACTACGACTAAAATTCCACGCTGTATAAATGTTTCTTTCTTTCTTTCTGATATCTGACTGATAAATTATCAAGAATTTATCTAACAGCTGATAAAACTGGGCTTTAACATTACAAAAACGCGCCCTGCGTTGTTTATATCTAGTGAAGCGAAGTCCTTTAAGTTCGTCTACGTTCAGGCCACGGGGTCTCGTAAATTGACAATAAACCGGCAATAAAACGCTAAGGTACGAAGTGTGAAATATTGATTTCCCAGGACAGTGTCCAGACGATGCCATGCACAGTCTGCAGCAGATCAACCTTCCATAATCTCTCAAATAATCTCAATCGACATAGAACTCTATGCGACAGACGTTAAGCTACAAATGGGTTGTAAGAATTTGACAGATAAGGGTACGTTGATACGATGCTGTCGACTCTTCTCTTATCTACCTAACTGCAAGGGGTAGAGTTTACAGAGATAAAACAATTTGCAACAGGACTGTTGCAGTTCGTAAACTCTGATTCCAATCGTATAACAAAAACTCGTGTTGAAATAATAAAACTACTGGTATTATTTTTAAACAAAAGCAGATGCACCTTATGTTGAGCCTTAGATCTAGACACGCGGCAGCGTGTCAAGCCAAGTTCAAGCAAAAAGGAATTTACACGAACCATTTGGTGGCACTTTTGACCCTTCTGTAACTTAATACCTATTTAACGTAAACACATGAAACTACGTGAGTTTAATAAGGTCCATAAGGACACCTAGAAGCCCAAATTTCATGAAGCTAACTCAAACAGTTATAATGATATGAAGGTCAAAAAGTCGTAAAAATTAGTATTGACTCGCTGACTTATAGTAGCAAAACCTAACGTACTTCCAGATGAAAGATGAAATTTGGAATCCAGCTTGGTAATTGTGTGTAACATTGCACAATATAATATAATCACTCGTATATTTGAATAGTACAAAGTACCATCATTAAAAAGAACACATTACTCTGTCATCTATGCGTGCGTAGAATACAAGTATAAAAGCCTTCCGTTTCCCGGATTTGAATGACGCCCCTTCTGAATATTCCGTCGGCGTCACCCCGCGGCCATCATTAAACTTTGGAGACACCAATAAAATAGTAGAAAGAGTATACACAGTACTTTATCTTCATACACCGCACCGCATGCGGTAACTCACGCGGTAACTACAATCATAACACTTATATCATATTTAATATCTTTGGTTGCACTGAGAAACGGCTCGAGATTTTGTTTATCTTTTTTTTTTATATATTATAGGGGGGCAAACAAGCAAGTGCGTCTGTGCGTGCGGCGAACGCACTAAGGCCACTGATCTCCATAGACAACTACGCCGCGCGTATTATAATGGACCTCAGTGACTAAGGCTAAGAACTCACGGCGCGGTTTTTAATCGCACCCGCAGTAGTTGCGGGCCAGCAGCTTCGTGCGGTTTATTTCAAAACTCACGAGACCGGCTCAGAACTCACAGCGCGCCCGCAGCCGCCGCCGTGCGGTTACAAACCGTCCAAAATAAGTTATCTTTTGCCACGCTGCCATATTATGTCACTAGTGAAAAATGGCGTCGGATTTCTGTACCTATATGAAAATCGCGCTCTGCGTGTGAAAATCGCGTCGTGAAAACTGCTCTTACTTTTTTAATATAAATCAACATTCTACAGAACCGCTGCGGGCGCGATTAAAATTCGCGCCGTGAGTTCTTAGCCTAAAGGCGCACACATACAAGCCGTGCGCAGTGCGTTTGTACGAAGATAACGTACTGTGCACTCATTTTACTATGCCCAAATAAGTGTTGCTCTCATTTTTATACTGTGTGAAATATTGATTTCCCGAGACAATGCCCACGCGACATTTGCAAGGGCAGCCGCGGTCACTGAACTTCTAGGTCGAAAGCTGTTGAAAACAAGGGTTTTCACGAATGAACAACAAATAAAGATAATTTTTATAAAATATGGAATTCATAAAGCGAGCCGTCTGCAAGCTTTCGAGTTTCATTAATGAAGTGCAAACGTTACGAGTACATTGATTTTGTGGAACACTATGTGTAAAAAAAATACAATACAATAAGTTTGTTAAGTTTACATTATTTGAATGCGCAATCACAGATTAATAAATAGTTCAATGTAAAATTAATCATACTCTTTTATTTACTGGTCGTTTGCTTTACACCAGCTACGTTCATATTAAAAATGTATTCAAAACTGTGTTAAGTATGAACATATTATTTTATCATTTAATAACCACAGTTAAAAAATACCTAACTGCAAGGAGTAATAAAGAATGTGAAATGTTATAAACATTTCTGAACAAAAAAAAATATTGTCATAATAATTTATAATATTATTTTAAACGCACCTCTTAGATTTTTGGGTTTATATGCCTCCAAGAATGATAAATATGTATGTTGACGGATATTTAAGCAGAGGAAGGCCGAAAAAGAGATGGATGGATTGCGTGAAGTATGATTTGGAAAATGAAAGGAGTGAATGTAGAATTGACGGCTAATAGGAGTGTGTGGAAGGAAAAAACATGTTGTGCCGACCCTACCTAGCGTGGGATAAGGGTAGGAAACTGATGATGATGATGATATCCTCCAGTTCCAAGATCACAAATCAACAGTTTTTCCCAACCAATCGTTTACCAGCATTGTCATATTGACAGAAACGACAATTACCAACTCACCAATCAATAGTCATGTCCGTGATCGACTGTGGCGTGAGATAAAGCTATTATGGCATATTTACGAAACATTATCTCAGCCCGAAGCATAATTTACTACGTTACCTCGTAATATCACAGCCTATAAATTAGAGTTGTACAACTATCGACAGTTTCGATATCGATAGTTGACCTTGGAAACTTGTAACACCATCACCATCGAAAATGCTATGAATACTATCGATAGCACAAATTGACTAATACATACTATTGATTGAATGCAATAGTATCTATTCCATCGATATTATAAGCGCCAATAGAATGGATACTATCAATAGTTAGTATCCATACTATTGAAGTAAATAGTTAAAACTTTTAATACTATTGATAGTGTAAATCTATCGATAGATTTAAAACTATCTTTAGTATCGATCGATACTAGTTAATCATAATACTATCGATACTATTGCATTCAATCATTAGTATTAGTCAATTAGTGCTATATATTGAAATGACGTCAACCATCAATAGACTATCGATAGTCTATCGATATTTGACTATTGATTAGCAGCTCTACAAATGTGGTTTATATTTTACGAAGCATAGTTTGCGGGATATTACCGGCGTGTGGTGAGCGTGATTTTGATAGAACTACGTTTAAATGCCTGTTGTGGTTGAGATGCCTATTCCTTGTTTGCTCGTAAGTATGAGCAAGTAAATTCCTTAAATACCACAGGTTATATTCGTGTTAGATTATGATAATTTCCTAGAATACAAATACTCAACAAAACATACGTTTCGTCCAAAGATAACATACCTAAACAAAACAAGAAAATTATGGGCCGGTTCTACCAATGTCAGATGAGTTTCTTATAGTTTATGTGTTAGATATATGACTTCTTCTTTTTTGCTACATTGACAAAAGTAATTAAAGTAATAATGTTTAATAATCGAGAATACAATTCTTAAAAAATGCGTAATAAGAATTCAAAATTAATAGCATTCAGTCAGAATATTTAAATTAAACTTTCGAGCTAAGCAGACAAGTCGTTTCAGCACGTTTCAGCCATAGTATAATATAAAAGTTTAAGTGATTTCATTGGTGTATGTACGAAGATAACAAGGTATTTTTAAATTGTTAAAACCGGACTCAAAACGTATTATTTTAGGCTCTGTCTATTCCCGGCTCCCGCCCAGAGATGAAAAATGCATTCTGGTCATATTTAGACTGACTGGAGATAGCCGTTCGCTACTGTATAAGAATGACTTAAAATATTATCGTATTCGACTGGTACTTGTACTTTCAATAGTATGGTCAACAGCACATCACGGTAAACACTTGTAGTTCGATAATAGCACTTATGCCCTTGACATAAGAGCGTTACAAAGTCCAAAGTGTTACGTCTGACGTGCTTTTGACTGTACATTACCAACAGGGTCAGGGTGTTAGAGACCAGGAGAATAAAGTGGGAGACATACAATCTATCGGATGTGATGTCTCACGTGAAACAGCAGCCTTATTTTGGCTAATAGATAGTCACTGCCCTGCACCTAAATTACACTTACACAATGCTACATGCATTGGAACCTTTGACTGACACTTTGAAAAAAGAACCTATTTCAAATATCCGTCTTTTGTTTTTTGTAACTATTAAAAGTATCACAATGGAGTTGCTTCACTGTTAGAGTATTTTATGATTCGCTTTATTTCGTGAAGCGACTGTCTTTACAATGTAGTCGGAATTTCGAGGAAATCCTAAACTATGTCGCGTAAAACCCGTGACTTGGTATTTTACTGTCTTAAATCGTGTAATTAAAACTCAATTTTATTTTTGACTTGACTATCTAGAATCTTTAAATGATTTGGTCGTAACCAAAGCGTTTAATTTTTTGATGCTATCGGGTTATCGAGAATACACGTAATCCCGATTATTCTGAGTCATCAAAGCGACCTCGGAGTTGAAGCCACCCCCTCATAAGGTTGTTGTGTACAACAATGAGTCAAGCCGAGGTGAACAAAGCTGCCCTGATTACTCACATTTTGGTAATGTGATACTGTAATGACAGAAAATTACTAGTACTATAAAACCTTTGTTGAGTTTTAACTATTACATTGGACTTTACATTAATTTTCATGGAACACGGAAGAAAGAAAAGTTGTATCTTGTGCTCCGATTTGGATGATCTTTGCAAGTAAGAATAAAAAAGGTAACGATCATAGCCAGAGATTTCACCGCGGCAAATTAGAATACATGGAACAGTTAAAATGGACTATAATTTCGCATTTTATTTTAGGCAAATTGTATGTTAGCGCCATACATCGAAAAGCTTTAACAAGTTGCTGCGGAATACTTCCTGCTCCTTTCACAAAAAACAGAATACCTACTCTTCTCTTCTAACTTCTTTAGAACAAACAAACGGAAACGATGATTTGGAATGTAATTTACAAATGTCTGTACTAGACTAATATTATAAAGAGGAAAGATTTGATTGTTTGTTTGTTTGTATTGAATAGGCTCCGAAAAAGCTACACTATTCCCGGTGAACATAGGATACTTTTGATCCCGGAAATGTGGGGGGAAGGGGGCATAGTGAAACCGCTGGCGGAAGGCTAGTACCCTAATATATTGTTCCACCCCCCTAAGGAAATGGGGTCGCCGATATTAACCAGTGTCAAACATTGACAGAACCATTAATAATTCCAATGTCGTTAACTCGTGGTCGCGAGGTGGGACTTGATACAAATCAATTTGAATAAATGAGATGGTTTAGTCACCCATCGAATTGATTTGTTAACAATTTAAACATCGCGTGTCTTGTACAGTCATCAGGCGGCCGTGAACTTCAATTTCCACAATGTTATGAACTTGAAATCTATTGTGTTTTTATATGGCTTAGTTTCATATGAGAATTGGGAACCTTGCCATTATTTGGAGAAATTTTCTAAAGATGTCTTAGCTGCCGTGGGATATACTCCATCCCCTTAGTGAAAGAGCTGTTTTCTGGTGTTTATGCACTATAGCATGCTAACGAGACATGTGAAAGTGTGTCGGATTCAAGACTTAAGAAGTTACCACCAACTAGACCCAATGCGAGAATCGAGCCCACGACCTCTAGTTACTTCTTGTCCATTACATTAGGCCATGTCATGAGTAATTTAAATTCGATCAATAAAAATATTGTGAGGAAGAGGTCTACCATTTAGTCATTCATACCTATGACTGAGAAAATCGTTTTCATTCCTATTCACGTTAAACGACGTCAGCGTCGCCTCAAAGTCAAAACCTGTGAGAAATCTTACTTAGAAGTACAATGCATCGCCATTAGTCCGTGATTGTAAGCAGCGCAGGATGACTGTTGACGCGGCGCTCGTTAGCCAAAGTGTCCTCGCGCGAAGCCAACGTGGGGGCGCGAAACGAGCGGGATTTGGAAGGGGTTTTTTTTTTTTTTTTTTTTATAAAGAGGCGGTCAGGATGACCTCACTCCACCTGATGGTAAGCGGAAGTGAGGTCCAAATGTAAGGTTGACTGGCTCAATAGATCATACCAATTGAGCCAGTCACCCTCACCCCGAAGGCCTGCATAGATGCCGCTTCACGCCCCGCCTGAAAAGCCCAGGATTATAGGAGGAAGGAAACACGTGAGCCGGAAGGGCATTCCATGCCCTAATGGCACGGGGCAAAAAAGAGGAACTATACCTCTTGGTACGGGCCACCAGTGTCTGGATGGTATGGGGATGGCAACGCAGTCCGGCGCGTGTTGTTCGGGAGTGGAAAGGGGAGGAAGGGATGAGTTGGAATAACTCTTCAGAGCATTCCCCATTATAGAGACGGTAGAGAACACTAAGACTGGCAACGTCTCTACGTAACTGAAGAGGTTCTAGGGTCTTAGTCACCTCTTGATCACCGATAATACGGATAGCACGTCGCTGCAACCTGTCGAGAGCCTCCAATAAGTACTTTGCGGAACCATCCCAGAGATGAGAGCAATATTCCACACACGGGCGAACCTGTGCCTTGTATAAGAGACAAAGCTGCACCGGAGTGAAAAATCGTCTCACTCTGTTCAGGATTCCGAGTTTACGGGAAGCTGTTCTGATGATGATGGGTATTTTTCTGCTGAATCGCTAGATGGCGCTTTTTGATATTTCTTATGTAGCAGTATATCCTAATTATCTGGGGATGGTAGCTAGCCAAGAGGGACGACTCGAGACTCGAGGTTCGATTCCCACCTTGGGTATGGTTGGTGGTAGGACTTTTTCAGAGTCCGACTGGCTAGCTACCACCTCCACAGGTGAAATCTGCCGTCATAACAGCTCTGGCTGTGTTAGGGCAGTATTGATGAAGGGGCCAATACACTTGAAACCAAAGGCTCGAAGATCAGATGTGCCTACAGTCTGGCAGCCACATTGAGCGACGCTTTTTGGTGAAGTGTCTCTAAAATGATAACTAATTATTGTACCTATTTATTAACGCATTAGTGTGATTTATTGTCTCGTATATGTATTTTACTCTGCCCATTAGTAAACGACAGATTTCAAAACAAAGTAAGTCCAAAATATACTTAAACCTATATTTATGGATACTTACTTTCCTACGCTTACCTTATTAATTACTTTACACTCTATAAGACTTTTTGTAGTCTTCGATCAATCGATAAGTTTTTAATTATCCGCCTTCCGCCGTTTGCATGGCTTCACCGGTGATTGTCATCCGACAGCTAATCAATTCTCGGAGGGGGCCGCCGCGTTTTTAATAAAGGCACAATGCTCGGGCTTCTTAGCCGACGGGCTAATCGACTGGAAAGCTGTACCAGTGTCAGCCAGTTTCAAGGAATCGTCATTGTCCAGAAGGGAACGTTAGGCGGTTATTCCACTGCGCCGCTCTCCATCGCGAAGCTGGAAATTATAAAAATTGTATGCGAGTACTTATATTCATTTGCATAGACAACACACACACACTGAAAACGCTTACGGAATTTTTACTATTAGGTTGCGTGATCCGTGACTGAAAGGGGCGCAGTGGGATAAAAGCTTTATTCTGTGCCATCAATGAATGAATCTGATATCTACGAGTATAACACAAGCGCTTAAGCAATGCCAAATCGAACCAATAAAACAAATTAAATTTAAATAAGGAAGGCTTCATTGTTCGTAAACTGTAGCGTTATATACAGCGTGCTACGAGCTGCTACGAAATGCTAGCACATGATAGATATTGTTGCTACGCGCTACGATCCATAGTGACGTAGGGGTTAATATACTCGTGCAATCAGCATGGTAGGTTTTTTAATGTGAATTTTATTTATGCGATTAATCTTAAATAACAAGTTGTGAGATATAATGTTTCTATGTTGTAACTATATAAGTTGCTAAGTTTTAAAGTAATTCTCTAAACATCTCATTTCAAAATTCTGTCATGGTCTGCTGCCACAAATACGTAATATGTACAATGTGGTCGTATTGATTTGCATTTTAAATACCTCTTCACATTGTTATATGCATTTTGTGTAGTAAAACTTTTTAGAGATCAATTACTTGCACATGTCCCTTGCACGTCAAAGGCGCTTAGTTCGGCAAAATGTTTTAGAGGCAATCGCGATCACTTCCTCTAATCACCCTTACCAATGGAACTCCTTATTGTTTGTTAAACGTTTGAAATTTTTTATTACATGGGTCACATGGGGATTGTCTGTTGCAATATTAATTATGTACCTGTTGATCATCATATTTTAACTTTATAATGCAGGTAATATACAATTTGTAGAATAACAATTTTTTTTTTAAGTTTATCTATATTGGTTGTGTTGTGGCTTCATAAAACAGGAAAGTCATTTGTTGGACTGAGCATTAAACTATTTAACAAAGTACCACAACGTCTTGTAGAATTACCTTTAAAGTCGTAATTAAAGATTACCTTATGAAGAAAGGTTACTATAAAGTAGAAGATTACTTAAATGACAAGACTCTGTGGACATGAAACACATTTGCTTCTCTGCACATCTACTCTTATGCTTATTTATTGTACTTATTACATATATTATTATTAAGTTGACATTATATTGTTATTAATTTGACATTATATTATTATTAAGTTATTATTGTACAACACAAAATGATTTAAAAAAGGCTATCATATGTACATAACTGTTGAGTTTCTTGCGGCACTTCTTCTCAACAGCAGGCCATTCATTCACGTCGAAGTGCTGGTAGGAAAAAAAGTTTATGACGTGCAAAAGAATTTCTTGGTAAATCAAATTGCAAAATAAATACTTTGACTTTGACTTTGTGATACTTTTTTGTTTGCTGACTAGGACGTTATTAATTAATTTTTTTTCGTGTGTTTTTGTTACAAATTATTGCGTTTTCGGTAAAATTAATTTTAGATTTGGAGCTCGACTCATTTCATACCAACTGGCACACCATTGCCCAAGACCGCGAAAAATGGAAAGAGGGTAGGGAGGCCTTTGCCCTGCAGTGGGACACTATAGGCTCCATTAAACTATTTAACAAGGTACCACAACGTCTTGTAGAATTACCTTTATATAAATTTAAAGTCATAATTAAAGATTACCTTATGAGGAAAGGTTACTATAAAGTAGAAGATTACTTAAATGACAAGACTCTGTGGACATGAAACACATTTGCTTCTCTGCACATCTACTCTTATGCTTATTTATTGTACTTATTACATATATTATTATTAAGTTGACATTATATTGTTATTAATTTGACATTATATTATTATTAAGTTATTTTAGTTGTTATTATTACAACACAAAATGATTTAAAAAAGGCTATCATAATATGTAACTGTTGAGTTTCTTGCGGCACTCTTCTCAACAGCAGGCCATTCATTCACGTCGAAGTGCTGGTAGGAAAAAAAGTTTATGACGTGCAAAAGAATTTTTTGGTAAATCAAATTGCAAAATAAATACTTTGACTTTGACTTTGACTTAATAATAATAATACTAATATTATAAAGAGGAAAGATTTGATTGTTTGTTTGTATTGAATAGGCTAGGCTCCGAAAATACTGAACCGATTTGAATAATTTTTTCATTGTTCGAAAGCTACACTATCCCCGGTGAACACAAGGTACTTCCCAGAAATGTGTGGGGAAGAGGGGATATAGGAAAAAAAAGAAATAATTGATAACTATATAGACTGAGTAAATAGATAGTCAAAATTAATGAAGAAACGTAATAGCAACGACCTCTTCAAAGAATACCTAGCCGGCAGTGTCACAGAAAACGCTAGGAAAAGACCTTCAGAAAAATTCGAAACGCTACATATGTAAAAGAAAAACACTATGGAAAAACACAACTTTTAATTTATAATTACTGTCAAACTTTTGTGGCACTATTGCCAGTGCTACTTTAAAATAACAAAATAACCACGAAGGTTACATCAAATTAATAACCAAGCAGGTTAATATAAATATGTAAGTTTTTAAAAATTTAATGCTGGCTAAATTATTCAGAAAAAATCTATACGCCATTAAAGAAAAAAAAAAAAATTTATTTTTTATTGCTGTCAAATTTCAGAAGCATTGTTGCCAGTGCCTCTTTAAAATAAAGGAGGTCAACGTCTTTTCAAAACTTTTTAATATTCCTTTTAAAAAAAAAATAGCTTTCTATTTGATGCCAGTTACATTGAAAAAACTAAGCAGGTTAAATTAAGCAAATGTTTCATTTGATGCTGGCTAGATTCTTCAGAAAAAAAATCTAAACGCCTTTAAAGAAAAAGGAATCAATTATTTTCTTTTTATTACTGTCAAAATGGAAATTATGCTGCTAGCGTTTTTAATGATCCAAAAAAGGTTGCATGTTATTTGAAAAGAATGATAATGAAATACAAAAAAAATATAATCGACTACATACTAAAATAATCACAAAATAAACAGAATAAATATTTGGTCATCGAAACTACTGAACCGATTTGAAAAATTCTTTCATTGTTGGAAAGCTAAACTATTCTCGACATAAGGTACTTTTTATCCCGGAAATGCGGGGGGAAGGGAGGGGACATTTGAAAAAAGAAATTACGCGCGGGTGAAACCGTGGAGGCGGCCGCTAGGAACATTATTATTTTACATTTAGGACCAATGTTTGCCTGAAATTGGAAAGCTTTGTCGTAAAGTCAATTGTCTCTCTTTGAGTGTCAAGAAAAAACGGGGGAGTTGAGTGGGTAGTTCCAACATTCACCTCCGAACAAAAATAGTCAGACGATTAGTGATTATATTTAAATTCTACACATATCAGTCAGTTTCTTACATGTTATTCTCATATTTACACTATTGCTGAGCTCACATGAATTATAAGCAAAATCCGCGCGAGTTCCACAAGTAACGTTTCTGCATCAACGTACGTGCATCCAATTTCACAGGCTGACTGTGAGCGGAAGGCTGCAGAATGGAAGCCAAAAAACTACGCCCAATAGACTTGATTCAGTTGGGATATGGGCTGAGCCTTCTACGTTTCTCATTTGCAGACAATGAAAACGATAACTGGAAAAAGGAAGAAACTGAGGAGAGAAAAATAGGACATGTGGTGCTCCGGATTTTGAGCAGTGCGGCTAGTTCGAGATTTGGTTTGGTTGTGTTGTGATACTTTTTTGTTTGCTGACTAGGACGTTAAAAATTTTTTCGTGTGTCTTTGTTACAAATTATTGCGTTTTCGGTTAAATTAATTTTAGATTTTTTTTTGCACTGGTAAAGCTTTTGAGCATAATATTCATTCAGGACATTTCAGAACCCTAATCCATTCCTAAATGTTTAATAAGCTATAAAGCAAGAGCTTAAAGTGTTTTCGTGACCTACGTACTAAAAAAATTAATATTTTATAAATATTCATTTGTGCATGTGTCATTTCTGTAAAAGTAATTTCTTTCTTACTGTTTTACTTCTTTCCCAGTTTATCTTCAATTATTTTGTCTTATGGAAGTGTAGCTACACTGAATCCGATTTTCCAGTGTCGATTCTTTTTTGTGTATCTCCTTTTTTAACTGTCATAGAAGTGCATATAGAAGCCTCACCTGAATCAGATTTAACAGAGTGGATTCATTTCGTACATGTACGAATATGGAGTCCGGCAGTATTTCTGCATGTAAATGCGCAGATAGTGGCGCTCAGACACCGAGACCGCACGCGCGCAAATGTCTATGCATACAAATTAGTCGCGTGCGGTGTGCAGTGCGCCATGAGCTGTGGACACGGACATTTTGGGACTGGACTATAGATACGAAATAGTGTACACTGTTGGGTCGGCTGTCGGAGAATTAAAGGTATATTGATTTTACGAACGTAACTTGACGTAATAATTTAGGGCTAGATTCCCCACTAACAGATAATAATGATGACGTTGCTGATCTGGTTTTGAAAATGCACAAAAGATATAGCATTTAACTTATCACGAAGATAAATTATCACGAAATGATTTGTCAGTGGTGAAACTGGTCCTTGCTGTGTTTTCTTTTGTTCAACATAAGCACCTAAATAAATTACTTTCTTTCAATTTTCAAGGTTTTTAGAAGTATCTAGTACTAGAAGTAAATCTATATTCAATACTAATATTATAAAGAGGAATGTTTGTTTGTATTGAATTTGCTCCGAAACTACTTAACCGATTTGAACAATTCATTAATTGTAAGAAAGCTACACTATCCCCTGGAGACATAGGGTACTTTTGATCCCGGAAATGTGGGGAAAGGGGAGGATATTTAAAAAAGAAATTACGCGCGGGTGAAACCGCGGGCGGAAAGATTCCACTGTATATAGATATGTAGTACATATTAAGTAACTTGCAACTGTTGAACGTGTACTAATTAAGAGCAGAGAAGCATAAAAGTAATTCTCGCAACACGTAGAACATGTTTTAAAGAATATTTGGTGCTTACCACTAAATTAAAAAAGGCTGTGTAGACGTTCTAGCGCAGTAATTGGATGCAGTTTTCTAGCTTTCATTGTTAACATCTGTTTCGCAGTCTTCCGTGAAATGAACTAAGTTTTTCATATTAACACTGCATGGCTCCATTTCGTAAGTGGTAAAGTGAAGCCTAATTCGAAGAAGTAATGAAAGTCACTTATTTTATACTCATTGTATAGCCTGACTATTAAAATAAAAAACCTCGCCATATTGCGGAAAAATATTGGAACTAATTTATTCAAGTGGCAACAATCAAATAAAAAGACAATAAGATGTCATTCATTATATTGCTGTCTGTCAAAGTCTGATGTCAACCATGCCTTGTTATTTCTTCTTATTTGTGAGTATAACCATAGCAACCAAAAGTTGCTACAACCATAGCTAATGTGGCGTCTCCAGAGCAGGTTTTTTATTTTCTTTATCAGGCTTTAAAATAAGCTAACCTCAGGAGGCGTTCTAGAAGTAAGGATTATGAGTATAATCGTTTCCTCGAAGCAAACAAAAGGAGACGAGTTTACTATAAATGTCCCGCCTAATTACTAAGTCCTCCAGACACTTAAGGACGTTTGCTATTTTCTAACGATCGCACTCTCATGGTCCTAATAATATTGTCATACGGAGGCGTTCACGTTTCTGTACCTTTAAAAGCGTTTGGCCTAGTCACCAGCGCTATAAGAAACTACTTTTAAATACAGTCGAAATATATGAAATAACTGTGCTATTTTTAACCGACTTCAAAAAAGGAGGAGGTTCTATGTTCGACTGTATGTATTTTTTTTTTTTTTTTTTTTTTTTTTTTTTTTTATGTATGTCCGTCGATTTCTCCGTCAATTGTGAACCGATTTAAATAATTATTTTTTTATTTGAAAGTGCATAGTTCCGAGGTGGTCCCATTGTCACCATGTCAGGATCTGATGATGGGATCCCGGGAAAATCAAGGGCAAACCTCAAATTTTATAGGCGCACACTACGCGTTACTTGTTTTTTCTTAAGCCATTTAAGTTTTTGCGTCCTGTAGACATCACTTTATTTATGTTGATGAGCTGATGATGGAAGGTACAACTCCTTAACGGTTAGGAGTTAGGGGATAATTCTTTCAGTATTGTAAGAATATGTGGACCGTTATTTGTATTTCATGTACTTTTGCAGCTAAGCTGATGATGGAAGGTACAACTCCTTAACGGTTAGGAGTTAGGGGATAATTATTTCAGTGTTGCAGGAATATGTGGACCGTTAGTTGTATTTCATGTACTTTTGCAGCTAAGCTGATGATGGAAGGTACAACTATGATGATGGAAGCTAAAGGGTACGACTTCTTAATTCTTATGTCCCTCTTGCGGGCTGCATCTTTAGTTGGTCTACTGAATGGTGCTGAACACTTAATGAATACCTAATATTGTCAAATAATACAATTCTACTATTTTACTCGTGTTTTCGTTATCAATATTATGAGAGAGTTTTACTCACTCCTACGTATTATTCACACTAAAAATAGAAAAATAAACAAACTTTTTAAAAAAAAAATTAAACCGACTTCAAAAAAAAAACAAAAAAAAAACTACCTTAAAACACTGAAAAGCAAAAAATAATTTTAATAAGACATTCATCAAATGCGCTTATTGTCTAAGCCTATTAATAACATTAAATTGTATTTACGTGCTAGGTAGGTACCTACTAATCTGTTTGAAGTCGGTGCCAAGCCAAAGGTAATGAAAAATGATACATACCTAATAATTTATGTATTAATACAGGGTTACAAATAATCCGCGGACGTAGGTACGTAGTCTGGGTACCTACTATTTGGCTTGGCACCGACTTCAAACAGATTAGTAGGTACCTACCTAGCACGTAAATACAATTTAATGTTATTAATAGGCTTAGACAATAAGCGCATTTGATGAATGTCTTATTAAAATTATTTTTTGCTTTTCAGTGTTTTAAGGTAGTTTTTTTTTTGTTTTTTTTTTGAAGTCGGTTTAATTTTTTTTTTATTAATTATACCAATTATGCACAGCTGAAAATTTTAAAAATGAGTATTTTGTGAGCAGCGTTCTTGAGAAATAAACTCGGCTCGCATGATCGTCCTGCGATCCTTGTGAAAAGCAAGCGCGTCAAGACGAGTCGTCGAGAACTATCGAGCGCTCTTCACTTCACTAGTACTTTGAGCGCTTTTATTTTTAACTAGCCTTCGCGTAATTATTTTTTTCAAATCAGTTCAGTAGTTTCGGAGCCTATTCAATACAAACAAACAAACAAAAAAACAAATAATCAAATCTTTCCTCTTTTATTGATAAACAAAATTAAAAAGGAAAAACTTCGCTTTTCATCGTTGTCTGTAATAAAAGAAGCAATAAAAACAAATAATAACTTTGATTAAAAATAGTCTTAACCAAAGGATAATGAGAATTTGCTATGCTATGTTTTCTCAAGACTACATCTTTTTTAGGGTTCCGTAGCCAAATGGCAAAAAACGGAACCCTTATGGATTCGTCATGTCTGTCTGTCTGTCTGTCCGTCCGTATGTCACAGCCACTTTTAACCGAAACTATAAGAGCTATACTGTTGAAAATTAGTAAATAGATGTATTCTGTGAACCGCATTAAGATTTTCATACAAAAATAGAAAAATAATAATAAATTTTGGGGGCTCTCCATACTTAGAACTGAAACTCCAAAAATTTTTTTTCATCCAATCCTTACGTGTGGGGTATCTATGGATAGGTCTTTTAAAATGATAATAAGGTTTCTTATATCATTTTTTTCTAAACTGAATAGTTTGCGCGAGAGACACTTCCAAAGTGGTAAAATGTTGGTCCCCCCCCGTTACTTCTAAAATAAGAGAACGATAAATCTAAAAAAAATATATGATGTATATTATTATGAAAACTTCCATTGAAAATTGGTTTGAATGAGATCAAGTAATTAGTTTATAAATTTTTGGGGCTTCCCATACTTAGAACTGAAACTCAAAAAATTTTTTTCTTCAAACCCTTACGTGTGGGGTATCTATAGATAGGTCTTTAAAAATGATAATAAGGTTTCTTATATCATTTTTTTCTAAACGGAATAGTTTGCGCGAGAGACACTTCTAAAGTGGTAAAATGTTGGTCACACCCCTCTAACTTCTAAAATTAGAGAACGATAAAACTAAAAAATATATATGATGTACATTACCATGCAAACTTCCATTGAAAATTGGTTTGAACGAGATCAAGTAATTAGTTTTTTTTTAAAACGTCATAAATCGTAAACCGCAATTTTCCTCTCATTCAATCAACTCAAATATAAAAACGTCGATCAAACTTACAAAGAACTACAAGAACTTTTATATTATGATGATACTTGCTGCTACGGAACCCTTCATGGACGAGTCCGACTCGCACTTGGCCGGTTTTTTAACCTTTTCGTTAACTTTTCCTTGACTCACATTTTTGCCACAAATAAAAAAACATCGACATTCTTTCGTTTAATAGTAGTTTCTTATATTGGACATTGAAATAAAACAAAGTCAAACTAAACAGCAGCGTGACCGTCCTGCGACTTGCCAGATCCAAAAGAGAACGGGCGAGTCGAGACGAGCTGTCGGGACGTGTGCTCACCTCGTTCACTATCGAGCACTTCACTACTCTTGCGAGCACTTTCAGCTTTTAACGAAACGGTTCTGGCATCCTTAATGTCGTGCACGTTTACGGAACACGATTTTTTTAATTGCTTTCTCTAGTAAGTATATTTTTTTAGGCACTGTTTTTAAGATAATACTAAGGTATTATCTATTAGTAAACTATAAGTATTTTACTATGCTTAAAGCTTTATTTAGTCAATCCTTGGCATAGATGGTAGGATTGTTATAAAATACTAGCTGACCAGGTGAACTTCGTATCACTTCGTTTTTGATTTATTCATTTGTTAAATCTTAGCGCTATCCCAGAAATCGAACTGCCAGCAGTACTTAGCTAAGAGCAATGTTTATTTACTTTCCATCTCATTTATGTACAAAATTATTTCTAATATACATACATTGCTCTGGTTGTACGAGAGTTAGCAAATTAACTGTTTTTGTGTCTTAGGTGCAGTTTTACGATATCAAGTTAAAATATATGTATATCAAATCAATATACTAGGCTAGCCCATTGAACTAGCTTGTGAAGAGTCAGCTCGGTACTGCAACTTGTTTGCCGACTGCATCCAATTTAAACTTGCGCTCGACTCGCATGAGCGGGCAATGCGCCCCCGATATTGCAAGTCAGCGAAAAGTGCACGTGTAAACATTGGCTTCGAGACTCGTCACTCGCACGTCACTGAGACAGCTAATCCGATATTCGATCCTGCGTCGCGCTAGTAGAGTTATTCTCTCGGCTATCATACATAATTATATTATACAACACACCAAGACGGTACATTGGGCCGTGGTCCCCGAGCACAGACACCCAGCTCGGAGGAAGATCTTCCCTTTCTATGACGTCATGATAAGTGACCTTCATACGTCACACACACAAATGATTGTACCGTGGGATAAAATATTTGCAGAATTTTTTGTGAACGAATGAGTGTAAAGATGACTTGATTTCAATGATGGAGGGATTTGGCTGGTAGTGGGACATTAAATAGGCTATAGGCATAAAATAACTTTTTACTAACTTTAAGGTACTATTATTCTGTGCTTTAAACACAATTCAGTAGCACTACTACGAGTACCTAATCAGTTAATCAATTTTAATGTTGATTCAGCAAACACAAGTAAATAATAAATAGAAAGCCCGTTTAATACCACTGTAATAAAACTAATTTCCGTCCAAATTATATTAGAACGCTTCTATCACAATTCCCAGTAAAGAGCTACCCTGTTAGCAAACTTCCTCCAGCAAATATTGGAATACGCTAGTATTATTGTTCTCGGCACAAATAGGTAGTTAATAGAGACAATTTCTACGTAAGTATGACGCACAAAGACAATACGCTTCTGTGGCTATGCCTCCATATTTCTGGATAGCGAACTAACTGAACCATCCAGCTTGGCAAAGCCTTTGGGATAGGGTTGCCACAAATATCATTTTGTGGTTTTAAATATATATAAATATTAAGCAATATCATATCCGACTCGAAAATACATAACCAAAAATATGTATTCATACGTACTAATGTAATAAAATTAAATCGGAAAGAAGGTTTGTCTGTCTGTATGTTATGCTTCACGCCTAAACCACAAACTGATTATAACAAATTTTGGTAAAGATTTGAACTAAAAGGACATAGGATACCTCTTATCCCGGAATAATGGTCAGTTATCATATGATTACAGAAGTAAAAATGTTTTGTTTGTCCTTCTTTCTCTTTGTAATGAGCAACGGATCAACACGAGTTCGAGGATAGTTTGGAAACTAGGAAGTGCATGAAATAGGCTATTTAAATTTTTATTCAGAAAAATATCAAGTCCTGCAAACTTTTACTTAACCAAATGTTTCCAAAAATTGATTGAATGAAGCCTGTCTTTTTCAAACGTGTGGGCAACATTTATGACTGGGTACTGCATTTTACTACGTAAAAGTAGAGCACAGAGCGAAAACAGAAGGTTTACCGTTTCCTTTTTCCCTTTTCTTTCAAACGTACCTGCTTCTTTCCTTTGCTCAGACAATACCTTCCCATGGAGAGTCACCCCTACTGCATTACATTGTTCGAATATCCTTTGTTGTCCATTTGCGCATTGTTCATAGTCCACCGTTCATTACAAGCCACCCCAGGTAGGCACCGCCTTATTACAAAGGGATAAAGCACAAAGTCTCATCCATTAATGATTATCTGTCATTAGGGCGGGATTCGTGTTTGTACGTAGATCATAACTTCATCTGGGGGAGTGGTATGTTAGAGGGCTCGTTTGGATAACGGTTTCATTTAGAGAGAAATTTATTTAATCTGTATAAATATAATGTTATTTATAATATTGACTGATTCGATGGTAATTTCAACACTGCCTAGTACCGGGTGTCGTGGGTTCGAAGAGCAGTGCTACTACAATGGCACTTAAAATATCTAAAAGAGTCACATAAATCTGGACTACTTTGTCCCACAACCCAACTTCCCCAGTTTCCCTTCAGACCCGAGAAAGACAAGCTATAGGCCGCAAACGAGCCAGCAGGTCGCCTGATGATAAGCAATCACCGCCGCCCATTGACATCTGCAACACCAGAGATCGCTGATGCGTTGCCGGCCTTTTAAGGGCCTTCGGCACTCTCACAAACCAGACGAAACACAATAATAGTCACTATTATTTCACGCTGGTGTTATATGAGAGGGTGGTACTTCCCCGGACGAGCCGGCCCATTCATGATTCCTCACCATATTAACTAGTATATTCTAACTATTATTATAGTCTGGGGTAAGGTTCGCTTGAGTCCATGCAGGATACCAGATCTACCCACAAAGCAGTCATGTTGTTGGCAATTTTGGCAAAGCCATGTAACACACCCGACGCCTGCTACTAACTGCTGAAGCATTGTGCACGCAGGGAAGCAATCTGTGCCAAATATGAGCCGCTAAGTGGCCAATATGTGAATGGGAACATGGGATGTGGAAGGGAAGCATGGCTAGTCTTTTTTTTCATCAGTAAAACTGCAATTTAAAGATCGTGTTTTTTGCATTGAGCTATACAGTACATAATATTTCAATGGTTTATTGCATAAAAATAAAATTAATTATCAATGTAAAAAATCGCTTGGGTGTGTTACAAGTGTCCATAGGCGACGGTAGGCTTAGCGCCACACTTGTGGTATAAAAAAGTAATAAAAAATTAAATGATGTAAGTACTAAATATAACGAGATAGAGAACAAATAAAAATGCGCATGACATGGCCTTGCGTGTGATTCGAAGTTCGAACCTATGACCCATATCGCATAGGGCAAGGTCAGTACCGAATGTACCATCAAGTCTAACAAGTATGAATAATAAAGGGGGTTTGCCCAACCTTTAGTAAGTAGGGCTGCCATGTTTGAATATCTGGCAGGATACGCTACGCATAACAGTATTTCCCTCCGAGTAAAAAATAAATATAAATTCAGTCAACAATATTTTCTTTATTCACAATTGCGTTAGCAATTTCATGTCGCTTGCAATTTGGAATCAAATTAATTTTACTCTGTTTTAATTTTGTGCCCTGCTCAATAATTAACGCTGATTTAATTAAAATCAGTGGATTGGTAAAATGTTCATACATAATGATGAATGTTTCACATGCCTTTCATCGTTTATTAAACCGTTCCCATAATTATGAGACCGAGGCTGGTTATGTAGATGTTTTGTATGCTTTCCATAATAAAATAATTTATTTTAAAATTTAATGTATTCAATTACTGGATTCAATTCTCGATTCGGAATGTCGCTCTACCGAAAAAAAAACCGGTAAGAAACACAAACTAAAAGAGTAAATATTGTTACTCTTTAAAATCGCCAATATAGTTACATCATTTATCATTATAATCTCCATTAATTTTGTACAACGGTCGGGCAAGTTTACAAATAAAATTTATTTGTGTACCCTCGCAGATAACTACATCGATACATAATTTCCGAAATACTATAATTTAAAGGGTTTGCAACAAATCAAGTGACCCTCGTCCAGGTGCCGGGAAGAGGCCAGATTGCGATATTCTACTGACCGAAATGTGTGCACAGGGCAAATCGAATGAGAGCATGGTCAATAGATGATGGTGGCAAAACAAAGGGCGCGCGGAAGATACGATATTTCAAGCTGCTCTGTACTAAAGTGTTTTTTGTATCATTTTATTCATCAATAGGTACCTACATTGTGTTAAAATACATGATATGTGCGCCAAATATTTTCTGGAGCACGATTTTTTATTATTCTTACACAAGTGCAATAACAACGCTTTTCACAAACGAGTTTGTAATAAAAAAACTCGGGAAAGTTTTGATCGAAATATTGTAACCAATTTAAGCGACCTGGGAACTGGAGGACCGACAGATGAACAAAGCATCATGTAGTGTAAGATGATAAAATCACATAAATGTGTACACAGAGCAAATTGAATGAGAACGTGGTCGGTGGACGCTGGCGGCAAAACAAAGGTCTGCGAAGGGCGGTCGGCTTCCGCCGTATCGAGTATAGCCGCCCGCCCTGTCGCCGCGCAGAATACGCCGACGCAGATGCGACACTCGATAATTGTCTTTATTCATAGACATATTTTTGCTAAATTATTTTTTTATAAATGTTAAAAAAAGTTTACCGTAGATTGAATAGCTTTTCTAAATCATTATTAGAGCATCCTAAAATTACACACGGTCCTTAACTAAGGCATAAATAGTAGAAATATATTAAGATAACCTGTATTTTAGGCAAAAAAAAACACAGTGTAACACCAGTGATGATGATGTCCTTCTCGACGTATCCGCCGACGGCGACACTCAGCCTATATATTGTCTCTGGTGTGCCTGAATGTAGCTCGCAAACGAAAGTTGTTGATAGGGAAAACTAAGGCTTGATGTTTGGATGAAGGTGTGCTTGTTAGATAGAATCCTTTATTTATTTATTTAGGTCTGCTAACAAAGAACATCACAGAAAATCAATCGGCCGTAAAATTGAAATATTGGTGACTGACTGACTGACTGATATAATTATATATCTATCAACGCACGTCACAAACCACTGGACGGATCGGGCTGAAATTTGACATATTGCAGGTAGATGTTATGACGTAGGCATCCGCTAAGAAAGGATTTTGATCAATTCTCACGGGAACGGGAACCACGCGGGTGAAACCGCGGGCGGCCGCTAGTAAATCTGGGGGCACGGTAGTGCCCCCGCCAAGTCGAGCGCGAAGCAAACACTGCCGTACCATCCTTTACTGGAACCATTTCGCCGCATTTTCAGGCCCCTATTTGAGAACCTCTGGATAAGACCAGAACGCAGAAATTTTCGTCATTTAATAAGCTATAATCACATACTTAAAATACAAAATTTCAAGGCTGTAAGTGATTTAGTTCCGAAGTTAAGCGAAAGCAAAGTTTCGCATTTATGACAGACACTCACTGACTCACTCACTGATGATCATCATAATAGAACTAGTACTTCCCATAAACTCAGAGAGCTGAAATTTGGTACAGAGTTAGGGTTTAATGGCCACATAAAGGGAAAACTAAAAAAACTAGTATATTCGAAGATCTGGAGTACCTGGTGACCCTGATTAGAAAACACAAGAGCCCAACCAAACTATTAGAGATCGACATATACCGCCTTTACAAAAAATACTCAACTTAGTGAGCCGCTTTATTTGGTGGTGGTGGGGGGATGGTAGGGGGAGGGGGGATAAGGGGAGGGGATGGGGGGAGGGGGTTGGGAGGGAAGGGGGATGGGAAGGGGGATGGGAGGGTGAAGGGAGATGGAAGGGGGGATGGGAGGGGGAAGGGGATGGGAGGGGTAGGTGAGGGGTGGGGATAGTATATGGGAGGGGGAGTAGGGTGGGTGGGAGGGGAAAGGGGGATGGGAGGGGCGATGGGAGGGGGAAGGGAGATGGGAGGGGGGAAAGGAGGGGGAAAGGAGATGAGAGGAGGGATGGGAGGGGGATGGGAATGGGTGGGTGGATGAGGATATTAATGGGAGGGGGAGGTGGGGGGGATGGGGATACCTTAGTAGTACCTAGTACCTTATCAATCCTACCCACATGAAATTTGGCACAGGTAATAGTTTATAACGTGGAACAGGACATAGGCCAAAAAAATCTCACGGGAAACGTCTCATTCCCGCGGGAATAACCATTATGAAACGGCTGAACGGATTCAAATGAAATTTGGCACATGTATAGTTTATAACCTGGAATAGGGCATTGGCTTTTAAATTCTAACGGGAAACGTCTCATTCCAAATAGATACAAAATAAATCAATATGCCCACGTTCCTACAAAAAGAAGTGAAATCTCACCGAAAACATTCTGTAAAAAACTAGCCAAGTCTCGATAAAGCTGCTTGTTTATCTCTAAAAAGTAATGAAATCTAGACATAGTCGTGCCAAGTCTAAGGTTCCTTACTGCGATTTCTTTATTATTATAGTTAATGTTGTGTGACTTGGCCGTTGAAGGGTACACAAGGGTACAAAACCAGGTGCTCCATTACTCCATTGCACCAATCTGTCATTGTTTACATGTAATGTTATATCTGTTGTAACTACCTATGTTTGTTAAGCGAGATAATAGCCCATACTGGTATTGGTAATTGGACGCTAGTGTCTCATTTGGCCCTTCGAAGTTGAGTTGCAGGTCCGTTTGGCCGTCTGGCCCCTCAACGGCCAAGTCACACAACATTAACTATAATAATAAAGAAATCGCAGTAAGGAACCTTAGACTTGGCACGACTATGTCTAGATTTCATTACTTTTTAGAGATAAACAAGCAGCTTTATCGAGACTTGGCTAGTTTTTTACAGAATGTTTTTGGTGAGATACATATTACTACCACATACTTGCTCCGCATGTCTTAATAAAGTGACAGGTCGCGACAGATACACTTTCCCAGTCTCTCCAACACCCCTCTGTATCGGTGAAATCTTTCAGGTTTCGCGTACCGTTCGCAAGGGCGGCGCGGCGCAAGCTTGGTCAGTGCCCCGCGCGCCGCGATCCCGCCTGCCCGTCTCGCACTCGAGCGAACCACCGGACTTTACCTTCTATCACCTAGGAATTAAAGTACAATGTTGTATTTTTAACTGCGACCAAGTCTGTGCTTTTGAAAAGGATTTTTATCGATATTCTGCTAGGAATGAGGAGAGGTCTAGGTTAGGTGCGGAGCGTCGTAAATAAAAGGTGAGTGGAATTAAGTTCGTTTTTAATGGTTGTGTTTATATTTATTGCATGTTTTGTGTAGTTAATGGTTATTTGAACATTTTTATTATCTTCTTTTAGTTTTATTTTGGTTCAGAAAACAAGAGAACGTTTAGACATCTACGCTGGTGCTGCGTGACGGAGGTTCAGTTTGTTGCGGAAAATAACAATTTTTTTTATGTTTGGCCCTTGGTAAAAATATTATACTAGATATTATCTTCAATTATGTATTGAAATAAAGCGGCCATAAACAGTTAATTTATATGGACAGCAAATATTTTCTGAATGGTGACATATCGTTTATTTTTCTTTGATGATATAAAATGTGATGTGGCGTTTTGAAATCCAGGCATGGTTTCTTTTTTATATCTTTAAGATATAATAATTTTATCATGTGGTAAAATCCAAAAATCAAAATATTTTATTGCTTTCGTTATAGGTTTACAAAGGGTAGGTCGAATTACCATAAAATTATAGAAGAATACAAAAACGAGTATAAAATCGGGAATAAAAAGTATTTACGCCTATTTTAAAAATTATTCAGGTGACTTCCTTAAGTAACCTTACTTTGAAAAGAATAAAATAAACATTATACGTCTACTACTCGTAAATTTATAGGTTGATTAGATCATGTATGTGTGTATTTTTCATCGACGCTTGAAAATTTCAAAGGTCAATTTTAATTGAAATCTGAAACAAGTTTGGTAATTGAAATACAAACCGATATCAACTTGAAATTGTTTTGCTAACAAATATAGTCGGTGTTGTGGTATTATGATGATACGCAGTTCGATTAATACGAAATCGTGAATTTTAATTGGGTTTTTATCGACTGTTACGTAGCTATAGGTGCAAACATTGTTAGTACGATTAAAACGATTTCTTTAGTTATGCTTACACTATATTTTGGGGAAAACACGTTTAATATTTATGATATTTACCACAAATGTGCTAAAAATATAAGCGTTTATTTCTACTCCTCTATGTTTTGCCAAATCTGATTATAAAATCATCCATTGGTTTCGTTTTCACGCATAAATTACTAAACAGATTTTCATGTAATTAATCATCATGTAGACTAGATAGATCATTGTGCCATGTGAAAAGACAAAGACTGCTTTTTATATCGAGATAATGCTCAATCCACAGAGTTGAATGGACATCTCTGTGGCTCAATCCCATGGATAACACCAATAAAACAGTTTTTGTTTGTCCTTCTTTTACGTCGTAACGGAGCAAAGATCGACGTGATTTTTAGAAAAGGGATAGTTTCCGATCTGGGGAGTGACGGACGTAAGATACATTTTAACTCGAAAAATATTTTTTTTATACCACCGCAGCGGTGTTTCCAAACCAATACGACATGAAAACCTTCAAAAAGCGAGCCAACGCGCCTGCGACCCCAAGGAGGTCTCGGGTACCTATGGGCGGCGGTGATCACTTATAATCAGGTGACCTACTTGCTCGTTTGCCCCCCTATAATATAAAAAAAAAACACGTCAGTTGGCAGACAGGCTCGCAGCCCACCTGATGGTAAGCGGTCACTGCGGCCAATTCTATTGAGGGACACTTCACCAGCAAGCGTCGCTCAATGTGCTGCCAGACTTAAGGCTCATCTGATCTTCCAGCCATTGATTTCAAGTGTACTGGCTCCCACATTAATATTGCCGGAACACAACCAGAGCTGTTATGCCGGCAGATTTCACCTGTGGGGGTGGTAGCTAGCCAGTCGGACTCTGAAAAAGCCCTACCACCAACCAGACCCAAGGTGGGAATCGAACCCACGACCTCCGAGTTTTATACCCAAGCGGCATAGCCACTGTTCCGCGGAGTTGGTTAAAAATCAAATATCACGTTCCAGCGGGATAATGTATTATAGTAAAAATATAGGCCGGGGGTGGAAGGTTATTTTATAATTCTATTAACTGGCTGCGGAGAAATACCGTTTAATGGTAAAAGCAAGCGGCAGCGGTGGCGCACGGCTCATTAGGAACGAATCCAATTATCACGCCTCTTAAGTTTTCTTATCAATTAACAATCAATGCTTTGTCGGCGGATGTCGGAGAGACAGACTACGCGTCCAACTCTGTTATTTTTCAAAACTATTTTCCCACGAAGAAGGACCTTAGTAATTTTTTAAACAACTTTTTTCTCTTTCTCGTTCTTTGAAAACGGCTTTATTCAACAATAAAAAAAGTCTTAATAAAAGATCGATCTTCTTAAACTCAATTATTCGCAATGGGTTACGGTATATCGAGCTAAATAATTATTATTTTAGCCCTTAAAAAGTACAGCTTACTACGGATGCCAGACAACGGAAAGACAGCCCTTTTTTTCTCTTTTTGTACATGTAATGGCATTAGGCTGATGGGAAATAAGGATATTATGCGCGGATCGAAAAAACACCGTATCTTATTTTTTATTAGGACACTTTTATTTCTACGATGACCACTGTCGATTTTCGATGTCGATTTTTAGAATCATCTCAATGGTTTAGCGCTAAACATTCAAATAATCAATACATATTTTTAATAAAATTTATTTCTTTAGAAAGAAAGAAATAAAAGAGCTACATTCATCCTCACGAACTAACTTTATTAAAATATATAATATGTTCTACTTATTTGACTAACCGTAAAATGCAGCAACGTATGAAAGTAGATTAAATTGACTTCACCCACTAAATCTGCACAAAATAACAACAAACGAAACTCACGTCAACACTTCAACAAATCTGACCTAGTTTCTCACAAAAGAAAACTTAACCTGATGAAGTTGTTCATCCCAAAAAAAAACCTTAGCTTTTCGCCGATTTCATTTGACGTTACGTCTTAAGAATGGGCGTTTAGCAAAGAAATGTCATGACGTATTCAGAAAAAGGCCGGTTGGGTCATGAATGGAGGCAAGCTCATCCGGAAATTAAACTCGGGTAGGGATGCCACACGTCCCTTCTAGGGTATGACATGAATTTACAATTTGACCCGGCAAATGTAAAATTACAACTCGACTACGAATGACCTTTGAAGTATGACTAGCTAGCTACCTTTAGGAATGACTAATAAACGATTTCTTTCTTCAGCTAGCGTATTTGGTAATGACCCTGTCCTGTTTGCCTGTGGTCCAGGATGCGGTTCCTATCGCGAACAAGCATTTATGTGATGAAAATTTGTGTATGCATTTAAGTATATATGCAGTACCTTCGTTGATTCTGATAGGCTTAGGTTTAAGCAACCACCAGATATAATGAAATATAACGCCCAAAAAATCCTAAGTAACTACTTACCAGAATTTAATCCCCATTTTATTATGAAATGATCACCAATAAAAGTTAAGTCTGCTAACCTAAAAAACGTAAGTATCGTCAGAATAATCGCTGAGCTACCCAAAAAGGCCACGCGTGCACCAAATTTGTACTCGCATTGTATTTAAAAATTTCATCCAAATATGTTACATATTTTTATCCTAATAAATTAAAGTAATGCTTACAAAAATCATTGTATACCCAAAAAATACAAATGAAGTTCTAAAGATTTACCGATACTACCTATATACCATTTGACGATTGATAGTAAATAAACAAAATCTTTTTCTCTCTGTCCCGACCAAGTAAAATGGGTGGAATTCAGTTCTGCCACTCGCCGGCCGCTACCGCGGCACGCTCGCTACGCTCGCTCGGCTCGTGCGTTTAGTGGTCGCAGTTCTAACCTAACCTAACACAAATCTTATCAATCAATTTAATATAATTGGATATATGAATACATTTTATGGCAAACGTAATGATATATTTGGGTAAGAATGACACAAAACTTTGCTAGTTAAAATTTGGTGCACGCGTGGCCTTTTTGGGTTACGAAAAGTTTTTGTAGTGCAGGCATGACTTAAATAGCCCGAAATATTTTGGTACAGGTTTCGTTTATTTGTACATATTATATTTATTTTGGATAAGGCTGTTTGGGTAACGATTGTGTTTTTTGGTGGTCATTTAATTTGTTCCCATTCTGATACAAGTTACGTTGAAGGATTTTTCATTAATTATTATATGTTCGAGTCTTTGAATTCAAGTGTACTGGCTCCTATCTGGCTTTTACTGCTGAAGCAAGGTGTTGATATACCAAAAACAATAATCTTTTTAATCAATTTAAAATGTAATTTGTCAGCTGACAACCCTCTTCAAAGCAAAGAGGGTTGGCAAACACATTGTATAATTCCACTGTTGGGCGGCCTGTGTTTGGAGAACGTCTTTAATTGCCTCCTTCCTTAATAAATAGCCCCCCACATTCGGGGGATACATACATACATTTGTTATGATAAAGGAAGTTTGTTAGAGGGCCCTTTGAAATCCCACGTGCTTGTACATTTTTGAAATTGGTAACAACCAATACGAGCCCTCCCATTATTTTGTAGCTTTTAGAAGATTTTATGTTTCGCGTAAACTCTTATACTCGTAATTAAATTTGAGTACCCCTTGGGAAGGGGTTTCGTATTGCCAAAGGTTATCGGATTCCTAATCGGTAAGAATTTATTTATAGATTTACTTACTCCGGGCGCAGGTACATAATATCGGAAAATGATTTTCCTTAAGTGCTTGAGTACTTAGAAGTTTTATTCCGCATACGACACGACTACTTTTCTTTTGTGAAATAATTCGTGAACCTTTTGCTAACAAACGTTAACTGATAAATATTTTGTCGACAACAATCCAGTTTTTAAATCATTTATGTTTTATAATAATAATGAAAAAAAAAACAAAAAAAAACTAAATTGGCGCGCTTGTCAAATATGGATTGGTCACAAACCCGAGCTGTGTTCGAAATCCGACACAAATTTTGCCCGAACCGGGAATTAAATCCGGGATCTCGAGATCACGGCACGGTACTTCAACAAGTAGACCATCGTCTCACCAATTTATATTATTTTATTTCTCTGAAATCCGAGTTATAAATACATTACTCGTGTCCTCGCTCGGCCCTGTCTTGGCTAAGAGGTTTCGCAAACAGATTGTTAAGACTGTGTTTGAAGAACATGTTTAATTGGCCTCCTCCCTCGCATTCGGCACATAGCAACGTTCATGAAGTAGGTACTCCTGAGTTTTATGAGTCTTTGATGTCGCTCACATCGAATTTAACTGAAAACCATATATTTCAGAGGCCTTCAGTGTTTTTATTTTCCGGTTTTGCGTAAAATTCTTTAACATTTTTATGTTTTTTTTATACTACTACGTAGTATGTATTCTGTGTTACGTAATATTGGTTAGCCATCATTAATAAACTTTTTCAAGAAATAGTGCTCGATACGCTGTTTTGCTGTGGGGTCCATTGATTTTTCGTGCCTTTAATGCCAAGTGTGGTACTGGCTCAGAAAATATGCCAAAAAGTTATAATGAACTTACTCCATTTTGTGTTGTACCTACTTAAATATAAAACACTGCAATAATGAATGACGTGTTATTAAACTATTTTCTCAGCCATTAACTAGAAAAGTTAAATATACCTTAATACCTGTCGCGTCCCTTGCCATTGTTTATGGATAAGTTTGAAGCAACTGTGCCATTATGATGTAATATTAAGCGAGTAATGCGCGCACAGCCGGAGCCCGCCATTAGGACATAACTGAATTAGCAGGACCCGCGCTGCTCAGAGGAAACATTTATGGAGAATTTATGTTGCTACAAATATTGTGTTTAGTTAAATTGAACTGATTGTTGATTTATCGATTGGGTCAGTTAGACTGGAGTAGTTATGATAAAAAATTAAAAATGTTTATGGCACAGGACTTTTTAGAAATTTCCTTTTTAAACGAAACTATACCTAAATAAAAACTTATAAATATAATGTCAATTGCTTACGGCAATTTAAACGTCTGTTAGTAAATTAATGACCAGCAATCGTATAAATACAAATATATTAGTAAATAAAGCATTATTATAACATTGAGATAATAACTTACTGTCGTCTCGGTGTAGCGGGCGCAGGGCGGTGCCAGACAGTAACTGTTTGGCAGACGTAGCGCTTACCATCAGGTGTACGATCTACTCGTCTAGTTACAAATTGCAATAAAAGAAACATACTACTTACTATACTTATAAAATACTTTAAAAACTTTTAAAAGTTTATCCTCTTTTTGTAACTAAGCTTGTCTGAGCATTCCTACTTTAATATGGGAAGTATCTCCTCATACCTGTCGCGTCCCCTGGCATTGTTTATGGATAAGTTTGAAGCAACTGTGCCATTATGATGTAATATTAAGCGAGTAATGCGCGCACAGCCCGGAGCCCGCCATTAGGACATAACTGAATTAGCGGCAGGACCCGCGCTGTTCAGAGGAAACGCGACTGTTGAGAAAATTTATGGAGAATTTGTGTTGCTACAAATATTGTGTTTAGTTAAATTGACCTTATTGTTGATTTATCGATTGGGTCCGTACGATATTGGGTCGGTGAGGTTAGTAATTGAGAAATTGTGAGTTAGTTAGCCACTCATACGTCCACTGTAACCACAGTTACAGAGACCATATACCTCAGGACAGTCCGTGTAACTACAGTTACATTTTTGAGAATTCGCGCCCGCCGATTGTTTTTTTCTTTTTCTTATCGCTGTGGATGTTTATAGTCTGTAGTGTTGCTGGTTTTTGACGCTCTATGATATGTACCACACCTTATTTCAAGTGGAACATAACTTCGGCTCATGGCTACAAAAAAAAAAATTGTCAAGTTGCTTGTTTTTTTTGTGGATCAGTTCGCGAGTGACTCCAGCTGTTTTATTCGAGAAATCATGCCGTAAGTAATAAAATATTATTGATTTGTATATCAAAATATTTATAATTTTACATATTTTCATATTTTATAACATTATGTGCGATACCAGTCAGTTTTTAAGTAAAAATTTGGATTAAAAATAGGTCGGTGACTTTGTGTTTTTATTAGTGAATAATTGGAAGATCTAAAAAAGTTCTTATATTATATCGTAATTAAATGTTTTAATATGAAAACTTATTAATATTATAGCCTGGTTATTACCATACTTTCTTGAAATATTCCATATTTTCATCTGGATTAGACAATTTAACATACGTGAACTTCGATTTCACAGATCATGTAGCTTTAGTTTTTATTTTATTTGTAATATTTTTAAGATGATTTATTATGGGATTTTGGTTCCAAATGAAAGGCCATTAAATTACCTAAAACCCAAAATTGTTTTAATATTGTAAACGTTAGAAATATCTAATATAAAAAATATTTAAATTGAAAACTAGGACAAAATTACCATTTCTTAAAGTTCACTGTAAGATCATTAATAGAATAAAATGTTAAAATCAAACATAACTGTTGCCTAAAAATCGTCAACTAATGAGCCTTTCATTAGTATTTTTCGTTTTGCGATATTTGAGTTATTAACTGAGTAATAAGCATTTATTTAGCATACGTCTCCTACCGATTTTATTTTGCGCGTATCACGTGACTCGCGGACTGTCCTGACAACCTAGCGAAACGCGCGCGGACGTTTGAGTGGTTAGTGATGCAAAAGACAATAGAATTATTAGCTGTGTGCTTTTACCCGCATGGATTTCGGTGAATGTAAGTTGGATTTTAAACAATCTCGCGGGCACATTATATTTTTATTCGTCATAACTTACTATTTGTCGTAACACAATGGTAACACTTGTCCATTTTAAAATTCAGAAATGTATTCAATGCTTGCTGCACTTTTGGCCTTTGAACAAAGAATTGGTTTGGCTTGAGGCCTTTGTAGGCTATACGCAAAATTATTTAACAAGAGCTAAATCACAATACTTTCATTGGCTCTCAAAGAATAAACGTACATACAAACAAATAAATACTGCTACATAATTAATATTCCTCGACGCAGCTTTTAGTTTATTCTATATATTTATCCAATTTTAACCCATAGTGGCGACTAATAAATTTCCACTAACATGTGGAATAACTAAAGTGGATCAACGCAGCCGCTTTTAACCACCATCAGCCTGTGGTGGACGCAGCATGTCCATTAGCTGCGATGCATTTTTTATCAGCTGTTTTAAACGTCCTTTTTAACCTATGGAAAAGAGTTCCTTTTTGTGTATTTAGGTTGAACTCTGCAGGATTTTACGCGATCATGGGTCGGCGGGGACGCTCGCAGACAGACTAGCGGACGCGAAAAAAATTAATGGCTTCTAATAATTTTTGGTGTTCGTTTGAAATAGAAAAATCTATAACTATTTGACGTTTTATTTTTGTTATTACGAGTAATCCGCGCAAAGTAATCTTTGAATCCGCGTTTGAAATATTTACATTCCTAAAATTGTAATGATAGAAGTACTTACGTCTTGTGAATTTATTAAATATGTATAAATTAGATGTGTCTTTTAAGCTCGCAAAACTGCTGTAGCACTCGTACAAGCGTTCCACTTTCGACTTGACATGCAATTCATGGGATGAAAATGTGTGTATATTCTAGTCGATAATATAGTTTTTATAACATCATTGATTCTAGTTACATCATCATAACAAGACTCAAAATCCTTAAGCAATAAAAAACAAACGAAGATCGAAGCTAACTGACGCAACAGCCGAACGAGTGCATGCGAAGTGAGCGCTCCACGCAAGAGCCCTCCACGCGAGCGGGCCGAGCCGGGCCAGCCCTCAGGCCTAAGCACTTAGGCCTGAGCACTTAGGCCTTTCATATCTACTCCGCCAGTGCGCGCCTCTTGACCCCGCAGACAAATTAAGAATGCCGTAATGAGGATTAATGGTACCTGCGTCTTTGTTGTTTTGTTTAATTACTTTTATGATGTTGAATAAGAGTAAATGGGAAATTTTGGTTTGGTCCGTTGCGTGTTATAATAAAGGGATAGAAACTCCTAATCATTAGGCGCGGCGAGGCCTAACATTACCTGTCTACGTTATTGACTAATGGAACCAAATTAACTATGAATCAGATATCTAGCCGTTTTTAATTTCTGGGGCTACTCGGATCATTATATTTACATACGTAGTATAAAATAGGTAATGTTTGAGTTTATGCATCTTTTAATTTAAGCCCACAGTGAAAGAGCACTTGAAGAGCTACTGAATGTAGTGCTATGTTTCTGTTGGTGAGTATGGTCTCCAAAGCTTATCTGGGGAGTGCATAGTGTTGGTAGCTGATGGAACGGTTTTTTTCTTTATATTACAATGACTGTAACCCCTTACTATCTGGCGGGCCGTAGGTTTGTGCGCTACCCTCGTGGTATAAGAGAAAAGATTATTTGAAAATAAGTGTTCAAAATTACATTAGGCACACTAACATCTGTGAAACTATCGATAAAGTTGACCCTAATAAACCCTGAACTTTTTATTGGCAGCCATTCCAAAAAAACTTCCTGGAAAAGCAACATTTTCTCTATTCGGTTACGAACAAAACGACGCCAAGCTCGTTAGTTGGCGGGCCCGGGATAATTGAGTTATGCCCTCGCTCTCAACAGTCTATTCCTGTCGATCGACAAAGGTTATTAAAAACCAGTCGGCAAACAAAATTGTCCTTTTGTCCCGCAGGATTTCCTTTATAAGATGTATTTTTATTGAAATATTTTAAAATATTATCGAAGGTTTTTATAGAGCGCTAATAAGGCTAAATTAATATTTAAGAATTTCAGGAAAAGATGATTCAATCTATTTATAGACAAGTAGCCTTCCTCCTGTGGCTTCACGCTGCCTCTCCTGTTTTGGTTCAGTTTTGTTTGGTTTAGGCGATAAAGCAAAACAGACAGACAGCGTTATTTTTACATTTATAACATTAGAATAGGAAATATGTCCGTAGTTTTATTGATATCATCTTAAGTTTATTTCTTCTGCCACCGAACAAGGTTGGCATAAGCCAAGCGGCTATGCAGAATTGAACCTAAATCAGTAGGCATCACTCAATGTCATACGAAAAATACTAAAAAATACGTACTTAAATACAAAAACTTTTCTGATCTTTGAACATCTATATTGTATTTTCAAGTCTTCTTATGTCTATACTATAAGTTAAAACGGATGCCGATATCACGCCCCATGAGATTTAAAGATGTAAAATAAACGTCGCAGTCTACTTTCGTATAAACCTTCGTTTGTTTTACCTTTTTATTCTTCAGTGTCCTAAAAATAGTCTCTGTTCTCAACGTTATTCCAACCGTTCTGAAGAAATCCCGTCTCCAAGGAGTAGAGCTGAGAGCAAGACGAATAGCTCCATTCACCGGAATCGCGACCACCTCGCTATATTGTTCGGAGCTATTGATCTCCGTTTAGAATACGGTTCACGGTAACTGATCGGGCGACTGTGCTTTCTATTGAGAAAAAAAGGGAATTAAATTCCCGAGATTAAATCGAGAACGAGTCTCGTTCAAAGAACTGTATTGATCAATGCTGAAGTGAGTTCTTTAGTTCAATATCTGAGAAACAGAATAAACTACTTGGAAATTGTATCGGTCGAATTCTAATATCCATTAAAACTAAAACTATTGGTGATCATAAACCCGAGCTGTTTTCGAAAAGTTTACCTCATCTAGCTTTACTAGAGTCCTACCGATTATTTAAAAAAAATACATATCAAGATAGGTAATCCATTTGAACCACTTTAATGTATTTTTACAAAACTAGTTATAACCACTTAAAAATATATAAAAAAGAGAGGATTTTTTACATGGATTTTTTATATCTTTTCGCAGGCATATTACCTAATAGAATAATCCAAGCCTTATGAAGTATTTTCTACATGTCTTTTTTGTATAATTTCAGGGGTAATATTATGTACTAGAATCCATAAATAGATTAGACATAATGTATTTCAAAGGAAACTCCGGGTATATGTATATCATCATTAAGAACAGTTATTTGATGTAAAAAGATGAGAAAAGGTATTTGATGTACTGTACATAAATCACAATATCTATTGAAAATCGCGGATAAAAGCATTTATGGCAACGGAATAATGGGAAGCGCTTGTAATGACGAGTGGAAACCGTTTGTCTGGATTGTTGCTCTTATCAGCTAACAGTGAGTCTGGAGTTTTTTCAATACAAGTTCACGTGGAAACTCGATATTCAGTATTCCACGCACGACGTATTTTACAGAAAATACAGCAATAAATATCAAATATTTGTATTTTATTCTATAACTAGCCTTCCGCCCGCGGTTTCACCCGCGCGTAATCTTTTTTTTCAAATATTCCTCCTTTTCCCCACATTTCCAGGATCAAAAGTACCCTATGTTCACCGGGGATAGTGTAGCTTTCCAACAGTGGAAGAATTATTCAAATCGGTTTAGTAGTTTCAAAATTGATATTCCCGCGGGAATGAGACGTTTCCCGTAGGAATTTTATAGCCTATGTCCTATTCCGGGTTATGAACTATACGTGTGCCAAATTTCATCTAAATCCGTTCAGCCGTTTAGGCGTGATTGAGGAACAAACATCCAACAGTAGGATGCCTGAAACTGAGTATTGAATACTGATTGAGAAAAGAACATTTCATTTACCTTCAAATCCAAAGAATTTGCATTGAAAAATGAACCAACTACAAAGCAAAAACCAAAAATACTGTCCATGACTGCTGACTTTACTTTAATCTGTTGCCAATAATATAGCCATTTTGTATAGTGTCTTCCTATCAATAACACTAAGAAGGTTAAAGACTTTCAATCAATAAATCTCTTATAGAACTACGAGTATGTTTAAAACAATTTAAATAATTATAATATTACCCTTATTCAGCGCATACCAACATTTAAGGCTTTCAAGTCAAAAGGCTGTTATTTTCAACAAAATCTACCTATTTGAAGAATCATTTCACAGGATAAGTATAAGTACCAAGATGGAATAGAATGTATATAGAGACCGCATTACTGACGATCACTAGGGTTGAAATAATTTATATTATTATTATAATATATAATACGTAATTAATGTTGTGGGTCCCTCGTTACATAGCAGGTGACCCGGCAACGCCGACCTTTCGACTCAGTTAATGACAAACTCTCCTTAACAAAATTTTGTTATGGGACCTCGTGGGATGCTGGACTGTTTCACGTAGACATGAAGTATGAATAAAATAGACAGTATTTCACGAAATAAAATATACATTGTGTCACTTATAATGTCAGACAGGCACGCAGTCTAAGTATATTATTATAAATGTCCATGGGCGACGCGACGGTGATCACTTACCATCTGATGATAAGCGGTCTCCACGGCCATTTCTATTGAGAGGCACTTAACCAGGAAGCGTTGCTCTATGCGCTGATAAGCTGTAGGCTAGGCGGTTCTCGAGCTTTTGATTTTAAGTGTAACCGAAACGATGACTATCTTCGTACTGGACTATCAATAACAACAATATCAGTTTCATTGGACAGACCGCTTCATGTTTTGCCGCATCGGGAAAACACTCAACTACAGGCTCGACTCGAAGCGTGATTGAGGGTCCCTGTGGGTTTTTCCGCTAGCAATTAACGCAGCGCTCGAACCATTACACGCCTGTTGTCCGCTTGAATGCTGAGAACATGCGTGGTACGAGGACGTACTTGCATTGATGGCCTGTTAGAATAGGAGTCGGTTGTCGGTGTCGGTTACATCGATACGACAAGGCTGACACCGACTTTAAAAAAGTAACATTTATTGTACGGTCAACAGCATATCACGGTTAACACTTGCAGTTCGATAGTAGCACTTATGCCCCCGACATAAAAGCGGTACAAAGTGTTACGTCTGACGTGCTTTTGACTGTACATTAAATTACACACATAAGACGTAGATATTCTTTTAGTTTTAGTGTTAAAAGGTTGTGTGACGATCTGGACCGCTTTTCCGAGAAAATGGAAAACTGGCTTATACCAGAGGTTTTTAAAAAGATTTAAGGAAGACCTTTGCCCAGCAGTGGGACGAAAAAGGTAAATAAAAAATGCATTATTTTGTTTTAAGTAGCTTTGTTTTTGTAAAAAACTGATTTTATTTGTGAGGGATGACTAAAAAACTACTTTTTTAGTCAGATTGGATCACATCACGTCAGCTTTCGAATAAAAAGGAATCATAAAATACTCATTTCTCTCTTCTATAAACATCAATAAATAAAATGTAAAATTCTTTGAACCTATATCAATCATTTACAATGAGGGTGCCACTTTTAAGCGATAATAATAATAATATAGGTATGACGTTAATACTTTCGTCGTAATACTAAATTGATACTGTAATGTAGTGTTGTTATGGATTGTAGGTAGTTATGTATTTACTCCTAAATGAAATCGACCCTTCATGACACGTCAGACGAATCTCGAAAATCAACGAAGAAAGCAAAACTGAACTTTTTACTAGTTAAATAGGTACGTAATGAGAAAAAATTAAAAACTTTGTCGGGCCCATCATCCATCTTCTTTTAGATGAAATTATTTTTAAAAGTTAATTAGCTTGCTAGGCGGATTACTTCAAGACTAAAATAGCTGACAGCTTTGATATTTACGGCCTTTCATATCGACGCTTTGAATCGGAAGATATATTTACGCGTTTTCTTGGGTTTTCTTTTAACAGCCTTAGATATTTTCTTCAGGTCGATGAAAAATTTGGCAGTCCTACTCTATGCGCTAGAAGTCGTGGGTTTTAATTTCGGTTAAAGTTTTTCTGTACACAAGTGCTTACCTACAAGATGTATTTGATGTTGCCCAATATTTGTAATCACCTCAAAAACACCCCGTTTTGTATGAGTAAATACGCTACGTAAAGCATTATTTGATAGAAAATCTTTCATTTGCTCGTTGTTTCTTTCTAAATATTTCAAGAGTATACGAGCCCCCAAAATCTGAACATAACAAATGGCATTATTAGGTTAACCTCAAAATGAAATCGGAGAATGAGGTTACTGAATCCCGTTTTAACTTGTTCGTTTCCCGATATTTTTCCTCGCCGCATAAACAAAGCATTTGAATCTACGTTACGCATAGGACCATTTATCATTAACCCCATGGCAACGTTGCTAAGATTGATTATCCTTTTAGATTACAGATAAATAATTACCAAGACTACGTTGGATTTAGATCTTAGCACATGTTCAATGGTTCTTTAAGAGTCAGCTAAAGAATCAGCCTATTTCTGTCTCACTGTAGGAAAATGGCCTTATTGAAATAATGTCATCGTCACTGGGTACAATATTATTATACATAATCTATGCGAATCATCTCTTGATAAGCTGGAACGACTGCAAAACTTCTGCATTCGTATTATTTTCGGCCTTCGTAAATATGATCATGTGTCTGAGTACCGAGCACAGCTTGGTTGGCTTCCTATACGACGTCGCCGTGACTTACACGTTCTCAGTCTACTTTTTTCTATAGGCTACTTCTTGGAAAAGGATTTTCTGAGTGTCACAGACTCATATCTCCTATTAAAATAAATTATTACGATAAAAACTATTATTACAACGTTTCTTCATTTAATTAAGCATCAGGTCATTTAGATTTCTTTGATTAAAAACTACGAAGATCTGAGTAATTCACCATCAACACCTCAAATCCGGTGAATTTTACACGTTTTTTACGTGTCACACGAGCGCCGACGTCTGAACAATCGCACATATTTTTAAAACCACCCACGTTTTTAACCAGTTTTTTACACACATTTAAAATAGATAAATTAGTTTACATACTGGTCAAATTTTAAGTTAATTGGAAGGAAACTTTTGATTTTATGGTCATAAGTATATATGTCACACGCTTAGAAAGATTTTCGCGGCGCGCCTTTCGAGGGGCACTGCTCAGGGCTGGCCAGGTGTAGGTGAACCCTGATAGGTGTATTCGAATCGTCAGTTACCCTGCAGCAAGCAGGTGAAGTGGCCATGTCGCTGGTTCCTGCGCTTTGGACGCTGGAGTACGTTCTTCGATTTTAAAAATTTTGGTTCACAGTTTTCCGGCATTTTCGTGTCACATTTTTTCAATGTAATTGTACTACTTTTGGTAAATGGGTTTTGAGGTAAAATACCTAGCTCCTTAATGTAGATGGACAGTAAAAAACTAGCTGGTTATATCTTTTCAATGAAAAGTTATTTCAAAATATATGTTTTTTTGTAATTTCCATGGTGTGATTTCCATGGATAAAACACCATGGAAATTACGTAAGACCCATGGAAATTACCTTGTTTCTTTTAAGTTCATCATCATCAGCCATACGACGCCCACTGCTGGGTATAGGCATCGCCCAAGGATCTCCACACTGATCGGTCCTTGCGCCACGCACATCCCGCGGTTTCCGGCGGCCTTGGCAAGGTCGTCAGTCCAGCTAGTAAAGGGCCTTTCCACTGAAAGTCTTCCAGTGCGCGGTCGCACTGAAAGACACCATTGCAGAACCTTTCCACCCCAACGGCCATCGGTTCTGCGGGAATGTGTCCCGCCCACTATCACTTTAACTAAGCAACTCTTCGAGCTATGTCGGTTACCTTCATTCTTATGCGAATCTCCTCATTTTTGACTCTATTGCACAAAGAAACCACAAGCATAACTGTCTCCATTGCCCAATGTGTGACCTTGAGGCTTCTTATGAGACCCATAGTGGATAACCACGTTTCGCTTCCATATGTTATCACTGGCAACACACACTGTTCAAAGACTTTCGTCTTGAGGCACTGAGGTATGTTGGATGAGAATATGTTCCGTAGCTTCCTGAATGCTGCCCATCCGAGCTGGATTCGTCAAGAGATCTCTTTCTCGAAGTTGGACTTACCTAACTGAACTGCCTGTCCTGGCAAACATAATGGTCAACAACTTCAAGCGTAATGGTGCGTCTATGCTTACGAAGCGAGCACGAGCGGCGCACGAGCGGAGCACGAGCCGATCCAAAATTCGTGTACTGTGGACGGACTTGGAGCCTCGAACGAGCGCGCTTCGAGCATTCGTTTCGTGCTCGACTGTGCTCCGCCCGTAGACAGAGAAAACTATACCCACCAAGCGACAAAGAAAGAGATAGAACAACACAATTTTTTGTCTCGCACCGCGTGCTGGTTTTTCTACTAGCTGTCTATAGTTTTCTCTGTCTACGGCTCTGCCTAATGTCGGGTTTTTGACGAACACAAAGAGGTTCGCATCGCGCTCGCAGCAGGCTCGTAAGTGCGTCCACACTTGTCACGCGAGCAGAACGGTTCGACTCGTGCTCCGCTCGTGCGCCGCTCGTGCTCTGTTCGTAAGCATAGACACACCATAACGTTTCCAATGCTAACTGGAGCGGGTGCAACATGGACGTTTGACATAATTTTCGTCGTGTCCATATTCATTTTAAGACCAACTCTTATGGAAACGTTACTAAGATCTTTGAGCATTGTGTTGTCGATCTTTATACTACCCTAACTAACTAATATGACAGCTTAATTTCATATTTAACATGGTGTTTAGCTAAATTTAATCTGCTGGGTAATTTCCATGGCCTTTATTGTAATTTCCATGGACCGCCAATTTTCTCCATTTTTTTTTAGCAAAAGTATAGATCCCGTACGTGGCGAATTTTGATATGTTGTTTAAATTTGCACAAGCTTTCGGAATATTTGTGCAATTCACCATAATTTAGCGATTTCAAAAATGCCGTGGAAATTACGCGGAGAGCACTTTTCTGAAGATCCACCCTATACTATTTAACCCTTTATCTCCTCCCTACCTAAAAGAACGTTTCAATTTCTTGTAATCCACCAGAGGTCTTGATTTGCGTTCTTCCCGTAAGCTGCATCTAAATTGTCCATCCCACTCCACACAGTTTTACTCTCAATCTTTCACTATCGAATCTATTCGCCTTTGGAACTCTCTGCCCCTATCTGTCCGTGAATCCCAGACACCCCACATTTTTAAATCCCGTGTCAAATCCTATTTTCTTTCCCTCCGATAAATTCCGCGTGACTAGGTAACTCAGTTGTTTTCTTTCTTTCTTCTAATTCCATCTTCATGGTTTACTTTTGTCAGGTGTTTTTTTTTGTGTGAAATCCATGGTTATTATTTTCTATGTATTTATTTTACTAAGTCGGTATGTATGTATGTATGTATAAGTATGTGTATGCCTATATAAGTAAGTATATGTTTTATTTTATTTTTAGATTATTATTATTTTTCTTTTACGTTTTTGAGAAGTTTGAATTGGGTTCAACTCGTATTTATTTCTTGCTCTTGAGTTTTGCACTGCCTACTTTATAAAATTAATTAAAACTTTTCCTCTACCTTAAGGTTGACTGGAAGAGATTGCTATTAGCAATAAGTCCGCCTACATTGTATCATCCAATTTCGTAACATATTTTTCTTTTATAATTTTGTGCAATAAAGAGTATATCTATCTATCTCTATCTATCTATTATATAGGTGTACGAAAGATCCTGTTTTGTTTTTGCCAAAACATAAGTTCCCATTTTCTTTGTTACTAAATTAGCAATGTGTCCAACAAACGTGAGTTTGATCGAAAACTCACGTTTGTTCCGCATATGGAGAGTATAGCAAACCGGGCCTCAAAAATGTTAGGCTTCGTTATTCGAAACTCAAAAGGCTTCAATTACCGGACTAAGAAGATCTTGTACTACAGTTTAGTGCGAAGCGTACTAGATTATGGTTCTGTTGTGTGGAGACCACACTATGCAACGCACACTTTGCAACTGGAGCGTCTACAAAAGAGATTTTTGCGACATCTTGTCTACTCAAGTGGTCTTCCCAGAAAGCAGTTGCCTTCATATATAAAGCAGTTGAAATATTTTAAAATGCACTCTCTGGAGGAACGACGCACAATATTTGACGTTACATTCGTCTCAAAAATTCTCACAAATAAAATAGACTGCCCGCAATTGTTGAGCAAGTTTAAACTACGCGTTCCTGCTAGGTATCCACGTAAAAAAGTGGTACCTCTTAGTCCACCCTTTCGTAGGACCAAGTTTGGATCGAATTCTCCCATTGTAAGACTGTGCAAGCTAGTAAATCAATACAGTGGCCTATTTGACATTCGCACTGATTCTTCGAGCAAGGTTAAGTCTATCATAGCTGGAACTCTGATTGAGAACCGCTAATTGTTGTTAGCTATAAGTAATTATGTTTTTTCGGTGTTTTATATTGGTGTTATTTACCCGTATTATTTTATTGTGTTTTTCTTTTGCTTTTGCCTGTAATGATTTTTTTTGTACCTAACTTTATATGTTATTTGCCATGTAGCATTAATTTAACCAAGTCGTATTTACCTGTAATTGTTTGTTACACTTAGCTTAGATCTAAGAAAATTTATTGTATCACTTACGTTCCAGTGTAAACAAATGTTGGTAAATCAATAAATAAATAAATAAATAAATAAACGTGCGTGTGCAATTTTCTACAAAGTTTTGACATCAAAATGTTTGACAGTTTGGACATTTTGTATGACAAAAAAATTGGTACCTTTTTCCATTTTTCCTCTTTGTGAAAACTGTAACTTTAATGAATATTACCAGTGTGACAGATTTCCATAATTTTTATAGCCTTTAGGCCTCGCTTCGAATTTCGCAAAAGCGGCGAGATATTACAAATAAAAAAATGGTTTTATTTGTTGCTACCATACTTTCGATAAAAAAAAAAATAACCTACATCTGGCAAACCGTTAACAATTTTATCATCTATCAAATTGTTGTTTTACAGCCCACTTCACGGACGCCTCCCGGCCTGTTCCCATCGATCATCGCAAATCCGCCCCGAGTGTGTTCACTTTACCAGAAAATACATTTTTCACATGACGGCCTTGACCACTTATTCGATACAATATTGTTCAATACGTTTGTAGACACGACTTTAGAAGGTCTATTAGAAAAAGGCTTGTACAAATAATTTATATGAAATATTTACCTGTCACAATTTTGTTGGCAAGTTGTTGGTATAAAACATCAGATTTGTGCTTAAATAAGCTGATATAAAATAATTAAAATATCATTAATATCCTATGATATTATTCACACAGGGCCAACTTATCATAACTTGCAGTACGAGTGCCAGACAACTGATAAATAGGACATACTCTTTTTCGAAATAGGAAACAAGTTTGTAAACAAACACGTACCTAATTATTTTTGTGTCGTACGAGTATCTAAGATGCGACTTATTGGTGTCACATTGTCGATTTCTCAACCATTACACCAATAAGTTGCCAAATAATAAACACTGTACTAAAAAAAGCCGTACACGTCCCTTCTCTGCACATAGCATTCGTAGTAAGTGGCGTATGGCAATCGCAAATTGGCCCACTCCGCTTGACAGAGGGTCCGAATGGACAACAGAGGCCGCTCGCGAGCGAGCACCCTTCGCTTTGTTGTGGACGACTGGACGCACAGCCGGACTGTAGTACACGCTATGGCTTGTTGTATTGGTTCATTCACGCAATTGGTCGATTGAAACAGTATCAACAACATTTGATTACTTTATTTGAGTACTCATTTCGCGTCAATATCAGATAAATTCAAAAGAGTAAACTAGAGAAGTAAGCGAATATTTTTTTATGAAAGACGGAGGCAGAAGAGCAGGTGTGACACTTTATGGTAAGTGATCACTAGCTGTCTAAGATTTGACATTGAAATAAAAGGTGATTTAATTTTACAATAAAATATTGGCACGCGTGTGCTTAGTGGGAAGTTAGATCGGCGAGTAGTGGGGTGGGCTAGAGTTGCCCATCGATAGTCCACTATCGATAGTCTATCGATAGTCTATCGATAGTTGACGTCATATCAATAGTATCGATAGTCTATCGATACTATCGATAGCCCAAATCCAGGCAATCCTATCGATAGTATCGATAGTATTGTTGCTCGATAGTAAAAAGACGATCGATAGTATCGATACTATCGAGCAACAATACTATCGATAGTATCGATACTATCGATAGTTTTTTAACTATCGATCAACAATACTATCGATAGTATCGATAGTATTTCTTACCCGCGATAGTATTGCCTGGATTGGGCTATCGATAGTATCGATATTATCGATACTATTGATAGCACTATCAATATTGTTACTATTTTTCAAGGTCAACTATCGATAGCGAAACTATCGATAGTTGGGCAACTCTAGGGTGGGCAAGGCGCGCGCGCGTCGGACGTCGTAGCTCCTCCCCGCCAAAGATTTTCTTTGCTCCCCGCCCCTTCTTCCCCTCGGTAGTTGCACGATCATGCGTCTTAAGCGTGAACACTAGCGCCTATGGACTGCAAGTTGCAGTCCAGGCGCAGTCTGCAACTAGGTCTAAGATGCATATATCGCCTATGTAAGAATATAGAAAAGTTAAGAAGGTGAAGGTGGTGGAATGGGGATAGGCGAAAGAAGGAGAAGAGGTTTTCCGGGCTTCTGTCACTCTCATTGATTGCCCAGCATTTACCTCATATTATATGACCTGCAAACTGTTATCGACCTCGTTCGCTTTAAAGTCCACACCATTAGCCACTGATTCATTAATTCGCAAACCAAGAACATGTAACTAGTATATCTAGAGTTTTTATGTAACACCACACCCGTTGGAAAAAGAAATACAGCGACTTGTCGCGTGCTGTGAGCGCTTATCTGTCCGCCCCGTTAGGCATTCCTCTAGAAGTAAGCACTATGTTGTTCATGCAGTTTCTTATCTACGGCCCCTTTTGTCTTATTTTCTTCGTAAAAGTCTGTTGTGGATACACTGTTTGGTACTTTGTTGTTCTCAATCAGACTTGCTCAGTTATTTTCACGATAACGCCATGTATCTCTTGTTTGTAATTCCTTAAGCTTAAGTAGTCTTAACACTGTTTTCATTGCATCTCTTAAAAACGAGACATATTTTAATCAGTCATTGTCTAATGCTCGCGACTATAGGTTTTGATAACATTATCACATAAAAAAAAATATATGTGTGGTTTTCTTGCAAGTCCAAACACAAAACGACTTTTGTTTTCAACTATACCTGCACTTTAGATTAGTGTTGCCCAAATTCAGTCTTGGTCTTGCAGTCTTGGTCTTGTTCTTGCGTTTTTGCAAGACCAAGACCAAGAACAAGACCGCGTATTTTTAGCAAGACCAAGACCAAGACTGACCGTGCAAGACTTGAGCAAGAACAAGACATAGCCTGCAAGACTCTTGCGTCTTGCAGCTAGGACTTAGCGCTATTTCACTGAGTAGTTAGGTGTAACAGTTCGGTGTATAGGTAGGTACGCTTAGGAATTCTATGAGACGCAAAAAACTGTATCAAAGAATATGAAAAACTGGACCTATGCGCATTACGACAAATACCATAAACATAGCGAATAAAAAAATATCTATTAAAATCAAACTGAGTGCATGCATAGTTATGTTTTAACCATCGGCACTTTGATAATGCGGCATCAAAGGTTTTGTACTTACTTCTCAAAGAAATTTGCCGCTTTTCGGAAGTACATGGTTATGATACACGCGCCGGCGGCTTCTTTTGAAATCTAAAACAATCGTTGCCGCCACGCCGAAATCATAACATTTGACACTATTTAATTGCCGCCATAGGGCGTAGGTATACTCATGCAAAATAATTTCTAATTTTAAGAGTACCTACAGGTGTTCCAAAGAATAAATAAGTTTCAGAGTGCTTAGAATGAAAATGAATACATTATACTGATCACGCAAGTAGTATTATGATTAGGATAAAATGGTGAGGATAGGTAGTAGATGTCATATTAATTCATTCTAGTAAGTATATATTATAATATTGATTACTTATATGGTTTTAAACTAATTACTTAGGTACTATTATTGTACATTTAGTCATTATATTTCTTAAGTTTTTACAAGAAAAATAGCAAAAAAGTGTTCAAATATCACCCGTTTAATAAATATTGTAGCCACTTTTAAATATACTTGAAACGTGTAAAAAAATTCTACAAAACTAATAAAATAATATAAAAAGCGTAGGTACTTACCTACTAATAAAATAAAAAGCCTGCGATAAGAGTTTTGTATTACTTACCAGCCCGAATATCTCTGAGAGAGATGATGAGAGTAAGTATTTACTAGCTGTGCCCGCGACTTCGTCCACGAGGAATAGTAACTTTGGAGGTATAGTGACGTTCAGGACTTATTTATTTATTTTAAAACTTCTGTCATCAAACATACAAACGAACTCTTCAGCTTTATAATATTAGTATAGATGTACGCCAAAACATTCACTTATATGTAAAGAATAGTGATTGGCACTAATTCTTTACATATATTTTATTCGACTTAGTCGTCAACTCGCGGACGCGAAACTCGCGGACGTCCGCGAGTTGGCACCTTTCGATTTTACCTACTTTTTTTGTCGTCAACTCGCGGGTCTATATAAAGTACAGTCAAATAAAAACAGTTTGAAACCAAAGGATAATTTACAATGTACTAGGGCAACATGACCTTATTGGAGATGTATTAATTTTTTAAGGATTTTTACGAGTTGATTACTAAAACGAACCAAGCGTATAGAAGAAAAAAAAGATTTAAAGCTGCAGTATTTATAACCTTGACGAAAAAAAAATGCATGACAAATAAAAGGTTATGCTGCCCTAGTACAATAATACCAGTATCCGTATTATCAACCTTATTACTAAAGTAATATTACCTACATTAAGAAAAAGTATATATTACATATTTAGTTGGCCTTATTTAAATAAGGAATTTGTTGTAACGTTTTTGTAGCTGACTATACATTAATACGTCAGATTTCATGATCGCGCGAGTTGACGACGAAAAAAGTAGGTAAAATCGAAAGGTGCCAACTCGCGAGTTTCACGTCCGCGAGTTGACGACTAAGTCTTTTATTCACGCGTCGCGTCTGTACAAGTAGGTAATATTTGTTCTTTCTCTTTGTTGTGGCTCACAATGTTCCAATTCTAATACGTTTTTCTAAGATTTAAAGTAAACTTTAATAAATAGTATTAGACTAATAGGTAATTGCAAGACTTGCAAGACTCTTGCTGCAAGACCAAGACCAAGACCAAGACTGGGAGCGCAAGACCAAGACCAAGACCAAGACCAGGTGTATTGGCGCAAGACCAAGACCAAGACTGGCTAAGTCTCGTCTTGTTCTTGCATTTGGGCAACACTACTTTAGATAGTAAAATAGCTAAGTTTAAATTACTAACAGCGCGATATGAGAAAACGAGGGATAGCGTGACAAACAGATAAAAACAGCCACAGCACGCGACGTGTCACTATGATTGTCGCAACTTACTAATGTCTGGGTATTAAAATATTATAATATGACCTTTACAATATTTAAGAGCAAAATTAAAGAGAAAAATTATGAAGATAAGATAGTGGAAATGCTGTTTGCTTTTAATTTAAATTCATAAATGCGATTAAGAATTCCACATTTTTCGATTTACTCTTGTTCGTCCCACCAGATTTCGCATCAGTGGGACAAACGGGAATTCAATAAAATAATTTATTTTTAATTCGACCCATCACCAGCGGAGGAATCGAGAAGCCCCATCGTCCCCTATAGTCAGATTGTAGCAGTTTTGTGAGCGGTTTATATTCAGTGTTTGATGACAAATGAGCATAGAAAAGTAAGTTGCATTGTTGTTTCATTAATATATTTTTCGTCCTGCAAGTGTACTTTGTGCTAAATGTAGGTACCAGAGGCAACTAGTCGTACATATAAGTGGTGCATAAAACTGCATTTATATAGCTTACCCAGCTTGGAAAGCACGCTGGAACAAGGATTAAGTGCGACCAGCACGCAAGGCGACACCCGACAGATCTTGTCGCCATCTTGCGGGGCTAAGCCGAGCTTAGCGCTAGGATACGATAGTCCAAGTGGACTTAGCTCGTAATTTAAACGGATAGCATGCGTGTCTGAACAGCTGTGGTGGAGGAGCTTTTTAAATTTCGTTTACTGAAAATGAAATTAGATTGAGCGAAATAGAGAGAAAGCTACTACACAGTACTACACACTATTCTTTCTTTCTTCTTTCATCTTCTTCACTATCCCAATAATTTTCTAAATTAACAAACTAAAGGCTTTCTTTAATGTGGGAGATTCAAGATCATGAAATACCTAAAAGGCTGGAGAAGGTACATAATATTATGAATATTATTATGACAGCATTATGATAGAATACTACGAATCACCTATTCGTACCTGCCAATTTAAGTTTTTTTTTATAAAGGGACATTAAATTTTGGTAAGATATTCTAAATAGCGGGCGACATCCAAGGGCAAGTTTACTTCTACGAAATTTTTCATCTTATCTACAAAAAAAAAGAGAGAAAAAAGTCGAGCGACATAATTAATTTTATAAAACGTCAATTTAATTTACAGTTATGCATTTGTGTAAAAAAATGTAGGTTTACCTCCATCACTGCCACCGTCGGGTCGCGTGTTGCAAGTATTTTATCTGTTTGCCTTGCTCCCTTTGTTAGGGACACGTAAACCTATATACCCTTACCTTATTGGTTAGTATACCTTGCACTAAGCCGGTTATAGTAAAGCACTCGGTCACAGCGGCTCGGCAGCGGGCCATTAATCCTCGGTATCGTTGCGGCCAGTTCGGCCAGCTATTGAAATGTAAACTATTGGGGGGTATGAGTATGTACGTTATATATTTCTTGGAAGCTACGACTTTAGGTGGGCGAGTATTCTGGAATTGTCGGGGGGCTCACGGAGCAAGGGGTTTGCGGTCCCGTGGCAACAATAGCGATGAGGAAAAACCGCGAGGTTTCGTGAACGAGTCCTTAGACGGTCATCTATGTATTTTTGGCCTAGCGCCCCTTCTAGGTCAACGTTTATTCATTTTCTGCTATCCGTAATACAAGCTGTGCTTCGTTTCTGTTGTAATGACAATATCTCTGGACATAATTAAGACCCCAAATATTTGAGTATTTTACGAGTATAAAAGCAGTAGTATACATCCTGGACGGGTATAACAGTAAATCGAGTGGGTCGCAGACCGTCAGTCTTGGTCCCGCCTCGCGTGCTCCGTTTAATCTGCTCGCCTCATTACCGCTACTCCATTTTGCTAATTAATGTACAGTCAGTAGTTTTTTACGCTTAATATAACTAAATATACTTAGTAAGTAATACATAATGTTAAAAATAGTTCAACAAAGGAGGGAACTAAATATTTTATAAAATTTCATCATTATCATAATTCCGAAAGACGTCCACTTCTGGCCTCCCCAAGGATCTTCAAATCAATAGGTCCTGCGCCAAACGCATCGAGTGGATTGCTACGATCATTATGAGATAAAATTTATGCTACTGCAGTTGGCACCTGACGGTACATTAGCGTGAGCCTTTGGCAGCACAAAGCCATAACTACCATTAGTCAAGAGAGTTTTCCCACTTGGAGTTCCTATTATAACCATCCGTGATACTCCCTCGCCACCGTACGTGGTAATACCCGTAGGGCTTCTAAAACCATGGACCACCTCCGCCAACGGCCCTCAAACGCCGGACCCAGTTCACCCCCTCAGGGAGGAGGGGAGCGATTAGTTCTATGCCTAGCCCAATACGAGTCATGTTAGTAGCGTGAGCCCAGTCTCACTGCCGCCTCGCGTGTCGCGCTCGCTTAATCTGTTTGCCTCGGGCCTGCAGACGTAAATAAACGCTGTGTTGTGTGTCTTGTGCAGTGTATGTACACTGGATGTGACATCAGGAAATGCATCTGTGTTAGAGGTAACTGCTGCTATTATAGAACAATAGTATTTCATGGTTAAATGTTCATTGTACATGTTTGTTTTGTGTTTTGGTTCTGAAAGTGTAAAAAATGTGTTACCGGGCTATCAGTGCTGAATTTAGTAAGGAGATTAGATAAAGATATATCGTTATTGTTTCTTAAAGAAATAAAATTTGGATATTAAATAATATGACATACATTAAAACTGTCCCTTTACCAAAAATCCCGTCGTCTCAACGAAACAAAAACACTTCTATTTATTTTGTTATATGTAGTATTGGGAGGGATCAAATGTGTCTGTACAACATTTCATCAAAATCGGTTCTTTGTCCTAGGCGTGCAAGCGTAACAGATAGTTTCTATCGCGTTAATGTATTAAATATGGATCATAGGATAAATAAATTACATTATAATTGAATCTGCAATAGCATAGAGTATTTATAATGAGATCTGCCAATCCGAATAGGAGATTAATCGCTTAATAACATGGGATTGATATCGCTCGCTTTGATTGCGAACGGATACCGCACCAATACATTGTCCGCTCCACGTTAGTACGTGCACAATGATTGTGACCGAACAAATACACAAACCTATTTATTTGACGACCGATTTAGTGTAATGGTTAAATAGATGCCTATTAGGTACATCTCTGAGGTCACAGGTTTGATGCCCGCATGGTTTGCATATTTGTTTGCACGAGAATGTCGGCGTATTTATACATTATACTGGGTGACTTTTTTTACCGTCAGGAAAATTTGCGTGTGAGATAGGTAAATGATATAGGTGACGATAGCATGATTAGTTTAATTTTTTTTTAAATATTTTTGCGCGTTTACTATGGCGCCCGCGTAAATCTCGAGCGGATTCGCCATAGTAAACGCGCAAAAATATTTAAAAATAATATTAAATTAATCATGCTATCGCCACCTATATCATTTACCTATCTCACACGCAACTTTTCCAGACGGTAAAAAAAGTCATCCATAATAATAATAATAATATTATATGTACAAGCTATATGCTTGTTTGGCAACTTTACAGACAACAAAAAAACTCAATTCCTTTTTATTGATTTATATAATGATAAGATTAGGAATATAGTGTGTAATAAATGAGATATTACGTGCATTATAACAGCAATATAATTTTTTTTACTGTCAGTTTCTGAATATTTCTTTTGTGAAAAATAGTATCTTATTGGGTAGTTGAATTCTAGGATTTCATCCGTCGATTGAGCATTACTTAGAGCATTAAACCAGTGCTCCACCAAGTAAACATCATCATCAACCGCGGGGGGACTTTAATACTAAAGTAAAAAAATCGTCAAGTCAGGATTTTTCAATAACATTAAGATCGGATAATCTATTCAGCATGACTAAACAGGCTGTTCGTGATAAATACACCAGTCACTGTGTAAACCGGAAAATAGGAAGATTCCGTTCCCATCTCTTGGGCAAACAACAAACAGTTTATTTCGAAATGCGTTGAATGATCCTCACGAATAGGGTTGCCACCACTAGCTTTAAAGTTAAATCCGAATTTCTCTAAATGAGTTTTTTTAATTGAAATTTGGTCCGGGATTTGAACTATGTAATCGAGATCTATTACTTTATTTTTGTGAGGAAAATGTGTTAATTCACCACTACCTGCGGCCGCGTTTTGGATTCGGGAGTCTTGTTCCACCGAATTCTCTTCACACCCGAAGAGGAACGAGTAGGTCTTGGTCTTGAAGCAAAAAAATATTGTGGACACATTAATATGCTTCCCTGCACATGTACATACTTATATGCCTTAGTACCAACTGTATTTTATATTGTATATCAATTTGATTTTAAAAGAGGCAAACTGTCAAGTTAGTTGCGGCACTTCCTCTCGAAAGGCCATTCACGTCGAAGTTTAAGTACGTTTAAAAGGCTCTGTAGTAGAAAAGTATTTTCTTTCAATCCAATTGTAGAAAAAGAAAATTTTCCTGCCCATGGTTTGTGCCAACCCTAGCTTGTCGAACCTATGTGAACGAAAGCGAGCACATCCACTAAGCAAACACTAACGCGCTAGAAACTTCAACCAATGTGTCTACATCTGAAGCACTAGGCGCCATTATACTATGTAATTGTCTGTACTATAGCTTTGTTGTGTGAGCTCAATATGTTGTGCCTTTGTTATTAGTGTCGTGTACTTGGTAACACAGTGTTGACGTTGAAGCAATATCTATTGTTACGTGTAATGAATGTACCTAATCCTCGTATTATGTTGCTACCTAAATATAGGTTAATCTCTCAGATTAGCCACTCTAGCCTTTATATACTTACCTATATTAATTTTAAGTGTCATTTTAGTAGGCATAGCCGCTGAACTAAAACCTTATGTACAACTATATTAATTTTAAGTGTCATTTTAGTAGGCATAGCCGCTGAACTAAAACCTTATGTACCTACAATAAACTGTAACTTTAGTGGGACAAACGGCCAAATAACCCATCATTATAAAGAGTTTCCAAAGCCAATTTAGGCTACCAAAATTAGTGACTAAAACCTTTTTAGTCAAATTCAGGCGAAGAAATTCTGTGGTTACTGTTCACTTAAGTGGGTAACGTTCCTTTATGCATGCTGAAGCTATTCTAAAAAAATATCCCTAGCTTCTAACAAAGGTTTTTGGTAACTGGGTTATGAGCATAATAATGTTCTACACGTGTAAACGCTCACGATGTTATACTAGCATTCCACATGCCATATTTATTTTCATAAGCTAATTATGGTAAAGCGACGCAGCAACCATGAATCGCGAATAAAATTACACGAACGGCAACCGTTGCCTTCCCTCGAGGGGCATATTTCATTGTGCGCGTTTTAGTTTCGTTCCACCTTTTAACTTTGCGCGCTTCCATTCGGTTGTCGCGTTTACATGCCGTGGTGTTTAGGGAATAAAATTGTACAGGAATGTCTAATAAATTGTTGTATCTTCGTACATACGCAGTGGCACCATTTTTGAACAATTTAATTTCACAGCCATGTTAGATGTTGACTCAACCAGGCAAAATTTCCGGCAGTTTCACAGAAGCGGAGGCTATGCTTGTTTATGTGCCGCTATCACTAACGCGTGTAGTGACCCTCATTGGACATTTAGGTACACAGTTAAAGAAACCAGGTTAATGCTAGTTCAATACAATAACCTACTTATGTATTTCACAAATATAACAGCACCTTGGGCGATGCTTACTATGTAGTTAAGTGACCCTTCATGAAATAAACCTTACTGACTGCTAACCATCAGGTGGGCTGATAGCAAAGTATTACAAAAACCCTAACAAAAACATTGGTTTGTTAAACTGTGCTGATAGCCTTCTTACAAATGGATAAATGCTCCTCGTCAATGCCCTTAAACTATGCCACAGTGTCATTTTCTATCATGTGGGTTGCGTGGGTTGTGGCTCTGCTTACTGTAGTGACGTTATAAGAAATTAAGCAAATTAGTGCATTATATCAAACATCCACTAAAACCTGAATATTTGCCATCGAGCCGTGATTTAACCAACATTATACAAGTACTTGTAGAATACGGCGAGCCAATCGTCCATCCGAAATCGATACTCAATCGACTCGTTAAAATCATTTTCACAAATCGAGTTGTGAGCGGATCCCGCCGACTCGAAACGTTATCGATTGAAGAATATTAAAATATGCGCTGCAATATTACCTCTCGTCTCATAATATCGCGATGTAAATATCTCACCGATATTGCTTGAAGTGAAATATGTAAACTATAGTAGTCGAGTAGAAACAGTTATGAAATGTTGGAATAGTTTCGATAACAATAATTGAAAGTTACATAAGTCTTTCAGCTGAAACGGTCATAAAGATTATGTAAAGTATTCACATTGTGTATATTGCACATCACATACCGTACATTGATCTGACCCCAAAGTAAGCAGCTAAAGTACTTGTGTTGTGGGTTACAGAAACAACAAAGGTACCTACCACAAATATACCTTATTGTGTTAAATAAATATTTATTATTATGTTACTACTTTAATACAATTGGACATTTAGACAAGGGCAAACACAAATGTAAGACTTATATATAATCTTAATTGTATCCCTTTCTAGAGCAAAAGCCATTGAAATCAAATCAGAGTTTACTAGAATCAAAAACAGCAATGTCCATAAAAAAAATACTTAAAGGACATTGCTGTTTTTGATTCTATTAGACTTCAAAAACAGCAATGTCCTTTAGTTTCTTTTTTATGGACATTGCTGTTTTTGATTCTAGTAGACTCTTAAAATCTTTATTATCATGCACTTATAACTTATACAACTGAAACTGAAAATAGTTTGATCGGAACAACGAGTAGAATCCATTAAACCACTTTTTAATATAGAAACGATCATAATTGCCAGTAAAACTAAAACAGCTCATAAAATCTTTTAATTTTTTTAAAAATAGTTTTTTCCTTTACAATTAGGCCAATTATATTAAAAACCATTTGGGGTGTCTGAGGTTTTGCGCATTTAAAATAACACGTTGTGTAATCACAATGACAAAATGAAACTTAAAATTCATCATTAAGGCGCGGTGGGTAGTGAAATGTGTTTTTTTGAAAGCATAGTACCGGACTTCTAAAAAGATTTCCTTCAAATACCAAAACTTGACGTAAAGGAGCGCCTTAAGAAAATACTCCTGAGATTCTCTAAAAGATTTATTTTATAGGCACGTAACATTGTTTAAAATATATTCAAGAGCAATTTATTACAAGTATCAATAGCAATTAATATCAAAGGGTAATCAAACGGTCGGGATTCATTTCATTTCTCGAAAGCCATGGTTCGATGTTCAAGCAACATTCAGATAGATCGCTGATCCCGCATTCCAATAGGGTCTGGTGTTGCCAGCTGTTGAATCGATGTTATCACTAAAATGGATTTTGGTGGAAACAGATTCTTCGCTCTTAACGCTTGATAGTGTGTTCCAAAAATGTATAACGTTCAAAATGTTGTCAATAGCAATTAACGAGTTTGATTCGTACTGGTGGTATTCAGAATATTTTCCTAGAAAAATTATGTTTTTAAGCAAGAGCGAAACACAGTTTTATAATGCGGATTATTTGCAAACTTTCGTCTATCACCTCAAAGAGACGGTTTGAAAAATACCTAATCTCTCCCTAAAAAGAGGAGAAAACTAAAAAAACACAAAAGTAAGATGCAAATATTAAAAACAAGACAGCATAATTAAAAAAATATTTTACTCAGTAAATTGATAACTTTAAATTCAGTCCTTTGGAGCGTGTGGGACCGGCTTTCCGACATATTTAAGCACCATAATATAATTCTCTAAATTTTTAAAAAAGATACATTTGACACATTTTATCTCTAGCTAAATAAAGAATCATTCAATCCCAAATCATCAATAAATTATAAACAATTCAAAGACCTCCAACAAAATGTAATGTAATGAAGTATAGAACCAGGTCCTAACATTGTTTATTCAACTCACAGGGGCTAAATCCTATCAAGCAATAAGCTGACAACACTAGAGGGTTCAGTAGAAAATTTTAATATCCCTGAATCGATCGTATGGATGCCGCGTGGAGGGTCCTCGAGCGCGCATAATGAACCCGCATCGATGGCTCTCCTTACGTGCAGTGCTGGCGAAACAACTGCCTTGAGGGCCTTACGTCATCAACTGACAGGTGAAGAGAGAGAGAGAAGACTTGTTGTTTAGGCCTTGTTCAGAACGCGAAGGCGATTTCGCCGCTCGAATCGCGCCGATTTCGCCGCTAAGCACGCGCGATGCTCGTGGACGCAATGTACGGTCAACAGCACATCACGGTAAACACTTGCAGTTCGAAAAAGACATTTTTTTTTCTTTATAAGCAAATAGTTGCCAACAAGGAATTTTTCAAAAACATAAGTTGCAGACTTGCAGTAGAAGAATTTATCTTCTTTTAACACAACAGTTGCCAAAAATCTATCGGTAATATTCTCAATTACCTATATACCTCAGTAGATGTTTTTTTCTTTAATTTTCAGTCACTTCGTTAGCACATACTCCACATAAAACATCTTAAAAGTTAGTTAATTCTGTTAATTTTCAAAAGGAGGCAATATTTGTGAGTTTCCTTTATAAACTTTAGAATCACAGAACAAAGAAAAATATTATTTAAAAGTCTACCGTCAATTAATCTGCATCCTAACTATCTTACGTAATGAAAATTCTAAAGTATTAAAGAACTAATAGTGCCTCTACGATATCAGGGTAAGTTTTCTGAGATAAAATTATTTTCCTGGTCAACTTTTCTCGCTGAAAAACAGTTTAATTGGTTCGAACGTCTACTTTCTACCTTGTTCTTTGAGTGTAAAAAATGACGATTTTTGATAGAAAGATGGTATGTTAAGAAGCCCTATTGTGTGCCGTTTGCTTTTAATTAAGTTCCTTGTCCTGCTCTTGTCGTAATTAATAGAACTGCGGGTTCATTTTAATGCCTATTTTTATTGGGGATCGCACAATTACTTTTTGTTCTGTTATATACAGCGATTTACGGTTAGGTCGTTACAAAGGCAGAGTCATTCGAATTTATGTATCGTCGGTGTGATTAGAGCCAAGATTTATTTTACTGCATCATATATTGTTGTAATTAGTGTGGGGATTTGGAACATAATTGGTAAATCAGCAACTTTTAGTAAATGTGATATGCCAGCTTGTTTATAAAACAGGTCAAGTGTGAACATGTCACAATACTTTATTTTCAAAACAATAATTTTGTTATTTCAATATTTAGCTGCAATCATTTATAACAAGCGCAAAATCCATGGATTGTGCCTAGTATATTCATATGAAAAAACGTTATTACCGATCCCAAAACTGTAATAACAGTTCATTAAATAAAATAACTCGCGATATATTCTACATTTCAAATTTACACCCGACGTTTCGACTACTTTACAGCAGTCGTGATCACGGAGTTGTTTTATTTAATGAGTAGTAACCGCGTAAACATCAGAAACCACTATGTAACAACAGTTCATAATTTTGATCATCAACAGCGGTAAACGTCGACGATGAATCAATCGATACGGATCTGTAGTAGCCGATTTATCGAGTTCAACCTCCGTTTTAATACGTATTTAATCACCGCGGCTTGTCGGAATATTTGGAAGCCCGCCAAATGATGTCCGTGTCAGGACATAAGCCAAAACGGGGATGTTTACTTAACCCATCCATGAAAATGATACCGTGCGCTAGGTTTTACAAACTCCTTTTGTTTCTTTTTTGTGCTACTTTAGTTGGCAAAGAGGCGAACCACCTGATAGCAAGCGGCAGAATGGGCCATACCATTGAGGGACATTTCAATAAAATCAAAGCTTACTTCTGGGCTAAGAGTAACCATTATAGAACTTTGCTTAACTTTGCTTTTAGATCCTAAGTACGTATTATTTCAAATGTACATACCGACTCCTACGTATAAAAAATAGCTAGTTATAAAATAATATAGTTAAATAAATAAATAAATAAATAATATAGTAAATGGCACAACCTTATTCCGTAGTTAAAAAGTGTTGCTTGGAGGGTCTACCTCCGGGGCTGTATGAGTATCAGCCTATTTAATATCCCACTTCAGAGCCCAGTACATTTATCCAAATTAACCAATAAACCATCGAGTCGTTGATTACCAAACTTGTTCCAAAAGTAGTACTTGTTAGGGTATCCCACACGTTAGTAATTATCTCTGAATATAAACAATCTTCATTTAATAATCTCGGAATAGGGATATGGGGCAAAACACGCGCAATCTCGGCGGTTTAATGTCAGTTTAATTAAACTTGTTCGCCGGACCTCGGCTTGAATCTGTGCCAAATGTCGCCGCTTCTCCGAGTGCGCTTTCTAGGGTCAGAACATATGGAAAACAATAATCTGCCTTCTAACTTTCTGTTGTATATGACTGTTTTGTTTTAGTTGAAAAGAGTGTGTGTTTCGGGGAAAGGGCACTGCAGCTAGTGATATTACTGGGTATATGAGACCTAATAACTGTCGTCTCGGTGTAGCGGGCGCAGGGTGGTGCCATACAGTAACTGCTTAGTTACTGTTTGGCACTGAACTGTCTAAGGGCAGACGTGGCGCTTACCATCAGGTGTACGATCTGCTCGTCTTGTTACACATTGTAATAAAAAAAACTGTTAACTACAGGTATAGGCACAGGTGACTGACACCTGTGCTATAATGTGAGTCTGGCACCTCTCCAATGCAATGAAGCACCGTCCATACCTTCTGTAGCAAACTTCATCTTGCTTCTGCAATGATCTATCACATATATGCCGAAGCTTGGCGTGGCTCCAGTTTTTATGATTGATGTTCGGTCAATGCCTCCGCAATGTTAGGTTACTTTTTCATAGGAGAATAGTCAGATGGACGTATTTAACTTTAATAGCTTTGCAGACAGCGGCTAACGCTCAGTTGTGTTTTGTTTATTTGCTTCAAGTGAAGCAAATGAGCTTTAGATAACTACGCAACTTAAATATTATGAGCTTGACCTGAATCATGTAAATGCAATTCCTGAAATAGGCAAAATGGTGTTTAATGTAGCTCTTCTTTACAATCACTAATTCGCATTTAGCAAGCCTGGATTGGAACTATAAATAAATGTTGGTAACCTTTACTTTGTAGTATTAGCGGGATATGGGAAAAATGGAGAGACTACCTCTGTGTTATCCGTCCTTCTCCTTTCTCTGTTAAGAGTTTTAGGCATGTGCAAATCAAACCACATTTACGTACCTCAGGAAGCCTTCAAAATTCATCACCTATTTTTATCCGCACATCTGTGCTGTAAAAACAGCTATAACGTCAGCATTTATGATGTATCGGACGCTGACAGAACACTGTAACTTCGCGACCCTTATCACGGAAAATAGGCGTAGTGACGTATGCAAAGCAACGGCTAATAGCCTAATGGATGGAGTTTGGGCCGCGGTGCGTGGGACAACGGGGAAGTTTGGCCCGAATCCAACAGCACTAGTGCATTACCGGAATCTCAAACTTTACACTCTGCTTCCGTTCTGAGTTATTGTGTGTGTGGTATAAATTTTATTTGAGCGTGTATACCTACCTATTTAATAGGTATTCGTGCCTATTACGTACCTATGATGCGATTTTGCGAAGTATGTAAGTATACATATTATTCCATGTCCAGATATTAACCTCGCTAAGGGTTAGATGGCGTTGTATGCGAGATATGCGAGGATATAATCTTAAGGGTCAAGGTATCCTGTATCCTTGCTCACAATTCTTCTATACAACTAAAAATAAATTGTATAAGGTAAACAGCCTCTTAAACAGATCTTTTACAACTTGCATAGATTTATATTGAACGATGCTTTCTGGTAATATTATCCCTTAATGAAATAAGCGCTGGAAGCTGAACATTAGGCAGACTGAGCGCCTGCCTGCCAACAGTGCCAACTGATGTAACATAAAAAATGTTATTGCTATCGGCAAACTTGTTGATCATCGGTCGACGGAGAGGGAGAAAGTTCGCGCATGTGCACTTGCGCGTGACCAATAGCACGCGCGAATCTCCCGAACGCCCGCGCGCGCTATTGGTCAAAGGTATGCTTCTAGCACGCAGTCTTGTCAAAGTTATCAAAATCCCCACCCGATATTCAAGAAGTTTGCCGGGTCCTGTACTTGACCAAGCTTGCCTGTAACATTGAATGACTCTAATGGAACAGATGAGTCAGGTACTCTACTAACTTACACTAGTGTCACACTGACCCTCGTCACTCGATAATTAGCACAAGATCACGGCACTGACATGTTTATTCTGTAACGTAAACAGCTTTTAGTGTTTTAATTATAGTAATAGCATGAAAATATACTATCATTTTATTGATTTAGAAATCCACAGCTTTTATAAGTCAACTACATTTAATATCACTTACTAGTCATAACAGATATTTACAATTTATGAACGGATACTTTTTATCTAATATCAGATTTTCAAGCCGTTATAAACTCTGGCATTTACTATTTAAAAAAATCTCTTATCTGTCTACTTTTCGCTTCTCTCGCTCTCTCTCTCTTATTTTATTATTTATTCATTTTAGTATTTGAGAAGCTTGCACACTAAACACACTTCCCACAAAATTTCAAGAGAAGCCGTAAAACAATATGTTATTCGAAATAGAACAGTCATTGAATTCTTTTTCTTTTTTTTGCCCTATCTACCGAAATAGCGCTTTTGTTTTAAGGAAAGCTGAATATTTATGGATTTTTGATTTGGTTTTAAGTTAGGCGGAGTTCACACTCGTGTGTGGCATATTTCAAAAACTTTTACCCCCATATGTGGCACATACCCCACTGTTAAGATGGCCACCCTGGTAGATGTGCAAACAGGCCGGTTGCACGGATATGCAGCTTGATTGGCGTCTGCGGTTGCACTGCGGTGCTTTTGGACCGCCTCGTCCTTCCACGGCTTCCACACATCGGCCGTTCGGTTAATTAAATTCTGTTACATATTTGTGGGATGCGCCCTTCAATTTCCCTTCTATCTGCATTTAATTACGCTTGATGAACAAACTGTAAATATAGTTATATTATTTATACATGAACATGATATTTCTTGGTGTTTAATATCAAGTCAGTTGACAGACAGGCAGGCAGCTCTCCAGATAATCACGCGTAGCTGTTTTGTTCTGTTTTGCTGATTGTTCCACAGAGCTGATTAACTGCTTAGTACCTACATACAAACCAAGTATGATTTTTTTTGTTTGCATAGCTTTTATGACATAAAAGTGAAGTATTAGCCTATTTAATGTCACATGGTAAAAAACTTCCTTATTTGACATCAAGTCATCGTTACAATTATGGGTAGGCATTGAACTACAAGTAGTACTAACTCAATGTGTGTAGGCCCTAGACAAGCGGCATTTATGACGTTCGTTATCGCTCAATTTGCGATAGCGAATGTAAAAAGAAACCCGTACTTCTAATATCGATTGACCACGTGACTTTCCTAAGCCACCTATCAAATCCATACAATTTGAAGCTAGCAAATTACGCTATCGCTGTCAAAATGTTACTTTGGCTAGGCCCCCTGAAGAGAATTCTCTTACGAAAAAGTTTGTCACTAGGTAGAGTGCAAAAGTGAGATGCGAAATCTGCCGTTCGCTTCGACTTTCGCACGATTGCTCGTGTCGTTGCTTTCAATGGAAATAGTTGGAACCACAGAATTGGGTCAGCGACCACAGGCCGCATCAAAGGAATCACTGAAAATTTTTTACACTTGACTCACTTTGTCCCGGAAATTTTGCTTTTACAATGGCGAGGGCTCCAGTCCAAGAATGCCTGGATTCATAATTATGACGGTGTAAGGTCGTGCGGATAAGTACTTTTCATCGGCAGTTGCGGAAAAATTACGGGTCTTCGGGGTTAGATTCCTGGGTCGGGCATTTATGTCAGATTTTTCGAGCGTAGCTCGTATTGTAAATATATGTAAATACAAGTGTCTAAATAACGTTGTATTTACTTGTCCATGGATGATCCTGGTTGGTTCTGACACTGGGGCTTAACTAAAACGAATGAAGGATAGGTTTGATTATGACGTTGGACATGGTTGCTAGTAGGACTATCATCTCAGTACAGTATAGCAGCAAATTGATAAGGAATCCCTTTTACGTTTCATCTTTGACGTAAGAAGTTTAAAAATATTTACTGCCTACTAGACAGTGTAACAGATATTTTTTAGAGAAGTTTCAAGGCGATTTTCGTTTTGCGATATAAACAATAAAAAACTAGGCCACCACCGACAGTATCGCACACATAAACCCATCCAGCCGTGACACACTGTGCATTACGCGACGCGCGGCGTCTGTGTAACTCTTTAACGCTACCCTAGTCCCGAACAACGGTTGTGCCATTGTGCGCCTCGAGCGATAGGGCCACCACGATAGAGCTGGTTTTTGGTTAGGGAATAAAATCAAGATTCATAAGATAAGATCATCATGTTTCAAATGGTCGTTAGTCTACCATTTTCATTAAAAAAATATCATAAGCTTCTATGTTGATAGAGAAGGAAAATACACGAGCAAGTTTATAATGAATAGATTGTACCATGTACATCAATTCGAGATCAGACTAGCTGCTTTAGCGATACCGCTAAAACTAACGAGTAATCTATTTACTCGAATGTATCGGATAAACACTCGCTTGATCGCAGAGTCGAGCCATTAGTGAGGAAGTTTGTTACATGGACATAGTGTACGTTCGAAACTCTCTATACAGATAAATCCAATTTAACTGTCCATCTGTTAACTAGCCAACTAATCTGGCATAAGGGAACTGCAAGGATTCATTAAACCTGCAATCGATTTTATTTACATACATATATTGAAGAGCTATTTTCCTGTAGTTTTTCTTTTCTTTATTTATTTATACACAGGGATATATTAGAATAAAAAAAATTATTGCTGTGTACTTAGTAAGTACTCTCAAATTTTAAGTATTCTCAAATTGATATAATTATGCAATTTGTATGCCAATTACGATTATTTGACATACAACATTCAGGTTTATGCACATGGAATATATGCCTGATAATTGCAATTTACATTTATATCACGATTACTCGAGCAAAGCTTTTTATTTACTGTAGTATTTTCCTGTCATTATCCTGCAAGAAAATAACGTATGGAAACCTTAAGTTTCCTTCGCATCTTCAAAGCGAGGTCACCTTTTATGTCGCTAGACGAAGGATTTTTTTATCTGGATGAGTTTGAAATCTTCGTGCGTCACATATGTACATTAGTTCCTACGGTATATTTTATATTATGTAAAAGGATTCAAAAGGCCACGGGCTTGGACAAAAAGTTGTAGACTCTTTGTTGTTTTTCAAGTAGTTATAATCGACAGTGGAGTGACGCGAGCCTTAGAGCATTTAACCAAAACAGGTGTTTTTTTTTTTCATTTTTGGTGTGGAGATTAGGTAGCATAAAGAAAACAATTCATGAACAAACCGCATATAATCAAATACCAATTTATCAGTTCACAAAGGAACAATAAGAAAAATTGTTTCTCATCATAATTTTGATCTTATACAAACCATTCTCAGAAGTAAACAAACTGGACTATTGCATTTGATTTCATCACCTTTTCCAGCTCATTAAAGTAACATCAGCTATTGCTTATGTTGGAGCTGGGCGGTGCTGTGTGAATAGTGTCCAAATGTAAAAAATATTATTATTTTAAACGCCGTGATGGTCTTGTGGTTAAAGTACCGAGCCAAGACATCGAAAGTGGTCACCAATCCGCATTTGGCAAGCGCGGTTAAGCCAGTATCTTCCCATCATCTATAACTATACTTTATAAATATTAGATATAATATATCTTTACTTATATGATGGAATGGATAGAGGAAAGATTTGTTTGTTTGTTTGTATTGAATAGGCTCCAAAACTACTGAACCGATTTAAATAATTCTTTCACTGTTGGAAAGGTACACTGTCTCCGGGTGACATAAGGTACTTATTAACCCGGAAATGTGTGTGGGTTATTTGTAAAAAGAAATTACGCGCGGGTGAAACCGCGGGTGGAAGGCTAGTTGTAACAATAACTTGATTTCAAAGATTGAGGTCCTAAGCCTGCATTTACATTACTTTACTATTTTAAACATGGCTGTTTCTTTGTTGGCAGGCATCATGTTTCGGTTGTGTTGGGTGGTGTTGGCGCTGGCGGTGTCAGCTGCTGCCGACGAAGCCTCCGACCCTGAAGGTCTACTGGAGCAAGCACCAGGTAAGTTGCATGTACATTCCTTAACTATTTTAGGAAGTACATAATATAATGTTCGTAAAACATATACCTTCATCCGAGTAAAATTAACTGTGGTCGAGGTTTAAAGTCCATTCCATATTTGGGTATTTGGATGGATGGATTCCATACTTGCTACCTGGTTATGGTGTCTAAAAGCATTCTTATCCGGAAAATAAAACTTATTCCGAATCGAGTATTTGGGTGAAACAAGTCAAAAAATATCATAAATTTATTTTAACTCAAGTTCAAACGAAATAAAAAGAAGTTTTGTATCATTTAATAAAAAATAAATTTATTTATTTGTGATTCTTATGTCACTATGGGATTAATTAACTCAATTAACCCAGATCAATTCAAGTAAACAGGCGTATTTGTGTTGAATAAACATTTCATTCTTAATCCCGTGATTTATAGCACAGTGGGAATATAAAAGTAACTAAATTAACGATAAAATATTAATAGCCCCACAAAAATAGCTATATCTGGGGATTAGACGCGCAATAAACGTAGCCGTAGCTCGTAGCAGTGCTACGAACGTGCTCGTAGGCGCGTAGCAGCTACTACGGGAAATCGGAATAGTGATGTGATACTTTACAAACCCTGTGATTTGTCAACATTGTTTAGTAATAATAAAAATAATAATATAATTACTTTACTCACTTTAGGTTTTTTACATTTCTGTGGTATGATTGGGAATTTCTTTAAGTAAATTAGTATAATGTTTTATAAGGCCTAGCCTAGACGCATTCTCCTTCGATTTCTTTTTTTGTTTTTACAATTTTATAACATTTACACCAAAACCCACAATACAACATTCAAAAATATACATTATCTTAAAACTAAATATAATAATGTAAACTGCTTTAACGCAGTACTACCAACCAGGCTTACCAAATACCTACCTTTACCTACTTACCTATGTAAAATGGGAGCAATAACCATCACTAGTTTCGAGTTCTGATCAGTTTATGTTGGGAACAAACTATTCTAAATTGGATTGGGCCCGGGTATAGCGAATGTTAGGTAATTTTCGTATATTGCCTGTACAGTTACTAGGGTGACCTTAGGTTCTAGTTTTATATGTACTTACGGAATTTATTACATACGAGCACATGGTATACCTTTACATGAGCCACAATTTTAAACACACAAATTAATAAAGTACATAAAATGAGAGTAAATAAAAAATCTACATAAAAAATAAAAGTGTCCATAAGCAAGAAACTATTTTCGTAATTCCGGTAAATATCGGTATTTTTCAAAATGAAACCGGATTTTTTGATGTTTCCCATCCATATTTTTCGTATCGTAGTAGCACGTTATTGCGTGCCGTCCCCCATAAAATATTACGACCTTCGATTTCGTTTGATGACAATAGTAATTACACGTCGTCCAATATTTAGCGTTATAGAAAAACGTTTATATAATATTAGATTAGTCTTTGTTAATCAAGCTAAAGTAAAATTATGTTGCCCATAATTAGAAAGAATATGTGTAGAAGAAGGAACGATAAAATTTATTTAACGTTATAAACGTTATGAAAGCGTTTGAGTGTTTTCATATTTTTAGCAAAACAGTATTAAAATGAAAGTTTGTATTTGACTTTGATATTTTGAAAATAACGGTGGCGGCCTTAAATTAATATTCTAGTCTATACTAATCTATATCTATACTATACATATATTAATATTATAATGAGGAAAGATTTGTTTGTTTGTTTGTATTGAATAGGCTTTGAAACTACTGAACCGATTTGAAAAATTATTTTACTGATGGAAAGCTACACTGTCTCCGGATAACAAAGCGTACTTATTAACCCGAAAATGTGGGGGGAAGGGGGGGATATTTGAAAAAAGAAATAACACGCGAGTAAAACCGCGGAGGCGGCCTTTAGTTTAAAAATAACTTCAATATACTTCTTATTATAACTTTATCCAAGTCATCAAAATATTATACCACCCTCAGGGACAGTAAAACCTTAGGCTGAAATAAATATTCAAGTCTTAGGCTAAATTAGTTCATTTTTATTTGATTATATCTAAATCCAAGCGAATTGAACATTCTTTTCTAATCTAAATCCTAATATTTCAACGAAAGACACACAAAGGAAAAAATTAAAAAAATACAGTCAATTACATAATTTGAATAAAAACAAACTTTTTAAAAAAAAAATTTAAACCGACTTCAAAAAAAAAAAAACAAAAAAAAAACTACCTAAAAACACTGAAAAGCAAAAAATAATTTTAATAAGACATTCATCAAATGCGCTTATTGTCAAAGCCTATTAATAACATTAAATTGTATCGTGCTAGGTAGGTACCTACTAATCTGTTTGAAGTCGGTGCCAAGCCAAATAGTAGGTACCCAGACTACGTACCTACGTCCGCGGATTATTTGTAACCCTGTATAATACATAAATTATTAGGTATGTATCATTTTTCATTACCTTTGCCTTGGCACCGACTTCAAACAGATTAGTAGGTACCTACCTAGCACGATACAATTTAATGTTATTAATAGGCTTTGACAATAAGCGCATTTGATGAATGTCTTATTAAAATTATTTTTTGCTTTTCAGTGTTTTTAGGTAGTTTTTTTTTTGTTTTTTTTTTTGAAGTCGGTTTAAATTTTTTTTTTAAAAGTTTGTTTATTTTTCTATTTTTAGTGTGAATAATACGTAGGAGTGAGTAAAACTCTCTCATAATATTGATAACGAAAATACGAGTAAAATAGTAGAATTGTATTATTTGACAATATTAGGTATTCATTAGTGTTCAGCACCATTCAGTAGACCAACTAAAGATGCAGCCCGCGAGAGGGACATAAGAATTAAGAAGTCGTACCCTTTAGCTTCCATCATCATAGTTGTACCTACCATCATCAGCTTAGCTGCAAAAGTACATGAAATACAACTAACGGTCCACATATTCCTACAACACTGATAACTCCTAACCGTTAAGGAGTTGTACCTTCCATCATCAGCTTAGCTGCAAAAGTACATGAAATACAAATAACGGTCCACATATTCTTACAATACTGAAAGAATTATCCCCTAACTCCTAACCGTTAAGGAGTTGTACCTTCCATCATCAGCTCATCAACATAAAGTGATGTCTATAGGACGCAAAAACTTAAATGGCTTCAGAAAAAACAAGTAACGCGTAGTGTGCGCCTATAAAATTTGAGGTTTGCCCTTGATTTTCCCGGGATCCCATCATCAGATCCTGACATGGTGACAATGGGACCACCTCGGAACTATGCACTTTCAAATAAAAAAATAATTATTTAAATCGGTCCACAATTGACGGAGAAATCGACGGACATACATAAAAAAAAAAAAAAAAATAAAAAAAAAATACATACAGTCGAACATAGAACCTCCTCCTTTTTTGAAGTCGGTTAAAAAGGAGAATTTAGTTTTTACTACAACAAAGGTGTAAGAAACCTACTCGTGCCTCAAATTACCTAGTCGCCATTTTAACTCTTAATCAATTCAAATCAAATCTTCTATCGCAGGTCTAGTGGGCGTCCTTTGATGAATCCCGAATGAGCCAACTTTACATAAAGCGTACCTGAGGTCAATGGGATTTTGGGGTTCAAATGTACCACTAATTTGCATCGCTATGGAGCGCAAATCTCTACTTTGGGAGTTAGTAAATTTGATTGTGTTTCGTTCAAAACTCGATTACGGATCAGGCGAACTGTGAATATCGTTCGGAATTAGATTACAGGGACAAGTGGGGACAAGGCAATTAAAACGACATCGCTGATATATTCACTGGTTATAGTCTGTGGCTTTGCTTGTCTTTGATAAAAGGTCTGTGTTTGTTATGTGTGCACAGGTAAAGTTGTGCCTTGCAGAGCCTTAAGTTGTATTGTGGGTAAGACTGATCCCGGCAGAGAGTTCCATACCGGCGCAGGCCGTGTCAAAAAAGTAATGTCTGTTATTTTCACGTGAAAAAGACCCCAAAGTCAATCCAAAACTTTAGATTTTTCATGTTAATAGTGGAGAGAAAACGAGCTAATGAACAAAATAAAAAAAAAATGCGTTACATGATTTCCATATTATGTAAAAGAACTGCATTTCTTACATAAAATCATGTAAAAGCCATGTGACAATTAACTGGCCCATGTGAAAACTCGTGTAATTTATGAATCATTATAATGAAAAGATATGTATGCAAAATTTTCTTTAATTTCCTTTATAAAAAAATCACTGCGATGTCCTACCTGCAGGCGCCTCCAGAGCAGGTTTTTTGTTTTCTTGGTCAGGCTAAAAAGTTTCAATCATTGTTTAAGCTCAAAGGAGTCTCTTCGGGTGTGTACAGGTCAATAAATAAAATCCACGTATGTACACACTAGTGGTTTAATAATAGTCAAAAAAGTAGGTAACCCGTTTGCCTTTATATGTAATGGGAAAAACGTGATGCCATCGCGAACTAAGTAGAAACAGTGCCATCTATTGGCAATTTTACGAACTACCATTACACAACACAGTAAATATAACATCTCCAGTTAGACGCCACAGTCGATCTATTTACCGTGAGGCATCTATTACTCATTTATTGAGTGGTCGATCGTACAATCATACAGCACTGATACCTTAGCAGTAGCTTTAAATCAACAATAAACATAATTCCCACCGTTCGACGTTCATTCAGCCTACACAAAGCCGCCTTATCGGGTAAAAAGCCTTCCTCGATTCCATTGTTCTGTATCGAGCGGCCAAGTGGCTTTTCATTCGCCGATATAAAACAAAACACGTACAAACAAATAATAATGAGACTTGTCTATGTGTTTCAAAGCGGTTCAGTAAATTCTTTTTTTGTTAGGAAGGAAACGAGTGTAAAGGTCGTCTGATTGTTAGGAAATCGCGAATGCGTAGCTGAGCTTTAAGGAAGAAAGGACAAGTTCGGGGCAATAGCTAATCCATATCCGGCTTTTTATTTCCCTATTTTACGCCCCTAAGAGTTGTCAATTTATAAATGTTTTTTTCACACATTAGAACAAAAAAAAAGAAGACAGCATCGGTGTTGACTGACAGATCAAAAATTACGAACTTCTTTCTCTCAAATAACTTCACTTTTAATCTACACTTTTGTGAGCTGGCGAATATAGATCCTGAAAAATATAACATTCTTACGGGATAACGTAGGTATATTAGTCCACGCGAGCGGAGCAGCTGGCGAAAAACTATCAATTATAAAAAGGATATGTTATAAATGTTATAATGAACTAAGGATTCAGTGGTACAACAGAAACCGAAAATATATTTGACGCAAAGATTGGGTTTTGAAAGTAAAACCTTTTAAATTAACAAACGGCGCGAAAAATGGTTTGTTATATTTTCAAATATTATCAGAGATCCATTGTTTTTTACTATGTAACAGTCGGTTTTAATAATGTAACATAATGATTTAATATTAAATTATATAAATAGTAAGCTAAATTAATAACAAATATTCGACAAGGAAAAGTCCTACACTTTTCCTTCACCTTAAAGTTTTTATTCACACAATACACATTTGGCAATAGGTGCATAATGTGCATTGAGCTATCTCTGCTAATGAACGTTCCTCTAATGGCAAAAAACAAGCGATGGCTGAATTAGTAAGATCTGTCTGCCAGCTAAAGTAAAGGAAAAAGAAAAGAAATATCTTTTATTTAACCGCAATACCAAGAAGTAGTCCTTAGAACCGCTTTACCATATCGTGAAAAGCGAGTCAGTAATAACTAATAACGCATAATGTATGTAAATAAAAACGCCACGTAATTATGAGCGAGTGGCGTAAAGAACTTTTTCGCCCCGTGAAGCAAGTACTTTCACTTTGAATATTAATCAGGATGTTAATTAAAACGGCTCAAAGGCATGCATCGCGAGCTGCCACGGGAAAATCCTTTTTTCGCCAATTTAAAATAAACTCTCTGTGACAGAGAAAAATGGCTTAAATTACGGAGTTTTTTGTGCCGTCCTTTAAGCTATGCTCTTTGATGCATATTGTGGTGATACGTTTAGTATATTCGAACCAAGTATTTGAACGATGTATGGTAAATGTGACCAGCATTAAGAAGATGGCATTCTTTCAAATAACAAATACATAATATGTATTTTTAGACGTTATTTATACAAACGAGCATAGCATGTATCAGGCACACGCTGTTTCAAATGAGTTTTATAATATTATTGTAATTTTTTATATATTTGCAAAAATTTTATATACCTATTTGAAAACACCTACATCAATACATACAGGGAACACACTCACGACATCTATTCTAATAGTTTCAGGCTTTTTACGAATACTACTTTGCAATAACATTCAGCCCAAAGTTTGATATACATTTTAACTTCTTCTCATAATATAATCACTCTTTAAAAAAAACCGTTCCCCTAACTCCTATTAAACTTGTCCATAATATTTTTCTTCGAGCGTGTTGTCCCGATATTGCACCTTCCATAGCAATATAAAAAAAAAACAAAAAGCAAACGCTACGATGTTTGAAAGCCTTGGCTTAAGACATTTCATATTCTACGCACCTAAATGCAAATTACGCTCATGCGCGCCGTGAGTACCGGGCAAATTGAATCATCGCTGATCCGATGGGGCACCACGCTACGTACCAACTTCAGAAATTTTAAAGGAATTTTTCTTATTTTTATAACTGGTAACTATAACTGGTGCATACAGTTCCCTCGATACTAAGTATACGTACTTAGTAAGCCATCGACCAAGCTGCTTCAGAAGTACTTTGGGAAGTTTAAGACGCTAAGGGACTATTTATAAAGGAGCATCTAAGTGGTTCTCTGGATTCTAAGTGACTACGGCTGTTCATAGTCAGCAACATCAGGACAATGCATCATAATATTATATGCGGTTGAAATTTTTATGTTTTTTTTTTGCATTAGATGAAAGAAACATAGGTCACCTTTATAAGTAATGAAATAATGGTCCTCCTAGCCAAGTTACGAAAAATCCGACACAAAAAATACCGACTCAGGAATTGACCCCAAGAGCCCTCGATTTAATTAATACACTATTATAGTCAAGAGAGATAACAGCGTACAAAAACCAGAATAATATCTAAGATTTGCGATATGTTTGGTTTACCTACACGTGTGACCTCGCCGAGGTGGGCGAAAATGACATGTTTATTTTATCAAACTCGACAGCTGCCACGGAAAAGGAAAAATAAGGAGAAATTCGGACGTTTTTTTTGCGTAAGACGAAAATTCATGACATTTATTACCTGCCCCGTGGCTAAAACGGGACTTGGAGAAATTTGGGAAATAAACGTATTTAGAAGCTTATGAATAGAAATACATTTTAAGCAGGGCCATGAGGAGGGTTTAGTGGAAGGTTCTACGAAATAAAAGGCTACAGAAGAAAGGGACATTTTTACAAGGTCAGCTGTCTTGTCATTCAGAATATAAGCTGTAGTCGCATATAGAACGAATATCCCTGGGACGGACGAAACGGTTCCATTATTGGAGTTGCAAAGTTAGAAGAATATTTTTTAAAAAGTCAATCTTATCGCTATTGCCATCAGAAAAGTTTCTGATACATTATCTGTCAAATAACTTAAATGTAACGTTTTATACGTGAGTTTAAAAAAGTAGAAGTTATCATCGCCCAATGATGCAGCGTTTGAAGTTTATGTAGTGCTCCCACGGTGGGTCTTGTTTGTTTCTCCATTTTCTGGCACCAAATAATACAAACTATGCATATTTTGGTTATAACATTATGACCCAGTATTATTCATATTTACATTACCTTCTCATTGATGTGAAAGCATCAACCAAGGATTAGGGTAATAACAACATAACCGCAGAATATTCCGATTTGGATCCACCCCATATTAAATGTGCAAGAGAAAGGGCTTGGGAAAGGTAAATCAATGATCCGAAAGGGGGAAAACCAACACTTCCTGATCCTTCTCGATGGAAGGGCGTCATGTTTATTTTATCAACATCCCGATACACTCGTGACAGACAACACTCATGCAATTTTAAGCGACCCGTTTGCATGATACTTTAAAAAGAAAACATAAGCAACGAAAGAATAATAATGACGTAAAAAGAGAAATGTTAGCTATATTTCGCGTTGGTATTCATATTAAATATGTTATGATTTCACGTTTGTACCATGTAATATAATATGTATAAAGGTTCTATAGTATATTTTTGGCGTAATGGTTGATATCCGCATTGATAGTGTATTAAAAAAGAGGGATATCCGGCTGTTACCAGCGGTCGTGAATTTGATCCCTAATTTGACTGTACTCTTGAAACCTGTCTGTGTATGTGCCTGTTTATATCGATTTGGGTGTTTCTATATAGTAAATTGTGACATTATGTGTGTAAATCAGTTCAGTGATTTAGGCATGAAAGCTTAACAGACAGACACAGTTACTTTCGCATTTATAATTTATGTAGGAATTAAATTAGATACACAGTCAACAAAGTTTTTCACATTGCATATAATAATAAAAGTCAACTATATAGTAGTCATATAATAGACAACTCAACGGCACAATCTCAGGATTATACGAATATTCTACTCTTCACAATCCCTTCTCTATTCTTCTTTTTGGAAAGAATTGCAGAGCACGTTTCATGTTTGAGGTATTCCGCTAAATTTCAGCGGGTTTCCATTCGACATCGATTTTGAATATTTGGGTAGATAGCAAGATAAGCTATTTCTCATCCCACAGGAATGGCATTCCAAACACGTACTCGTACTGTGATCGCAAAGTAACCCTTTGAGAGACGGCTAGCTGGAAATAGTTAGATGGATTTCCCGGTTTGTGGTAAAAGGTCAGAGTTTTTAAATGTTTTCATAGAAAGAGTTATGTACATAATTACTTTCAGAAAATATGCTTTTTACGTATAGTGGAAAATTAATCATTTCTTGATGTAATCTGTGTGTTCAGTGGATAGAATTATTAATTAAATAAATAATATTTAAATTAAAAATAATATTAATCCGTTCAAGTTTAAATTGTCCAATTCCCAACATATCCAACGGTTTCAAAATGTCCAATTTCCGAAATGGAGCGAAATGGTTATTCCCAAAATGTCCAATCTACTAGACTTGTAAAGACAGACCATGTTATATCAGTATCTGTAGCGTAACAGCTAAGCTTTATATGTATGTACACCATTTATTCCTGATACACGTTTTAGGTATAGCGCAATGCGAAAGTTTCAGAACAACGGATGTAGTCGGAGTTGCGCGGTCCGAGGCAAACAAACGCACGCATAAGTGGAGCCCAAACACGGAACTGTTTCAGCAAACACGCCTACGCCGGGCCCTCTGGCCATACAAGCGACACGCTAAGCACACGTGAATCAACACCCACCTCCACAGATAAATAAATCATTTGTTTTGAAATTAAATTAGAATTTTGAAACAACAGTAACCTTTTTTTCATAGCTTTGTACGGCGGGTGCATGTGGCCAGTATCTATTATTTTATGTTTTGGGCGGTTAGAGGTCGCCAACAAAACGCACGTACTCCAAAGACATAAAACAATTTGTTTTGAAATTCGAATTTTAAATAGCAGCAGCGGAACGTGAGCGGCACTTGTTTTTTTTTTTTGGCTTTGTGACGGGTGGTGCATGTAGCCCGTATTAACACCAGTTATAGGTAGGTACTTGTTATGAATTCAGAATACATTATTAAGGCATTTGGTTTTAAAACTTTTCTAATTTTATAAACTGGTTAAGTTCTTTAGTTTTACGCGCGCCACGTCTGCCCTTAGACAGTTCAGTACCAAACAGTAACTAAGCATTTACTGTCTGGCACTGCACCCAGTAATTTCACTAGCTTTAGTGCTCTATCCCCGAAACACAGAAGTGCTTGACACACTTCTATTTCACGGGAACATATCTGGCACTGCGGTGGTACCCACCTAGATGGTCCAGTACAGGAAACTACCACCTGGTGGTATTAATAGTCTTTCGTACTATAAATATTTGGATTGTTTCGTGATTTTACCTTTCCACGAATCATGGCTCCAAGTCAACGATTTTTCTTATACTTACATAAAATTACAACAGTCATTTATTTTTCTTTATAAACCGTAAAATTATGGTTCAGACCTAATATTTTGTATCATCAAAATATATTCGCCACAAAATTACCATGCTAGAGAAACATTGATATGCCCGAAAAACGGAAAATAGAGCAAACAGTTGGGTCAAAAAAAGAAATAAATCAATGAGATAAAACACTGACTTCATTCACTCTAAGTTCCTTAGACGGTACATTAGATCTTCGGTCGAACTTTTCCAATTACAGACGAAGGCGGTCAGGAAATCCGACGGAAGCCGCGGAAACATCCACACAAAATATTTAGCTTCACCTCGCTAACTTAGCGCGAACTCTTAAAGAAACCGCTGAAGTGTTTTTATTTTTTTATTTTTATTTAAACTTAGAACTTGTTCTAAGGTATAAATTGTTTGGCCGATAGTCGAGTTGCCAGACACAACTTTCGTTCTTGGTTCGATTTTTATTTATTTTACCTCGTGTATAAACACTTATCTAACCTAATTATCTTAGATACAACTTCAAGTGTGGAAACAGTCATAGTAAAATATCAATTATAATAAAAGCGGAAGCAACTCTGTTGCGCTTTCACGCCTATAATACTACTGAAACGATTTTAATGAAATTTGGTACAAACTGGAAACTGGACCATCAGCAGTGTTTTTGTTTGTCATTTTTTCACGTCGCAACGAAGCAACGGAATTGTTTGGTAGCATGAGTGTTAAGGCCACTTTTATTCTACTACTAGCTGACCTGGTGGAATTCGTATTACTTTAGTATTTTCCCTGGACTTCAAAGAATATTCCAAGACTAAAATTAGTCAAATCGGTTCAGCCGTTCTCGAATTTTAGCGAGACTAACGAACATCAGTTCATTTTTATTTATATAGTGTTAGATATAAATACATTTCTCTTGATAATTACAATTTAATATTCTTTTACAATATTCGGCATTATTCATTGAAAGCGCGGTAAATATATCTGTCAATTTCCCCGACTAGTGCGGGGGCACCGTACGCGGTGACCATAGTGATGTGTAAATCGATTGAACCAATATTCGTCTAACAATAGATGTCACATTTCTTCGGGATAGCGCCCGAGGATAGCTTACTATTTATTAGCTTACTATAAATCTCCAATCCACCAATACCAGTTGAGCCAAATTATCACTTAGGTATTGTTTGGTGTTTGTTTACAGTATTTTTCCTCCAGTGAGTGTATTTGCTCGCGTAACTGCTTAGCAGGCAGGGCGGGCGTAAACACCGCTGACGGCTTATCGGCCCCACACACGCCTGCTTGTTCTAACGCTGATATATTATATTATTATCTTATTAGAGGTGCATGATATTATCTTGTTTTACGCTTCGGGTATTGGAATATGGTAAATTATTACGCTATGATGGAGTCTGTGTAGGATGTAATTTCATCGTAATATTGGATGGGTTTGATGAGAGGGTCCTTGTGTTTGGTCGCAATTAATTTTAGTAAAGTTAAGTGATTGTAATCCATGCTGTTTATATTTATAAATGAGTAAGTAAATGTACTTTTAAACACTGACTTTATCTATATTAAAAAAATTAAAAATAAGATACTGTTACGGGTGTAATAGTACCTATCTTATTTTTAAATTTTTAACAAAAAAATATCTTTTTTTTGTTAAGACAAATGTGATAAGGAAAGGTTATATTTACAATTTTTAATACGTTTCGTCTGTTATTCAATAAAACTATGCCTCGCGTGATATTCGATTGTGAGAATTCGGCAGAATAATGCAGTCTGCCGAAAGACAGTTGCGGTGAAAACTCCGAGGTGCCTTTGACTTTTACTCCATTCGCAGACAACTTCACTGCGGTCAATCCAGCCGACACAAACGCCTAACTTCGGATCATCTGACCGCGGATAATTCCGTACTCGCTGCCCGCGCTTCGCAGTTTCAATTTGCAATTTCTTCAATCCCAGTAATCTTTTTGGTCGGGGTTTTTGCCTCGCCTTACAATAAAAATATACTTAAACTAGCACACCGCCCGCGATATCGTAAAATCAATGTAAATAAAAATGTGAAAATATTTTCCTAAAAGTCATTTCAGTTTAAAAAAATATACTTAGATCAATTCAAAATATATACCCAAAAACACACCCTTAGCCTTGCTCAATAAAATGAACTCATGCAAAATTTTAAACACCTAGCACTTGTAGTTTCTGAGATTTCGTGATGAGTAAGTGAAATATTATCCCTGAACAATATTCACACAGCGCCGATTAAACGTTAATACATACACATAGAAACAACTAGACCCATACAAACAGACATGTTCATTCGGACGGTTATTTGTATACTGTTCTGGGATCGAGCAATTCAAGAGCAATAAAATGCACGCATTTAGTTTACCTACCTAGTATTTTCCTCTTCAAAGCTACCGGTAATGAAAATCCGAAGCACGAGGAAGAATTCCAGTTAATATCTAATTCTAAGCGAATTCCTGCGAAGCCGTGCGCAAAAGTTAAAGTAGTAAAAGGAATATCTTTGAGAATAAACAAACAAGGCTGAGTTTTAACTCACTTAAGTAACCATATCTTTTTTTTCTCTCTCAATGTGAATTCGAATCGAAAAAACAGATGAGGAAAATGTAAATATCACGTTTATCATCATCCATCATAATGTCTGTCGTGTCGCACAGTAATGTATAAACGTAGGTACCTACTTACGAGTACTATTTAGTTGCTGTCACGATTTTTTCCGTTTTGATGGATCCAGGCATAAGAAGAACACAATTGAACGCCGGTCGATCGCCACAATTATACTGTGTAGTGAAATTACTGGGTATATGAAACCTAATAACTGTCGTCTCGGTGAAGCGAGCGGCAAAGGGCAGACGTAGCGCTTACCATCAAGTGTACGATCTGCTCGTCTTGTTACAATAAAAAAAAAAAACATAGTGGGCAATTGGGCACCGACTCGTCCCTCTTCAGTTGTAAAGGGAAACCGGAGGAGTTTAGTGGCTAGAAGGACGAACATTTGAAGTCCTGGGTCTCGGCTGCAGGTCTTGCTGGCCAGGTGGTTATAATACTTTCACGCATTCACCTAAGCAATAAAGGAATAACATAAATGTTTTTCACATAGAATAGTTTTTTTTTTTGGCACATAGGTAGTTCACCGTCGAGCGAATCAATGAAAAGGATTAAAAGTTAATCCAAGACATTAAAGTTAAGTTGTAATCTTGTTTAAAATATTCTATTAAAACTCAAGATTAGTTTTGTTTAATTATTTCATTCTTAAACTTAGTGAGTAAGTTAAATATCGCTATGAAAAAATAATGGTCACAACAGTTTATAAGAAAAATAATACGTTTTCTTCGTTGTCTCAGAATGAATAAAATATGGCGTAGCTCGTTAGCTGTGTAGCTTTATAACGCCAGGTCAGACTTTTTTCACTAGTTATTTTATAATTAGCGTGGCTTTTCTTAAAGGTAAAGCTGGCTTCATGGTTTTGATTTATGTCTCCATTTTTCTCCGCATTAAGATTATAAACATTACAATAGAAGTAATTTTATTATTATCCAACTTGGCCTCCGCAGAATACCAGTGGCCGCGGGCGGCTCCTTGGCCGTCCCGACCAAATACTGAGCGGGGACCTATTTGGTTCTTATAATACCTAATTTAATTATGTTAAAATTGTTTTTGTTTGTATTGTTTCCTTTGATTTTAAGTTATTTTAATGTACCATGTGTAAGGAACCAAATAAAACTTTTTTCTTTCTTTTTTTCTTCTTTTCTTTCTTTCTTTCTTTATTATTCATAGAATATTGATCGTATTGTAGTAGTATTATTGTTAAAGGAAATATTATCCACAACAGAACTAACTTTAATTTACAAAAAAATACAATACAACAATAGTGCAGTACTGAAAGTATATGCACAGAACCAATAGAAAATTATGCGTTGGTTTAAGGCTTGCAATCGCCGCCGGAAATCCCGCGGTAACGCAATTAGCGAACAGCGTGATCCAATTGGCGCGCTGCTGCCAATCCCGCACCCGGCGCTGGTGACACCTGCCAATACAAGTGATGCGGTGCCGGATATTCGTCGCAATTAGCTCATATTGTACCTATCCAATTTTTTACATAAATAATACGTACATAATACATATGTATCCATGTCTATTAAGACGCATTTATAAAATAAGTTTATGATTTAGACTGTTTTCACGCGTACACAACCCCATTATTAAAGTACGAGTATATTATGTAATATTGAATACATACAATATAAGTTTCAAGCGGTATGATCTGATATTCTCACGGTAGGCCGTGAGAATATCAGATCATATACCAATCAAGCTTGACCTTGTACCTATACGAGCTTGATTGGTAACATTACCATAATCCCGCAGTAACGCAATAAGAGAGTAGCGTGATCAGATTGGCGCAGTGACAGTGTTGCCAATCTTGTTCGCCCGGCCGCGGTCGGCGACACCTGACAGTCCTGACACGCGTGATTTCATCACTGTTGGTTCTTAGACCAAAAATGTATGGAAAATAGGCATTGTCCTTTACCTGCAAAGTAGGCCACACAAAATTAATCAAAGTGCAAAATATTTACTCGACGCACTTAAGATAACAGTAATGTTTCACAGTTTCACACTTTTTTTCACAAGCAAATCAAACTTTTTTTTTTAAAGTTCAACTTTTGAACCTAACATTAAGTTTATTAAATTAATGAGCCCTGAAATGCTTTATAAACTTTCCATAACTGTTGCAAAAATTCAAAGTTCTCATTAGATAAAATAAAAACAATACATTGAGTTTGTACGGGTAGTAACAAATAAATAATAAATAAATATCTCTGGACATTATTCACACAGCGCCATCTAGCCCCAAACTAAGCATTAGCTTGTGCTATGGGTGCCAGACAACGGATAAACATTACATACTTTTTTTTTGTAAATATATACTTATTATACATAGAAACACCCAGACCGATACAAACAGATCTTCATGCACACAAATGTTTGTACCGTGCGGGGATCGAACCCGCGACCTCTGGTGTAATAGCCGACTTCTCGACCATTACACCAAATGGCTCGTCAAACAGCTAAACGTAAAATTTCGGGAACATACGGTGGCAATGTTCCCGTAATGGCTAGACCGGTAGTGTATGTGCACTAGGACAATCGCTTAACCCCGTACGGGTACGTTGGAGTAAATACTTAGGTACCGTTTGCTAGAACTATGTACTCTCAAAATAGAACGGAACATAGGTACATAGTGTATTTCTAGCTGAAGTAGGTAACAAAAGACTTATTTTTTTGGTGTAAATATTTTAAGAGAAAGAAATTGTCAAACAAGACCCTTGTAATGACGTTTCTTTCCTATTTTGCCTAACCTCATACTTAGAAAAAAACAAAAAAAAATTATCAAATTCCCACAAAATAAAAATATTAATCGCTGTACTGGTTGATGATGATTTAAGAGCTAATTTAAAATATTAATAAAATACCAAAAAAGAAATCGCCCAACGTGGGGCTCGAACCCACGACCCTGAGATTAAGAGTCTCATGCTCTACCGACTGAGCTAGCCGGGCTGATGAGAGGTGAGGCGAAATTATACATCAGTTAATTTCAAATAAGAGCACAGACATTTTATTCTAATACCTAAAATAACTATTACGTTGTCTTTAAAAAAGATCTAACCAATGATTGTGAATGCGTAATGTCATCAAGTCAAGAGTTTAATTTTTACTTTTTGAACAATAATAAGTATAATACTTTGTTCTCTATATTGACCGTTTTTTATTATTGAATTATAGGTACCATAATATACTGGAAAATGAATCTGTTTTAATTTTTCACTGATATTAAAGATAACAATGCCTGATTAATTTATTCATCAAAATATGCATAAAAAAATTAAAATCATTATATTGGCGTATTTTTCAGTTATACTCGTAACTTTATTACCAGGTAGGAGGTACCAAATTTTCCGTTAATATCATTTATTGTACAATTTAAATAACATAGTAACGGCTATTATATTTTCTTAATGTTGGTACGAAAGCCCGCGGTTCGTTGATGTTGCCACAGTGGCGCCCTCTAATGCACGATAATGGCGGCAATTTGCTCCGCTCCCGCTACTGTATTTGGCGCGGCAAACGTTTTAGTTTTATGGCCGATAAAATACCTATCTTACACTGTTTGCCTGTCCCTAATAAATAACAACTTGTGTTACTGCAATAAATAGGCAAGCTGGCTTATTTTGGGAAACTAGAGAAGGTACTGACTGTGTAAGATATTATATAAGTTTGACATAGTCTTTACTTATTAATTACTACCTAAACCATTACAACTAAGGTTTATAATCACCAACGGTTATTTAACGAGGTTAAATTACAAATAACTGAGTTTATACCTATTTCACTTCTTCAACTTCTATTGTAGGTACATGCATTTATTAAAGTACTAAGTCAGCATTAAAATTGTTAATGTCAAACTTTACACGGGCAAAGCCGCGAACATAGCCAGTACCTTAATATGAAACGATTTTGCTACAGTGGCGCCCTCTAATGCACGTTAATGACGGCAATTTGCCGCGCTTCCGGCAGCGTTGCCGATGGCGAGTAATACGTTTTTATTGGCAAACCAGATGGCGATACGTTATTTACCGATCCCTAATAAATCTGAACGTGTTTACGAATTGTTTAATCAACCACATACTGTAGCAAAGTGAAGCAAATTCGAGTAATGATACTAAAACGGCGAGTTCAATTATTTTAGTGATAAAATATTTTTAGTAGTTGTCAAAGACCTCCATTTAATTTTTAAAAACACTTAATCATTACAATGGTAGGCGTTGGATTAATCACCACCATCCATCCTCGACTTACTTCAAAGTTTGAAAGTTGGTGATTTAAAACATCCCCGTGCTTAGAAAAGCTCGTAAAGCATTGGTCCTGAGCCTGATCTCTCTTCGGTCGTGTCAGACTGCTATTGCACCGTGCTTTATGGGATCTAACAGACGAACGACCCATCGTTTGCGAACCTCGACGACTGCGGTGAGCGGCTGTCGTTCGGGGCCGCAACGACAGCCGACGACCCTCTGCGACTGTCGCGCGGGGCCGCAACGACCGTCAACGACAGTCGCAGAGTGTCGATCCCTAAGAGTAAGGTAAAAGAGTGTGCACCAATGCTTGTACACCCACTTGAGCACTATAAATATTCTGCGTTATTGTTTTATCGTTATATTATTGGCCACGGTACGCGACACTTGGCTAGGAGAACATTTTTATTACGAGTACAAACCGCAGAAAACTGTAGTCCGCACCCCGCGGCGATTTTCACAGTAAACCTAGCACAATGTCACTTCACAGACAATGTAAAATACTCTCAAAAATATTGCTATACTCCGGACAAAGCAACAAAGGCCAATGCAAAATGAAATACAGTTTGCAAAACAAAAAGTATGGATGACAATTAATTTGAATGGGCATTCAGTGCCATTGTCACGAATGCACAGGTACGGACGGGAAAAAAGTAGGATTATTAATATAACTGTACTCGGAAAAGCCGGGACATTAGGGTTGACAAATCTCTTTTGTTTTCCAATTAGATTAAGCGTCGACTTCGTTAGAGATATTCCAGTTCTATGAGTTTGAATGCCGGCTTACTAAGGGAATTATTTCGCGTTGAAAGCGGCTTGTTAGGCTTCCTCATAAGATAAGACTTATACCAATGATAGCGACAGAAATTTGAACTGAATCTTCAGTACATCATTATATTTGCTCTTCTTCTTCTTCTGTCTTGCCTTATTATTCCCATATTATTTGGTGTCGGCACTCTTTATACATTTTCGCCACAAGGTTCTAAATTGGGTCATATCCGTATCAACATTAGCCGCTCGCATAATATTATCATTTCGTATAGTCGTCATCCAAGTCGTCGGTGATCGTCCACGTCCACATCATTTTATTTACTGACTTACAAAAAAGATAAGGTTTGCAATAACTAAGCATGATATTATCCCGTTAAACCGAACATAATATTTCTATTTTTAGCATAAAAATCAGACATTTTCGTTATCTACTTTGAGTAGTACCTAAAAGTATTACCTATATAATTCCTATTGAATGAACACGACGTTTCTTATTCTTATTCCACTCAGAACTTCTTCGCAGTTCGTATAATAAATCTTTTCTAATAATTTCTGCTTGTTATGACTTAGAAGTAGTTATAAATAGACTTTTCAAACTCGACCAATTTGTGTCATCAACAATTCAACATTGTCGCTCAACAGACTCATTCTGATTCGTAAAGTGTACTAGGTATTACCCTTCCTTCACGAATCAGTTCGTCTATAGAAAGTTCAGTCTGTGACGAAATGGTGACGAATCAAAGTCTTACTTGAGCTATAGACATTATTAAATAAGGTCTATTTCCCAGTCATCAACTGTTTTTTACGATAAACGAGCTGTCAAAAGTATGAATATAATTTTGCCCAAGTATTCTTACCTTTGATAGTTATTAGTGTAACTTCATTCAAAAACATCGTTTATTCTTTAAAAACGACAACTTAAAACGTGTCTTAGAAGTAGGTAGTTATTGGGCATTCTAATTCACTTTTATCACTATACCACAAAACCAAATAAAAGTGAAATTCTAATTCACTTTTATTTTGGTTCCGTGATACAGTGATAAAAGTTAATTAGAATACCCAATAACATCACCATCCTTTTTAACACTCTTTATCTTTGATATAATACACTGATCGAGAATTAGATTGAACAATTATTATAACCAAAAAGTGAATTAGGATGAAAAAAACTGTTTTAAGATTCAGTTGAGCACTCGATAAATGTGTTTAATCTTTCGATCATACATAAATAAGAGTACTCTAAAATATACAAACCAGTTTGTTAACATTTACGCACTACTGTGGACGAGTTTGTAATGCTGTTGCTATGAAATTTATTAAACAGAAAGAATCATTAAAATTGGAATGTATTTGTCCTGTATCATCGAGTAATATTAAGCGACATGGGAACTTACTTCCAAACACAATACGTAGTATTGTTTGCGGTCCGTCAAACTGTGGAAAGACCAATCTAGTAATAAGTTTATTGTTACACCAAGATGGCCCACGTTTCCGTAACTTATATGTATATTCTAAGTCTCTTTATCAACCCAAATACTTGTTTTTAGAGAAAGTTTTAGAGAAGGTTGCTGGTATATCGTATCACAAATTTAATCAGAACAATGAAGTCCTAAGTCTACACGACGCTTTACCTGAATCAATTATATTATTTGACGATGTTGCATGTGAGAATCAGAACAATATACGAGATTATTTTGCAATGGGGCGTCATAAAAACATTGATTGCTTTTATATTAATCAAACATATACAAAAATTCCAAAACAACTCGTACGAGACAATTCTAATCTAATAATATTATTTAAGCAAGATGATATTAATTTAAAACACGTATATGACGAGCATGTTGGGACTGATATGTCCTGGGCTCAATTCAGACAAATGTGTTCAAAAGTTTGGAGTAAACCTTTTTCTTATGTAGTAATCAACAAGGACTGCGAACGGAACCACGGATGCTACAGAAAGGCATTTGACACATTTATAGTGGTTGATTAATATTAATAAGTGATTGCTTCAACATAAAGCATCACTTTCATTTCTGATCTAGAACTGGTAGGAATTCTCTTCAAAATGGAAAAAGATCTGAAAAATGAAATCGTTAAGTCTGCAGCAGCAGTAAAAAGGAAAGTTGAAATGTTAAAAGGTGTAAAAAATGCTAATGCTATGGCTTTGGAAACGATATTTAAACCAATATCTGAGCCGCTTAAAATTATGGCAAACAATAATAATAAATATGAAATCTACGAAGATGAAAATGAAAATGAACACGAACCTAAAAAAATTAAAAATTGTGGTAGTGAAGCTTCTTATTCATCGCATGATGACTTTGATGCTCAAGACAGTGAAGAAGAACAAGACTTAAGAAAAGAAGTATACGAAACATCTAACAAAACCCTCATACAAACACCAGAGGACCCTAATGTGAGTGAAAGTTCATTCAAGTCGCTTCAGTCATCACCGAGTATAAGAAACCAATCCCTGTCTTGGTCTACATCATCAGATGTAATGGAAGATGTCCCTTTTGGAATTAGAAATGACCGAGGAAAACTTATGCTCGGTCAAACTCGTGTTTATGATAATGGACGTATTATAAAAGTTGGGAATCGAAGTTTGAAAAAAACTGCTGGAATAAAGGAATTGCTGTATAAAAGAACACCTAACTTAGATTTAATCACAGATGAAGATTTACAAATCTATAAATTACTACTTATTGATACCAATGCACATAGACGTAACTATGATTCATCAAAACAAATAATTAGCAATAAAGGTTTCAAATATATGCATATTATTAAACCTTTATTTAAATTATCTAGAAACAATACTGGTAGCGTTGAGAGTCTTCCAGTTGGAAAAGGAATTAATCTTATGAAAAAGGTTAAAAATAATACTGATTACGTTTATTGGGATGATCCGAATGAGTTAGTAAATCGATTGAAATTGCTTTATGCATCCCGAGACGCTGGTAACACTGGATTAGAAAACGAAATCACCGCCATAATCGAAGAATTGTATGAAGCAGGCATCATTAAGAAAACGAAATAAAAAGAACGTACTTTTGTATAAAGTATTCAGTTATCAACAATAACTCAACATCATAACAATGAACATAGATAAATTTGGACATCACGTTCATAAACGCTTGCGATTAGATGAAATAGTTGATACCCTTACAGACACGTTAAGCAAATCAAAAACAGGAGACTTCGACTTAAAAGCATCAAGATTGAAAGGCTTGCCACTTCCTGAAAAAGATGATGAAGCTGTGAATAAAGCATACGTCGATAATTTGATGCAAGAAATAAAAATAGAAGTAAACAAAGTCCACGCTAACGTTAAGAAGTATTTGCAAAGTCTGGAAAAAGCGTCATCTGAGAGATTGACTAAGTTTCATTATACTAAAGAAGAAGTGAACCGTCTGATCGAAGTGAATTCTAACAAAAATGAGTAAACAAGATATTGTCAATGAACTTCATAAACCAGCGAGAAGAAATTTTCCTCGCCAATGTACTATTATAAAAGGCATAGATGACTTGTGGCAGGCTGACCTTATGGATTTTCAAAAATATTCTAAATTAAATAAAGGATTTAACTACATCCTCGTTGTAATTGATGCGTTATCAAAATACGTTTGGGTTAGACCTTTGAAGGCAAAATCTAAATCATGTGTTGCCGATGCAATGCAAAGTGTATTAGCTGAATCAAAACGAAAACCTAAAAATTTACAAACAGATTTAGGTAAAGAGTTTTATAACGACTCTTTCAATCAGCTAATGAAAAGTTACAAAATAAATCATTATTCTACCTTCTCTATCAAAAAAGCGTCTATAGTAGAAAGAGTAATAAGAACCATAAAGTCTCATCTCTACAAACTGTTTAGTCTTCACGGAAAATATCAATGGTTTGGAATAAATTTAGATGCTGTAGTTAACAATTATAACAGTACTGTACATCGAATTACAAAATTTAAGCCGATCAATGTAAATCATTCGAATGAGATTTTAGTACGATCTAATATTATCAAAACTCAAAAATCAAAAATAATTAGTCAAAAATCTAAATTTAGAGTTGGCGACTTTGTGCGTATAAGTAAATACAAAGGGGATTTCTATAAAGGCTATACCCCTAATTGGTCTACAGAAATTTTTCGTATCGTTAAAATTAAACAAACCAATCCCTTAACGTACCAAATAGCAGATAAGCAAAATAAAAATATTCTCGGGTCTTTTTATGGGTATGAACTATTGAAAACTAATTTTCCAGACCTATACTTAATTGAAAAAGTAATCAGAAGAAAAGGAAATAAATTGTTTGTCAAATGGTTAGGATTAAGTAATAAAGAAAACAGTTGGATAAACAAAAGTGAATTAATTTAGATTATTATATAAATAACGTATAATCACTGGTTTATCACACTTTATTATTATCAATGAAAGAAGGCAGTGGTATAATAAATAATTTAATAGATCGTTTGCCTTTCGAGTTACATTTACCTGGGTATCAATTTTGTGGGCCCGGTACAAAACTTCGAAGACGGTTACTTAAAGGTGAACGTGGGATAAATCAATTGGACAGAGCTTGCATGCACCACGATATTGCTTATATCAATAAAGACTCAGAAACTCGACGTAAAGCAGATTTAGAACTTTTAAATATGGCCAAAAGAAGATCGACATCAAAAGATGCGAGCAAAGGAGAAAAACTTGCATCTTGGTTAGTAAAAAATATGATGAAGGCAAAACTTCGAGCAGGGAGTGGTGTTCAATCATTTAGGAAGGGAATTAAAAAAATACAGTCTCAACTTAAAAAACTAAAATCTAAAGACCATACCTCTGCAATAAAGTATGCTTATGCAGCGGCAAAAAAACTATTCAATAACAAGAAAGGAATCCGTATACCGCGTTTTATTCCTCTCCCTAAGTGTGGTGGACTTTTACCACTCATTCCCATATTTGCGGGATTGTCAGCATTAGGTTCGCTTGCCGGAGGTGCAGCGGGTATAGCCAAAGCCGTTAATGATTCTAAGGTAGCACAAAGGAATCTTCAGGAATCTAAAAGACATAACAGAATGATGGAAGCGGTAGCTCTTGGAAAAGGATTATATATCAAACCTCATAAAAAAGGGGCGGGTTTATATCTTAATCCATCAAAAAACTAACTAAAAGGTTACCTAGACGTGCGCTTACTAATCTAGACATTTTAGAACATGCTAGTGATATTCCTTATTTCCGGGGTGTTTACATGAGAGATACGTTACCATCCAAACCAAAAAAAATCGAATGCGGAATATTAAATTTGGATAGCAACAAAAATCTTGGCACGCATTGGGTAGCCTTTGTTAAACAAAACGATTATGTAGAATATTATGATAGTTTTGGTAATTTAAAACCACCGTTAGAATTTGTCAAATATATGTATCCTTTACTTATAAACTATAATTATATAAGACATCAAGCCTTTGGTAGCCAAAACTGTGGTCATTTATGTCTGAAATTTTTAAGAAATTATTGGAAAATGTATTTATATAATGAAGAGAATAAATAAAAATGTTAGTATAAAAATGTCTTTTACTGTGTCCATAACTGGGAGCGGAGCTTCCTTGACAACAAACTATTCCCCAACTTTAGAACTTCGAGGAGACTATGAGTGCGGTCTTTTATATTTTTCAACGTTTAACTCCATTCCTAATATAGATGAACGAAACAATAAGTTTTATTATGGTGAAAATGAAGTCATCGAAATACCTGAAGGTTCTTATGAGCTTCAAGATATTTGTGATTATTTAAAAAGTAACATCAAAAACACTGCACTTAAACTTACTTGCAATAACAATACATTGAAAACAAGTATTTTTTGTTCCAAAGATGTTCATTTCAACAAAGGTGGGTCATTGGGTAAAATTTTAGGTTTTGGAACGAAAACAATAAATGCTAATATAAGTACTGATTCAGAGTACCCTGTAAGCATTCTCTCAACTACCATTGTGCGGATCGAATGCGATGTAGTCAGTGGTTCGTTTGTTAACGGAAAATCAAGCCACATAATTTATGAATTTGTGCCAAATGTACCACCTGGTTATAGAATAATTGAAATTCCTAAAAATCTGATTTATTTTCCGGTTAATCAAAATTCTATTAACGCCATTAACATAAGACTGTTAGATGCTGATAATAAAGAAATAAATTTACGAGGTGAAGAAGTGCAACTATATTTACATTTTAAGCAAAAATGATAAACTTCAATAAAAACTCGACCACATCGTGTTCTCAAATCATTTCTGTAAGAACACCTCTCAAGAGCACACCACTTCAGCTAAAAAAGAAGCTTACCAAAACTAACAAGGATTTCCTGAAGCTAATTGGTTTGATAAAATGAATATCTTAAATGTATCTCAACAAACATCATACGATAACAGCATCGAAAGTTTTGAGTATCACTCGTACAAACCATACGTAACAAGTTTTAACAAAAATGATGAAATAAGAATTCCTATCAATCAACAAGATCTATACGTGCTCCCATCACACAGCAGTTTATATATCGAAGGAGAAGTAAATGTGTATAATAGCAAAACTAAGGAAAAAGTATCGAATGTACATTTCACTAATAATCCAGCATTATTCCTATTTCAAGATATTCGATACGAATTGAATGGGATAGAAATAGATAAAATTAAAAATGCAGGTGTAACTACAACAATTAAGTCTTATCTATCCCTAAATGAAAACGAATCAAAATATGCTCGAGTTTGGGGATGGTCAACTGAAGGCATAAAAAATGTTGGTGGAACATTTTCTGTCTCCATTCCGTTAAACAAGATATTAGGATTTGCAGAAGATTACGAAAAAATTATAATTAATTGTAAACACGAGTTAGTACTTTTAAGAAGCAATACTAATCTGAATGCAATTAAATTAAACACTGGAGAAGTACTGGATGATATTAAAATTACTAAAATTATTTGGAGAGTGCCTCACGTCAAAGTGTCCGATCGTGAAAGAATAAATTTATTAAAATTCTTAGAGAAAGATAGATCCATTCCATTTGCGTTTCGTAGTTGGGACCTCTATGAATATCCATTACTACCGAAAACAAGAAAGCATTCTTGGGCTATTAAAACATCATCTCAAATAGAGAAACCACGATTTGTTGTGGTTGCATTACAAACAAATCGAAAACATAATAGTCAGTTGTCTATGGCCGAGTTTGATCATTGCCATGTACGTGATGTTCGGGTATTTTTAAATTCGTCATATTATCCATACGAAGGATTAAATGTCAGTTTTGCAGATGACAAATTTACTTTATTATACGAACAATATGTGAGATTTCAACAGTCGTATCACGGACGTCGATCCGAGCCGTTAATGAGTTTGAAGGAATTCAGAGACACGGCTCCTTTATTTGTTATCGACTGTTCGCGACAACACGAAACTTTAAAAGGTTCAATCGACGTGAGAGTTGAAATCGAAACAGACCAAGAAATACCCGACCAAACAGCTGCTTATTGCCTGATTTTAAACGATTGTATATTTGAGTACAAACCCTTGAGTAATATTGTAAAGAAGCTATCATGAACAGCCAAACAATATTCGTAGATATTCAAGGATTTAAAGATTACAAAAATGATTTTATTGTAAAAGAACTAGCTATAGCTACCGAAGAACATACTCATGTATTTTTAATAAAACCTCCCTTCCCGTTTAATGCACTAACTGAAGAAGAAAGGAAAGGAGTATTTTGGATTGAAAAGAATAGAGGTTATCGTTGGAGTGAAGGATATATTGATTACAGAGAATTTCGAAGAACTATTAAACCTTATTTAAATAACAGAAAAATTATAGTAAAGGGAGAGGAAAAGATAAAATGGATTCAAGATTTATGTGGTCACAATAATATTACAGATATAAGTTATTTAGGTGTTCCTAATTTAATTTCTCTTTGTAATAATTATTGTAAAAATATGTTAGTTTATAATTGTTTTACTCATAAGAAAATTTGTGCATTAAAAAATGTTTTATGTATTCGAAAATGGTGTGTAGATAACAAAGTAAATCTTTAGTTTTTAAAATAAATAATGTTTTGAAATAATTTGTTTTACTTGAACCCTAGCTTCAATTTCAATAATAAACAGGAAGTACGTAAAAATAAAATAAAAAAACCAATTATAACACCACATTATATTTATTTCAAATAAAATTTACAAATATTATAATATAATTTATTAATAAAACTACCTAGAACTTGACTATTTTACGTTTCATTTGTCATACAACATACAGCTTATTATAATACATTATGACTTAAGAAATATAACTAACACACTAGCCTAATTAGTTTCCACTACTAGCTTATACAATTTTATTTTATTAAATTTAATTACAAATATTCACTACACAGAGTTTTGGATATTTTTCTTATTATTGTCTCTGTCATGTCGGATATTTCGTCTACTGGTTCCGTAACGACGTACTGCGCGCTGAGCAACACGTCCATGTCTTCATCGCTTTGGCTAGCTTCCCGCGAAATCGAACAAGAAGGTTCACTTGTGAGGTCGCAAATTCGTATTTGTATCAGTCTTAAGCCTTTGCCTCGTTCCTTGTTGATGACATAGGATTTAGGATTTTTTTTTACTGGTTCAGTCTTTTTCCTTGACCTCTTCTCTCGCAATGTTTGAGTAGTTTTAGGCTTTTTCTGGCTGTTTAGTATATCCTGGTAAGCCTGTGAAAGTCCTTCCCACGGATCATAGGCGTACTGTGATAACATAATAGGTGTATCATCAGAGTTCTCCAACGGGTCTTGAGTACACTGAGATAATATATCAGAGCCGTCTGCCATTATCTGCGAAAAAAAATACACCATGTTAAAATATTTATAAAACAGCCAGGTGTAAAAATAATTAATTACCAGTTTAGAAAAAAATAATGAAACTTACCATATAATTTCACGCTGTGTGTATCTCTTATCGAAGTTGTTTGAATAATGACTCAAATGAAAAGGTTTACGAGGTGAAAAAAGTTTTGAAACTGCAGTAATTATAATGTCAGCAAATATGCGAAACAAGTTTGTGCATGTTTCATGTACGGTCAACGACACATCACGGTAAACACTCGCAGTTCGATATTAGCACTTATGCCCCTGACATAAAAGTGGTACAAAGTCTAAAGTGTATAGTCTGATGTGATTTTTGACTGTACCTATTTTATTAAATAAACATCCTCACCGAGACTTGTAGAATCAACAAATTATATGACCTAAATTTAAATATTACCCGTCTACACGTGCGCAAACGAAAGTAATATTCTAAATGCAACATATGAGAACATGTTTTTACAATAATCTCACTATAATAATAATATATATAAAACTCAAAGGTGACTGACTGACTGACTGACATAGATATCTATCAACGCATAGCCCAAACCACTGGACGGATCGGGCTGAAATTTGGCATGCAGGTAGATGTTATGATGTAGGCATCCGCTAAGAAAGGATTTTATTCAAATCCTACGCAGGTGAAACCGCGGGCGCCGCTAGTTATTCATACAGTAGCATCAACAGGCATGCATGGTTTAATTAATAGGTTTCGATTAGGATTCGGTGCAGTCGAGAAAAATAAAACAACTACATTTTCTTATAAATAGAACTTTATTATTAATATTATTATGTACCATAACAGTTTACAATATTCACTTTTTACAACATTAAAAATATATACAAAAAAGAATGTATGTACCAAACATTATTTTTATTTGTACTTACTCGTAAATTACTAAATATAACTAATTTGACAATGAAACTTACAATCTAAATTAAATTAATTACTGTAGAGTGTTTGTGGTCCAGTCTATTTTATTTACCTACGATTAAAAAAAGCTGGACTTATGACCCCAAGCCAATGTGTTAATATTATTTTTTAATAAAATACGTTTATCATCATTTGACGACAAAGCTACTTTATCAACAGATTGAGTAAATATTTGATGTTTAATGGATTTAAAAACAATGTTCTTTTTACGTATAATTTCATTACGTAATAAGACATTATTGTAGTCCTCAAATAACAATTTCATAACGACTGGTTTTTTTATGCCCTTTGCCTTTTTTATTTCTTTTTTTTCTGTTTTGATGCAATACAATTTGGACCTTAAGCCAACAAATTCATTTATAAGCTGCCCCCCTAGCTCATCTTTAAATAAACCAGGCACCTTTTTATTTTTAAGTTCAATACCATACGAATTATTTTTGTCATAATTACTTGTATCAAAATAAGACTGAAATCGAAACTTTAAGTCCTTAAAAATATCGCTGGTATGTATGGAGTAGAGAAAACTGTCGGTATCTGTGTAACAAAGTTTTAAATTGCAACCATAAAATGGTTTCATAACAGAATAATGGAAATTGTACATATGACTTTTGGAAATTTCCAAAACTGTAAACCCTATGTAAATAGGTTTATCTAAGATTATGGACTCAGGTTTCATTTGAACTGCAACAAAATTCTCCGAGAAAACTGTTGAACTATGAAAATTAGGTCTAGCTATCAATTGTTCAGCAGTTAGTTGTTTTTTCGTTATGTTTTCAGTATCTACCCATTGATTAACTAGTTTTACATCCAATCGTTTTTCTGGGTCTTCCAAAGTTTTTCCGAATATGCTATTGTTTAATAATTTAAAAAAATCCTGTTCGAACGTCGATGTTGCTTTTTGCCTTAATTCCGTATTTAAATCAATATATTGTTTTAAATAAGGGCTTTGTTTAAATGTTATTACTCTATGAATCTTCTTTAATTTTAACCCATGATTTAAGCATGCTTTTAAATGCACATAATGGATAACGTAATTAAATTTATCATATAAGTTTGGTATCAATTTTGATGTTTTGGACCCAGGTGGAGTAAATTTTTGTGGACAAAAAGGTAATTCATTATGTAAATCATGTAAACTTTCTGGATATTCTAAATCTACTTCCAAAATAAAACCTTCCTCAGAGTCATCTGGGGTGTTTAAGATGTCAGAAGCATTAAATTCTGATTTATTTAACAATCTAAAATCGGAATGAGGCAAATATGAGCACATGGCATAACCGTACAAATTATTGCAATCTATGTAAAATAAGTAGTTATCAGGGGAAGACGGATCATAATCAGAGAGGTATTGGTTATTTGCCTTTGCATATCTAGTGGAACATAGACATATACCTCCACGGATACCTTTCTGTATTAATCGTATTATTTCTAAGTCCTCAATCAGTTGAAGTTTTACCTTTGTTTTAAGAAGCATAGCGTCAAAACTCAAACTTGGGGCCGTAAGATAAAACGATGGATCCAAATTGTAGTTAGTTTTACATGTTTGTCGAAATTGTTCAAAAATATCTGCTAATAAAAGTACATCTGATTTTAAATACAAATCTGTGTACTCGCCAAGATTCCTTAATTTAAATGTTTTCCAAACTCGTTCTGCATGTTCGTAATCAGACTGTGAAATGGTACACTCACTTATACTACTATAAAAACATTCTCGTGAAGGTATTTTTTTTTCCTCGTATGATTCCCAATTAGTTACGTATTCGTACGGATAAACACCTTTTCGTTTTAACAATTCAAACTGTTCTTTTTTCGGGAAAAATTTTGATAAATGTTTAAAATCTTCGGTATTTAAACTAGCCACTAGTTTTTCGAGGCTTGTGCCTAAAAATTTAAATGAATCTACGAAGCGAACGGCCATGTAATCATTATCATCTCTTGTAAAAAACTTAGTGAATGATATGTAGTTTTCCTTGTTTTTAGCTATAACTTTTATTGGTCCCGATGTTTGCCCCAACTGTCTTATAAATAAATGACTATCGTAGCCAGACAAATTGTGAAAAAACACTGGCACAAATTGAGGTAAACGATACTTCAGATTGCAATATGAATGTGTAGCACCACGATATTTTCCCGTTAGATGACAGTGGTCTCGAACTCTATCATCAAATAACATTTGATTGCAAAGATAACATAATTTTGTTGTACAGAATGATTCCATTTCTCTAATAGTTAATTTTTTCATTGGTACTGTTGTTTTATAAAGTTCAAATATTTTAAATATATCTTCTTTAAGGTTATCAATAAATTTCTCTACACAATCTTTACCACGATAAGACACGTACCGATTTAAGGAACTATCATATGAGCATACTACATAATAAGCAAATGCAGCCGGGATATGTTTTTGGAATGTTTCCGTACAAGTTGAACTAGGACCGTTCGGACTGGTCTGCAATAATGATTCAAAATCTGCATAAACTACGAAAGGCATGTCTTGCATTTTTTCATAATTTTTAAATTGAATAAGCGTGCCGCGCTTCGGTAAAATAGTTGCCACACCACCGCACACATGAGCATTCAGTTTAGATTCATTTTCAAAAAATATCATACAATCGTCACAAAAAAATATTTTGCTGTGATGTTTTGTTAATTGTGATCTCAACAAACGGCTTAAGTTTTTTATCAAGCAGTAATGTGTAAGTCCTCCCTTTTCTATAAACAACAAGTTAATATGTTTTTTTTTCCTATTCTGAGTGCGATATAAAGGACCAACAATATTAGTTTTATTTTTAAGCCCATATACATTTACACTTATACCAGGATTATTTCTTTCAAATGTTTTTATGTCAGTAAAATTTACGGGAAATAACATATTTTTGATATTGAGCACGCTCTCAAAATGTGGATAAGATGAAGTTCGGTGTGCATTTCTTTCAGCCGGGAATAATGCTGCCATTATACTCCACAAAAAACAAAACTGATCTTTGTTCTGAATGTTAATGCAAGCCCGTTTGAGTCTCAAAGCTTTAGGTAAATCGATAAATTTAGATGCTCTTAGAGGATTATACTTATTAATATTAATTTCTAAGTGTAAATTACGTAAAAATAGCCAACCGCTATCACGATCTTGAAATTCGTCAATTTTCCTTGAAATAATACTAAGTAATTGAGAAAAAATTTCGTTAAAATCAAAATTTTTGTGTATAACAATGTTTTCGGTAGCAAAAGACTTAATTTCACAACTGTCTGAGCCATTACTTCTTAGATAAAATTCAGCAAATAATTCAAAATTGACTTTTATACTATTAAACGTTAATTGGCGCGCTTGTAAAAGCTGAAGGACGCGCGCGCGCAAGCCGCGCAGATATTCAGCAGGCATCTGCGCCTCCGCATCGCTGTTAGTAGCGCGTAGTCGATACGAGGCGATTCGATTACGGAACGCGCTACATACTTTTTCTATGCCATCACTTAATTGTATAGCAGAGTTATTTTTATGTAAGTTACTTTTCATGTGAGCAGAAAAAGCATTGCTTTTGACAGATACATCGCAAACTGTGCAATATATTGACCTTTTTGTCATTTTGTAAGGATAGGCTTCAATAAATATATTAAATAGACTGGACACCGGATAGAATAAACAAAACTAATCTTAAAAAAAATTTTACCTAACTTACATATTATTTGAACTAGGTACTTAAGTAGTAGTAAGTAAAAAAACAAAAGTTATTTTTTCTTATCCGCAAAGAACGTCCCCTCTTCTACAAATTTCTCACGGACTCGTTTGATGAATTGACGCAGTAACTCCAATTCATCAACTTCTGAATCCGTCTGGTACTTCAACGACAAGACCGAGTGCTGCCAACGATCTTTCGGGTCCACGCACTTGATTTCTTTAGTGTTGTAGAGCCGCAGCTCTACAAACAGATCACCTGGCAGCGAGGCGGTGCGGCGCAGACTCCCGTTGGCCACGCGGCGCGTCAGCACGGACTGCAGAGGGTTCGCCGGCTTGCGCGTGCGGCAGGCTTCGATCTCCTCCGCCTCGTCGTTGAAGTTTAGATTCCACCCAGCTGTAGCAGGTCGACCTCGTCTTTCCACGCTAGGGCGTTCATCTGTCTTGCGTTTCGTAGTTTTTGGCTTTTTCGCGGTCTTATTTGTACTGAAATTAATAAATAGATGTTGATTAAAACTAAATAAGCTACGTAAATTGCAAATAAAATACAACATTACATATGAATGAAAATATGTTTAAAAATATTTTTAACCTTTTTTCAATTGATGTAAATAAACTATGGAACTCTCTAGAACTCTACTCCATAAGAAAATTAATAACTTAGGAAAATTAGTCTGTGACGTGACCTGATGACATGATGATCCATGAGTTAAAAAAACACTAAATTAAATAACCTGTTAAAATTATGATACACTAAATCTTTAAACTTACCGTTTATTTGATTCCTCGTCGTCTGACTCGTACACCGGTTTCTTGGTCAGCTTTTGAGGTCGTTGGTCTGGTCTGTAATTAGAAATTAATTGTTAATAACTTTATTAAAAATGTACCTATTTAGTATGTACTGAGAATTTTATAGGATTATTTAAAATCAACTAAAAATAATGATATACGTTCATTAAAACTTACTGTATAATCGATCCCTCCTCGTCGGACTCGAACAACTGCCTCTTACTCGCCCTGCGTGGTCGTTGGTCAAGCCTGTAGACACAGAGATAGATTGTTAAATTTTATCATATATTAAATCATCAAATCAATTTAAATAAATCACTGTGAAAGATAACTTACTGTTTGTCAATTGCCTCGTCTTCAGAATTAAAGACCTCGCTTTTATAAACTTTGCGCGATTTAGCGGCAGACTTGGAGTTGTAATAAATGTCCGACCTAAAACAAATGATATAAAATAATTATCATGAACATAATAAACTCAATATAATAAAATAATTTATTTATAAGACTTACGAACATGATTTTTATGCAGCGGATCCTCGGTCACAGCAACTGAATAGCACGTCGAAGGTGATAGTCACAATGGAGCAGCACTGAAGTTATGATATTTTATTGATTTGAAGTCTCAATATACAGGGTGGAATTTTGTAATGCCACCTGAAGGGGAAGTACTCTTAATACTGTAGATAGAAAATTTTACTCAAAGGAAACATTCCTTTATTTTTGAAAAGAAAGAAAACTGCATTCAAAGATTTTAAAAAAATTCTTGCCGCACCCGGTAATCGAACTGACGAAAATCTGTAAAAGTTGCACCCTGTACTTTTATTGCATCGATCGTTAGGGTCAATTATAAGGATGAAATCTCTCTTACAAACTTCATTAATTAAATGAAAGAAAAACAATTATTTTAATTGTTTCCAAAAAATGGTAAACTTACATTAAAAATTCGAAATGGGCTCCATTTTCTTGGATACATAATCTGACGAATTCATTTCTAGTAACCTTTAATAACGTGTCATTTTAATGGATGAACGACGTCAATGATAATTATTAATTAATAACATAAGTTATCAGATGGATCTTTGAGTAGGTAAAAAAAGTCCTTTAACTTGACCCATTGAATTAATAAATAGAAGATTTCATTGCTTTCATTTCATTTAATTTATGAAATTTGTTAGAGAGATTTCATTCTTATAATTGACCCTAACGATCGATGCAATAAAAGTACAGGGTGCAACTTTTACAGATTTTAGTCAGTTCGATTACCGGGTGCGGCAAGATTATTTTTTTAAATTCTTTGAATGCAGATTTCTTTCTTTTGAAAAATAAAGGAATGTTTCCTTTGAGTAAAATTTTCTATCTACAGTATTAAGACTACTTCCCCTTCAGGTGGCATTACAAAATTCCACCCTGTATTTAAAACTAGGTACATGTAAAGCAAATGGGGTACTCAACCTTTTCCTTGTAAACTATGACAGTCTTAAATTAATCGTAAAATATTGTTTTTACTAAAAATAGGGTCACTTTTTCGAAACCGGTTAAAGGTTCTTTGTAAAAAAAAAAAAAAAAAAAATTTTCCATATTAGTAGCTAGGTGTGTAAATTTTCTAACTTATATCGTTTTTTTAATGATTTTTGAAGGAGTTCTCCAGGTAGATTCACCGTCAAATCATAAATCATAACATTTATTGCATCATGTTGGGGGATACAGGTGTTAGATGTTCACAGAAACATTCAAGTTTATCACAGAAACAACTTAGCAACCGTATGAAAGTTATTGTAGGTATTACAAGTCGCGAAATACTTTGTATTGAATAGATCTCATGACTACTGGTGGTCTTCATCATTAGTTCCACTTCAACAAATATTTGAAGAGTTCCCTTAATTTTTCCTGGACCATTTATTATATCCTAAACTGATGACATTAGAACTACCTAGGAAGTATAATATTGTTTCAAACATAATCATTTTTCTTCAGATCGGTCCTGTTGTCTTCTAATAATACACAAAAAAAGAAAAAAAGATTTTGACGAATTGAAAACCTCCTCCTTTTTTGGATGTCGGTTAAAAATCGTGAAAATGTTTATAACCACCGGCAAATATTGTACCGATTGACGGAAACGATCTAAAAGACAATTTGTGAAAAACAAATGTATCAATTTACAATAATATGCGTGCAGTTAGGTGCAGTACAGTCGACATAAAAATATTTATTGATGTTTCCTTATGCAAGGCATATTAATTATACTTCATAATCATAACGTTAAGACATATTAACTAACTAATTCATATTTTTTATAATCTATCGGAGGTGAAATAACCAAAATGTTTTATTTATCATATAATATCATAATGAAGAAAAAGAACCAAATTATACTTTAAAAACTGCGGTCGCCCGATTTCGTCCCCGTGGTCAACGTCTATATCACAAAAAACTATCCTACGTCCTTCCCTGGGTATCTTGATTCCAAATTTCATTAAATTGGATGGTTAGTTGGAAACTATCCAATTTTAATCATCATTCTGATTTAATATTAAAAGCATTAATATATTAATATAAGTTTTACCGCTTCCGCATTTTGGACTTAAATTCATTCTTTATTTATTAATTATCTGACAAAGAAGTTAACCAGACACATGGAACAAACCTAATAATAGATATTGTTAGGACATAAAAAATAAAGTAATTAATTGGTTAACAATATTGAACTAATGACGCTGTCAACAGTACTTTTACTGCAAACTGATGTTTCAGCAAAACACCGTCGTCACTGCTTCTACTAATGTATTGCAACATCATGTAACAATACACTTCATGCAATATTAGAGTTCCTTATTATTGATATAAAATCCTTTAGGTGTTTACCTACTTTAAATTTAAGTACTATAAAAAGCAAAGATTGCATACACCCATTGACCGCACGTAAATAATATACATTAAATGCGGGTTAATATAATATAGATTTATTATATGTATAGATATATGGAAGGTTTCTATAGGATAAGATTACCTACTATGCTTTGCTTTTGTAATGTAATTTCGTGATTAAATTATTTATCCATTGAAAGGTTTACTGGATTAGTTTGTCTATACCTAAAATAAAAATTTGAGCAGCAGGCGAGTAGTTGTGGTAACACAAATAAGTGGCGGTACGCAACGAAAATTTTTTAAAATAATTAGTTAATAATAATTCGCATAGTAACATAAAACTTGCTCATTATACACAACGTATTATAAATTTATGCAAAATATATATTATACATTTTGTATTATATGTAAATATTTTATATTTTATAACATTGTATATTATATGTAAATATATTGTGCACGTTTTGGCTGTTACACCTACAAATAAAATAGACTAATAATTTATTATAATAATGATTAAATACCGAACTGAAATGTCTACGGAACCAAATTGCATTTACACGTTTAAATATTTAAGCTTATGGGAATAAGGTGCTATTCGAATCACTCGAATCTTTCTCGTCGCGGGCCCTGGACTGTCTGGTGAAGGTTTAATTTCTAGGTGCTAACATTTGTGGTTTGATTGGGTTGAGCAGACAACGTGGTTACCAAATTTTAATGCAATACAGAACATTGGTACGACCAATCAGGCTAGAATATACATATTATGTACTGTTCTAGGTGCCAATTTCTTGTAACAATTAGATTAATAGCGCTCAGTAAACCTAAAAAGATTACAGATGTTCAGTACGACCAATCGGGCTAGAAGGAAACTTTGAGCAATCGGCCGCTGGACATAAGGGGCTCGTGTTGTAATCGTTACACAGTAAAGTGAGAATAATTTTTGCCTCCGCCGTGGACCCTGAAATGCCTAGTGAAGGTACTATTTCTAGGTGCCAAGATTTTGGATACTCTTAGGACAAAAGTACAAAGTTACTAAGTCTGAACCGAGTACAGAACATTGGTACGACCAATCGGGCTAGAATGAAACCTTGAGCAATCGGCCACTTCGCATAAAGGGCTCCGGTGTAATAATAAATTAAAAAGTAGTGAAGTATAGTTTTACTTTAAAGTGTGTGCAGTAACCTGTCTTCAGGTGAGTACAAAATGTAACATCATATTGTTTCATATGTCGATCTGTGTATTATATCGAAGATAAAGAATATTAAAAAGGAGGTAGTTATTGGGTATTATAATTAACTTTTATCACTATACCACAAAACCAAATAAAAGTGAATTAGAATGCCCAATCGCATTGGCGATTGGGCATTCTAATTCACTTTTATTTGGTTTTGTGGTATAGTGATAAAAGTGAATTAGAATGCCCAATAACTACCTACTCTTAGACTCAAGTAATATTTTGGCTCGTTTATAAATACGGGTGTGTTCATTTAACAGGACGTGACTTATATAAGTATCCATCGGAGCGTGATACAGCCAGCGCTGCTGTTGACAGGGGAATAATAGGGAAAAACAGCAGTTATGGCCATGACGGGGCGAGCGGCCGCTTACACCAGACATTTAGCAGTATGAGCATCATAATGTAACAATACACAAGGTAGGAAAACAATGTAACATGGACTAAACTTTACTTGCATAGAGACTGAAAGTGGATCTTGGTATATATGCTCACATTATAAAATTACGTTTTTTGGAGGAGAATGCGTTTATGCAACACAACAGCAGGCTAACTAGACCTGCAGCCGTGTGTGGGACTCGAGACTGAAGCTTACACTATCCACTAAATTCCCCCGGTTCCCCTTCACATCCGATTGGAATGTGCTGGTCGATAGCCACAAGACTGGCACCGGCTCGTCCGGTTATCGCCCGGGACAATAGAAAATTAATTAAATTGAGACCGTGTCTCGGTAAACGTAGTGTAGGACGCCCTCAGGCCAGGTGGAGCGATGATCTGCGCAAGATGACTGTCAGGAGCTGGATGCGAGTGGCCGAGGATCGATCAGCGTGGCGAGCTTTTGGAGAGGCCTTTGTCCTGCAGTGGACTGTTACGAGCTGATAATGATGATGATGAGAATCAGATCTCATCTATTGACCAGTGCCGGCTGCTTTTTATGTAAGTTGCGGTGATTGCCTGACCAAAGTCGTTTTTTGGTGGGTTTTTGCCTTTGGAAAGTGTCCAAGAGGCTCGTCGTCGTTCCACTGTTGTGAACGTTTCCGGATAACGTAAATAATCCATTTTTCATCTAACGTCATGATTCGATCCAAAAAATCCAAAAAAGGTCGTTTTGATTTTACTGAATCAAAGAAGAACACACCTCAACCACATTTTGAGGATTTTCACCTTTCCACTGCGTTTTAAATCATCTTAGACCGTAGGTGACTGACTCATTGTTCTTGCGCAATCCTTCGAGCCGTTTGCGATGGGTCAGCTTCCACCAGGGTCCTCAATTCGTCGTCCTGAAGTACTCTAGCTAGATCCACCACTACGAAGTGCAATTTCAACGCTAATACCTCCGAAACAAAATTTCATTGTTGAACGGTGCTTTCTTCAACGCTTTTATCGCCCCACACTTGGTTTACATGGCGAGCTGTCTTGGCAGCGGATTGTCCCAATTTTAAGTTAAATAAATAAAAATCGTACGAAATTGTTCCTTAGACATGCTGAATTAAGATACAGATAGAGTAAAAAATATTTTTTAGAAAAGATGTCAAAACGTGAAATACGCTGAATGTTTTACTTAGAAATAAATGATTAAAAAACAGTAACAATAAACCCTGAGAACCGACCTAATAAATAAAAATAAATTAATCTATGCATGCATTTTATCGCTTGCGTAAATCAAAATTAATTTTCGAGGATCTTCTGCAAAACGGTTGATATGGTCGTCCGTGAAAGAATCGCCCATACTGTTCACAAGTTCAGTTTTTTATTGTAGGGGAGAGGGGGGCATAGTGGGGTACTTAAGAATCAAGTATACCTACAAGGTAAAATATTATGATTAAACAACCAACTTTAACTCAATATGATGGCTTATGGCATTGCAAATGACTATAAATAAACTTTTGGGTGGTTATTTTTAAAAAGAAAAATAGTTTTAAAACCTTATAGGCTTTATTATCCAATATAATCTTTTAGAACAACATTTGGTATCAATTTTAAGATCTCCATCAATCATTTTCATCAACTAAAACTTTATTTAACTAACAAAGGAACTACGAAACTTTGGCACAAACAGAACCTCTTAATCGTCATAAACTTCTCTTTTATTTAAAACTATTTATACAATAGAACAAGCAAATAACGTTAATTAAATGTTTTAATAAAAGCTTTGATTAAAATTAAATTAAATTTTAATAAAAGTGTTAATTAAAGCTTTTTCCATGCTTTCCATAGACCATGAATGCTGATCTGTGGTCCTTTTATATATGCGAACCATATTGTCTGAAAAAAATAGACATGTAGGTAGTTATAACCCTTTGTTTGTCTAAAGAAGTTAGTTTAATTGCTTAATAAAGGGGCAAAATGGGATACCCCACTATGCCCCTTTTGTTGTACCCTACTATGCCCCAGTGTTACTTTCCCAGCAAAACACAAACTGTCGCTGTGTTACCTGTTAAATAAACAAAATTGTATTTTTTATTATGAAATCCACTAGGCGCTGCTAAAAAATGAAATATGAATAACCACTATACATACCTTGTTTGTCATAACAATCGCTGTATACTTAAACGAGTTTTTTTTTAGGAAAAACACCTTCTTTTAAACCTTTGTTTCTCTAACATAAACGGCTGTCGAAATGGCGTGGATCGCCCGTGAAGGTCACGCGCCGAGTAATGACCAATCAAAGCCCGCCATTTAAAACTTTGCATGGCGTTTCGTTCGAGCTGCATGTGAGGTTCCCCGCTACGCCCCGCTACCCCACTTTGCCCCCCTCTCCCCTACACTGTGCAAACAAAATTTAAAAGATGGAGCGTAAGGCCCCGTTTACACTTTGATTAGTAGTAATTAGGCGAGTTCATACATGTTCTGCGAGATTTCCAGGGGGGGGGCAGCTGCCCCCCCCCTGCCCCCCCCCCCCCTCGGTACGCCCATGGAAACATTCATCCATTATCATTGCGCATTTTAAAAAAAACTATGAATTTAATGTCGCTCGCTGTCGATTCGATACCCATCATATACTATAAGATTTATTTAATGAACCTTATATCAGAAACCAAGCCATAAAACCGACTTCGAGCCTCGAACGAGCGCGCTTCGAGCATTCGGCTCGTGTTCGACTGTGCTTTTGCGATTGTCGGGTTTTTGACGAACACAAAGAGATTTGCATCGCGCTCGCAGTGCAGGCTCGTTGTGTGTCCACACTTGTCACGCGAGCAGAGCGGCTCGGCTCATGCTCCGCTCGTGCGCGGCTCGTGCTCGGCTCGTAAGCATAGACCCACCTTTAGCAACGTGAATATTTTCATAAATATTATAAATAAAATCTATTGATATTGAAAAATAGGTTTGCTATTTTGTGCACAATCGGTTGGTTGAAACGTACTTACTTACTTACTCCTATGGCTCAGCGACCCGAAGTGTGTCTTGGCCTCCAGAATGAGAGCACGCCACCTTTTCCGATCTTTAGCAGTTTGACGCCAGTCCCCAGCCCGAAGTTCACGGAGATCTTTAGGTGGTTGAAACGTAGTTAATGAATAATTTCTATATGGACTAGAGCTAAGCGTAGAATTAATTAGTGATGATTCTGATTTCTGTGATTATCAGACAAAATCCTGCAAAAATCCGTGTTAAATAAAATCGCGATACCTACATTGACTGGCCAGTTATTATGGCGCATTTGTTTTATGCGCCAGGGGTCGTGAGTTTGAATTCCATCCTGGACAGACATTTATTTGATGAACTTTTGTGTTGTCCTGTGTCTAGATGTTTTGTGCTTCCTTACTTTTTCACTTGAAATATTATAATACTAGCCTTCGCCCGCGGTTTCACCCGCGCGTAATCTCTTTTTTCAAATATCCCCCCTTCCCCCCACATTTCCAGGATCAAAAGTACCCTATGTTCACCGGGGATAGTGTAGCTTTCCAACAGTGAAAAAATTATTCAAATCAGTTCAGTAGTTTCAAAATTGATATTCCCGCGGGAATGAGACGTTTCCCGTAGGAATTTTGTAGCCTATGTCCTATTCCGGGTTATAAACTATACGTGTGCCCAATTTCATCTAAATCCGTTCAGCCGTTTAGGCGTGATTGAGGAACAAACATCCAAACATCCAGACTTTCGCATTTATAATATTAGTAAGAGTAAGATTAGTAAGATTTAAACTTCTGTTAATGTTCCAGACTCTTAAAGGCAGAGTTATTCTTGGATCGCCAGCATTATTTATCCTACTAAGAGACTTCGCTACTTAGCAAAGACAAAGCTTTTAATAAATGCATAACCAACATTTCAAAAGGAATAATAATAACTTTAGTGAAATGCCTTGACTTTGGTTGATGTTGAAACTTTTAATAACCTCCTGGCTATCCCCGCTGCTTAAAATCTGTAGTCATTACAATTTTATTTTTTAAAGCGGAGAAATCCTTCTTTGATTCTTCATTGTAACTCTTGTTTAGGCCTTTTTTTTAGCCATCACAAGCAAGTTTCGGGCTGGAGCTCTTGTGTTGAATAATATATAAATTGATATAAAATCTGTATTTTTTATTCTTTACGAAACAGGTCACAATTCTAGAAATAACTGTGAAAGAACTACTTCGTGAAATATAGCAACTTTGAAGCACTTTGAACAAAAATAAATGTTTTTTAAACGTGATCGCCTTTTTGGCAATAATCTGAGACGTATAAAGCCTTTAATAATAATAAAATATTTCATCCTCCTTTCATTCAAGCATTCATTACTGAATCAAACTGACCTACTCCCCTAAGTACATTAGATGATTTATCAGCATAAAGTTCAGCCACCCCACGGTGGTCCCGCTTCTTAAGAAGGGCGGTCATTCGCGTTTCGGGTCGGATTAAAACTAAAAGAGTTACTTTTTACCCAATAACTTCTTGTTTTAAGGTTCTTGGACTATTAACAAGTAAAAATATATATATAATTTCAATATAAAAGATAGATATTTTTAAAAAATAAGCATTTATCTAAAACTTAAAAATGTGGGTATATGGGTAACAAAAAAGAAATGGTTTTATTTATTTATTTCTGAAAATAATAGTTTAATTGACATATAAATAATAAAAAACACTAGATAATACATAGCTGAATACATTATTTTATAAAAAACATAGGCTTTTTACATAGTAGGAAAACATAGTAATTAATAATTATTTACATTATTGAAAATTGCAATATCGTCCAACTACATAATAAATACAATACTTATATTGCTAATGTTGACTTCTTCTTACTCGTTAACGTCCTCATACTATTATAGAAATAAGTAGGTCTGAATCAAGAGAAAGCAAGTCTATTTTTAAAAAATCAATGTATGTCACTTCTCGGGAAAATTTTTTAGAGTTACAGCCTCCAGATAATTAAACTAATGTATTACAAGATCAGGCGGCCTCTTCAGACAGTATAGAACTTTTAATCATCTTTAATCCGTTTAATAAACCTTGTATGTATGTATGAACGAAATTTATACCAAGGATTTTCCTCAGTAAGAATTTTGGCCTTATCAATAGCATGTATCTTATGTTTGTGAATTTTTATTTTGTACCCTGTCACTCTGATGATAAGGTCGGCAGAAAATGACGACACCTGTCTATAAAGTATTTTCTAATACCTGTAATTTCATCAGAAAATTCAGAACTAAGGCGAAATTTTCATGTAAAGTTTCTTTAATTGAATCAACCACTACCGCTACATCGGGGCTTATATTTCGAGGTTTTTGACCTCCCTAGTTTCTTCTTAGCCCTTAACTGGTATTTTAAGTTAAATATCTCAAGTAATTGATCTGAATATTTTCAGTATCCGGTTGAGAGTCTGCCAGGTGCCAAACACTTCACCGAGATCTATCTACCTCATTTTTTCAATCTTCACAGATAATCAGGTGTTAAGAACAATCATTCGAAGAAAATAACACTTGATGGTGGCCCCTGCAGCATAAAAAAGAAGCAAAATTACAAAAATACCTGAAGTATCCAATTTGCTTACATATGACCTAGTTTTTTCTATGACCTATGGCAGTCCTCGGCGCACTTTGGCGCACCTAGACATTACAGATTTTGAAACTAGACAAACTTGAGATTATTTTGATATATGTTTCAACTTTGGCGATTCGTTCCTTCCTAAGTAAAAGTCTAATTGAAAATAGAAAAGCGGCAAAAAACAAATAAATCGGTAGGTCCTCCTTGATGGCACTGGTTTCCGTTAGTGACAGGGATAAAATTAACAAAACATGACTTCAAATATTGTATACACGTTCCTTTCAAATATACAGGGCACAACAATATCCTAAACAATCGATTTCATAGAAAAACTACACTTTGAAAATAATGAAAATTTATGCCGAACGATAACGCCAATGAGCACAAATGAAATGTTTCCACTTCGGGTGCACAAAATTAAATGTTCGTTGTATGTTATTGCAATTTATGTTATACCTGGGGGTAGAAGGGTTATTTGTCTATCCTGTAAGTGACCAATAACATAATAATGTGACCATCGACATTTCAACTCTATGACCTACGGCGGGACCACCGTGCACCCCCGCGTTTCATCTCTTACCCTTATTCATTCACTTACGCTCTCTGTCGGCTTACTCAACATTTTCTAACCTATTTTTTATCTTGTCAACAGGAACGCGTTCATCCATTTTGTTTTTTGGTCTAATTTATAATAATGTACTCTTTTCATCATACCACTAAGGTGGCACTCAGATACGGCCCGCCTGATGATAAGCGGTTACTGTCGCCTATAAACGCTTGTAAAACAAGTTTGATAGTGGTAGAGCCATGCTGTTTTACAGCTCAAATGAGCCGGCTCGTCCGGGGAAGTACCCCTCTCACGTAACACAAGCGTGAAATAATAGTGACTACTATAGTGTTTCGTCTGGTGTGTGAGAGTTCCAGATGCCCACACCCCTTCCTTAAAAGGCCAGCAACGCATCAGCGATCCCTATGGTGTTGCAAGATGTCTATGGGCGGCGGTGATTGCGTACCATCAGGCGACCTGCTGGCACGTTTGCCGCCTCTGACCTATAAAAAAAAACAGAGGCTTCACTCGCGCGTCACCGACCCCATAACATAACTACTGCTGCCTTAGTTTCGGCTATGGCGGCCAATTTATTGATCAAAAAGCCCCATATATAATTTTCGGTCCGACCCTTAAATCCTGCAAACAAACATTACATATTTTAGTACACTGATGTTTTACATATAAAATACGGAACCCGTATAAACAAAACTCGAAAATAATTCAATAACAAACATCAGTTACTCTTGTTTGTGTATTGGGCCCTGAAAGAGCTCTCAAGCCTTATAACGCTGGCACTCGTATCATTTTCCTTGTTATTTCTCGACTAACTTTACAAACCTTTGCTTGCGAGTTTAGATTTATTCTATTAAACGTATAATGGACAGCTGATAAGAAGTTGCTTTACGAATATTACTTGTAAAGTTGTTTATTTAGCGTCTCATAGCGTCGTCAAGTCCTAAACTTAATATACATAGTTTGTACGTTGGGAGCCAGACAATGGACAAAACATTACTTAAATACTTTTTAAAAATCTAAAATTCTAGACCGATACAAAAAGTCATGTTCATGCACATATTATGTTTTTAGCATGCGGGGAATATAACATGCGTAGTAATAAATTCATATAAGCAACTGATTTTAATACCATTGGACTCTCCAAACTGATCAATCCTCGGCCACTCGCATCCAGCTTCTACCAGCAGCTGTCTTGCGACTGACTCATTATTGAGATGTAAATACCAAAATAATACTAACTACGTACTTATTACACATAGCGATAGAATTAAACAAGAAATATGTTGAACATCACAGAGTAGGAGTACCTTTTCCACTCGAGATCCGCTTCCAAGGAAACGCGTTTTCCTTAACATCCCGGTTCGTGAAGCGGAATTAAATAGGTGATAATGGATCGAGAAGGAACGAATCTGCAAAACGGTTTATGTGGTAAATGGAACGCAGGACTGCCGCCATCTTTCTACGTTAATTTTTAAACGTTGCGGAGCAGTTTTGCAGCTGACTTCTGATTTTTGAAGCGTTTCTTATCTCATGTTAAAATGCGGCTGGTGGAAGAGATTGGGAGCTAAGACGAAAAAATTAACGTCAGGAGGTTTTCTACTTTTGTTATAGATAAAGGCGTACTTATGAACATCATTAATTTAGTATGTTTGTTAGCGTCATACTTATCTTAATGGCGGGTTGTTCATCTGAGAACCTAGTCACAGCTGGTAGCGGTAGTGATCATTTACCATCACAATTATGTGAAAAATTATATTATAGTAGCCTATGTTTGACACTGTAGTGTGTGTATCAATCCCATATACTCTAAATTTGTGCTAATTTTCGTATAGTATTGTTTGTCTCTGTTAAAGGTTTACAAGCCTCTTATTTCTGTAATTAAAGATAACTGTGAAAACAATAAAAGTTCAAATTAAATCTATATAACATAATATACTACAATTTCCAGGTTTATGTATCTTAAATGCTCTTAGATAAGTATACAAAAAATTATTATAATATAAAAAAGTTCGTCGCCAGCCCTAAGTCAGATCATGGCAAAGTAGAATTAAAGCTCAAGTCCATTACCCGGCACAGGCCACTCCGCAGTCTTAGTAAAGTCGCAAAAACTGCCACATGCTCGCAGCGAGAGAACACCGGGGCCCGCTGTCGCTTACGCCTGTAAAATGCAAGATATTATACCCGAATAGGGTTACCACATAGTCTTTTTCTTAATTAGTTATACATATTTCGTCGGTCGAAAAATTAATATTTAAATATCAGCATCATTAAATTAATTATTCGTGCCCTGGAGCGGAAGAACATAATATTAAATTGAAGTAATTTAAAATAAGACATGTATTAGTTTAATGAAATTTAAGAATTGACAATAAATGCATGTAAGCGTTGTTTCATACTAGTGCTGCGGTAAAATAAAACATTACCAGAAAACTTACATAGTCTAGCTTTGTAACCGTTTGACAATTTTCCTCATTTCTAAATCAAGTATAATAAACCTGAAGATCTTCTTCTCTCTTTATGAAACCTCTTTAACGTAACTGAGTAAATCTATTTCGTTCGTTTACAAGTAATTCTTAAGGACAAATTAATAGAGAAACGATGATACATACAACTAAATACATAATAATTTTCGCGGCATCCCTATCTCCCTACCCGCGGGGAGTATTTACCCCGCCTCCCCATAATCGATCGACTATGTCGCAAAACCGCCTAAGGTCGGTCTCACTCCATGGAAACATTTCAATTTAGAAATTTGCAAGTGCCTGGAGCGATGAGCGGATGAACCCAAATTGGAACATGTGTATGTATAGAGGAGGGATTAATCGAAGTGGGAAACTTTGCTTTTTCTATGTCACAGGCGGTAAACGAGCCAGCGGGTTGCCTGATGGTAAGCAATCACCGCCGCCCATGGACATCTGCAACACCAGAGGGATCGCTGATGCGTTGCGGGCCTTTTAAGGGGGGGTGTAGGCTCTTGGCGCTCTCTTTTATTTCGGCTGCTCTTAGTGAGAACACATCGTACTGGCATTGAATTTAATCGCACTAATATTATTTAAAATTATATAATATAGATTACTGGCTAAAATATTTCAGAAATTACTGAAATGCCACTTAGGACAATATCAATAATGGAAGATTCTAGATGCTTTAATACTAGTTTTTCGTCTTCAACTTCGTCCGCGTGGACTATACGACAGATCCCGCAGAAATGCGACATTTATCAATATATTAAAAAAAAATACCTGTAGTGAAGAATGCTCCAAAACTTTTACCATACCAAAATTCACTTTGATCCGTTGCAAAAACAAAACATTTCTATTTATAATATTATCCCATAGAAGCTTTCTCCTGGAGTTAAAGACAAGGTTTTGGCGTGAAAGCTTAACAGGCTGGCAGACACAATCCGACAAAGATACTTTCGCTTTTATAATATTAGTATAAATTAACAAAGGGACTTTTGCTATCTGATAAATCCTATGATATTATCGTTCAATATTGATACCAGTTCTCAGTTAATTCAGTTTATTACCACAGGTGCATTGCGAAGTGCCTGTGCTAATCAAGTTGTCGACGATAATCATACATTTGAGTTGTGATCGATGTATCCGGGTCAGCCATCGCACAACCAACGGTTATTACTACGTGACCCTGGACGTTAGTAACTATTTAGTAATCTGTGTCCTGGATTTACTGTAATATACACTTATTTTCGGCTCGTTCAGTGATTCGTCCCTCTATACAGCTTTAGCACGAGTAACTCTACGTTCTATTTTCTACTAATTATAGATGGGGAAAGTTTGTGTGGGTGTTTGTTAATATTTTAAGTAATAATTAGTAAAAAGAATAAATATAAATAAATAATCCTATCACCAAACTAATCGCCAAATAAAATATAAAAAGTGAGCTAAACGACGATATCCCGCAGGCATCAGATATTTTTCTGGAATAAATAAATCCTATGTCATTAAAGAAGGACAAACAAAACACTTCTATTTCTGATATCCTACAGGAATATAACAATATTCCGTGATAAAAAGCCTACGTCCTTTCCACGGGTCAAGTCTATGTATCATCAAAAGCGTGAAAGCGTAAGAGACAATATAATAGCTAGAGTGACTTGCTTTAATATATCATTAGTTTGAATAGAACTAGCCTAGTATCTTCTATGAAATATGCAACAATGAAAAGAATCCTTACAGACTCGATCCAACCAGGTCAAGTGTACGCACAATAAAACGTTTACGGCCGCGATCTGAACCCGGATATGCGCGCGATATTTTACTGCCGCTATAAAACACGAACAGTTGCTCGTAATGCCGGCTATCTGGGAAGACATTGCGTGAATTTCCGATTCTCTTTTACGACAAATCTATTGACAACTGTGAAGTTATTACTGATTTACTTAACACGGATATGATGATGTGACGAAATTATCTTAATGCGTGTAATAATAATAATCTTAATAATCAATGCGTTAATGTATAATATTAGCCCGTCCCTGTTTCACACGGATGAATCTTATCGTTAACAAACCCTTTCCTGATAAATTATAAAGACTACAAAATATCGTGTGATCCTCTGTGGCCGGACCACAATTTAGTACTCAGATGCTATAGTTGGAAATAATAGCTACCTAAAGTCTACTTTCATTTTGGTGCAGTCGTTATGTTATGCGCGCAATCTAAGAATAAATTATTTTAAGGAACCTATCGGTGATTTCCATAATGGAACATTTTCTCCGTTTGGTTGGTACACCTCCTGTGACGCTGAGGTCTTGCTAGTAAAATTATATCAAAATATCATTAATATCTTTAGTATTATAGGAAGCCTTTGCCCTGCAGAATTAAATGTTATATGTCTGTTTGTTCCAGGTAATCAATGAAAAGGACTTATCGAATTTGGCAGATTTCACTACCGGTTTACCTCTATATAAGCTTACAGCCCTTGGCTAAGAACTCACGGAGCGGTTTGCGCCCGCGCCCGCCGTGGTGGTGGGGCTTCGGTTTTATCTCTGAACTCCGGACTACCATAGTCTTTCCCTCTTCCTCCTCCCTCCATATAATTTTCTCGAAGGTGGGCAACGCATTTGAGACTCTAGTCACCGCTCTCCATGGGCGGTGGTGTGTAAACACCACCTGATGGTAAGTAATTACCATCAGGTGTCCCACATGTTGTATACTTCCCTCTATCTTTAGCACATCTGTCTCGCTCTACTCTTAAGTTTCCCTAGTTATATATGTATACATAGTTACACAATGTGTGATTGATGAACTGACTGCCTGTCATCCACAATATGCATATATTTACAGGCTGAATGGATGTTGCAATCTGTCCATGTCGAGGATAATTGGGATTTACCGCCCGCGGCAATTTGCACGCCGCGAACATCACCATACAAGCACTGAGAATTTTATACTAAACTTTTATTAAAAAACACTATTTCATAAATTACGTTACATTTATATACTAGGTCCATTTTTAACAATAGCTCTGGACAAAAAATTAATTCCGTATTTTATTGTAAATCCTCTTGTGTAATCTATCTGTATTAAGCTACACGCGTGTCCTAAAATAGCTTTTTCTTCCGACCTCTAATTTCAATCAATCCATTTTCTCTTTCTTTTCACATTAATCCCAATGTAAAGACGCAGGGAAGAACAAACAACTTACTTTAAACCTTCTTGCCTAATCTTAAGGACAAAAATGAAAAAGCTTTCTGGGGTTTTACGTCCGTTTACATTTGAAAAGCTTGAAGGGGATACTCCGTAACTCTGTTAAGTTTTTGTCTCTCGAATGCCTATTAAAAAACCTAATACAGATGCTGGCAATTTCAGGATGAGTTCCGAAGAGGTACTTAGTTAATTAAAATGGATGTGAAAGCGGATCGAGGGTGAAGTGATTAATTGTTACCATTATTAACGCAGCCTTATTAAGCCGACAACTCCGTACCTAAAATCAGCGGAAAGAGTTATTTATCTACCTGAAAGTTTATTATAACTCTTGCAGAGATTGGATACAATTTTCTAATTACAAGTTAAGATGATGTATCACTTATAAAAGTTAATAAGAACTATTAAACAGAAGCTAAAGTCAAGAAAACAATTTGATCTCGGTCAATATACCTAATAGTGCTACTGACAGCAAATAACAGCACTGTGATATTGGCAGATCTAAATAGACTGACGGATATGGGACGGTAAGACTGAATGCAATTAGAATTCTTTCGGGGAAGCCTAGCCAGCCTATCCAGCCATCATAAAACACGAAAGTGGTGTTATTTCACAGTCGTTATTTACATTATAATTATATAGATAAAAAAATAAGCATATGTAACTGTCTGTCTTCGTTCTTCTTGTCAAAAGAACATCATCCTCTCATCCTACATTTATCATTTGAACCCGTGGATGACATCGTTGGTTTCTCAATTATCCATTTGTGTTATTATTACTAAAATCTATTGTGAAACTGTTTGTCTTTCCAATTAAATGAAAAAAAAGGTCTCTCTAATATATTATATTCCTGTGGAAGTATGCTTTCTTCGTCGCTTTTATTGTCATACAGTGTCGTGAGGTCTAACACAAACCCACTTTCACAAAAGTGATTAAATTTCATAGTCTACCTATAGGTTGAATAAAACTAACATATGTTGCTAGTACAGAGGACTAAATCTCTGCTATGTCTTGCTTAACTATTTATCTGGCGCAACTGAAAGTTTTCCCATACATTTAAGTTAGCGTACACACGGTAGTTTCTTACTAACTTGTAGGAAGAAAGCCTGAAGGGAAGACTTTGTTCTTGTTAATTTAATACTATCTAATAATAAGAACAACAAAATACACGTAATTTTATATTATCACAATTAATTGGAATGATTTTCTGAAACATAATGGACTTGCTCGACATTTAGTAGTGACCCTGCCAAGAGGACGCTGCCAAGTACATACATCAAGAGTTGGAGGTTCGAATCCCACTCAGGTCAAACATAGAATATTTGGTACCAATTACACTTGTATTAGTCTAATTACCTACTATCGCTACGCTACTTACTTTCTGATCAGAGCATTTTATCAAATATTTTATTTATTTTAATAACTAAATGAGTGTATTTAACGATTTTAAGACATATTTGTTAAACTTCGGACACTGCATTACGAGTCGAACTTTTCTCTCTTAATGAAATAGACATTCAAATAAAAAGTAACTTATTATAGTGGTTTTAGCATTATTTTCTCTTAAAATACCATCGTATAACATACCTACATACGGGTATTTTACCACAAAATTTAACGCACCAAATCTTTTCCCTTTCTCATCTACATATTTTCGTTCGCGCCAATAATGGAGGATAATATAAAGAGCAAGATAAAACACCGCGTTCTTTGAAATAATATTTAATATTCGTGTCTAAAAATAACCCCTCTTTATCCTCGCCCAGACGAGAGCATCGTTTAAATGGATTTAATCCGGAAAGTACAGTCGGGAAGAAAGAATCTGGAGATAAGATCAGGACAGCGTTGAGGTAATGCTGAAAATCATAGCACTGAGGCCACAGAATATAATATAATCTGAGGCTTAGGAGTCAACTTACATACTAAGAATCTCACACGTGTGTGAGTTAACTACTGTCTACTACTGTCAATGGTAGTAATTTCACTCGGTAGCTGCGTCGAAATATGTGATTTTACTACTTAATAGGAAATATTTAAGTGTAGGTATATCCAAAAAATACTGAATTGTACTTATGATCAAAATAACTAATTGCACACCAAAGGTTAGGTCGGTGCGTAAAAGCATTTCCTGACGCAAAAAAAAAAAAGGTTAGCAATTCAATTTTTTTAATGTACATTTTAGTATTTTTTGTTGTGCGGTTAAATACCACCCTCTTAGAAGTGTTTAAATCGCCCGATCAGTAAAAATTAAGTTAAACAGATCGAAATGAACATTTATTTCTTCATATTTTACAATTTGGTACTAGGGCAACATGACCTTACTGGAGGTGTATTTTGTTTTCATATTATGATATACAAAATAATAAACTGGAGCCACAGAATATATTATTAATAGGACTACCGCAGCTCTTTTTTTCTTTTAATCACTAAGAAGTATTGGCTACGTCTTTCAATTTACCCATGAATGGTTTTTGCTGTCAGCTCCGATTTTTACCATTTTGATAAGGGGTCGCTACTGCGCCGTCCTGACAAATATAAAAATAGAAACTGACTGTTTTCCATCTCAAGATCACGCTCGGTAAAAACGAAAAACTTTTTTCAGTTTGTATTTGATGCAAAGATCTGTTATACATAATATGTAGTAAGTGAAGAGAGAAAACTCGATAGGAATTCAACATTTTATTATAATTTTCATCGATATGGAAATTAGGACTCGTGAATTCATAATCGACTAGGCAATAGTACAATTTCGTGACTGAAGCCCAAATCTGGCTAAAGATCAGATAAATAATTTTTTATTTCACTTCACTGTCAGACTGGCACGCATCTCGCATGGCGGTAAACGGCCATGTGCGAGGTATTCGAATAAAATGACACCTAATCAGAAATGTAGTGAAATAAATGTGATGCCACACTAGAAACTTCTCTGTTGTTCGAGCCTTTCATTACAAGTGTATATTAGATTCCACAAGACTTAGACCTTTGCCACGCTTGACGGAAATTCCGCCGCGGATCGTCCGCGACGGAAATAATTTCATATAAAACCGTCCACGACGGAGCGACCGATCTTCCGCGTAGTGTGCCCGCTGTTTGTAATTTATATGCAATAACATGTGTTAGCGTTCCGTCGCGGAAGATCCGCGGCGGAATTTCCGTCAAGTGTGGCGCTGGGCTTAGAGTCAACAATGCTTGGCAGCTCTTCTGTGTATAATATAGTGTGTGTAATAGGACAGATGCATGATGACCTAAAACAATGTAAGAAATCTTTGACCTAAATGTTTTTATTTACTTAATGCATTATGAACATTCCAAGGTATTTTGAACCTCCACCTTTTTTAAGTTAATTGAAAATAAATTATACTAGACCGGTATCCTTGAATGCTACTGGCATCTATTCGTATTATTAAATAATATATTATTTTAATCAGAACATTGGATATATTTAGAAAACACAAAAGGCCTAAAAGACGTGAAGTTTATGTTTGACATTTTCTATTTTACGATACAACGAATGGACAAAGATGAAATGTACGGACCTTTTAAGATTGTTTTCAAAACTTTTGTGTCGCACCTCTAAAGCTAAAGCACGTTTTCAGCCCAATCTTTTCACGGAAGTTAAATGACCCGTTATAAGACACTTTGCCCCTTATAAAGGAAGCGGAGGTAGCGAACTCCCGCCGAACAAATCCTCTAAAAGGTCAGTGACCCGGCCCTCAATACAGGTTATTCGCACGAAGCAAATTGGCAAAGTTTGTACCTCCATCATGTAACCTCTGTCGAAAAACAAACGATCCTAATCAAAGTTTCGAGAAAATTCGAGATGTCGTCGGGATGAAATTTATCTCGTTTATTCTATTATTTATTGACTCCCAATATAAGGAAGCTCGGAACAATAAATATCTCGAAAAGGAGATACAGTAAACATTTCACGAGAATTTCTATTTCTGATACACTTATCTAATATAATATGCTATGACGTTATAATACAATTTAATTCCAGAGTTCGTTGACTTTGTTAGAGTGTTTTTCTTTTATTATTATATAATTTTGTTAAGATATTATATAAGGTTTTCTATACTATTAGATGATAGCAAAAAAAATACGTTATTTGAAAATTAGGTACTTGTCTAAGATGATATGAATGTGCTTCGGTATTTATTTTCTATGTGGCTATTTTCTAATAATAACCTGACCTAGCATAATGAGGGAACCTATTAGATTACAATTAACATTCAAACTCTTGATCATATACCTAACCTGACTACATTGAATTAAGCGCTGGAAATAAGAAAACTTATTAATTTAAGTTAAAATAGGTACAATAACAGAGGTGTTCCTCATCTTTTGTTTTTAAGCAAGAAAAGGATTTCTTGCTCTTGCTAGCACGTGAAATATGTATTTTCTTCTTGATTACATACGCTAGTATATTACTAGCAAAGAATAAGTGAAAGATAACAAGTTGTGACGTAACCGCTGAAGTTTGACGTTGTTCCGCCTCTGATTGCATTCCGCAGTTGTGGCTGCGCGCTCGCCGCAAATGATCTAAACTTTGCCGACAATTCAGATAACAACTCTGTTACAAGTAGTATCTTGCGAATGTACTACAATTGTCCTGCTAGAGTTTCGGCTACTGCAGCCAATCTATACGAACCAAGTACCAAATACATAAATCACAGATTGACTCTGATTGAGAGATTGGTAAAGATGTAGGCAACCAAAATAGGTAGTACACTTAATGTTCTCTTAGCCGAGTTTTTCAGCTGCAGCGGCCAATCATTACGATAAACCAACTAGGCTATAAAATAGTGCACAAGTGAGTGATCTTCCTGGATATTTTTTTTTAACGGAAAATCATAAAAATTATCGAATTAGAAATAACTTAGCGACTGCTGATGAGATACCTACTGTTTAAATAACTTGAGTAATATGAATTTGAGTAAGCGAAAAGTTAGCTTAATTTCGTTCGCATCGATTCTAAGTTTCAATTCCAATAATGGCGTCGGCAATACTGTGTAATTTGTGTAAATGTTTTATTAAATTATGAACGGTTTCTGAAACTCGTATTGGATTAAGCTTATCAATATTAGAAATTTCGTAATTCCAATCCAATTTAGATGTTTGCTCGTGGATATCTTATTCGACCCTTAAATAGGGCATTAGAGATTCAGTAAATGTACAGAAATGTCGTTCACCTTTCTTTGTGTATTTATTTTGTTTCGTTTACTATTTACGTGGCTGTACTAATAACTAAAACGTAGTGTTATAAGTTTCACATTCATCTCATATTTGATTTCATGCCAAGCCAAAGTAGTTATTTATTTAATTTATCCATTCAGATGTTACCTCCGCGAGTGATGATAGTTCAACAATTTGATTCAGCCACTGGTGGACATAAGCCTCCCCAATGAGCGCCATAACGCCCTTTTTTAACTTCGGCTTGCTTGTCCTACCAACACTAAGAAGAATTATGAATTAAGAAACGGGTTGATAAACGAAAACGCGAATAAATGAAATAATTAACAAATAAATACATTGTATAGAAACGTGAACGTTGGTACAAGTAACAAAGAAAATAAATGAATGACCAAATGAATTATTTTATAACCATCTTACATTCGTTTACTTTTAATCGAGCACAATTTTCCCGTGACCCGTATATTCCACGTGCGACCGTTCACCCGATCACTCGGCTTAATGAAGATTCAAAGTTGGCAGGTGAGGTCTATATTCCCATTTGTAATAAGTTTAACAGGAACAGACCGTCAACCAGGTCAGGTCGAGCCTCGGGAGACTGGCTTGCTTATTTGAAACGTGCAATCAATTTATTTTAACATCGAGCTTAAACAAATTGGTGTTAAAATATTACATACACACATCAAAAAAAGTTTGCGATCACTAGCAAAAACAGATATAGTTTTTTTAATTGTAACTTTATCAAAAAAAGTGTTCAAAGTTCTTGATAAAGTTACAATTATAAAATATATATCTGTTTTGCTAGTGATCGCAAACATTTTTGATGTGTGTAGTTAATTTTAAAAGTTTTTATTGTAAGTAATAGTCTAAGGAGACATCGCAAACAACCACAAAACGTCAAGGGCTGCAATCTTTAAAATCCAGTCATTGTTGACACTTGCTGCTGTCGAAAATAGGAAAAACCTAAATATTGTCTGATATACGTCTGAATTAGAATATAAATCTCTGCGGTGGACATTAGGGTTTATTCCGGAAATCCTCACAGACAAATCCCAACCAGTGGGGATTGTTTTTTTTTTTTCAGAAATCCCTACCAATAAATCTATCTCAGCTTAGTAGGAATTTCGGGAAAAATAACTAACAATCCCCACCGGATTTTATAGTTTCAAAATTAATAAAAAATCGTTAGGTAGGGATTTGTCGGTGGGGATTTCCGGAATAAACCGTCATTAAGCTGAACATTAATCGTGAGATTTGACAGATCGGGGTAGGTTTATGTACCGTGTCTGCCCCATTGCTCAACTCGATTGCTCAACTGGTTGAGCAGTACAGCTCACTAAACAGTTGAAATATCCTTTGACATGGGATCACGATTGCCATAAAGCAATCACAAGACCAGATTTTTAATTTGTCAGATATAAAATTATCCTGGGAAATGACCTCCTTAAAGTTTGTTTTATTAAAAAAACCAAGTTAATTGATTATTCGGTTTCATACTAGGAACCAGTTCCCGAGAGACGACCTTTTTACAAGGATGGGTACCACCCTCGGGGCATCGCCAGATTTGAGATCGGCCTTTATGTGCATACCGATAGAAAGGTTTTAATCAAATACCTTATCCTTTAAGGCATTCAATTATTTTTATGGGTATATAAAAAAAGCAATCTAGTAATTTTAACCGTCAATCTTAAAGTTAGGCCAATAAACGTTATAAGGAGTCATAATAATTTCGGGGTCTAGTTTTAAAATACTTTTGCTAACTTTGGAGTTAGATGACGCTGTATGAAATATAGGATAAGGATCTTTAAATTATTCTGTAACTGCTTACTCTTTTTTATAATACCATATGAAATCTTGAAGAATAAAATTACCTATTGTAAGTAAAATTGTATTTATAAACATCTTGCGCCTGTGATATTTCAGTCCTTATTAAAATGATTACAAATTAAAATACGTAACTCGGAGGAACGTCGATGTTCATTAAACCAGCGACTGAGTAAATGGCGAGAACGGCGTCGGATCCGATATTCGATTCCGTCGCAACGACCGATGCGCATCAAATCACTTTGTGGTGTCGACAGATTTGAACACTTTCTGGGACAAGTCTTTTTATTTCAGTATATTGATACAAAGTTTTGCTTTACTAAAATATGGCGCTAGTCCGAAACAATTCCATATCGTGGATTTTTTTTTCTACTTCAGACAACGTACAGGTACGCAGTCTACCTGAAATTAAAAGATAAAATTCTGCAAATAGATTCATATAAGTACATACCTTCATCACGGTTTCTTCTAATTTGTGTTGTCATTCATGAAATACTGTTTTAACATTGATCTGAAATAGTATCGTTTTCCAGTTTTAATGCCATGATCTCGGGGTCCTGGTTTCAATTACCGGATTGGACTTAAACTAAAACTAAGACTTGTGTCGGATTTTTGAACACAACTTAGGCTTGTGATCACCAAACTACAATTAGGTAGTGAATAAACCAGTACACATCATTTTGGGAATGAATTGATTTCAATGATGGAGGCCTTTGCCCTGCAGTAGGATATTAAATAAGCTGATACTTTACAAAATGGAAGTATGGTTTTTAGTAGTGGTAAAGTCATGCTGCAGCACGAACGGGCCGGCTTGTCCTGGGAAGTACCACCCTATCACATAACACCAGCGTGAAATAATACTACTATTGTGTTTCGTCTGGTTTGTGAGAGTGCCGGAGCCCCCCCCCCCCCCCGCTCAAAAGGCCGGCAACGCATCAACGATCTCTCTGGTGTTGCAGATGTCCATGGGCGGCGGTGATTGCTTACCATCAGGCTACCCACTAGCTCGTTTGTGTTAAAATATGCTAACAATAATATGTGTTGTAATTTCTTATTTTTCTGTAATGTGTACACCCTGCCTGATATGGCTCTATGATAAAATTAAAGTCATAGACCAATATTAAAATTGTATGTGTGGCAACACTGATATATATTTCCCTCTGGCTAATGGTACGTACGCCATTTAAAAAAAAAAAAAAAAAAAAAAAAAAAAAAAAAAAAAAAAAAAAAAACTTTTAAATACCTGCCAGCTATCAATTTCGATACAATCCATAACAATCACATCACAAAACAGCACCATGGAACTATCACTGCAGCAGTCGCTTGAGGAAGTGAAGCAGATCTGTATTGCAAGGATGGCCGAGTTCCAGAATAACTTGGACAAGGCTGGAGAATCTTCTGGAGCATCTGCTGCAACAACATCTTCAAGCACACTGACATCCCTCGCTGCGGACTTCGCATCTTTTAAAAAGTTTGTTTGTGCAACACTGACGGGTATCCAGACACAGGTTGAGATGCTTGCCCAGGAATGTGACAGACTGGAGATGCAGACTCGACGCAAGATACTCCTGGTACATGGGGTTCCTGAGATCTCCAAGGAAGACACTGCAGGGGTTCTTATTGATGCACTAGGTGAGCGCTTAAAGTTGCCTTTGAACCGTGACAGTTTGAGCCGCACTCAACGTATGGGCCGAACACTAAACTCTAATAAGCCACGGCCAATTCTGGTCAAATTTCGAGAGGCTGACACCAGAAATAATGTGTGGTTCAAAAAGACAGCGTTGAAGTCGTCCGGTATAACAATATCGGAGTTTCTTACGAAAGGTCGTCATAACACCTTTATGGAGGCACGCAAGCGAGTTGGTGTCTCTCGATGCTGGACCAGGAGCGGAGTTGTCGTGGTTTCGGGGGCGGATGGCAAGCAACACCGCATAACCTCCATTGCCGAACTTGACAAGATTGTTGGTTCGCAAGACTCAAGTGCCCGATCTGCAGCGGTGGACGTACGCCGGGACCCCGTCGCCAGTGGGAGATCTAAGCGTACCCGCAAATAAGGTTTCATTCCTTCCTCGATGTTTTCCGTCCATAGCAAGTCGAAGTTTTGTATTTATAATTATGTCCAATCTTTAGATGTTTATTTTTACCTTCTCATTCTTTTATATTATTCTTTGTATTATTACCCTCAATTATTTGTTACTTATTTGTGTTTTTTCCTTGTTATCTTGTTAAAATCTGTTTGCGATGTAGTTTAAAATTTGTGTCTTGACAAGTAAGTGACAGTGACAGTTAGTGCTGTCACTGCCGCGTTTTTGCGTTTTATTTTGGCTTGTGCGCTGGGAGTGGAGAGAATTTAGTACTTTTATTATTTCTGTATTTTATTTTATAAATTCTCTCGTCTCTCAGTTTATGGCATGGAATTAATATTAATGGTGTAAATTGTATTTGTAAATTTTTTCTTTTTCTTCTGTTTTGTTAAAATTGTTTTGTTAAAATTTATGTGTCTTCAGCTGGCGGGTAGAGGAAGTTTTTAATTGTTTTATTTATTAATTTTATTTTATTATTATTTGTATTATTATTTGGTATTTATTTTATATAGTATTATTATATTTACACAATTTAATTGATGATTTTATGGATTCGCATAGTGGTGCATCTGACCAGGGTGACCAATTTCAATCTTTCTCTTCTTCCTTAGATGACAGTTTTCACTCAACATATCTACCTCTGTCTAGTGTCCTGGAAAACACTTTTTCTGATGTGCCTCAAAACTTTAATGTCATACATATTAACGCCCAGAGTGTTCCAGCACACTTTCCTGACATGGTAGCCGCCTTTGATAATAAGAATATCCACGCCATTCTTGTATCTGAAACCTGGCTCAAACCTTGTCTTCCATCTTCATCTTTTTCTCTTCCTGGATTCCAACTAATAAGGAATGATCGTGTTGCCCGGACTGGAGGTGGTATTGCAATATATATTCGATCCCATATTCCCTTTTCTATAGTCAATGTCTCTCCTCCTGCATCTTCATCAGAAGTAGCACAGCATCTTTTTGTTGAACTAATTCTTTCTCATTGTAAAATTCTTCTCGGTGTCTTTTACAGTCCTTCTCTAAGGGTAGACTACTTCCATACTCTGGAGAAGCTGTTAGAGGACCTGACTCCCCTTTACAGTCACACCATACTGATGGGAGATTTTAATACGTGCCTTCTGAAAAGCGATTCTCGCTCCTCTCGCCTCAATTCCATCATTGATGCTAGCAATCTTAATATTCTGCCTCTTGATGCAACGCACTTTTTTCCAAACTGTTCCCCTTCTCTATTAGACTTGATAATTGTCTCCTCCGCCAATCATGTTGCTAAGCATGGTCAATGCAATGCTGAGGCCTTTTCATATCACGATCTACTTTATTTATCTTACAAAGTTCGACCTCCCAAATCCAAGGCGAAAATGGTTTTGCAACGCAATTTTGGTGGCATGAAAATTGATGAGTTGCGGCGGGATGCAATCGACATGGATTGGTCGAGTGTTTTTAATGCTGGTACTGTAGATGAGAAGGTTAACGTTTTTAACACATTTTTAATCCAACTCTTTGACAAGCATGCACCCGTTCGGCCTGTTAAGATTAAGCATTCTCCAGCACCTTGGCTCACTGATGAAATTAAAGCTCTGCGAAATAAGAAACATGCTGCTAAATCTAGGTTTAAAGTGGACCCGTCCGATAAAAATCGTGAAAAGTATAAGTTGATAAGGAACCGCTGCAATAGATTGTGTAGGGATGCTCAAAGACGCCACATTCACGAATCCGTAGAAAATGAAAATCCAGCCAAAATCTGGAAATTTCTTAAGTCGCTTGGAATTGGTAAGACATCACACAATGTTTTTCCTAAAGATATTAATATCGACCAGTTAAATAAACATTTTACTTCCTCGTCTACCATTGATGGTACTTTAAAAACCAGAACGCTAAATCATCTTTCATCTCTTCCAATTCCAGACTACTCATCTTTTGTCTTTGATCAGCTAACCGATTGTGATGTTAAGAAGAACATCTTAGCTATTGCCTCAAACGCTGTCGGTAGTGACAACGTTAGCCGTAAAATGATCACTCCTCTCCTTGACATTTTGACTCCTATAATTACCCATATCCTAAATTACTCCTTGTCCTCGAGCACCTTTCCGGCAGCTTGGAAAAATGCTCAAATCATTCCACTCCCTAAGAAAGCCAATCCATCATCCTTTTCCGAGTACCGTCCTATATCTATTTTACCATTCCTATCCAAAGTGCTGGAGCGTGTTGTTCATCAACAGCTCAGCTCATTCCTAGCCAAAAATAAACTCCTGAACCCATTCCAATCTGGTTTCCGGCGTGGTCATAGCACGGTAACGGCTTTAGTTAAGATCACTGACGACATCCGCCTTGCTATGGACAGTAGACGTCTTACGGTGTTGGCTTTACTGGACTTCAGTAATGCCTTCAACGTTGTAGATTTTGACATCCTGCTTGGCCTGTTACGCTCTCTTAACATATCTCCAACGGTAGTTGATTGGTTTCATAGTTATCTACATGGGCGCCGGCAGCGTATTCGTGTTGATGACTCCTTTTCTGTTTGGAACGATATTGGTGCCGGGGTGCCTCAAGGTGGCGTCTTGTCTCCTCTACTTTTTTCAACTTTTATAAATAGTATCACCCATGGTCTCTCTTCTTCCTACCATCTATATGCGGACGACTTACAACTTTACTCTAGTGGCGATTTCGAGGAGCTCCCAGGTGTTATTGGGGTCCTGAATAGGGACTTGACACGAATTGCAGATTGGAGCAAGTCGTTTGGGCTCAAGGTAAACCCTGAAAAAACTCAGGTTATAATACTTGGTGGATCACGACAAATTGCAAGGATCGATTGTGATTCTTTACCACCTATCATGCTTGACGGTGTCCAGTTAGCCTGTAGCCGAGTGGTTAAAAACCTCGGGGTATTTATGGATTGTACTTTGATGTGGGATGTGCAAATCAAGGAGGTGAGCAGGAGAATGTTTGCTTCTGCAGGTTCGATTAATAGGCTGCGCAACTTTTTGCCTATACCCACCAAAATTGCTTTAGTGCAGGCCCTTTTACTACCTTTACTTGACTACGCCGACTGCTGTTATTTAGATCTTTGTGAAGCTTCACTTAATAAGCTTGAACGACTGCAAAATTTTTGCATACGCATTATTTTTGGTCTTCGTAAGTACGATCACGTTTCTGAATACCGAGCTCAGCTTGGCTGGCTTCCGATACGACGTCGCCGTGATCTGCATGTTCTTGGCTTATTGTTTTCCATTCTTTTTAACCCTTTATCTCCTCCCTATCTTAAAGAGCGGTTTCATTTCTTGCAATCCACCAAAGGTCTCCTGCGTTCATCCCGGAAGTTACATCTAGTCTGTCCACCTCACTCCACTGAGTTCTACTCCCAATCCTTCACTGTTCAATCTATCCGTCTTTGGAATTCTCTCCCCCTTTCTATACGTGAATCTCAGACACTTCCAATTTTCAAATCTCGTGTTAAATCCTACTTTCTTTCTCTCCCTTGACTATTGCTTGAGTGTTGTCATTTTCATGGTCTATCTTGGTTGAATGTTTTCTTTTGTGTGATATCCGTAAATCTGATATTATTCTATTGTGTTTATTTTACTTTATGTATGTGTAATATGTATATGTATGTTTATATAAATATATATATTTATATATTATGTATAATATGTATGTCTAAGTATATGTGTATTTATTAGAGGAGTCTGGAGTCAAATATATTATATATAAATATTTTCTTTCTCTGTCTTGCACTGCCCTTTATTCTGTCAATCAATCTATTTTCATACTTTCCTCTTTCCTAAGGTTGACTGGAAGAGATCGCTGTTTAGCGATAAGTCCGCCTATATTGTACAGCTATTATATGTTACATGTTTGTCCTAAAGTGTTTTGTGCAATAAAGAGTATCTATCTATCTATCTATCTATCTACGTACGAACTGATGTGTGTGCTCTGCAAAAATAAATATTATCTTAATAAAACTAGTTTGCTTTCATTTAAAAATATCAACAGGTTATGGGCCCAGATGCCTCCTGTTGCTACACAGTTCGTACGAGTAAAATAAAATAAAGAAAGTTATTGTGATTCGATCCGATAAAAACATCTTGTGTTTCGTAAGTCAAAATGGCTACGTCTACACGCGCCTCTGACTTAAAAAATGTAATATTGAATCTTGTTCTATATTCTCTCAACAAAGCACCGTAACTTCACTGAGATGACATAATCCCCTGGGTGACACTCATCGCTCCGATATTGCAAGGTCCACTGACTCGTTACAATGTTATTGCTTTCTGTCATATTGAATGATTTAAATTTTTAACTTTTCCCGAAAAACTCGTTTAAGGGTACAAAGGTAAGTAGATTTATTGCTGACAGTTCGCCATGTTGAAATTTTCATATTCAGATTTCCGTGACATTGCTACAAGAAATAATGTATTCGATGTTTCATAATATAATGTACCTACATTTTCCCATGAAAGGTTTTGTTGTTTCCTTAATATAACTAAGCAATATGTATTTGTTGACGACCTATGTAGGTGGACGGTAGTTTTTATGAGACGAAGAGTAAATACGTACATTTACAATTTGACAGGCATACTTAGAATATTATTATGCTTTTGTTCTAAGCAGGCATCCATTTAAGAATAATTATACTTACATTAATATAAAATCCAGTCCAGGGCGTATTTACCCTATTATGATGTTGTACGTGCTATACCTTGCGAGGTACAGATTACGAGTACAAACGTAACCGTGATGACAACCAATATTATTTTGGTATTATTAGAAACAAGATGATTGAGACTAAAAAACTATAGTCCAACGACTATATCAATTGGAAGCGTGAGCAAGCTATGGTAAGTAGGTACTTCCATTCGCTGTAATAAATTATATCATAACATAACCGTCTATTCAATTTTATAATTTCGCTCCACAAATACCGTGTATTTCATTATAATATCTCCAGGCCTGTCCCCTCTGCGGCACGCAATGTGAATCCGATCAAGTGTGCTCTAATCAAAAGCGCATCAATAGACGTGTAATCGATGGGCGGCGATGGGACGATGTGATCGATACTGCCCTCTCGTTGGGCGCTTGCCCTTTATTATACAGAATTGATAATCTGGCCAATAGAATAACTGAATCACCACCATTATAACGTAAACATGGATATACACACAAAATAAATAATTATAACAGTAAGGTCTCGGACTCGAATTTCACCAAATTGGACGACATTAAGTGCTTTATTCATTTATTTCATACGCCCAATGACGTTCAATACAAAACTAGACTCCCATTCACGCTTAAATATTGTCCGAAGCAAAAGTCTGCCCACCCGACTATTGGGCAGAGTTTCCGTTTAGTTGTATACAATTGACATTAAACACTAACTGCCACGAGATAAGGTGTTAATTTGAACGAATGTGTTAATGTCATCTGTGTCAACGCCACTCGGACGTTTTTTGAGGAATTTTTCTTAGAGATTGGGTGTCTAGTTGTTTAATTGAACGTCATTGCATACGCCGCAATAACACTGTCTCATGAAATGCTATGCCAATAAAGTGAACTCTTGTCAAAAGCGCATCAATACAGACTAATACTGCTATAACTGATGGATGGCTGTCGATAGGACGCTGCACTGAGATCGATACTGCCATGTCCTCGGACGCTGCCTTTAATTATTCAAATTGGTAATCTACCGCATGGGATAGCAAAATGACCACCATCATAGGCACTTTGAAACAATTAATTTTAGTACCCGTGCCATTAAAGTAAACGGAATATGCGTGTGACATACTATCGGTAATTGGCTGATGTGTATACAACGCAGGATATATTACTAGTATTATGTACCACTAACTACTTTTATGGAGCTCTCTAGCACTTGAGTGATTCCTAATAACTTTATCCTTGCATTACTTGGTCTGAAAATATTTGCATGACAAAAGGCTGTGCTTCTTAACAACTGTTACATTGCATTGACTGATATCACAACTCTTATCTAATAACGGTAAAACTGGTTTTATAGTAAATAAAATCAACAAGAACATTTAATTGAGTGTAAACAAACTTTATCAATATCCCTTAACTATAATCCGTGAATATAAATACATAAAGAGCGTTGAGCCCAGGGGAGGGCCTCGATACAGCCCACCGGGCGGGCGCTTACCTTTAATTATTCTGTTTCATTAACGCCGATAAGGTGGCAACTACGCTAAGCCTTTTATATTATAGACGTGTCACGTTCGCTTGAAAGGAAAATTGCCCAAAACAATCCATGAAAGTTTCAGACTTTTTACGCTGGAAATAAGACCTATGTTTTAGGATATTTACAAAAATAGTTTTTAAATCCTTTGCTTTAAGTTACATAATGACCCTTCAACGGATAAATAACAGGGAATTTTGTATATTATTATGAATCCGGATTCACCTTTGCTGTAACGAAATAAGTAATAGTATTTATTAACAATACGCAATAGAGTATGAAATCCCGATATATAACAATGACCATTAATGTGCAAGTCTGTCTTCAACTGTATATGACCAAAATGTTTTCTGAATAGGAAAGAGTCTTCCTCTTTTATATTCGACTATAAATAGAAACTATTCGTATATGGCCGTATAGGAAAATGGTTATTATTTTCTTATTCTTTTGAGGAAATGAAAAGCGTCGTATATCAGCCAAGAAAAGCACGGAAATAATTTCCTCACAGTATGTACCGTGATTGAATAGGAAGAATAAATTAAAAGCAGAAACGTACGTGCAACACGAAAACCTCATACGTACTTACTGCATTTATAATATTCATAATGTATGTCGTAAATTGATTACTTAAACTGTGTCATATGAATTTGGAGCGCGAGAGAATTGAAACAGAATAAATTATTATGTAATAATCCGAGTGGAACTCACAGAATTTAATGACAGAGTGGGAAAGCTGATTATAGTCTGAATAAATAAAATGGCACCTATTACGTATAGTCATGTGTGGTCATGCTGTAGACAGTGACTGACTGTCAGTCAGAACGAGCCGGGACGGGGGTAGGCCTCCGTGGAACAGTGGATAAGCCGCTCGGCATAAAACTCGGAGGTCGTGGGTTCGATTCCCGCCTTGGGTCTGATTGGTGGTATTACTTTTTCAGAGACCGACTGGCTAGCTACCACCCCGCCAGGTGAAATCTGCCGCCATAACAGCTCTGGCTGTGTTCCGGCAGTATTAATGTGGGAGCCAGTACACTTGAAATCAAAGGCTTGAATATCAGATGAGCCTACAGTCTGGAAACACGCTTCCTGATGAAGTGTCCCTCAATGGAATAGGCCGAAGTAACCGCTTACCATCAGGTGGGCTACGTATCTGTCTGCCAACTTATGAAGTATAAAAAAGATCAACGTGTAAATTGTATGTTATTAGGCTTCTTTGGTAAGTGAGAGTGCCAAATCTGAAACAGAGGACATTTTACACATACGTATTACGTACCTTTAATGAACATCTTTTTAAAGAGTAATAATTGTAACTGAGAATATCTAATAGGTATAATAAAACAGCGAACTAATTCTACCTACTAATGGTATATTAGTAGGTAGAATTTAATATGGAAACAAGCTAGTGAAATTACTGGGTATATGAGACCTAATAACTGTCGTCTCTTAAGGCGGGCATCGCGCCTGAGACCCCATGGGGGTCCCGGGTGCTTATGGGCGGCGGTGATCACTTATCATCAGGTGACCCACTTGCTCGTTTGCCCCCCTATAACATAAAAAAAAAAAAAAAAAAAAAAAAGCAGTTAACATGGAAAATAATGTCAGACAGAACAGAGATTTTGTTAAAACATTAAAATTAAATTACTTAAACCAACACGTACACGTCGAGATAATGATCTCTTCCAGAGAATGAATAGCAGCACTTCACACATGACGTGCCAAGAATGGAACTATTACTGCGGGCTCTCGGCGAACATGTCTGCAACGCGATCAGGCGCCGGCTCTAGAACATGTCTCAACTCCACGCCGAGGGTGGAGGCGTGGCGTGTTGCGATAGCGATATCCCGTGTAGAGCGAGTTCTGAGAATCTAATTGCTTTCGTCGTGAGATTCTGACAATATTGCCGGAGTATCCGAGTCGATTCTAAGCAGACAGTCCGAACGGATTGTTTGATAGGTTTTGTCAATATTGTATATGTAGGTTTGTTGCAGTTGCTGTCATATCCAGCTTATTGAAATATCTGGTGTTTTTGTTTAATAATAATATTTTGGATTTTAAAGTAGGATTTCGTGATAGAAAGACAAACATACGAATTATCACTTCAACCTATTAATATACCATCGAGGTAGAAGAAATTAAGAAATACGACTACATCAACAAAGAATTTGCTGTAAAATATTAAATTGAAATCTAAATTATCCCAACCGACACGTATAAGTCGAGATAATGATCTCTTCTAGAGAATGAATAGCAGCACTTCACACATGACGTGCCAAGAATGGAACTATTACTGCGGGCTCTCGGCGAACATGTCTGCAACGCGAGGCTATCAGGCGTCGGCTCTAGAACATGTCTCAACTCCACGCCGAGGGTGGAGGCGTGGCGTGTTGCGATAGAGATATCCCGTGTAGAGCAAGTTCTGAGAATCTAATTGCTTCTGAGATTCTAAATATTGCCCAAGTAATCTGAGTCAATTTCAATCAGTCGATCCCGCTGTTTGATAATCAAAAATCAAAAAAATATTTATTCGTAACTTGGATACATTTACAATAAATAGTGTCAGGAGCTGCCTTAACTTTGCTTGTGATAATACTATCCTTATTGTATATTGGTTTATCTGTTGATACTTATTAAAAGATACCTTTTAAAATTATATTTTGGACTGGTCATCCGTAGAAATATCAAACAACAAATACATTCTTATATGGGAAAGCAATGTATGATGTAACCTAATACGGAACAATCATAAATCTTCGTTACACAAATGTTGCCCACTCCAAGCACTTTATAACTGCATAAATTAAAAGAGAGAAACTATATAGAGAAATTCATCAAAGTAGTATTCATAAAGAGAAATTCATCAGATTTGTTGCCCACCCATTCGGTTTGCTAAGACAATAATATAGCCAAGATCCGTTTTAATATAGCGGTCGTAACTCTGAAAACTAATACAGGCGAATATAAAATGAAGTTGTGTAAACAATTCAGTATATTTATTAGCTTTTATTGGTTTTCGGCAAAGCCAGTAACTTGGCTATTCCATTTTATTACTGGTTGGAGGCAGCAGAGCAAATCTACGATAAACTACTACTTTCTAGCTGATTGAGATATTGGGACCGCGAAATAACATAAACGAATGCAGTAAACCGTTAATTTATTTGCTTTTGATATTGATATTTAATGTTCAGAGTTTTGATTACCTACTACGGGCCTTTTCTAAGATAATCTTTTAAAGAAAATCCATTAAGCGACACTTGCTGGTTAAGTGTTTGGCATTGGAAAAGGCCACAGTGCTCGCTTACGATCAGGGGGGCTGCAAGCCTGTCTACTAACTGAATTGTTTCATTGTCGGAATATATGTACCTATGGAAATAACTTGAATAGCATAATATCTAAAAATCAAATTGCGGATGGAGCTCTTGACCGTTATTTCGGAGAACCTTCGTAACAGATAATACGCAGTTGCAAAAAAATGAACAGGGCTTACAACCTATCTTGTGGAAGCTTATATAAGCTAAAACAATACAACATTTTTTAAAGGTTAAAAGATCAGATAATGAGCCTAAGCCTAACTGCTGTATAGCCATGATCCAATTGGTCAAGTTCCTCCGTTAAGGGTGGGCGAAAACCGCTCCGTTAATTTTTAGCCTTAGTCCTAGATCATGAAACGTTTGAAGAATGAAGAAGAAGAAAGGTTTTCATTCAATATTATTTTCAGTTGGAATATGCAAGTAATGTTAGAAACAACGAGAACGTCGTTATTTCGTATTTCTAGTTAAATGTTCGCAGCGCACATTTCAAACTAAACATTAGGAGGGATTATATCAGAATTCCGTACAAACGGAATAATATTACCAGCAGCATTACTGGGAATGAACTAAATTGATAACGGTAAGCTGCTTACGAAATGTTCTGTGTCGAACTATTCGCTGGAGAATACCGAACGAGCACACATTTCATGCCAACTCTACTACCTACTAACTCATTACAGCTACGACTCTACATTAGAGTAACCAGTTCTTATGATATTTGGAGATATTTGATGATCTTCTGATGTCTGATATCCGTCCCCCACTTCCTACCACATTTCCGGGATCAAAAGTTCTCTATATCACCCGGGGATAGTGTAGCTTTCCAACAGTGAAAGAATTATTAAAATCGGTTCAGTAGTTTCGGAGCCTATTGAATACAAACAAACAAACAATCAAATCTTTCCTCCTTATATATAATATTAGTAGGTATAGATTGGTTTTCTGTAACTTTAGCTAGCAGACAGGCAGCACACTGCTTCGCTTATTTCGTTGAAGAACATGCTAGAAAGACGTCGTTCTATGTTCTTTTAGATATAAAAACATTTCTCTTGATACTTACAATTTAATAAGCTTTTACATTAATCGGCATTAAACATTGCAAGCGCGGTTTGCATTGCAATTCTATCTGTCATTCCCCGGCTAGTGCAGGGCACCGTACGCGGTGACCATAGTGATCCAATTATTCGCCTAACAGTTCTGACATACGAGTAAATTAGAGTAATTTGCTAAATAAATTATTATCTGTTAACCTTTATCACACAGCGTCATCTAGCCTCAAACTGGTTTTTAGAACACAAGCTCCAAGCACATAATACACTGTAACACAACCATAACTTTTAATCAGGTGGCAGTTTCTGCAAAATGCCTGCCAGATAGGAGACAAACTTCTCTTATTCACCCTTTGTTCTCCTCTGAATTTTCCAAAACCGTTCTACTACCAAGAATCATCCTATTTTTTATTTTTTTGCCCTATTCTAAAAACTCATTTCAAATAAAAATATTGCATAGTTTTTTAAACAAACACGCTTGATATAAGAAAAAGGTTATCTGCGTGTCCTGTTTTCTTAGCGGTTGGTTCCCCTACGCCACAAGCATAGGGCCCGTTCTGCTCAGCGTCTTAAATCTCGCTTTGTAAGCACATTTCTTGAACGTAATTGGAACGGTCTTAGTTCTGAGTAACTTGTGCATTGCAGAACTTAATTTGCGTTCACTTGGCGTTCACTGAAAAATTTATAAATGTTTAGTGGAATTTGAAAATTGTTTACATTTTTACTGTAAAATCTATGTGCTTTATATAAAAACTGACGTAGTTAGTGCACATGTGGTTTAGTATGAGATTTTTTTATGTGTTTCAGACTTTTCCTATGTTTCCAAGGTTCACCACCAGTTAAAACTACACCAGCAAAACAAATTTTACTACATTTCTTACCTTTCCATCTCAAAAAGTTATGATAAGTATATCAGATAATATAAAATCAAGGGGATCGATCCTCGCAGTTCAAATTGTGTTTTCTTAGTACGGTCAACAGCACATCACGGTATACACTTGCAGTTCGACAATAGTTCGATAATAGCACTTATGCGCTCGACATAAGAGCGGTACAAAGTCCAAAGTGTTACGTCTGACGTGCTTTTGACTGTACATATGAGTAAAACTTTAGATTTGTTTATAGCACACAGTGCGAAAAATCTAAAGATCTAAACATTCACGAGAAAAAATGTCCATTCATAGAAATTAAAGTAAGCCGCTTACGAAATGTTCGGAACAAAAACTACATTAATTCCTGAGTGGATTCAGCGGCTCCGACAATCTCGCACCTGCCACGCTACGGGAATATTGTAATGCTACGATTTACCGTAGCATAACATGCTGCTACGAATTACGTAGCAGTCTATAGACGTAGAGAATTATCTTTGAGGCAATTCTACTCTACGAGTACATAGTTTGTATTGTTGTCAATATTTTTGTTGCTTGCTGTTTTGTATAATTATTTGAATGAGGTAACAAGCTAATATGTACGAGTAACAACGCAAACATTTAACCATAGCTAACGAATTTTAAATAGTAATCGTTTCTTTTGAGATATTCTCGATAAAAATAGCATTCTAAAAGTGGCAGTGAAATAATAGTTGCCACAATAGGCTATTTGACTGTGTTTAAAATATGGAACAATTTGTTGTTATCCTAATAAAATGTAATGTAAAAAGCATATTTTATTGGATGTTCTGAAAAAATAAGGTAATTTTCTGTATAAAAAACATAAATGAAATTTAAATTTTTTTGTGGTTTAATCACGTGTTTGAAAACGCTCTGTGATTGGTTGCAACTTTGACGACGTCACAAAAAATGTAAACATTAGTTCAGTGCATGCTTTCTGTTTTTCTTTATATTGATCGTGCGATCTACGTGTTATTTACGTTATTTCCCAACCGTCCTAGTTATTACAGTTTTGTTTATTTTAAGTTCTGTGCATAAAATGGAGAGACATTTTGTGCGAGCTGACAGCATTTTTTAGGTTATGTTAACTCCTACATTTCTTTGGTGTCACGCACTGTTTTCACGTAACCTAAACTAACGTAACCTAAACTAACGCAACAATACAAATATTACTTACGTTAAAATGATCTTCACACATATAAACACTTGAATTAGGTCCAATGCTTTCAGGGTTTCGACGAGCTACACTAAACCACTTTTTTCGGCTCTCAGGATCTATAGGAACTGGTACAAATAGTTTTTCCGGTACATTTGGTAACAACACACCACTTATAAACCATTATTTATGCAATAAATTTCAAAACTATTTCACAGTTTGTTGTTGAGTTTGTTGTTGACTTATTTGTGACGTCATCTGTCAAAAATTTCGTTTTCGCGCTTTATTTTTCAATTCAAACTTTAACATTGATTTTCTCGGTATATACGACAGATCTCCAGGAAATATTAAAACGGTTTGCATTTTATGCAATAATAAATAAGATAAAACTATTTTCCAGCAGTAGTCAAATAGCCTATTTCTCTTAATTATTGAAGATTAAGGCTAATACAAAGCACGCCTGTCAGCCATATGGAGCTATATAAATTCCACAATTTCTCTATAAGATATTAGGCGTTATCAAATTCAATCAATCATGCTTTACAATGCATGTGACCAGGTGTTGAACAAACCTTAATTAGCAACGTCATTAATACAATTTCTAAAGCATTCTGCTATTCATAGAATCATCAGATTTGCGTACACGCGTACATTCCAATTATTAATGAATATCCATGTTGCTAAGCGGAGTTGATGCGGGGTGTTAATTTGTTAAGTGCTCATTGATCAATCGTGAAGTGTAGCAGAAACTAGGGATTGTGCCGTTTTAAATTTATTACCTACACCCTGTTGCTATGTACACCTTATTTGTATTTTAAATATTTGTGGTAAGGTTAACAGATTGTCTGTCAGTCGCAATGTGCCATTTTTAAGCCGTTAGATTATAAAACAAACAAACGTGTCGATACTCAGAGAACTCGGCAGAGATGGCGGGAGGTCGTGAGGAGCATCATAACTGCCCCCAATAATGCAACTAGGTACATGACGATTACGACCGCTCTGTCAAGAGCGATACGGCTAAGAAGAAGATTATAAAACCTGAAAAAAAAACTAAAAGCTTGGCTCAACCACCTTTACATTAAAAATATATTTCCTGAATAAATAATTTCTACTTCTAAAGTTTCTTAAACTTAAAAACTTTACTCCTTTACTTTCTCCTTCTTTAAAATCATACACTCGTCGATGGGCAAGTAAGTCCTGGAGTTCTGAAATACAGGGTGGCTCACCATTAGGCTCTAGTTCACACATTATCTAACCCAGTAATCTCTATACTACATCATATATAATATGATTATTGTAATGAAAAAAGATGTTTTTCTAAATTACCATTGACCCGTTTCCCAAAAAACCGTCTACACTCAAACATGCTTCAGCTATTGCTTTAAAATATACGAAATAAACCGCACCTAAATAGCTCATTAAATTCTATTTCATATTCGCGCACACGTCCTCGCACCGCGACGAATAAGATTCGAGTTTATTATAACTTTAGTGTTCACTTCAAAAGCAAAATATTTTAATAACACTCATTAAACAGGCGGCGTGAACGTGAGGTGCATAAGCTGTTTGATGTATCGGTGAGAAGCAACTTTGAACTGTATTTTAACTGTAGTAAAAGTTTGTTTCGCTTTCTGAAGTGGGGAACTCGTGAATAGTGAAATATGAACTTTATAATAATAAGCGTAAGATTGGAAATGTTCAAAGTTTGGCTATCGTAGTGGTTCTCAACCATTACTTAGTTGTTTGAAGAACTTGCAGTATTTGTTTGTAGCACGCATAATTTTATATGTCTGACGGCATCCGTTTGCATTCCAGTCTGACTATAGAAGAAGTCTTATAAATATCGATGTATAATATTTTTGTTCAAATGAAATATTTGAACATGTTTTGTTTTTTTCATAACGTGGGTTAATAACTAACATTTTATTATCAATTTATAAAATTTTGATCACATCGTCACAATTAAGTCACAATTACTGGAGTAAGCCAGCATCACACTTTCCAAATGCGATGGTGACACAAAGATTGGGAACAACAAACTCGAACTCTAGGTATGTCTAAAATTAAATCCAGGAATCCTAGATCACTTCCAGTTACCTAAACTATCGAGGCGACAAACAATGTCAACAAAAATTTAAAGAAGACAAAACGGACAATACAGAAAAAAAATCAATCAATATATATTCAAGGTCAGAATTAACGAGCTTTTCCTAAGCAAGTGCGCTCCATCGTAGACCGCATAGTTGTTTAACATCATACAACTTTGGGGTCAAGTGTTAGCTTGTCCAAATATAAAAAATGGGTACCCATATTACAGTTTGAAAACCAGTGTCCCAACTTATAGGCGCGCTGTGTCAGCCCCAGCGCACCTCTCAAGTGACTCGCTTTGCATGCGGATATAAAGTCTGCAGACGAAAACACACTTGGATATTCAGTCTAGATCTGAATCTGAATAAAATATGTATTAGACACATTTATTACGGTTGAGATGTAATGGCGGCCTCGTGTGGAGATTATTACGCGATTTATGTCATGCTTGCTTCTTGGAACAGGCAATTTATTTTACAAGTCAACTTAGGTCTTGTTTACGAAGAGTCACGTTTACCTGATATGCTTTATAACTATTTAGAATAAAATTATTGTGTCATACTAATATTAAAAACGCAATTTTTTTCTGTTCTGTTTGTTACATCTGTACATGTGTAATAAAAAAACTTTTTAAGTATCTATCTATTCGAGATGTTTTCCATAACACTCAGATCAAAGGAGCGGCTTTAATGATATTTACTACGTGCTACGAAACTCGTAGTGGTTAGTAGCGTCGTAGTAATCTTATAGTCGGGCTTAGAACCAACATGTACATCAAAATTAGTTTTAAGCATGTCTGCAAATTTTCTGGCTAAAATTATTTTGCTTTGAATAAACTGTAAACTGTGTAATACTAATGTATATCATACAGTACCTATATCCGACATAATATTAATCCAATCATTGTTCGAATACCTTTATCAAGCATAATGGAAGTCCGATGGCAGTTACTCCGGTGTGGTAACCGAACTTGCGTAATCTAAGATCGAGGCCCAAACGCGTAAACGTACTCAGATTAGATCGAAACTACGCGCCACAGGGAAATTGCCTAAGTGCTACGCAACTCGTAGCACACCGGAGCGTCGTAGCAAACCCTCGTAGCGACTTATGTCCGTACAAGATATTAAGTGGATATTGTAGAATATCTTACTCCCTCGGCTGATCTCATTGATATCCAACTCTGATATACTTTGATTACTCTGGTACAGTCGGCGGCACATAAACCTATTCTAATTTGTCAAATTATCTCAACCAATTTTGAGACTGAGAGTTTTCATCTGATAGGTTGATCTTCTACTGACTGTACCAACTCTGGTTTGCGCTAAATCATACTTGATAGACATTTGACTGACTCGATGGTGTCGAGATTCGAATCATTGAGTCAGTTGAAGGTCTAAGGTCTATCTATTCTAGTGACCTTTTTTCACCTGAAAAATACGATACGCTTAAAGCACTTTCTAACTTCACTATACAATAGTGACTAGCGCCGAGACACCTTAAAATAAGTACTTTTTTTAATATAACATAAAATATACATTTTATTCTAAACATTTACATCCCTATAGATGCGAAATAAACCTTATTCTTAACCACCGCACGAAATCCATCCCCAATATTTTTCCTTAATAACGTTATTAAATCCCAAATCTTCATAACGTGACGAACTCCAAATTATTCTGTAAAGCTTTTCTTCGACGAAAATAGCGCTTAGTTAACAAAATGGACTTCGAATCTCTAATTCAATCAAACCCGACAACAACGGGTTCAACTCCTCTAATTTAAGCCTTGGACTGACCTCTCCCCTCTCCCCCTTTCTACCCTGTCGTACCCTTTAAAACTGGTTTTAACTTTTTCTTAATTAAAAATTGTCTTATTCTAACATAATCAGTCTTTATTACAAGGCCGCAACATCGCGATGCCTTTGCATAACAGACGGCTTTGTACATTTTCGAGCTTTATACTTTTGGTAACTATTAACTACTTTAAAGACTTATAAAGAGGACTTACCAGACATTTGTCTTTAACTCATTCTTGGGACATTATTCATATTTTTCTGCTATGCAAAAACGTTTCGATGCTGGCCATCACAGTTGTGTTCGGAAAATATTAAAATTTAGAAGCAGAAAAGAACGTTCTACTTGCATTTTTTAAATTAAGAATCGTATTTTTACTTTTTCCCCGATAAAAAGCGTTGACATTGTTGATCATAGAAAAATTTTACTCACATGTTGTTGATTGTTCTTTCTTCAGATAAGATAGGTTTGAGTTGGTTAAGTGGTTGGCCCTGAGGTTTGGCCAACCCATTGCGGAGAATTTTTAAATTGTAACTGAAACACAATGAATCACTTTGAGTGTTTTAAAATACGGATAAGTATACCTATAACGCTTTAATTTTTTTTTCAATAACTTGTCTTGCACTACCTACCCTTTATTTCTGTTTAAACTATTTTTATTACTTTCCTCCATCCTAAGGTTGACTGGAAGAGATCGCTATCTAGCGATAAGTCCGCCTGAATTGTACAGCTTCATTATGTAACATGTTTTCCTATGTTTTGTGCAATAAAGAGTATCTATCTATCTATCTATCTATCTTGTTTTTTTTTTAACAAAGACGAAACAAAATCTATTTTTAACCGACTTCAAAAAAGGAGGAGGTTCTATGTTCGACTGTATGTATTTTTTTTTTTTTTTTTTTTTTTTTTTATGTATGTCCGTCGATTTCTCCGTCAATTGTGGACCGATTTAAATAATTCTTTTTTTATTTGAAAGTGCATAGTTCCGAGGTGGTCCCATTGTCACCATGTCAGGATCTGATGATGGGATCCCGGGAAAATCAAGGGCAAACCTCAAATTTTATAGGCGCACACTACGCGTTACTTGTTTTTTCTGAAGCCATTTAAGTTTTTGCGTCCTATAGACATCACTTTATGTTGATGAGCTGATGATGGAAGGTACAACTCCTTAACGGTTAGGAGTTAGGGGATAATTCTTTCAGTATTGTAAGAATATGTGGACCGTTATTTGTATTTCATGTACTTTTGCAGCTAAGCTGATGATGGAAGGTACAACTCCTTAACGGTTAGGAGTTAGGGGATAATTATTTCAGTGTTGTAGGAATATGTGGACCGTTAGTTGTATTTCATGTACTTTTGCAGCTAAGCTAATGATGGAAGGTACAACTATGATGATGGAAGCTAAAGGGTACGACTTCTTAATTCTTATGTCCCTCTTGCGGGCTGCATCTTTAGTTGGTCTACTGAATGGTGCTGAACACTTAATGAATACCTAATATTGTCAAATAATACAATTCTACTATTCTATACTCGTATTTTCGTTATCAATATTATGAGAGAGTTTTACTCACTCCTACGTATTATTCACACTAAAAATAGAAAAATAAACAAACTTTTTAAAAAAAAAATTAAACCGACTTCAAAAAAAGAAACAAAAAAAAACTACCTAAAAACACTGAAAAGCAAAAAATAATTTTAATAAGACATTCATCAAATGCGCTTATTGTCTAAGCCTATTAATAACATTAAATTGTATTTACGTGCTAGGTAGGTACCTACTAATCTGTTTGAAGTCGGTGCCAAGCCAAAGGTAATGAAAAATGATACATATCTAATAATTTATGTATTATACAGGGTTACAAATAATCCGCGGACGTAGGTACGTAGTCTGGGTACCTACTATTTGGCTTGGCACCGACTTCAAACAGATTAGTAGGTACCTACCTAGCACGTAAATACAATTTAATGTTATTAATAGGCTTAGACAATAAGCGCATTTGATGAATGTCTTATTAAAATTATTTTTTGCTTTTCAGTGTTTTTAGGTAGTTTTTTTTTGTTTCTTTTTTTGAAGTCGGTTTATCTCTTTATATTTATTAACAAATATTGAATACTTGTAAAGTATAGAGGATACTTTTAAACAAGTTAAAATTAATTGTAGGAGTTTTAGCCGCTTTTCGTTACATAGCAATTCAAGTCCGCATTAGAATGAAAACATCAACGTTGGCTGATACCTTCAATATTAATTTAATTAAAGCTCAAATTCGAGAGGTGGGTAATCCAGTTTAAAATTGAGCTTTGAAGCCTTTAACTTAAGGTGTTGAATAAATCTTCGAGTTTTCAATTTGGACTGCGATAACGCTGCTGACTGTGGGAATTACAATAAGCAAGCGAAGTTACGGACAATTTAATTTCTCATCTTATCAAGGTACGCCAAATGGGGTAAGGGTGCTTACATATTAACTCCAACGTCAATAGCTAGAGAGTACCTATCTTTCTAATTATACAACGTGTTATGTTAAATGCGCAAAACCTCAGACACCCCAAATTATTTAAAATTGATCTAATTGTGAAGGAAAAACAACATCACAAAAATTAAAAGTTTTTATGAGCTGTTCTAGTTTTACTGGTAATTATGATCGCTTCTTGCATCTGCGACGACGACGCTTCGTCGAGGGACGAGTCGATAGGTATGGTTTGCGTTACATTGCAATAAAAAAGGAAAAAATAAAATCCACGCAGCGTAATCAGACGCATCCTTACAAATTCCTCAAGTTACGGCATGGAGGCGTAAAACAATTTAATTTTCCGTGCTTCATGAAACTTGCGCCGGTCGACACGGAAGCATGTCATTCCGGACTTGCCAAAGGCCCCTTATTGCATTTTTAACAACCACTCGAGTAATATTGAAAGTTACTCCTTGTTTTGCAATATTTCTCCGTAACCAGCGAAACGTTTGAAAGTACAGCGGTGAAGAAATGAAATTTTTGCATTTTATAGATAGGTACTAGAGAAAAGAGACGCATGGTTATTACCTGTAAGGCTTTGTCAGCAATCTAGATTAAGATTGAATTACATAACTCCTATTTTAATATACTAATTCAGTTGGCAAACAGACACGCAGCCCACCTGATGGTAAGCGGTCACTGCGGCCTATTTCATTGACGGACACTTCACCAGGAAGGTTTTTTGAAATCTTTACATAATTTGACTTGAGACTTTTAATTTACGCTGAAGTATCTTTAATTATTTTAATTATTCATCAAAGCAAACTTTAAATAGAAACCAGCTTCGAGTAGAAGATTAAACAGCTCGGTTTAATATCTGCTCTGTGAGTCACAAACTCTATATTACCACATCACGTTTAAGTATCCAATGTGTATATTATGCATAGTATGATTCATGATCAGCTGAGTCATTAAAACTAGAGACAGTTAGTCAGTAAAGTTAACTAACTAATTAAACATCATGGCCGTATGCTACAATTACTATGCTTGTGCGATGCAGGTTTACACAAAAATTCAGGATCATAATCAAGCGTCACCTGTCATCACTTTGCAAACTGTGGCGAGCGAGAAACCTGATTTCGTAACACAATGATGTTCCAACAAATTAATTGAAGATCAAATCTTGTTCGTAATCAGCGAACGGCTTAATGAGAACCACCCTGTGCCTGGCCTAATGCCCAATTGCCCGACCGAGAACACCAGCTCTGTCCAAATCCGCATTCTGGCACAATGCTGCCTCCATTGTCACGAGTTTCTAAAGGCTTAATTGAAGGCGGCTGAGATTTCATAATTAATTGCTCGGCAATCAAGTGTATTATCAACATCTGGGTTGAATGTTACAATTCAGTATTACGTTCACATTCATCTTTCATTTTACGAATCATCTTTTTTTGAAGTTTTGGTTTCTGTGAAAATCGCAGTATGTTTCAGAACTAACTCTTCAATCATCAGGTTCAAACCCGGTTGGGTTCGTAACTGGATAGTGGTAAAACTTTTAATATTAATATTGCCGTAACATAGTCATATCTATTACCAGTAGGGCCAATAGCTAGCCAATTGGACTTTGAAAAAGCCTTACCGCTACCCAGACCCAAGGCAGCAATAAAACTTATGAAATCCAGATTTCATACACGAGCGGACCAGCAACTATTTCGTGAATAAAGTCAATAATAGATGAGTATTATTATAGTAACTATTTATATTTATCAAGGCTTTTGCTCAAACAAAAGCAAGAGTTTTAAGTATTTCTTTAGATCGCTCCTGACAATACGTAAAGCAACGACCTAGCTTGCTAGATTAAATCTAGGAAAATAACAAAAAGGTACAGCAGACATTCATTGCAGACGTGAAATGCGCTACGTTTACCTGCAGACTGAGCAAGCACTTTTGTAATAGGTACCTACTTGGAGACATTTTACACTTTGCCACTTTGTCGGCATAATGCGAGCATATACAAGGGCTTACAACTTTCGTCTGGTTTTGCCTTTTTTTACTTTAAAATACTGCAGCTCAGACGCAAGGGCCTGTTTACAAGCAGAGGTAAGTAGTCACTTGTTTTGTAAAGAGCCAACTTGTCTGCTCACAGCGCAGAATACCTACAGAAATCAAGAGGTAAAGGGCCCAAGTTCATGATGGTTTATCCGTCAAAGACAAAAATAGTAGTCTCCTTTTTTGAAAATTGACGAAATAATTAGTAAGTATCTAACAGATATATTAGCACTTAACTCCCAGTGGTAAAACAGGCCCTGTAGATTGTAAAATTGATCTGGCTACAAAATTAGCTTGGGCACTTGTGTTATGATGAAAAATTGATGAATAAGCTGGCTGGAAGGTGTTTGAGATATCTCATTACGAAATGCGCTATCAAACCAGCAAAGGTAGCAACCCTATAAGAGACTAGCACCATCGAGGTAACAAGCCAAAAATAAGAAACAAGGTTCTAGCAACGATAAAGTTAACAAGGCGCGACGCGAGTGTGGGTATTATCTGTAATAACGAAATACCTTTGTTTCCCTAATGCTGGCGTCCCAGTTAACTTCACCTTTTGCTTGCTTTCCCCCGGCCCTTATTTTGAACATAATAAGGTTATTATAATTTGGAGACTGAGATGCTTTTTGCTTGCCACATGTGGAAGCTTATGTCACTGTATTTATGTGATATTAAATGCTATTAAATATAAAAGTAGTCAAGAATAATCTAATCAATCTTAAATCTTCGGTAGGGCTCGAAATTCCAATTTCAGGTTGACAAATAATTACAGTTTGCGTTCTGTTGAACTGCGTAACAGTCTGTTAACAGAAACAGCGTAAAAAATTGTAAAAGTAAAAGTTGAATTACCTTTAAAAGTAGTTTGACTAATCTTAAAAAATCCGTCCTTTCCCTTGTACAACAACCCCTTAATCCTTCTAGCCCCGGATTACTAGACACAATAGAAAATCTATTGTTATGCGGCACCCGAGTGCCGGTTCGGCGTTGAGTGGTTAAATGGTATGCCAGCAATCTAAATCACATTCAGAATCAAAAAGAAGTACCTTCCTAACCTACCTAACTACCTAGTTCTCACAACAAAAATTCATTTTTATGATACATCTGATAAATACAAATTGAGTAAATATAATCAGGTACTAACATAATAGTTTTAAAAGCAAACAGAGTCTTCACCGTACTCCGCTTCCGCAACTCGATGCAGAAGCGCTCGTCAATTGACCTCGGGAAATGCACTCTGACGTAACATCGTTACACCGCAAGAGGAAACATGTTAGGCTGCAACTTCTATCACATTGTAGTATCATCATCATCCCAGCGTTATCCCGGTTGCGCCCTTGCGGGGCCCGGGGTCCGCTTTCCTACTCTTCCTCCTCCACTTCGGACGGTCTTGTGTATACCTTGTGGTGAGCCCATTGACACGCATGTCATCCGCCAAGACGCCAAGCCAGCACTTTTTGGGTCTTCCTCTCCTGCCGGGGCCAGGCGAAGGCGGCATAGCTAGGCATTTGTTTCCCACGTATTTAGCCGGGTTCCGTAAAACATTGTAGTATGTTTAATCGAATGAGCCGATCGACTGGGAAAGTTCCGCCTTACAGAAGAACATATTATTGGAATAGCATAAGACTTCATTTAACTGTTGTGCTATGTTTTGTCAGTGAGTAAGGTATACTCCCCATGGTGTCGGCAGCAGAAAGAAACTTTTTGCTGCCATTGTTAGATTTTCCCTTCAAATTAGGTGACGGTAACCGCTTACCATCAGGTGTCCCGTCCCAAATGCTATGTATTTCAACAAACTTCTCCATAATGAAATGAAATGAAATAATTTATTCTGCAAATAGATTTTAGAAAAATACTTTTGCACGTCAATCTTTTTTTCCCTACCAGCACTTCGACGTCAAATATGGCTTGTTGAGGAAAGAAGTGCTCATAACATACTTTAAGCCCCGTCGTATCAACTCGGGACAGGCCACCCAGTTGCAACTCTCGCCTTTTTAAGAAAGAGTTATTCAGTTAACAGTGCACAGTGTACCTACTAAAATCAAGTAATACCACAATGGTTATGAAAGCAAACAGAATCCTGGCCGCACTACATTTCCATTAAGCCTCATCTCACAAGACACTGCGCTAGACTCGGTGGAGGAACACTTCGTTAATTGCTCCCGGGACGTGTACTGTGACGTAACAATGTTACACCGCGAGGAAACATGTTAGGCACCAACTTCTACATTGAGCGATGAAAGCACATAGAAAGAAAAGTATTCTTATGAACTATGGTTACTTGGTGCTTCTTTTCTTAATATCCCAACAAAAATGTGTAAATATTTGTGTCTGTGAGATGATGCTTGATTGTTGTTATTATTAATTACTTGATAGTGCTAACATCTTTAATTTTTTATTTATTTATTTATTTTAGGAAGACCAAGATTTACAAAACTTGTCTATGTTAACAAAAATCGTAATTACACAACTCACTGATAGGTCTTCACAAATGGAAAGATAATAGTCATATGCTTTATACAATTTATGTTTGTTTAAATATGGTGACTAAATATACGATGTTAATCGGATTTTACACCATGAATGGGCAATAATAAAGCCAAATTTAAAAAAAAATTAAGACAAAAGTTATATCACCACCTTTTTTCAAAAAACTATTGTGACTCAACCAACATTATATTAGCCTTCGAATATTAAATTCTTTTCTAAGAAATATTACCCAAAAGGAATAATATCAACTTGGATGACGCATCCACATCGCATGCAATCGCGAATTAAAGTGTCATACAACTACAGCATACATAAAGAAAAGTTTCGTTCGACCTTCACATGATTTTAATTCAACGAAAGTAACCCTACAGTACAACGAGGCACGCTCGATCAATTGACCTAAAAACTGCAACCTCGGCCCAGTATGAACCAATGACATCAATGCCAATTTGAGAAGGCTGTTGAAAATTTAATCTGCGCCCTCTTTTGCCATAGTTCTCGAGTAGAAACTACAATTTGAAGTATCAAGTATAAAATTACGGAACTTTGCATATGGTTTAAAACCATGATATTGGGGTAAAACTTAGAGCATAGGGGTTACCACTACACAATCTAGTTATTATTACTGTATTGTAAAGTAAATATATACGATGATTTGACGAGCCATTTGGTGTAATGGTCGAGAAGTCGACTATTACACCAGAGGTCGCAGGTTCGATCCCCGCACGGTACAAACATTTGTGTGCATGAACATGTCTGTTTGTATCGGTCTTTGTGTTTCTATGTATAATATGTATGTATTTACAAAAAAAAAGTATATAAGTAATGTTTATCCGTTGTCTGGCACCCATAGCACAAGTTAATGCTTAGTTTGGGGCTAGATGGCGCTGAGTGAATAATGTCCAGAGCTAAGGTCCAGACATATTTATTTATTTATTTATTGTTCTTGTTCTTGCACAAAATTTTATCTACAGCTGTACAGCTGATAAATTAACCAACAATAATAAGTATCTTACTTCTCAGAAAACTACTAAATATACTGCGCCAGTTCCGCTAACAAGATTTATGACTATTGTTGCTGGTTGTTACTTCCTTTTATTGCCGGTAGCCAGGACTTGGCTTGCGAAAATGAACCGAGATAATCCAATACAGCTTGCTTAATTAATTAGGTAGAAAACAACGGGCTCTTTGCACTATTAGGATTTATTTATGTACTAGAATAGTTATCGGCTCTCGCTCGGGAGAAATCAAGCCGTTTTTCGTGTTCATCGATCTTCTGCTCGTAACCGTTAGTGTCAGAATAAATGTACATGTAGCAGCTATCGGACTGAGCTACATATGGCTGACTGACGACACTAGCGCAAGATTACAAGTCAGCGAAATTGAACGTGTAAATATTGGCTTTGAAACTCGTCACGCGTTTGTGGCCCGTTATTGAGACAGTCAATCAATAAAATTAAGCCTGAACTACGTTATTATTCTGTGCCTGAACGCTAGCATACACATATATTAGTATATTACTCCAAAAAGGAATATAGGGCAGCGGTTTTTGGGAACAGACACCTAACTCAGAGGAAGATTGCCATTTTCGCTGTCGTCATGATACCTTCATTCGTCACTATACACAAAGGATGAATTTCGAATCGATCTTGCATACAGCCAGTCACAAACTATATTTGTTAGTGTCGATAAGTACATTATTGTGCATACTGATTACACAGAGGACATTTCGATGCATCTGTTTAACTACCTAATGTATATTCTCCTTGAAAATCATTCAGTTTCTTAGTCATTATGCATTTGGAAACAGTTTTAACAAAACCAAAATACCGATTAATTATCATTATAAATTATATTTTTATGTATCTCTATTGGTATTATTAAGTATCCTAAAATAGTGCAAAATGTATTCACTTTTCCCTCGAATTATAACAGCAAAATTTTGATTAATTGGACCATCATAAGCCTTATGTTTCTCCCTTGTGGCTGACTCATTTGGCATGGAGATTCTATGACCTTGAAATACGAGCCTGAAACTTGACAACTATTCCAAGAATTATTCACTCGCGTAGTAGAAGTTTCATGTGACCACAATTCTGGCAACTACCTCAGTCAATTAATAAGCTTTCCCGAACTCACCAGTAAAGTTGCCAGACACCGCCAACCTTCAACACGAACAATTTGGTCGCATCTAATAAGTCGCTTCTCTGTATAGTCACAGATTATTAAATAGTTACTAACGGTATAGTATAGAGATTATTAGAGATACATAACAAAAACATTTGGCTAGCGTTTTGCCACGAAGTGAAAATTTCGTGCTTTTGACTTTAAACTTCATCAGGATATGAAAAACTCATGCAAATCTTTTTAAATTCAAAGAAGATTTTGATGGACTTTGTAGGTAACTACTCAGCTATAAATCTACTAACCTACTTATGTTCTTAAATTTTACTTAAAAACTTGTTATCAGAGTTCTAAATTAATAGTTAAGTTAGTATGTAGTTTAATTTTCTTCTTTGCTTGATTTTGCTTATTGATTTTTGCGATCTTTCTTTGCTTTTATTATTGTCCTACTATGTTCTTTACTGCAAACGATAGCTGGCCATAATTATCTATATATATAAAACTTAAAGGTGACTGACTGACATAGATAGATATCAACGCACAGTCCAAACCACTGGACGGATCGGGTTTGGCATGCAGGTAGATGTTATGACGTAGGCATCCGCTAAGAAAGGATTTTGATCAATTCCCACGGGAACGGGAACCACGCGGGTGAAACCGCGGGCGGCCGCTAGTTTAAAATACATACAAGTCAAAATATTATTTTGACTTACGCCAGACGTGCCACACACATATTTCCTATTTCGACATTGCATTCGAAACAGATGACGTCATTCTAGATTGCATCTGCCACTGATGTCTACAAATCCGTCCAATGCACACAACTTGCAGTGCAGCAAATATTGCACGTAAATGTCACCGTAAATCAAGATCAGATCAGATGGAATACAGTATATAGACGTGCTCTACAATGCATGTCATAATTTTTCGAGTTTGTCCCTATAGTTAACCTTAACTTGAAATATACACAAGTTTGGCGAGTCTGGTATATAACTCATTTATTTTTGACTTCTATTTATACATATAAATGCATTTCATTCATCTTGACCTCGAACATTTTTTAAATTAAAAGACGTGTATGTTTAGCTTTTTAGGGTTCCGTAGCCAAATGGCAAAAAACGGAACCCTTATGGATTCGTCATGTCTGTCTGTCTGTCTGTCTGTCTGTCCGTCCGTATGTCACAGCCACTTTTTACCGAAACTATAAGAGCTATAATGTTGAAAATTAGTAAGTAGATGTATTCTGTGAACCGCATTAAGATTTTCATACAAAAATAGAAAAATAATAATAAATTTTGGAGGCTCTCCATACTTAGAACTGAAACTCAAAAATTTTTTTTTCATCCAACCCTTACGCGTGGGGTATCTATGGATAGGTCTTTAAAAATGATAATAAGGTTTCTTATATCATTTTTTCTAAACTGAATAGCTTGCGCGAGAGACACTTCCAAAGTGGTAAAATGTTGGTCCCCCCCCCCCCCTGTAACTTCTAAAATAAGAGAACGATAAATCTAAAAAAAATATATGATGTACATTATTATGCAAACTTCCATTGAAAATTGGTTTGAACGAGATCAAGTAATTAGTTTATAAATTTTTGGGGCTTCCCATACTTAGAACTGAAACTCAAAAAAATTTTTTTCTTCAAACCCTTACGTGTGGGGTATCTATAGATAGGTCTTTAAAAATGATAATAAGGTTTCTTATAACATTTTTTTCTAAACGGAATAGTTTGCGCGAGAGACACTTCCAAAGTGGTAAAATGTTGGTCACCCCCCCTCTAACTTCTAAAATAAGAGAACGTTAAAACTAAAAAAAATATATGATGTACATTATTATGCAAACTTCCATTGAAAACTGGTTTGAACGAGATCAAGTAATTAGTTTTTTTTTAAACGACATAAATCGTAAACCGCAATTTTCCTCTCATTCAATCAACTCAAATATAAAAACGTCGATCAAACTTACAAAGAACTACAAGAACTTTTATATTATGATGATACTTGCTGCTACGGAACCCTTCATGGGCGAGTCCGACTCGCACTTGGCCGGTTTTTATTGTTTATATTTTCTATTTCATTATTAATTCTTCATTACATAAGAGCAATTGCCGTAGGAAGTTCACAACCCTTAACAGGATAACAGACTTGTTTGACCGGTCCAGATTTTTTCACGAACTTTCCCGCCTTTTAGTGAATGGTAAAGAACAATAAAAATAGGTGTGCGCCGAGATATCAACTGTTGATTTCATGCATCAATCATATCAATATTTCATTCCCTTCCCTATTTGCTCCATCTTTCACTACTTTTTAAAACACTCGATCACCGAAACTCTTCAAAGGTTACTAGTGGAATTGGTTAATCCTTTTACGATGCACAAAGAAAAATGCTAAGTAATTCTAATGTTTGCAAACAAAACTAGGAACAAAATGGAAAGTAAACCAAAACCTAGCTCCCCGCCGGCTAGCAGCAGTTCGCCTTAATTAATTAGCTTGATTAGCACTGGAGTACTCGTATTTTGTGTTATTTTTACGCTGGCTTTGAAGTTTATTGCTGAATGAATGGATTTTTACATAGAACGTCCTTGACTTACTTTTTAGTAAACATCAAAACTAATCAAACAATTTATTTGCATAATCTTAGGTATTTTGATAAGGTCTCTTTTTCATGATCTTTTCTAATATAAAATAGTTTTGTTTTGTGTGTTCTGCCGTAGGTTTGAGTCCTTGGACTGGCAGCACTTTTCAGAGTTTAATGCAGTTCAATGCTATAAAAAGCGCCCTAGCTACATGGCTAGGTCTCGTGAATACTCTTTAAACACATGTTTAAAGAGTATTCACGAGTAATCCAGTTGGCAGGTGCACTTGAAATTATAATCGTGAAAATCAGAGTTGCCACTCTCGATATTTTCTAGTGAAATAGCCGCTCACCATCAAGTTTGCATGACGTGCCAAACTGTCTATTAATTCCCATGTTTACTCATTCACCAACTAATCTATCTATGTAGTCTATTAAATTAGTTTACTCCGTCCTTAGTAAAACAATTACCTGCCAGTATTGCAGCTGTTTGCAAGGCTCGTAACGAGGTGAAACTTAGTTTATATTGCATAAAACACGCCGCCTGCAATGAACAGTTTTCAATCAAATTGCTTCTACACAAACCGCGCGCCCCCAGCTAATTCAATGGAGCTCGCGCTCAATTGATTACAACTAAAAGCGAAAACTGCTTAAACTGCTTTCCGCTTGCCTGCGACATTCGGTTTAACTGTGTAAACTTACACAGCTTTTGAGATTCATGCTTGTAGTAAGCGATTGGATCTAACCCTTAAGAGTCTTGGAAACGACGTATTATATTGATGCGTCGATTTGCTTTTAAGCCCTATGGGGCTTATGACTATGATCCTTTAAATGTTGGTTGTTTTCCTGGTGACTACTAGTCACCATACTTAAGTTCAAACATTTCGAAGATCAAACAAACACTTGTCAAATTTTTTGCTTAAATGGTTTACACAGGTGTGTCCTAAATATTTTATTAATTTATTTCCAAGACTAGAAACTGCCTAATAAACCACAAAATACATTTACCGTCTACGATGTCTACGACGCTCATAACTAGAACCCTCTCAATCAAATTGCTTTCACACAAACCGCGACGCAGACTCGACAGAACTCAAAGGAGTAGTGCTTCAAAGGAGGAATTTAGCGCTGTGTAAATAAAGTCCACGGATATTTATTTTATTTATTCAGATTAAAATGTTATTAGTAGATGTTTTGACCTAGATGTGAACTTATCACGTGTTACCAGTTACTACGTAACATGTTTTGGTACCTAATCTATTCTTGAATATACATTCGATGTAGAAGATAGTATCGTATAAACAAATATTGTAAAAAATTTAATGATTAAAAAAAAGTTATTTCAGAGACTTTCATGAAATTTTTGAACTGCAAAACTCATGAAACTGTGTACCGATCGTAAAATATGTGTAACAAAAGCCTCCTTAGGGTACACTGAAATTCATCGTCTTGTATTGGATGTTAAGAAAAACACATTGCAACGACCAGAAATTGATTAAGGAGTAGGACAGGAAGATGAGTGTATTATCCGATCCTTGCCATTCTCGAAACATTTGTGGCACAAGGAAAATTGCTGACCGAATTACTTTTTCACCTTAACGCAAAACACAGTTCACAAAATAATTTCATTCAAGAGCAGATATTCTCATGTAACTACAAAATTTCTAGTTTACTTGCGTGTTGCGGCCAAAAATTCTGTAATTTTTTAGAACACTATTCAAATTCGAATTGTAAACGGGTAATACATTACAAGTATGTATATTAATATGCGGGGCACTCGAAAACTAAATGTAAATTAGCGGAAACGTCGGCAAATAGCCTGCGTTTCGAGAATGACTTCATTCCCGGAGTTATTTAGTTCATTGTTTCGCGTCGGGAAGAATGGCTCTCCCGGGGTTATTATGTGGTAATTACGTAACCAAGTCTACGTTTTAGGATATTAAATGAGCGAAAACATTTCGAACATGACACGTTTTAACATTTTATTACGCTTGAATATTATGTACAAAGAACATAGGTATTTCACTCGTATGTCTGGAAAACTGCGATTCTTTACTCCATTCAAATTAATTTTATTTGTTACGTTATTTTTGAAAATGATTTTAAGCTCAGGCTAGCTAGATATGCGACCATGTTTGGAACTCTAGACTAAAGCCGTTCGTCCCACTTCCCACCTAAATCTCCCAGTTTTCCTTTTTCACCCGAGATGGGGACGAGCCTGGACCCTTGCAGCGATTGACTAGCCTTGACTACGGTGCACAGAGATAAAAGTAGGTAAGGTTTCTTGATTCATTATGGGAACAAACAACCTTAATTTATCCAGTTTTAACCATAGATAACCAAAGTCCTTTGTTAAATCGTGTAGCAGAACAAAATTTTTACTTTAGACCAAAAAAAAATACGAAAATACCCTTCACATTGTACACATACAAATGAAGTAACGAAATTATTTCGGCGTTCGCTCAACTGACCTAGTAACCGCGCTGCGACAACCAAATTAATTGCAAAACGGTACAACGAATAGGGCAAAGTAAACTCCATTAATTATTTGGTACCCCGTTTTATATTTAACTTTTAATCTGGATTAGCAGAAAGTTTGCGAATCTGTTTGCTCCTAAATACTCCGGTTAGAATATTTTGGGTAAAGTTAAATTTATGCATTTTTGCCTAATTTGGTTTTAGTGCACTTTCGTACTACGCAAGTTAGATGATACTCGGATATGACTTATTACAGACATAACTTACACTATTCTAAAAATAGCCCTTGTGTTTTTTCAGGGAGGAAACCCACTGAATATTTTCGAAGTTGTCTCTTTTTTAATCGATGAATAATTTTTCAGTTTATTAATATAGTATTTTGCAAAGGCATCTTTATGGTAACAAATGTGAAAGGCATTATTCTAAGTACCTACCGTATGATACTTGTTTACTCTGTCATAAATTCCAATAATTTACATTATTTATTTTACCGTAGACATTCTATTAGCATTATTATTTATTAGCACAAAACTACCTTTTTCGACTTCAGTACCTATACGAATTGGTAATCTCGTTTGTACCCAGATTACCCTTTTACATACAGCCAAACAAAGAACCGCTCAATCGATTGATCTACACGATGAGAAAAGTGGTCAAAATATATACCCTGAAAAATAATAATAATAAACTCCTATTTCATGTAAGCGCTTTATTAAATTGTTTTTATCTGCCCTGTTATTTCCCATGCAACGTGATACGGAACACCGACGTTCTGTTACAAACGCAAATAAAGCCTTAATTGGAAAACCTATCCCGTTTCTAACTATTAAATTCATGCGGATTTTCAATGGAAAATATGTAAAAAGTTCATTCCCTGTAACAGCTTTTTGCAGTGTTGAAAAAATTAATTTAAAAATAGCGAACTTTGTTACTCTGTGTGCAGTATAATATTATGTAAAAATAAAATTATCATATTTTTGGGTACTATTTACCTCTATAAAATATAAATAAATTAAAATCGGTACATATGTATGTACATACATAATTTAGACGCAATTTAAAGACAAACAAAAAACATAAACCAAGAAACTCTAAAAAGGTTGCGGAAAAAAGGATAATTATTATCAGTACAAAGGTTTTACTCTCAACGATACATGAAAATGAAAAAATGAAAAAAATGAAAAAAAGTTTATTTACAATCACAATATTACATTATGCCATGAGTGATCGAGACCGCCTATTAAGTATGCGCAGATACTTGTGTCAGGAGGTCCCGCTCTTCCATACACGATAACAAGTTAATATTATGTTGTAATGTGTACTTATTGCAATTTCAGTTTATAATTTGAATTACAAAATAAAAATATTAATTATCAGGGTGGATCTTCAGAAAAGTGCTCTCCGCGTAATTTCCACGGCATTTTTGAAATCGCTAAATTATGGTGAATTGCACAAATATTCCGAAAGCTTGTGCAAATTTAAACAACATATCAAAATTCGCCACGTACGGGATCTATACTTTTGCTAAAAAAAATGGAGAAAATTGGCGGCCCATGGAAATTACAATAAAGGCCATGGAAATTACCCAGCAGATTAAATTTAGCTAAAAACCATGTCAAATATGAAATTAAGCTGTTGTATTAGTTAGTTAGGGTAGTATAAAGATCTACATTGTATTAAAACAATATTTAGCAAAAATAGTAGCTTTACTTCAAAACTTACTTATGATAGTCAAAGTAGGAACATGAAAGTGATAAAACTGTTATCAATTAACTTTCTTATACATTAAAATTGTTCCCATAACATTATACTTATGGATAAACATAATAGTAAACATAAAAAATTAACAAATTGAATTTTTATAAAATAAGTCTTTTCATCAATCAGTTTAAGTCTTCAATTTAATTGTTGAAATTCTTTAAAAGCGTTGCTTAGCTTGAACTATGAGAAAGTCTTTGATTCAATCGAGACTTAGGCAGTGCTGCAGTCTCTAAAAAGGTGCCAAGTGGACTACATGTATATCTACGTACCTATTGAGGTACTTAACCAAAACGCTGCATATCGGTTCGATTGCAAAACCAGAGCTCAAATCCTATTCAACTAGAGCGAGGTGACAGGGAGACGTAATTTCTAAACTGGTCACTGCTGTGCTGGAGGATATTTTCATGCCTCTGGATTGGTAAGGATTCTGTATTATCACCAATGGCGAGTACCTTACACAGCTACGCTTTGCCGACGATGTAGTTCTCATGGCCGACACCATGGTGGATGAGGTGGATCTGAACACAATGCTCGAAGATCTTAGTAACGTTTCCATAAGAGTTAGTCTTAAAATGAATATGGACACGACGAAAATTATGTCGAACGTTCATGTTGGACCCGCTCCAGTTAGCATTGGAAACGTTATGCTTGAAGTTGTTGACCATTATGTTTACCTGGACAGGCAGTTCAGTTAGGTTGTCCAACTTCGAGAAAGAGATCCCTTGACGAATCCAGCTCGGATGAGCAGCGTTCGGGAAGCTACGGAACAATTCGCATCCAACATACCTCAGTGCCTCAAGACGAAAGTCTTTGAACAGTGTGTGTTGCTAGTGATAACATATAAAAGCGAAACGTGGTCATTCACTATGGGTCTCATAAGAAGCCTCAAGGTCACACATTGGGCAATGGAAAGAGGTATGCTTGGTGTTTCTTTGTGCGATAGAGTCAAAAATGAGGAGATTCGCAAAAGAATGTAGGTAACCGACATAGCTCGAAGAGTTGCTCAGTTAAAGTGATAGTAGGCGGGACACATATCCCGCAGAACCGATGGCCGTTGGGGTGGAAAGATTTTGCAATGGTGTCTTTCAGTTCGACCGCGCACTGGAAGACTTTCAGTGGGAAGGCCCTTTACTAGCTGGACTGACGACTTTGCCAAGGCCGCCGGAAACCGCGGGATGTGCGTGGCGCAAGGACCGATCAGTGTGGAGATCCTTGGGGGATGCCTATACCCAGCAGTGGGCGTCGTATGGCTGATGATGATGAACTTAAAAGAAACAAGGTAATTTCCATGGGTCTTACGTAATTTCCATGGTGTTTTATCCATGGAAATTACACCATGGAAATTACAAAAAAACATATATTTTGAAATAACTTTTCATTGAAAAGATATAACCAGCTAGTTTTTTACTGTCCATCTACATTAAGGAGCTAGGTATTTCACCTCAAAACCCATTTACTAAAAGTAGTACAATTACATTGAAAAAATGTGACACGGGAATGCCAGAAAACTGGGAACCAAAATTTTTAAAATTGAAGAACGTACTCCAGCTTCCACAGCGCGGGAACCAGCGACATGGCCACCTCACCTGCTAGCTGCGGGGTAACTGACGATTCGAATACACCTATCAGGGTTCGCCTACGCCTGGCCAGCCCTGAGCAGTGCCCCTCGAAAGGCGCGCCGCGAAAATCTTGCTAAGCGTGTGACATATATACTTATGACCATAAAATCAAAAGTTTCCTTCCAATTAATTTAAAATTTGACCAGTATGTAAACTGACTTATCTATTTGAAATGTGTGTAGAAAACTGGTTAAAAACGTGGGTGGTTTTAAAAATATGTGCGATTGTTCAGAAGTCGGCGCTCGTGTGACACGTAAAAAACGTGCAAAATTCACCGGATTTGAGGTGTTGATGGTGAATTACTCAGATCTTCGTAGTTTTTAATCAAAGAAATCTATACGACCTGATGCTTAATGAAATGAAGAAACGTTGTAATAATAGTTTTTATCGTAATAATTTATTTTAATAGGAGATATGAGTCTGTGACACTCTGAAAATGCTTTTCCAAAGAGTAGCCATCAAAATAGGTAAGTACATGTTAATAGAATAATAAATGGAATAATAACAATTACAATGATAACAATATAATTTATTAAGCCTACACATAATTTTATTTATAATTAATAATCGAACTCTACATGAACCTATTTTAGACACCTAGCCACAAACAAAACGTTTGTCCTTCGAAAAAAAAAACAAAATCCAAAATGGCGGTGCCACTTTACTCAAACTAATTTAAGAATATTATTAAAAGATGTGCATTCCAGAGCTGGAAAATTTAACAGAAAAACATTAAAATTATTAAAATAGAATATTTTGACCTTATCATTGATGCAATATGTATTTTTATTACAGATCCGGGCTCGGAGTCAGAGTATTCGGTGTACGTGGGCCGCTGGACTGAGTGCGGCCCCCCGGGAGACGCCGACCACGCTAGAGCCATTGAAAGGTACGGTCCATATTGCCAAAAGTTTTCAAGTTACTTAAAACGTTATGCATTATAGATGACTGTATAAGTGGCCGTATTTCTTACAAATTCGTACACCAGAAGAATTGTAGGTAAGAGACTTTCTCATCCATAAATATATAATGTTTTGTATTTTTTTTTCTAAGACTTATCGAAAATAATTTTTAAATAGGTACATCATTTTTCTTATTTTCTCTAATCAAAAATAGATTGTGTTTCTTAATACAACTAAAATACATATTAGCGTATAAAAATCTTTATCAATGGATACCTACTAAAAGTAGACTCTACTTTGTATCAATATGCTGCATAAGTGATTGAACTTTAGTTACCTATTTTATTTCCCCTGCCTACGTGACCTATTATTATGAATTAATTCATTATGAAGTCCTTCGCGAGGAAGCGTAGGCAAATCTTATCTCTGAGACTCCATTTTCAAGTATGCTACCACGCTTTATCATTAATTTATTTATTCGTGTGAATACCCTCCCCTTCTTTTTAAGGTTATATTTTGGTAGGAAAGGATTTAAATAAACGTACTTGTACAAATCGTAAAAGAAAATATAGTTTAAGAAGATTTTGGACGTACAAAGCCTTTATCGTCGAACTAAATTGGAGATATTCTAAAAAGATTCGCAAGGTAAAATATATTCACATTCTCAGGCCGGGTCTTTTGTTTTGTCAGAATATAAAGTAATGGTACTTGACAGAAACTGGAATAAAATTCAGTCATTGTACATAACTAGTTACTTTTATGAATATTTCCTTGAAATACATTTTGTAAGGACATCTTACAAGTATGTAGCAGTTGTGTAGATCATATTGTGCGATTTTCTAAAAATAGAGCATAATGGATTTTCCACTCAAATGAGCTTGTCTTTATAGTTTTTGGTTTCAACCTATTTTATTTGATTGTACTTTATATAGATGCGCGAGTTGACGACAAAAAAAATTAGGTAAAATCGAAAAGTGTCAACCCGCGCACGCTCGCGAGTTTCACGCTCGCAAGTTGACGATTATGTCTGGTAGTCTGTTATGTCTGGTGAAGTACTTTTACCTTACAGAAGACCACAGTTAAGTAGCACTTGATAACAAGTTGTGCTTTTTTTCGTTTTGGTGGGTAAGGTCTCTAGAACTCAATTGGAGAGCGGTATTTTTGAGTTGCCAACGTTATAGTGTTTGTTCGTTCAATTTACAAGGACGATGACGTGCTAGCGATGCCTATGGTTTAACAAACATCCATGCGCGACAGTTACCGCTTTACATTAAGCAGGTAGGCTTCAGCGACACTCATTGTATAAGAAATATCCGATATAAAAAGCCTAAAGATCGAAGTACCTCATAAAATAGTTTTAACTTGATCGATACTTCTTCGTGCTGTGTTCTACCTTTGAAATATGCCCCAATAGCTATTTATCCTAAGGTAAACGCCCGCTTAATAAATAAAACGTTTGAGTAAATTATATGGAAGTATTTTCATTTTGAAATGGTTAAGATAAAAAAAAAAATTAAACCGACTTCAAAAAAAAAGAAACAAAAAAAACTACCTAAAAAACTGAAAAGCAAAAAATAATTTTAATAAGACATTCATCAAATGCGCTTATTGTCTAAGCCTATTAATTAAATTGTATTTTACGTGCTAGGTAGGTACCTACTAATCTGTTTGAAGTCGGTGCCAAGCCAAATAGTAGGTACCCAGATTACGTACCTACGTCCGCGGATTAATAAGTCACCCTTTATTATCATTTTTTATTACCTTTGGCTTGGCACCGACTTCAAACAGATTAGTAGGTACCTACCTAGCACGTAAAATACAATTTAATTAATAGGCTTAGACAATAAGCGCATTTGATGAATGTCTTATTAAAATTATTTTTTGCTTTTCAGTTTTTTAGGTAGTTTTTTTTGTTTCTTTTTTTTTGAAGTCGGTTTAATTTTTTTTTTAAAAAGTTTGTTTATTTTTCTATTTTTAGTGTGAATAACACGTAGGTAGTGAGTAAAACTCTTTCATAATAATGATAGCGAAAATACGAGTAGAATTGTATTATTTGATAATAATATTAGGTATTCATTAAGTGTTCAGCACCATGGGTAGGAGGAGAATGCGTTTATGCACCATAATCGCAGGCTAGCTAGACCCGCGGCCGTGTGTGGGACTCGAGACCGAAGCGTCCGCTACCCACTACACTCCCCCGGTTTCTCCTTCACACCCGATTAGGACGAGCCGGTGCTAACCTTATTGGCTAGTGACCAGCCCATCCCCGGGTAATCATCAGCTTAGCTGCAAAAGTACATGAAATACAACTAACGTTCCACATATTCCTACAACACTGAAATAATTATCCCCTAACTCCTAACCGTTAAGGAGTTGTACTTTCCATCATCACCTTAGCTGCAAAAGTACATGAAATACAACTAACGGTCCACATATTCCTACAATACTGAAAGAATTATCCCCTAACTCCTAACCGTTAAGGAGTTGTACCTTCCATCATCAGCTCATCAACATAAAATGATGTCTATCGGACGCAAAAACTTGAATGGCTTCAGAAAAAACAAGTAACGCGTAGGCGCAGCCTATAAAATATGAGGTTTTCCCTTGATTTTTCCGGGATCCAATCATCAGATCCTGACATGGTGACAATGGGACCACCTCGGAACTATGCACTTTCAAATAAAAAAAGAATTATTTAAATCGGTCCACAATTGACGGAGAAATCGACGGACATACATAAAAAAAAAAAAAAAAAAAAATACATACAGTCGAACATATAACCTCCTCCTTTTTTGAAGTCGGTTAAAAAGATAAAAAAACGCAAATTCTAACAAAAAATACAAGACAACTTTTGTATTTCGTTTTATACTCCGTCGCCAATTTTAAAGTTGGTCAGTAGTATAGTATGTTTCTTTTCCATTTATTTTAAAAAGATTTTACGTTGGTCCAGTCTTTTTAGAAATTCATTGAATGTTCGTGATAAATTCTACTTATTTTGCTACAATAACGTACGTTCGGTCTGTCCTTTTTCCCATCTACAGGAATTGGTTTAATAACAATGTCGGGCGGTGCCGCGAGGCCGACAGGCGAACGATAGAGATTCAAGGAAATGTACCCATTTCGCGAACAGAAATAGAACGTACGACTTCGGAATAGTCCTCTGAGATATGGAACATAGTTTGCGACGTTTCCAGGCGTCGCCATTCACACCTTTTAGAAATATTGATAGAATCACGAAAGGAAACTCTGTTTCTGTTTGTTACTTTTGTTCGAGAACTGACTTTGTTTTCTATTTTTCAAAGACAGACTATAAATCGTTTTTGGATGTGTAAAAAGATTTGATAAATGTGTCAAACTTTGGAAACTAAATGCCGGGTTCCCTTTTTTTCGCATAACTTTTTTTGCCATAATTTAATTTGGTATAACGAGTTTGGCATATTTTTTTTGTCATAATAATATTTTGTCATAATTGTCCTTTCGCATACTGTTTCATTAAGCATAAATATCGTTTAGACTAATGTTTTTTGGCCTAATTTTGATTCGCATAAAATTTTTAGACATTGGTTTTTTGTCTACAAGTTATTATTGTGTAACAGTAGGTTAAGGTGCGGCGGGGGTGGCCCTTGGGCCACCCCTAAGCCGCCAACATGTTTATTTATGTAGGAAAAGTATTTCGAAAAGTTATGGCTTTAGAATATTATGCTTAACAATTATTATGCTTAAAGAAGGTATGCCTCAAAAAATTATGCATATAAAATTATGCCAAAAGAATATTATGCGTAACTATTATAAGAATAAATAAAAGTATGCCATGTCAAATTATGACAAAAAAACTTATGCGTAAAAATAGGGAACCCTATATGCCTGATGGCGCATTAATATTATTTCAAAACGTTTTAATTGAACCAAGAATACGCAAAACTATTTTCTTTTAGCTTTAACAACCTATTTATCAGCTGTACCGGTACACAATATAATATTAAAAAGAAATAACGAGTATTTTGCCCGTTAGCACTACCCACTATTTTTTTCTGCTTGGCCCAAAGATTGACTGGCAGAGAATGCCATTAGGCATTAGGTCCGCCTTATGTACTCTTGATTGTGCATTAAAGTTTAAATAAAAAAATATAAATAAATAAATAAATTCTTTTTCGTTTAAATAATGTGGTAATTATTTTCAGATACAACCTACGGCCGGAATCGGATTCGCTAGTGCATACTCCCAGGCTTGGCCTGCAGCGGCGGCAAGTGAAATGTCGCCATAAGGATGGACGCTTCGTCGAAATCATGTAAGTGTGGACTTTCAACAATAGTAATTACACGTGTATTCGCATAAACAATTTTCTGGATTTCCAAAAGCCCGTTAAAAATAATACAACTTCTTTTTTCAAGCGCTTTTTGCCGATCTATTAGGGTTCGCTTGAAACATGATTTAAGATTTTGCAAAGAAGATAAAACCTTTAACACCAAATCCTTTTATTACAATTAGTTGGTAACTATAGGTATGTAGATGGGGCATGCTTGCTCTGAATATTTGTTTGACACCCACGAGCCCACATTACCTTCTAAGGTGAGGCAGCCACTTAATTTCCATAAAGGACCTATTCTTGAATTATTTCCCTGTACCTGAACTACAAATTACCTTCACACGACTTGAGTTCTGGCTCTAAAGCGCTTTTTGTGTCCTACATTATGTATCGAGGTGAGTTCCCCGAGGAGGAATTGGGATAAACGGCGTTAATTAAGCCGTAAAGGGAACTGAGCCGCGCGATTAAGCCAGATGAACGATGCAAATGTGTACCGAAGAAAATTTAACCGGTTCTCAGAAATGCTACTTTGGGACAAACTTGTGTGTATGCGTGAGTATATTGATTAAGTCTTGAACCTGGCTTTAAGCGCTGTGTTGTATTCCGTACGACTCAAGATATAAAATCCATATTAGGATATGAAATGGAGCATTAAAGTGACTCGATAGGCATTTGCTGTCTATGTATGTCGTTTCAGTTGGCAGACAGGCAGGCAGCCCTTCTGGTGGTAAGCAGCCTATTCGTTTGAGGGATATTTACCCAGGAAGCATCATCATCAATGTGTGCCACTCTCTAGGCTCCTCTGATCGGCAAAGCCACTGGTAGAAACAAGTATTATAATACAAGTATAATTCAGATTTCAGTGAAATATTTGCTGTTAACAATTGTAGTTGGTGGTAGTGAAATAAGTAGGTAGTCCGTTTTACAGTCACTGAGTTTATTTCACACAACACAATAGTCCACGATACAATAAAAGGAGAACTGTATTTGTTTATTGTGACTAATGTTATGTGGGTTGCCCACACAATAATTAACAGTCCTCTATAAAAATAGCACACCTAATTTTCAAGAGGATTTATCTAAATCCGATCAAGTAAACCTACTTCGGACAACAACAGTAGTTTTTGTATGCCAAAACATCCTCCAATGTACATTTCAGAAGCGCCATGATTGGGGGCGGCTTATAACTTCCTGGCCGCGGACCGAATATAAACAACAAGTTTTAGTGTAAACGCCACTTTGTTTACTGCACAGCTTTCAGTTGAGCGGACGGTATAAATATCCAGTATCTATCATAGATTATCAACTCATCAGAGAGTGTAATTTTAACTCTATAAGCTGGTAGATAATAAGCTGTGGTAGCCGAGTGGTTCGCGTCGCAAGTGACTTCACGTGCGTGACGTCGATTGGTTCAAATCTTGTCACGCAACTATAGATTTTTCTGTTGGGTTATTAGACTGATGCTTTACCACTTTTTTTGTAGAGCCATGCTGTTTTACAGTACGAATGGGCTGGCTCGTCCGGGGAAGTACCACCTCTCTCACATAACACTAGCGTGACATAATAGTGACTGACTATTGTGTTTCGTCTGGTTTCTGAGAGTGCCGGAGGCCCACACCCCCCCTTAAAAGGCTGGCAGGCAACGCATCAGCGATCCCTCTGGTGTTGCAGATGTCCATGGCAGCGGTAATTGCTTACCATCAGGCGACCCGCTGGCTCGTTTGCCGCCTCTGACATACCAGTAAAACAATAATGATACGCCCATAGCGATTGATTGAAAATCAGGGCAATGGAATAATGAGCTTTTGCTGTACATTAATATTACGCTTTAATTATAACTGATTCAAATTAATAGTGGTACATATCGACACAACAGATATTTGCCAATGCGGTAAACGGGCGTATATTATACCTACCCACAAAGCCATTCGGAAATGTATTCCCGATAGTTGTACGTATTTAATATTTACCCAGTGTAAATATTGCTAACGAAGGGTTGCAACTCAAACACCGGTGCCTTTTATCGGTAAAATAGTTCCCTAATCGTCAATTTAAATGCGCGACTGTTACAAAAACATTTCGAAAACGACACGACCGGCACCGCTTCAACTTTACGGCCATGAGCGAATGTACATAATAAAAGAGCTGCAGAGTAAACTGCGCTTCGTTTACTCTAAAACTTTTTTATTTTTACCCAAACAGTTAACTTGGTGACGTACAAGACCGGCTTTAAGCAGCTTTTCTCAAGCAGAACTCAAAGTTTTACGTTTCACAACATTGCTGTCTTCGTCAGTTTTCTTCATAGGTTTTTTGAATTTTTACCCTACGTAAATAGTAAATGTCGCTTGCTCTTCCTTTTCAAAAGTAAAAAGTAAAATAATACAAAACTAAACTAGAAATATAAAAAAGCCCGTCTGTTACTTTAGCTCTGAGCGTACAAAAACATTTTGGGAGCGAAGAGAATGTGGATAAGCAAAAAGTTGCAAAGTAAACCGGGCAATGTTTGCACCGCAACTTTAAACCGGCGAATAGACAAGGCATGTTTAAAACTGGTTAAATACTCGTACCTACGCCTCTCTCAAACATCCTTTTATCCAGGATGTTGATTTCGCATGTCAGCAAAAGCTTTAGGCTCTTTCTGCTGTCGAGTTTTCGCGGTACGAACGACGTACTGTTGCCGCACCAAATGTTTTGTATAAAAATTAACGACCGTCCGTACGCGGTGCGGCAAAAAACGTTAGGTAAAATAACGATGGCGCGTACTTTCGCACGGTGACACATACAAGGCATGTCTGATACTTTGATACGCATATTTTCTTCCACGTAAACTCTTTTGAGTGGGAAGTTTAATTGATGTTACTATTTTACTTTAGACTTATTTTAATGGTTTTCAGAATGAACTTATTTTAGGGTTTAAATATCTTTAACGTTACCAGAGTTGACACGTTGTCTTTACCAATAAACTTAACTCGAACAAATATTTGAGTGTCGAAATTGTGTGTTGGTTCCTTAATAAGCTTGTCGAAAATTGATGACCACATAAACATTGTTGTCTTTGCTACCGATTACATTTTTGAATGGGTCCTTAATTATGAGGTTGTTAATACATTTTACATAGAATGATACATAAGAAAATTTTCGTTATATCTTTCCTTTTAACTTCAAAGATACCAAAACGACTCGTCTATTTTTACACGAAAGTGTAAATGGGGCACGAGATACGTAGAAGATTATTTTATATTCTTTTTATAATTTTGAACTTCAGCCAATCGTCCGTGAGATTAAAATGACCTTATCAGAATTCCGATTCAATAGTTTTCGCATTACTCCAGTTAAATACGGCTACTACAACTATAGCGAAACATTTCGAAAGCGGTAGGAACGCTATCGCTTAACTTTCCGGCCGCGAGCGGACGTAGATACTTAAACAAAAAGTTGCAGCGTAAGCTGCGCATTGTTTGCAACGAAACTTTAAGTCGAGCGGACAGATGGAGGTAGGCAGAACTCGTCAAATACTTAATTCAATTCAACTCCTCCAACAACGGTAAAGAATCAGGGGCAAAATCCTCCATCCTTGAAACCAAGTTATCGTTACAATTATGGGTACTGGCTTAAGCGTAGTGGACGCTTGCCAAATGCGGATTGGCGATCATAATCCCGAGCTGTGTTTGGAAATACCGACAAAAAATAAGCTCAACGCGAGAATTGAACCCAGGACCCCGAGATTTTGGCCAAACACTAGACCAGTGAGGCGTTTAGCTCCAACGGTAAAAGCTATTTAAATCTGCTATAACAGGGCTCAAAGGGCTGACGCATGCGTGGTATCGCACCCGACGTCGGACGGAAATGGACTGTTGCTCCCGGTTATTTCCGTCGTACCCCCATAAAAGGGGGGACGTAAAGGACGCAGGAGGCTTTAGCTTTGCGGGTGGCGTCGTGTTGTAGAAGTTAATGCCCTTGTTAGACTCCCACGATACCTTCTATATGACATGGACGAGCAGAATTGCTAACCTTTTACATCCAATCTGAATAACGTTACTTAGTCTACACTTAGGGCGACAGTTTTAGATCATTTTGCTTCTAAGACCCGCTGCTCACTGCCCGGTGTTAAACATCACTCAGGGAATACAACAAATTTTATTAGGTAAAATCCTAAATATAGCATACTCATTGATAGCGCCCACCCTTGCAAAGGTAAACGTTGCAAAATTGAGCATGCACCACGTGAAGCGAATATTAACATAGATAACAGCATGCTGCACTTGGCCATTACCGGTTTTGCTGCACCACGTGTATTCGTTGCCCAATTTTATGGAATTACGTTGTAGGTATGGTGTTGTACGGTCAACAGCACGTCACGGTATACACTTGCAGTTCGATAATAGCGCTTATGCCCCCGACATAAGAGCGGTACAAAGTCCAAAGTGTTACGTCTGACGTGCTTTTGACTGTACATACCAGAAAAATATGTTTTATACACTATTTTTAAATTTCAACTCCAAAGGTTATGTAAGCGATTTTTTTTTAATATTTGCAGTGATTGCTCTACGCCACTACGCTATAACTATACTGTGCTTTTAAGCTTTTTTAACAGGAAATAAGCGCTAATGGTAATGTGAGCAGAGTGTAGGTACAATATTATTATATCATCTATTTGTGTCTTATCTTCTTGTTGTCCGAAAGATGAAGCATATTCATATTTGGATCTGAACGATTGATATGCATTGGATAAATTATACAAGGGAAAAAATCAACTCCGAACTGGACTAAACCTGATTAACCGCAACAGTGCATAAATGAGCGGGTAATAAGCCGATTACAAAGTGATTAGGACGCAACTCCGATGATCTGTGCGAAATTGTGTTTGCGATTTGCATGTGCACTGTCGCCAGGGTTGTTAGAATTTCATTAAATGTTAAATTATTTGGCAAGATATTTGGATGTGTCCGTGATACAGTGGCTAGTAGGTTACGCTGGTCGCCAAAGTCCTGAGTTAAAATCCCTGGTTAGAACGAAATCGTGCAAGTTGGCGGTGTGAAACACCCTCGTTCCTTTTTTTTCTTTACCTAGTTGTATCTTAATTTGATTGTATAAGTTTATGTATTTTTTCCAATTCTGAATCATAAAAAAGCTTATTAGAATGATGCCACTGAAAGTACAGCAGATATCAATTAAAAATGTTAACGAATGCGATACCTACCATGCATCGCACAATATAGCACTGGGCATCGAACGTACAAATTGACTTTGTTTTTGTAAAAGTAAAATTTGTTTCAAAGGGGGATTAAATTCTAGCTGGATACGCACGTTATAACTACTGCATCATTAGTGCATAGCTATGTGTCTGCGGTCTGATACGACACAGTGCAGACAATGTCTGCAAATATAGACTCCGCTGGCGGGGGAGTCTCGCCTCATACCGTTCGAGAGTTGCATAAAAGAGGAATTATTCGCATTAACATTAACTACATGATATCACGATCACATTAATTACTATTTTTATATTTAAGAGTCCACTTTCATTATTTAAAAAAAAACATCTTAAGAGAAATAATTTTAAATAGAACTTAAGCTTCAAACAATCACAAGTGCAAAATTATATAGATTAGACTTAGATTTACACTGAGAGATATTTTTCCTGGTTGAAAAGACTATACTATAAAAATTCTGCTACAGATAAGTACAGTCAACAGCACGTCAGACGTAACACTTTGGACTTTGTACCGCTCTTATGTCTGGGGCATAAGCGCTATTATCGAACTGCAAGTGTATACCGTGATGTGCTGTTAACTGTACAACAAATTCCATCATTAAATTAGGATTAACTCGAACATACTACTCGTAGTTGCTAGATTGACACTCCCCGCTGTTGCTTATTTTGCTACGATTGAGGCAGCCAAAGGGAGGGAGAGATTTGAAACACCCTTATTTTTATCTTAATGATTGAATGTACCATCTTATGATTCACATTAAGATGTAATTTATAAAATTCTGTTATTCGACCATCATAAGAAGTGCTGTACTAACACTTGTTTAAAAAAATTTATAGTCGATTATGATTGTTGGTAGTGTTAATTTTTGTTGTTGCCAAGTGTGAACAGGAAATATAACTTGATAACTTAGATTAAATCAAAACAGCGCCTTAATAATCGTTTCACGAAGAATAAAGTGAGAACCAGTAAGAACTATCATCCGATCGCGACATGTTTATAAGATTGATGGTTCCAACTGCTGCGCCCACGTCACAAGTTTCCGCATAATTCCAGACTGCCATTAGATCAATGTCGCCCCGTCCTACTTACCAACAAGTTTCATAAGAAGGATTTGTAAGAACTTACTGTAAACTTTCCCAGCTTACCGCAAGTATAAGTATACCCGTATGCAAGTAGTACAGAGTACTTTATCATATTGTCAGACTTAGGTCATTAGCTCATAGCTAGTCTTAAAGTTTCCGTCCCTATTCCCAAGCTCTTATCGTTCACTGGTACTGTGTACAAAGCAACGTTATAGCATTGCTCCTGACCAGTAATTTCTCTTACGATGCTCGAACAAGATCCATATAATATGTATAACTTAACGTACCTATGTGTCATCGTCAGAACAATGTGCAAAATTACTCTGGTAGAATTATATTACCGCGTTTTAACATATCTTATCGTTAAGAATCGGCGATATATAGTAACTTAAATCCATACATTTAAACACTGCACTCAGGTAGATACAGTCCTTGGGCTGGTCAATAGCTAACGCTGGCACCGGCTCGTCCCAATCGGGTGTGAAGGGGAACCGGGGGAGTTTAGTGGGTAGTGGACGCTTTAGTCTCGAGTCCCACACACGGCCGCAGGTTTGGCTACCCTGCGGTTATGGTGCATAAAAGCATTCTCCTCCGAAAAAAAAAAAAAAAAAAAAAAAAAAAAGGTAGATACAGTCTTCTGTGTTTTTTTAAAGGACAGCATCATAATTCATCCATCATCATTAAGATATGTGATCGGCCGGAAGTATATAAAAGCATCGAACAGCAGAACACATTACTATGACTTGTGGTGACTATCTCGATGACAATAACAAAGGGCAACTACCAAATGTACCTGACATTTTTAATAATATTATGCCTGAAACGTAGCAAACACAAGATGGGAAAATCTCTCCCCCATGTCGCCCATTTCTCACCGACAAAAAAAGGAAAATCTAAACATTATTAGTAAAGCTAAAATATCAAGTATTAAGATTCAAGGTTCTTTAAACTTTTTCATAACACATCTCTGCTTTCCCAGGTACTGCGGATCGTCCCTGGCCAACATAGGAACTTTACGCGTGTGTGTAATCAAAGAAGACTGCTCTTTGGGCGAATGGTTGCCATGGCGACCGCGATCTGACGGGGCTCTAGTGCGCACACGCCGATTACGGAGACTGCCACAAGGTACGTTTGGGCGCATTATGTCCAATTCGCAAAATGTCCAACTGTCAAATTCTCAATTGGTCCAGTTCGCAACTCGTCCAGTTCGCGACTGGTCCAGTTCGCAATTGGTCCAGTTCGCACAAGGTACATTTATTATGAGTAAATACATACACGATTCTTTTCTTGTTAAATGTCGACTGCATTTTTTACAAAGTGTTCAGATTTTAGTTTTATGAAAATACATATTTTTGTATTTTGTCTAAATATATTGTTTGTTTTCATTTAAAAGGCTTTAGCTATAAAAGAATGTAGCGATCAATAAGTGTTTTTTTGTAGTTTCTGCTATTCTAAATAATCTTGAATTTCCCAGGCGGAGGCAAAGAATGCGACGTGGTTGAGGAAGTCAAGCCAGCAGCTTTGGAAGCTAGTGCACACTGGACACCAGGCCCATGGGGACCTTGCAAAGTAGCCGTGGAGCAGCCTGCTGCAGTTTTACCGGGTTAGAGTTTATTTTTGCTATAGATAATATCGCTGCCACCTCATTCGTGACCGTCTTACAACACGAGTTCCTTCAAACACCTTTTGGGACAGTACGGCGAGCGAAGTCAACGGACAACAGGGATATTAGTTGGTTGCAGGACTTTTTCAGAAACCGACTGGCCAGCTACCACCCTACCAAGTTTGCCACCATAAAGGCTCAGGATGTGTTAATGTTACCAGCACACTTGAAATTAAAGGTCGGGTTAAGTTCATTGTCACGGAAGTGCCTCCTCTTTTGCTTACGATCAGGCTAAGTGCCGCCATTGAACTTCTACTACTATATGCTTAACATTAATTACACAGAATTTAAAAAATAGTTTACATAAAAGTTGTCTACCTCAAACAAATTCATATTGATCCCTTTGTACAGCAGCAACAGATGACGAAAATGACGACGCTGACGACAACGACGCTATCTACGATGAAGATGATGAGGAAGCAGACGAGGATGATAAGGAGGCGACGGAGGCCAGTTGCGGAGGCGGAGTGCAGCGAAGAGAGGCGTCATGCGTGCGTGCAGATGGCCGGCCGCTGCACCCGGCGCAGTGTGCGCACGCCCCGATGCCTACGCTGGTGCAGCCGTGCGAGGTACAACATCATTATCATCATCCCAGCGTATTCCCGATTGCATCCAGTATGGAGCTCAGGGTCCACTTCGACTATGATCCTAGATTTGACAGGACTGGTTATTACAATGAAGCGATTGTCATCTGACCTCCGTAACCCTTACAAGGGAAACTAGACCAACTTGGAACATAGTCGGGACCAACGGCTTAAAGTGCCTTCTGAAGCACGGAATCATCATCCTTTTAAGACATTCAGGTGATTCAAGCCTGCAATGGCCTAACCAAACTGGAAACAATCACACAAAGTGATGCTCCCCGTGGGATTCGAACCCACGACCTCCGGGTTTTAGAGCCCAATGTTTTAACCACTGTTCCACGGAGGCAGTTGTGCGAGGTACAACATGACTCTTCTTAATGTCGCCTTTCATTAACTGAATGTATTTTAGTAAAGACATTTTCGTTTTGTTTTTCTTGTGGAGGAGTAGGCTAGCGAGACCAGTGGCTGTGTATGGGAGTTGGGACTAAAGACGATCGTTTAACTACCCACTGAACCCCTACGGTTCTCCTGTGCACCCAAAAAGACCTGATTCAGGATTTGTCGCATCTAGTATTACATTGGAGAGACGTCATCAGTTTCTTATCCAGACTCAAATACAACAACAAGACGTGCATCTACAGCTGTTATTTTGTTTCAGGTACCTTGCCCCCGCGACTGTGAAGTAGGAGAATGGAGCGAATGGGGCGCATGCCAGCCCACTGACGGATGTCCTCTCTTCCCAGTTCAACAGCTCACTACCACTGGTATTTATTACGGAAAACAATGGCATAGTTTACTTGAAATATTCGTTATTTATTTCCATTGCAATAGTACAAAAGTTGCTGCACGTTTTTTGCTGCCAGACCTTTTTACCATAATAGTTTTGATAAGGTTCAATGATTAGGTTTACTAGAGGCTACTCTAAAGGGGCGTTTACAAAAAATTTTATTGTTATTATAATAACGTTTTGTATTTTACCAGGTTACAGCGTTCGTCGTAGACGTGTGATCTCAGCTGCGTCAGGGGGCGGAGCACCCTGTCCTCCCCTGGAGGAGAAGCGGACATGCTCCACCCCGCGCTGCGCTGCGTGGAAGGCTCTCCCCTGGGGCCCGTGCGTGCTCAACCAGCCTCACTCTACTTGCGGCCCCGGAAAACGCACCAGGGAACTGAGATGCGTTGGACATGATGGGGTAAGTGCTACCGCAGAATGAATTTCTGTGCTCTGCTACGTAAAATAGTTATAGTCAAACTGACTTTTGAATTTTGTGTATTTTTATTTTTATTAAGTAATAAATATCATAATTATTAATATTACTTTTGACGAGCCATTTGGTGTAATGGTCGAGAAGTCGGCTATTACACCAGAGGTCGCGGGTTCGATCCCCGCACGGTACAAACATTTGTGTGCATGAACATGTCTGTTTGTATCGGTCTGGGTGTTTCTATGTATAATATATATGTATTTACAAAAAAAAAAGTATATAAGTAATGTTTATCCGTTGTCTAGCACCCATAGCACAAGCTAATGCTTAGTTTGGGGCTAGATGGCGCTGTGTGAATAATGTCCAGAGATATTTATTTATTATTTATTTATTTACTTAATTCTTAATTTACTAAAAGTACCTACGATTCTTGTTAATTATTTTCGCGTGCTTTCTAATAAATACAATAAGAGTTTTTTACTTACCAAATAAGCTACTCCTTAGTATCCTGAAATTCCTGAAGATCCAGTTGATCTTCGGTTGAACATTGACAATTAGCGACGTTAGAACCATAGTGATCCAAGTCACATTTTCAACTTTTTGAGAAAATGAGGGAAACGCGTTTGAACTTGTTCCTGAAAATGTCCTATTCCAAAGTGACCGATATGAGTTTGCTTATGAAAATTGCTATAATAAGCACTTGGATCAGTGTGGCATGAAAAATATGTCTTTTTTTGGGATGTTTATAACAAAATATCGATTTTGACAAAAATGTCACTTGGATCACTATGGTTCTAACGTCGTCAATTATGGTAAAACATAATTATCATCGGCAACATTCGCGATTGACTTCGACGGTTTTTTCTGATCCGTGGAAAGAAGATTCAAAGAAAGTAGGTAATCCATTACTCTCTTCTTGAAATCTATAAAAGAATTTAGACAATCAAAAATAAATAGTCGGTTATAGCCCAAAGGGGTTGTTCATAGAAGTGATGGCTATAGAGTCAGGTGTACAGGTGGGCCGCGTTCCAATCTGCCAACTGAATTGATATAAAGCTGTGACCACAAAGGCTGTGACAGAATCTGCTAAGTCGCATTGTATAACATTGTAGAAGGAAGCCCAGCGCGCTTGGTGCAGCGGAAGCGGTGCGCCGGCGCGCGTGGAGCGGTGCCGCATCGCGTGCGCAGGCGACTGCGTGGTGTCGGCGTGGGGCGCGTGGGCGGCGTGCTCCGCGCCCTGTGCTGCGCCCGCGCACCCAAGGCCTACGAGATCGCGCCGCAGGCACATACTGGCGCATGCTTCACCTGGTATGCTACCACTTTGCATACCTTTTTTTTTCGGAGAATTTTTATGCACCATCACCGCAGGCTAGCTGGACCTGCGGCTGTGTGTGGGACTCGAAACTAAAGTGTCCACTACCCACTAAACTCCCCCGGTTTCCCCTTCACACCCGATCGGAACGTGCCGGTGCCAGCCTTGTGGCTATTGACTACCCCAACCATTTTTTTTTTTTTGCATACCTAGGTTTTTTAACGCAAGAATACAATATAGGCCTTCCAAATCTGGTAGTAGGTATAGTAGAATTTATACAAAACTCAAAATCAATGATAACCTAATAAGAAAAGGCTACTTTACTACACTCAGTGGTGCATCCGTCGTAATAAGGGTTAATCTGCTGTTGCAACATAAATAGTCTGCTGAAAAGAAGTCATTGCACTAAGCCACTGTAAAATAAATGTTCATCTTGAACTACTTACTAAAATACAATAAAAAAACTAAGTCGAAATTTGTATTTTAGACGGCTGGCCATGCCCATCTGAAGACCAGTTAATACAAAACGAATCCTGCAACACGCACGCATGCGCCACCTATTCATGGCTCGCGACGCCCTGGGGCCCTTGTGAGCGAAGGAGACAAGACTACATGCCTGTCACTAATTACACTGATTTATCGGTAAGTTGAATTAAGCAAGTCGTATAATAAATACATAAAGAGCAAATAATTAAAAGTCTAACAATTACTTTTAACTTAACTATCCGGCTCGAAGGACCAAAATAATTATATTTTGCGTAATAATGGCGTCAAATAGTAAATGACTGGAAAACTTCAATTTACTATTTAACAATTTAGCTAGTCTAAACTCCAATGTTTTCAAATGTTTCTGACCAGCTGAGCACTGTTACATATAATTTTAGGATGGAGAGACATTAAACGAAATTGATGAGGAAGAACCATGTGTGGAAGAAGGCGAGATGACCCGGGATGTGATGTGCGTGCAGAACAATGCTGACGTAGTTCGCGAAGCGCTGTAAGCTTATAATTTTTTTTAACACATTAAACATATACATTACTTCGCTCGCAATTTATTAGAATCGCTCCATTTGTAATAACCAGCCTGGTCGAATCTAGGATCGTAGTCGATGCAGACGCTTGGCTCTCGCTCGGAATCGAAAATACGCTGAGATTATGATGATGACATTCTTGAGCTCCTCCTTTATTCTGTTTAATTATTTTTATACAGCTCATAAATATGCTATATTTCATAAACGGCTACAACTTTACTGATATTACAGGTGACTGAATAATTTGTGCTTACAGTTGCGCCCCGCTGCATAGACCTGCATCTCGCCGAGCGTGCACCGTGCGCTGCCGGCGCGGCTGCCGGGTGGAAGCCTGGATGCCCTGGTCTCCTTGCCCTAACACATGCGGTGATTATGTTTTGCTACCTATAAGACTGACTCGTTGCATCTGGTAAAGACCCTGCACTATGCGCCAGGAGTCTTGAGGTTGAATCCCACACATAAAAGGAATTAGTAACAGTTACACATAGGTAGTAACAAAATACAAGAAAAGATATTTTTTGCACATAAATAATCGATAGACTTGATCGAATTGTTGACTCTTTGACATGATCTAGCTCCTTTTTTATGCACGTTGTATTTTTATTGGTTAAGTGTACTTGAAGCTTGAAAAAAAAAGAGCTACTTGTTTAGTCCAATGACGTTCAATATACAACGTTTAGTCCTAAATATTTGTTCCGCAGACCCCGGCAAGCAAGTGCGCGTGCGCACAGTCCACGGCGGGCCGAACTGCGGCCCGCGGCAGGAGACACGCGACTGCCCCGTGGCGCGCTCGTGCCGCCCGCGCGACGCGTCCTGGGTGGCAGGCGAGTGGACCACCTGCCGCATGCCGCCCGGCCAGCGCTGCGGCACCGGTTACAGGGTTCGAAGTGAGTAACACACAGTCTTAGCTGGGTCGATGTCTAACTGCGGCCCGCGGCAGGAGACACGCGACTGCCCCGACGCGTGCTCGTTGCCTTAAATAAATGAAAAATAAATGAAAACAAAAAAAAATTCAGTTAAGTAAGTATAGTTTGATTGGGGTCAGATAAGGCCCTAAAATTTATCTGTCAGACATCATTAACGTCGTCTTTTTTTTCACGCACTAAAATCAAAGATAATAACAGATTAATTACCACAAACTTATCAGTCAATGGTAAACTAGCACTAAAAGTATGAGGAGTATGTAAAGTTAATTTGTCTACATGGTGAGATACTCTTTGTTCGTAGGTCTGTGGTGCGGGTCGGACTCGCACCGCGTGGAGGCGGGCGCGTGCGCCGGCCAGCTGGTGCCGCAGAGCGTAGCGGCGTGCCGCGTCTCCTGCGACGCGTTCGTGCCCGTCACCTGCGCCGACGTCTGCGCAGACCCGCTCAAGTGAGTACAATAAGTCTTATCTTAGGGCGCATTCACACGAGATACGTCTTTGACGATTCGTTAAAAAACACGATACGTCTTGACGGATAGATGTTCACATTGACTACGGAATCGTGTTTTTTCACGATTCGTCAAAATATTTTCAAAAGCCGATACGTGATTTTTAACGAATCATGATTTTTAAAAGACGATTCCTTGTCCTTTATTTTTCACGATTCGTGAAGCGTGTGAACATTCCTGTCAAAAAAAAATATATAAAAAATAAAAACAAATTGGTGCATATTATTCTTGGGCTTTTACTGATTTTATTAATTTCCAGATACTTGGATGCCACTGATCCTGACATTCCCAGCTGCGTTTGCAAGAACGTGACTTTAGAACTCTTGCCTGCAGACTCTGACTGCATTCTTCCACCCGGGTACGTCATTTCAATGTTAAGCTATACATGATTATAATATATATCAGCAAACAGATTTAATCAGAAATGATTCGTTATTTAAAGGATGGAGTGCGGAGAAGGACGGGCATTGAGGGCTGCCCGGTGTATGATCGATGGACGTGATGTGCCTATAGATGTCTGCAAGAAGTTCCATCCCCTTACAGGTGAGTAACCAACAATATGATGAAAGGAGATGAACCAATGACTAAAGACGTTGTGATAGCTAATGTTAATAGACCAGTGTAGCGGCCTATTCTAATAAGAAACTTTCTCGGGAGCCATAACTCACTGTCACATTTTTGAGTGTAGTGTATTAACTCCATCAATGTAACTTTCGAGATAAAGGCAAACCAACAATATAGTTTGTTGCGTTCCGATATGGCAACGAACCTGGATTAATATAGTTTGTAAGTTTGATTATTTTTTATTATAAAAATTAATACATTTTGATGCGTCATAATTTGATATTAGTAGTTACAAGTTATGAAATAGATAAAAAATGCGTTCTGTACTATTTTTTTTTTCGGTGGTTGGAGTTAAAACACTTTGAACTGTTGCTCCTCATCTACATTCCCCTCTTCCTCTCAAGGCCCAAGCCGAGTGCGCGAAGCGTCTACAGACGGATTCACATACGATGAGGAGTTCCCGTCTCTACTCCGCGGCGCGTGCACGGTGCGCTGCGCGCGCGACTGCGCCGCCGGGCCCTGGGGCGAGTGGGGGCCCTGCGCTGCCGAACCCGGCTCCAGAGCCGCTTTTAGATTCAGAACTAGGTAAAGTATTTGTTTTATCTGACTTGTTCCGGCGAAGTAAACAGTTCTTAACTGATGACAGATGGAACAATTTCAAAGAAATATAAAATTAGATATACATTGCACAAGCAAAGTAATAAGTAGTAAAATTCATCAAAGAAACGGCCTATCTAGGTTGAAGGTAAGATCATCATAGTGTTTACGTCTTCTTCAAAGGTTGTAATAATGTACAAAGCGAAATAGTCGTACTCAAAAGTTTTTTCACCTTTGCGAATAGAATAGGATTTATGTTGCATCGAATCGGGCCAAAATGAAATTAATGTATAGGTAACTGGTAATGTATGGTATTTTCAGGGAAGTGGTAGAGGAGGGGTCGGGCGGCGGGCGCGAGTGCGGCGCGACGCTGCAGCGCGCCACGTGCGCGGTGGGCGCGGCGCGCTGGTCGCTGGCCGACTGGGCCGTCTGCGCGCCGCGCCGCACGCTCTGCGGTCGCGCCATCATGAACCGCACCGTCACGTGAGTACACGCGCCACACTACAGCAACTGCTATAGTTAGGCTTGGTCTCTTCCTACGCCGCTGACGTCTGACGCTGCAGCGCGCCACGTTTGAGGTGGGCGCGGCGCACTGGTCTATGTAACGATCCAAGAGATGCTGACCAACCGCGCAAGTGTGGCAATAAAACCATTCTTAGGCTTAACCTCCACGCTCGCTGATGTCGAACGCTGCAGTACGCCTAGTAGATACCTTTAGTAGCAGAGTTGAGTGTATATCTGATGCTTCGTAAAAGCTCTGCACTTCATCTACATTATAGATTGTTGTGCATTACATACATTATTTTAGTCAAGATGAGTCAATTATAGTAACGGATCGTGTGTTTGCTGTTACATAGGTGCGTGGACGCAGACGGCAACTGGCTCTCGGACTCGGAGTGCGAGGCGAGCGGCGCGGGACCGGCGCCGGCGCGCGAGGCCACGTGCCGCGCGCCCTGCCCCTCCGACTGCGTCGTCAGCTCCTGGTCCGAGTGGAGCCCTTGCGAACAAGTACGTGCTCTCTGTAGAGTGTCATGCTAGACGGTGACCCTGACTCGGAGTGCGCGAGCGGGGCGCTCCCATTTTAAGCACTATTAACGAGAATTAATAAACGATTATTTAGAATATAGAAGAATTAAGATTATTTTTATTTGTAGTTAAATTTTGCATTTGGCCTAATTATATTTATAATGTGTAGCATCATTAGTTGCAACCTATTTTTGAATTACAGACAAAATGGGGTGGGCGCCGAGACCGAACACGCGTTGTGCTCCGGCCCGCTGCAGACGGAGGCGCCGCGTGCCCACACCTAGTCGCTGCCGAACCCTGCGCGCCACACGCCTACTCCTGGCACGTTGCTCCGTGGGATGACTGTCAACCTTTAGGTAAAATTCTTGTACCTTTAGATTATTACCTGCATAACCTTGTTATAGCCTCTATTACAAAACACAGAAGAACCTTTATAGTTCATAATCCTTTCCATGACTAATTCATTTATTTTGGATTTTTCGCACAGGGGGATCACCATGTGGCGAAGGTACCAAAAAGAGAGCTGTACGATGTCTACGAAGCGATGGAGTCTTCGTCAATGACTCTTACTGCCCTGTAAGTAGTATTTAATGTTTTACTTTTTGAGGTGAAAGAAGATTGGACCTAAAATTTACCCTTGCATAACCCCTCATGATAAAATTGATTTAATGACATAATATAAATATGTATTAATATTATGTCATTAAATGTAAAATGTAGCTCTTAAAGCTCTGACTTATAGTGTTATACGTCACAAAGTATTGACAATTTAGGTAAACCATCAAAATACCTAGCTACCCGGCCTAGCTTCAGATGAATAAATATTATCAAAAGCCTTTCATATGTCATATAATCTGTTTTCAACCAATGTCTAGTAAAGTGTCCCAACTAATGCATTTTAAATATCAATGTTAAGTTTCCGGTTTAAAATATCACCTTTATTATCTGCGGCAGAATACGACAGCGTCGGAAGCACGTGAATCGTGGTGCTACGTGCCGTGCGGCGTGGACTGCGAGCTGGGCGCGTGGGGGCCGTGGGACGCCTCTGCCTGCACCTGCGGCGACACCTCTGCTACCATGCACATGCGACGTACCAGGTACAATAAGTACAAGAAATAGAAATTACTACTCGTACCTACTAAGTTATTTTTTTTTTTTTCTTTATAAAAATAAACATCCGACTCCTACCACGACACAGAACATTTTAGGTGTTTTTTTCATTGTTTCTGGTGAGTTTTGCCCAGATACTCTTGTGAATGCATGTTGGTTCATGGAGACAGTTTTTTTTTTAATATAGTAAGAGTTGCATTGGGGTATCCTGTCGCGAATTGATACGACGAGGCTTTAATTATGTGGGTTTTTTTTATTTTTTTTTCTTTTTTTTTTTTAAAAAGAACATTTTAGGTTGGATGAGGATAGATTGTTAATACTCGATAAGCGGTTATTTACTTTCCGTAAGCTGTTTTGTTTGACTGTTGGTCTTTTATCGTAACCACTATTATAGCTTTCATATTTAAAAAAAAATGAAAAATGGTTTTATGCAAACTTGGGAACCAATTATAGTTATCTGGGATTCAGACGCCCATGTCGTCATTGTACCGCTTCACTGAAACCGGGTTCAACTTAAAGGGGCTGCTAAGTGCCACTTGTGCCACCACTGCCTTAGAAAGTTATACGATCTAAATAAAGAAAACTACAAAACACAATTCCAACAAGAACGATGACTTATGATGAATGATGATTACAGGCAACACCTAACAGCAGCCGTATGGCCAGGACGCGCGTGTCCAACAACGGAACAGCGTGCTCCGTGCCCGAGGGAACCTTGCTTGAGACTGGTAGCCAGACCTTCGCTTGGCTGTCACGTGCAGGTCAGAATATTAATACTGAGTTTTCATTATTTTTTAATAGTAAAACTGCATATTCAAATAGCATTTGTAAATGGATTCTAAAGAAATGTTATTCGAGTTTAGTACAAAACAAATATACTTCATAAAATATTGTTAATTTAGTGAATAGGTATTAAACATTGCTACGCATAAAATATGAAAAAAAATATATGTAGATGATATCCACACTAAATGTTCAGTTCTCTCAACATAAATTTGGCGCCCAACGTGGTGTCGTAACTATCGTAGTAATGATTCGCTTAAAAGATGAAATCATATTTAGAAATGGTACATTTATTTCCCGACGACAAACTGTTGCACAGTTTGGCAGATGTTGCTTATAAATGTGTATAGATTGTGTTTTTATGGAAATAAATTTAAAAAAAAATGCTAATATATAAATATTATAAAGAGGAAAGATTTAGTTATTTATTTGTTTGCTTGTATTGAATAGGCTCCGAAACTACTGAACCGATTTGAATAATTCTTTCAATGTTGGAAAGCTACACTATCCCCGGTCAGCATATGGTTCTTTTGATCCCGGAAATGTGGGGGGAAGGGGGGATATTTGTAAAAAGAAATTACGCGCGGGTGAAACCGCGAGCGGAAAGCTAGTTTATTTATAATAAACTAAAGCATTATTATTTTGATTGGTCCAGAAGTCATCAGGCGACGAAGCAGAAGGCACGTGCGGGTGGGGCGTGCGCGTGTCGCGCGCGCGCTGCGAGGTGGCGGGCGACGCCGCCGCCGCGCTGCAGCCCTGGCGCTGCGCACCCGCCCTGCCCGGACGGATCGTCGCTCCGCCTATGCACTACCAGGTATAGTTCACAACTGTACTTTATCATTTAAAACCTTAACTCTTTGAACATTTATACTCGTAGCTTCGACGACCGGTTTGGTGTAATGGTTGAGAAGTAAGCTATTACAGGGCTCACCGCGTGCCCGCCGCGGGCGGCCGGCGGGCGGCCAGCGTGTACGCGGTGGTCCCACTGTAGACACGCCGCACCGCGGACCGCGCCCGCCAAATGTGGGGACAGCAGGGTCTTTGCTCGTTTTTATTTTCTCTTAAATCAAAGCCTCGGATCTTTTGTCTAAGGAGGAGGAGATATGCGAGGTGGAGTGCGGGTGCAAGGAGGAGAGCGGCACGCCGGGGCCCTGGGGCGCGTGGGGCCCGTGCCGCGCCGGGGCGCGCTCGCGCACGCGCCAGCTGCTCGTGCCCGCCAGGAGAGCCTGCAGGACGCCTTCCAGGTACGCTTAAAAGTACAACCAATAAGCCCCAGCACTACTAAGGCAGTCTTACAAATACTTACTGATTAATGGTCAATCATCACTTTAATTGGGTTCTTCTACTTAATCGTACCAAGACCAACCATGGACTCATCATGATTTTAATTTTAATGCTACGTGAAGCTAAAGTACATATAGCCCGACCAATAAAATAAAAAACCTCGCCATATTGCGGAAAAATATTGGAACTAATTTCTTCAAGTGGCAACAATCAAATAAAAAAACAATAAGATGTCATTCATTATGTTATTCTGTCAAAGTGTGATGTCAATTGTCAAACGTGGCTTGTTACTATTGGATATTGTGAGTTGTTTGTGAGTTTATCCATAGCAACCAAGTGTTGCTATAACCATATGATAGCTAATGTGGCGCCTCCAGAACAGGTTTTTTTATTTTCCTGGTCAGACTATAACTATGATACTTGTTCGTCAGATACGTGACGATTGAATGGGCGAACTGCACTGGGGAAGCGGATGAGGTGCCGGACCTGCTGGCCATCGAGCCGCGTTCTGACAAGCCGCGCCGCGCCTGGCTGGAGCGAGATGTCTACCATGACGGATATATTGGTGAGCGATTTCAAATTGTAGTTCTTTTTTGTATGTTATAGGGGGGCAAACGAGCAAGTGGGTCACCTGATGATAAGCGATCACCGCCGGCCACAAGCACCGGAGACCCCCTTGGGGTCGCAGGCGCGTTGCCCGCCTTAAGAAAAGACAGTTATTACAGTCTGTTTCAAACACGATGATATGGGTGACACCTCATCTTTGACAATTAAAGAGACGTGACCTCATGTGTCAACCTGCTTAACCAATCGATTATCGATTATATCTTAGTGCTTATGACAATCGATTCAAAGTATAGACTTATAATGTATGATAAATTTTAATTTTTTCTACTTTGATATTAGCTAGTGTAGAGGTTAATATCAGATAACACAGTTATAAAGAGAAATATTTATTGTACATAAATAATAACTGGAAAATATTTGTAAGAGTGTAAAGACAATAAAACAAATATTTTCCAGTTATTATTTATGTACAAACGCCTCAATGGTCTAGTGGTTTAGGTACCGGGCCGAGATCTCGGGGTCCTGGGTTCAATTCCCGGGTCGAGCTAACTTTGTGTCGGTTTTTTCGGACACAGCTCGGGTTTGTGATCACCAATCCGCATTTGGCAAGCGTGGTGATTAAGCCAATACCCATCATTGTAGCGATAACTTGATTTCAAGGATGGAGGCCTTTGCCCTGCATTGGGATATTAATAGGCTGATACTTTTTTTTTTCTTATTTATGTACAATAAATATTTCTCTTTAAAACTGTGTTATCTGATATTTACCCCTACAAAGGTTATGGGCCCAGGACCAGCGAAAATAAAGAGTGAGTCTGAGTAGGTACATGTAACTAAGAAAGGAGTCATCGAAAATTATTTGAAAAAGGGTACGACCGAATCATGTCTGCGAATGTATGTAAGTATTGAATTATTAACAAAAGATAACTATGACAGTTGGAAGGTACAAATAGAGGCATTACTTGTACGAAGCGACTACTGGGAGTATTTAAGTGGAGAAAGGCCAAGACCAAATGATGCCGATACGCACATAGCAGCCTGGAAGGCAGCGAACAGGAAAGCTAAATCTGAATTAATATTAACCGTACAGTTAGTTTCCCCAGACCCAGATAATTAAAATACAATTATTTATTTTCTTACAAAAACGTGAATATTACAAAAACTACTAAACCGATGGTCAACAAACTTAAAAATTCTATTAACTATTCCTACATTTTCGTCTAAATCAGATCACCCGTTCGAGAATTTTCGCGGAACAAACATACATACCTTTATATGTACATACAAAAATGATTTGTACCCCTCGCTCGCTTCGCTCACTCGGTCAATAAATAGTAACGTGTTAGTTTTGTACATTGTGAACATCGATTTTAAATTGACGGTATTATTTTACTTATTACAATATTTTTTTACGAATATTCCACTATTCTTTCCCTTAAATTATAGTTTCGATTATTCACGATTTTTATCGATTAATAATAAAACCTAAGTCACATCTCTGGTTTAAAAGACCATAGAACGTAACCTGTTACGTCTCATATAATTTTTATATTTTATAGAAAAATGTACATAAAACTTCTCTAAACCGAAAAAAAAACACCATGACTCTTATTATATCGTTATTAATGTACAGTATTTAGTGTTTATTTATTTCTTTATTATTCAAATTTGTATTTATATCGAAGTCAACATTTTCCTAAACGCAAACATTTACGTTCTATGGATGTGTCAGGCATATCATCGTGTTTGAAACAGACTGTAGGTCTCATATACCCAGTAATAGGCTTGTTTCCATTAAGAATGAATCGGATGGCTTAGAGTTTCTAATGATTAATCATGATATTTAGTAAACAAAAAAACAACTTTTTTACTAAAATAATATAAGATGACAAATATTTTTGGAAATTAAAATCGGCAAAATTACTTATTTAATCACGTGACATTAAACAACAATCAGAGGACGTGACGTCAGTCCTCACAAAACACCGGTTGCAGCTGTTTAGTGATCTCGTCGACTGACATCAACAAACTCGATTGTTTCGCGAGGATAGACGTCATTCAAGACGCCATGACAGTCTTGGCCTTTCCAAAGTTAATTTTAAGTTTATTTCTAAAAAAGCAAAATACTTATGAAAAAGGCCTATTTTTCTAAAAATAATATATATTTGGGGTAAAATAGATACTAAACTATAGTTTTAACCGAATTTCCAAATTTTGTCAACTAGCCTATTTCACTAGCTTCAGTGCCCTTTCCCCAAAACACAGAAGTGCTTGACACACCGCTATTTCATGGGAAAATATGTGGCACTGCGGTGGTACCCACCTAGACGGACCAGTACAGGAACCACCACCTGGTAGTTCTTGACTAGCCTCCCGCCCGCGGTTTCACCCACGCGTAATTTCTTTTTTCGAACATTTCCCCCCCTTCCCCCACATTTCCGGGATCAAAAGTACCCTATGTCACCCGATGATAGTGTAGCTTTCCAGCAGTAAAAGCATTATTCCAATCGGTTCGGTAGTTTCGGAGCCTATTTAATACAAACAAACAATCAAATCTTTTCTCTTTATAATATTAGTAATAGTATAAGTATGATAGTAAAAAGGCGAACCGATACTCATCCAAGCGTAACGCGCAGAAGGAGTTTATTTTTTCATCACATTTTTATTTTGTTTTAGAGGGCAGCAGTTCCTTGCTAGCCGTGGTATGGACTGCAACCATCGTACTCAGTTTTTACGGGGCGTTTATGCTGTATCGTGGATTTATAAGGTAAATGAATATACCTATAAATAAGATTAATTCTCCATACCATCGCCGAAACTCCTAAGAAAAATTTACATCACGACAGTTATCAGAAACTATAAGTTCCCTAAAAGAAAATGTAGGTAGAATATTCCTATTGAAGTGTAATGACCATTGATAGGTTACCAAATGAGCCACGTCAACCAAATAAGCCTGTCATTCCACTATAAGTAGTTAAAAAGTCACAGGTAAAATATTTTATTTCCAGATGTCTTAGAAGCAGGAAACTGAAGACCATCACGAAAGTTTAAACAGGTAGGAACAAACTTGCCACGAGAAGACCTCCCTGCGTGACTCCGCGCAGTGACGAGCCAGCGCCGCTTCGTGTCTCTCCCTCGTCTTCTGTGTATTTGTTGATCTTGTTGTTGAGTTACCATTGCTATTGATTACCAAAGAGTTGATGTTGATCTTGTTTAGCCATTACTTGCGTATAAGCGTAATGTCAGTCGTTATTTTATATGTATTTTATTTTAGAGGTTAATTGTAAGACAATTTTTATACATTCCACGTTTGTATCATCTTGACATTCCATGTTTGCTTGTATTTTTTTGGCATTACGCTGAACAAAAATCAATTTTTTTATTGGATAATCGAAATCGTGTGTCATAATTACAATTGAATTCTAAATCATACCCGATTTCTCAAAACCGTAATCCATGTTACTCTAAAATATTTGTCTGTCTAAAGCTTCGCTGCAATATTTGTAGCCCATTAAAAATAGGTTTCTAGGGCAACAACGTGTTTGATCCAGGACAAAACGTTATTCCTCTCGGTTAAAAAGGGATTCTGAAGTTTATGTGGCTCGTAATCTCAGGTATAAACGTGTAGTCTGCGTAACAAGTCGCTTTTGACCTCGTTACTGTGTAGTTAAGGGTAAGTAATTTATGTTCTCGTAACTCGACTTTGGAGGACGCGATATTATATTAGGTGTGCTTTCTTTTAGACGCCCAATCATTGACTCGGGGTGAAAATAATCCATCTCTAATAAATACTAAAGTAATCGACGGATATCGTTAAGTTAGAAGATTTTATAGCCAGCAAACAGTCTGTCCGGAGGAGTGCTTCCATGTTTTTAAACGTATTAATAAAGGATAATTTAGACGGTTTTTATAACATTTCCGAACAGTTGGCGGACTTTTTGGTATGACAATATAGATTTGGGCGTAAGGGTGAATCGACCATTGAGTGTGGTACTGGAATGTTATTCTCACTTTAAAGATATCGCCGATATACAAGTCGGTTAAACTTAATGCTTTTAATGTTAATGTGTTACTATCCAAACCCTAAAATCGTCAGACTAAGACAAAAGTGGGAATACCGTTTATATTCCCACATTTTATGATGAATAAAGAATTATTTATTTTATCGCCCCATGTTAGGCTAGCTGGAATTTGAATAACATTCTAGTCTTGGCGCTTTGAAAGTCAGATGATGCAGTAACAGGACTTATGTGACGATGTCAGCGAGCCGTCCATTTAGGGCATTTGCTTGAAGTCAGGATATCAAAGCTGTAATCAATTTGGCTATCGGTAATAAATAAGGATCTTACTTCACAAAAACAGGACGGTCTATTGAAACACGATTGAGCGTTAAATTGTCTTTAAATTTTTTATTCAACTTTTTCAAAATAATAATATTTTATGGACAAACAGAACTATTTTCATAATTTTAACTGTTGATACTATTTTGATAAAATTTTAAGTTTGAAATCTGCGCACAAGGCAACCGATTATGATATAATTGAATTATTTATGTTTAGAAGTACGTATATATACGATTTGATTTTAGCCTGGTTTAGGATGGATGTAGGAAGGAACTGCCAGCTTCGAGTCTTGAGCAGAGCGAACGCTCTGGCGACCAAGTAAGACGTGACACATCATGCCACATATCAAACTTAAATATTTAAAATGTCGTATTCTCAATTGGGACTTCTGCAATAGATTAAAGTACAATAACTGATTCTGTTGCAGATTTTCTAACGCTTAAAGTATCATCCAAGTAGAGCTTTGGCGCACAAACTACGTACTTTACGAATAGATTTAAGAACTATTATATAAAATGATCATACCGTTTTGAGATAATAATCGTGTATAACACTTTTTTGTAGATTTTGCATTTAAGCCCATGTATTGTGTACCAGTATGTATTTATAATGTGAGTGTGTTCTACGTCTCGTCGACTTCCATTCTTCCTTTCATTTTCTGTTTCAAAGCTTCTATTATCATATTTCCATATCTTTATATACGTCTAAGTCATTATCACTTTTATCAGTCTCTTTATATTCTTACTACGACTATGATTACTTTTCTAAATGCAAATCTATTTCTGTGATTATTGTTACTAATTCATTAAAAAGGTGTTATTTGTTAGCTACTTCTTGTTCCTTCTTGACAATATGAGATACTATCGAGTGTATTATTGCATCGCTATCCTTTCTCTTGTGTCACTATACTTTTGACCCTTGATGTATTTGTAACCGTATTATCATTATTATGCCATACAAGATATTGATGTGAAACATGATAGTTAAGGAATCGTGTTAGACAATACAATATTTGATATTTAATAAAATTTGATTGTGTTTTTATAAATATGTGGTTTTTATTGAAAACATTAAATACTCACAGAAAAAAAATACAGGTGGTTCTCAGTAGGGTACTCAATTCCCACTAGTAGCGATTCATAAACGTGGCAGAACTGATGATTTCATTGATATTTCAATTAGGCTGAAAGTATTGAAAAACGGTGTGGTTTGCCGTTATCAAACTACCCGCCACTACTGACCGACGACTTTATTCACTAATACTGTTAACAAAAAAAACAGTCTAAGATAAAATGGAAGTCTCTGGCTGGGTTCAGAGTCACACATTTGAACAGCACTGTCAAGACGTGTGCGTTTGTAGTAATTCACTATCAGTGCGCGATTCAACAGCGCCTTTTGTAGAAAGCAACTACCCCCTAGGAACCCCATTCAAGACCAGCATAATAATATGTATTGGAAAAATAATAAAATCAACTTTTCCAGTCACCAACGAAGTCCATTACGTACGTATCTATTTATTCTGTGATTTCAAGCTCAGCAGAGCTTTCGGTTCGTATCTAAGGTCTGCGAGGCCTTTCTCCACGATCGCGTTGACTCGCGCCGCGCGCAGCTGCTGTCGGCATTTCATCACGTCCTTCTCTGCCACTGATAAGTTGTCCAAATTGTTCAGTAAAACCTGGAGAAGGACGAAATATGGGCTGTAACGATCGTAAGTAATTAAATAATAATACGCTGAAATTGTATGTCGTCGTAAATACCATGAACGAAGGTGCCTATTAGTATATCTTCCTTTGAATATCGAATTCGAATATGATTCGAACAGCGAACTTAAATTCGCTGGATTCGAATTATATCCTTCTCCTACGTGTCATGAGCCACAAGCACTGATTTCCATAATACGCTGAGCGTATTATCATAGAGCTCAAGGTAATAGTATCTTCTCGTTATTTATTTGTCCAGAGTTATTCATTGATGATATCAGTAACGCATTTTATGTATCTAATCATATACTACAACCCATTAAAGTAACTTCAAACACTACGTAGGAAGATCGATCTGTATTTGTAATTTTATCAACTCAATAAATTACGAAGTCTACTGTGTGAATTCGAAATACAATGTCTTTGTCATATTAGTGATTATACCTTAAAAAATACATATTCAAATTAATAATGAGTTTTGTCTAAATCAATAAAAAACGTTTTGATAAATCTTTAAATTATTTAATTTAACTAAACACAATATCACAGAACATAATACATTCATATAGCTGCATATGACGACTCTGCAAATTTAGTAGCGGCTTTCTGGGCGGTAATCATTGTTGGAGAATTGTAGGTAAATACATCACTACAATAATAATCCTTTAACTTTACCATATCCACATTGAGATTGCCACTATCTTGGCTCCCTGATGCCAAAGCAGGCAGCAAATTACCAAACACTTTAGGTTGGTATAATCCTATATTTGTGAAATTGGGGCTGATTTCGCCTAAGCGACAACACAGCGAACTTCGGTCACTGTAGTATAAGCAAATTCCACTGTACTCAGCTAATGCCCGAACTATCTTCCAGTCTTGACGTGCTTTCCCCGGAGGTGAGACCGCAGGCAAAGCGTACTGAGCACGACCTTCCATGTTTAAAAAGATTCCTCCACCTTCCGAATAGGCACATCCAGGAAGTATTGCAGAAGCTACCTCAGCTCCGCGGTCTCCTTGATAACCTATATAAATAATTGTACAAGAATTTGGTGGTTTCCAGTCATAAAATATTTCATCTGCTCCTAAAGATATCAATACTTTCGGCGGACAGGTCTGAACGGCTTCCAAGCCATCGGTTTTCCAACCAGCCTCTAAAGCGCCAACAAAACTAGCCTCTCTTGGAATGAAGTTCACAATATTCCAATCGGAACACGGTCTGAAAGTCTGACAAAGTTCAGTGACTAATTTCATTATTTGTCCACTTTGCGGAGTTTCTAATTGGGATATGCCAACAAATATTAATGGATAATTAGCGCCTTTCATTGCCTGTGCGGCTTTTTGTATAGACTTTACGTCTTCCCCCAAGTAATTAACATAGTAGTTGTATTCGCACTTTGGCCCAACTGCAAAAATGTCGCATTCGTTAGACACATACGCTTGACGAATTCTAGCATTCAATATTGGTGCTTCAAAACGGGGGTTCGTACCCACAAGCAAGATTTTGTCTGCCTTTCTAACTTCACTCATTAAATTATTTAAACAATATCCAACTCTTAGGTCAAACTTTGAAAGCGAATGATAGAGTCCACGCTCAATATAGGTGTTTTCTGAACCTAACATATTCAAAAAGTCTTTACAAGTAACTAAAGTCTCAACATTAGTATGTGGTCCTGCAATTGCCATAACTTGCTCGGGATGCGTCTCTTTTATCATTTTTCCTACCATTTTTAAAATGATGTCCCATTCTGTGGTACATAAACATCCAGTAAACCTGTGCATAGGGCTTACAAGTCTTTGCATTTCCAGTGAATCTATCGCCCAACGTCCTTTATCTGACATCCACTCTTGGTTTATTTCTCCATGCTCTCTAGGCAAAACTCGAAGTACCCTATTGTACCTACTATTGAGGACAATATTGGTACCGGTTGCATCTGTAACATCTATAGAATTCGTTCTCGTAACTTCCCAAGGTCTAGCTTTAAACATATACGGGATTGCGGTTAACGCTCCCACCGGACACAAGTCTATTATATTACCAGATAGTTCAGAGAGGAACATTTTATCGACATATGTCCCGACGAGCATGTCGGTTCCGCGACCAGCAGTTCCCAACACATCTATACCAGCTATTTGAGAACCGAATCTTATACATCTTGTGCAGTGGATGCAACGCGTCATTTCAGCTCGAATCAAAGGACCAAGATTCTTGTCTTCGACTGCTCTTTTACCCAAGAAATGTACATCAGTAAATCTAGAACGATCGTTGCCAAACCTCATGGACAAATCTTGGAGATCACACTCACCACCTTGATCGCATATTGGGCAGTCTAGTGGGTGGTTTACAAGCAAAAACTCCAGACAACTCTCTTGTGCTATAGCAGTACGATCACTTAAAGTGTTGATTTTCATATTATCAGCCACTTGCACAGCGCAAGCTATTTGCAATTTCCACATTCCTACAATTTCGACGAGACACATTCGACAGTTGCCAGCGATCGACAAACGCTCATGATAACAAAACGAAGGTATAGTAACTCCTTCTCTACGTAAAGCCTGAAGTATGGTAAAATAAGCTGGTACCACCACCGCTTTGCTATTTATGTAAATTTGAACCTCTGTCGGAGGTTTTCTTTTCACTGTACTTTTCTGCACATATTGAAACACATTGCTCTTCTTTACAAGTTTCGAATATAACTTGAACATGTTATGTAAATAATATAATAATTTGAAATTAATGTGCAATTTCTGAAATACTTCAATGACACTGTCAAATGCCAATGTCAAAATCTCAGAAAAAGGTTTTTCTGAGGTCAAAATACATACAGCTTGTAGAAAAAGTATGAACATTGAACATCTTAAGCAAGACCAAGCAGCTATTATAACATCTCTTAAAACTTACTTGATGGATGGAATTAATGAGTTGAATAAGAGCTTCCTTGAACTGCAGAAATATTTCCGTGGCTCTCTGGTATCTGAAAAAGAAAAATTTTAAGCTTTTTTACAATGTATTTTTACAAAAAGTAATTGCGTTGAGATTAACACCTTAGTTTCGCGGAGTACATAAGCCCCTGCCGCTATAAGTCGCTGTTGGGACTGGTCCGCCTGATCAAACCAACAAAACCTCCCACAGATGAAACCTTCTTAAACGATTATAATAGTCGGCATATTGAGCAATGCATTTCCCTCTAAAATTGAACCAATGCGGATAGACCACTTTGCAGATCGTTAAAGTAGACCTATTTTCAGCAGTGGATGGCTTTTGGCTGATGATGATTAACACTTCACCGGAGTGATAACTCCAGTAAAGTGTTCCTCATTTGAGTGAATTACCACCAGAAACAGCATCAGCAACTGAATTAAACAAAGTATATAAGCAGGTCGGAAGAATGTTCTTCTTACTTGTGATCATGCACGGTGTCAGTGAAGGCGTAGTCGAGTGCAAGGCGCAGTGCTCGGGCGGCGCGGGGTGCGGCCGGTGCAGTCAGCACGCGCCGCGAGCCGCGCTCCAAGCACCGCGCCTGCACTAGCAGCGTGCATGCGTCCGCGCAGGCCAGCGTGCGGTCCCAGCCGCTTCTGTAATGTTGTCACAGAATCAGATGATCTTCAAAATATAGTGCTTTTTTTTATCTGTGTCTCGATCTGGTCGATCTAGCTGTTGGTTTAGTGATGTCGAACCCCTAAAGCTGCCAAGAAATATATCAGGCTTACAACGATATGGATAAAGATTACAAAATAATGTAGCTTTTGCTTATAAACTAACTCGAATTTCCTGACAGGCACGCTGCCCACCTGATGGTAAGGGGCCACTGCGGTCAAGTCCATTGAAAGACACTTCACCAGGAAGCGTCGCTCAACGATCTGCCTTACTGTGATCTTCGAGCCTTTCCAAGTGTACTGGCTGGTGTCGTGATAATATACTACTAACTTGCTAACAACGGTCAGCTTCCACGCCGGCAGCGCATCGTCGAGAAGTCGCACCGCCCCGTGCGCGTACTCCGCCGCGGCACGCAAGCGCGCGCTCACCGACGCCAGCGCGTCGCGCAGCGCTCGTGCCCGAGACAGCGCCGCCTCAAGCGAGGCCCCGGGCCGCGCGCTGCTGCCCCATATGCTCTCTAAATACAGGAGAATATAGCAGGGGAGAGAGCCAGAAGGAGCCAGTCTTATTCCCATAGCACAAGCCTTATGAATCATGCAAGAGCGAACTTATCGGCACAAGTATAGTAAATGTTATAAATAAAGAAGTTGTTTATATTTTTTTTTAAACATAGAAAAGCAATGCCCAGACCAATACATTTTTTTTTTGTACTGTGTCAAACCCTTGACTTCTGTCGTAGCAGACTTCTATAATATTTACCTAGCAGTTCCTGCAGCTGTGAGTACAGCGTACGCGTGCGGATTATCTGTGCGTGCAACGCGCGTCGCTCGCGCTGCAGCTCGGCGTGCCGCGCGCGCAGCCAACTCAGCTCCAAGCGACGCATCTCCTGAGTAAGTTGGGGTTCTTATTGACGTTAAGTAAAGCCCTCATTAAATAAATACTTAATCATGACATGACATAAAATAACTTTAAAGTTGATAGAATCCTATGTCGCGATTGTTAAACTGGATCTCCAGCGCATGTAACTACTCGTATTGCCGAACGCAATCAATGTTGACATTAATGATAATAAAAAATACTGTTTTACAAATTATATTTAATGTTTTACTGTAGATTTTCTTTTGCATCAGTTACGTATTTTGCTTTCCATGCCCGGTGGAAAAACTAGAAAACATTAAAAACCTTGCTTGGGCCGAAAACATCTGTTGTTGCTTATGTGGAAAATGTTACCTACCTTTCGGTTTACATTAGCAATGAAATCTTCATTTTCCGCAGCTAGCATCGGCCTTTTGTAGATGTCTATGTTTACGAAAAGCTGTAAGTTTTAAAAAAAAACGTAAAGTAAGTACAGCAAAATATAGCCCACTTAGCTTAGGTAAGTATGGAGTGACAATAACACTTCGGACCCACTCTCGTCTTCATACAAGTGTTTAAAATCTTAACTATTAGATGCTCCATCCATAACACATAAGAATGTTTTAATTGTTAGGTTTTGACCCCTCGTAAATAAATACTAGAACCACTTTAGTATTTTGAAATTACACTGTTAATTTACGAGTAATATAATTATTTCGTTAATTATTTACCTGGTGAATGGTTTTTGCGTATGTTTCTTTGGTGATTGTTGTGTTTGTAATCTCTTCAAAAGTTTTTATTTCCTAGAAATGAAAGATTCAACAATCAATAAACTAAATCAGTAAGACAAGCATTAGAAGAAGTTCTACATTTTAAATTGCTGAAATATCTTTTCCGTGGTAATTGATTGCTGTTACAATACTTACAATTAATATTTATAGAGCAAAAATCTACTCTTTATTATGTTAAAATGGTACTATGACTGCTTTGTCTTTACTATTGACTGTGTTTTTTTTAATCTTATTATTTTACAGTCTGTTCCACATATGTTGTCCTTTAGCCGTCATATTGGCAGCATTGCCTACGCTTTGTAAATCTGTCAAAAAACAGATGAAAGTATCGAAAAACAGTAGTACCAATATGGCGGCTAAAGGACAAGTTATGTGGAACAGACTGTACAGTGATAGGTATGTTAAAGACGCTGTAGGTATAATACCTATCAGTGTTTTTAGCACAGAGATCTATGGACTAGAGCCCGCCAGTGTAGCTACTTCGCGTGCCCAGCTACAGTCCATCGTACTGAATGTGCCGATTCTTAGCTTTAGTCCCGCGCGACCGTTCCCCTTGTTAGACGTCAGACGAAATAGCAAAAAATTACGATTTGTGCTATTTTAAGCTGCAAAAACAATACCAAAAAGATAACTCCACAAAACAAAGATGTTTCCTTTCATCGGTAAGTCGTTTTGTTATCTGAATACGCGTAATTTATTTTAAAATGAATTATTTATCAATTTTGAGAAAACAATTATGTAAATAATGCTTAAGCCGCGTGAATCGCAATTTCGTAATACATTGCGTATTTTATACTGGCCTTCCAATTGTATTGCGTGCTTTATACGCAATGAATATCAAACAAGGCGGTACTTTCGCATATCGTTTAAGTTTCGTGGCACAGGCGTTTTTAGTCAAATACAGCGATTAGTGATGTTCGTTCTATGCAACATACACATAATGTATTAAAATCGATTAAAGGTACCTAGTCGATTTTGGAAGCAGGAATGTTAATAGGCTATTTGACAATGTGAAAAATAAAATCAAGCATAAAGTGACAATTAGGTTACATTAGGTACTGTCAACCGGCGTATAAATTAAGAAGAGTTTAAAAATGGATATTTATTAACATTAGTTAAAAATAATAATTTATTTATTTATAAATTAGTAAATAAAAATCACGTCCTCGTTTACCTCCTTGCGCCTACTTGTGATTTTATGCTTTCGTATCTGTTTTAATAGCATTTTCCTATTTATCCATTGTTATTGTGATTTATTTGCAAAATTACACAAATTCGGTGAAGTACTTTTACTATGGAAAACGATTTCGTAAAAGCAAACAGCAGAAACCTGCCCCAAGTAGACGAAATCATGGTCGGCTTATTTTTCGAAAATAATTCCGATAAAAAATGTGAAAACAACAAAGTAAGTATAATAATCACTTTAGTGGTAACTTATACATCATAACAGAACTAACAGACGTTCATCTATCCCCCCCCCCCCCCGGCCGGTACCGCCGCAACCGCTATGTCCCTGCATTTTAAATCTGTAATATCTTCGAAAATATTCATTTACATTACATGATGTAAAGGGCCATATTGATCTATATTACATGCACAATTTATTTAAGGTACTTTATTGGATAAGGATTAATACTGTATTGCTTAAAATCACTTTTTCGTAAATAAGCTATTATATTATCGTAATAAGTAAAGGAAAATGATTGTTGTGGGGTATCCCTAAGAGATAGACATATACCATCGCGGACTTTTTTGTAAAACTTTTTAAGGTGTACAATATTGTAGTACATTATTTTGATCTATCTCGTAGGGTTTAGCCAGCGTTTGCAATGTAAGCGCAAAAAATGTGTTAATTTACGACCTCACATAAGAAACCTTTAAAATTATCAGTGTTTCTCTACTATATTATGCATGTTTTATACATATAAACTTTCCTCTTGAAACACTCTATCCATTAAAAAAAACCGCATCAAAATCCGTAGCGTAGTTTTAAAGATCTAAGCATACATAGGGACAGACAGACAGGAAGCGACTTTGTGTTTTATACTATGTAGTGATTTTTAAAATCGAATCAAAAATCGAGACGAAGTGGGCGTGTCCCTACTTCGCATCACTAAATCGCGCTCGTTACGTCACAGTAGGTACAAAAAATATGGCACGGTCGGTTCTCATACAAATTGACGTACTTGCGGTCTCTAGTCCATAGATCTCTGTGGTTTTTAGGATAAGCGCAGAGTTGGATTGTGAATAAACATCAAACGAAAAGATTCGGCTTCTATACTGTTTCTATAAACCAATGCATGCATGCATAAACCTTATATACTGTCACCTGCATTATGATGTCCATCTCAGCGGACACCACGGCCAGCCTCGCCGCTGGGTGCGACTTCTCACTGTTGGCTATCTCGTTGTCCAGCCTCACGATGGCCGCCACCACTGTCTCGCTTTTCTGCGACGACTCCGCCCACGTTGACTGCTCGCAATGTTGGTAAAAGATGTTATAAAATAATCCTACTTATAAACTGGAATATGTCCACCATACCACCACCACCATATTTAGGTTTCTGTACTAGGCCGTCTAGGTGGGTACCACCGCAGTGCCAGTTAATTTTCCCGTGAAATAGAAGGGTGTCGAGCACTTCTATGTTTCGGGGAAAGGGCACTGTAGCTAGTGGAATTACTGGTAACTGGGTATATGAAACCTTATAATTATTGTCGTCTCGGTGTAGCGGGCGCAGGGCGGTGCCAGACAGTAACTGCTTAGTTACTGTTTGGCACTAAATTGTCTAAGGGCAGACGTGGCGCTTACCATCAGGTGTACGATCTGCTCAATAAAAAGTCACATAAGCAGAAGCTATGCCGGTTTCTGTGACACTATAGCTAAGGATAACGAGACCCCCACATATCACTCGGCAGCCATACTGGCCTTTGATGTGCGTAAAGCATTCCCCACACTAAAGATAAATCATGAGAAAATAGCCATATTTCGTATAGGCGGCAAACTAACCCAACTATTCCACAGTCAGTGAAACGAAAAATCATTAGACGGGCTAGATTAATGTTCATTATAATGTAATTCAATGAATCTTTAGGATGTTTTGCTAATATTATCAAAGTAGTATATTATAGGGGGGCAAACGAGCAAGTGGGTCACCTGATGATAAGTGATCACCGCCGCCCATAAGCACCCGAGACCCCTTGGGGTCGCAGGCGCGTAAGTATAGTATATTGATTGAGTAATTGAAAATCTATCTAAATATAAGACTTACTGTAGTGGCAGTTGAAGCGTTGATCTTATGTGAGCTCGCCATGCAGCCCATGCCATAACAAAGCTCGTCCCAAATCCAATATTTAAGGATTTTTAATTCTTCCGATATCTCTATATTATTACCATTTCAACAACACGCCTAACCACGTAGCCATGACTAAACTGAACCATCAACCCTCAGATCCTTACTAAATACGTTAGTCAAATAAAAGGCGTAAATATGCCAAGGCTAACAGTAATAGTTTGGCAAATATTGTGAGCCCCTGAATGGTATCGCTTAGATAGACAATAGGTGCAGGCGCGGGGTAGCACCACATTGTGGGCGGTTTTACATGGCGTCAAGGATGTACGAAAACTTGGAGTATAAATAGCACTTAGGTAGTGTAATAATGAATATAGACAGTCATTAGTCATTTGTTAATGTTAAATGCGAATATGCTCTGGCATTGTAACTGCTGCGCTGCGCTGCTTGCAGCTGAGCGTGCCGAACCGGTATGTGTGGCGGCGGCGGCGCCCTGCGCTGCTGGCTGTGCCCGTGTCCAGAACTAATCTGCTGGCAAAGACGCCCCTGGTCCGTGCACTTATGGTGCTAAATAAGGTACATGAGAAAATTGATATTTTCTCATGTTCGTTGAGGGAATTCGCAATATGTACATATTTTATATATTATTAGTTTTAAGGAATTAGAATAAGGATGGCCACGCTATCGTTTTAGGTTATGGTACCTGTAATGTTAGGTTTATTGTAAATAAATAAATAAATTCTTAAACAATAATTTCCTTTCTCCGAGCGCATTTTCCCGATCCTGTCAAGACCCGCTTGCTCCTTGCACCAGGATTTGGCAAGTTCAGTTACATGATGGCTGCCGCCAGACCTAGGTCATAACTCTTAAAAGGGGAACCAGACCAATAGGATCGTTATTTTATTATTAGTAGATATATCTCCTCTATCATAGAGGATGTTGCAATACCATATCCTACTTTTATTCATCAAATGAATCATAGTGTAGCTTATTTCATAATTAGTCACGGTCACGACACGTCATCGGCAAAGTGGCTTTTATCACGATTTGCAACGTGTGACGTGAATAACATGTGCACGATAGTTACATGGTTACATATAATATGTACCTACTTACATAGTTGCAGTATATCGGTGCATTCCGGTCCGTACTGATAAGATAAACATAACTTAAACTCAGAATCATCCAACTCAAAGTCGAACCTGCGATTATTTTCAAAGTGTCTATTTAAAAATATGATTACCTAATTATTAAATATGTAATGTCTGCGTATAAATAAATCCGATTTTTAAAATATGGCTTCTCTATTGCATACATACCTACTAGCGAAATGGTTATTTTATTATTTTACGAGTATTGCTCTCTTGGTCTTGTCGTTATCAAGCAACTGAACTTCTATAGAACTTCCTGTTTAAGGTCATACTATCCATAGATCCAATGCAAGGTCTAATTATAAATACAGCTTCAACCACAGACCAGAGATTAAAATAGACCCCGCAAGTACGTCAATTTGTATGAGAACCGACCGTGCCATATTTTTTGTACCTACTGTGACGTAACGAGCGCGATTTAGTGATGAGAAGTAGGGACACGCCCACTTCGTCTCGATTCTCGATTCGATTATAAAAATCACTACATAATATAAAACACAAAGTCGCTTCCTGTCTGTCTGTCCCTATGTATGCTTAGATCTTTAAAACTACGCTACGGATTTTGATGCGGTTTTTTTAAATGGATAGAGTGATTCAAGAGGAAAGTTTATATGTATAAAACATGCATAATATAGTAGAGAAACACTGATGATTTTAGAGGTTTTTAATTTAAGGTCGTAAATAATCGCATTTTTTTGCGCTTACATTGCAAACGCTGGCTGAACCCTACGAGATAGATCAAAATAATGTACTACACTATTGTACACCTTAAAAAGTTTTACAAAAAAGTCCGCGATGGTATATGTCTATCTCTTAGGGATAACCCACAATAACCATTTTCCTTTACTTATTACGATAAAATAATGGCTTATTTACGAAAAAGTGATTTTAAGCAATACAGTATTAATCCTTATCCAATAAAGTACCATAAATAAATTGTGCATGTAATATAGATCAATATGGCCCTTTACATCATGTAATTTAAATGAATAGTTTCGAAGATATTACAGATTTAAAATGCAGGGACATAGCGATTGCGGCGGTACTGGCCGGGGAGCGGATGGATGAACTTTTGTTATTCTTTCACGTAAAAACTACTAATTGATTTTAATGAAACTTTACAATAATATAGCTTATACATAAGGATAACACATAGGCTACAATTTACAAGATATTCCCGCGGGATAACGTCCTATACACTACTACTGTTCACGCGGGCGAAGCCGCGGGCGGAAGGCTAGTTTATAAATAAATAAATTATTATTTTTAACTAATGTTAATAAATATCCATTTTTAAACTCTTCTTAATTTGTACGCCGGTTGACAGTACCTAATGTAACCTAATTGTCACTTTATGCTTGATTTTATTTTTCACATTGTCAAATAGCCTATTATCATTCCTGCTTCCAAAATCGACTAGGTACCTTTAATCGATTTTAATACATTATGTGTATGTTGCATAGAACGAACATCACTAAACACTGTATTTGACTAAAAACGCCTGTGCCACGAAACTCAAACGATATGCGAAAGTACCGCCTTGTTTGATATTCATTGCTTATAAAGCACGCAATACAATTGGAAGGCCAGTATAAAATACGCAATGTATTACGAAATTGCGATTCACGCGGCTTAAGCATTATTTACATAATTGTTTTCTCAAAATTGATAAATAATTCATTTTAAAATAAATTACGCGTATTCAGATAACAAAATGACTTACCGATGAAAGGAAACATCTTTGTTTTGTGGAGTAATCTTTTTGGTATTGTTTTTGCAGCTTAAAATAGCACAAATCGTCATTTTTTGCTATTTCGTCTGACGTCTAACAAGGGGAACGGTCGCGCGGGACTAAAGCTAAGAATCGGCACATTCAGTACGATGGACTGAAGCTGGGCACGCGAAGTAGCTACACTGGCGGGCTCTAGTCCAATACATCTCTGTGGCTTCAACCCTACAGGTAATATTCCAAGGCCACACACAATGGCGCCTTTGCGCCGTAGTATTCATCAGTCAAGTACAAAGGTGTAATGGAGGATAAAATTGGTATCTAAACAGAAAGAGTCTCAGGGATAAGTTACTAGAGAGTGGCGTTTTTTAATAGACTAGCCTTCCGACCGCGGTTTCACCCGCGCGTAATTTATTTTTTCAAATATCCCTTCCCCCCACATTTCCGGCATCAAAACACGGCTTTCCAACAGTGAAAGAATTATTCAAATTGGTTCAGTGTTTTCGGAGCCTACTATTCAATACAAACAAGCAAAGAAACCTTTCCTGTTTATATTATTAAAGAAGAATTTTTTTCTACTACCTAAAGTTTCTGTGTCTGAGGCCACGGGAGTATGAGAATTTAACAAAAATATTTTCTGCATCACCTGGTTCTTTAAAATACTTATTACCAAACAATATTGCATGCATACAGAAGTACCTACAGCTGCACGTTCTTAGTCAATAAAATCAGTCTTTTTCATGTCCTACTGCAAAGTAAAATTCCCAAGTCGAGCAAAAGTTGTGTTGGTTTTTTCGGACACACGCGATAAATATTTAAAGCTTCATATTCGTTGTAGGAATTTAACGGAAGAGGGTAGACTAATAATGCTGGCTGCTGACTGTATCTTAATACTTTTTAATCTACCACAGTGACATATATTCGTATAGGTAAGTACCATTATTAATCCCATGCATGAATTCGGCGACAACCTAGTTCTTCAGGAATAGGAGTAGGTACATAATTTATGTACCTAGGTACCTACTTGTCGGCGATTTCGTATGGACTCGGGGTAGAACCAGGAGGGTGCCACTTCCATAGAACCTGAACCTTTTCACGAAGACATTGAAAATGTAGTGTCCCTGAAGCTGAACTAAGATTCTGACGTGTTATAAGTTTTAAGCCTCAAATAAATAAGTATTATACTTCAGAATTCGTCCTCAATATTAGTATAATGTACACTTGTAGTATCGCTTTTATGTGTTTCCACTTAGCACACAATTTTAGAGTATTTATATAAAAATACCATTTATTTAAAAAAATATATTAAAAATTTTATTCGTTACATACTTCCGTTCGTATTAATATTTCTGACACATCCGTTTCCCGCCAAATTACCATCGGCGCCACCTTTCCTTTGCCGCCATTTTCTATGAACCTTCATTCGCTATTTGTGCTTCGCCACAAACGCACGCAAACGTTACTCAAAATTTAAATTCTTTTCTTAAAAGTTTAAATTTGAAACTGTGTTAAATATGTGATACGAAGAATCCATCTACTGGTTATATTGTTCAAATTCGCACTCAGGACTGCCAGCAGGGCTTTCCACGCGAACCCCAAAGTTTTATGCACCAGGACGCCAGCTAGTGGCTATCCGACGCTAAGACTAGAACAATCTACCGCTCAATTTTTAAATTCGCACTCAGGACTGCCAGCAGGGCTTTCCACGCGAACCCCAAAGTTTTATGCACTCAGGACGCCAGCTAGTGGCTATCCGACGCTAAGACTAGAACAATCTACCGCTCAATTTTAAAATTCGCACTCAGGACTGCCAGCAGGGCTTTCCACGCGAACCCCAAAGTTTTATGCACTCAGGACGCCAGTTTGTGACGATCCGACACAAAAACTTGAACATAGCGACGTGCCAAACGGCCGAAGGAGACATCGCCAGAGCCGTCACGCCACGCGCCGAGCCCTGCCACAGCACAGTGTATTATGAACCCCATTTTTGTTGCATGTGCTTTTTTTTCCAGAAATTGAAAGTTTTTGTCATTTTAAGCACACTAGTAAAACTCCGGCATTGATATGACGAATAGTTTTTGAGAAAAAAAAATTCAAAGTTAGCGTATATCCGGGTCCGGAAAACCACAAAATTAAATATTGCGACAAAATTAAAATATATTTTTAAATTTTGATTGCGTCTATCAAACAGACATAAAATACCAGATATATCTGCAAAATTGGGTCCTTCTACCTGCAATGCATAACGAAATATAAAATATTTTGTCATTTTTCTTTATAATTTTTTTACTCCTCCATAACGCTGTATTAGCAGATGATTCGTAGATAAATCGAAACCTTGGAAAGACCACTACCCATGGTATTTATTTCGTATGCTAATTCAGCGTTATGTAAAAATAATCAGTAATTTTAGTTTTTTTCCAGGGTTGTCACCTTCCTATATCCGGATATTAATATTTTTTTCAAATCAAGAATCAAATTAATTTATTGAGTTTAGCCTTATACAAGCACATATGAACGGTCTGGAACGGCTCCATGATGCCTCGCCCCCGTTTCTCCATGCTACGTGTAATGACATGGGGTTTTAGCTTTCACCTAACGAGGGGGACTCCTTCCCATGTCACCATAGCATTTCATCGAAATAGCGACAAACAGTACATTAAAATCTATTCGAGTCAATATTAATGGATTTGGAATTTTGGATTAAACTGTCACTATTTAGTGAAACAATACATAAACCAATTAAAATATTATCATCGCTAGCGCTCTTTTAGGTTTAGAGAAATAAATATACAAATACGAGTACATACAGACTATATACAAAGATACATACATACATGTGTAAAAATATTATTAATAACCTCCTTTAAATGAAGTCGGTTAAAAATCAAGATTAAAAAGAAGTAGGAATGAGAAATTAATATCCCGAACGACAATGTTAAAATAAAATGATACTTATAAAAATATATTATCTCATGATCCGGATTCTAATCTCTAGTGACAACCCTAGTACCAAAATATCCGGATAAAAATTGAAATGCCCATTACTTGAACATAACGCTGAATTAGCTTACGAAATAAATACAATGGGTAGTGGTCTTTCCAAGGTTTCGATTTATCTACGAGTCATCTGCTAATACTGCGTTATGGAGGAGTAAAAAAATTATAAAGAAAAATGACAAAATATTTGATATTTCGTTATTCATTGCAGGTAGAAGGACCCAATTTTGCAGATATATCTGGTATTTTATGTCTGTTTGATAGACGTAATCAAAATTCAGAAATATATTTTAATTTTGTCGCAATATTTAATTTTGTGATTTTTCAGACCCGGATATAAGCTAACTTTGAATTTTTTTTTCTCAAAAACTATTTATCATATCAATGCCGGAGTTTTACTAGTGTGCTTAAAATGATAAAAACTTTCTATTTCTGGAAGAAAAAGCACATGCAACAAAAATGGGGTTCATAATACACTGTGCACAGCCGCCGACCGCCGCAGCCACAGCTACGATTCACGGGCGGACAGGTATGAATTCTGAATTATTCATCATCCTCGCCTCGATCTTAATCATTAATTGATGACGAACTGGTTTCACAAATTAATGTGCAAACTTCACTACTAATTATCTAGTTCGATAGACTTATCGACTCATAGCAACACAGCAAACGAGTTGACTCGTGAAAACGACTCTCTCGAAGTTAAGAGAGAACGATGAAGTCGAAGCAAATACCCTATGGTTATAATGTCCAGTTTCGACGAGGTCCTGGCGTGTCAGCTCGGCCAAACACGACCGTGGATTATTCCAACGCCCGGTGACCACGACACGGCCCCGGGCAGGACCTCCTGGAAAAACCCGCGTAAGCGGTAAGTAGATCAAAGTGTTGACTTGACTATAAAATATTGTGCAGAGTGCCGATGACTCAGTTGAGTCCCCATATTATAAACATTAGTTTTCTTATAATTTAAGCATAATGTCTGCTTAATGGTGAAATATTTCCGTGTATCGGGCGGGGATCGAATCCGCACTCCGATGTCCGTTTTCCGGGCACAACTATCCGCTCGGATATTTAGTACCTATAACCGGTTCTATACCGCTACCGACTGAGTCTCGTCAGTGACATAGCAGAGCGCTAATGATGTGTGTCCGAGCTGATTTGAAGGTATTTGTGTTTATAAATTTTTTCTACGGGGTCGGGGCACGGTAATAGTATCAACCAGTAATATAACTCTCTCTGTCCTTAAAAAACATTGCAGTAAATAAATGCCTACTGCCGCGCGGAACGTAAACACGCATAGGGCGCCCACCTACATTATTTTAATTAGGTACTACTGCTTGCTTTGAGTTTCTATCTAGTTTTGATGTTTTTTTGTAATTGTAAATATTTTTTATTTAAACAAATAAAATACATTGTGAATAAAATGGGAATCGTTCAATAAAAATGCAGGTTTTCTATAAGTAGATTTAATTAAAAACCATGGTTATAAGAATATGTTTTGATTTAAGTCTTTATACCTAATAAATCAGTTTTATGCGACCGAAAAATACTTGCGCCTCGACTGAGACGTTTTAATTTAATAGTATAAAAAATCAACATTCTTAGATAAAACTTAATCATAAATTGTTTTTGGAAACATGGACATAAGTACTTGTACTTATTTTTATAACAAAAATCGCACGCTCGCTGTTTAAAACAAGACGCTGTCCGTTTGTCACTGCGGCTGTGCGGCACATCCGCGACTAGTTGCACCCGGAGCGCACCCCGAGATCGGAGGCGCGCAGGGTGTCTCGCGCGCGCCCGTTTGTATGAAGTTGGACTACTGTATATATCATTACCGTGGTCGGGGCCTCCGTCCTTTGAAACGAGTTATTGTTGCAATGATCGGTACTGGTTTAAACACCACGATTGTCGAATACGGATTGGTAGTCGCGAAAAAACCGACACAAAGTTATCTCAAACCGTGACTTAAACTCGGGACGCTGAAATCGCACCCCGGTGCTTATACCATCGAGACGTTTTGTTTCAAAAATGTTGAATATTATTTTTATTTGATATCGAGGAAAGGCATATTTTATATGCCTTAATATTAAATATTTACTTTATACTCACGTAAAACACGTCGTCACATTTTCATATAAAAGTACTACGAATTCAAAGTTACGATTCGGGTTGTAAATTGCTCATTAACGAGATTTATTATAAAATTCAAACGATTGGTTTATGCATGATTCTCATATAAGAAAAAGACATTGAATTAATATGATGTTTTTTTTAAGAAGAATGATTATTTCATTCGATTTTTTTTAAGGACTTTAAGTACATACTAAGAACATAATCACTCCACCAACCCGCACTAGGCCGGTGTGGTGGAGTGTGGCCCCCACTATCTCACAATTGAGATAAAGGCTGCTGATGATGAAGAACATAAGAAACATTACAATAATAAATTAAATATCTCTCCAGAGAGAAATTAAATATCGAATTATAGGACGTTGTCACGTCTTGGTATTGAAAAATTAATACCGGTCCATATTGCTGTTAATACAGTAAGATACGCTCCAAGTATGTAATTGGAAAGAATATTTTTCATTTTTATAAAAGAACACAACGATCAAAATTTTTTTTTGGTTAAATAATTTTTTAATGATAAAACTTGAATACATAATTATTGTATTGATTAAGATTCATTCATGGACACGATTGAATGTCGTTTATTGTTGGGAGAGAATATATTTATAAAAAAAAAAAAAAAAAAAGCCTCTCAAAAAGGGATGCCGAGTCGACAAATGGTCACATTTAGTGGTCGGAACGCATAACTACAAAATATAGGATAGTTCCTTCTTCCCCGTACATTTCGTTCCGGGCTGGTCAGGGTATACTTGCACCATGATCCAGGACTTGGTGGGTCCAGTTATTGCATTGGATTGACTTCCGTAACTGACCTTCGTGATCCTTCCTTAACAGAGGAGTGCGACCAATTGTATCAAAACTACTCAATCATTATACTCACGATGTTTTTTCCATCACCGCTGAGCTCGTGGTGAATACGTACATGGAAAAGTCCATGCGTGCCAAGATCCGAACCATCAACCTCGCGTATGTGATTGGACATTTGATACCAATCTGCTATCACAGATCTTAATAAGAATATAAAATAGTATGATTTATATTAATTTATTTTGCAAGAAATGTTTTGCAATGGTTTATAGCTGTATAAAACATAGCAACTATGTAATTCTTCTTTTTTACGCCCATATTACGGGTAGAGAATGTTTTTTTTCGGCATTAGGTTCGCTAATTGTATGTACTTGTTTCGTGGTTACTTAAGATATTTGTTTCTAAGCTGCTGAATGACACGAGTATGCGTATCGGCATGTAGAACTTCTCTCGTTATAAATAACAATAATACTTCGGGTTGCTCGAGGTTATTTGTTGGTAAGACGTGTCAACGTTAAATGTAACAATTATGCGTAATGGTTAGAGGATTATCAAAATTGGATTTATTTTACTTTATTGCTTCTCATTTTCGCACAAAAAACATTCAAAATACATCGTCAATGAAAAAGTAAAGAAGCTTGTAGCACTGTATTCTAAAGGCAATTTCTCATATTGTACATAGCAATACCATATGAGTATAATGACTAGTAGAATTGTTATGATCATTATTGAATTCCAATATCTTTTTGGAAAATGTCATTAAAATTAAATAAAACAATTTACAATATGTATTTATTTTCAGGCAAATATATTGTTATTTGCCAGTCGTCGCGAACTTATTCGTTAGTACAAAGAAACCTGTCACTATGATTAAAAGCAACATTGTAAATAGCTATATTTTATAGAATATTGTTACGTTGAATTTGGAAGGTGCATACAAGTTATGCAGGTAATTTATATTTTATTTCTAAAATGCTGTGAAAAGCGAAAGTAGCAACTATAAATAGTTATAAAGCTGCTTTAACGTAAGTTTTACGGGCAATATAGAATATTAAGTTGATCACCAGAATTTTCGTAGAGCATTTTATACGCCCCAGCTTACAAAACTGAATTATAATAATAACATGAAAGGCAGAATGTTTTTGTTTTTTGTAGTTTTTTCAGGGTCATTGTATATTCTCATAAACACCTGTCATTAGAAAAATGTTCTGCTTCTATAATTTTGTTTTTGGAGACAGTTCATAGAATTCAAATGGAGACAGTTCATAGAAGTCAAATAGAGGGAGTTCAAATTCAATTAGTTTTTACATGTTTAAATAAACATTACTTTGACAAAAATAAAATTCGTGATTAAAACGATATCGTTCGGGATCAACGCAACCTTTTTATGAACTTACCCTTTGTTCTAAAGATACCTAAGATAAAATAGATTAAGCTAAAAATGCTTCAATGATACAGTAGACATAATAAAATATGTCTGTTTGTAGTAGTATGTCTGTGACCTGGAATGTTGCCTGGATTTCGAGAACGAGTTAGTCAAACTCCCATACACGACCATCTTTTACGAGTGATCTATATAATATAAATATTATATCAAAAGTTGTACTAAATTTACTAGACCAGAATTTACACTAGATGTACCTAAGAGAAATAAATAAGACGTCGTGATATTTCCTGACTATGCTCTAAACATCTACAAGTGTACATTATACTAATATTGAGGACGAATTCTGAAGTATAATTAATGATTAAACGAACTTACCTTAAGTGAAGTTCAATCATAATTATACGAAGAATTCGTCCGAAGATATTAGTCTCCCTCCCACCCTTATATTCATTGAATCAATAAAATCCCAGCAGGAAATATCAAACGTTGCAGTCCACTACTGGACATGCCCTCTGCCAGTACTTGCACGCTTATTTCTATTCTCAGCTTCTAGCTGAAGATATCAAACGCAACTCTAAACTAAATGAAGGTTCATAGAAAATGGCGGCAAAGGAAAGGTGGCGCCGATGGTAATTTGGCGGGAAACGGATGTGTCAGAAATATTAATACGAACGGAAGTATGTAACGAATAAAATTTTTAATATATTTTTTTAAATAAATGGTATTTTTATATAAATACTCTAAAATTGTGTGCTAAGTGGAAACACATAAAAGCGATACTACAAGTGTACATTATACTAATATCTTCGGACGAATTCTTCGTATAATTATGATTGAACTTCACTTAAGGTAAGTTCGTTTAATCATTAATTATAGTCACTCTTATTTGCAGTAAATATTCTAATAAATTTAGATTTAGCGTGTTGGTATTTTAAAACAAAAAGTTATATGTTTATTTGTTGTAGGCTAAATATATGTATTTACTCTTGAGCTACAACTTGTAGCTCAAGAGTAAATATATTTTGTAATCTATGTTTTGTAAATTATCTCCTTGCAAAGCTTTGAAAGACTGTTTCCCAAAGAGTACATTCATTCTCCTGACCGGCTTCGATCTCCTCGATCTTGTTTTCAAAGATTTAAGAGAACACGAAACTCCTAAAAAGTACCCCTTTTTCCAATCTTTATTCAACAAACAAGAATAAAATCATCAATGTCAGTGGCCGATGCACAAATCGTGCAGTGCCAAGAAGAAAAAATAAAAAAGTCATACTGTCAATGCTGAGTTGCCAACATCAAAAAAGGAAAAGGAAAAGATTTATCTTATAACTAGTCTGTGAGGACTGTGAGGAAAAGGATTATCGCATATCCTAAACTCATTGGTTGATTTCATAGATTTATTATATTTTTGTTGAATGGGTTTAGTTATATACTAAATCTATGGTTTTGAGCTAATGGTCTCGACTCTCGACAAAAAAACGTATCGAAAATGGAACACGCACGCCCGATACGCGCTTTTTATGGCTTTAAGAACATTATTGCTTTTATTTAAATAAACAGAATAAATTTAATACATTATTAGAAATAATGCACTTGTATCTTACTTTCCGAGGTAAATAGTAGAAGTGGAACCAAATTAATAAACATAATTTGCTCCACGACTGCAAATGACGCCCACTAAAAAAGACTTACAGACCTACAAACTTATCTGTTCTGGTGGCCAAAATTGGAACTACGTGGAATGCAATGCAAAAACGTTATTTAATGACAGCTTTAAATAGACAGTAGCGACGCCGCCACTGGAACAGATAAGTTTGTCGGTCTATACTGTCAACGTCGCTCCCCTCCCTTAGCACACTTCTTTCCCCTTCAAACTGATTCCGAATCATCTTGACACATCGTTATTTCTTACAATTTTCTAATTTGTTAAATTATTTTAGTTTATTTTTTGTTCATTTCTAATTATTTATAAACAAAAGAAATCAACAAAGAAACCAAACGAGGGGTAAGTCACAAATAAGCCTAATCATTGCAAATCACATGTCCACAATGACTTTCGTATCAACATACTGATGAAAAGGTTCCTTTATTTTTGGTTACAGAGCTTTAACAGTTCAGCTTTAAGGCCTCAGGCCTCGGCCTGTGGTCGCCAGATCACCCAAACATCAAAAACACTGGCATAATTTCCAATTTTGACCAAAACACCTATTGCACCACTGTACGAAAAATGTCACAGTGGAACAATTCATACGTGTACAACAACCAATTTCAAGGTGCTAACACCTGGAATGGTGATATAAATAGTCAATACGTCAACCAGGGGTACTATCCTAATCCTAATAGACAATATGATTCCACCAACCAGCAATATGTGAGCTTCAATGAGTTTATAAATCAAATGCAGGCTAGTGGCGCAACCCAGCCCAGTGCTGGAAATTATAACAACGCGCAATATCAAAATTATGGCCAATATGATTACCAAAACATGCCATCTACCTCTCAGAATACACAGATGGACACTTACTACCAACCACCACCACAACAAAACTCAGCGAATGGCACTGAAGCATATAGCCAGAATCAATATGAAGCACAACCACAGGATGGAGCCTCCTACTCTAATGAACTGATCTTAAATTCAAATTTAACAGCAACTGCTACAGAGTTTGTGCCAAAAACAACTTCAGTCAAACCATCAACTAGTGCTCAAAATGTTTCTGAATCTACCCACACCACTAGTAATAGTAGTAGCAACAATACAAGTAATAGTTCTAGCAACAGTGGTCCAGCTGAGTATAAAAAGCCTCATGGTAGCTCTTCAGACACAAACTGGAGGGAACGGCCTAAATCATCTCAACAAAATGGGGATCAAAAACCTAAATATGAAGGCAATCGCTATCAAGAGAATCACAAGAATCAAGATACTAGGGAAAACAGTAATAGAAACCGTGACAGGAATCGTTACCAGGAGTCTAATAGCCATGACTATGATTCGAATGGTAGAAGTGGCCAAAACTATGACTCAAACGGTAGAAACAGTTATAAATATGAATCAAATAGTAGGAACAGCCATAATTATGAGTCCAATGGCAGAAACAGTCATAATTACGAGTCCAATAGCAGAAGTGAAAGGAATCAGTCTAAATCCAATACAAAATCGAAAAACAAGGACCCCGATGCACGCACATTCTACAATAGTTCTATAAACAAAGGAAGCCAAGATCACCGAAATGGAAAGGGAGAAGGATCTGGCAGAAACAGGAACTGGGGCGGAAGCCAGAGATTACGAGCTGACAGAAACTACTCTGAAGATGAACAATATGCAAATGCCTACTTGCAGCACAGGGAAGAAAAAGCAGAAAGAATGTCAAAGCAAGACAATCCTAGCCCAAAGTTTAGAGGCAAGCAGCATATGGCATCAGCAGAGCCTGGTATGTTGTTAACTTTTAATACTCACTTATATAAGTTAACTAAGTTGTTTGCCTAATTTCACATTTTTGAATTAGTGTTTTTTTGCCAACTATGTAGTATTTTACTATGAAAGTTTATAGATAGTAATTTTGTTTATATTCTGTAATCCGAAAATATAATTCATTTATTTTAATTCTAAATTGAAGCACAATTTCTCACATAAGAAACAACCTGATACCAATTCATAAACAAACCAAGTGATAAAACACTTTGATAAGATCTTTTAGCTTTATGAATTACTTTGTAACAAATAACCTTCTGTGATTCTGCAAATTCTTAATGGTTGAGATTGTTTCCTAAAACAATATTTATTTTACTAAATATTTACAGTGCACATTGAAATGACTCAACGTGAGAGACTTAGCGAGCAGTTGGACAAAGGCACTCTGGAGTGCCTGGTATGCTGTGAGCGGGTCAAGCAAATTGATCCAGTGTGGTCCTGTAGCAACTGCTATCATGTGCTGCATCTACGGTGTATACGCAAATGGGCCATGAGCAGTGTTGTTGGTAAGTTCAAACCATAGAGAAATAACAAATTTAGTCTGTGGTTCAAACATCAGTTTATTCAGTTGTCTATAATAAATAACATGCAGATTGAAGGCTATCAACTCTCTGGGTTAAGCATTAATATCAAGTCATAGTGTCAGTGTGGTCAGATCGGGTTTGCTCTGTAACATGTGTGCATTTACAAAACAGGTCTATGTCAAGAGATATTTTCTCAAGTTAATGAATACCACTATCATCAACAAAATGCTTATGGTTAAAATTTTCTGACATGAAGGTCAAAAGTCAATGACAGTATACATTAAATAAATAAATCAAAAGTTTATTGCCAAAAATGTTACACAACATCAATTTTACCAATAGCTCCCATATTAGGTAATCCTAATTACATTAGATGTAATGATGTCTGTGTAACACCAAAAAAGTGTTTACATTGTCTGAATTACTGGCAATTTGGCCTATTTGGTGTAATGGTTTGAGAAGTCAACCACCACAGTACATCAAGAGGTTGCAGATCAGTCCCTGCATTTCACAAAATATGTTTGTGTGCATGAACATGTTTCTTTGTATACGTCTAGTTGTTTCTTCTGTAACATGTATGCATATTAACAAGTAGTAAAAAGTATATTATGTAATGTTTATCCATTGTGTGGGACCTATAATACAAGTTACTCATATTATGCTTAGTTTAGTGCTAAAAGGTGTTGTGTGAATAGTTCAGGAATATTTATTTATATTTCCAGAGGGTAAATGGCGGTGCCCGGCCTGCCAGAACACGAGCGAGGAGATTCCAACAGAGTACAGATGCATGTGCGGCGCGGTGCGATCGCCGGAGTACGCGCGCGGCGGCAGCGGCGCGCACACGTGCGGCCGGTCCTGCCGCCGCGCGCGCGCCTGCCCGCACCCCTGCACGCTGCTGTGCCACCCCGGGCCCTGCCCGCCCTGCCAGGCCACTGTCAATAAGTAAGTTGTCTTTGCAACTATATTCGTAAGATGATACCTGAAGTATCACCTCGGGACCAAGCCCCTGGTCTTTTGGCGTCAGACCATCCGTAAAACTACATACATTCAGACATGGATTGGGGTGTCCTTGTCCAATGTGCTGTGATATCTGGACAAGTAATTATGTATAAACTGTATACTTTTTCAAGTTTATAAACACACATACCTAGTACAATCAATACATCGAATTGATTAAACACAAAAAGCACAGAGTGCGCGTGGCTCGCTACTGTTTTACCGAGCGGGTATGCTTAGGTGGGCGTAGTAGTAAGAGCACTGTTCGCTATAGGTCTTGTGGCGACGCCTACGCCCGATCAACAGACATCATGCAACTCGCCACTTACAGTTCTACCAACTGATGACAGAAGGCGCTGACTTACGAACACAAATTAGTATGGGATCCGGCATCGCGCTAGCAGAGTTATTTCAGCCCGCTAGCATATATACAACAAATCAAAGATGGTACATTGGACCTTGGTCCCCGAGCACAGTCGATCTAGCTCGGAGGAAGATCTTCCACTTTTAAGGAAGCATTAGATCTCCTAAATTGGTGACCCCGACGTGATGTGTGGGTGAGATCGCCTAATACCTTGGCGACCCCCACACCAATGAACATCCCGACATATGTGGGTGAGATCGCTTAACACCTTGGCGACCCCACATACTAGTGAGCATCCCGACATCATGTGGTCAAAATCGCTTCACACCTTGGCGACCACCACATTCCGTGAACATCGCATCAGCCTTCAGCGGTTCTTCGCATCCCTTCAGCCTCGTCTCATCCCCAGCAGGACTTCAGCAGTCAGTCACAGCAAGCCAGCCTCCAGCCACATGGAACCATCGCAGCTACGCAACAGCCTCCTGGTTCCCTGGCAGCTACTACGTGCCCACCAGGTCTTCAGCGCCCCACGTCCGGACTCACTGGGCGCTCATCGGTCCTGGCAGCCATGCAGCCTGCGCATAGCACGCATCTCTTCACTCGTCCCGACGCACTGCGGACTCGAGTATCTACAAGCTCGTCCCGACTCACCGCGGACTCGAGTATCTTCAAGCTCGTCCCGACTCACCGCGGACTCGAGTATCTTCAAGCTCGTCCCGACTCACTGCGGACTCGAGTATACAAGCTCGTCCCGACTCACCGCGAACTCGAGTATCTTCAAGCTCATCCCGACTCACTGCGGACTCGAGCACCCACTTCTACGCTCTCTTCCCAACTCACCGTGGAATTGAGACTCTCATTGGCATTCGAAGCTGTGACGTCCAGATTGCTGAGGCCTCGGTCAACATTCGACCTCCGGTCTCCGTGGGGGAGTGATGTGGCGACGCCTACGCCCGATCAACAGACATCATGCAACTCGCCACTTACAGTTCTACCAACTGATGACAGAAGGCGCTGACTTACGAACACAAATTAGTATGGGATCCTGCATCGCGCTAGCAGAGTTATTTCAGCCCGCTAGCATATATACAACAAATCAAAGATGGTACATTGGACCTTGGTCCCCGAGCACAGTCGATCTAGCTCGGAGGAAGATCTTCCACTTTTAAGGAAGCATTAGATCTCCTAAAGTCTCGTTACAGTATTTGATTGTTTGTCAGGCAATGCGGCTGCGGAGCGGAGACCCGGTCGGTGCTGTGCAGCAGCAAGCTGCCGCAGGTGTGCGGGCGCGTGTGCTCGCGCACGCTGGACTGCGGCGTGCACGCGTGCCGCCGCGACTGCCACGAGGGACCCTGCGACGCCTGCGCCGAGACCGTCACGCAAGGTACGGCTAGACAACTGACCCGGTCGGTGCTGAAGATCTGATCGCATTGAGGGATGCTTCTTGGTGATATTTCCCTTAATGAAAAGGCAGAAGTGGTCGCATAACATTAGGGCTGCGTGCGTGTTTTAGCAGGAAAAAAATTAGATATACATAGGTCCCGGCAAACATCTTGAAATAGGGTGGGGATTGCGCAGAACACGAATTTCGAGGTGCCTGCATGCTATTGGTCAGAAGCATACCTCTGACCAAAAGCGCGCGGGTTTCGGGAGATTCGCGCGCGCTATTGGTCATGCGCAAGTGCTCATGCGCGAACTTTTCCCCACTCCGCTAACCGATGGTCAAGATATTTGCCGGCACATATACATACATTTATATAATCTATGGTCGTTGTTGTCAGTGTGCTACTGCCCTATGGGCGCGACGCGCGAGGTGGCGTGCACGCGCGAGTCGGGCCAGGAGCGCGCGTGGTCATGCGGCGAGGCGTGCGCGCGCGTGCTGGCGTGCGGCGTGCACGTGTGCCGCCAGCGCTGCCACCCGCCGCCCTGCGCGCCCTGCCGCCTGCTGCCCAGCCGCGTGCTCACCTGCCCGTGCGGGCACACGCAGTCAGTACTCCCGCCCCTGTCACACTATCATGCTAGTCAGGCCAGGAGCGCGCGTGGTCGTGCGGCGAGGCGTGCGCGCGCGTGCTGGCGTGCGGCGTGCACGTGTGCCGCCAGCGCTGCCACCCGCCGCCCTGCGCGCCCTGCCGCCTGCTGCCCAGCCGCGTGCTCACCTGCCCGTGCGGGCACACGCAGTCAGTACTCCCGCCCCTGTCACACTATCATGCTAGTCAGGCCAGGAGCGCGCGTGGTCGTGCGGCGAGGCGTGCGCGCGCGTGCTGGCGTGCGGCGTGCACGTGTGCCGCCAGCGCTGCCACCCGCCGCCCTGCGCGCCCTGCCGCCTGCTGCCCAGCCGCGTGCTCACCTGCCCGTGCGGGCACACGCAGTCAGTACTCCCGCCCCTGTCACACTATCATGCTAGTCAGGCCAGGAGCGCGCGTGGTCGTGCGGCGAGGCGTGCGCGCGCGTGCTGGCGTGCGGCGTGCACGTGTGCCGCCAGCGCTGCCACCCGCCGCCCTGCGCGCCCTGCCGCCTGCTGCCCAGCCGCGTGCTCACCTGCCCGTGCGGGCACACGCAGTCAGTACTCCCGCCCCTGTCACACTATCATGCTAGTCAGGCCAGGAGCGCGCGTGGTCATGCGGCGAGGCGTGCGCGCGCGTGCTGGCGTGCGGCGTGCACGTGTGCCGCCAGCGCTGCCACCCGCCGCCCTGCGCGCCCTGCCGCCTGCTGCCCAGCCGCGTGCTCACCTGCCCGTGCGGGCACACGCAGTCAGTACTCCCGCCCCTGTCACACTATCATGCTAGTCAGGCCAGGAGCGCGCGTGGTCATGCGGCGAGGCGTGCGCGCGCGTGCTGGCGTGCGGCGTGCACGTGTGCCGCCAGCGCTGCCACCCGCCGCCCTGCGCGCCCTGCCGCCTGCTGCCCAGCCGCGTGCTCACCTGCCCGTGCGGGCACACGCAGTCAGTACTCCCGCCCCTGTCACACTATCATGCTAGTCAGGCCAGGAGCGCGCGTGGTCGTGCGGCGAGGCGTGCGCGCGCGTGCTGGCGTGCGGCGTGCACGTGTGCCGCCAGCGCTGCCACCCGCCGCCCTGCGCGCCCTGCCGCCTGCTGCCCAGCCGCGTGCTCACCTGCCCGTGCGGGCACACGCAGTCAGTACTCCCGCCCCTGTCACACTATCATGCTAGTCAGGCCAGGAGCGCGCGTGGTCGTGCGGCGAGGCGTGCGCGCGCGTGCTGGCGTGCGGCGTGCACGTGTGCCGCCAGCGCTGCCACCCGCCGCCCTGCGCGCCCTGCCGCCTGCTGCCCAGCCGCGTGCTCACCTGCCCGTGCGGGCACACGCAGTCAGTACTCCCGCCCCTGTCACACTATCATGCTAGTCAGGCCAGGAGCGCGCGTGGTCGTGCGGCGAGGCGTGCGCGCGCGTGCTGGCGTGCGGCGTGCACGTGTGCCGCCAGCGCTGCCACCCGCCGCCCTGCGCGCCCTGCCGCCTGCTGCCCAGCCGCGTGCTCACCTGCCCGTGCGGGCACACGCAGTCAGTACTCCCGCCCCTGTCACACTATCATGCTAGTCAGGCCAGGAGCGCGCGTGGTCGTGCGGCGAGGCGTGCGCGCGCGTGCTGGCGTGCGGCGTGCACGTGTGCCGCCAGCGCTGCCACCCGCCGCCCTGCGCGCCCTGCCGCCTGCTGCCCAGCCGCGTGCTCACCTGCCCGTGCGGGCACACGCAGTCAGTACTCCCGCCCCTGTCACACTATCATGCTAGTCAGGCCAGGAGCGCGCGTGGTCGTGCGGCGAGGCGTGCGCGCGCGTGCTGGCGTGCGGCGTGCACGTGTGCCGCCAGCGCTGCCACCCGCCGCCCTGCGCGCCCTGCCGCCTGCTGCGCAGCCGCGTGCTCACCTGCCCATGCGGGCACACGGAGTCAGTACTCCCGCCCCTGTCACACTATCATGCTAGTCAGGCCAGGAGCGCGCGTGGTCATGCGGCGAGGCGTGCGCGCGCATGCACGTGTGCCGCTGGCACACGCAGTCAGTCCCCCCCGCCTACCTCCCGCCCCTGTCACACACTATCATGCGAGCACGCGAGAGTCTTTAACACGTTTTAATGCTAATTTGACAAAAAGTTTTAATGTGCAAAAGTATTTTATTGTAAATCAGTTGCAAAATAAATTATTATTTTGGCTTAGATCGTTGCGCCACTGTAACTCGAACGTAAATGTACAAATATTTGTAATATTGACGGCAGGTTGGACAAGGACTCTCGCAAGTCCTGCACGGACCCGATCCCGCTGTGCGGAAACATTTGCGCCAAGCCGCTGCCGTGCGGTCCGGCCGGCGACAGGCACTTCTGCAAGCTAAATTGCCATGATGGTGAGTTATAGATAATAATAAAGTCTTTTTTTTCTCCTCACAAACAAGATCTCGACATACAACTTAGGGCACTTGCAATCCGCCAGTGTGGCAGCTCCCTTAATCTTAGCATAAATAAAGTGAAAATTTTTAATTACAAGTCCAACTTAGAACTCCTTATTATTTTCAATGTAAGTACTTATTAAATAAATCAACTTAGAACTATGAAAGTTCTAAGTAAGGGAACTACCCTTCGATCACTAATAAGAACTAGATACACAATCAGTGGCCAAAAGTGTCCTCACCGAAAGAGCTCCTAAAATCAACGTTTAGGTGGACTTTTATCTTAGTAGCATTCGAACGCTCCGACAATAAACATGCCTAAATGCTCCTTTTAAAAGTGCAAAAATCACCCATCCAAGACGAAAAACAAGGATGGACTTTCATATTTTCGGGAAGTATTAATATTATCATTAATTATTATTATCACTTTTATTAAAAAACATCGTAATATCATTTTTAAAAATTAAATTGAAATAAATACCAGTAGTTATAACGCAACTCAATTGTAAAGACCTCAAGCCCACTTAAATTGTTTGGGTTATGTTCGTTTACTCGGTTCCATTAATCCGTGGAGACGCTATTGTTTGTAAATTTTTTTTATTATTAAAATACAACTGTATTGTTTTTTTGTTTAATAAGACTTTGGTACTTTTTAAAAGTAAATATTATACAAACATATTATAATAAATTAAATTTTTAGTGGATGTAATAAATTTAACATGTGAGATTTTATTGGAGTTTATCCCATATGAGTCGATATAAGAGGCCCTCCTTATAGAAATTTTAATGAGGAGGGGAAATACAAAGGATTATGTTACAAATGTTCATCATTGTATTAATGTATGTTGTGGTGCTTAAAGTTCTGAAATAAATTTATTATAATATAATTTATATAAAGTGTTTCTATGTATAATATGTATGTATTTACAAAAAAAAAGTATATAAGTAATGTTTATCCGTTGTCTAGCACCCATAGCACAAGCTAATGCTTAGTTTGGGGCTAGATGGCGCTGTGTGAATATTGTCCAGAGATATTTATTTATTTATATAAAGGTGTGAAAATAGTATAAGTGTGACCTGTGAGCGTGACTCACTTAATGTTATTATTATTTTTTTCAATTTTTAATATAAATACATAATTAATGATATCTGTGTATATTTATTTCATTAATAAATAAATGTTGTGACTGTGTAACTAAAACTAAAATAAACCTATTCCAAAAATCCCATACCAATATTTACAATATAAACAAAAAAATACTTTTGAACAATTCGACTCCACCCCGTTCCCTGTCCTTGCGGCGAGCCTAGGTCGTAAAATTTTTATGGTATTTGGCGCACTGTGATTCGTCGAGCGAGAGCACTCGTAATAGCTTTGCGAAATACAACTTCACGCATTGCACGTAAGGATGAGTTTACATTATTCCATCTAGAATTTTGCGAGAAAGAGAAAGAACTAGATTTTCGACCGTTTTGAGGCGACTTTTGCATGGCATTGTGTATCTAGTTCTTTATTAGTGATCGATGGAACTACCACATCGAACGGCGCGCGGCGAGTCGGCGCGCATCGGCGCGGATGCGCCCGCAGCCGACCGTGTCCGCTCGACCAAAAATGCGAAGGAATACCACGTGCCGCGGAATGCGCGCGGAGCCGACCGGCTGCCGCGGCATGCTCGCGCAAAATGTATTAGTAGGATGCGAATACGACCTTAAGAACTGATAATAAAATACAATTTCCTCTGCGGCTTTGTAAATGCGCTGCGCGCCGACTCGCCGCGCGCCGTTCGATGTGGTAGTTCCCATAAGCTTCTTTATAAATTCTCGGTTACAGTCTGAAATGTAAAATTTGGCGATGTTAACAACTTTTGAAAAGCAATTTTTATTGAACGCGTAGTTTTTATTACGAAAACGCACATGCATGTCTCTATTGGAATGCCAGCCATTAGAACTACATAGAACGAAGTTGTGGCTTTAGCTTTCTCCTATAGGTGCCTGTGCTTAGGGCATATATGCTTGCGAATACGGGAGGAGCTGTTTTTTAAACAACCAATAGAATTGCGTTATTACAAATAGAATAAAACAAACAACCAATAGAATTACGTTCAAAACACAGCACACCAACACATCTCCGCTTTGGTGGAGTCCCGGCCTTACTTTTCGCTTACTTGCAATCTTTCGTTGGTGTTTAGTCTGTTGTATGTAGCGCTTTCAAATAGTCGCTACGCGCTATACATATTTCAATGCGGATTTTTCTGTTTATTTAGGCGAATGCCCCGTTTGTCCCGATAAGACCCTCCTGCAATGCCGTTGCGGTCACTCTAGCCGCGAGGTTCCATGCGCCGATCTTCCCGAGATGTTCAATAACGTGCTGTGCCAGAAGAAATGTAACAAGGTAAGTTATTTTGCACAGCGTAACTAGCTAGTAAGTAGAGTAAGCGCTTTTGCTATAGTTTATACATACTTATCAAAACAAAATGAAATGAAATGAAATAATAAATTATTTCATTTCATTTAATTTCTACGAAAGTACCACAAATATACGCTTAAATACATATTATATTACATTCCGTCCCAAAAGTACCGCGACACTCTTATTTCAAAAACTTTTCTTTTTCATTGATTGGCGGTAAAAATAATAATCTTATCTCTGTCGAGAATTCTGTGAGTAATTAACATTTGTGGCAAAAGACTTGTGGAAAAGACAAAGAGTGGTGGTCGCCTCGTTTTTTTCTGTGGCCGATTTTGTTGAACAACGATCTTGTATTAAATTATGTGTTGTAAATAAAATTTCTTGTGCCGAAACGCTTAAAATGTTAAAAAGGCGTGCCAACGCTATGTCTTCCCTTCAACGCGCGAATTAGCGTGTGTATGGCCTCGGTCTCGAAGTCAGCAGGCAGCGGAGCGGCGGCGCGTTTTAATGAACTTAACAGGCGCCCGCGCCACTGCCTTCGAGGCCAGTTCCAAATAAACCTATGTATTTAAATGCGCCGCTCCCCGCTGCACCGCCGCTGCCGCCTCGCGCCCGCTAACTTCGTGTCCGAGGCCTTATTCGCGCGTCGTGTCTATAGGTGACGGTAATTGCATACCGTTAGGAGGGCCGTAGGCTTGAGCGGCCCGCTCGTAGTATATTTTTTTTTATGTAATATTATCTGATCCATATTTGTCGTGTCGTATAGAAGCTGTCGTGCGGTCGTCACCGCTGCCGGACGGCGTGCTGCGCGGGCGGCGCGCACCGCTGCGCCGTGGTGTGCGGGCGCACGCTGTCGTGCCAGCTGCACCGCTGCGAGGAGTTCTGCCACACCGGCCACTGCGCGCCCTGCCCGCGCGTCAGTGAGTGCACACCGTCTCTCCGTCTCTCTCTCACGCGTCGTGTAGAAGCTGTCGTGCGGGCGTCACCGCTGCGCCGTGGTGTGCGGGCGCACGCTGTCGTGCCAGCTGCACCGCTGCGAGGAGTTCTGCCACACCGGCCACTGCGCGCCCTGCCCGCGCGTCAGTGAGTGCACACCATCTCTCCGTCTCTCTCTCACGCGTCGTGTAGAAGCTGTCGTGCGGGCGTCACCGCTGCGCCGTGGTGTGCGGGCGCACGCTGTCGTGCCAGCTGCACCGCTGCGAGGAGTTCTGCCACACCGGCCACTGCGCGCCCTGCCCGCGCGTCAGTGAGTGCACACCATCTCTCCGTCTCTCTCTCACGCGTCGTGTAGAAGCTGTCGTGCGGGCGTCACCGCTGCGCCGTGGTGTGCGGGCGCACGCTGTCGTGCCAGCTGCACCGCTGCGAGGAGTTCTGCCACACCGGCCACTGCGCACCCTGCCCGCGCGTCAGTGAGTGCACACCATCTCTCCGTCTCTCTCTCACGTGTCGTGTAGAAGTTGTCGTGCGGGCGTCACCGCTGCGCCGTGGTGTGCGGGCGCACGCTGTCGTGCCAGCTGCACCGCTGCGAGGAGTTCTGCCACACCGGCCACTGCGCACCCTGCCCGCGCGTCAGTGAGTGCACACCATCTCTCCGTCTCTCTCTCACGTGTCGTGTAGAAGTTGTCGTGCGGGCGTCACCGCTGCGCCGTGGTGTGCGGGCGCACGCTGTCGTGCCAGCTGCACCGCTGCGAGGAGTTCTGCCACACCGGCCACTGCGCACCCTGCCCGCGCGTCAGTGAGTGCACACCATCTCTCCGTCTCTCTCTCACGTGTCGTGTAGAAGTTGTCGTGCGGGCGTCACCGCTGCGCCGTGGTGTGCGGGCGCACGCTGTCGTGCCAGCTGCACCGCTGCGAGGAGTTCTGCCACACCGGCCACTGCGCACCCTGCCCGCGCGTCAGTGAGTGCACACCATCTCTCCGTCTCTCTCTCACGTGTCGTGTAGAAGTTGTCGTGCGGGCGTCACCGCTGCGCCGTGGTGTGCGGGCGCACGCTGTCGTGCCAGCTGCACCGCTGCGAGGAGTTCTGCCACACCGGCCACTGCGCACCCTGCCCGCGCGTCAGTGAGTGCACACCATCTCTCCGTCTCTCTCTCACGTGTCGTGTAGAAGTTGTCGTGCGGGCGTCACCGCTGCGCCGTGGTGTGCGGGCGCACGCTGTCGTGCCAGCTGCACCGCTGCGAGGAGTTCTGCCACACCGGCCACTGCGCACCCTGCCCGCGCGTCAGTGAGTGCACACCATCTCTCCGTCTCTCTCTCACGTGTCGTGTAGAAGTTGTCGTGCGGGCGTCACCGCTGCGCCGTGGTGTGCGGGCGCACGCTGTCGTGCCAGCTGCACCGCTGCGAGGAGTTCTGCCACACCGGCCACTGCGCACCCTGCCCGCGCGTCAGTGAGTGCATACCATCTCTCCGTCTCTCTCTCACGTGTCGTGTAGAAGTTGTCGTGCGGGCGTCACCGCTGCGCCGTGGTGTGCGGGCGCACGCTGTCGTGCCAGCTGCACCGCTGCGAGGAGTTCTGCCACACCGGCCACTGCGCACCCTGCCCGCGCGTCAGTGAGTGCACACCATCTCTCCGTCTCTCTCTCACGTGTCGTGTAGAAGTTGTCGTGCGGGCGTCACCGCTGCGCCGTGGTGTGCGGGCGCACGCTGTCGTGCCAGCTGCACCGCTGCGAGGAGTTCTGCCACACCGGCCACTGCGCGCCCTGCCCTCGCGTCAGTGACTGCACACCATCTCTCTGTCTCTCTCTCACACTGCCCTTCATAGACTTTCAGGCGACGGGTTTCACCTCGCATGCGTTGTGGGCGGAAGAGATCAAATCGAATCTCAAGTAAAGGTGGTCAGGTATACTCTTAAAAATGACAGGATTATCGGGAAAGTCAATTAAAAGATTTTTAGTATTTGTGTCTTACAAATCCTAATATAACATGTCTAGTCTAAGTATTAGTGTCTGGGGAAGTTAAAAAGTCTTTAAAACGTACCACACAATTTAAATTTTACTATGTAAAATTGCTAAAGGAAATCCGAAAGGATTTAGTGAAAGTCAGTGATTTCTTTTTTAATTTTACCAGTAGACACCCTTAATACAATGTTTGTGTACAAGTCAAAACCAAGGTGTAATACGCGCTCGTATTTATCAGGTTTCGAGGAGCTCCGCTGCTCATGCGGCGCGCAAGTGGCCCTCCCGCCTGTCCGCTGCGGCGCGCGCCGGCCCGCCTGCGACGCGCCCTGCCGCCGGCCGCGGCCGTGCGGCCACGAGCCGCTGCACTCCTGCCACACCGGCGACTGCCCGCCCTGCGTCGTGCTCACCGCCAAACGCTGCCACGGCCAGCACGAGGTACGACACGTGCTGCTCGCTCGCATGCGTCAGGTCTAGAGGAGACTGCCCCCGGTGCCGTGCGGCCGCGAGCCGCTGCACTCCTGCCACACCGGCGACTGCCCGCCCTGCGTCGTGCTCACCGCCAAGCGCTGCCACGGACAGCACGAGGTACGACACGTGCTGCTCGCTTGTATGCGTCAGGTCTAGAGGAGACTCCCCCCGTTTTAGTCTGTGTCTGTGTGTTTACTTTAGTGCTCCCGAGCTCCCATCCTTACAGTTTCTACAATGTTTTTAATTTAGCAGAGTACTTGAATATCTCCAATTCAAGGACTCTGCTAAATTATGGCAGTATTGCTAGCGCAATCTTGCAATTCCTAAAAAATAAAAATAAATTATGATCATATCCTTCATTATGTTATAGTCATCCAAACGACCGCACTTTATCCTGAAATGTTAATTTCTGCAGGAGCGTAAAACAATACCGTGTTCGCAAGACGAGTTCTCGTGCGGGCTGCCGTGCGGCAAGCCGCTCCCCTGTGGCAAGCACACTTGCATCAAGACGTGCCACAAAGGAGAATGTGACACTGGCAAGTAAGTATTATAGGTAATTTTGATTATTTAATTATTTACTTATCGTTGAATGGGATAGTGATAAAACGCTGCCATTTTGAATCCCTGGACAAACATTTACAAAATGTTGGCAAATTGTAATTTTTGGTCAAAAAATAGCAATTTGGAAACATTTTGTACAATTTCTATTTGCTTAGTAAACACCGGGTAACGAACGAAAAATATCACCGTTTGCGCGCGGTGTCCGTCTAGTTATTATTAACGGAAGCCGCGCGTGACTGCCGCTCGACGTTTGGACACACTTTTACACCAAATGGCTCGTCAATAACGAGAGGTCGTTTGCAACAGATGCACCCAGCCATGCAACGAAAAGCGGGCCAGCTGCGGGCATCCATGCGCCGCGGCTTGCCATTCGGCCACGGGAACCGCCTGCCCCGCCGCCTCGCCCTGCCGCCGGCCCGTGCGCGCCACCTGCCGCTGCGGCCGCCGCGCCGCCGACCGGCCCTGCGCCGACAACGCGCGCGACTACGCCAAGTGAGTACAGCCAGAGTCGATGGTGGCTCACACCGCCCATGGCCTCCTCACATTTGTGGATAAATTCGATCTAGGTGGATCGATAATCTTGCGAAGATCGCGGGATACAACAGGTTCTGATAGAGCGAGACCGTTCATTATTTAGGTATCATAAAGCATTTCTTATTACGTGTTTATGCCCATGATGATGACATCAATTGATCATAAAATGTTCATTCAAAATATTTTACACCATTTGCTCAAAATATTTTACACCATTTGCAAGTTAATCGCCCGAAGAAAAAAAAACTACTAAACATTTTCGTTTCTTATAGAATGATGAGCGCGTTGGCTGCGACTAAGATGCAAGAAGGAGGGTCCGTCGATTTATCCGATGTGCAGCGTCCGGGATCCATGCTTAAGACGTGAGTTAATTAATCAATACAATCCTTATTTATACGGGTTGTATTTTTAGGTTAATGCGTTTTCAATTCATTTGTCTTCGTCTACCAAATACACATGAAGGAATGCAAGGCTTCGGCCTTGAATTTCGCGTAAGCAGGGCGAGCGACGCCGCACGCTGGCGCACGAGCGATCACCGCTTTTGACTCCCGCTTCCGCGGAATTCGAGGCAGAGGTTTAAGCGGCAAAGGATACCTAATTCTATGTGTCTGATGCGACGTTACGCGAGCAGGTTGGAGTGCGACGACGAGTGCCGCGTGGAACAACGCACGCGGCAGATGGCCCTGGCGCTGCAGATCCGCAACCCCGACGTGTCGGCCAAGCTGGCGCCGCGCTACAGCGACTCGCTGCGCGCCACGGCCGCTCGCGAGCCCGCCTTCGCGCAGCACGTGCACGACCGCCTCACCGACCTCGTGCACCTCGCCAAGAAGGTAACGACCTCTCTCGCTCCCGACGTGTCGCCAAGCTGGCGCCGCGCTACAGCGACTCGCTGCGCGCCACGGCCGCGCGCGAGCCCGCCTTCGCGCAGCACGTGCACGACCGCCTCACCGACCTCGTGCACCTCGCCAAGAAGGTAACGACCTCTCTCGCTCCCGACGTGTCGCCAAGCTGGCGCCGCGCTACAGCGACTCGCTGCGCGCCACGGCCGCGCGCGAGCCCGCCTTCGCGCAGCACGTGCACGACCGCCTCACCGACCTCGTGCACCTCGCCAAGAAGGTAACGACCTCTCTCGCTCCCGACGTGTCGCCAAGCTGGCGCCGCGCTACAGCGACTCGCTGCGCGCCACGGCCGCGCGCGAGCCCGCCTTCGCGCAGCACGTGCACGACCGCCTCACCGACCTCGTGCACCTCGCCAAGAAGGTAACGACCTCTCTCGCTCCCGACGTGTCGCCAAGCTGGCGCCGCGCTACAGCGACTCGCTGCGCGCCACGGCCGCGCGCGAGCCCGCCTTCGCGCAGCACGTGCACGACCGCCTCACCGACCTCGTGCACCTCGCCAAGAAGGTAACGACCTCTCTCGCTCCCGACGTGTCGCCAAGCTGGCGCCGCGCTACAGCGACTCGCTGCGCGCCACGGCCGCGCGCGAGCCCGCCTTCGCGCAGCACGTGCACGACCGCCTCACCGACCTCGTGCACCTCGCCAAGAAGGTAACGACCTCTCTCGCTCCCGACGTGTCGCCAAGCTGGCGCCGCGCTACAGCGACTCGCTGCGCGCCACGGCCGCGCGCGAGCCCGCCTTCGCGCAGCACGTGCACGACCGCCTCACCGACCTCGTGCACCTCGCCAAGAAGGTAACGACCTCTCTCGCTCCCGACGTGTCGCCAAGCTGGCGCCGCGCTACAGCGACTCGCTGCGCGCCACGGCCGCGCGCGAGCCCGCCTTCGCGCAGCACGTGCACGACCGCCTCACCGACCTCGTGCACCTCGCCAAGAAGGTAACGACCTCTCTCGCTCCCGACGTGTCGCCAAGCTGGCGCCGCGCTACAGCGACTCGCTGCGCGCCACGGCCGCGCGCGAGCCCGCCTTCGCGCAGCACGTGCACGACCGCCTCACCGACCTCGTGCACCTCGCCAAGAAGGTAACGACCTCTCTCGCTCCCGACGTGTCGCCAAGCTGGCGCCGCGCTACAGCGACTCGCTGCGCGCCACGGCCGCGCGCGAGCCCGCCTTCGCGCAGCACGTGCACGACCGCCTCACCGACCTCGTGCACCTCGCCAAGAAGGTAACGACCTCTCTCGCTCCCGACGTGTCGCCAAGCTGGCGCCGCGCTACAGCGACTCGCTGCGCGCCACGGCCGCGCGCGAGCCCGCCTTCGCGCAGCACGTGCACGACCGCCTCACCGACCTCGTGCACCTCGCCAAGAAGGTAACGACACGGTGCCGTAGGTAGGGAGGTAACGACTCGCCAAGAAGGTGGCGTGTGAGACTCAGGACAAGATGTAATCGTCCCACTACACACTAAACTCTCCCGGTTTCTTCTTCACATTCGAGAGGGACGAGACGATAACCGCCTTGTGCATACAGGCTGGAGGCGACTGTGCTTTGAGCCGCTCAGTCAGCGAACGAAACATGCGGGTGCCCCGTAGTAGCTGGCTGTAAGACGCCCTTATAAACGACTACAAAAAATAGCGTTTTTTTTTTTTCGGAGGATGCGTTTATGCACCATAACCGCAGGCTAGCTAAACCTGCGGCAGTGTGTGGGACTCGAGACTAAAGCGTCCACTACCCACTAAACTCCCCCGGTTCCCCTTCACACCCGATTGGGACGAGCCGGTGCCAGCGATAGCTATTGACCAGCCCTAGTATATTTTAAGATGATAGGCAAATTAACAGTTCAAGAGGAAAGTTTGATTTAAAGCATCTGCCTCTGCTCTAGCTCCTACTTCCGCGAAATTCGCTGCTTCCTCGCAGAGGCCTTAATTACAAAATAGCTTCTAATCAGACAATTTAATAGATAAATGTTATCATTACAACAAAAAATCTACAACTTAACATGTTTCGTCCAGTCGAAGCAGAAGACGCGGTCGCACTCGTTCCCGTCGATGAACTGGCAGAAGCGTCAGTTCATACACGAGCTGTGCGAGCACTTCGGCTGCGAGAGCGTGGCCTACGACGCCGAGCCCAACCGCAATGTCGTCGCCACCGCCGATAAGGAGAAGGTAAGTGTCGTCACAACGCGAATACTGAATTTTTGGGTTATTTTTTTTTGTAAAAAAAAAATTACTAAAAATATACAAGGGGCTGATTAGGATGAAAAGGTTAATGTATTAAATCTTTGATTTGTGGTCCTAAAGTAATGGAAATTCAAAGGTTACAAGAGGTAGGCTCAAAATTGGGCTTTCAAAACAAACATGAAAAAAAATCGTATCTGAAATGGTGATACTTTTACTCAATGGTTTTTTGGTAAATGGTCATCCATTAGTCTATCATCTCCTTAAGTTTGGCACGCTCTTTTTGGGACACCCTGTATAGTATGTTTACATTGCAGTGAAAGAGAGACCTGTAATGGTCTAAGATCCCACTGCTCAATTCTGCAGGTATCTGTTTTTTTTGATACAACTAATTTTAAATGAATGTTAAGGAAATATGTAATGGATTAGGGATAGATTGCATATAAAAAATTAGCCGCGAGTAAAAAAAAATTTTTTTTTTTATTCATTCGCTAGTATAATAGGCAACCATATGTTTTTTTAATGAAATTTGTGACATTAGAAAGATAATAAAGTCGCAAATTGAAAAAAAAAAAAAGGTGAGTGTAAACTGATATAACTGTTAACAGCTGGCAACCCTACGTTGCGGCTGACTGACAGCTGGCAACCTTATTATTTTCAATTTGTGACATCATTACCTTTCAAATGTCGTAAAATTCATTTAAGGCGACTACGAAGTGAAACGGCAAAATTTGATGTTTTTGGTTCACTTAGACCTGAAATACTTACATGTACTAAATCTACCTTTAAAAGTAAGCTTGTTTCTTGTAGAAGATGCTGGTCTTTTTAGAATTTCAAATAAATCAATTTACAATAAATAAACATAACTTTATAAAATGATCTGTCACAAAATATGTAGAATTTTCTGCTCCCAAAACGCGGTGAATATTACTAGAGAAAAAGTTATTCTTATATAAAAATATTTGCATTGTGATTCCGAAGATGCTCGCTTGCTTCATTTTGGAGCAGACTGTTTATTATTTATTTAATTAATGTTTAATAAAACCGCCTAATTAGTTTTACATAACACACAGAAATAAAAGTTTGATATTTTAAATTATCAGGCACTATGATGACTTATGTATAGACTGACAAACTTATCTGTTCCGGTGGCCAAAATTGGAACTACGTGAAATGTACTCTAAAACGATATTTTATGGAAGTACTAAACCGACCGTAGCGAACAGATAAGTTTGTCGGTCTATAAGGTGACAGTAATTGTTGCTTGTCAAATCCTAAATGCGGTCAAAGATTTTATTTAAAATATCGTTGCGTGCATTTATGTGATTTTAGAATGTTACATGGGAGGAAAACCCAAAAAATATTAAGTACCTAAGCGGTAAAGTAATAAACTCTAAAAAAATAAATATTGCAACCGAACCAAATAATGCACAGAGTAGTAATAGTATAGAGGTGGCAAATGACTATTCACCACGTGGTCCTCGCATAACAGAATACCATGAAGGTCTTTTACACAGCGGCGTTTGGTAGTGTCCTGTGTGGTTGGGCCCTAGAACTTGCTACATTCTAGGGTAAATAAACATCCGCCCCTCAGATGATTTCAGCTTATCATTTTGCGGTTGCAATTGGCGTTCCTGATCCGTAGTACACCTAGCAAGTTCACCTGGGTGGACTACGGGGGCACTTGTTCTGAGTTTCTGACCCATAGTACACCTCTTAGGTATTGCCTACCTCTAGCTACAGCTTTCTTAGCAGCTCTGTAAGAATCGCAGTCTAAAAGAGATTGGGACACTTTCCACTTTTGAAGAGTTCTTTCTTACCCCGAATCTCCACGGGTTCTAAGTCGTTCCACCAACAAGTCTCCTTGTCAAGCTTACGTCCACTCTTTTTGCCGCTTCGGTCATAGCAGCTTGAATCCTATCCTAGTGGCTCTGGACTGGTTCACTGTCTACTCCGGTGCACAGTGGGTCCTGTTTGGGCTTAACGCACGTCGCACAGATCCCTGACAAGTTGACAGTGTTGACCCGTGAGACTGGCCCCCGGTATGACCTTGAAATTGGCCAGTTTTCCCATGTGGTGACGTCTGATAAGATTAGTTATATAGCCATATCAAAGATAGTTTTATGTTTTCCAGCACTTTCAGCAATCATTAAATATATGAAAATAGCGAATCTTTGAACTTGTATAAGTTGGTTTCGACTTTGGAGCGATCCCATAACTTCCGTGCAATAATAACTATTGCTTGAAATGGCTAGTTCTAACGATATGTTCCATTATTTTTTGTTGGCCGGCACTTTGAAAAAAAGGCTAAAATGTATGGAGAGCCTGAATGATTTCCTTTTCAATGTAAAAAGTCCCATAAGGACTTACCTTACCTTAAAAAAATCAACACTCGAAAGAAAAATTAGCGGTACGCAAATAAGACCTAATATCGGTTAAAAACTCTAGCTGTTGCTATGACGTCGTAGCTAAAATATAATAATTTTATTATTCTATGCGACGATAATGTAAAATTTACAGAATTTATAATAAATGATTATATGATATATAGTACGATCGCGGTATTCGCGGTAAAATCCTGTGCAGTATTATTATATTATCGCAGTATTATACAGTAACACATTAAATGTTATAATTCAGTAAAAATTAAATTTATTTTTCATTCAAAGAATCCTGAAGAGTTTGTAACCTTGGCGGTCATGCTCGCTAAAATGTGCTTGGGGTGGTGGCGCTATGTGTCGGGTGGTTACATTCCCTCTAATATGGTTGAGTGAAACTACGGCTGGCACATACGTCATACTTGTGCAGGTGCCACCTTTGGGCACTGGTCTTCCAGGGCTCACGGATTTTTCTCGATTATAGTCTCAGTCTTATACTTTATACTGTATGGCTTGGTATTCTAAAACTAATCAGTAATTGTAACAAACAAATTGTAAACAAACATGGCGATGAAAAAGAGTAACTAGCGAGTTTCTTGCCGGTGACTTCTCGACTAGATGACAGCATTCCGAACCGGTGGTAGAAGCTATTACATCTATGTATATTTATCAGTGTATTGTATGTATCGAAATAATAATATAAAAATAAAAAAATAATAATAATAAAACCATATATTTGATCGATATAGCAATCCCCAATACACACAATGTCCAAACAACTATCTCCGAAAAAATATCTAAGTACCATGACTTGGCCATACAGCTCAAAATTCAGTGGCGAGCACAAACAGTTCACATTATCCCAATAGTTTTATCATCAACAGGAATAGTCCCACTTAGCCTAAAAAATAGTCTTGATATGCTCAATATACCCACTAAAATCACATATCTGCTGCAAAAAGCTACCATCCTAAATACATGCCGTATTACTCGCAAATTCCTAACAACCGGGTCCACGACAGTAAACACTATGACGCTTGACTGAGGTCCGCTTCATAGTGCGATACCCGCCGTTATAAACGGTTGGAGAAAGAGTTCATCTCTGAAAATAATAATAGTATTTATTTATTCTCTCACACAAACAAGCAATGTACAGACGTACGTCAGACGTAACACTTTGGACTTTGTACCGCTCTTATGTCGGGGGCATAAGCGCTATTATCGAACTGCAAGTGTATACCGTGATGTGCTGTTGACTGTACAATGAGAACAATTTAGTGAAATATATTATATATATGTATTTTTATGTAAACTACTTTTATACTTGAATATTTTAGTTTTTGACGATTCGTAAGTGCTTCTAAGAATGCCTATATGAATAAAGATATTTTTTGACTTTTGACTATCACGTTTACAAGCGCCGCTCGTAAGAAGTCACGATGCGCGTGCATGGTATATTTTTTCAAAAGTGATCACGCGGGAAAGTCCTCGATCTTACCTAGCACACCTACATACATCATACATAGTATAATTATCTTTGTATAAAAAATTAAATTGGAAAAGCAATAATGCCCTCTCTATTAATATTGTACTCTGTGTTACGCTTGTGCCCGTGACGTATGCAAAGGTACGTACATGACAATAGATGGCGCGCGACTTGCAGCAAAATGAGCAAATGTCAATGGCGTCGTATTGGGCCTTAAAAAAACATATATTAGCGAATTAAAAATATTTTTTTTTTACTTGCGGCTAATTTTTTATAGGCAACCTATCCCTAATTCATTGCATACTTCCTTATCATTCATTTAAAATAAGTTGCATCGAAAAAACAGATACCTGCAGAATCATGCAGTGGGATCTCACATACTATAAATGATTGTGCAGCAAGTATTTTAGTATTAAGCTGAGTATTTAAGATAGTTCAGATGTAGCAATCGTTGGTAATCTAATAAATAAAATGTATAAAAATAAAACACTATAAGCTAATCGTACGTTGTTTGTGTGTGGTCAGTCGTGGCTGCCGGCGATGAGCATCTTAGAGGTGGTGTCGCGCGAGGCGGGCAAGCGCCGCGTGCCGCCGCCCGTGCTGCGCGCGCCGCCCGCCGCCGCCGCCGCCGCTACTGCCGCCAAGTTAGTACCACCCTACTACTGAAACTCAGTTGCAGAAACGTCCATTAAAGTTAATGTGTATTTCATGACAACGAAAAGTGACAGCATTAGATTTAATGAAGCATTAACTTTAATGGAGCTTTCTGCAACAGGGTGTGTGAGTCTATCTACTCGGTACCTTCCTACATACATAGATAGAATAGCCCGACCAATAAAATAAAAATCCTCGCCATATTGCCGTCACCCGAAGAAGCTTCTATATACAAGGTGGGCCAAAAGAAGTCATCCGATGTTGTTTGGCTCTCATTTTTTTTCTAAATGAAAAACTTCGATTCTGTTTTTTGATTATGTTTATTTGAACCTTTAGAATTTTATTGGTCACATCAAGAAGATGATATCGATCAAATTGGCGCCGTCACATTTGATTGCCTTATAGGCTCGTTTTATGGCATTCTCATCACTTCGGCGAGAACTTCGGGCGACAGATTCTCGCACTCGTGTCGAATGTTGTCCTTGAGGGCTTCCAGGGTCTTGGGCTTGTTCACGTAAACACGAGACTTCAAAAAACCTCACAAAAAAAGTCAGAAACGGTTAAATCGAGCAATCTTGCAGGCCATTGCGAATCACCAAAACAAGAGATGAGGCGACCCGGGAACGCCACCTTCAGAATATCGGTTGTGGCTCGCGCAGTGTGTGCCGTTGCTTCGTCCTGTTGGAACCACATGTCCACCAGTCCTAATTCGTCCAATTGCGGCAGAAAAAACTCGGTTAACATGGCCCTATAGCGCGCACCGTCCACTGTTGTCGTTTCCGGTGAAAGCTCGACAACCTCAGCAAGAGCGGCGATATTCTCGGCAGGACGGGCGCTCCGGGGCCGGTCACTCCTGGCAACGTCTCGTGTGGTCCCATACTCTTTAAGGTTGGTGGCCAAACGGCGCAGTGTTTGCGCAGTCGGTGTCGGACGGCCGGGGAATCAGTGACGAAATTCGCGCTGCGCCAACACCACAGACGAATTGGTTACGCAAAAAAAAAGACACGATTATTCCGCGATCTTGGGGAGTGTATCGCTCCATGGCTTGTTCACTTATATTCTACATCTGTCTAGTCCACAAATGTCAAAACAGAATTGATATTGGCGGCCATTTACAAAAATAAGAGCATCTTCCAATGGGGTGATTTCTTTTGGCCCACCTTGTACTATTATATTATTTTATGCTTTTCAGATGATTTGTTAGTCAATTTAAGTGCACAAATCGTTACTCTTTCGCGAGACACGTTCGACTTTCATTTACATTTGACACTACACTTTTGGTGTCATCAACAACAGTAATAATGACACGATTGAAAATGCTTCAAAAGAGATGCTCAGACTAAGTTTATAAAAGCAATTTGTTGGTATTTATCGAAATAATTAACTGACAACACTGTATTTATTTTTTCTTCTGTAACTCACTATTTGAATGACATCAGTCTCTTGCAAGCACAAATTCGTTTCAAAAGGTTATGGGCCCATTATATTATTATTCTAAACAAGGTCCTATTTCTCAGGTCGTCAGGTTGGGCGACGCTAACATCGACCAACGCGTGGGCCGCGCGCAGCCAACCCAAGCCTGCGCCCGCGCCGCAGCCGGAGAAGATCGACTACTTCGACTGCCCCCCAGACAACTAAGCCAGTTAGTCCTCTCAGATTAAGAATTATAACTTACCGTGAATACCAAGCAAATTAATATATTCATCCTTGGATTCCTTACCACAAAATGGTAAGTTGAAGAGAGATGTACTATATTTTATCTTGTCTTAATACAAAAATTAGGGTAGGTATGGTATAAAAGTAACTATAACCCAACAAAATGTAATTCACTCGTGTAATTGAGCGTATCGATTGGTTCGTATAATGATTATTGTGACGAGTAAAACCCTACAAAAATTGAAGACGAGATAATATATTGTAAAACCGCGTGCTGAAGTCTCGATTCCGCCACTGACTCCCGAGTGAGACGGCATGCTCGGGCCTCTCGCTTGGAGGTTATCTTCCACAGGTCTTCTTGATGCTATGCGCACAGAGGATCACTGATGCACTCGATCTCTCATAATATTATAATTCTTAATCTAAGCTAGTCTCTACGAAGCAGCTTATAAACTACATTGAGACCGCACGTCTTCGAACTAAAAAGTGAAGATAAGAATGACGTGACCTTAATAGTTCCCGGTACCATACTAGAATTTAAAATAAAAGTCTTAAATTAAGGAATCTCTTGGTATTTTGCTAGAAAACATCTTTATTTATGGGCTTTAAAATTATTTTTGTATCAAATTTTCTCACTATGCTAAAAATCATGGCAACACTAATTTAATGTATAAAACATATTATTAGAAAAAGATAAAAGGGCAATACTAATAAATTCCAAGGTCAAATTATTCATCTTCCGTTTTACTTTTTTAGTTTGACGTGCAGCCTCTTGGTGGATTATAAGCTCCTTGGTCCCTACTGACCTCTATGATATCTTGTTTACAGGCTGACCGCTGGACGGTCAGTACTGGTCTTTTAGACCCCATGCAGAATTAGACTAAAAAACGAATTTGCCTCGTGAAAGAGGGGTTAAATTTGGTATAAAACTAGGCATCATGTTCTTGGATGAAACCTTAAAAAGCAACATGGTTCATGTCAATCGTTAATTAAGAGAAATGAAATATACGTTAATTTCTAAAAAAAAGACATGATCAAAAGTAGATCTCATCGTACAGAATGGAAAATTGTTATTTGTAAAAAAAATACTATGTGTAAACTGAAAGCCACGCAGATAAAGAGACAAAATTAAAAGCGCGGTAAGTCCATCGGTGAAAATCCACCCGGCCAGTTCGGGGCGCGTTACGCGGTGACCATAGTGATGTGTAAATCGAACTAAATATTCGTCTAACACAACTGGGGGCTTAGACAAAATGACATCGCTTCATAGCTGGTGAATTTCGCTATACTCCTTAAAACGTAACATGATTAGAATGACAGCTGTCAAAGTGTTATGGCTCTCTCGCTCGCTCTCAATAAACCTCTATCGATGTGTCTCACTCTACAAAGAAAATAAAATCTTAGAGATGAGACACATCGATAGAGGTTTATTGAGAGCGAGCGAGAGAGCCACAACACTTTGACAGCTGTCATTCTAATCATGTTACGTTTTAAGGAGTATAAGTCCAATTTGTATGGATTTGACAGATGCCATAGAAAAGTCACGTGTTGAAAGTATGGGATTTGACATTCGCTATCGCAAATTGAGCTATAACGAACGTCATAAATGCCGCTTGTCTAGGGGGGCTGATGTTATAGAGGTCAGGAGGGCGCCGGATCAAGGACAACGGAATAGATTAATCTCTCGCGAATGAATTGCGAAGGATGACTAGTTAATTACGCCACTCACATTGCAAGACTGGCAACTTTTTGATGATTTTTAAAATTGAAAAAATATACGAAAATATTATATTGTGTTAGTAGTTCTATGATATAACCTGTAATCATTGTAATAATTTGTCGTAAAGTCTCTCTGTGTTAGTCTTGCGACAGCACTTTCGCGCCATATTTACAATCAGCACAATTTTATTTTACTAAATACTCGTTAGGTTGTTTTGCAGACTAAAACTTTTTTTTTGACAGAGTATTGCTTTATTTTTGGTATAGATAAAGGAATAAATACGATATATTAGTCTATATTTTCATTCTTACCGTTTGACTGTATGTACTCATTAAATAGTTTAAACGAATAACAATAAAAATAAAAATCGTAAAAGAAAGCCATGAAAAAAATTAAGTTGTATGTTTTTACATAATATTTCATATCATAGAATTGAGACTGTCAGTGTTTTTGTTTGTAATGTAGAATGCATAATATTTATAACTTCAAGCGCGTTATCTCGGCTATGAAAGGATTTAAACTGTAGAAAAATATAATTTGTACGTTTATAAAATGGTTTTCCTTGGAATTCAATGTCTAATAGCCTAATAATCAATGTCGTATATGAATTTCGTGACATCAAATTTCGCTTTAAAGGCAAGTTTATGACACAAGAGAGACATCGCTTTAGAAAAATCACTAAATTTTTTCAATCCCAAATAGATTTATATTATTATTTCTGCAACTGGTTATGTACACAAGTCGCTTGTTCTATATAATTGCTAATAACAATTTGTCTGAATGAGATGATTTTGTTGATGTTAATATTTTTTATTAGTTATAATAAATTATTTTGTCTATAATATATTTATAACTCTTTGTCATCTTCTCATTTGTCTGATGTTCTAGCAATATGACATTTTGATACAAAAACATTGTGTATTAGACAGATCAATTAGTACGTTTGTCACAATATAACCAAAATTGACATTATTTACTCTTGTCAACCACTTTTAATGCAATAAAGGTATTCTATTCTATTCTAATAAAACGGATTGCTTAAGTCTGACCGCAATACTAGTCACCTCCTTTATCGCTCTATTTATTTGCCGTAAAATTAAACTCCAGATTTGATGTAATAGTTGAGAAGTCGGCTATTACACGAGATGTCGCGGGACGATCCCCGCCCAATGCATGCATACATTTTGCAAAATTTGAACCAGATAGTACATGAACACCTTTCACATCGTTCACAAAACGTTTACAGATTAAAAAAATATAACAGATAACGCTAAATTTATCAACGTTGATGTCAAAAATAGCAAATCTTCATACAAGTAAAGGAACACGCCCAAATTTACCTTTAAAATACAGATAAAAAATCTGGGGAAATTTGTCCCCAAGATTCTTTTAGCGGGTGTTTCTATGTATAATACGTACGTATTAACAAAAAAAGTGTATAAGTAATGTTTATCAGTTGCCTGGCAGGCAGCCTTAATACAAGCTATGCGTTGTTTGGGGTAAAGTAAACACTGTGTCCAGTGTGCATAATAAAAAATATTCTTGGACATTTAATCTCGTAGGTCTTGTCAAGTGGTTTTCAATCACCCCTTGTTGTTGGGGTGGCCTTACTTACCCGTCTCACCCCCCGCATACTGAAGAAGGTGACTAGCAGTTACGCGCAGACTGTATTATTCTTTCTTAATGTCAAATAAAGACATTCTAATACTAATTATTTATTGTAAAGTCGATGTTATTCAAAAATGATCTTCCTCCTTTTGTTTACTGGTCTGTGCATTGTAGTTTTCTTGTGTTTAGTGAATGTATCAAGCTTCAGAGCTCAGAATAGTTTATTCACATAATTATGACTGCGAGCTTCACGTGGTTTTGAATATCAAGAGGTCGCAAAAACTGCGATAACTTTTTCTTCTATTGTTTACAACTATAAAATGTCACAATAAATTGAAAGTTGTAATCATTTTCAATTTGTATAACGCATTAAAAATGGCAGTGATATTTATTAACTCTCAATCAAGAGTATTAACTCTATCTGTGGAAGCCTGTGTTTTATAATAAAATGTTAATACGATTCTGTACTGTAGTTTTCTAATTCATGGCTAACGGGGAAACTACAATTTTTTTTTTAATTTAAATACTAATTGACTGTCTAAGATTTCTTTTATTTTTGTAAATAAGGTATGAACTCGTCAAATCTAAAATATATTATATTGGGCCTAGCACATCTCTACATATTAAAGCGAATAAAAAGTATATTACGAGTGTGTAACGAATTAAGGGTATTCCTCTAAAAATTGCAACCAATCAACCATGTAAAAACATTTTTTTAAATTACTTCCAATAGCCATTGTAATAATGTTAATTCTTTATAAATTTGATTTCGTTTGTTATTTCATTGTAAGGCGATTAACCCACTGCACCGCGTTCGATCGCGGATCACGCCACTGCAAAGTAAAAATTTCGCGCGCGCACGCGTTGTCAGTGTGTTGTGCCGCGCGTGTTTTCTATACAAACTGAGGTACTTGCATACAATGATTAAATCTGTCGTCCCGCGTACTGCGGCCGGCGGAGCGCGGTGCAGTGGGATAATCGCCTAATTGAATTAAATAAATAGTTTACTTCCCTTAGTTCGTTACTTGTTAAAATAATATTCAAAATACGGGCTTATCTTTAAATTTCTTAACTGTCGTTTGTGCTATAAAATTTACACGATTTATATTAAGAAATTACCACCTACTACTCATATAGATAAATATAATTGTGTTCACAATGAAATAATGAGTGATATTATTTGATAGACTCGCTTTTTATAGACGCAATAGTTTATGAACCTGTCAAGATCGCTTTATAAATAATAACATTTTATCAAGGCGTGTTTGGCAGGATATTGTACAGTCAGCGTCAAAATGATCTGAGCGTTCAAAACCGCCAAAAATATCTGAACATTAAGACTAAAATCAACCTTACGTTAAGACGTAAAGGTGCATTTTCTATTGTTGTTTAATTTGTTGTTTAAGAACAAATGACAACAAACTATATTTACACCTAAAAGTATTGTGCTAAGAGTGATTTTTGTCAATATGTTTAGATATTTTCGATAGGTTTGAACGCTCACATCATTTTGGCGCTGACTGTATAACCAGACTTAATTTCGAAAGATTCCCGCAGTATGGTGTTGAACGTGGTATTTTTCTGTATCGTTAGTTTTGATTGTGTAAATAATTATTTTTTATATATCCGGCCTTCACATTGATGTGTTCATTTAATCAATTTTCATGAACTGAATAAATCAATTTGTAATTGGTCCCAATGTATGAAGTAGTTTATAAAATATCTATAAATTCCTGTGGCATGATTTATGTAATAGTTACGAATTTAATCAGAGGTGAAGGGGATGCGTTCTTATGAGATACTATCAACGTGAAAACATTAAAAAAATGAATAATGTAATCTTGAATCCGCTGTTGTTTAACGACAAGGTGTATTAAAGTGTTACGTATTTGTTACTATCGGTTTTTTATTTTATTTTAGCGACGAGCCATTTGGTGTTATAAAAAAATTAAAAAATCATTTATTTCAGGCATAACCCTTAAAGACATTAATACATTAACTTGGTGTTATGGTCGAGAAGTCGGCTATTACACCAGAGGTCGCGGGTTCGATCCCCGCACGGTACAAAGATTTGTGTACATGGACATGTCTGTTTGTATCGGTATGGGTGTTTCTATGTTTAATATGTATGTATTTACAAAAAAAGTAAAGTAATGTTTATCTGTCGTCTGGCACCCATTACAACACGCGTATGTTTAGTTTAGGGCTAGATGGCGCTGTATGAATAATGTCCAGAAATATTTATTGTTATTATTTATTTACAAACACCATTTTAGACCTCGGAAACGTTTATAATGGTTGACCTCATTTGGCAGCACGGAATCACTCATTATCCGTCACCTAATAGAGCAAGAGAAGAGTGACTTCGCCTTTCTCTCTTTAGAAAATCCAGTTTGATAAAAAGTAGAAGGTAACGATAACTGACAGATTACTTATCTCGAACTTATCTGACAGTGGAGGAACCAGCACTTAACGTTACTGTAAAGGTGCTCCCTCACCATGTGCTTTCGCGTGACAGGTAACATTAAAGGCTTAGAGCCATGCCACACTGGCGAATTGCAAACATTTCCAACGCGGAGCGGTTCCGCGGCGAATACGTTGCAGACACGCAACGACGTCGTCGCCGCCGTTTTCGCTACTCGACCGCTCCGCGTTGGAAACGCTTGCAATCCGTCAGTGTGGCAGGGCTGTAAAGCATTGCAGTGCGCACTCTGTAAAAATACGAAACGAGTATTGCATCGGCGAACGAGTAGGTTATACGCAAATGCGCCTCAGCGAGGTAGTATAATTGTAATGTAATGCTCAAAGTCGAACATATACAGTGTATAACTCTCTTGAAAGAAATATATACAGTGTATACCTCTCTTGAAGGTGCTCCCTTACCAGGAGTATTCACGTGTAGTGTAAAATTATGCTTGTTCACGTTGAACGCTTGGCGCGGTGGGTCGTGCGGGTGCTGTGCCCGCTACATAGCCCGCGCGCGCGTTTTGTACGTGAACACTTCGATACTACGCCATATTAAATGTTTGATATTTCGTGACCGCGCTCGCGAGTTAACGTAAACAAGCACGAAGGTGCTCTCTTACCGGGAGTTTACGTGTATAATATACACCTAAATGTTACACTACACGTGAATACATTATAGGTACTCCTAGTAAGGGAGCACCTTATAGGGAGTAAATCTAAATAAAATAATGACTGTGCTATAATTATTATTGTATTAACACAACGATAATTTTTACACACGCTTACAATCTTCGATGTCTTGCAGTATTCTGTCGATATATTCACCAATTTTCAGCATTGGGTTGATCACTTTAGCGTGACAGGGACACCCGCACGTACTACTTGCAGACAGAGATGGCCAAATACTACACGATGATTTCTCGCAGAGTTCATTCTTGCACAGTGGAAATTTAGCTACTCTGTGTGATGCATAATTTAACTTGTGTTTCTCTTTATTTCTTCCTTCCAAGGATCGGTTTGGTAAATTCCTCCAATATTGGTCTGAAACGTATTTATTGTGGGTCCGTGTATTGTTATTCCTTTGTCTAAATGTCTGTAAAAAAAAATTACAAGTTAACTCTGTTTTTTATGCATTAGCCCACGTAGTAGGAGCACTAAAAATTATCTGACTAGCGTATAAAAATTGTCAATTTTAAAAAAATATAACTTCTCTCATAGATACAAGTACCTACCTTTTTTGGAGCCGGTTTCTTAATTTTTTTCGTACATGACTTTTTCCTCTTGGTATTTTTATGACTAACGGTCTCAGCGTCCGACTCGTCGTCAGTAGCAAACTTTATTGGAGAAACGTAGGGCTGCAAAATATGACCTAAAATTTAATTTGGTAACTAGTATTATGAGCTACAATTTTTCTCGAAAGCAAAATTGTATTTTACAATCATCATCTTCATTTATTTTGTGTTGAAACAAATATTGATCGCGCTATCATCTTTAATAACCGGATTGTATTGAATAAGCTGTAGCATTCAGTGTAACAGTGTAAAACAAAATGGTGTGACTCATAGGGAACAAAGGGTCATAAATATACTTACACATTTTATTGACACCTCTTCTCAACACGTCACACGCAAGCACCGCAGTCAAGAACTGTGAGCTGTAGTCGTAGTAACAGTTACCTGCGGAATAAAATTATTATAGTCAACCAAGATTCTATGAAATCCACCCTAAAATGCCTATTAGGTACTCATTTAAAACCATAAGCGTTACACCCTTCTTAATTTGATTCTACATTCTGATTGTGCCCTACGGCTACATCAATCAAAATGTCTACCAACTTACCGTGATTCAGTTGAATGACTTGATATGCAAACGATACCAATTTAGACCAAATGTTATACAAGTTGACATCACTATCTCGGCTGATGCGCGCCGATACCGCCTTTAGACAGTCGTCGTCTCCAAAAGAATCCGTGCTGTCGACTTCCGATATCTTATCCTCACACAATTTCGTATACTTCTCTAAACATTGGAGGTTTTCTTTTACCGTTTCGAATTGCAGATTTATTTCCTCTGCGATGCTGTTCTTGACAAGCTTTATTTCATCCTTCAGGTCTTCGGTAAAGTTTTCATTCGACTTGTATTTCTGGACGACGCTGTTCACGCTCTCGGTGAGGCTACGGTCGTCTTTGATGCTATCTAAGCTTTTGAAATCGTCAAGATAGCGCTTTCCTGTCTGCGAGTCGTCTTGACTGTCGTCTTCCGTATCTGTGTCCCGGTCAGCCCCGCGAGTAGTTAGCTCTTCTTCTTCTTGCAACTCACAAAAACTCTCGAAGAAGTCGTCGGTGCTAACGCTCAAAGTCGTGTTGTTTCTTTCACTTGAGGTCTTGTCGATACAGGACTCGCTGTGGCACAGGCCGAACTGATCGTATAGCTTCCTTCTGGCACGTCTCTCGCTCAGTTCCTGACGTAAGATCCTATCCTGATAGGATCTATCTTTCAGTTTCTGAGCGGCATCTAACTGATTTCTTTCAAGTGATTTAAACTGCTCATACAGATACCAAGACCGAACACGATTAGATTTTTTTTCTTTCGTTTTTATATCTGTAGGAAACAATATTTTAACTTTAATAGTATTTAGACACTAAGGGTGCCATCAGACGGACTGCACCGCAGCGACTGCGCGCAGTCGATATATTCAACTGCATGCAGTTGCTATATACAACTGCTTACAGTCATGATATCAACTGCACGCAGTCGGCTGCAGCCGACTGATGGCACCCTGAACATTAAAATAAAAAAATTAGTAAACGTCGTGGATCATGCATGATGGTAGAAACAAGTACTTTTAGGAAATTAAACAGAAATAATACGTACCAATGGAATCCAAGAAATCCATCCAATTGACTTTGCTGCGGTTAACGAATTGTTTATTGTTTTTGTCCACATAGAATTAGAATTCACATAGTTGAAAAAAATGTTTGCATAAATTTTCTACGTGTATTTGGTGACTTTTATAAAATATTTTTTGCATTGCACAAAGAAGCAAGCATGACAACCTTACCTGCCAGATATAAAAGAAGAAAAAGTATGCACGCAACCTAATTATTTCTATCCCGTTTCAGTGGGAAGAATAAAACCGCATAGAAAAATTTATAAACCGTCTGGCCCACAGTCTGGTCTGGCCCTACCAATTCTGCCGCCACTGGAGCATATAGAACTTTTTAGTGCCGTCTAATTTATCATCGCCCCCTATAATAATATATAATATTAAGTAAAACGGAAAGACGAAACTTATATAATTACGTTACCTTACCATCTTTTTATGGAGTACTTGTGGAGTACTAAGAAAACATCCATTAAGTATAGCAATTTACAATTTTTTTTTATAATTCCTTATTGCACACAGGTATCCCTGTTGCTGCATTATCTCACTTCTTCAGTTTACCTACTTTAGTATGGTTTCTTTTCATTAACCCATCAGATCAAAACAAAAAGGAAATAAAAGAATATCTTTGAACTGTATAATATATTGACGACGTTTAAAGGTACAATAAACACAGATGGACATTGAACAAAACAAAACAAAAACTAGCCTAATCCTTCAAAGAAACTAAATGAACGACCGACCTAGCTCACGACTACGAAGACTACAATAAACAAACAATATAACGTGCCCAATGACGTTCAATATAACGTGCCCTACTTTTATTAATATCAAAATAATATCTTTAAATGAATATTGCAAGTAAATATGGAATCTACTAAAATTACAAGCCAAAGTTTTAAAATGTTTTCACAACATGATTGCTCTTAGATAACGACTGATCAACAAATGTTTTGCCTAAAACCCAAAACCCTGACAACAAAATCAAAAAGATTTCGAGTAATCGAAAATTAAATAGCTCGAACGACTTTGTGTATTGTTATTTGCTTTGCAAAACTTGAAACGCTTTAACTGAGCAAGCGAAATAAAATCTTTGAAAGTAATTTACCTTTAAACCTTCATTATTTCTAAAATATCAGGAAGTTTATCCATGAGCAGAACGATAAAACATTTATAACCGCGAATAAATAAAATGCGACCGTAGAGTGCTAATGTTGACCGACGTGCTTAAAAGTTTTTTCTTCCTCCAAGTATTAGTAGGTAACTGAGATCCTGGTGCCAGGGCTGAGTCAAACAAGGCAACTAATAGTCAATAGAAGAAGATGGCGCCTCCTGCTGGTTGTCTGCTGTAGCCAGGGTTGGTCTGCGAGGAGTGGACGCCCGAGTTCATCAGCTTCACGCTAAACGGCGACTTGCGCTCCGTGATACCGCCGCGCTTCATTGGATGACCCTAGGCACAAAAGATATAACGGATAAGTACCGACTTAAGTAAGTTTAAAGACAAAACTATCTATCTAATCTATAATCTAATTAACGATTACGACTATAATTGACGATTCATAAGTGCATCTGAGGCACAGAATATACTAAAGTATCTGAGGCCTAAATGAATAAAGATTAGGTATTTTGATTTTGAATCAAACGGAGCCAGCCTACACTTAATTAAAGGCTCGAAGATCAAAAGAAAGAACCTACTCGTACATTGCGGTAGCACATTACGCGAAGATTCCTGGATAATTAATTTAAGTTTCCATCAATGGAAAGACTGCAGCTTACCATAAGACAAGTACGAGTATCATAAGTAGGTACAACGTAATTAAACTATTATTTCAAACTCCAGCAGCAGATATATTAAAATTATTTTTTGTGTCTTATAACACGATGTGAAACATTTTCATAATTATGTTAACCTTTGATGTTTAAATAATATGCCATAAGCCGTAAGTATAGGTACTTAATGGACGGTCAACGGCACATCACGGTAAACACTTGCAGTTCGAATAGCACATAAGCCCCCGACATAAGAGCGGTACAAAGTCCAAAGTGTATAGTCTGACGTGCTTTTGACTGGACATAGGTAATATTTTAACAAACACTACCAATTGGGTACTTATCTTAAATAGATTTAAGTAATTCTCGCAAACGAGGCGTGGTATTTTTAGGTCATTAAAATTCCACCGATCAAGTGCTTTATTTGGCTTTATATTATGCAGGTAAACTAAGTATTTTTTCCATAGATAATGTAACACTTATGAGCTTTATGTTTGAAATGAATATATTTTCTAATTAGGCAGTATTTAATTATGTGCTGTGTATTAAGTAAGAAGTTAAGTACCTATTAAGTAGACGGCAAAGGAGAATAGATCGATGATCTCTTGGATCCTTTTTAGGGTCCGACTGCTAGGCAGCTTATTGAGATAAGCTTCCTCGGGAAACGGTTTATCTGCTATTAGAAGCCTAGAACGGGGTGGGTGGTGCCCTGGTATGGGCATGTAATGAGGAGGGAAGACACACACGTCACCAAAAGGGTGATGAATATGAATGTGGACGGATATGTATGCAGAGGAAGGCCGAAAAAGAGATGGATGGATTGCGTAAAGTATGATATGGAAATGAAAGATGTGAATGTGGAATTGACGGCTGATAGGAATGTGTGGAAGGGGAAAACATGTTGCGCCGACCCTACTTAGCGTGGGATAAGGGCAGGAAAATGATGATGATGATGAGAAGCCTAGAACAAGAAATACTCTCCCAACTTACCAGTGGTATCATTTTAGATGGGTACTTGTCGTAAGCATTTCTAAGGCGCCGCCATGTTTTGCACCCTATAGTTTCGGGCTGGATGTACAAATCCTCCTTGTCAGCGAACTTCTCCGTAGAGTGGTTGTATGTGGCCGCGAGCACCAGGTCCAGACTGTCGTCTGGCAAGCTAGATAATACGATAAAGTGTTTAAATATTAAGGATTACCAGCAAAAATATACTAGGGATTTTTGTTAAATTAAGTAATCTTAGATAGGTAGTTCATATGCTTTATAAACGTGTGGTACAGCCTACATCATTTAAACATCTCCTGCGAAACCACAGGCAAGTGTTAGCTGTTTTGATTACTCCAAGAAGAGTACGCCCAACAAACATTTGATAGGTCGCCACAACGTGCCGATTTTAACTTTTGGTTCTGTAAGGTGTAGCGATTACGTCCCTATGACGTTATAACGACCGAGAATAGGCCCATTTTATACGACTCAGTATCGTAATAGAGTCACCTAGTAGTCGTAAGAGTCGCATAGATGTAGTGTAGTGGTCGTATAGAGGTCGTGAATAGTCGTGATACCCACTTTTTGTCGAGTTATGATGTTTATTACCGCTACTTTACCGCATTTTATCGAGTAACCAGTGTTCATCACGATTTTTACATGGGGTTTTGAAGTAAAGTGATTGCATTATCATAGTGGTAATACCGGCGGACATTAATCCATCTAGCCCCGGAAAACCAGACCCAATAGAAAATCTATTGTTTACGTGACACCCGGCTTTCGGTCGGGTGTTTAAGAGTTAAAAGAATATCTGTGTGTTTTTGACATTGAATAAGTTACAGCCATTTTATTTTCATCTTAAAAACTTATGTTCAAGAGCATTAATCTGTTGGGAAATTAATGTTATCGAGTAATATGTGCTAGTTTTCTCAATATTATTAACGCGCCTGTGATTTTATTCAAATTAAGGAATATTTTTACCTTTTATTTAAACGAACGTGATAATAGTTACCTTTATACGACTTAGGGTTTAGTACACAACCGTATTACGACATCTTAACGACTTTTCATTCCACAGGCTAATTTTTTATCTGTACTTAACAGCCATATTTAGGAAATTAGGGTTCAACGATGAAGGTCTTTTAATATGAAATTTACTCCTAGAAATCTATAAATTATGTAAAATGGGTTGGTATATTTGAAAAAGTGATTGTTATAGCCTACTATTGTTAGTTTTAAGGCATGATCCAAACGAATCTTCCTAATATTTTAAATGATTACTCGTGATTTTATAATGAATAAAACCAACCACTGTAATTTTTGTTTTTTATTTACACCTTTTACTTCAGAGTATGAATAAGTGGTACAAAATGAATATTTGAACCATATATAAATATCAAAAATGACGACTTAATTGGCATATTAGAATCTGAACTATCAAGACATAATTTATCAAACATTTCATCTACTTCTTCTTCTTCTTCTGTTATAGAATCACTAGATCTACTTTCTGCTCTCCTAGCAACTTCATACTGTTTAGACTCAACTCAATTTTCTTGAGTTCAAAATTAAATTTTGTGCGGAACCAACTCCAGCTTGATTAAGGTTGACTTGTCGTATATTCAAAAATAAGAATGCCTGTCTGTGGTTGTAATGTTACTAAATTTTTGTACACTAATAAGACATCCAGTCGTTAAAAAGTTGTATAAAAGTGTTCAAATTGACTAAAAAGTCATAAAAGAGGGATATTTATCACGCTTAAACGATTGTCACGTAAAGGTATTTTTTTTTTATAATGGACTCCATCCCGCGCCTTTTCGCGGCGCGGTGATTCTGCCAATGTCAAGTGGATGAGGGAGATTCTCCTTGCGTTAAAACATTGGTGTTAAGATGTTTTAACGATTCATGGAAACACTGGAGGATACTCTCAAGGTCACGGGGGAATGGACGCCATTGCGGTAAGAGCGTCTCATCTACCGATGAGACACACTACACGCAATACCCGTCCATTCAGTCAATTTGTTTCAATTTTCTTATTTATGACACTTCGTTACACTTTACTGAATGAAAAACACCACTTTTCAACACCAAACTGCACTAGATCACAAATAAAAAGATTTAAAACTAAAAGACGCGTGGACCCATCGCCTACCCTCCAGTGAATCCCACGTAAAGGTAGTTCTCGCGACTGTATTACGATTAATGTCGATGTCAAAGTTGCATAGACGTTACTAACGCGACAGCACTGGTTATACTACTTAAAGTTGTGTAGCAGTCATATAAAACAGTCGTATAGAAGTTTACACGATGTTTTTATATGACTACAAGTAGTATAAAGATAAGAGGCACTAAGTCGTATTTCATGCGAAAATTACTTCAATACGATGTTTATACCATTTTCAGTCGCGTAATTTTTACTTAAACGACTGACCTAATAAACAGTTTTTTATTATTATTATTATTGTATCTCTCCTATGGGATATCACGGCACATAGGCCGGTCCTTTTGGAAGGCGTACGTGGGGATACAGATCCAACACGCAGAGGCCCCTTTGAGACACAATTATCTAAAGTGGGATACGTACACCTAGCGGGTACTGTCTCTGACTTGTATCATGGGAAAGATACAGCCAAAGACAGCACCGGCTAAGTGCAGGGACTATTGCAGAGAGAAGGGAAACTAATGCGGGTCTATGGTGAGGTAGTTGTTGGACTGGTTGCCGGGATATTGATGAGACAGCGGGACGCCTGCCATATCAAATGTCTCATCTTGATAATCATGGCAGACGGTGACTCGCCTCCCACTAGATGGGCCCCCGAAAACAGCCACCACTCAGCGCGGCCACTAGGGTCGCGGGCAGCACGGGCGCAACACCGGCGTGGTCGGCTAAGGATGCGGAGAGGTGTGCACCGGTTTCTGGATCGCGGTAATCCGGTCAGCCGTTCCCCGTTATTACGCAGATTGAGCACTTCCACCCTTTCGAGCATATAGCTCTTGCACTCCACTCTGGACAGCCAACTAAGGCAAGCCAGAGATGGGGGATAAGATGGTAAGTTCCCCCGGGAGGTCTCGGGTCCGTGGTGTCGCCACACACCAACAGCTCGCCACAAGCTGCCCTGCGGAGACTAACTGCACTGGTAAACCAGTGGGCGATGGGGTCGTCACATCCCTACGCACTTATTATTATTATTATTAAAATGTTTGTTGGGACGCCTCACTATAATTATATGGGAGGGCAGTTCGTGGTATTGCCCAACCGAGAACAGTAGCACTATTATAAGTGGATATGATCTTCCGCAAAAAGCTAAAGATCGAGTAAAATACTTACAAAAAAGGATGAAAAAAACTCATTTTCCTGACACTAGCTAAAGTGTGATGGGAGAAAAGCCTCGACCCAGCTGGGACTCCGTGCTTTTCTTTAGTGGAGAGGACTATCTCCTTCGTCAGCTCTCCTTCCTTCCGAAGGTCCGGTAAGAGTCTTTTGTTCCGAACTAGTTTAACTCCTTTTGTATCAATCATGTTGACTCTAATGATTTATCTAGTTAATTTAATGGAAACGCAAATTTATTTGAACCAAAACACGCCCTAAACACTGATAATAATTGACAAATTTAGATCTACATGCATGGCATATTTGAATTACAAAACAAAATGTTTGCCATAGCAACGATTGTCGTCACTGCAAAGCATAGTGTAAACTAGTAGGTATTATTTTTTTGTTGCAATGTTATAAACAGTCTTATTAATTAGGTACCTACTAGCCTTCCGCCCGCGGTTTCACCCGCGCGTATTTTCTTTTTTCAAATATCCCCCCGGCCCCCACATTTCCGGGATCAGGGGCCTTACCATGAGCATTTAAGAAAACCATCCAATCGCAGTGCAGTTTTCGAGCAGGGCAGAATCAGGCCTGCTTAAAATCATACTATGACCCCTTAAAAAGTGAACGACTATTGCACTGTTTGACATGAAGGTGAACGGTTTCTTTTGTCTCTGGTCTTTTTACCGTTCAATCGAATTCGTTCGAAAATCCATTGAAGATTTTATTTTCGTTTTACCGGTTTTTAAATTATGTTTTATAATACGAATGCTCAAGTAAAACCGCGTTTTTATGGGTTTAGATTACTTTATCAGTATAATTTTCTTGATTTACAGTAGTTTTCAATAAGTGAAGCAATAACTATGAAAGAGCCGTGCGTGCCGATTATTCCTTTTAACCTACTTAAATTTTTAAACGTTTCTGACACCAAAATAATACAAATGTCAAGTGTCAAATGCATTTTATTCTGTAATTCTGAAAAAGGCAAAAAAATTAACTTTTTCCGTGATTTAATACGATTTGGTCATTGAAATCCATGTTCTTCATTGAGTATAACACAGTGATTATATACATTGATTGAGAACATGGTTATCAATTTGAGAATACTACGATTTTTTGTTGAATTCTTTGACGAACCACTTTAGATGTTATCTTTCATTATCATTTATCCCCATTGAACACTTCCATGTTCGTTTATACTTTCGAACTTTGACTGAAATATTCTAAGGATAATTTCTGGAGCATCCGAAGATTATGTGGAATGCAGCAGCACAAAGGCTCAACTCTTCAGTTAATATTGTTAATTATTAAGACTAAGTACATGAATGATATAATATCCCCCCCTTCCCCCCCATTTCTGGGATCAAAAGTACTCTACGTTCACCAGAGGGGATAGTGTAGCTTTCCAACTGTGAAAGAATTATTCAAATCGGCTCAGTAGTTTCAGAGCCTATTCAATACAAACAAACAAACAATCAAATCTTTCCTCTTTATAATATTAGTATAGATATCATGAAGTGATTGTAATATAATTTGTTATTATAATTCCAGTGCTGGGTAGACCTGAAGGCCAAGATTGAACAAAATAATAATCATCAATGATGCTTATAGAAGGACCTTGTGTTGATGAGCTTACGGAAATGATATGTAAACAAGTAACAATGTAATTTATTTATTTATAAAAACTTTATTGACCACACAAATTGGCTACAAAAGGCGGACTTAACACTAAAAGCATTCTCTACCAGTCAAGCTTTAGGAAAAACAAAATGCTTGAATGCGGCAAAGAGCAAACTAATTAATAAGTAATTATCTTCTGTCTGCACTTATATTTGCTTCTATCATACTATAGTATGTGACAAACTTAAAATCATTCATGTTTTTATTACAGAGTTCTACTTAATCAAGAACATTTGACAGAAGCACATTCAGTACCTAACTGCCAACAATGGCACAGGTTACTTCAGCACCTATTGAGCCATTGCCACCTTCTGCCTACAGCTTCGTGAGTGTCTGGTTCAGCATCCCAAGTTGGTGACATCACCCTTTTGCAGAGTAGATATCCAGAATAACCAAAAATAAAATATTATTTAAGTTTCAGTTTGTACTGTGTGTGCCTGTGTTCTTGTTAGATACAGTTGAAGTAAGGATACTTCCCTTGTTGTCTACTGTTTTTAATCTTTCAAGCCCCGGATTACCAGACACAATAGAAAATCTATTGTTACGCGGCACCCGAGTGCCGGTTCGGGATTGAGTGGTTAAGGTGTTTTGTAAGTCTATTAAATTAATGTAATTATGCTAATCTTATTATTTATAAGCCCGTTGTGTTCTTTTGTTTAAGTTTATTAAAAAATGTACTTAATTATAAAATTATTTTGAAAAAGTATAATGGTTTTGATTTTTATAAATAAAGATAAAAAATAATATAATTCATGCACGCAAATGTTTGTACCCTGTGGGGATTGAACCCGCCCTCTGGTGTAATAGCCGACTTCTCGACCAATTACATCAAATAGCTCGTCACTTAGTAGGTTTAGGATGAAAATACAATAATAAATATTACCTAAAAACCATAAAGCCTTATTAGTGCTCAGCTTTCCAAGTGTGGGCAAAAAGCATGGTTTGACCAAATGAAAGAATCTTGATTAGCACTGGGATTGCTTGCATCTACACTTCTAATTTTTGCATATTAGCTTCTTAGCATTGCAAATCTGGAAATATAATGTTTAGATTATTATTATTTTACCACAAGTTGTAATGATCGAAGTTCTAAATACTAAAATCACAGTTCACTTCTTATTTGCTTACCAACTGGACATTCAGGCTTTGTAAACAAATTAAATAGACATAAACAAATTAAATAGACATGCTTGTATTATAAACATTCCATTTCGAACGGGTCACTTATTTTGCGAAGGCGACGTAGCTTATTTCTCCCATCTTATTGGAATTCTGTTTCCAAATACTTAAAGAATTCGTCACACTTCTACAAAAATAGGTGTAAATGTTTTAAAATAGGTTACTTTTTATTTAAACGCTAATTTTACTTTCAATAATCCACTTCTTATCAAAAGATACTTACGTTTGACAAAAATACTGACTCCTAACCGGGGCACAAGAGACTCATGAACATAAGCACGAAAAGGTACGGAACAAAATTCGACGACAAAATATGAGATTCACTCACACAATCACAAAACAATTCTGTTAAAGCTACTCCAGAGTAGCTTTTTAAGGATCGGTTTATTTGACGTTTCGGACGTTCAAAAGACGCTTTGCTTGACATTTAAAGCCGCTCATGGTACGAAACGTCCATACAAAAAAAAAGGTGAACGGTTGTCAAAACGTCAAAGTAAATTGCCCTGCGACTGACCTGCCACAGGCCTGCTTTAAGGTTGTCATGGTACAATAAAGCAGAGCAGTTCAATTTAAGTCCTGCTTAGAGATGGGCATACACCCGGTATTTACCCATTCTGGGGGTAAATACCCGGTATATACCCGGTAAATACCCCAATCGGGTAAATATGCGGGTTTTTTCATTTTATGGAATGAATTTGTTTAATCAAAAAATAAAAACAGTTTTAAAGTATTTTTTAATGGTAGTCCGTTACGTTTAGCAACTCTGGTAAGCTTATAGGACGTAACTCTTATGAGAAACGTTATTATCTTATATTACTTTGATAGAACACATTATTTAGAATTTATTGGTCACAAATGGAGTAGCGCGTGACAATTTTTCAAATAACCTACAATCTTCGCGACAAGAATACACACTTTTCTTTTGTTTATTTACCTGAGGAATCGCGGAGACGATAGCAAGCGGACGGACGCGCGTATTAGTTCATTAGTCCCCTCCCGCGCCGCGTACTCATGTCTCGCTCGCACTCCCTAGAATAGGCCGCTTGCTCGCTATTCCTAAGTCTTGTTGTTTGGGCTGGACGTTGATTGTCAGTCAAACAGTCAGTTTCCGTTATTTAATATAGATAGATAGATATAACTATTCCAAGATTTTTTGGATTACGTGGATGGTGATTTTGTAATAAATTAATCGGCATCTTCCTTTTTGATCATTACTAAGTAGTTATATTCCCCAGCTGGGTTTGAAACCCAGCACCGCCCGGAGACGTATCCGTTATGAGAAACATCGGATCTCTTTACCTTTGTAATCAAATTCACCAGGAACCCTAAAAATTTCTGCCTTTTACAAGAAAAGTATAAAAAATGGAAAAACCCTGCATTTGGGTAAATACCCGGTATTTACCCATTTCGGGTAAATACCGGGTGCAGGTAAATACCCGGTGTTTACCCGCGCCCATCTCTAGTCCTGCTATAAGAGCTCATAGTAAGGCCCCAGAAGTACCCTACTTATGTATATACATCGTTATCGCGCGGGCAGTTTGGGGGCGACGCATAGATGACCGAAGGGCTGTCACACGTATATAACGAGTATTAGAATATTTGCATGTTTTTTTATTCTTTAAATTAAAGCCTTTCATGTTATGTATATTCCTTATGAGCATAAATACCTTATGAGGATAAATAGAATATTATTTCTATTTTGATATTGTATTCAAAATTGGGACAAAGTAGTGTAGAAGCGTTGTTTAAGTTAGCAACACTTTCTCTGAGGGTTGATTCAGTCCAGTAAGTCAGAAATTGACATCATACAGCTATAAATTAGTAATTAGGATAAAAATAACATTTTCATAAAATTGGTTAAGTTATCGAAACCGAAAAAAATCGTAAGGTAACATTGTTGTGTCAGTGGTCGATTTAGGATTACAAATAGATTCAATGCATTATATCGATTTAATAATCGATATTTTTATTGGTCAAATATAATTTTAAAAAAAGATCCATGCGTGGCAACCCTATTCATCAGTATCCACGCGTTGCCCCGAAACTGCCCGCGCGATAACGATGTATACTTATGTAATATTGTAGCTATCCAACAGTGAAAGTATTAATCAAATCGGTTCAGTAGTTTCGGAGCCCATTCAATTCAAACAAACAAACATACAAACAAACAAACAATCAAATCTTTTTATAATATTATTTATAGGTAGGTATAAGTTCTCAATGCAGGTATTACAACTTGAATCATACAGAAGTATGCCACCTATGTACACCTCACGGCCGGCGGCCGGAGTTACTGGGAGTTACTGGTGGGGCTCGCTTCCACACAGGCAAATATCCACTTTATCCATGTACCTACCCATGGTCTGGATGCATGGATGATTAGAGTTGCCCATCGATAGTCCACTATCGCTGAACTATCGATAGTCTATCGATAGTTGACGTCATATCAATAGTATCGATAGCCCAAATCCAGGCAATACTATCGATAGTATCGATACTATCTAGCAACAATACTATCGATAGTATCGTAAGTTTTTTAACTATCGATCAACAATACTATCGATAGTATCGATAGTATTGCTTACCCGCGATAGTATTGCCTGGATTGGGCTATCGATAGTATCGATACTATCGATAGCACTATCGATATTGTTACTATTTTTCAAGGTCAACTATCGATAGCGAAACTATCGATAGTTGGGCAACTCTATGGATGATTCACAAAACCTCAGAACACAAAACAATCGCTATAAAAATCAAACTTCAGGTTTAAAAAGTAAATTCTACTATGAACGTGGGTTCTTTTCAATAGTAATCGTGTATAGACCGACCAACTTATCTGTTCCGGTGGCGGCGTCGCTACTGTCTATTTAGAACTGTCATTAAATATCGTTTTTGCATTGCATTTCACGTAGTTCTAATTTTCGCCACCGGAACAGATAAATTTGTCGGTCTATAAATTGAAGTAACCTACCAACGAATTAATATCGTTGTAACCTACTTATGCTCCCAATTCCCAAATATTTTCTATAGTATGTATGATAGGTATAATTATTTTTTATTTAAATAAAAAAATTAAAAAGCTTAACTTTATTCTACCAAGACGTGCTACCAATTGAGAGTGGTAACACCGAAAGGATAAACGACCGACGCCATCGTGTTTCCTTTTCCGGTAGCCATATTTCTTTGAGCGCTTGTGACTTGCGTTGCTCTGTCCTGTGCGTGTGACGCCATTTCACAAATTAATTTCATTCTTGTTGATAGTGCTTTGAAGTGTTTTGTATTTGTCAAAGTAATACATATTAATTCCCAAAATGAGTTACGGGAGGCCGCCGCCGCGTATCGACGGCATGGTGTCGCTAAAGGTTGATAATCTTACATACCGCACAACGCCTGAAGATTTGCGTCGTGTATTCGAAAGATGTGGTGAAGTTGGTGATATTTACATACCCAGAGACCGATACACACGAGAGAGCAGAGGATTTGCGTTTGTAAGGTACAGTGTTCAGATATTCATCATAAACAATTGGTAATTCTGTAGGAAGGTACCGGTGGAAAATACCACGCTTCCGTAACCTTCAATACTAACGGCATTTAATGGCATTTTAGATTTTACGACCGACGTGATGCTGAAGAAGCATTAGATTCCCTAGATGGACGCATGTTGGATGGCAGGGAGCTCAGGGTTCAAATGGCCAGATACGGTCGGCCATCGTCCCCATACAGAAGCAGATACGACCGTCGCCGAAGGTAATATATTTTGTTTCTTACTTTCAATTTGTAAGATTCTCGATACTGTTAAAAATACCATTATTAACATTGGTTAATAATATTCTTTTTCTCAATTTCAGCAGCTGAATATTGCAGCTAATTTTACATTTACTTTGGGATGTTAATGATTAATAGTACCTACATTTTATTTACCTTTAATTTTATCAGTATAATTTTGCTATAAGAGACAGCTTCCCAAGTGTGTTTGTGGATCGGGTTGCTGGAAATCAATACCTACTAAAATAAACTATCTTGTGTTTATTTAATAATTTATTGGGTCTAATATTAATCTGGCTAAAATATTCAAAATTTTAGGCATTACATTGAATTGTACTCATGATAAATCTACAGCTAACATTTAACCGTTGGATCTGGCAAACCTATCTGCGGAACATAATTGACATAGACATGGTGGTGTTTCTTTTAGCAATTCCCGTTCACGGTCTCGTTCACGTCGTCGCTCCAGGTCCCGTTCCCGCTCGCGCAGGCGCTCGTACACACGCAGCCGCTCGCGCTCGCGCTCCCGCTCCCGCTCGGACTCCAAGAGCTCGCGCGGGCGCTCCCGCAGCCGCAGCCGCTCGCGCTCTCGCTCCCGACACTGAAGTGCTGAGTAAGTTGTTACAAATCAGTGTTCTCACTACCACTACTTAATACTACCATTGTTTTACAGATGATCACAGATTATCACAGGATAATAATGCATTTCTAAATCATTTCCTAAACTTTGTATGTAACAAACACTTGGGTACTGGCAAACTTCTTGAATATTGGGTGGGGATTGTGCAGAACACGAATTTTGCCACGATTGCGCGCTATTGGTTAGAAGGAAACCTCTGACCAATAGCGCGCGCGGACGTTCGGGAGAAGCGCGCGCGCTATTGGTCACGCGCAAGTGCACATGCGCGAACTTTACCCTTCTCCGTCGACCGATGTTCAACAATTTTGCCGATACCAATAACATACTTAAAATAACACAGTAACACATAGCTACACACTTAAAATGTACACTACTATACAAATGAAATATGTATGTTTTTTATAATCACAGCAGGTAGACACTACAAGCCATGTCATAAAACTGTTTAAGTCAAGCCTTGCTTACTAGTTATAACAACTAATTAGTTATTTTCTGCACAAATATTTTTTAAATCCAAGTTTTAAATGAAAGGTTATGCTAGTATCCATATAAGTGGGAATATTCTTGTTACAGGTTAAGAGTACCTCTGATGAGAGCTGAAGTGCTGTACTGCAAGACTGCAGCCTTTGGCCAAGGTACTAAAACTCTACACTTATTTAATAGCCATCCAAGACCTAACTATGCACTCATAGTGGCAAAATTTGATGTAACAAATTATACCTTAAGTTCTTAATTTAGGTTTACTGTAATTTAAGATAATCTTTTTTTTTACTGCAAAAAAATCTTGTATTTATTCGTGGTTGTCAGTGTTCTTCAGTTGCAGACAAATTAAGCTGTCATTTTAACTTCTGATTGGGAATTTAAAGTACATTCTATTGATATTCTGTTAGTTTGATAAAATACTCAATGTTGCTGTCTAAATAACTGGAAATTCCTCTAAAAAGTTTAGATTAAAATATATGAATTTAGGAATGTGTCCATTGTATACTACTTTCTAATGCTTATTTTATGAATATTTAAGCATATGACCTTAATGGTCCATAGATGTCATTTCAGGTGTATTGTACAAAAAGCAAGAAGATCATGTACTCACTCAGGGACAATTGGGCTAAATTGGGCAATCATTTTTAGACCCCATAATGTGGTGCGGTAACTAATTCATTCAAATCTAAACCAGATTAGAGTCATTTATTTTTTGTTAAATTAATGTGACACAATTTTGTAATAAGTAATAACACATTAGCAAAGCACCATGCCATTTAGTCATATTCAGTTTCATATTACTAATTTTAATCTATTTTATTGTTCTCCATTTACATTATCACTAAGTATCTAAATGGCCTGTTGCTGTTCCATCCATATAAACCTTATTGTCACCACAGGTTTTTACTATAAATATTGCAACAATGATTACAAGTGTAATATTAATTGTAATGTTGGTATGCTCAGGGCGTGGAGTACGCGGGGAGCGAGAGGCGGTTTGCGGGGAGGGGGGGGTTTGCTGATTGCTGACAACTGCTGTTGTGCTGTTGTTGCTGTTCATAAGTTATGAGTAAACTTTTATACTTATTGACAAACCGAGACACGCATAGTTTAGGTTCTTTAAAAGGAGAATTATTCATTCAGATTTAATTTTAATGATATTCAAATGTAAACGCGCTAATATTAAAATATTTTCATTAATCTCATTCATCTTATTGGGGTCATTTAAAGGGGGATAGAGTAAAGTAATACTAGAAGCCAATGAAAGGACATCATAGGTAGCAGCCGGCTGACGCAGACACTACTAACATGAGCGTTTGTTTTGGCAGGCCGGTGGTGCGCTGGCCTGTTTGCTGTGGCAGTTTCCTGTGCTGATTCCTGATCTTTGCAGATTCGCGCGTCTAGGTTTTTCGGTAACGATCCAGGACTACCTACAGCCGACACCCTCCCAGCTCCCCTAGAACGAGATGACAAAGTACATTTCATAGTATTATGAATTTCTTTATAATTTTTATTCATTAGAATTAGTAACATGTTTTAAAGAAAGGGTTTTTAAACCGTTTCTTTAAAATTGCATCCATCAAGACAGAAGACATCAAAGGACACCTGGCACTGGATTCTGTGTAGTTTGTTTTAATATGTAATAAATATATTATGATAGTATCACTATTTTTTTACTGTTCCCAATTCTCCATTATCCAAATAGTTTTTGGCTACTTACTGGGTTGACTACTGGCTTATTCCACAAATCCCCTCACCATCACTCCCTTTCTGACCCGTGTGGAACACCCAGTCATGGTAAACTTCTTGACCATTGGTCGACGGAGTGGGGAAAAGTTCGCACATATGCACTTGCGCATGACCAATAACGCGCGCGCTATTAGTCATGCGCAATATGCTTCTGTCCAATAGCGCGTAGGCATCTCAAAATTTCGTGTTTTGCTTAATCCCCACAGTAAAATTTTTCTATGATCCCCACCCGACTTCGAGATGTTTGCCGGGACCTGTAGTAATTGTCAGAATCGTATAGGTAGTGCAAACACTCGAAAGATCTTAATTCATTGCATAAAGACCGACAAACTTATCTGTTCCGGTGGCCAAAATTGGAACTACGTGAAATGCAATGCAAAAGCGATACTAAATGACAACCGGAACTTAAGTTTGTCGGTCTTTAGGTTATACGTTTTGAAGGGACACCAGAGTAGGTCTTTATTAGTAGGTACTTCAAGAAGTTTAACCAACAGGAATTTTTTCCTCGTGGTCAAATCCAAATCGGTTTGACCACCCGGAAGAACCGCTTTACAAGCTAAGAGTATAAAAATATAATCTGGCCCCCTAGAGGCAAGGCTAGAATAGAATGTATTGTTTTTATACTGAATTTACTAAAATAAATTTAATAATATTTTATATATGGATTAGGGTATGGGCGGTGCCGCAAGGGGGGGCAGTTGCCCCCCCCTAGAGATCAAAATGTAGCTAGCCGCAAAGCGGAAACGCTTCATGCCCTCGGCGTTCATATATTTTCTCCTAAATAATATTGCCCCATTGCCCCCCCCTCCCCTTAATCATAAGCTGGCGACGCCCTTGGGCGGTGGTACGGTGGGGCAGAAGCGAATAATTCTGCTATTATTATGTATATTAAGTGAGTTGTTTTTATTATGAAAAAGTTCTAAACAAACAGCAGATTTCAAAAGGTAGGTAGGTAACTCTTATGTCCATGGTCCAATTTATGCAGAGAAATATAACGTTCATGATTAGCCTGTTACTAAGCGCGCTCTACACTTAGCCCGCGGATCGCGCGCGATGGCTGCGAAAGGGCGCGAACGCTAAGTGTGGAGCCGTCTCCTATTTTATGCGAAAGTCCGTGCTGTAAAATCTTTTGCATAAACGTAATAATCGATTGTAAATAATCGGCTTTAATGTCAAAGTTAAAACATTATTTGAATTTGTTTGTTTTCCGCTCAGAACAATAACTAAAGTTTTCCGTTTAATGTTGGCATAAATCGAATCGAACAAATTAAAATTCGACATCCATTTTTTTTTGTGTTGTCTTAATATTTTTGAACGCATGAATGATAAGATAAGTGTGAAAGAAAAAACAAACTGTCAATGTCAAATCAACGTGTGCAAGACAGACCTGTCCTTTTTCCGTTGTGGTACATATTTTAGTAAATAATTTAATTAAAGTACAAAATTAAAAAAGTTATAGGAACATGTCATCTTCTTTCTTCTTGAAAGGTAAATCAAGGCAAGTTCACAAAAGAAAAGGTGAGAAAATGAAGAAAAAGAATCCAAAGAAGCAGAACAATCCTAACCTAGAAAATGGTCAGGAATCTTCAGAAAGTGACCTGGACATCAAGAAGTTCTCCGATGCAGAGGAGTCTGAAAGTGATAATGAGACTGCGGAACAAAAGAAGTTAAGATTAGCTAAGAAATATTTGGAGGAAATTGAGAAGGAGGAGGCCAAAAGAGCAGAGTTAAAAGAGGTCGATACTGCTGTCGAAAAGCGTTTACAGAAAGACTATTTGGAGCAAAAAGGAAAATTAAAAGTTGAAGTAGCTGATAACTATGTAGCGCCGACTGAAGAGGACTGCAGGCTGGTCCGCGTTAGGGAACACCGGCTGACGCTCACGTGCGTCTGCGTCAGCAGCGACACGGAGTACGCATTCTCCGGCAGCAAATGCGGCACCATTATCAAATGGGGCATAAAAGAGAAAAGGAAACTTGGTTGTCTTACTTACAAAACAAACCCTAACTTACTGAAAGGAAGTATAAATTCACTAGCCATTTCAACAGACTCTAAATTCCTAGTGAGTTCAGACCAATCTCCTAACATTCAAGTGTGGGATCCAAACACCCTAAAACATGTACATACTTTCAAAGGCCATAAAGACATTATAACTGGATTAGTATTTAGGAAGAACACACATGACTTATACTCTGCTAGCAAGGATAGATCTGTGAAAATTTGGTCTCTAGATGAGATGGCTTATGTAGAAACATTGTTTGGACATCAAACTCCTATTACTTCTATAGATGCGTTGACACGAGAAAGGGCAGTTACCGCAGGAGGCAGGGATACTACTGTTCGAGTGTGGAAAATCGTTGAAGAGTCACAATTAATCTTCAACGGCCCCGTGGGAAGTTTGGATGAAGTGAGATTGTTAGATGAAGAGCATTTTGTATCAGGCAGTGACAATGGTTCTTTGTGTGTATGGAGTGTTCTTAAGAAGAAACCTCTGTGTACTGTAACTGAAGCTCATGGTGTTGAGAATAAAGTGCCTCGTTGGATCACAAGTCTAGCAACATTGCTGAACTCTGATGTGTTTGCATCAGGCTCCTATGATAATAATATTAGGCTGTGGAAAGTTTGTAATACTTATAGAAATATATTGCCTCTGTTCGGCATAGAGATTAAAGGCTTTGTGAATTCTATGCAGTTTACTGCAGATGGAAGAATGTTGTATGCAGCTGTGGGCCAAGAACACAAGTCAGGGAGATGGTTTAAGTCTGGGGAAGCAAAGAATGGATTGTTAGTTGTTAATTTTAAAATTAAGTCATAAAAATTTAAATAAATGTTATTCTATTCACTTAAAATGTTTTAATTACCCAGCATCTTTATACAACAGGTTTCAAAATTATCCAGTCTATTTACATGTTATTCATATCACTTTTATTTATTTTATTATGTTTTCACTTGTAACCAGTCCATTTTTTTAAATGTTTGCAAAGGATGTAGTGCAACAACAATGTCACTATCATAGCACAGCACTCAGTAATGGACGTGGTAGGTTGTCGAATTGTTGTTGTCTATCCCACAATCATATTAGCCCCTCTCAACTGTAGGTATCCCGCAGTAATATCCATAGGCAGACTACGGACAGTCGCAAACTCATCTGCGTTGCTGTAGAATAGTTTTGAATGCCGATCCACATAAGGTGCTGGTAGTCCTGATATATCAGAATATTTTTTGGTAGGTTTGAAAGTTGGTGGTGCATTTATCGAGTAGTCTGAAAAGAGGTTATGTTGTTAATATTATACAAATACCTAGTATCTGGCAGTTCTTTATATGCACAAGAAACTTACACAAAACCGCATCATTATGCCACGGTAAAGTACGCTCTGCTGTAAGAATTTGTTTCAAAGACCTCCACATACGTTTCTTACATCCACTTTTGACAAGGAATTTGTTCTCTTTTTTGAAGCAGTAGCTTTTTTCAGACTCTCCTGTCATATTCACAGAAATAGTTTAAAATTATCGAGTCATAAAAAGGAATATTTTACACGGAAGCTTAATTAAAATTAAAAAATCGCGTTCAATTTGTGTACAACACTACAACAGCTGTACAGTCAGTGAAAACCAAAGAACATTTTTACTAGAGAGAAGAACGTCAAGCTCATACAAAAAAATGTCATGAAAAATTCCAACGCCATCTGTTGGGTGCCCCCTCGTAACTTAAGGGCGGTAAATTTAAAATATGTGAGAGCGGGAAAATTTAAAATCTGTCAGAGCAGGAATATTTACATAAATGTTTCAAATAAAGTATTTTAAGCAACTTTGAAAGATGTGACATAATTTTGTAAGAAAAGGTTTTCTTACAAAATAGCTGTTTTTGTAGAAACAGATTTATGTCCCATCTTTCAAAGTTGCTTAAAATACTTTATTTGAAACATTTAAATATTCCCGCTCTCACCGATTTTAAAATATATGAGAGGAATAAATACTAATAAAAAACGTTTGGTTATTCAAACAAAAGCTTTTTATTAGCTAATAATAAAAACAACAGGTACATAATATTTTAAGTATGTATTAGATATAACTTTATAATTTTAAACATCAGCGTACTTCCTCACTTTTATTTTTATTTTACTTGCATACGTCCCAGAAAAAACAAAAAACACAATCTTCTTTGATTCCCTTTCATTGTCAAACACAAACTGAGTCACTGACCTGTCTCTTTAATTAAACACAACACTGCACGACATAAACTCGACACAACAACGGAGGAACCAACTTGGCCTACTCGATGTTGTTTGTTATGGAGCAAAGTTATAAACAATGTTGAAATTAACCAGAAATACAACAAAAATGTACGCGATGGCAGCCATATTTTATTGTAAGAAAAACAAAACAGCAAAGTTGCCAGGTACAAGAAATAAAATTCTACCTGTACCCGAATGGAATTGAATTTATAAAATATCTTTTTCCAGATGCACTGAGGCCTTAGCACCTTAGCTATATTTAAAAGGAGCTTAGCACGGATTCCTATCGAGTATCGAATCGAATTCGAATCAACGAGTTTTTATTTTTTTATTTTGTTCACTTAAGATTTCTCTAAATACCATATAAAACTACATTAACTTTCGTAATGACTTTCATAGAGTATATTGAATGACTTTAAAAGTTTAAAATCAATAAATTGATTACCTAATCTCTCACAATTATATTTTTTGAATAATTTATGAATACTACTTTAATAGTAGCTTTTGAAAATGATAAAATACCAAATGTGTTTGTCAATGTTGCTTGTTCGAAAAAAATAATAATTTAATTTTATTTAATTTTTTGGCGAGCGGAGTTTATCCCCCGTAGGTATTCCAAACATCTCATAGAAACTCGACCGGGCCTGGTGAAAACTGACATTTCGTTGGTACGTTTCATTTTAATTAAAATATCTAATGTCAAATATGAATGTTAGACAAAACGCACCCGACTGCGTCAAACGGAATGCACAGAAAGAAAACGTTTACGAAGATAGTTGAAAACTTGAAAAACCCCAGGAAATAATATTTTAATCGCACGTGGTTTTCATCATCTCTCTCTCTCTAATGTCATTTGGTCATGTTGTGATAGTGAGGTTAGCCACTCGCGCGTCCGCGCGGGGATGCTGGAATTGCGTCACGCGTCCAGCGATAAAAAAAATTCGCGGGGGTAGTTTTTTTTTGCATGCGCATCTTTAAATTACTATATCAAGCAAATTATGAAGCTTTACAACAAAAAAAAAATATGTGTGTATAGCTGATACTATAGAGAATCATTTATAATGACTATTAAATGACAATAACTATTTTAAAGTACTTAAAAAATGTATATAAAACTATAAATGACGTAAAACCGGCGCAAAAAACCATGTTTTTCAAGTCGATTTTATCGTCATTTCCAACTCTGTACATATAGATGTTTAATGATATTCATAAAGTATACATCTTGAGGAATAATTTGATATACAACATAAGTAGTATATCTAATTAAGTAAATAAATACTTCAATTTAAAAACACAAAACACAATGGCCGCCCTAAATGTTTATTTTATTTTAATTTTTAAAAATCGAAAACTTGGGTTGTCGTATTATTTTACCGGTCCAAAAGCCGCTTAATTTAACAGAGACCCATTGCTATATCCAAGAAAAAGCATATTCGTTATGGTATCACAGATAAAACAGTTCAAACAGAAAAGGTCAGCTGGGCGACTATAGTCGCCCGGACGCGTCGCGCCATTTTTTTTTGGGCTGCTCTAGTCGCCCGGACGCGCGAGTGGTTAGGCGACTAATGTTATTTTTATTACGTGTAAAAGAAAATGGATATTGTAAATGAAATATTGGAAAGAGAACAGAAAAAGGCCGAGAAATATAAACCAATTACAGTCGAAAAGCATTTAGATTTAGAATTTGACGTGGGCACACTTTTAGCCTACGATTCCAATGATTTGGACACAAAAGCATTAAAGTGAGTAAATTAAATTTTGTTTCTATTTAAATTATTTGAATCAGATTGTATACTAACAGTAAATGAATGTTTTTCTAGCTCGAGGAAAGACGCGTATTTACATTCACTATCTCGTGACAACACACAGTTGCTGCTAAATCAGGTATGGGAGCTTCCAACGGAAAGAATCGAAGAAGCAATTGTGGTGCGTTTGCCGCAGCCGACCACGGTGCTGCCGCGTTCGAAGCCTGTGCCCAAGCCAAAACCTCTCACTAAATGGCAGGAGTTTGCAAAATCTAAAGGCATCCAGAAGAAAAAGAAAGATAAGCTACAGTGGGATGAACAGTTACAGAAATGGGTGCCTCTGTTCGGGTACATATGTTTTTTTAAACACTCAGCCTCGGTTTGGTTACCATTCTCCTACGACCGATTCGTCATTGGACTGTTCGCCGACAGGACGATTCATTTTTGTCCGTTCCACCAACAGCGCTTTTCACCTATGACCGTTTTGCCGACAGGATCTTTCATCGACGTCTCTTTTGACGACATGCCGACATGCCGGCCATTTGGTGGATGCAGTTCTAACCTAACCTAACACAAATCTTATTAATCAATATAATATACTTGGTTAAGACTAAGTCACCCGCAAGCGAGCTAGAGCTTCGGGTTAGGTTAGGTTAGAACTGCGACCATCAAACGGCATGTCGGCATGTCGTCAAAAGAGACGTCGATGAAAGATCCTGTCGGTAAAACGGTCATAGGTGAAAAACACTGTTGGTGGAACGGACAAAAATAAATCGTCCTGTCGGCGAACAGTCCAATGACGAATCGGCCGTAGGAGAATGGTTGCGGAATCCTCAGCCTCAGGCTTCCTTAGTTGTTTAGTCTATTTATAATGAGATTTAAAGTTACCGTAATTATTACTAAAATATCTTTGCTTAATATTCTGCAATATATAATTCTTAAAGAGGGATCAATGTATAATTCTTGTAGAAGAGTATCAAGTTTTTGTTGTCTAAAATCAGTCCAAACTGATTTTTGTATTTGCATATCTTTCTAGTTTCAAGAAAGCAGCTGCTGAAAAGGAAAAGAACTGGTTAATAGAAGTGCCACAGAATGTGGACCCCATGACAGATATGTACGAGAAGAAGGCCACAGAGAAATCGGAGAAGGTTTCAAAGAATGAACTACAGCGCCTCAAGAACATTGCCAGAGTGAGAAAAGTGAAAATACCTAGAGTTGGTCTTCCTGTCACATCAGACAAGGCTTCAGCTACACAGGTATAAAAAAAATATTATTGAAGTATGTCTTTGTGTACGTTTACTTGACATGGTATTTAAAATCAATATTACTTTACAGCTTGCAACAGCGGCATCAGTGGCCAAGGCATCAACAGCTTCTCTTGGTAAATTCCAAGATAAATTGCCCAAGGAGAAAGAAGCTAGAGGCAAGGGAGTTCATGAACTGATTCCAGGCAAAGAACGGAAACGTAAAGCTCCAATACCGACTCCCCAAGCAGAAAGAGAGAGCAATTTGAGTGTTATTGATAGAATTTTGAACAAAAGACCTAAAATTGATATGGAGAAGGCTGTTTCAAAGCACATTCACAGTGAGCAGATTCAGTAAGTATTGTTTCTTTGATTATGCCCATCTTTAACATAGTGTTATGACCATTATGTCACATTTATGACATATACAGTCGTGGTCAACTAATTAGGGACACTCTATCACTTCAACATAAGATCGTTCCTTCAGTGCGAAAAAAATATTCTACGAGGCTTTGAAGCTTGTACCTATTGATAACAAGTAATTTGACTAGTATTCTAAATATTTTAGGGTCAGGAAAGAAAATAGCAGGTGCCAAACTTTTTTTTTCAATAAAAAAATCATTGCCGCTTTTACACAATTGAATTAGGGATGGACAACTAATTAGGGACACGTAAAACTTTAACTGTAAATATGAATAAGCTGGTAATTATTTAAGTATTTATTAGATAAAAAGTCTTCATTCATAAAAATAGAATACAAAACATATCATTAAACGTATTTTTTATAATCAGTATGGTTGTCTTTATAAGCTATAACCATTCGACATAAGCGCGGCATCAATGCAATCAAATTATTACAGGTGTCTAAAGAAATATTATTCCAAACACCTTGAAATGTCCCGTAAAAGCTGACTTTTACTGGCAGTATGTTGAGCTGCAACTATTTTCTTCGCTTTAAACCATTAGTGCTCTATCGGGTTTGGGTCTAGGCTGCTTGCGGGCCAATCTAGTACCATCACTGAATGTTGCGCTAGGCACGATTTCAGGGAGTGCGCGGTATGTTTTCGGTAGTTCTCGTGTTTAAACCGTCCATTAGACTGGTAAAACTTCTTCAGCAAACTAATAGCATCGTTTCCTTCAATATTCAATCCATTGGAATTGATCAAGTTTACTTTCAATTATTTTTATAGATCCTACTCCATGTCAAAAAAAACAGCCCGTTGGCGTTTGCAAGAAAGTATGGACATTGGACTGTTGCTCAATGGAGAAATTCACGGTTTTCTGACGAGACCAGTATAAATCTTAATTCATTCGATGGCAGACAATACAGACAATACGTGCAATTACTTATAAAGTCCGAAATTAATCCAAAGTACACGAAAAAGCAGGTGAAACATGGAGGCGACAATATTCAATTCTGGGGCTGTTTTTCTAGACATAGAGCGGGGCCTGTAAAAATAATTGAGAGTAAACTTGATCAATTCCAATGCAAAGGAATATTGAAGGAAACGATGCTATAGTATGCTGAAGAAGTCTTACCAGTCTATTGGACGGTCTAAACACGAAAACGACCGAAAACATACCGCGCACTCTGTTAAATCGTGCCTAGCGCAACAGTCAGTGTTGGTAGTAGATTGGCCCGCCAACAGCCCAGACCTAAACCCGATAGAGCACTTATGGTATGAAGCGAAGAAGAAAGTGCAGCTCAACGTACTGGCACTAAAAATAAGCTTTACGGGACATTTCAAGGTGTTTGGAATAATATTTCTTTGAAAACCTGAAATAATTTGATTGCATTGATGCTGCGTTGATGTCAAATGGTTATAACCAACAAAAACAACCATACTGGGTATTAAAAATACGTTTAATGATTTGTTTTATATTCTATTTTGATTATTGAAAACTTTTTATGTCTTAAACACTTAAATAATTACCATTTATTTTTATTTACAGTTAAAATTTTCCGTGTCCCTAATTAGTTGTCCACCCATAAAGTCAATGATGTGTAAGTGACAAGGATTTATTTATTTAAATAATATTGATCTCAACTAGCTATTAGCTTTCCTGGCCTTTAAATATTTGGAATACTAGTCAAATTCCTCTTTATGAATTACTATAAGCTTCAAAGCTCCATAGAGATTTCTTTTTCGGACTTGAGGGACGATCTTGTGTTTTAGTCATATAGCGTCCCTAATTAGTTGACCACGACTGTATATATATATCACATGATATGGGCCGCCCATTTTAAAATGAATGTATAATCAATCAAACTTATAAAGTAGCAAAAATTTGTTCTAGTGTTGTTAATTTATTATAGTAAAAAATAATTTGTTAACAGGAGATCAGAGGAAAAGAAGACCATGAAACCTCCTAAAGGCAAAGGCAAAATGAAAGGAAAGGGCAAGGGGAATGTGACTAACTTCACCGCTAAGAAGCCAAAAGCTGGTAAAGGACAGAGGAACCCCAGTAAAAAGAATCCCGGAAGAAAGAGGCGATAATCTGTTATTGATAATATTATGATTATTGTTAAGATGCTACTGTGTTACTTTTAACAATTATATATTATTTTTATCCACATTCTTTTGTTTTCTTTTCTCAATGCTTCCACAGGAATGTAAATTTTTGTTTTATTACATTGCCACATCATTGCTAAAAAGGTCAAATTACAAACAAAGTATTAAATGAGATTAGTTATTTATTCCTATTCCACACAAAGCTACACTGTACCAGTTTCATGACAATAAACGAGTAATTGTTAAACCTAAAGAGAACTAACATTTTAATCATTCTCGAGAAAGTGTGTCAAATAGGTAAAATAAAACAATGTATAATGTTCAAACAGTGGTTTATTAAAAATAATGTACTTTAGACTAGCTATTATTATTTGTATAATGTAAATGATCTAAGCAACATGCAACAATTTATATGCAATTGGATCAGGAAAGTTGAATTCTTGCTTCCTTTTGGCTCTAGGTACACGATTTTTGCTTAAGTTATTACTATGTAAGCTACCATACTATTTTTGATACTTGAAATATTCAAACCTGAGCAACTCGTATTTTTTTTATGCAGTGTACAGTAAGCAGAGATGTACAAAATGGTTTTAAAAAAGCATTTAAATACAAAATGCAAATACTTTTCAGATTTACTATTTCAAATGCTAAATACCAAATAGTTTTGCGTTTTGTATTTCAAATGCTAAATGCAAAATAGGTATTTTTAAAATACTTTTTCAAAATAAAATACCTTTTGACTAGAAATGGGACGGGTACCCGGTGTGGATCCGGTACCTGACGGATCTGGCACTTTTTTAAGATCCGCCCGGGTACCGGGTAATTGCACCGGATACCAGGCACTGTCGGGTATTTAGGTTTTGACCGCCTCCGAGGAACAGTGACTAAGCCGCTCGGGTATAAAACCCGGAGGTCGTGGGTTCGATTCCCGCCTAGGTCTGGTTGGTGGTAGAGCTTTTTTAAAGTCCGACTGGCTAGCAACCACCCCCACAGGTGAAATCTGCTGCCATAACAGCTCTGGCTGTGTTCCGGCAGTATTAATGTGGGAGCCAGTACACATAAAATCAAAGCCTACAGCCTGGCAGCACATTGAGCGACGCTTCCTGGTGAAGTGTCCCTCAATGGAATAGGCCGCAGTGGCCGTTAACCTGGCTGGTAATGTTGGCTAAACTTAATCAAAAAGTATTTTGCATTTTGAAATAAATATTAAAATGCAAAATACATCTCAAAAGGTATTTCAAATAAAATACAAAATGGTTTTTACTAAAAGGCATTTAAATGCAAAATACAAAATACGTATTTTGCATTTTGTATTTGCATTTTAAATAGAAGTATTTCAAATAAATCGCATCTCTGACAGTAAGTTATTTACTTTCCTGGTCATACCTAGTTGCATATTAAATCTCTTCATTATTTAGTATGATTTTTGTCCATTTCCATTTTCATTTTCCAGTTTTCTTATTACTATGAGCTAAAAAGAACATTTTTCTGCTCTATAGATTTCTTAATTACAATTTAGTAACTACAGGTTCCCATTGTCTATTTTGTATAAGTAATGATATTCTCTCTCACTATTTATATTTAAAGGACAGGAGACGGTCGTACATAGTCGTAATACTGTATACACAGGCTACTCAAACACTAGACATCTACAGCGAACAACTACTATGCTATAATGGAAGCCGCTACGATTTACTTTTCGAAATTATTGCGCTCCACTTATACATACTACAGCGACGGAGCCCTAATCCTTTGATCTATCAATAATTTTAATCAACAAATCGTCAGATATAGATCCAAATATTTTCCCCAAACGAATTACAAATTTAGTTTGTCCTACTCATCTCAAAAAAGATATTCCTATATATTTTGATGAACATTTAACACAATATAATTTGTTATGTTTTTTAGGATTATGACCACGTCTGGCATGAAATACTACGTTTATCTATAAATTCTATATACATACTACACGGATTTCTAATCATTAAATGATTGCTACTACTCGATTCAACGAATTTCCTCTACGTAATTTTTTACTTCAACATTTGAATCTATTAATTTTCTTACTTACATTATAATATTGCTATCGATGTCCGCTATCTAAACAATTAAGTACATACATTGTCACAAAATAGGATTTCTGATTTTGATAATATTATTCTTAAAACTAATATATATTTCAGGTCATGTCTCACAACCGCGGGATAAGCGCTACTTGGGTTTCGGAACACATTTAAACTTATTATGAACTTTTTACCCTATTACCAGAACTCCGTGGGATTTCATGTTCATCTGAATATCATAAAACAGGCGTACAATCTCACTTCTTATTTAACTTTTGGGACGCGGCTTCTTTAATTTGAATGTTCATGTCTTTTTAATGTTTTAACTTTATCATAGCTTTAACTTTAACTTTATTCCTTTTTGTGAGAATGGAGCCGAACGAAGTTTAAAGTTTAGGCATTTTGTTTATAAATTCTAAATTGTTCTTTCTATTGATATATTAAATTTATTAGAACGCTAAATCTCATAGAATCGGGAACGCCATGAAACTAACAAAAAATTGCGAAATAAAATGTCGGTGGACTAGGATCTAGGTAAATACCTATACTTAAAACTGAAATGTTTTTTCAGTTTTATTTTATCCAAACTTATAAGTGAAATCGGATTAATTAATTCAGTTGTCAGATATTTCTAGATTCTGAACACCGAAGAAACGGAGTTGATCGTTTGAGTACGAAACCTTACTTTATTTTCTTTTAGATGGCTTTCATTGACCGTTACAGAATTTTTTATAGTTACACTTCATATTTATGGGGACCTTCAGATACTTCCTACATTAAACGGGGCCTGTAATAGGGTAGTCTTATCTGACGACTGTGAAACAAGCCTTCTTCACGAGTTTTCGTACCTAAACATACAAGCAGCTTTTCCTACACGCGTGCAAAAATTATAAAAAAAAAAAATTTAATAAAAATAGAAGTAAGTTGTAGTTGATACAGTATTTACGAAGTATAAATTAACAAACTTAGCCTATAGAAAATATAAAGAAAAAGGTTTTAGAATAATATACATCAAAATTTAATCTATAAAACAATTTAGTACAAACTCCAACCATCTGAAGGCTTTTTCTACCGAATTTAAAAACATTATTCGTGATTGTTACACTGAGAACTAAATCAGTATAGGTACACTTTGTAGTAAAATACATCTTCTAATAACAATCTACGGTACAATTTGACTCATTGATTTGTTAATGTACATAATGTAAGTAATAAAAATTCGTAACTATATTTATGTGGCACTAAAAAAAGTAACAGCGTAGCAGACTACATAAAATATACATAATAGATATATTCCATGAGGATAATATAATATCCACATTCAAACATCAGTAGAAAGTTTATTATGATCAGAGAAATTTTTAATTTTTTATTGATACTATATGCTTTTACCGCACCAAAGATTCCTTGCATTCGTTTTTACGAAAAAGCCTTCAGTCCCTTTCATAAGCTATCTATCTACAAACCACTCGAAGAACAGAAGTATCTCTGTGAGACTACATCATTGCTCTACAAATTCGATAATGATGGCACCTGGTGCCGCTTTAGTCGAACAATCAAATTTCCTGAGTGCTCGTTTACGAATTATCATTTACAATCTCTTATCATTTTGAATAAAGCAACCTACTTATTTATCGCTACCATTATTAAAATTGTCAAACGTCTTTGTATCAATGCTACCGCAGAATCTTACGGTCAATAATGAGACGACATTTATATAAATTAATTATCCTATTGAATTTAAAATGAACTCCTAATTATTGTTAATTCCAGGAAATAAATCCGTGGCTGGCGTGAATACATTGATAAGTCGACTTGCATGATTTTTTTTTTATTGGCTCAATAGCTTCCTATGGTCATGACACATCCCTGAAAAAAAATTCAGCTGAAAATTTTGAAAAACGGCGGTAAAATTGCCGTCGTTCACAACTGAATAACTACATTTTTGCTGAACACCATCGGACATACTGACTTATCAAATAATATTTTTACTTATCACTATGAATAAAGATTCACAACTCGATTTATCAATGTATGGTCAATTCATATCACAATGCACAAAAATATACAACTAGACTTACTCATTTACGAATTTCATACACAAATAAACATAAATTGACATGTTCAGGTATTCAGTTAGGACCGGCTAAAATAGGTTGAATCAAAGGTTGTTATGTCGAGTTGTCAAGTTATTCCCGCGTAATGCCAGCAACTTCAAACGTGTTAAGTATAATTGTTAAAATACAAACCACAATTTTTGTACATTCATGATTTAAATGTACATACTTTTGATTATTTTTACGTGTAACAAAACGTTCAAAAATCAAAATCAAAAATTTTGATTTACGGCGAAAATATTGGATTATATCCAAATTGGCCATTTGAGGCTCTAATGAAGATATTTTAGTTATCATTCGTGTTTTTTTTTAAAAAAAGCCTTGATTTCAATAATTTTTTCCTAAATTTTTAACATAATATATATTTTTTACTTTCAACTGAGAAAAGAGATGGAAAATTTCCCAATCGAATTTTATGTGGGTTTTTCGTTTTATGGAAGCAATTGAATTAATTGCTGCATAGAACGAATTTGTTGAATAAAATATTAAAAATAAAATTATAGTAATGGTGAATGGTAGTACGTTACGTTCAATAACTCTGGTAAGTAATGGGACGTATGGAAAGATGATTTGGAGCCGTGGACGTATACAGACGAATGGAGTAAATGCCCAGTAAATGTTTTCAATTTACACCCAACACAGACCCATAACAGCATTTTTTTTACTTGCAAATATAACAAATAATATATTTGGGAACAAACGCTATCTCATTATATTCCGATTCAACGAGTCATTTGGTGTAATGGCCAAAAGTCGGCTATTGCACCAAAGCCCAGCCCAAACTTCAAGGCCCTGGAACTTAGTACATGAATTCTTTATAATGCGTAAGTTTCCATTTTCACCCCATAAGGGAGTAAAAAAAGGATTTATAGTTTGTACGAAACTTCGTCCCTTTTGATGGTAAGCGACCACTGTGGCCTATTTCATTGAGGGACACTTCACCAGGAAGAATCGTTTAATGTGCTGCCAGACTGTAGACTCATCTGATCTACGAGCCTTTGATTTGAAGTCGTGTACATTAATACTTTAAAATTTTTAGTTTTATAGATTTTTACTTTGGTGTCAGTTTAAAATAACAAGGGGTTTTTGATAATCCAGCCCCAAGGCAGCTGAAGAGGGGTTTAAAATTATAATTTGAAATTTTACCTAATTCTTTAGAACGTCTAAGTTTCCACTAAGAAAGGGTTTTTGAATATTTCACCCCCCCCCCCCGAGAAAATTAAAAAGGGGGTGAAGACTTTGAACTTTAAATTTTGTACATGGGTGCTTTATTATGTGTAAGTTCCACTAATGGGGCTTATGGAAGTTACCTCACAGGGTCAGTTTCCTCTTTATTTGTATAGACTAAACTTCCACCCGCCCTATAAAACAGTATGAAACCCATAGACTGACTGACCAATTACACTACTTAGCACTTGAAATTTTGTACTGGGATTCTTTATAATGCGTAAGTTCCCCCTAAGGAGAGTATTTATTGGAAATTCACCTCCCAAGTGGGTAAAAACGGGTTAGGAAGTTTGTATAAAACTGGTATTTTAAAAGTAAGTCTTGTTTTGATGTAGATTTTTGTTTCGGTGTCAGATTCAAATCCAAGGGGGTTTTAGGAAAATACACCCCCCAAGGGAGGTAGCAGAGTCAAATTGAAATAAAAATTGGAAATTTCGTGCAGGGGTTACTTATAATGTGTAAGTTCCCATTAATAAAGGGTTTTTCAATATTTCAGTTCTTTGGCAACTTCCAAAAATCCCTCTTATACCTTGTAAAATCTAGCATGATTCCTTCGACAGCTGTCATCGGTTTGACAGGCGTATAGTTTCCAAAGATCCTGATTTAATTGACGTATCTTTTTATGAATTTTACATAAATCTAAAAAATACTGATTGTAAGAGCATTTACCCAGACATCGATGAAGTGAATCCTGATCTAGAAAAAGAAAACTAAATACTTTTTAATATGAAAAAGGAAAAGAAGCTGAGGTAAAAAGAAGAAGAAGAAGATCATAAAATTAAGAAAAGAAGAAAAAAACATAAATATACTTACTTTTTAAGAGAAAATAAATTTCCAAGCTAAATGCCTATCTTATAGATGTTATTTTGTCGAAAATTGGATAAAATGTTAATTAAATAGGTCCTGAAAAATAATCTAATGTCTTAAAATTGTAACTGACAAAGTTAATTGTGATTAAATTTAATATAACTTGATACTTTAATATTTTTATGAAGCAAATTATCCTTAATATATGGTGAATAACTTGATAAGTCGTTGGTGAATGAATTGATAAGTCTTTTTCAAAGAAAACTACACTGAATTATGCAATGAGGCTTACACCGTTCGAAAGATCAGAAAAAAATACCTATATTCAAAGGCACAGCCATTTTATAATATAATATCCTGATTTACCAGGCGACGCCAAACTTTAAAACTGCCGCCCTGTAAAATTGCAATTTTAGACTTGTCAACATATTCACGCCAGCCACGGAAATAAGAAATATCATTTCATATTATCTACCAAGTGGTAGAGAACGTACAAAGGATTGGCGAGGTCACATACCGCAGTCCAGTCCAAAATAAAACCTGTCGATGCAAAGGGGAATCTGGGGAAGTTTAGTAGGTAGTGGAGTAGTCCCGAGTCCCACTCACAGCCGAAGGTCTAGTTAGCCTGCGGTGAAGGTGCATCAACGTATTCTCTTCCGCAAAACGATCTAATAAATACCCATCATTTTAATGGAAGCAGCTTACCTGCAACTGCCTCAGATAAAAATGTTGCCTAAATGTATACGCCAGTTTACTGGCAACCAGAAACTAGCATCGGACTGATCTCTCAGACTTTTTAAAGAACAGGGATAATATGTGGAGACATGGAACTTTTGTAAAATTAAGTATTTTTACTTTTGTACCGAAATTGCTCGCAATAACGCGCCAACTGCGGTTATTCCTTAAATTGTGGACCCGCAGTTCCATAGAATGAGGTGAGATAAAGTTTTATGCCAAACCGTATTTTTACGGGATCGAAGTCGCGGGTGGAAAGCAAATATAAGAACGTAAGTAGGTCCCAACGTTACGAGCCCTTCGGGGCAGTTATTGCGCATCGCCTTCTGCCGCGAGGTTCGATCTCCTTCGATGCGGCCGGCGTCAGGTTATTAATTTTTTGGCTGGTTATTTCTAAATTGGTTTTTGTTATGGGAAGAGTTAACTGGAAATTTTAAGCAAATTTTAATCAAAATTGACAGAAAGCATAGGTAGCACGAAGGATGATAATTGATAACACATTGAAGTTTCACTTCAATATTACATTCTGTGTGAATGTTTTGTTCATCTTCTATGCATCATAATATTTATTTTATTACAGCACATAGACAACTTTTATGAATGAAAATTATTCACACATGAAAATATTATTGTTATAGTGCACATTGCGCATTAGACGGTTTCTCCAATCTCTAGGTAATTGAATGTTGTTGGCCTCGTCAGAACCTATTTCAACGCCATTTTAAAAGGTACCCATGTAACAGACCAACAAATGGATACTAAATGTATGTATAGTACACTAGTTCACGAGTTTGCATCCAAGCCCTTTCCCTACCAACCTTTCCCTAATACTGAATAATTCAAGAGTAATATGATACCTTATTCTAAAATGTAAATTGTCTTTGGTCGCAACTGGTACAATTTGCTGTTATTATTGTCTTTAACACGTGCGACAGAAAACAACTTACTATAGCTCATGAATTTAGTAGTATTAGTAGCATGCTCTCCTTGAGGAGTAAGAGGCACCCACCCCTCTTTGCCAGGAGGGTGAACAATCGCCTAAGCATCCTACTGAGGTGAAGGGAATATTGAAAACTGCCGATGTTGAAAATGTATACAAAGGATCTTCAGTGCCAATAACTTAGAAACACAGCTACTATAATTGATATTCATGACGCGTCAACAACGGAGGTGTCGGGGAAATTATCGTGTTGAATTTATTATTCACAAGCGGTTTTTGAGTGGATTTTTTTTAAGTAAATAAAAATTAAGAGATGCCTTAGCTATTCCTAGTCAAACTAGATAACACTAAGGTCGTATGATAGCAGAAAATGTGCAGCTACTTTTGTGGCCGACTGTACTAATAACAAGTCATATTTACTTACTTCTAAAAGCCAGATTAAAAGACAATAGACTGTGGTATTAATCTTGCATAGTTAGAGAGAATTGTTTTGATTAAGATTGTAAATGATAATTCGTTTAAAATAATTGGATACTGCTATCTATAACCCTGTATATAAAGTGAGGTTTATATGTTGCAATTTGACCTATGTAGTACTTGTGGCTTCACCAATTCTTCTTCATTGGTAGATGAGATAGTTTTCGTGGCGGTTTTCCTCATCAATTTCCTACGACGTTGTTAAAAAACCAATAAAATTATTTAGAAGACAGACCGCTAAGTCCTTTAGTTAAAAAAAAAACTTTTAGAAAATATCTTGAAAAACATATAATAAAATTAGATATCTAAGGTCATTATTACGATTATGCGGGTGACAGTTCACATAAATGCAAAAACTTAGAAATGTTAAATGTTTGTTATTTTGGATTCCTGTTTCCTAGAATTTTACGTAAAAGGGAGGGACGATTCTTATTTTTTCTAAAATTAGATAGAGGGGGATATCGAATACTGGCAAAAATCTTTTTACGTATTAATGGAACATAGCCTCGAGTTTAGGCACGGTAATGATATATACAGTAGTCCAACTTCATATAACCGGGCGCGCGCGAGTCACCCTGCGCGCCTCCGATCTCGGGGTGCGCTCCGGGTGCAACCAGTCGCGGATGTGCCGCCAGTGACGAACGGACAGCGTCTTGTTTTAAACAGCGAACGTGCGATTTTTGTTATAAAAATAAGTACAAGTACACTTACTTTTTCTTCACCTTGTCCATGTTTCCAAAAACAATTTATGATTAAGTTTTAAATACAAATGCGGATTTTTCATACTATTAAATTTAATAATAAAGTGTTTCGTACTGTCTCAGTCGAGTCACAAGTATTTTTCGGTCGCAAATTTATAAAACTGATTTGTTAGGTATCAAGTCTTAAATCAAAACATATTATTATAACTAACCATGGCTTTCAATTAAATCTACTTATCAAAATTAATTTATGTATTTTATTTGTTTATGTATAAAAAAATATTTACAATCACAAAATACATTATCAAAACTAGATAGAAACACAAATCAGGCAGAAGTGCCTAATTAAATTACTAGGTGGGCGCCCTATGCGTGTTTACCTTCCGCGCGGGCTGTAGGTATTTATTTCAAGGTCGGGCTTGAGTTAAACTAACTGGTATAATAACTATTCTGTGGTTTAGGATTCAATCCCAGAGTAGATAAGTTTCAAATTTTTCAAATATAGTTAGCTCTGGATTGTGTGTGACTACTCACACGTTATTAAGTTACTCATCATTGTAACGACGCACTATGTGACGAAAGGCCGATCTAGATGGACAAAAAGGGTTGATTCAAATCTATAATAATACTAGCAAAAGCGATAGTCGACAATCTGGAGGTCACGATTCTGGTGATAATTTTGTGCTAGTACCCTCCAATAAATTAATAAATATTTTTAAAGTGTCATTACGGGTGGAATTCATAATGAAATCATTCACTTTTCTGCATTTGGTCTGTCGCCATTTCAAAGTGCTTATAAAATTAATTGTGCTAAAGTTAGTGATGGATCGTGAAGCTGATGGTAAGAACTACTATTTTTATTCATTCACATTGCAAATAACTTTACAGTTGCCGAAAATACTGCGTGTTTTTTAGTCGTTGTTTTCCCGCATCAGAACGCTTCATCTTCAGTAGTACTATCGATTTATGCAATTAATTTTTTTTGGATTTTTTTTTTTGTTTTTTTTTTAAACTTTCTTTGATTTTTATTTTAAATTTTGATGGGAAAATGGAAACCAAATGTGAGAAAATAGTAAATAATATGTTTTTTTGATAAACGCGAAGGGCAATGGCCAACGCCGTTGACCGTCAGTGACGCAGCTAGTACTAATAGTTTGAGTTTCGTCTATCATAATCGTAAAACTTTTGATTTAACTAAAAAATTAACTTTATTAATCTATTCTACTACTAAGATAGAATCATTTTACTGCGGGAAAACAACGACTAAAATTCCACGCTGTATAGCTGTTGGATGTGATCGATATAACATTTTTAATGCGAACTTTGTGTTTGTTGGACCAGAAACTACATTTTACTTAATATACCATGGCTGCAACTTATTTCTGTAGTATTCTCTCATTCATATTATATTGCTCAAAGTAAATTAGAAAGTGCGGACTGGTGCGGAACCTTGTCAATATTTTTAGTAAAGCTGATGCCAAGATTTTTTTTATTATTTTTTTCAGAAACCGTAATATTTATATCCCGAAGGGAGTTTTACGAAGAATGGGTAAAATATCCCAAAAATTAAAATATTAAGCGCTTGTATGAATGTATTTCGATGAAATACGAAACTTACGACGTAACGGAGGTGTCTATTTAGACACAACTTGAATTCATTCATTTGAATGAATTCAAGTTGTGTCATGGGTTAAGTTAATGTCATTATATTTTTGTAAATAAATATCATTCTGTATTTTTATTTACTCATCCTATATTTATTTTTAATCGCCATACAGAATTCAGCTTTGTTTTTCTTCTTAGAAACGTGTCTATTTTTAGCGGACCTCCTATCACGTGGTAAATCTTTATAACCGTGTATCAACGTATACTGGTTTTTGCTTATAGCGTTAAATGTACCAAAACTAAATGCAATTATGACTGTTTTTGCTATTTATAGTCAAATCATCAATAGATACCGCCTTTAGAGCTAATTAATATTGTCAAATAATATTGTCCATCTAGATCGGCCTTTCGTCACATAGTGCGACGACTCGATTATAAAATATAGATATTCAGATTCTACTGATATTATACTTTACTATATTAATCCGACAAGTTAGCTAAAAAAGGCCGCAAATATTCAACTTTTCTCTGTAAAGATTTTATTAATATTTCAAAAGAGTGTTGAGGACAAGATCTGTTTGCGAAATCCTCACAAAAGAAGTTTCCTTTCAAACTTCCCATTCTTTCATAATAACAAAATGTATTTTCTCCTTTGAATTGGTGACGCGAACGCGTGACTGTAACGATATTAAGATTCATTTTTTGTTGGCAGACTCGTGGTTAAAATATGGTCGATGGTTATATTCTGTGGTAGATCTAATGAAATTGCCTTTCTTTAAACTCAAGTTTAGTTTGCTAATATATAAATTATATCACTCCTGCCTGCCTTTTCCTTCATAATTAGATACTTATAGGTACTATTTTTATACCTATTGAATTGAGGGACTCTTCACCAGGGATTGTCGCATAATACCACCATGAAGGTTTCCCTGATTTTCTGTCGAGAATGAAATAAAAAATTGTCTCTGTTCTGGTAATGTTAATGTTCCCATATTAACACAGAACACGGCCAGGGCTGTAATATCAGATTTCACCTGGGGGGTGTCAGATGGCCAGTCAGACTTTGAAAAAGTCCTGCCTTCTATCAAACGCAATTCGTGATAGATAGGTGAGCCGTTCGATACCTAGAGGTTCGAACTTCTGTAGTGGTGGAAAATTATTTATTCGACGTAATTATCTACTTAATATCGTAAGATAAAATAATTTATAAGCAAAATGTTATTTAAATTAACAAACGTCACGAAAACTATCTCAGTCCATCAGTCCAGTTGCCATTAGGACATTCTTTCCAACAACCGATTATAAAATATTAGAACATGTTCGTTCAAATATATAAAAAATATCTTTTTACAACATTTACGAAAAACAAAACAGGAATGTTTAACGGCGCATATTCCATCCCTTATTTCGTAATACACGACGCGTCGCCTTAATTTAAGAAGTCTCAGATTCAAATGCTATTAGGATACTACCTTTTGGAATTGAACGAAAATATACGTCAACTGCGTGATGACTTACACATACACAGATAATATTTTGCGTTGCTAACGCTACGAATAAGCGCAGTTGACGCATTTTCCGCTCCATTCCAAAAGGTATTATCCTAATAGCGTCTGAACCGGATAGTACTTTATATTACGACTTACATCTATAACATGAAGGGCAGAGGAGATCAATTTAAGGAATAGAAAAGTCATTCTCATCTAATAAACAATTACAACATTAACAATACCATTAAAATTGTAAATAATCACTACTTTAAAAGGCTACATGAATACATGATATTCTCTACACTTCATAAACTATCGAATTGCTGTATTAACATTTAGATAAATTTATTATAATATGAAGGATAACGATAATTCAGTACATTTCTGATGAAATTAATAATAGAGTTAATTAGATTACACTAAATGTAAAAGGTATAATAATTCTTTGGCACATTAAAAAAATATATGTGTATATAATAAACAGCAATTCAACGAGTGTTTAAGTAAAGCGTTATATTTTACAATTAACGAATAATATATTTCATACGAAACAAATAAACTTGGCCACACGTGTTACACGTTATACTCAATACATTTCTTACACAGCGTGTATACGCCCGAGTGGGCGTCATGCCTGCCCTTGTAATGGCAAACAATATGAACGATCTTAAGGTTTTCGCGCGTAAATATTTGAAGGTAATATCTATCAGCTTCGATATCACCTTGTTTGGCGGCGTTTTGACACGATACACATTTGATATCACAATTGTACAACCCTTCAATTGCCTCCAGTATCTTCGGTATGATCGCCCGAGACAGCTCAATTTTATGGTCCAAATTCCATGTCTGGAATATAATACGTTCCTCCCGACTCCTGTAAGGGTTGATGACGTGATCGCCCTCGTAACCGCACGTCTTGTTATTCCAGAGGCCTCCGCATTCGAAGAGGCCGTTATCTTTACATAAACGCATGTCTTCATTTGCTTTCCGATTGAAATAACTTTCGTTGTATTTATTGGACTCGAGCAGTTTCCGAAGGTCTGCTAGGAACTGATCGATAAGTTTCTTACCACGTGCGTTTTTCGAGTTGATGTACAGCTCCGAGGACTGCAACGCGGTCTTCGTCTTGTAGTAGTAACCCTTCATACGCTCCTTCACCCTTTTCGTCATGGATTGTTCTTTCGTCTTCTCCGAGGGCTCCAGACCTGAAAATATCATTAGCATCACATTTCCATGACAATGGCCAACGGCTAAAGAAGTTTATTGATGAATTTCGCCATCGAGTCGATAGGGGTTTCGGCCAGCTAAATTTTTGCGTTCGAATATCATCTGGTAAAATGTGACGAAAATTTGCGTTTTTGAAATGCTATTATTTTGCTAAAACAGTTTTTTTCGCAAGTGCTCGACAGTGGTCATGATAATTATTATTTTATCTACCACACAAAAAAGATTCACAGCGACCAATAAACCTTGTACCTCCAGACATGAATCACTTTTGTATAAAGTGTATGAAAAGAGCAATAAGAACAATCAATTTCATCTACTTACACCAATGAACAATCAACATTTCTAGAGAGAGTAAAACATCAAGTAAACGGCAATAAAATTGTTATTCAAACCCTCTAACAAAATCTCATGAAAAGGAAATCTCTTCAATAAAAGCTCACAAGAACATAGTCTAAAGTCCCTACTCCAAAGTATTCCCCTGTTCGGAATTAAGACATGACTAAGACGACTACGATATAATAAAGCAAAGTTCGAATAGATCAACACTTACATTTGTATGCCCGCATAAAAGGATGAAGTAAGTTTGTCACATAATATAAGTGTGAAGTTACCCAAGTCTATACCGTAAAAGTTTGTCGTAAGGATAAATTGTCCTAGAAAAATATTGAAGTATGTTATAGCTTGCAAAAGCAGTGCGAAGTGGAGCGTTTAAAGCGGCCCATTTACTTAATCGCACGGCTAAGAGGTCGCCGCTAAAAGGGTTTTATCTAAAAATTACATTCGTGCACGCTTTGTCTAGCATCGTAGAGAATATGTGTAACATGACCCTACACAATAAACCCTTCATGTTTATAGGAATCATTTCCACGTATATTCTTGTATCGCAATGTGGAGGGTCGTTACGTGTTATCTTATCTTTGTTTCCTTAATGAAACAACGGGATCAAAAGCTAACGTACTCAAACGAAAATGAAGAAATCAACATACAACAAAATTACACAGTCGATTTTCTTGCGACACGCATCCGAAGATATTACGGTTAAGAATTTCGGTTAAAAATATCTTCATAAGTCAAAAGGAGGTGGGTACGATATAATATAATGTATGTGGGCGGGATCTTTTTTCTTTATCTAGATCCATTTATTTGACGTCGTATCGCGATCTCAGCTCTCAACACACCATCTATTATAGCGGTAAGTCCACATATGGATTTATATTCAAAAACGAATCGGGAAAGCTTCAGAACACGATTTAGAACAAAAAGCAAATTAGTTGAGTTGAGCCATAACAACGTTATTTTTTATATCGCAACCTTATGATTGTCTTGCCATCGAAACTAAACGATAAATTCAATAATTATATTTGATAGTGATAGTGTCTGGGCTAGTAGACCTAGTAGAGAATGACAAACTAATCGTATTCACTATCCAATCACAGGAGATATTGCATAATCTGATCTATTTAATGTGGAGTCAACATCAATTCTGTTAGGTACCATTATGCACAGATTAGAGGAGGTTTATCTGCTGCCGACTGTACAGATAAAAATTTGTAGTTTACTTTTACTCTAAATAATTGATTTTATTGAAATCAAAGGAATCATAATTATTATAACAGAAGTTTAACCAGCACTTGAGGAGGGTCATAATCTACAACTCAACCTCTACCAAAATATCATCCTTGGTTCCGCCCTTTGCAGAGGCACTGAACAAGGCAAATGAGTCTTGGAAGAGCTTTCTTTAAACCGGCTACTTCCTCCTCTACTACACTACTAAAACCTCAAACTATATGGGATTAAATGTATGATTTAACAATTTTAGTATGTACAGTTTGAGGTTTACCAAATGGGAAGCACCCTTTAAATCCAGCCAACCTTTCTCTTTTTATTTCCTAAGCTCCTTTTATGTATTGACTTCAGATTATTTCCAGATAGTAATACCGTCTCACAAGGGCAGGTGGCACTGGTAATTTCCCCAGTGATCTAATTATTTAAACCTTAGATTTATCTATCGCCTACAGTCCATTAATATCAGTGAAAGATGTTTAAGAAAGTCTAGTCGTATTTCAAGTCCTGAAGTTGATGGTAATCTCATTAGTCTTAAAAGCCCTGTCGTCTTTACTACGAAGTGAAACCTCAGATAGTGAAACAATATTCCGTGACCGTGACGTTCGATTCCGCCGATTTATTGTTTAATCAATCACGGATCGTACTTTCCTGAGAGTACATTCAAGGGCGACACAAAAAGAAGAAAGGGAAGTACGTCTTCGAACTAGCGAAAAAACAAATTAAATAACAATTCCTTCCTGGGTAAATGTAATTGATTTACAGATGCGAAATACTTTTAGAGTCAAGTAATGTTTATAAATGGTTATGTCGATGAAATAAGTCCTCTAGCATTTTAGTCAGGTAGGCTCGGGCAATAGCGGAACGTGTCCTAATTTTGGCGAATGGCACTTTATAGCTCTTAGTAAGAAGTTCGCTTTAGTGCAACAAGCGACGTGACCGGTAAACCTCTTTTGACAAAAACTATTTTTTGAAAACAGATTCATTAAACGATATTATAATCATTAAAATAACGAGTTTTATGGATCAGTAAAGTACGAGAAGCAGTAACTATATTCCTTTGCCCTTTAAACTTAGGGGCTATATAGCCTTTAGTGATGCTAAATCTTAAGTGAAAGATTAGATTTAAGTTCTATCTGGTAATTGGCTACTCTGACCTTAACTGATTTTGCAGCGATCGTCTACGCACGGGTGATATTATGCGTGCACAAACATTTCGATGATTTATTTGAATGCTAGCCTTCCGCCCATGCGTAATCTCTTTTTTCAAATATCCCCCCTTCCCCTAACATTTCCGGGATCAAAAGTACCCTATGTTCACCGGGGATAGTGTAGCTTTCCAACGGTGAAAGAATTATTCAAATCGGTTCAGTATTTTCAAAATTGTTATTCCCGCGGGAATGAGACGTTTTCCGTAGGAATTTTATAGCCTATGTCCTAATCCGGGTTATAAACTATACGTGTGCCTAATTTCATCTAAATCCGTTCAGCCGTTACGGCGTGATTGAGGAACAAACAAACATCCAAACATCTAAACATCCAAACATCCAGATTTTCGCATTTATAATATTATAGTAAGATATCAGCAGAACCAAACTAAAGCGTTTACAACACGAGTTTGGGTTTGCATGCGCGACGTCCACATTAAACCTTTACCCTTGTACATTCAAACACCCGTTTTCATAATGAGTTAATGCATTAAAAATGCAAGCTAAAACGTAAGGTCATGTTTCTGTTAAGAGATGAAAATGTTCCCGTGTGCCTGATGAAATATACATGACTCGGCGGAAAAAATATCCCTAAATGTTCCTTTGAATTATGATTCCCATGTACTTGAACATAGATCACCTTCCTTTAGTGTTATTGGTAGAACTTCGATGAGATTTGGGCTAAGTGAGGTTGAATCTTACGATAGTATATTCAAAGTTTAGATCGGTCACGCAGTAAAGGATACTTTACTGCGTGACGGCGAAAATGTGAGCAGATATGTAGGTTAAGACGGTGCCTCCGTCCCATGCTTACTTGTTATTCAGGGCTGTCAATAAATGCGAGTGGTTGACCAAAAAGGGATCTTTTAGCTTTGTTTTGGTCTAACCAGAATATCTTTAGGCACCGAAGTTTTTTTTACGATTTTTTTTGTGAGCCGAGGCGTAATACATCCTCTAACAAAACACGAAACTTTAAACGCGATTTACTCGAAATCAATTATTTTCCCTTGAGGTCCCTTTTTGGTCAACCACTCACAAATAGATTTAGGGTTATTGCTAAAATTGTTTCGATTCGTCTAGCAGTTTTAACCGCCATCAGGCTGTTGGGAGAAGTCCAATTGAAGAATTTTCGCAAGTCTGTGGATTTACCCAATTAATGCCATCAATAACGAAAAACTTTTTTATGCCTTTACTTAATGAAACCTTATATTGGCGAATCGAAAAACAAAACAAGCGGGATAAAATGCTTGACCAATCGAAACCATTTTCGACCTTAATTAATTGAACAATTTGTTAACATGGACAAATTGGACAACCCTAAATTGCATAAAAAAATTTTTTTTTCCTTGCTACATTTTTGGCCATATATGGGATTTTGGGTTCTATTTATGGTACGGTATAATGAAATCTGGGTTGCTCTTCCCAGTATGGATGGTATTAACCTCATGATGATGATGATAAAGATAAATTACCTTCAAACCAGGCAGGGTCCTGTGTCCGCTCACTGAGCATAGTGCGTGCATCATTTGCTGCTGCAATATAGCGCTGGAACACTTTGAACTTTTCTTTGATGTTACTGCTAAGAAACTCCTTAGCAGCGACTCCAGTGTCAATGTAATCTTTTCTTGTGGACCGAATCATATTGTAGTAGAAGTCAAAGTCTGAAAATATATTGTACTATCAGATTCCAATGTTATTAGGATAATACTTTTTGGAATTGAGCGATATTTAAGTCAACTGTGTGGTCTGTGTGATGACTTACACATACACAGATATTATTTTGCGTTTCTAACGTAACGGACAAGCGAAGTTGACGTAATTTTTCACTCCATTCCAATTTGCGTTTCTAACGTTACGGACAAGCGCAGTTGACGTAATTTTTCACTCCATTCCAAAAGGTATTATCCTCTGGTATTAGCATCTGAACCGGATAGTACTGCAAGCATTACTTTACTGGAAGCAATTGCATCCTTAAAAGTAGTACAGGCCAGCTGAATGCCTCACTAAGACTAAAGAAATGGTAATTTGAAAAATTGTTTCACAAATCCCTATTGATGTGGACAGTTAAAGGGATTTATGAAGTTGGTGTTACATGAACCAAGTGAGAAAATTATTCAAAATTCTCACTTGGTACTTCATTTTTATCATTTCTAACCATTTCTTTACTTTAGTATAAAAAAAAATTATAAAGCAGTAAGCAGTTTTATGTCATTTAGTTAGTTTACAAGTTGGTAGACTTTTAAAATATGAATATTATTTCATTTGTTTTAGTTTTGTTCATTTGGATATTTTTTATCATGCCAATTATTTGTGTACAGACATACCAGTTACCATTGCTTCCTTGTTCTTGAGCAGTATGAAGAGCGTCTGTGGAGGCAAGGTGGCCAGGTAGTCGTCGTCGTCCACGCGCGTGCCGTCCTCGGCCACGAACAGCCGGCACTCCCCGCTCCCGACATTGAACTACAACCAAACTGGGTCAAGGTAGCCGAATATGGGCCAAGGCCTGCCCTTGGCATATATATCCTGATTTACAACAAAATAACCAAATTTATCACAGAAACTAATACTTTTTTACTCCAATGAACTTAACATTATCAATTTCAAAGATTATTAAACACTTTACATTGCAAATTAAACTCACCCCCAACTTTTTGCATGATTTCTCTATCAACTCGACCAAATTTTCGGCGGCGACACCTATTTTCTTCTCACGTTTCACGTCGGTTACTTTGTATCCTTTCTTCATGACGAACAAGTTTAAAGAAAAACAAAACAAAGAATATCCACACAAAATACGTCACGCATTCGACAATTTCCACTCGCCGCCGACACTTTACTCACTCACGTCACAACTACGACGGAATGTTACAACTGAAACTGAAACACAATGACAATGACACGAGAGAGCCCGGCTGTGCAGTTTTCTTTCCCTTTCAGTTTCATCGTTTCATCAGGTTTCATCCCTGTAATATCACCCTTACAACCGACAAACTTATCTGTTCCGGTGGCCAAAATTGGAACTACGTGAAATGCAATGCAAAAACGATATTTAATGACAGTTCTAAACAGACAGTAGCGACGCCGCCACCGGAACAGATAAGTTTGTCGGTTATACGATATCACCCCTTTCATGACATTCCTGGGTGGATCTACGAGGGCGGTCAAATGTCATGTCCTACGTGTTTACTCAATAACCATTCAATTTATATTTCAATAAAACAGTCATTCGGTTCTTATATAAGTTATGAACAAGGTTTTTATAAATTTACGGCTATAAAGAAATAAATAAAAACGTGATTAATAAAATATGCCCAAATATTAAGATTTTTGCCATGTCCGAAAAGCACTACTGCTCGTTCAATTAATTATATTAAATCATCATAACTGTTTTGAGCACACATTTTCTAAGAAATATATATTACGTTTATAACACTACCGATTAATAAAAAACAAAAATAGTTATCGAACCATTTAGTTTTCTAAATATTGGATCAAAAAAAGTTTACAAAATTAAGTCATTGGTCAGCGCAGTTCTTGTTTTCAAGATTATCGCAACTTTGAGACATAAGGTAGAACACTTATGTGTGTGACCAGACACCCCGCCCTGCTCCCCAGTCGATCAACGCACTTCACCGCGGAAAAACGCACGTTGTTGGCTCTGATAAGTTTTTAAAGTTCATTCTACAACAATTGACACTTCTATAGTCATTGTTATTTCTCTATCTAAATTCAATTTATATTCATGCCTACGTTCTTTTGCAACAATTTAGAATAAAGATACAAGTGTTTAATAACGTAATCATAACATTAACTAGCTGCCACGCCTTTTAGACGTGTTTCGACTTGTCCTTTTCAAATTCATCATTTGTCTGAACGTCATTGTTCTAAATCTTGATGAAGGTGACAATGACGCTGGTTGAGAATAATGACAAATGTTGTTTATGACAATGACTTGCGTTGAGAATAATGATTTTATTTCTTTTTACAGTAATATTTCCTTGATATCGCTATGAAACTAACCAATCACGTATTGCTGCTACATGCTGATAGTCACCAAACAGGCGACCTGCATCAAAAAATAAGATCCATCACCAAAACCCTTTCTTCTAAAACATGGGATATTAGAGAACCCACAATGCGAACTACTGACTGAAATAGATGCAATATCTGAAACCTGGAAGGACCTGGACTGTCAGTCTTTGTTTGGAGATCCTCATGCTCACAACTATTTCCTGACAGAGCCCATGACGAAGAAAAAGAGCCATGTACTTACTTGAGGGTGTAGGGCTTGTCTAGTAGCATCTTTACGGAACTTTTGGTCGAATTACAACATAATGTATGATGTTCATATAGGCACTCCTAAATCTCTTTATCAGTGGCTCCAAGTAGCTGTTGTGTACGCAGCGGCCACACCCTGGAAAACCGTGTCGACCTCGCGGGCTGAACCTGATAAAGGGGGCTACGCATGCTATGTTGCGGGCGTAGTTACGCCAGGAGGGTCCCCTATTAGTACACATAGACTACATCGGTATAAGAGGCGAACGCCGTCGATAGACACTGACCTCGGCTCTTGTGGCGATATAGCAGGGTATCTGTGTCATACCTCTAAGGGCGCATACCAGGACCCTTACAATGGTATGCGGCCAGACACTGCATCTCCTACCTTTGGTCAATCGTATCGGCCTCCGATCCATTGACAATCGAGGGTTTGGGACGAGAGAGTGGGTCTACATCTGCGCAACCGTTTATCCACTTAAATATACTCACGCGCTGTTGACACTTGGCTAGTAACACTGGACACTGAAACTAAAGTCCTGCGGCGATGGAGTGTTGGTGGGAGTAACGAGGCTTGGTAGGTCTTGTTGCTAGCTGACCCTCTGCACGTAGGCGGCTGGACGAGAGTGGTCGCTTCTGTGTTCGATTGAGATGGGAATACGGGTTCGGCAGCACGTCCAGCGACAAAGCAGCCCTATTTAGGATCGCTCTGCTTTCCCCAATCAGGGGAGGGGCCTAGAAAAGGTGGCCTAAAAATAGTTCATCTCACTGTAAACTCAGTGGCTAGCCGCGGTCACTAGGGTACCGATTTCTGCGGTCGAAAGAAACAAAAGTTTGGTAAAGTACAACCCCTTACAATTGCAACCTGGAACGTAAGAACGCTGTTAGATAGTGATAGTAACTTATGTCCAGAAAGAAAAACCGCAGTTATTGCGCGTGAACTCTCTCGATACAACATTGACATTGCTGGCATAAGTGAAACTCACCTAGCAGATGCTGGAGAACTTGTAGAAGAGAGAGGAGGCTATACATATTACTGGATTGGTAAACGTGCTGCCGAAAGATCATCTAGCGGTGTCGGATTTGCTATTAAAAATTCGATAGCAAAATCTTTAACAGAGCACCCCAAAGGGATTAACGATCGCCTAATTACATTGCGTATTCGTCTGAGTAATGATAAACATCTTCATCTCATAAATGTATATGCCCCTACGCTTACCTCCTCAGATGAGGACAAATTGAAATTTTACGATGAACTCCGATCGGTCTTGATTGGCATACCATCAAAGGACAAGTTAATTCTACTAGGTGATTTTAATGCGCGTGTCGGAACGCAGTATGAGGCCTGGCGTGATGTTTTAGGGCGGCATGGGGTAGGAAAGTGTAATGGCAACGGGCTCGCGCTTCTTACACTGTGTGCAGAATTTAACCTGAGCATCACGAACACCTTCTTTAGGCTTCCTATAAAATACAAAACATCTTGGATGCACCCACGTTCCAAGCATTGGCATCTGCTCGATTATGTGATAGTCCGTAGAAAAGATCTTAGAGACGTCTTGATAACGCGTGCCATGCGTGGTGCGGAGGGTTGGACTGACCATCGACTTATTAGATCGAAGATGAGAATAGAGCTGAAACGACAACGCAGAGCTAATCACAAGATTGTACCTAAGCTGGCTGTGAATAAATTGATTACTAGCCCAGATATCAAGATGGAGTTCAATTCGAAGGTCGAAGCTTTGACTAACCTTGCCGACAATGCTTCCATTGACGATGAGTGGCGCTTACTTGCTGATTCACTTCATCGTGTTGCCCGAAACTCTCTTGGCAAACCGGATAAGGCTCATAAAGACTGGTTTGATGATTTTGATGGTACTTTGCGCAAACATTTTGACGACGCTAGAGCTACTCTGCGTAAGCACACTGATGTCGATACCCGCAGGCGTATAAGCAAAGAACTAAAATTGAAAACTAGGGAACTCAAGGACCGCTGGTGGAACAGGAAAGCCAATGAGTTGCAGTTACTTGCGGACACTCATCAGATTGGTGCTTTCTATGAAAGTCTTCGCACTATTTTCGGGCCCAAACGCAGGATCACAACTCCTTTATATTCGCAGGATCGGACGCAGCGCTTGACGGACCCCAATGAGGTTTTAGATAGGTGGGCTGAACATTTTACTGAAATTCTAAACCCACCAACCCAGGGTGTTGATCTCGAGTATATCAAATCTCTTCCTAACTGCACCACAATATCATCTTTGGAAGAACCGCCAAGCTATGACGAATTCTGTCGTGCCATTTCATCATTAAAAAATGGAAAATCCCCTGGCTCCGATAATTTGCCGTCAGAGATCTATAAGTATGGTGGTCCAAACATTAGAGACAGATTATTTAAGCTCATTCTCCGTATTTGGGAGTCAAATATAATACCTCAGGACTGGAAAGATGCTACATTATGCAAACATTATAAAGGCAAAGGAGATCGAGCAGATTGTAGTTCATATAGAGGTATCTCGCTACTCAGTACAGCCGGAAAAGTCCTAGCCCATATTATTAATAAACGTCTTAGTCTTCATGCAGAACAGATCTTACCCGAAAGCCAATGCGGATTTCGTCCTAGTAGAGGCACGGTTGATGCAATTTTTGTTGTTAAACAACTTCAAGAAAAGAGCTTTGAACAACACCGTGACCTTTATATGTGCTTTGTCGATCTTGAGAAAGCTTTTGACCGAGTTCCGAGGGATGCACTCTGGATCGTATTGCATAAGATTGGGTGTCCGCCCAAATTCGTTGAACTCATAAAGCAATTTCATTCCAATATGTTTGCAAGAGTACAAGAAGATAATTCATTTACAGAATCATTTCCGGTGACGAGTGGTGTTAAACAAGGCTGTGTGATGGCCCCCACGCTTTTTGCAATTTATTTTTCTATTGTTATGAATGACGCACTTCAACACTGTCACAATAGTATTTCGTTAAACGTAAGAACCGATAAGGGAGTTTTTGATCTTGCTCGCTTCCGATCTAAACGTAGTGTGCACCAGATTTCGGTTCTGGAAGTTCTCTATGCTGACGACGTCTGCCTTATGGCAGAGAACATGCACAGTCTCCAACAATTCCTGAATGAATTGGATGCCTCATGTCATAGATTCGGATTGGTAATAAGTGTGTCGAAGACCCAGTTTCTTAAACAACCTAGAGGCTCATCTACGTGCAACATTCCTCTTAAGCTTGCCAACAAAAATCTTGAGGAGGTAAAGGTTTTCCGTTACTTGGGCTGCACGCTCCGCAACGACAACAGGCTTGAAACTGAGATTGCCACTAGGATATCTAGAGCCGCAGCTGCATTCGGAAAACTAAACGATAGAGTTTGGAACTCTCATGATCTTAAATTAAAGACCAAAATAGGTGTGTATCGAGCAATAATCCTGCCGATACTTCTTTATGCCTCAGAGACATGGGTGACCTACAAGACAGATATCAAACGCTTGGATGCTTTTCACATCAGGTGCCTTCGTTCGATATTACGTATTAAGTGGCAGGATCGTATTCCTAACACAGACGTACTTCGCAGGACTGGTGTGAATGGCATTGAAGCTCTGCTGATGACTGGACAACTCAGATGGTGTGGACACCTTGTTCGCATGAATGACGCCCGTTTACCCAAATCCCTACTTTTCTCTGAGCTACAGTTTGGCAAGCGTAAAGCTGGTGGCCAGTACCTGCGCTTTAAGGATGTTCTTAAAAGAAACCTAACTGCCTGTGGCCAGGGCCTGATTTACCCATAGGCTAATTAGGCTGCAGCCTAGGGCGCGAGGATCGAGGGGGGCGCTGAAATCGTGTCTTCGTATGCACTAATCTAGCATCATTGCATCTACCCTATTTATTTCAACTAGACCAAACATTAAAACTAAATGTGTGCTTGAGAGTCCCTGATTTTAACATTAAATTTTAAAATTCCCATACAAAATAATCTTCAATCTTCACGTAAACGCGCGTTTCTGTGAGGCCGTGAGGTGAGGCGAATTCAACAAAACTCGCACCGCACACTACAATATAGTCGTGTGTAACTCTTCACTGAAACGATACTCAGTGATTCAAATCTTTTAAATGATTTACTGATCCATTCGGATCAGCGCCTCAACAAATGAATCATTTGATTCAATTGCATCTACTTCTCAACAAAATATTTACTAAAAAGACAATAAAAACGAATAATTCTAAAGCTTCATTCAATGACTGGGCAACTACAGGTATTTATAAGAGAAGACATAGATTATATGAACTGTATGGTTTAAAAGCATGTTCTAAAGATCCAAAGGTCATAGAATACGTTAAAAACTATTCCAAGATTTTTAAGAAAGTATGTTATAAAGCAAAATCTATTTACTTGCGTAACAAAATAAATAATTTAAGTACTTAACAAAGTCAAAGCTAATTGGAATATAATTAATAAAGAGACATGTAAATTAAAGCCATACGAAAGCGACTATTCCTTAAAAGTTAACAATGAAATTCTTAAATCTGATATAGAAGTCGCTAATGCCTTTGAAACTTTTTTCTCAAAATATACCTATCATAACAACTAGTCAATTAAATTCTAGCTCACACCAAGCTCAAATTTTATTAGCTTCGAGTGTAGCTGAATGTCAGATTCCGTTTAAATTTAATTATATAAACCCAAACACAATTTTTAAAACGTTCAAAGAACTGAACATGAAAAAAACCGAAGACTTATGGGGCATCTCTACTGATATAATGAAAACAGAAATTGATGTTATTTCACCCCATTTAGCATACATTTTTAACAAATGCATTGATGAAAGTCAATTGCCCAATTTGATGAAGTACAGTAAAATAATACCTTTATTTAAATCGGGCAACCAACTTCAGGCCAATTTCTATTTTACCATCTTTAAGTAAAATTTTTGAAAAAATTATGTTTAATCAATTACTTGAACATTTCAACATCAATAATTTACTTCATAAAAAGCAATATGGTTTTACTAAGAACAAAAGTACAACCGATGCGGGAATTGAACTTATTAAACATATCCTTGATGCTTGGGAAGGTAAACAGAACGCAATAGGTATTTTTTGTGATTTATCAAAGGCATTTGATTGTGTTGACCATACAATATTACTTAATAAATTAAAACATTACGGTGTCTCCAACGCTGCTATGAAACTAATTGAATCGTATCTCACTGACAGGATACAAAGAGTCAATATCAACAATATTAATTCGTGTGGTGCTAAACTGAGAATGGGCGTGCCACAAGGCTCTATACTGGGCCCTTTGCTATTTTTGATTTATATAAACGATCTACCATACTACACCGGGGACCTCTGTGAGATAGTTCTGTTTGCTGATGATACTTCTTTGATATTTAAAACAGATAGAAATGAAAAAAACATTTGACAAGGTGAACAGGGCTCTTTCGCGAGTGTCACAATGGGTTAACATAAACAATTTATTACTAAATGCAAAGAAACGAAATGTGTTAAATTTATGATGCCTAATGTAAAACAGCTGGATACTTCATTACTATGAATGATGAGCAATTAGAAATAGTTAATGATACTTTATTTTTAGGAATTAATATTGATTCCAAACTTCAATGGGGTCCTCATATTGCTGCATTAGCAACAAGACTTAGCTCAGCTGCTTATGCAGTAAGAAGAATAAGATATATCACTGATATTGAAACGGCAAGATTGGTTTATTTTAGTTATTTTCATAGTGTCATGTCATAATTGGTCTACTGTTGTGGGGCTCTGCTGCTGACATCGAGTCTATATTTATATTACAGAAAAGAGCTATTCGTGCAATCTACAACCTTAGACCTTGTGATTCGCTCAGAGATCTATTTACACAAATTAACATTTTAACCGTTCCTTCACAATACATTTTTGATTGTTTAATGTATGTTCGGAAAAATTACAATAATTTTCTAAAAAATCCGACTGTCACAAATTTAACACAAGGAATAAGCACAGACTTGCCGTTCCTAATATCAGGCTTCATAAAACAGGAAAGTTATTTGTTGGACTGAGCATTAAGCTATTTAAAAAAGTACCACAACGTCTTGTATGTAGAATTACCTTTAAATAAATTTAAAGTCATAATTAAAGATTACCTTATGAGGAAAGGTTACTAATAAAGTAGAAGATTACTTAAATGACAAGACTCTGTGGACATGAAACACATTTGCTTCTCTGCACATCTACTGTTATGCTTATTGAGTTTCTTGCGGCACTTCTTCTCAGCAGCAGGCCATTCATTCACGTCGAAGTGCTGGTAGGAAAAAAAGTTTATGACGTGCAAAAAAATTTCTTGGTAAATCAAATTGCAAAATAAATACTTTGACTTTGACTTTGAATCAGTTGCAAAAATGTTTCACTTGTATGATGCCCCTCCTCTTTTTTTAATATTTAATATTTATTTTTTCTCTAGAGTAAATATATATTTAAAAAACTCAAGTCGATTCAATGGCAATGGAATGGAAACTAAGTTGTCTATAGAAACTAAGCCAATACAAGTCATGCTGGCAAACACGAGATGGATTTGGTTTACTACTTGGTAGCCTGCAGTCACTTGTCATGGTTTTGGTCTTATAATGCGTGAGGTTGCAGATCGATTTGAAAACTTTTATAGGTAGTATGAAATATGTTAAAATTTTCATAATACTACTACTCTACTCAGTTCCTACTTTTAGACCCGTCCGTAACACACCTGGAGGGGGCGCGTCCTCATATTTAGCCTAGGGCGGTCAGAACTCTTAATCAGGGCCTGCCTGTGGCATATCTCCGTTGGATTGGGAACATCTTGCATCAACCCGACCTGAGTGGCGTAGGAGGGTAAAGGAGGGTGTTAAGCACTTTGAAGAGGTCCGTCTGCATACTTTGGATATTAAACGGCTAACAAAGAAAACCCGCCCGAAGCCGATTTATAACTACACCTACAATGCAATTGGTGAACTATATTGCACAATTTGTGATCGCAGTTTCAGAACTAAGTTTGGTTTTGCGAGTCACATCCGGGCACATCAGAGACGACAATAAAATAGCCTGAGTGTCGCCGTCGGCGGATACGTCGAGGAGGACATCACATGTATTGAGGGACGAAGTTCGGGTCGCTATCAGGCGACTAAAAAGCGGAAAAGCTACAGGAAGAGATGCCATACCAATTGAAACCATCAAAGCATCAGGGGAGTATGGTGTCGATATCTTTCATACCCTGTGTAACAAAATTTGGGAATCAGGAATCTGACCCCGAAGTGGACTCACACAGTCTTCGTACCTCTACATAAAAAGGGCTCCACTAAAATATGCAGTAACTACCGCCTAATAGCCTTAATTATTTCACATGCAAGTAAAATTCTACTGCATATAAATCTAAGGAAATTTCTCCTGAACAGGCTGGTTTTGTGAAAGGGAGGGGTACTCGTGAGAAGATTCTGAATGTGCGCCAGATCATTGAAAAAGCCAGAAAGTTCAACAAGCCGACCTATATTTGCTTTGTTGACTTCTCAAAGGCGTTCAACTCAGTGAGGTGGCCAGTATTTTGGGAGACTCTCCTGGCTATGGGAACACCTAAACATCTGGTGCACCTTTCTTGGAAGCTTTATGAAGAAGAAACAGCATCAGTGAGAACGAACGACGTGTCGTCAAATCACTTTCATCCAAGTGCCGGGGTCCGTCAGGGCTGCATTTTATCACCATTGCTGTTTAACACCTACACAGAATTCATTATGAGAATAGCACTCGAGAATTGGTCAGACGGAATCACAATTGGAGGTTATAGAATTTAAAATTTGCAGTATGCAGATGACACAACCCTATTTGCAACAAGCATCGGCAATATTAAAGATAATCCCTGTTGAGTAAAATGGAGCAAGTTAGCCTTGATATCGGTCTGAATTTTTTTTATATGGGAGCAGTCTGGATGACCTCACTCCACCTGATGGTAAGCGGAAGTGAGGTCCAAATAAAATAAAAATTAAGGCTGACTGGCTCAATAGAACAAAGTACCCATTGAGCCAGTCACCCTCACCCTGAAGGCCTGCTTAGATGCCGCTTCACGCCCCGCCTAAAAAGCCCTGGATTATAGGAGGAAGGAAACACATGAGCCGGAAGGGCATTCCATGACCTAATGGCACGGGGCAAAAAAGAGGAACTATACCTCTTGGTACGGGCCACCAGTGTCTGGATGGTATGGGGATGGCAACGCAGTCCGGCGCGTGTTGTTCGGGAGTGAAAAGGGGAGGACGGGATGAGTTGGAATAACTCTTCAGAGCATTCCCCATTATAGAGACGGTAGAGAACACTAAGACTAGCAACGTCTCTACGTAACTGAAGAGGTTCTAGGGTCTTAGTCACTTCTTGATTATCGACAATACGGATATCACGTCGTCAACCTGTCGAGGGCCTCCAATAAGTACTTTGCGGAACCATCCCAGAGATGAGAGCAATATTCCACACACGGGCGAACCTGTGCCTTGTATAAGAGACAAAGCTGCACCGGAGAGAAAAATCGTCTCATACTGTTCATTCCGAGTTTACGGGAAGCTGTTCTGATGACGCTCTTGATATATTATTCCCGTTGGTTCAAGTTGCTACGAACATCGATGCCAAGGATGCTTAGGCTATCCTGTATTGGTAAGGGCGTGATCTGAAGAGTGGAATGGGAAAGAAAAGGAGAAGATTTGCAGAAAACAAACACACCTGTCAGGTGTTTTCTTGGCATTGAACTCGATGAGATTGCTGGCAACCCATTTGGATATGCGGTCCAGGACCTCGTCAAGCTCGGCGACAAGAAGATTCCTGTTTTCCTCGGTTTCGGTCTGTTTAGCCGCAAGTCTTCCGAAATATCGTGCGTGGACAGTGCTGTCATCCGCATAGCAATGAATATTACCTAGTGATAACATGTCATTGATATGCAGAAGAAACAAAGTCGGCGACAGGCATTGAGGCACTCCGGAATTTATTGGGAGGAAGCGAGAAGCGCGTCCATCACGGAGGACACGAATCCTGCGACCCTCCAGAAATCCCGCAATCCAGTCGCATAATAAGCGAGTTGGCAGACTATATGCCGGAAGCTTGGAAAAAAGCGAGCGATGCCAAACACGGTCAAAAGCCTTGGCAATATCCAGGCTAATAGCCATAGATTCACCATGCTTCTCCATATCCTCCCCCCAGAGGTGCGATACGTAAGCTAGAAGATCACCCGTGGACCGTTTTGGTCTGAAACTATAGTGTCGGTCATGTAGTAATGATCTTCTAGTTAGCGGACAAGTTGGGAGTTGATTATCCGCTCAAACACCTTTCCAAATACAGAGGTTATGATGGCTATGGGTTTGGTACCTGCTTGGTACCTATACTATTTGGACACAGTTCCAAACCAACGATTCAATCATCCAAGAACTCGACATCAAACAGCGTCTTTCTTCCATCGTCCAATGTCGTATTCTCACTTTCTTTGGACATATCATACGTCGAGAAGACATCTGTCTTCATAGATCTCTATGGAGCGACTTGTGGTGCAGGGGAGAGTCGAAGGCGCTAGAGCGCGCAGTAGATCACCGATGCGATGGACCGACCAAGTCAAGGCTACATTCAATGGTCCACTCCATGAATGCACAAGAAGAGCTACAGTACGAGATGAGTGGTGGCGGATTGTAAAGGTTGCTACCACCCCTGATGTGACGACCACTCTGCCAAGAGTGTGACGACAAAGAAGAAGAAGAATATAGATCAATGTGGCCCTTTAAAGCATGTAATTTAAATGAATATTTTCGAAGATAACAGTTTTACAATGCAGGGACATAGCGGTTGAGGCAATAATATAGTATACATCAGAATAACACAGGCTATAATTTATAAAAATCCCGCGGGATAACGTCCTATAGTTCACGCGGGCGAAGCCGCGGGCGAAAGGTTAGGAAATTATACTGCGTGTTTTTTAGTCGTTGTTTTCCCGCAGCAGAACGCTTCACCTTCAGTAGTACTATCGATTTATGCAAGAAATATTTTATTGAATTTTTTTTTTTTGAAATTTTTTTGAATTTTTTTTGAATTTTTTTTCAAAAATTCGATTGTAAAATGGAAACCAAATGTGAGTAAATAGAAAATAATATTTTTTTTGATAAACGCGAAGGCCAATGACCCCGGCCGGTAACCGTCCGTGACGCAACTAGTACTATTGGTTCGAGTTTCGTCTATCATAATCGTAAAACTTTTGATTTGACCAAAAAAAGAACTTTATTAATTAATTTTACTACTAAGATAGAATCATTTTACTGCGGGAAAACAACGACTAAAATTCCACGCTGTATAAATTAAAAACAACAGATTGTTACTAGGTACTCATGATTAAAATCATGTTTCCTACAAAATTGGGTTTTATTCCTGAAATTTCAAAAACATTTATAAGTTTGTCATTGTTATCAACACAGGTCATTGTTCTTTACAGAAATATCATTTTCCTAATACGCAGTCATTATTCTGAACGTATTTTTTTCTTCTTTTGTCAATATTTTGATTAGTATAGGTCGGATTTGTGTGCTTTTAATATACAATTGCTTAGAATCTTGAAAACTATAGATCCTATATTGTACTGAAGCTCTGCACGTGGGTTGATAAAAAATCTAAATTTTTTATCAAAAATAACATTCTACGTAGATCCACCCTCCTTTCTCTCACGCACATTTCAACATAAGCCGTCTCTTTCTAACAAAAATCCTGGTTTATAGAATATTAAATCAAAAGGTCGGTTTACACTAAACGGAATTTCACTTGCATTTTGATGTGCTAGCAATTTGATTGATATAAAAATAATAATGTAATATTGTAGATATTTAAAGAAGGGAAAATGCATTACTACAACATTACCTGCCTGAAGCACTGCTGCTGCCGCCGTCTCGAATACAATTGAATGAAATGAAACTGCTGAGTGCTGCCCTGCCCTGCCGCTAAACTGTCAACGTCACCTCTGTTTTCGCGCCGAAATTAACGTCAACGTCAAATATTACACCAACCCGTGACGTGACGTGTTTATTGGAAAAGTTCAAAGTTGTAAATAGTGATAGATTAATCTAATTTTTCAGTTTCATATAAAGGAAATTATCATGAAAATGAAACGAGGCGCTCTTATAGTTATCGAAGGTCTAGATAGGACCGGAAAATCAACACAATGTAAATCACTGGGTACGCAAGTAGCAGATAAAGATAATGACGACAATTATTGTTTAACGATATTTTTCACATAATATTTGCATATATAACATGGTTGCATGCATTTAAGGAATGCTTTGTACACTACCGACAACCATTATCTCCTCTCTCTTCTAGTTCACAGTTTAATAAAACACGAAGTCAAAGCAGAAGCAACCAATTTTCCAGCAAGACATACAGAAATTGGTAAAGTCATCGACAGTTACCTCAAATCTGAGGTAAAAAATTTGGAACTTGGCAACTTAACAAATTCAAATTAAAGTGAAAAAAAAAATGTTTAAAAAAAATATACATTTCAGAAAGATTTACCCGATGAAACTATTCACCTATTGTTCTCGGCAAACCGTTGGGAGAGAGCAAAGGAGATTGTAAATACTTTGGAGAAAGGAATTAGTCTCATTGTAGACAGATATTGTTACTCTGGAGTTGCATTTTCTGCTGCTAAAGGTAATACATATTCTAATTTATTTTTGATTCATTATTATTGTTATTTATAGTGCCCCTACATGGTTTTGGTTTTGGTCATTATACTATTGTTAAGACCTAGAACAAGAATAACGAATGCAGTTTATGATTATTCTTAAGTGAACACCATGATTTTCTTGTAAATAATAATAATTATTTAACTTATTTACGTGTGTGTACTAGGTAGGTAATAAGGAGTCGGTATTTGGTTTCAGGATTAGATATTGACTGGTGTAAGGCTCCTGATATTGGGCTACCAAAGCCTGATAAAGTATATTTCCTAACTATGCCTCTTGAAAATGTACAACAACGAAAAGGATATGGAAATGAAAGGTAGTAGTTAACTTATAACTGTGTGTGTCATCCATTTTTTTAAGAAGATTATAAAAAAAATGACATTTTCAGATATGAAGTATTGGCATTCCAAAAGAAAGTAGCTGATATGTATTTGGAGTTAAAAGACGATTCTTGGGAAATAGTGGATGCCAGCAGGTAAAAATATACCTATCTGCATTAATAGTGTATTAAAAAAGAGGTAAAAGGAGGTAGGAACTTAATGTTACACGAAAGAGATAGCTAGAGTTGGTGCCACAACTCTTATCTGAAATAAAGTATTTTGGTTCTTATTGAAATTGTGCCAATTGACACAATATGAGCGGAGCATTTTTCAAGCACTAGTGTGGAATCTATCTCTTTTTTAATACACTTTCAATGCCTATCTGACAATATTATGTAAATCGGCTTTTTCAAATTGTTACTCTTTTTTTAGATCCATCAATGAAATTGAAGAAGAATTACTTGAAAAAACATTGAATGTAATCAATAAAATTGAGGATAAACCTATTGGACAAGTTTGGTCGCAATCTGATAAGAAATTCAAAGAATCATGATTCAATTTTTAATTATTAATATTAGATGAAGGGTTTAAAAATATAAAATACAAGAAAATACAATAAATATTCTTTAAGGACTAACATTTATTTTTTCTGAACTTTTGGTAACAAAAGTTTGGCACCCTCTGAAGACTGCTGCTTCAAAATGCTTAGGTGAGCTTTTAATTTCTTCAGTAACTTGTTTGCAACCTGCTCTTCATTGTTTTCAATCAACTTCAGCATGAAGAAACATCCTCTATTAGTAGATATCCATGCTTTCAGCTGTAATAAAAAAGATGTGCAATCAAAAACAACTGTAGAATTTTTTTAACACCAATATATTATTAGCAATTTGTTTAATTAAGCATTAAGACTTTTTACACAATTATTTATTTTTAAATTTAGTGTATAAAATCATTATGCTAATATGCTTTGAATATAATGTAATAGAACTGAAGTAAATATTCTGTGCATCAGATATTAAAGCCTATCTACAACTCCAAATTACTACATTATTGCAGTTTTTATTATTACTTACAGTTTCGTCGCCCAAGTGCTCATTTATAGCATCTCCTAAAGTATTTTCAGATTTTCCTTTATCCAAGGCGGCCAATTTTTTCAGACACATGTGTATGCCAGCATCCTCAATTGCTAGGAGGCTTTTACCATCCACTTCAATACGCCACTCTGCCTTGCATATTGCTCCAGCTAAGGCATCCAACATTTCCTTGGTTGATTCTAAAAAAAAATAATTACATAGTTCATAAAATATAAGCTTTTCAATACATGATTAGTGTATGGTCAACGGCACACTGCGGTAAACAATTGCAGTTCGATAATAGCACTTATGCCCTCGACATAAGAGTGGCACAAAGTCCAAAGTGTATAGTCTGACGTGCTTTTGACTGTACCATCAGTGGATTACATAAAAATATTTACTGAACATATTGTATACAAATCAATTTCAGTTTTCTTTCTTTCTTAATCATTATGAAGTCACAATAGGCTTACCAATAGACAAAACCGCTACAGTCAATAGCATAATCGCTTTCCCACTCAACCAGAATTCTGGGTCGCTCTGTATGTCATCCTTCACTGCTGGCAATATTGCTTCTCTTAATTCAGTGATTCTGATGTCAGCATCTTTTTTAGAAGTGCCACTCTTGGCGCCTTCTTCAAGAAACTGTATAAATGTGGGATGGAATGTGGCTGTATCTTTTGGCTTAACTAGCCAGTGTATTGTCTGAAACATAAAAATAAAATAAGTGTTGAAAGCAGTTGAAGATAGTTTGTTACCAGGATTCATCATCTTACTTATCATAAAAAAAATGTCTATCCAAAGTAACATCCTTTTATTTGGGCTTATATTAATTTAAAAATAGCATAATAATATAACTGGTGATGAGTGTTGAACTGTGAATTATTTGTTTTACTTATTCTGCTTGCATGCTTATTCTATAACATGAAAAGTGCCTTACCATAATACCCCAATGATCTTTTACTATGTCCTTCAAATTGGTAGCTAATGTGGATACAATGGCCTTCTTAACTAATACTGTATCATCTACAGAGTCAAATATGGTCAAAAGTAGTCGGTATCCTGTCTTATGCTTGCTTAAGGACACTGCATGCTCTTTTACTACTTTCAATATTGTCTGAAATCAAAAAAAAAAAAAATATTTTCATTCCATAAATAAATGTCAATACAGAGATATTATCTCTGGTTTATATGTGTATATGTGCTTACCTTTTTGTCCTTATTAGTTCCCTGCCATACACATATACTTGCAGCATTAACACCAGGCAGGGAATTACTTAATGGCACAATCAGGGGACTGAGGGTGGTGATAAGCTCTGTCTTATCATCTGCACTGCACTCACGAATGTAGTCATAAAGCACCGAATGTAATAACCTTAAATCAAAGGATTGTGGTTGTAAATGTAAGCATACTTTATTCATGCATAAAATGTTAAACCATGTAAAATATATAACAATGGTAAAATCAGACTAAGATAATTTTGATAATACATACTCGCTGTCATGGAGATTTTTGTCCAAAATACGCTGTATGTTGGCTTTGCAAGACTGCAATATTGCTGGTCTCATTTCTGGGCTGTCTTTGTATGCATCTTTGAGGCATTTTACTTTAGGATCCTTGGTCTGAAATAAAATTGTTTGATTTTGACATATAAATGAAAAAACTGGATTGCTTTATAATTGTAATTAAGTTAGGATATTAGACTTATGACACATTTTAATATTCTTTCATCATTAACCTTTTCAACGCCAATGTCTGATATATCAGACAAACCATTTTCGTGCCCACCACGCCAATGTCTGATATATCAGACTAAAAAACATGATCAAGGAACGTTGTATTTTTACTTGCCTGAATGAGTTGAGTATAACCTAATAATTTTTTGGATTTTTTTTTTTAATGGTCGTGGCGTGTGGGGCACCATTTTCGGAAAAAAGCGTGGCGGGGAAAGGGTTAAGGGATGATACTTACATTTTTATAAATTTCACCATAAAATTCTTGTTGCATTTGTAATTTTTCTTTGTTGGAGGCAAATTCACCATAAACATAGTCTAAAACTGGAGCACTGATAGTGTGTGCTGCAAGTGTAACAATATTTCCATAAAATCTTTTTATGACTTCATGGCGTATTGCATCAGTTCCATATTTGAGTATCCTTTTGACTGCATGGTGTCCATACTTTGATCGGGCCATAGGAACAATTATATCAAGTATTTCTTGTATGATAGCACTTTTAATGTTATCATTGCTGTACTTGAGCAGAACTTGAATGACACGGCTCAAGTCATGAGTGAGAGCAATATTCTTATATTGTCCCTTCAACAGTGTGTGAAGTTCTTTGCAAGCATTTTCTCGGAATTCAGGTTTCACTACTTTCCTGTAATAATTATAAAAACTTGTTTATTACGTATCTTAACCTTACCTTATAACAAAAACTACAAGTTTTTGTCCTGGTACCAAAGTTATCTCTGAATCTAAAAATTAAATTGAAACCGGTATAAGTCCACACTTTGCTATTATTTTGCTTAGGATATAAAATAGGGCAAACTTTAAATAAATAAAAAATGGCAATTAAAAATAGAATACCTTTGAATTTGAGCAGAAAGCAGTTTAGCTTTGTGTGAGGCTTCAAACACCTCAGCAGTTGCCTTCGCTTTCCGGCGAGCCAGCCGCAACTCCTTCTTTTCTTTCTTCATCTCAGACCATTTCGGTTTCTCGTCATTCCCCTTATCTTTTGAAAACTTACCATCTTTATTTAAATTAGGGTTGGCCTTAGAAGCTCCACCTCCACCTTTATTAAAATTAGGCTTTCCTTTCGCAGCATTTTTATTAAACTTTGTAAAACCCTTTCCATCTTTTTTGAATTCTTTTTTTGATTTTTTGTCATATTTCTTTTTCTTTTCAACATTGCTCTGGTCTTGCTTATCTAGTTTCCCTTGTTTGAGTTTCTTTTTAGGCGATGGCGACTCAACTTCTTCATTTTTCCGCTTCTGCATGGTTATCTGCAAACATACTTGAATTATTATTTAATATCTAATAACGAATAATTTCAACGAAATTAATACGAAAAAAATTAAGCGAGTAATATAGTGGTAACTGATATTTACGCGATTTCTACTCATTGAGTTTGTTTTATTTAATAAGTATGTATTATAGGTTAGAAAAATGTTTAATACTTACAAAGTAAACAATTTAATATAACGAAAGCTTAACAAATACAGGAAAATCTTATATTGATGTTTATTATATTAAAATTATGGCTAGCTCCTTCGTAAAAATTATTATTTTTAGCTTTTCCCACGTGTATTCGGCAGTCGGCAACAAAATGATTTTGATTTATTCACAGAACTGTCAACTGTCACTGTCTGTCAATTCTGTCATACTTTTTTTTTTTTTTTCTCTTTCTTCTTGGCACTGCACGGTTTGTGCATCGGCCACTGACATTGGTCAAATTAAATTTTCATCCTTCTTGATCGTTGTGGTTCGTTGGTTTTCGTAAGTTTTCATTGAGGACTTGAGGAGTGGAAAATGGAGTACTTTTTGGGGATTGTGATGGAAAGGTAGGGAAACGGGAAAGTGTGTAAATTTACGGAATTAATCGGAATAGTGATCAGGAGAGCAATTTAACTATTTTTAAATAAGTATACAAAAATTATATGATTAAATTACGAATCTATGAATTATATTTTAATATTGTTTAAAAGAATAAATGAGACTATACAATTATATATAGATAAATTATTTAAATATAGTAAGCATAATACAGAAGAAGGAAAAGGAACACGTAAGGAAAGGAGTTGAGTTATAAACGTAGAGCGATCAAATCTTGGACAGGAGAAAAGATAATGATTGATGTTGCCAACATCGTTACCACATTCACACATATTGCTGTCGACAATGCGAAGTTTGAACAGGTGATCTGGGGTACAGGTGTGCCCTAGTCGCATACGTATGATTATTGATGTTGAATGTTTATCAAACTTCGCTTTGAAGAACCAAGGCTTAGTTGGAATATTCGGCTGTATTAGAGAATAGAATTTCCCTTTGTCACGGCTACTCTTTTCCCAAATTGCTTGCCAAGCTTTATTTAGATGAACTTTTGGTAAAGCGGCCAGGTCATGACAGTAGTTTTTAAATGGAAAAACATCACCACAATGAACTGCCTCATTTGCTAATCGATCTGCAACTTCATTACCGTGGATGCCTTTATGACTCGGTAACCACGCTAAGCAAATAGAATAGCCTTTCAAAAAACAGTCAAATGCAATCTTTCTAATGTCAAAAATTATCGGAAATTGGGTTTTGAAATTGAATGGGAATTTTTCTAGTGCCTGAAGGGCACTTTTAGAATCGGTAAAAATAACAACTTTTTTAAGTTTCATTAATTTAGTGTATTCAAGGGCTTTAAACAATCCGTAACACTCTCCTGTAAAGACTGAAGTCTCTGCAGGAAACTTAATTTTTTGCACAATGTGATATTGGCTATGATAAATACCGACACCTGTGTATTGATCATCTGCATGTTTTGATGCATCACAATAAATGTGATGGCAATCAGAGAATTCATTATCTAATATGAAGTTAAATTGCGCCGGGACATTAACATCATCCTTATTAAGAGGAAGATATCTAACGTTAATAGTAAACATGAGGGAACTGAGGTTACATTCAAAGAGCGGTAATTTTGTCGAGCGGTGAGTGGGTGATGAAAAGGCCATAATTTTATGAAAACTAATCAGTAAAGGCGGAACCAACTTATGTTTCCAGTAACTAGAAGAAGAAGCCAAATCGGATAAGGTCTGTAATTTAGTTATCAAAGGATGATTCGTTTGGAAAATTCGAAAAAGGAATCTGTCTGACAAAAATTGTCGTCTTAATTTTAATGGAGATTCGCTACATTCTACCTGTAAGGCATTAATTGGGCTAGATTTCATGGCTCCTGTAATTATCCTAAGAGCTTTAGATTGTAAAAGGTCCAGTTTTTTGAAAGCAGTTATATTACCAGGTTCTAACAGAAATGTACCATAGTCTAATATACTCCTTATCAAAGCATTATATATTAATTTCATACAGAAGGGATGAGCCCCCCACCAAACACCAGATAGGCATCTAAGTAAATTAATCAGCCTTTCACATTTTCCTACAATATATTCACAATGAGGAACACCAGAGAGCTTCGAATCTAAAATAACGCCCAGGAATTTCGCGTGTTGATTAATTGAAATTGGAATGTTATCATAAACTATTTGAGAAGAATGAGACTTTCTTGATTTAGTAAAAATAACGGCTGAGCTTTTAGGAGCAGACAGTTCTAAGCCATTTGTGTCCATCCAAGTCTTTAGAACAGATAACGCAGAAGATATAATAAAACAAGACTCTTCAATTGATTTATTAATATTATAAATTAATAAATCGTCAGCATACTGAAGGATGTTTACATCATGGTCGACTAGAGATAGTTCTAAATCGTATGTGTAGACATTATATAATATCGGACTCAGTACCATTCCCTGCGGAAGGCCTTTATAAACCGTTCGCTTATACTCAGACTCTGCATCAGTTACCTCTATATAACGCTCTGATAACAAAAAACTAATAAAGTTTATAAATTTCTGAGGGACAGATAAATCTCTTAGTTTTTTAAGTAATATAGGAATAAGTACATTATCATAAGCAGCATTTATGTCAAGAAAAACTGCAGAAACTATTTCTTTGTTACTAAAAGCAATTTGAATGTCAGTTGTTAGTACGCTGATATTATCTAAAGTCGATTTTCCTTTCCTAAAACCAGATTGAGATTTACCTAACAAGCATTTGTTTTCTAAATGCCACTCCAGTCGATTTTTTACCAAATATTCTGCAAGTTTTATTAAAACAGTAGATAGGGCTATAGGACGATAAGCAGAAGAATCTGACGGAGATTTATTCGGCTTAAGGATAGGTATAACTATTTGTGACTTCCAAGCGGGAGGAATAACATTAACATCTGCCAACATAATATTGTTGATTATATCAAGAAAATACAACAGAGAACTGTCAGTTAAGTTATTCAACATTGAGTACTGGATGCCATCAGCTCCAGGCGCTGAATCTTTCCTGTTACGAATTACTTCTTTAAGCTCAGCTAATGAAAAGGGACTATCCATATCTGTATTATTATTTGATACTGGAGATAATAGTAGATTATTATTGATATTGTCCAAACATTGGGGCACCCAAGGAGGGGCCAATTTGTCTAAAAATTCACTAGTTAATGATGTAGGAATGGTCGTTCGAGAAGAATCGCACATTGCTGATTTAAACCGTCTAACATTGCGCCAAACTAGTGATGGAGGAGTATCAGGAGAAATGGAAAGGCAAAACTTTCTCCAACCTTCAAATTTCTTCTTTTTAAAGAGCTTACGCGTTTCTCTTATTATTGTAGTTAAAGTTTCGAAATTTTCAGTGGTCATGTGAGACCTATATTTTCGCTCCGCTTCTTTACGCTTCTCAATAGCCTGAGTACATTCTGGGTCCCACCAAGGCGGGGAGGGGATTTTATTAGAACCGATGCTTCTCAAAGGAAACAACTCTTTAGCAGATTGATTTAGAATATCAGCAAACATTTCAGCACATTGAGAATTGTTTTCAGATTTTATTTTTGGCAAATTCATAACTTTATTTTCTACTAAGTTTTTAAACTTATCCCAATCATCACTATGTTTCTCTGGAAGTTTGAACCTGGTTCGATTGAAATTTGAATAAGAAGGTCTGGAAAAAGGGAAGGATATGAGAATAGGAAAGTGGTCACTACCATATGATGATGGAATTGTTTCCCATGATAAAGAGTTTACATAATTAGGGGAACATATTGAAATGTCAACAGCGCTAATGCTTTGGCCAGGTGGAGTGAGCCTTGTTGGACAGCCAGTATTTAAGGTGCAGAGATTATGATTATCTAAGATTTCAAGTAATTTTTCACCAAAATAATTAGATGATGAGCAGCCCCAAGTTTGATGATGGGAATTAAAATCACCTAATATTAAACATGGCCTTGGAATTAAGGAAATAATGTTATTTAAATCATTAAAAATAGTAATGGATGGATGAGGAATATACACAGATACTATATACATATTATCATATAACTTTACAGCTACTATGGATAGTTCATTACCATGGGCTGGTAAATCAAAAATTGTAAAAGGAATACAATCTTTAATAAATATGGCAGCACCGCCATATCCATCTGGTCTATCATCCCTAACAGAATGATAGCCTTTAACTTTAAAATTAATAGTAGGTTTCAGCCATGTTTCTGCCAGAGCAAAAACAAATGGCTGAAACTTGTTCAGTAAATATATAAAGTCATTTTTCTTATTAATAAGACTTCTACAGTTCCACTGTAGTAGGTTTTGTTTGTCCATTATTTTTTTTAACGATATTATTAATATCTAAGGCAGCGTTGGACAGTGTATCTGGATTACATTGTGATAATATTTTAATTAGAGCTACAATTAAGTCAGATATATTTGGAGGCAATTGGAAATTATCTTTAGATTGATTATTCAGTGCACAGCCATTTTCAGAACTAGGAATACTAAACTCCTTAATAATTGCTTCATGAGTTTCTTTGTCATAACCTTTACTTAAAGGTGGAGGAGAACGGGGTTTTAAAAACACTGTTTTTTTATAAGAATTATGAGGATTGATTCTTTTACTATTGTTCATTGTTTGTTTATCACTTGAAGAGGTAGAAGACCCAGATTTCAGAATATAAGCATACGATTTATTTATCGGAGGATGTGATTTTGATGCTTCAGCATACGACACAGCATTACGGGCCATATATGTTTTAATATTTTTTTGTCTGATGAACTCTGGACATAACTTATTCGTGGCGAAGTGGGGTCCTGAACATAAGCAACAGATTGCATTTTCTTCTTCCAATTGACATGAATCACCCCCATGTTCCTGACCACACCTATAACAGCGCGGCTTAGATCTACATTGTACTTTAGTATGACCAAAACGACAACAGTGGAAACATTGCAATGTAGGATAAATATATAATTCTACCGGTAATGAATTATAACAAATGAATATACGATCAGGTAGAGTTTGTCCATCAAAGGTAATCACAACAGTTTGAGTTGGATTCCAAATAGGATTTCCATTAACAAAAGTTTTATAGTTAATTCTTCTAACTTTTATTATTTCACCAGTACCCATAGGAAGAGAAACATTTGCAATGACTTCCTCAGGTGACCAATCCACAGGAATACCTCTTACTAAGCCCATTCTGGTAACATTAAAAGTTGGAATAAAAGCTTTTAAACTATTGGATTCTAAGTTTTTGTCCTTCATGAAAGCATTAGCATCTAAGTAATCTGAAAAGGCAATTGAAATTTTATTGCGTCCAATCTTTTTGATACTACCATTGACTATATTTTGAATAGAATGATTTTTAAGAAATCTTCCAAAAGTAATTGGATGCAAAGTGGCATCTTCATTGGGGTTAGGTGATGTTTTTTGAACATGAATAACAAACGGAGCCATATCTTTATCATTGTAACATTTTCGTCCAATTGAAATTGGTGTATTAGGTGTCGTTGGTGGGAATTCTTTCTCAGTAGGGATAGTAAAATCTTTTTCGGAAATAGTGTTAGTTGAATTTTTTGGTGAAATGGTAACGTCCGCACACATACAATCAGAATACTTCATCTCGTGTCCGAATTTTCGCCGTCGTTTATTACAATGTTTACAAACATTTACACGTTTAGAACGCTTGAGGGAACGGCTGGTAATCGAGCCGTCCGTATCCATACCTGACTCATTTGAGATAGTCACAAACTGGCCTGCCGGGGGAACGAATTCCCCCGGAGGCGGTTCCTCCATAGTTAAAATAAAAACTTACCTATTGCACAGCTACAAATCACTAAATACAATTATATTATATACAGAATAAATATATATTACAAAACTACACCCCTACTGATCACTTTTGTTATAAAATACAATTAATAAAATTGGAAAAAAATTTAACCCGCCCGGTCAAGTCAAACGTTTCCCGCGCTTTTTCTCTGTCATACTTAAATACATAAATGTCAAAATTATTGTTTTAAAATTGCTCCAAAAAGGGGCTAGGGATTCACTGGAGGGTAGGCGATGGGTCCACGCGTCTTTTAGTTTTAAATCTTTTTATTTGTGATCTATGATAGTGCAGTTTGGTGTTGAAAAGTGGTGTGATTTTCATTCAGCAAAGTGTAACGAAGTGTCATAAATAAGAAGAGACTGAATGGACGGGTATTGCGTGTGGTGTGTCTCATCGGCAGATGAGACGCTCTTACCGCAATGGCGCCCATTCCCCCGTGACCTTGAGAGTATCCTCCAGTGTTTCCATGAAGCGTTAAAACATCTTAACACCAATGTTTTAACGCAAGGAGAAACTCCCAATCATCACTTGACATTGGCAGAATCACCGCGCCACAAACAGGCGCGGGATAGAGTCCATTAAAAAAAAAAAAAAAAAAAAAAAAAAAGGGGCTAATGATTTGAGAAATTGGTACATAGTGGAAACGGGTTTAAATTTTTTTAAAGAAGAATTATATTTTAATTATATTATTATCATTCAATATGTAAGGTATTGTTTAATTAATACATAGGGAAAATTACTAATAATCAATACGTAAGTTCCTTTTTACCAATTTATTTTTTTACTATAGCTCTGTGGCCAATTTAAAGATAAATTCCAATGCCGTAAAAAACATGATACCTATTTAAAAATGTAATGCGGGCGACGAGCACAAACATGTTTGGCTGGACTGTTGTTTAAAATTAATCCGATTCCGAAATCCGAATAGATTTAATTTAATTGTTCACGCATTGAATTTGTGAAAATGGTAGATATAAATAAATACTTAGAAACTCAACTTGCTTTAGCCAAACAGAAAACCGCCCACAAAACTAACAGCAAATTAAGTGCTGTTTCCGAAGCGAGCAGAGAAGCAGCTGATAAAATAGCGAAGAGAGAAGAGAAATTGATCGCTAAGAAAAATCTGAAAAAAGAGCCTAAAGGAAATTTACTTCCAGCATCTTCCATAGAGAAACCGAGCACTTCTGAATGTCGAGAATCAGATGAAGAAAGCGAGTACCTGCCTTCATGCGATGAAGACGATAGTGAACCAATCGCTCATGTCAAACGACCCTCAAACCCATTTCTTCCATCGACATCTGCACGTAATAAAAATGATTTGAAAAAGGTTTTAGATGATGGTGATCGCACAATTTATGACCAACGTTTAAAAGATTGGAGGGCTAATTTAGCAGCTGCTTGTGAAGGTAAACCACTTGAAAATAATACCTATTCTGCTGATATTCAATACGTTTTAGATGGCCACAAAGATGTTGAAGACACTCATGGACTTAAGGATGGTTTGCGCATACCAGTCTATATCTGGAGGCAGCTATATAAATATCAAAGGACTGGAGTTAAGTGGTTATGGGAGCTACATCAATTGAAATCAGGAGGATTACTGGGGGATGAGATGGGTTTAGGCAAAACAGTCCAAATAATTGCATTTCTCGCTGGTCTTGCTAACACAGACTCAGGATCATGGGGTGGACTTGGCCCCTCAATAATTGTCGCTCCTGCAACTTTGATCTATCAATGGGTCTCACATTTCCATTACTGGTGTCCTTATCTCAGAGTTGCAGTCTTACATAACTCTGGGTCTCATATTGGCAATCACAATAAATTAATAAGAGATATTCACCATTCTCATGGAATATTGCTGATAACATATGCTGGAGTTGTGAAATACTCTAAAGATTTATTATGTCACAAATGGCATTATATTATTTTAGATGAAGGACATAAGATTCGAAACCCTGATACACAGGTTAGTAAACACATCAAACAGTTCCAAACTCCTCACAGGCTGTTGGTAACAGGATCTCCAATGCAAAACAGTTTGCAAGAGCTATGGTCATTGTTTGATTTCATGAGTCCTGGCCTGCTAGGAACTTACAATACATTTATGGACCACTTTGCCCATCCTATTACACAAGGGGGGTATGCAAATGCAACTGAACTTCAAGAAGCCGCAGCTTTGGAAATAGCTAAAGCATTGAAGAATATTATTACTCCATACTTGCTCAGAAGGACAAAAGCTGAAGTTCAGGAACACATAAAGCTACCAGAGAAAAATGAACAAGTTTTGTTTTGTGCTCTGTCTCAAGAACAAAGAGATCTATATATGGGTTACCTTATGGGAAGCACAGTTAGAAGTATTTTGGATAAAGAGAGTAGGTATGGAGATCCCCTTCGAGCTAGGGTTCTAGTAGCTCTTTCTACTTTGCGAAAAATATGTAACCATCCAGATTTATACCTCTATGAAGTTAATGAAGAAGAGGAACCTATTTTAAACGATTCTTTTGGTCACTGGAAAAGATCTGGTAAAATGTCAGTTGTGAATTCTTTGTTAAGAATATGGCAAAAGCAAGGTCACAGAACATTAATTTTTTCCCAATCTAGAGCAATGATATGTTTGCTTGAGCAATATTTAAGTAGCCATGATTTTAAGTATCTCAAAATGGATGGTACGGTGGCAGTAGGGCAAAGGCAAAATTTAATTAAAACATTCAATGAGAACTCTGAGTACTTAGTCTTCCTTTCAACAACAAGAGTTGGTGGATTAGGGGTTAACTTGACAGGTGCAGACAGAGTAATTATATATGACCCAGATTGGAATCCAGCAACAGACAATCAGGCTAAAGAGAGAGCATGGAGAATTGGTCAAGACAAGAATGTCACTGTTTACAGACTACTCTCTGCAGGGACAATTGAAGAAAAAATATACCAGAGACAAATTTTTAAACACTTCCTTAGTAATAGGATTCTAGTAGATCCAAATCAGAAAAATGTTTTAACTACTTCCACACTACAGGGTCTCTTTACTTTAGAAGAACCAAATCAGGATGGTGAAACAGAAACAGCATCACTTTTCAAACACACAAAAGTAAATATGAATAAAAATGAAAATAGTGACAAAGCACACATGAGCGGAGGTGTATCTTATTCCAGAAAAAAAATGGAAGCAATGAAAAGGATGGCTAAAGAAATAAGCAAGAGAATATCAAAGACAGTTGAGAAACAGAAAACAGAACCAGAGGAGGATCCCAGAGAAAAATACAAAAAGAGAAGGGAACAGCTATTGAATCCACCAGCAGAACCTGAAAAACCTGAAATTAATTTAGTAGATGATAAAATCACTTCTGATGCATTTGATAATGTGATGTCTGAAATAGATATAATAAATATGCATACTAAACAAAATTATGAAGAGGAATTAATACAGAAAGTATTAACTGAAAAAAAAGATGAAAATGAAGACAAAGAAGAAAACCTTAACTCTCAGGAAAATAGTAATGATGTTGAAGATGGTGAGATACATAGTGATGATAATGCAGACATCAATATTATTAAACCGGTCATAGCGGAGCAAGATACTCCAATGATAGATGATGCTAAGCCAATGAAACATAGAAAACGGAAGCGAAAAAATTCATCTGTTTCAGAGGCGGAAATTGATAGTTTGTTAGCCGTAAAGAAAATTAAAAAACATAAACATAAGCATGCAAAAGAAGATAAAAATCATGTAAACGATGATGACTATGTTCTTACCAAGCTCTTTGCAAAAGCGTCGGTGAAAAGCGCTCTTCAACACGATGCCGTTGTGGGTTTAGCCGAAAAAGAAAAAAGATTAAGACTGAAAGAGGAAGCATCAAAAGTAGCCAAAACTGCAGTAAGAGCCATTAAATTTTCGAGTTCAAAGCGATCTAAAACCAAACTCGTTGTCATAAATTAACCATAATTATAAAGTTATGAATGTTATGATGTTTAATTAATGAGAATTTTGTAAAAGAATAATTTTTATTGTATTAAGTTAATGGGTCATCGAATATGATTATGGTCGTAAATTGCTGTTAATTATAGTTTTAAGAATAAATGATTTATTTTCTGCTATGTACTTATTTTTTGTTTTACTTATTTTATTTGAGATAAATACATGCATACTTAATAATAAACTTAATATTATAAATACGAAAGCAGCTCTGTCTGTCTGTTATGTGCTGCGTAACAAACAGACCACTGAGCCTGAGCTGAGCTGCTTTCACGCCTAAAACAATAGTATAAGTAGCCCATGTTATAGTGTAATTATATTTATTATTTAAGTCATTATTGCAGCAACATTAACTATGAAATTACTACTAAATAAGAGAAAAAATATTACTTGGCAACATTAAGCTCACCTGTCAAATTGAAGCTACCTTCTTTGGGATGCAGATTAATCTCAAGAAATTAGTGGAAAAAATAAGTATTTAGTCGTGAAATGCGTGTTTTCTACTAATATCCAGTTGATACCGTGTGCTGCAATTGTAATGTCTAAAAAAATATTCGATATTAGCAAGTGAGATCAGCGGCAGATCACGATTGAAATAACACAGTTTCTACAAATATTTTACTGGTTAAAATTTGATTAAATTTATATTATCATTTGAGTGTCATCATTATGTCTGGAAGAAGAAAGCCTCCACCACCTGGATTCAATTTTAAGGTCCAACCCCAAGAACCAATTCCTGTGTATGTACCTTTTTCATTTTACTCTTTATTAATCAAGTACTTGAGTAACTTTGTGCATAATCCCCTTTTATTTTGATTTTTGAATATTTTTAAGTCAAACTACTGTTGTTCACACTTCACACTCCTTTTAGTGTTCAGTTATTTTTCAATTTCAATGTTGTAGAAGCTACTAACTCATTGTAATAAAGTTTCAGGTTTGTGACTGATATAACTAGTTAATATTTTGTTCCTAAATTCCAGAACACCACCAAGGAATCTTGACAAACAAACTACAATAACAGTAGATGATAAGACCTTTACAGTACATGCTGATGACTTGGTGAAGATATGTGACCTTGGTCGCGGGGCTTATGGCATTGTGGAGAAGATGCACCATGTGCCAAGTGACACAATAATGGCAGTAAAGGTATTAAATATATTATTGTAGTATCATTACCCCCTGGTAACATACATAAGTTACATAATCTTTGCTTCTTATGTGGCCTTCAATAATACAATAATTGCTCTTTTGTTTTAGCGCATCACAGCTACTTTCAACAATCAGTCTTTGGAACTAAAACGACTGCTGATGGATTTAGACGTCTCCATGAGAGCCAGTGCATGTCCGTATACTGTGCACTTCTATGGAGCCATGTTTAGAGAGGGAGATGTCTGGATTTGTATGGAAGTAATGGATATGAGTCTTGACAAATTCTATACTAAGATTTATAAAAATAATCGGACAATACCAGAGAATATACTGGGGAAAATAACTTTTTCAGTAGTGAGTGCCTTACAATATCTGCACTCCCAGCTGAAAGTGATCCACAGAGATGTGAAGCCATCTAACATATTGATTAATCGGAAAGGTGAAGTAAAAATGTGTGACTTTGGTATTTCTGGGTATCTAGTTGACTCTGTTGCTAAAACTATAGATGCTGGTTGTAAACCCTACATGGCACCAGAAAGAATTGATCCTTCGGGCAATCCTGGCCAGTATGACATTCGCAGTGATGTCTGGTCACTTGGAATATCCTTGATAGAACTAGCTACTGGCCAGTTCCCTTATAGTATTTGGGGAACACCATTTGAGCAGTTGAAACAAGTTGTCAAAGATGATCCACCTAGGCTGCCTAGTGGACAGTTTTCTCCAGAGTTTGAGGATTTAATAGTCCAATGTCTACAGAAAAATTATAAACAGAGACCTAATTATGATGCATTGCTGGCTCACAAGTTCTGCCAAGAACATAGGGAAAGGGATACGGATGTGGCATCCTTTGTTCAAGAAATATTAGATTTACCTGATGACTCCTAGTAATAGGAATGTGTATTTTACGTTTAGTACCATTAAGTACAAGTGTTTAGTGATTACTAACAATAATATAGATTGTTACTGAAAAATTATGTTAAAAATTGTTATTAACAAATTAATTTATGTATATGTCGTGGCCATATCGTTGAATTGCTCACTTCATGAAATGCTCGACTATTTCGTGAAATGGTTGCATTTCATGATGTGGCCAACTCAATTTGGCCAGATCGTTAAATCGTCTACGTTTCACGATTTTGTCATCCACGTTTGGTCGGATCGTGAAAAAACAAAGTTGTCGCAAATATTTCAGAATGAAAAAAAACCTATCGGAGGCGGAAATCGACTCGGATGGATATAGGTTAGAAGGCTAAGGCGGGAGCTCTGCTCCCGCCTTAGCCTTCGTGGTTATTTTTTTATAAACCCGAAAGAAATTTGTAATTTGACTCAAAACTCGATGATCTCCAAAACAGTGAAAACATTAAAAATAAAAAGTGTCAATTCAGCCACTGTGTCCGAATTACTAGATATGGTCCGAATATAACGTGATGAATCTTCAATCAAACATTGACAATGATTTTTAGTATTAAGTCCGTCCGCGGCACAGAACATGGTCCGCGGCCGCCATCTTTTACACATAAACAAAGCGCTTGCAGCGCCTCTACCAGCACTAAATGTAACTATTTTACGATATTATCAAAATAATCCTTGACCACATCATGAAGTAATCGCCCGTATAGCTGCCCAAATCGAGAAACGATTTTCAATCATCGATCTGACCAAACCACATCATGATGTGGCCAATAGACAGTTGACTATTTCACGAAATGCAACCATTTCACGAAATGGTCGAGCATTTCATGAAATTATCAATTCTACGATATGGCTACGACATATACACCCAAGTCCACCAACAACTTCCTGACGAAATCTAAATTAAATAAAACATTGAACACAATATTTTTATAGATTTGTGTACTACTTATAAGGAAACATATTATTATAATGCAGTATCTAAGATCTTGTTCAACATTAGGTTGAACTATAAAAGTATTTTGTGACACAATGAATCAATTGGCAATATAAACTAAATATAAATGACTGATATGTCTTGTACATCACAAATTGATTACTCTTAATAAAAAGTATTTGTTTTCAATATTGGTTTTTATTTTGTGTAGGTATGTAGAAATAAAATCAATATGTATTTTAAATCATTTATTCGAAATATTATTGTTTCTCAAAAAACAGAGTTATAAATAATGTAAGTACAAAATAGCGTTCGGTACAATATAAGTACATGTCACATTTTCTCTTAAAAATAAAATCTCGACCAAGCAGTGGCTTCGTTTAGATATAATTATTTAAAATCATTCAAAAAAACTACTTAAGCGTAATTGACTAGAGGTAATCGTTTATTCAGAATGGCGAATTCATTCCCAGTTTCGTTCCAAAGTCTAATCGTGCTCGCCGCTGGTTCCGGATGTCAGCCCTGCAAAAACGACAATTGAAGCTGTTTAAAGTGTTTCTGTTGACCTTTGATATGCCACGGAGGTAGCGTATGGTCTGGAGCAGGGTTTCCCAAAGTGGGCGATAACGCCCCCTTGTGGGCGCTGCAGGCCTAAAGGTTAAGATACCTAGATATCTCTGCTAATATAGCTCACAACAATTAAAATGGGGGCGCTAAAAATTAATTTATTCTCAAAGTGGGCCGTAGACAAAATAAATTTGGGAACCCCTGGTCTAGAGGCTTAAAAACGGATGTCCCTGGATCAATTCCCGGGTCGAGCAAAATATGTGACGGTTTTTTCGGACACAATTCGGGTTTTAATAAGTCCAGTACCAATCATTCTAGCGATGACTTGATTTCAATTAAGGTGTTTGTCCCGCAGTAAGACATTAATAGGATATATGGTATAGACCGACAAACTTAGGTATCTGTTCCGGTGGCAGCGTCGCTACTGTCGTTTTACTATCATTAAATATGGTTTTTGCATTGCAAAAACTGACATTTCACGTAGTTCCAATTTTGGCGACCGGAAAGTCGTATGAGATCTTTTTTAAATTTTGAGGGCTTCCCATATCCAGCAGCAGACTGCAATGGGCTGAAAATGATGATATTTCGCACTGACTTGATCTCCTGCCACTTGATGAGCTCGTTGAGCGCGAAGATGGCGAGCGGCGAGGCGCAGTAGGCGAGCAGCAGCGGCCAGGGCACGCGGTAGCGCAGCTCGCACAGGTCCCACCGCTCGCAGTATCCGTAGCTGCTGCTCAGCATCACGCCGCTGAACGCGCACTGGAGTACTATTCTAAAGGCGAGGATGACAATTGTGAGCGATTACTAGCGCTGAAAACAGGTTTCGGTCAGGACACGTTTGCTAACTTCATAGCTCTAACATAATCCGCCATTTTGCTTATTTATTTTGTTTGTCTTGAAGTAGATACGCCATTTTGCTTACAAGCGCTTCCTAGCGCTTTTTTCTGCCAAACGCACCCTATGGCTCAACAATACAGAGAAGAGTTCGGAAAATTTGCTCGGATGACAACTGGAAGAAACGGTGTATCCTAGTTGTCCCCTCTGGCGTTTGTCCCCTAAGAAACATTCTCAGTTGTTACCCCGTCGGCGTCATGGGTGTGGGTGACAATGGAGAAAAAAGTTGTCACCCCGGGGGACAGTGCCGGACCAAATCAACCCTTTCACCGCTACGATCGATTTGTATTCATATCCTGGTGGTATTTCGCTACCACAACAATAACAAAATATTTGTTGGATAAATCCGATCGTCGCGGTGAAAAGGTTAAAAAGGCAATTTTCTAATGTGTAATGTTCTACGATCGACGTTGCTTGAGCGAACAAACCACCCACAAACGTTTTTTTTGTCGTATGCTATCTCTGACAGACAGAACTATTGTAAACTATAATTATTTTGCAATTCGATATTTTGTTTTTTAACAGTTCCACTATATTGCTCAAATATAAAAAAAGAATATCATTTTACAAGGGCGTCGCCAGCTTATGATTAAGGGGGGGGGGGGCAATGGGGCAATATTATTTAGTAGAAAAAATATGAACGCCGAGAGTATAAAGCGTTACCGCTTTGCGGCTAGCGACATTGATCTCAAGGCGACGCCCTTGTCATTTCATACACGTGACAATTTAGAATTTAAATATACTTATTTATAAAGTTCTAATAAATAAATGTTCACTTACAAAATTAAAACGCTTCCTAACCACACTTTATTAGTCCAGAAACTTCTCTGCCAAATGGAAGATTGTCTATGTATGAAAGAAGAAGATATCACAACTGCGAACAGAGAAAAAACAAAAAATATTAGTTAACATTAGTATTGTTGCGTCAGCTGAGACTTTGTATCTGGGATAAATTATATTTTGTCCTGTGTGTGTGAATACGACAGTACGCAGGCGCACAGACGGTCGTCTCATAAGTAGCTCAAGTAGTGTCTGTAAGAGACAGGTAGCAGAAACAACGAAGGTATCACAAATACATGTTAAAATTTAAACTAACAACATGTTTGGCCTCCATAACCCGAAACTTTGCTAGGATCACAATATTATACAATGGCACAGCTGACTCAGTCAGTCGCTAGAGTCTCCTCGTTTAGTAGGCAGGGTGCACCGCCGCCGGCTATGCACTATTCTGGCTATGGTGGCGGCCACGGGTATGGTGGGGCAAGGGGTACGAGGAACCCCCGGGTTATGAATGGCTACCACGTACTCACGACTACAAGTAAAAACATGTGGGGAAACAAAAATAAGACCTTTTTTTTTGGAAGAGAATGCGTAAGAAAGTCCACAGAACTAATAATAATCCTTAGGCTAAGTTCAGATGGTCGCGCGTTGACGCGCGTACATCCTTACGCGCGTAAAGAATTCCTAAGTAAATATATCAGACTGTTCACATAAACGCGCGTCTACGCGCAGCTACGCGCGATCGTCGCTCATCATCGCCGGTATCTTGATGCGCGCGTGTACGCGCGTTTGCGCGCGTATTGAGTTCCCTTGTTCATGTATCAACGTGTTCAGTTGACTCGCGCGACTTCTAGCGTGCAGACGTACGGAGCAGCGAAAAATGGAGGAGGATTTCGATGTCGATTTATTCATTGATGAAATAGAAAATAGTTTTGGATAAAGAGTAAAATATAAGCTTAAAGTAGTTCTATCTCTTAAAATCGGATGTACCCAGTATCTTCTTTGTCTTCGTCGTTTTATGAGCCTCCGATACAAAATCCACAAACAGATTGCCTCGTCCACTTTCATTCTCGATGAATGATCGCGCCCGACTGCCCGTGAGCTTACGCTTGTCATGTGAACTCCTTGTCGCGCGTACACGCGCGTCAACGCGCGACCATCTGAACTTAGCCTTATTCTATGCGTTAGACCTGCGGCCGTGTGTGGAAGTCGAGACGAAAGCGTCCCACTACCCACTAAACTTCCCCGGTTTCCCTTATCCACCCGATTGGGACGAGCTGGTTCCTTGTGGCTATTAACCATCCCCGCACGAAAGAGGCCTACGTTCGGTGGAAGAAATTGATTAATCGACTTACTTAAATGCACCGTAACCAGCGCTAGAACGATATGGTGCGCCAAGTACAGGCCGTCGTAGAAGTCTTCGCCCCAGCCGTGCCAGCTGCGCAGCGACAGGTCGTGGGTCGCGGAGAAGTTGCCCGCGTTCACCGGGTACACGAACCAACACCCCGTCGCGTTATTGGCTGTAGAGGAAACAAATACTTGGTGCGTCAGACCAAATAAAAAACCAAGACGGAACCTCCCAAACAACGCACTGAAGCCAGTTTTTTGCATTCGATGTGTGCGTGCCGGAGATGCCATGTGACCCTCGCGCTCTGTGATTGGCTGTGACATGCACATACATGTAACAAAACTACGTCAGTTTTACGTCACGCTGTGTACATACATATACAAACTGACGTAGTTTTTATTGGCTTCAGTGCGTTGTTCGGGAGGTTCCGTCTTGGTTTTTTATTTGGTCTGAGCTTGGTGCTTGTTCACGTTGACTCGCGGGCGTAGTGGGGGGCGCGAAATATCAAACATATGGCGTCGGTATCGAAGTGTTCACGTACAAACGCGCGCGCGTCCGCCACCGCGCCAAGCGTTCATCGTGAACAAGCACTTTGATATGCTTCGACAATATTCTAAATCTAGGCCAAGGCAACTTTTTTTTTTATATAAAGAAAGGTCTTGCTTATTTAATAATACATTGACAAAAAAAGATATAATGTTGGTTTAGAAAGGGAATTTTAGATTTTTTTAAAGGATGATGCCAGTTTTTCTATGAAATCTGGTCCCACCTCCAATAACTATGTGTGTTACATCGCTGGATAGGTATTTTTGAGCTGAATAAAAGTTACTATGGCGCCAAGTTCCAGATCTTAGTCCGTTCAGAGTTATTCTTTATTAAACATTGTAGTTTTAGCAGCAACCAATTAATAGGTAATATTTACTTGCTTTTCTGTACTATATGCATGTTATGTAAATACTAACATACAGATCATTGAATTAAAAACCTTTTTATCGGTCTCACTCGCACTCATTAGGTAGGTATTAACAGGACAATGAAACTGGTTACGGTGATGCCCACAGGTGATGCAACACGGGCGCGTTGCGCTGCGCTGCGGTGACGGAGCGCAGCGCAACGCGCCCGTGTGGCATCACCGTTAGCGGTACGGACGGCGGCGTCAAATAAATTTAATGTTTGTTATTAAAATATTTTAACATTGTTTTATTTTATAAAAAAAGCATTTGTTGACGATAACATCTGTTTAAGATTATCATTTTATAAAAAAAAAACATTTAACATTATTTTTGGATCCTGTAAAACTACTATGTTTAAAAATAGAATAACTCTGAACGGACTAAGATTTGGAACTTGGCGCCATAGTAACTTTTATTCAGCTCAAAAATACCTATCCAGCGATGTAACACACATAGCTATTGGAGGTGGGACCAGAATTGGCATACTCCTTTAATCTGTGCTAAAAAAGTAGGGTAAAATAATGATTTAATATTTTTGTCTGTTTATATAGTTTCAAAAAATCCACTTAGCAAAACTAAACATACTTAAGAAATTGAAAAAGGACTGTCAGAAAAACTTATATTACATAAAAAACTACTTACGTTTCTTAAAAATATTAGGTGTGCAAAATAATTATGCTTTAAACGAATTTAAGAAAGTTTTTGTCCATCTGGTATTCTATTTGTTGTAGTGTCTGGCAATTATCTAAATGCTGGCAACTTACTTGCAATAGATATTTGTGAGCAAAATTCTCGAAGAGTTAGTCCGTAGAGTGCCAGTATGAACGCAGCGGCCGGGAGGAATTTGCACGCGTAGCACCAGAATACAAATATTGCCATCTGAGAAAATGAATAAACACGAAGACGCATAACAATCAGAAATTTGACAACGGACATAATAGTGTTTCATATGTCCCGTAAATAAACTCACCGGCAATAAAACCTGGCCACGGAGCTTTTTTCATACAAACGTGGTCACTTTAGCGTCTCATAGATAGAAAACTATTTGCAGCTGTGCAATGATTATTACGTCAATGGAGAGGCCAGACGCCCAATTGTCGAATCACAGTTTCAAAAATTGCCAAAAACTGCTCAATTTTCTCAAAAAGAAAAAACAATAAACCGAACGCAACGCTCCATACATCGTAACATGAAGTTTGACTTGACTTGAATTGTTTTTCCTTTTTGAGAATAGTAAAATATTTTTTACTTGATTGACGTAATAATCATTGCACAGCTGCAAATAGTTTTCTATCAATGAGACGCTAAAGTGACCACGTTTGTATGAAAAAAGCCCAGTGGCCAGGTTTTATTGCCGGTAAGTGTATAAATGTGGGAGCCGATACATTAAGTTTTTTGGACGTTGGACGTTACGTGGACTAAGTTGCGGGCGGAGTGCTAGTATGATGATTCAGACCGAATAGCTCCGACCATTTTGACACAGAAGGGAAGGTGCCGAAAAGGGTGAACATGCCACCTTTAATGTTTGAATTGGAGAGAGGAACGCGCTTGAGGTGCAACACTTAAAAAATTTCGATATGTTTGACCTAGTAGATGTGTAGAAGTATTATTAAATGAATCATTACAGATTGATTCTATATTACAATGATTTGTAACTTCTCTCGTGGAATTTCCTTAGCGAAACCAAACATTCGACTTTCGACTTTGACCAGAATCTCACCTCCGGACGAATACTGCTACAGGCCCCGGCAAACTTTTTAAATATCGGGTGGGGATTGCGCTGAACACGAATTTTGACACGCCTGCGCTCTATTGGTCAGAAGCATACCTCTGACTAATAGCGCGCGCGGGGGTTCGGGATATTCGCCGCGCTAATGGTCACACGCACAAGTGCACATGCGCGAACTTTCCCCCTCTCCGTCGACCGATGTTCAAGAAGTTTGCCGATAGCAATGGTAGGATATAAGCCATACCTGCGCGTTCATGTCGTGTTGCGGGCGCGTGGCGGCGCGCTGCATGACGGCGGCGTCGGCGCGCGCGCTGGCCAGCGGCGGCAGGAACATAGCCAGCGAGCCCACCTGACACCAAGCAACATACCTGCGCGTTCATGTCGTGTTGCGGGCGCGTGGCGGCGCGCTGCATGACGGCGGCGTCGGCGCGCGCGCTGGCCAGCGGCGGCAGGAACATAGCCAGCGAGCCCACCTGACACCAAGCAACATACCTGCGCGTTCATGTCGTGTTGCGGGCGCGTGGCGGCGCGCTGCATGACGGCGGCGTCGGCGCGCGCGCTGGCCAGCGGCGGCAGGAACATAGCCAGCGAGCCCACCTGACACCAAGCAACATACCTGCGCGTTCATGTCGTGTTGCGGGCGCGTGGCGGCGCGCTGCATGACGGCGGCGTCGGCGCGCGCGCTGGCCAGCGGCGGCAGGAACATAGCCAGCGAGCCCACCTGACACCAAGCAACATACCTGCGCGTTCATGTCGTGTTGCGGGCGCGTGGCGGCGCGCTGCATGACGGCGGCGTCGGCGCGCGCGCTGGCCAGCGGCGGCAGGAACATAGCCAGCGAGCCCACCTGACACCAAGCAACATACCTGCGCGTTCATGTCGTGTTGCGGGCGCGTGGCGGCGCGCTGCATGACGGCGGCGTCGGCGCGCGCGCTGGCCAGCGGCGGCAGGAACATAGCCAGCGAGCCCACCTGACACCAAGCAACATACCTGCGCGTTCATGTCGTGTTGCGGGCGCGTGGCGGCGCGCTGCATGACGGCGGCGTCGGCGCGCGCGCTGGCCAGCGGCGGCAGGAACATAGCCAGCGAGCCCACCTGACACCAAGCAACATACCTGCGCGTTCATGTCGTGTTGCGGGCGCGTGGCGGCGCGCTGCATGACGGCGGCGTCGGCGCGCGCGCTGGCCAGCGGCGGCAGGAACATAGCCAGCGAGCCCACCTGACACCAAGCAACATACCTGCGCGTTCATGTCGTGTTGCGGGCGCGTGGCGGCGCGCTGCATGACGGCGGCGTCGGCGCGCGCGCTGGCCAGCGGCGGCAGGAACATAGCCAGCGAGCCCACCTGACACCAAGCAACATACCTGCGCGTTCATGTCGTGTTGCGGGCGCGTGGCGGCGCGCTGCATGACGGCGGCGTCGGCGCGCGCGCTGGCCAGCGGCGGCAGGAACATAGCCAGCGAGCCCACCTGACACCAAGCAACATACCTGCGCGTTCATGTCGTGTTGCGGGCGCGTGGCGGCGCGCTGCATGACGGCGGCGTCGGCGCGCGCGCTGGCCAGCGGCGGCAGGAACATAGCCAGCGAGCCCACCTGACACCAAGCAACATACCTGCGCGTTCATGTCGTGTTGCGGGCGCGTGGCGGCGCGCTGCATGACGGCGGCGTCGGCGCGCGCGCTGGCCAGCGGCGGCAGGAACATAGCCAGCGAGCCCACCTGACACCAAGCAACATACCTGCGCGTTCATGTCGTGTTGCGGGCGCGTGGCGGCGCGCTGCATGACGGCGGCGTCGGCGCGCGCGCTGGCCAGCGGCGGCAGGAACATAGCCAGCGAGCCCACCTGACACCAAGCAACATACCTGCGCGTTCATGTCGTGTTGCGGGCGCGTGGCGGCGCGCTGCATGACGGCGGCGTCGGCGCGCGCGCTGGCCAGCGGCGGCAGGAACATAGCCAGCGAGCCCACCTGACACCAAGCAACATACCTGCGCGTTCATGTCGTGTTGCGGGCGCGTGGCGGCGCGCTGCATGACGGCGGCGTCGGCGCGCGCGCTGGCCAGCGGCGGCAGGAACATAGCCAGCGAGCCCACCTGACACCAAGCAACATACCTGCGCGTTCATGTCGTGTTGCGGGCGCGTGGCGGCGCGCTGCATGACGGCGGCGTCGGCGCGCGCGCTGGCCAGCGGCGGCAGGAACATAGCCAGCGAGCCCACCTGACACCAAGCAACATACCTGCGCGTTCATGTCGTGTTGCGGGCGCGTGGCGGCGCGCTGCATGACGGCGGCGTCGGCGCGCGCGCTGGCCAGCGGCGGCAGGAACATAGCCAGCGAGCCCACCTGACACCAAGCAACATACCTGCGCGTTCATGTCGTGTTGCGGGCGCGTGGCGGCGCGCTGCATGACGGCGGCGTCGGCGCGCGCGCTGGCCAGCGGCGCGCTCAGCAGCGGCACGCCCGCCGCGCCCGCCCACAGCGCGCCGCCCACGCTCACGCACATCGGCAGGAACGACGCCAGGGAACCCACCTGACACCAAACAACACACTATACTAAACGCAATATCTTCCTGCACGCGGGGCAGTAAAATACGACCACAGTTAAGCATTTTTTAAAAGAAAGAAGTAGGCAAAAGTGCTAGCGAGACACATGGATTAAGGCTAAGTTCATATGACCGCGCGAAGCCGCGCGTCGCCGCGCGATCGCGCATTCACATGACGGCATATGCACGGGAACGCGCCGCGCGTAGACGCACGGTACCGCGTGGTAATGTAGACGATATAATACCGTTTACTTTGGTACCGCGCGGTCATATGAACTTAGCCTAAGTCATCGGTCATCGCTTGACAGGATCGCACGGCTCGTGACAGCTCGTGACGGCCCGCGTCAAGCGGTGGCCGCCCGTGCGCCTGCGTGCGCTCCTTCCGGCTCCCACTCCTGCGTAATTTAAGGCAGAGGCCTTAGGTACGTTGCCCGCCATAAAAGGAACCAGGTGGTAGGTTCCTGTACTGGGCCGTCTAGGTGGGTAGGTACCACCGCAGTGCCAGATATTTTCCCGTGAAATAGAAGTGTGTCAAGCACATCTGTGTTTCGGGAAAAGGGCACTGAAGCTAGTGAAATGTGAAATACTCTTAAGGCGGGCAACGCGCCTGCGACCCCAAGGGGGTCTCGGGTGCTTATGGGCTGCGGTGATCACTTATCATCAGGTGAACCACTTGCTCGTTTGCCCCCTATCTATAATATAAAAAAATGGAACTTGAAAGGGACGCGAAGGGCAATAAAGATGAGGGAAATGAAAGGGGGGGGGGGGGGTAGTATTCGTCACAAGTGTCGACACTGCCACTTACAAATAAACTTGTGATAAGTCTTTAAAAAATAATGTTGTCTTTTTTTGGAAGGAAAAGACAGGCTTGGTATCTTCCGACATTTAACATTAATTGAATATCTTTTTTACCTGCAACAAGGCAATAAAGCAGACGCTGCATATCCAGAACTGCGTGCAGTTCCACAGGCACATCATGAAGTGCCGCGACATCGTGATCAGAGTGAACAGCGACACGTCGGCGTCGCGCGTCATCTGCACACGTAAAATTTATATTTAGTCCTTTAAACCAGACCATTGCAAGATACGAGCATGCCCGTATGGGGCTTGGCTTGCAAATCCGAATTTTATAGCCCGACCAATAAAATAAAGAACCTCGCCATATAGCGGAAAATTATTTCCAAGTGACAACAATCAAATAAAAAAACAATGTCATTCATTATTATTCTGTCAAAATGTGATGTCAATTGTCAACCGTGCCTTGTTACTATTGGATATTGTGAGTTATTTGTGAGTATAACCATAGCAACCAAGTGTTGCTATAACCATAGCTAATGTGGCGACTCCAGAGCAGGTTTTTTATTTTCCTTGTCAGGCTATAAAAACGCACGTAAAATAAACTTGGTGACTGATGATCAATGCCCACCTTACTACAAAACTTATATAATCTGACCGTAAATAGAAAATGGTTTACCTACTGACTGATGGTAAACTGCCAGCATTGCTATGTTAGAAAGTGGTCTAAATATAAGGCTAAAATAACTTAATAACTCTCAACCCAACCCAAGACCCAAAAAAGACCTAGGGAAACCTCATAGATCTCATTAAATCTATATTGTTAAAAGAAAAAATTGACTAAATGAGTAACTAACTTCAGAAAAGATAAGCGGACATTGACTAAAAGATAAGTTAAATAGGTAATACACTGCCTTCTTAACAGTAAAAATCCGATTGGATTAAGCATCCTTACTTGGACCCACAACACCATGATTGTAGTGAAATAGGTAAATAACATTTGCTTATTTTTTCTAAATTGAATGTATACAACCACCAGTTAATTAATACCATATCCATATTACAGTTAGTATGACTGTTTCATTTGATGAGCTGGGTATGCATAGTCTCTACCACCTTCGAATAACGTATTTTCTACTCAAAGTACTCGTAATATAAATTAAAAACTGGTAAATTAGTTCATAGCATCTATCTACAGCTACTTTTTCACAGATTTTTGATCCTGATATTTATAATGCTGAGGTATTTGAAGCTAAAAGCTAGGGACTAATTCTACCGACGAAGCTACGAATTTTAATGTACTTTAAAATTCTTTTCCTATACTACCTACATACCGCCCTAAAACAAGCTGAGAAAGAAAAAAATCGCAAGCCTTACCTTTTTACTACAGTAATTTGTTAATGGCTGATTTTGCCATTTATTTTGCAACTTCAACGCAGCATGAAAATATAAGAAAAGTTTAACATTTACTATGCTTTGAATAAATAATCTATCTGCGTACATATACATAAAAATATGGAGCGGAGAAAGTAATGATCTATAATCTGTTTCTATACGAGTAAATAGACATAGAAAGGTATTAAGAAATCTTTTGTACCTGACCTATTTGAAACGAATATTTTTAACACGGTCACGAAAGATATTGAACTTAACAAGTTAAGAATTTATTAATACTTTTACGATGAAAACTGAGTGGTCGGCCATTCGGTCAGTTAGCTGCCTTCGGCTCTGTTAGCAAACGTAGACAAACACACGCTTTAACCGTTTATAGGGCATAGGCAGTTGAAATTTTTCATTCGTTTTCGTCGGTATATTACAACTATATTGCTCTGAGATTATAGATATGCAAAAGTAGCAAACAAATTGATATAATTATGTATTCATACTCACCTCAAAAAAGTGTCATTGAGCTTTTCGATTTGTTAGTATTTAGAACATAGTGACGACACCCTACAAAAATAAAACAAGATTTATATTTACATCTTTCGTGGTAAGGAATTTAAGGACGAATATATCAATTTGCTTACTATTTAGGACTGTACATATAATTTTTATTCTTAATCTAAGAATTTGCCACTGCCCTATAGGGTTAACGAATGTTGACAAAGTCTCACCGACAACGAGCAAGGGACAGAGTTGAGCGCCCTCGCCAAGTCTATGGGTCCTATGCATTTCTCGGGCAGTTGGTATGGCGGCATTTTTTGGCACAGCACGGGGTATAGCGGCTCTACGGCTATGCTGCAATGTTCATGATTGGTAAACATAAACAAATGACTACTGCCATTGCAGGAATCGTTTGTTTATGCTTATGTTTATTGTGTTAAACAAATAAATCATTATGTATGAAGAAACCACCTTTTTAGTATGGGTTTATATAAATGTTATACAGGCACGCATTCTGGAAAGAAATATAAATATTGATTGCACTAACAATTATTTATTGTCACCAAATGTGGCTCGCAGAAATAATTCATTTATTTACTACACGTATTTATTAATAATCATCGATTAAATAATTTTCTCCTATCTTAGTAAATATGATAAAGATTCCAGAAGACGGTTCATGTATCGAGTTATGAATGAATATGTATGATAGACATAATTATTATCATATGAATCGAATACCAATGTCTTATTTGATATGTCTAAAGATATAAAGCAAATGTACCCATTAATAGAGATTGAACACAATATCAAATACCTTGCATCAGCTTGCATGAAGATCTCCATGTTGAGACAGTTGGCAGCCGAACCCATCACACACACAACTTCCCCGTAATCCTGTAGAAAAAGTATCAGCCTATTACTTAGCCCCTTCGTACACAAGGCGACGCAAGTCTCCGATACTCGGCGACTTGCGTCGCCTTGCGACTACCGCCATACAAATCCATTGAGGCTCGTACACTAGTCGACGCGACTCGCGTCGCCGACATTCATCGCGCGACTCGCGTCGCGCCACTCCTACGATACCTGCCTGCCGAAGTCGTCGCTACTTAAGTCGCGGCGATTTTCAAGATGGCGGAGCAGTTATTGAATATTAAATTTGTTTCTGAGGTGGAGAAATATCCTTGTTTATATAACTATACTGAACTAGCTTACCCAGTGAACTTCGTATCACATACCTCTTAATATAAACCATATTTATTTAAACCCTATCTTTTTTCCATATTTTCTCATCGTTTAAACCTTCCCTGGACTTCCACGAATATTTCAAGACTAAAATTACTCAAATCGGTTCAGCCGTTCTCGAGTTTTAGCGAGACTAAAAAACAGCAATTCATTTATAAATATATAGATAGGCAATTCACGTCGCCGTGTGTACGGACCGTGCGCTACTCGATACTCGCGACTGGATACTAAAGTAGTATACAACATTAGTATCGGAGACTTGCGTAGCGTTGTGTACGAAGGGCCTTATATCTCACTAGAGATGCTTCAGGCCTCTGCCTCGTATTTCGCTTAAGCGAAGCGGGCGACGGCCGCACGGGTAGTCACCGCTTGACAGGGTCGCTCCGCTCGTAAGACAGTTGTCCCACCGGCAACGATGGACGAGTAACGAGTTGGCGAGCCGCGAGGAGCGAGTGCGTAGTTCCGATAGTTGTGTCGCTCGGCTAATAAAAGTGTGTATCTGTGGATCTGATCGAGTATCGCTGAGCGAGTGTTATCTGTCATAGCTCTTGTCACTCAGTGAAAAACTAGTAAAGCGAGTTAAGCGAGTCCTCGCCGGCAGTGTGAACAGTCAGCGATTAACTATTTATATTTGCATCTCTTTTGTTTGCACGGAATGTATATCTTTTGTACGTTTCTAGAGCGAGAAAATAGCCGATAGTTAGTCGTTCTCTCGCCGGCGGTGGGACAACTGTCTAACAGCCCGCGTCAAGCGGTGTCCGCCCGTGCGCCTGCGTGCAGGCGTCGCCCGCTACGCTCCTGCTTCCGCGAAATTCGAGGCAGACGCCTGAGGCACACACTTAGTTAAGAATTGTCAAAGGGGAACGCAATACTTGCCATTGTTCTTGGGCCCAAAAAAATTAAGTTAATGTGCAGAGGTGAGATGTATTCTACGTGAAAGACCACACACACCATCAACTTTTATTATGATGACACCATAATCGGTCCCAGGGGGAAAAAGTTATCGTCCATAATAATTTATTATTTTTATATGAACATAAATAATTAACATAATAAACATAATTATGTATTCTATTTTCACTAGGACCAATTTTGTCGACGCCATAATAAAAGTTAAAGGTGTTTATTGGATCTACTTCGTAGTCTATGTTCCAAATCTGCAACACATTTTTTTTGGGCCCAGTCTTTTGCATTGTCCTTTGAATTCGATATTCGACAAGCAAAAACTCGAGACATCTCCCATTTTCGCTGACGTCATAAAAGTGCCTATCATCATCACATGGTACCTGCATGATCTGTATCATGAGCTGCACGGAGCGCGCGGAGCAGTCGGTGAACAGCGACACCAGTAGCGGCACGTTGTCCACTTGCTCGATGTGAGGACGGATGTTCTCGATACCGCGGGGTAGTTTGGCCTGCGCGAAACATAAATAAATAAATAAAAGTGTTATTATTCGGACAGCAAAGATCCAATTTGTTAGTAACATCGAAAGCTTAAAATGATCATGAGTGTTGTCACAAAAATAAAAGCGCCCACTATCAGAGAAAAATAGTGCAGAGTCCTACAAACATCTTGACGCTCGTTTGTCTGAGTAGGGGAAAGTTCGCGCATGTGCTTTTGCGCATGACCCGCATGTGCATGTCGCCACTAGTGATGTAACGAATGTCATATTTCGGACATTCGCGAATACGAATGCGAATATCTGCTGCCAACATTCGCGAATACGAATGCGAATGCGAATATTCAGTTTTTTTTTAATTTGGCGCCATTTGTCTGGCTTGGTGACCTTGGCGGCAGGCCTGTTCGAACGAAATGCGTTCCGTTTGGTTTTTTTAGAGAATATCCCAGTTATATAGTTTTTAAAATTTAGGATGATACCTGTGGCAGGTGAAGAAATTGTTCTCATTTTTAAATCGCATAACCATTTAAATTTTTTACCCAAAAAAAAACCCAAGATGACTTTTTTTAATCAATAGATAGAATTATTATTTTTTTGTACTAAGTCAGTTGGCAGACAGACACGCAGCCCACCTGATGGTAAGCAGCCACTGCGGCTTATTCCATTGAGGGACACTTCACCAGCGTCGCTCAATGTGCTGCCAGACTTTAGAATCATCTGATTCTCGAGCCTTTGATTTCAAGTGTACTGGCTCCCACATTAATACTGTCGGAACATAGCCAGAACTATTATGGCAGCAGATTTCACCTGTGGGCGTGGTAGCTAGCCATTCGGACTCTGAAAAAGCCCTACCATCAACCAGATCCTAGGCGGGAATCGAACCCACGGCGGTCAAAAGTTGCGTTTAAAGTGATAAAACTATTTTAACAATATTTTACACCTTCGCAATCGATTATTAAGTGTAAGTGAAAGATGACAACAACCAACCTCTCTAAGTGGGTGGGGTCGGCCAAACAATCGTGAAACTGTATTGCTCTCAATTCGATGACGCAGGTATCATCCTCAATGATTTCTATACTAATAATATTATAAAAAGGAATTTGATTGTTTGTTTGTTTGTATTGAATAGGCTCCGAAAATACTGAACCGATTTGAATAATTCTTTCACTGTCGGAAAGCTACACTATCCCCGGGTGACATAGGGTACTTTACTTTTGATCCCGGAAATGTGGGGGGAAGGGGGAGGGGATATTTGAAAAAGAAATTACGCACGGGTGAAACCGCGTGCGGAAGGCTAGTATAACAAAAAGATGAGTCATACTCATTTGGTACAAAAAAATTATACAGGTATACGTCCCTGACAAAACGGACGCGGACCCCCCTTGCTAAAACCGGGGGTCACTCAGGGACGGAGGTTCGTCCCGAGCGGTGTGTTGTCGGACTCGCACTTCGGCCCTACCGACTAAAACCTGACGATAAACCTCTCAGCGCTGTGAGGGGGAATTCTTCCACTGTTGAATAGCTACACTATCCCCGGTGAACATAGGGTACTTTTGATCCCGGGAATGTGGAGGGAAGGGGGGGGGGGGATATTTGAAAAAAGAAATAACGCGCGGGTGAAACCGCGGGCGGAAGGCTATACGAGAAACGCGAAAGTTTGTAAGTATGGATGGATGGGCGTTTGTTACTCTTTCACGTAAAAATTACTGAATTGATTTTAATGAAACATTACAGTAATATAGCTTAAACATCAGAACAACACACAGGCTACAATTTATAAGGATATTCCCGCGGGATTACATCCTATAGTTCATGCGGGCGAAGCTGCGGGCGGAAAGCTAGTAATAAATAAGTCAAGATCATCTTACATTTTGCGAACTATAATACGAACTCATCCGTTTTCAATGTGACACAAACAAAACAAGTAAATTTAGAGGTAAAAACCATAAGAAATTAATGGATTTTGTTTTATGAACCAACTATTACATCAAAATTTTTTGTTTGTAATATTCGCAAAACATTCGCAGAATTTTTGCGAATGCGAATACGAATGTGTAAAAATATGCGAATATTCGCATATGCGAATGCGAATACGAATATTCGTTACATCACTAGTCGCCACCATCTCTTACCGCCACGCATACCCAATTTCGCGTTCTGCGTAATCCCCACCCAATTTCAAGATGTTTGCCGGGCACTGTATGAAAAATTATAGCGACCATTAATTATCAGAGGAAGGTAGTAAGTATATTGAGAGGCATTTATAGGGGGGCATGGGCTCACCCGGTTGCTCATGTCGAAGTTGACGGGCGCCGAGTGGTCGGTGGAGTCGGTGAGGCAGGAGAGCGAGCGGCACGCGTCCACCGGGGACTCCGCGCCCTCGCCCGAGCCCAGCAGCGAGTCCGCCGACGCGTGCGACGTCGCGATGCTTCCGCGCTGGAACATTTGCAATATTACACAACATCACGATACATTCCTTTTTTTTTCATCCCAGCGTATTCCCGACTGCATCCAGTATGGAGCTCAGGGTCCGCTTCGACTATGATCCTAGATTTGACAAGCCTGGTAATCAATGGAGCGATTGCCGATTGACTTGGAACATAGTCGGGACCAACGGCTTAACGTGCCTTCCGAAGCACGGAATCATAATTCTTTTCAGACATTCAGGTGATTCAAGCCTGCAATGTGCTAACCAAACTAGAAACAATCACACAAAGTGCTGCTTCCCGTGGGATTCAAACCCACGAACTCCGGGTTTTAGAGCCCAACGCTCTAACCACTATACCACGGAGGCAGTTACAACATCACATACATTAATTTCATCAAAACCTTTTCCAATATTTTTTAAATCCCCAATACATAACACGTTATGAAAAGAAAACAATCGTGAGGAAAAGTTAGTCAATAAAACTAGGTTTCTACATAATTGTCAGAATATTTAGTCAATCATAATACTTAGAATATTAATGTGGGAATCAAAGGTTCGAAGATCAAACGAGCCTAGAGTGTGGCAGCACATTAAGCGACCCTTCCTAGGTAAGAGCCCTTAATGGAATAGGGTGCTGTGGCTACTTAGCATCTGGTGGGCTACGTGCCAACTAATCAAGATAAAACGAGTTCTTACGAATTCGATGATGATGCGTTTACGCTTTCAACTTCAAAAGTCGTTTAAAGCTAGTTCAGACACGGCGGGAACCGCGCGATTTCAGAATCGCATAAAAATCGCGCGGGTCTTATTTGTATGAGTTATTATAGTAATCGTTCAGACATAACCGCGCGGTAACTCATACAAATAAAATCCGCGCGATTTCCATGTGATTCGAAATCGCGCGGTTCCCGCCGTGTCTGAACAAGCTCTTAAAAACAGAAGACCCAATAAGATCATTTCAGATCCACATACCTTTAGCCCAGTGTTTGTAGTGATGGAATGCCTCGCCTTCTTGATCTCGTTGTCGAACTTGACGGTGGT